>CM065178.1:16157780-17407780 GCA_033026295.1 Channa striata
GTTCTGAACAGGTAAATATTCCTACAAGTGAAAAATTGCTATGAAATGTGGAACAACTATCATTTGTTTACGTGGTTCTGTGGCTATTAAACAAAGCAAAACCTTCGAGAAAAAGCTGAAGGCTGGATGAAAAAGCACAAGCGTGCAAACAATTGGCAAGTTGTCAATCACCTGAATAGCTATCAAACCACTGCAAACATTGTTTGGGACTGGACCCAGATCACAGTCATTACAGGGTCTCTGTTTAGACTTTAGGAAATTAATTGTACCAAGTGGGAATTTGGGAATTCACAGGTCCAAATGTTTGTACCCAAACACAGATGAACCTATTTTATAGATGTGTTTGGGAGCACTTTAAGCCTTGGTGTTTATGTGGTGGCAGGGGTGGTTCTACATTATGGCTTTGCTTTACTCACTGTACCCCCCCCCCCCAAAAAAAAGGCACAATACTAAACTATTATGGTAAATATTGGGTATGAACCTTTGAAATAAACATCCCACACTCAAAACAAGCAAACATGCCAACGCTGAACTGACTGGCACCGATCTATTTGGCCTCAACCAGCCACAGTCCACCTAACAGGCATAGAGAATCAATCAGGCCTGGAATTAGAAGTCCATCCCTCCTTGAAGTTTTGTTTTGCTCATTCGCTATGGTCATGCTCTGATGCCCTTTACAGCACCTCTGGGCTCCTTCTGCTCTTCTGGCAGCCAGCCCTCCACCAGCTGGAATAATATACTGTAATAGTTATTGACATATTGTGACTGTGAGATGATAAGCAGGAACGCTGGCTCCTCCTCTGTAAAATTAACAGCTTGTGACATGCTGGTGGACTGCGTAAGGAGTCAAACTAACAGCTCCAGTCAAGTGGGCTTCAAACAGCAGAGAAGGCTTACAAATAATTTGAATTATTTCCACATGCAATGCTGTTCCCTATCACAGATCCAAACTACACGTTACAATTTTAGGTGGAGCATTACCACCTAAGTATCATTCTAGCACTTGGTCCTAGTAATAAAGAAACAGCAAAGAAACCATCAATTACTGATCCTTAAGGTTGCACTCATGTTTATTTCTAACTGCAGGTTGAATGACTTCACCCATTCTTACAAGCTCAGCCTCACAGCTCTCATCAGCAGCATTTCCAGCCACATCAGGAAGCTGCTTTCAGTAGGAAAAAAAAAAAAAAACTGTGACAAACTGCTCTGATTATTGGTGCTGCTGACTGCTGTGTTACTTGCTCAGCACAGAGACAGATGAACCTGGAAACTAACTGAAGCATTTAGCAGATACAAAGTCAGAAATCTTGACAAGGAGTTTGTGACCCTTAATTCTGACACAGGTCAATAAATAGTAATAATGCGTTAGAGCCAGGTGGGTGTCACAGTCTTGTTTATGGATGTTTCCGTTTACTTACTAACAGGGAGCTTGAACCATGAAGATCATCTTGTTCACTGAATCAGAAACCCTGGGATCAACAGAACTCGTACTGTTACTTAGAGCAACAATAATTAAAATTTCATGCACAAATAACAAGCTTAAAATCATTTTGATGGTGCACTGACTTGTAATAATGCCACAGCATGCCTGAGTCTTTTACTGCACTTTGTTGCTGTCTCTGAGACCTCTCAGGGGAACTGCACCACATCACAGACAACTACAATGGGTCATACCCTTCAGATAGCTATGAGAGGAAACTAGCTCTGTATTCTTGGTCTGGCTTAAGAGAGCAGAGATGGTAAAGAGTCCCATGAAAGCAATGTGGGACGAAGAAAGGATGAGGAGAACAGAGCAAGTGAGGAAGGGACCCGACAAGAGGAAATACTGGACTGGCTTTTGCTTGCTGTTAAGAGTTAAGAGGTAAACAAGCACAAGACAGATGTCGAGCTGCTGGAGCGGTAAGTAAGAAATTACCAGCTGGTGTGTTATGTTTGTGAGAGTTTTATGGATTTTATGATTGTGGGAACATAGAAAAAAATATGTTCCCTTTATGTTAGTGTTCATTTAGTGTCATATTTGTACACAATCCTGTGTCTGTCAGCATCATTGTTTGGCTTCTGATGCTTTATTTCCTGTTCAGTAGCAACAAATGCACATGTAGCACTGACCATTAAAAGGACTCAAACTGCCACTGGTTGGTGTAACTTTTACATGATTTACATTTTTTAATGGAGTTTCATGCCCTAGTGCACAGAGTTTGGTAAAATGAAAAGAAAGCATCAAGCTTCAAGTCCAATCAATTAATCTCTAATTCAATTAATCTCTAAATAGCAAATGTGGACAATTTCAACCAAATTCTGCAACGTGCTTCATATGTATTGATACACAAATGCAGAAGCTGAGAACAGCTATGGATGCCATTATCTTTATTTGTGGCATTATGTGGTGATAATGATGCTGTCCTCTATAGTAAAAAAATAATAGAACATCAAACAGCGACTTCAAGTTGTAAACTTTGTTTTCTCGAGAAACTATCTCGTTATCTCAAGATAATGGGAAAATGCTCCCATTATTGTAAGATAACGGCACAAAAGATAATAGCACGCATGGCCATTCTCTGCTTACGTAGATGGATGTAATAACATACTGATGTCTAGACTGGCAGTGTATTGAATATTCACAGAATTAAACGGGTAGGACAGACAGACAACCCAAACTAAGCCAAGCCTCTGTACCTTTCATCTCTCCCATATCCAGGGTCTTGCCCAGCTGCTCCAGCAGGTCTGCTCTGGCTGCATTCTTCTTGTGCTTTTTCCCATCATAATGTTGCTGGGCCATGCCGGGGTTGTTGAACCAGGCATTGCATAGCTGGCAGTAGCGGTCTGAGTCGCGGCGCTGTTGCAGGGAGGTCATGGGAGACGTTTCCGGGGAGCTCTTTACAGAACTGTTGGACGCCTCTGAAGAAAAACAACACAAACACATTTTACAGTCGAATTTTTAAATGTCAAATCAATTTTCCCAATGACAAGTTTTTAAGTATGTATTATTATGAGAAGCTCTTGGTTTGACTTTAATAACTGCATCTCTATAACTTGTTAAATATTTACAAAGTAAAAAAAACATATGACATTCACTTTTCTGTATGTGCTGTGTTCTCTCAGTTGTCATGTCATGTTATACATGTCATTTCTCTTGTGTGTGTTGGGGGGGTAAAGCCAACTTAGCTACAAACATGTATATGCAAGAATAATTTAATGTTTGCGTCGTCTCTTTAACAACTATTTATGTAACAGGTAAAATTTACTTTAGCTAGGTTACACGTGTCATTTAAATTTGCATTTGTTTTCTGTGAGAACAAAGTGTTCAAAGTCTACATAGTTTTTTTGTTTGGTTATGTCCTAAACAGACAGAAAATGGAAATTCATACAGTCCAGGATAACACATATTGGCATATACACAATTTTTTAAACTTTCAAACCCACAGAGACAGCACTTCATAGACATAAACATCACATGATGGATAAACCTTGACTGTGTACATATTGCAAATAATGTTGGCCCTGGTTATATGATGTCAGCAAGTTGGCTCATTCTTTCAACACCACGATTTTGCCTCTGCAGACTGCAGACAGACTAGCTGTGGGGCTGTCTGCAGGGCAGGCAGTGTGTTTTGGTGGATAAACTATCGACCTATTTATAATCTGTAACTGATTATCCTGTTCAGGGTTGCGGTATATCCCAGAGTATATTGCTAAGAGGTTGCGACCTACCCAGTGGTAAACCCTGGACTCTAGTCTGTCTCAGGGCCAACAGAGAGAGACGTGCAGAGACAATAATTCACAGTCTCATTCACACCCATGTTACATCACCAATTAACCTGTGTTTTGGACTGTGGGAAGAACCCAGATTACCCAGAAGACACCCACTCAAGCACAGGGAGAACATGCAAACCCCACACTAAATGCACCTGCCTCGGAATTCAAACCAGGGACCTTTTAGCTGTGAGGTGGCAGCTCTGACCACTCCACCACCGTGCTGCCCAGTAAATAAACTAAGGGAAATTATACTCAGGAGGTGAGAATAGAATTAATTAATTCATTCTGCTTCAGTGAACACTGAAAGCCCATCTGGTGTTTTGTTATTACCTAGAGTTGTGGTCAAAAGATTCGATCAAAATTGGTCTCTCTCTCTTTCTTTGCTGAGACATAATGTCTGTAAAATGTACGGTACAACAAACCCTCAAGGATTTATGTATAAAAAAATAGCCCAACACAACACCAACTCAAATAACCTATTTATTCACTTGCACTAAAAGTTGTGAAATTTATTTCATTTAACAAAGCCCAAGAACACATAACTCTTTAGTTTGTTTGACAGCACTCATTGGATTGATGAACACACAATACAGAAGTCCAAGGAGATTATTGCAAAAATATGCAACCGGGAACTTTCTCTTTGTATCTTAATAAAGTGTGTAAAACAACAAACAAATGCAAAAAACAGTAAAATGGATGTAAAGGTGAGGACACTGTGCTTTAGTCTACAGAGGGAAATGAAGGCAAATCAACTTTATAAAACGACGCTACAGTCACGTAAAGCTGCAGTTACTGTGGGTGATCTTTGGTGGTGATGTCATTGGTCCCCGGTATCGGTTGTAAATATTAAATGTGTTTAAAAAATCTTCAGACTAAAGACTAGAATCTTTGGACGTCAAGTTTCTGTGCTGACTGTCGATGCTGACTAAGCCAGACTGGCAGTGACCGTAACCAACTAGGTCTGACCAGACTGAAGCACATTAATAATTAGCCGTAGAGTTTTGTGTTTTACATCATTATGGACTGAAAGGCTGCTGTTTCAGAGAGAAACCCCTGCTCCAAAATCAACACCTTCACCACACGAAGAAAGAAAGTTTTGAGAAAAAGATCAGAGTTGTTTGTCCATAATGACAAGAGGTATGTTTGGAGGAGTAAAGGTGAAACTTTCGTTCAACCTCAACTACAGTATACCTACTGTAAAGCACAGCAGTGTGAGCATTATGCTCGGAGGCTGTTTTTCTGTCAGTGGGGCTGGTGCATTACGGAGTGGAGAGGATAAATATGAACAAGAATTACCTCCGAATGTTCCAGGATAACCCCAAAGCATCAGGTAAACAGCTGAGTCCTTGACACACTTCGGTGCTCTAATACGACAGTGACCCCAAAACATATATTAAATTAATAAAACTCATAGTTGTGAACTTAACCCTATTAAATGTATGCAGACTGAGATAACAAGGCAGGTCTCTCCAAAAAAAAAAAAAAAAAAAAAGGTTCCGCCAGAAGCTTACTGATAAATATCAAAACACGTCTGCTAGAGGTGAAACTTGCTGGAGGACTTTCATTTTACTTTTACTACTGTACTGGTGAATTAAAAACTTTCTTGCAATCATTCTTACTCAGCTAATATGCATGTTAACACTGCCTAAAAACACAAGCTGGCTTTTTCCAGTGAATTTTGTCATGGGACAGGGGACATCGGACGGGTTTTAATGAGCACTGATCAGCTGCATTAGTGGCTGTGGCCCTGCTCCTTCATCCCTCAGAATAACAAGCTGTTATCTCCATTAAACGCCTGAAGATGAAAACCTAAATTCCACTTGGCAAATGAAATAAAGAGCCCGCTCTGCTTTGTGGCTGCTCACTTGTCCCTTCATGCATGGATGAGGGCATTAACCCCCAAACGAGTGCTGCACTCCATGGCACATAATGGTACAATCAGTATAACCAGTTTTAACACTCTAGTGCTCCGCTCACCCTGAGTCAACATTTAGCGTTCCATGTTCCATTACATCAGTCAACAAAAAGGAGGAGACCATGTCAGCACTTTGTTACTCCCCTGCTCCTCAGTGAGTCTAAGCTGAGCTGGGGTTTGCATTATTTTTTACATTTAACATTTCATCTGAATCTGTGAGGTGACCTCTCCAACAACATAGGTCAATGTAAACTGTCTGACTTCAGTGATTCCCTCTAGTCGCCTTAGCAAGGAGGTCAGAGGTCAGCTACAGAAGGGCAGCCCTGGAACTGTTATGTAATGCCTTGATCAAAGCAAAGTTTCTTTTAGAGGGAGGGGTATGCTGGATCCCACAACAAGGAAGTATCCGTTCAGCAACGTCCCCCACTAAGTTTCAGATTAAAGGCTCCCATACACTCTTTGCTCCTCGGTAGCTTCAAATTTAGAGAGAGCTAACAATATAATCTTCCATCAAAGCTGTTTAGACACCTCTGGCATATGAGACATTAAAGCACAGCTCCTGGTTTCAACAACAACAACATTCAGGCAATTACCAAGCACAGCAGAGGCAGAGACAAGACTGACAGTCTGTGAAAGGGAGAATTTAGCAGCAGCGAGAAACTCAAAGATGGTGAAATATTTACTATTTGTGGAGATGACAAAGAAGTTAGAACAAAAGGAAAGAAAATGACTGATGCCAGGACAATAAATTCACATTGTTTCTTTGTTTCAAACTCTATTTAAAGGTAAACTATAGGTAGTAGTGTTGGTTCTTCTGGTGGCAGTGGACGTGCATTTCTAAAACTATCCATTTAAAGTAATAGTAGAGAGAGGGAGACTAAGGCAGGAACACACCAATACACTACTAGTCAACTCATCCAGACTTTGCTCTGCAGTAAATCAAAAAAGAAATATGTTAGATTGAAATTGAAATTTAATTTTCAAATATTTAACTACCTGCATCACTGGAAATATAAATAAAAAGACTGTGTAATAAGCGTTTTATCCTTTTTTTTTCAAAAATGGCCCAGGCTTGATGGCAGAATTTCAGCAGGGTGCTGAAGAACTTTAAAACTAGTCTGCCTCTACCTCCTTCTACCTTTGACTCTTGCCCTGTCTGAAGTTTTGCAGCCTTTTGTCCTGAATAAAAAAAACTGCATCAAAACATGGTTACATGTATATGTGGCACATATATCTATCTTCACCTGGGGAAATCAGGATTCTCTAATCTCAAAGATTATAGAAACTAGGTTTTTCATTAAGTCACATTTTGCACCCAAATACACTATCTCTTACATAATTTTTTCCATTTTTCATTCTGAATTCATTGCCAACATGACATTTTAAAACAGACCCCTTTGCACCTCAGTAATTAGTGTATTGCAGAAGTGACAAGTAGCTTGAACAAGCTCAATACTCAGGTAAAAGTGCACTTACTTAAAAAAGGTCAACTACTTCTTAATATAAATGTTTACTCTGAATCGTTTAGTGAAAGTACATGCTCTGAAGTTTACAATATTTTACGTTTTTGGGCTCATACAGGTGTTTCACTCTTTCACGTAATGCCGGTAAAACAGCGCACAGAACATCCTCATGCCTACTGTGAACAAAGTGAAGATGACTGACGCTGTTACAGTGAACAAACTTTTCAGTGTAAATGTACGGTAAATGTTTACTCTGAATCAAGTACATCTCAGCAATATTTTGTCAGTGAACAAACTTTTCAGTGTAAATGTACTGTCCAAGTCTCAGCTGTCTCAAAGTTTGTCTTCTGTGAGTCAGTCAGCAGCCATGCTCCAACTTTTCTGTGACAAGCGAGATATTACAGTGCATATTTCAGAGGCTTATTTCAATGCACAACATCTGATATTTGGGGACAGATGGAGTCTTAGAGCACATCATACAGATGATAACCTGCCTTGGACTGAACGGTAACAGATGTTTTGCATTGGAAGATTGGTGGAACTTAAGGTTTAAGATAAAGACGGCCCAGTGTGTTTTATTTATAGCAGGTAACTTGTCATGATCAATGACAGACTTTCAACAAATATCAGGTCCTTTAGTTTTAGCATTTGCAGGCTTATACCAAACACAGCCTGAAAGCCATGACATACATAAAATGTCTCCAGGCAAGAAAGATCATGACAATGAGCACCGGATGAGACACCTAATGTAAACACACACGACAGAAAAAATAAAGCCTAAAAAAATTGTCTATCTTGGACCTCTGAAAGTTCACGAAAAATTACATGAGAATACATGCTTGCATTTTCAACATAGACACTGGACATTCCAAGTTTTCCATCGTACAAAATTCTTAAATTATTTTCAGGTGATCACACAAAACAAACACAAATAAACAACAAAAAACATAGTTATGTATATTCCACTTCTGCTAATAAATCCATAAATCTTATACCATGCACAAGAACAATGTCAAGCCTACGCACAAAAGCAAGAGATGACAAAGGAAATATCAGGTTTCTAAGATACTGTATGGTTATTTTTCGTGTGATTTTAGTTTCAGTTGAATCAAGGGTTCCTGCTGATTCCTGTGATTTGTTTTGACCACTTTCACATATACATAATGATTTAATCCATTGCTAATAATGATCAAAATAGAAAAAAAATATTGGTGCAGCTTTAAATGATTGTAGACTCAACATACAGTAACCACACTCTAAACAAGAACCTAAAGTCTCCATTATCATTATTACTATCCCATTGTTCACAATTATAAATGAAACATTTTAGATTATTAGAGGACAATTTGAGAGTAAAGGAGCAGCAAATTGGACAAACTCTAATCCCTGAATACTTGCAAAAGAATTCATTGAAGGGCCATGATTACACAATCTAAGCAAAGATCGTTTATCCTCATCAGTGTGATCTCCCTGCAGAGTATCCTCCTCTAGCCAAGTGTAACCACACGCTGATTTAATATTCTCACTTCCCTTATGACAGTAAGTGTCCTGGCTATTTGTCTAGCAGCCTGCCAGTTTTACCCAAAGTCTTTATGTTGAAAACAAGGCGGTGTTAATGCAAGGTGGCTCTCCAGTGTCTCAGATAACCAGTCAGGCACAATAAGGAAGTTGCCTCATCAGTCATAGTTCTAACAGTCTGTGCTTTAGTTGAGGGTTCAGCTCAGTTCAGAAGGCAAGTTTCTCACCATCACCAAGAGGCAGATGGTATCAGCTCAGTGTGGCATCCGCTGTGTAAAGGGCAATTAAAACTTGACAAAAAGATCCTAGCATGTCGACATTATAGGTTTAAGCATCAACAAGATAAAATGTGCTTTATTTTGCTGCCCAGAAATGGGTGTGAACTTTGGACACACAGTGCTAAGCATCGAGAAAAAACTAAAAATCACTCTGAGAGGACTGCAGCTTTTTTCCTGAAGCCTTACAATTCTTTTGACAGTGATGTCTGAGAAGAACATTTCTGGAGAATCATCACTACAACAGAGTATGAATCATCCCAGCCTGATGGTCTTGATTTATCATTGTCAAATCAAGGAGACAGTACACATGCCACATTTCATACTGGCAGCCTTGTAGCTGGTTAGTCAGAGGACACACACACAGTGCAGTGGTTTATTGGCTCCGTGCTGACTGACCACACACGAGTGTGAGGGGCTGTGCCTGTAGGTTCACACTGTGAAAAGGAGGAGTGAAGCAGGAGAGAAGCAGTCTGCACCCAAGCCTGCAATACAGTATTTCTACCGTTTCTATTGAGAATGAGCACAATGTTATGAATTGAGTGTGGGTATTTTACAGCTGTAGAAGCTGGTAGAAGAAATATATTTGCACTTCTTCTCTCACCTGTGTGTCTAGGTGAATGTGTTAAAAATTGGATGATTGTGAGAATTTGAAGTTACCTCAGAAATAGAAATTATTTGGACATGACTCAGTATTAGTCAGAATTGACAAACCGAGACTATAAGGCAGCAAACGGCAAAATCTGGTGTGGGTCCCATTTTTCAGTATAACTCCAGAATGACCAGACCAGAATAGAGATGAGATGTTTTCCGTGTCCTGATCCATGAGTGACATCGAACTGTGCTGGTTGGTGAGATAACATAAGTTGTATGTAGAAAAGGTATGGCACAAATATGAATAATAAAAATGAGGGCTGTCAAACTCACTGTGATAACACTAAGTAAAGGCAAATTCCTTTTAAGGCTACTTCTTTTGGATATCTTATGGCCCTTTCCCTCACCTGTAATTTGGCAATCCTAGCATTACGCAGGAATAAAATTAAAGAAAAAAAAAAAAAGAAAGTCGTGTCCGATTGCTCCACTGACAAAACCAAAATTATTTGCATTTACTGTTACTTGTGTAAATCGAGTTGCCACAGGCTATTGCTAATACATGTAGCCTTGTTAGTTTCGAAATATCTGGCCTGCAGCAAACGATGCCTAATTGTAGAGGGGAAACCCATTGGAAAATGTAAATGTAGTCGCTTCCAGCATCATCAGCTAAATTGCTGGCTTCAGCCTGCAGAAAACAGTGGAGGAAGAGTGTCTGTGTAAAATTATTCAGGTCTCACCCAAAGATTGCTCTTGTGAATTGCCATGGAGAGCCACTGTACCATTATATCGAAAACACACAACCTGTGTGATGACTAAAAAGCAAGCAGTGGAGGAGTTGGGATGGACTAGAATGGAAGCACTCACTGGGGACAATTAGACTTCACTGCACCATCAGAGTTATCACGGATAAGGGCACATTATTTTGATGAGCAGTGGGAATTAAGGTGCATTAACTCTTAGGAAAACAGAGGAAAGGCATTTTGCCTGTGTGTGTGCTGAGCACTTTGTGTAGGTAGGAAGACGAGGGAACTAAAGTTAGCACACTCCAGCACTGATTCCCCTTTTCAACCCACACAGACTTGGTGCTGGAGCTGGTTTAGACTTGGCTCACCTTGTGAACCTTTGAAAAAACACTTTGCTTTTCCACAGGCTACAGATTCTGAGCACAACACCCATATTACCGTATTTTCCGGACTATAAGCCGCTACTTTTTCCGACGTTTTGAACCATGCGGCTTTTACAGAGATGCAGCTTTTCTATGAATTTTTCTGCAGCCCTCAGATGGGCGCTGTAGATGGAAGTCAGTGCAAACAAAAAAGCGCCAGTTTTTATTCTTAGCGCATGCAACCCAAGACGCACAACAGCAAACATCAGCACTTTTACTGCCGTGTTACAGGCACCATTCAGGTATGAATGAACACTTATGGAAAAAAATCTTTCTATGTAAATATCTTATTTCTCAGCCTGGATATTGGCGGCTTATAGTCTGATGCGGTTTATATGTGACAAAATATATATTTCTTTTAAATTTTAGCGGGTGCGGCTTAAATTTAGGTGCGCTCTATAGTCCGGAAAATACGGTACTATAATGTCTCCCTACAAATGATGTTCGTGCCTACATTGGCATCCAAACACTACCGGTCAAATTAAGTCATTTTGAACAAACTAAGTTTGATCCTTTTTTTCCCCATCCAGTCCTAACAGTTTATGGCTCAGAGCTGCTTCAACCTGCAAATCTGCTGCTTTGCAATTATGTTTGATTAAAACTGTAATTAACACTACCTAACAACACTGAACTTACAATAGTAATATTAGCCTCTTTTACCCTTAACCTTTAGCTCATGAACGATATCAAACTAAAGTTAAATATAATAAATGACATAGTTACTGGCCATACGTCATTGACACTGGTGATTGCGTTTTTTGTGACTGTTTTTGAGTGAGTGTTCTTTTTTTTTTTATGAGGATCTGTGTGCCCTGCCTGATTGGCTTGGTTGAGAAGCAGGGAATGGATTCCTTGGTTTACTGGCACTGATTCGCCCTGAGTTATAGTGCTTCATTTTTTAATGTTTTGTTCTTATTTATACTAAGAAATTATAGCCTTGTTTGCAAAGCTTGGATCCCAGAGGTTGGTTTGGGGACCCAGGAGGGGCATAGCCTTTACAGCGTAGTGTTCACAGTACTTCACTTATCTCATATGTTGCACTTCTGCCCCTAGAAAAGGACATAACACACACATTGATTTTAACGCTACAGTGCAGCATAATATACCTGATCTTGTTGGTCACAAGAACAAGTGGTTCTTGGTTTGCTATTACTGGTAATTTTGTAAAGTGTAATAGGTGGAATAATTATTATTCAAGACATTTTACTCAAAAATACAAACTTTAAACTTATTGTGTTATAGCTACAAATGTCTGTACCCTTAACTTAATTAAGATAAGAAGTTTGAGGATGCCTGTGATGGTAATTACAGGGCACACTTTAGTTTAAAATGTCCCTTGTCCAGGCCAGTTTAATTCGTTTGTTTTTTCAAAGATATTCTGTTAGACCACAATTCAAAAACAATGCCGGATTTTCCTTGGTAAATTTCAAACTATTTTATCCACGATTGAATATGTATTCATGAACTATTTGTGGGTTATTTGTGAAACCCTGACCAAATGCACGACGAAAATACGGAGGTTTCATTACTGACTTTGAAGACTTACATGTCTATAGTTGCTGCTTATGTTCAGGTTGTGCTATACTCAGAAACTCTTCACAGTACTTGAAATTAAAAGTGATTCAGTAAGCAGCTCCCCTGTCCTTCAGTAGAGACATTTTTCTGTGCCAGTAATTAGTCATATTCAATGTTTGTCTCCAGGAAGATGCATAGCACTTTTGTTAGATGAAAAGCTTACATTTCAGAAGCAGCTTTACATAAACAGCCTATTTTTTACATTAATGCAAATGCATTCTATAAAATATAAATCGGCATGTGGTTGAAATCTTTTGGAGAAAGGTAAAAACAAATGGTTGTGACATTATAATGCAGCAGCACTGCAGTATTTGTCAGATTGCCTGGACTCTGTTGCTTTGTGTAGATATATGTGGGTTTGTCAGCTGTCAATTTAGAGCTCATTCTAATTTATTTATTCAGCTTTTTAATTTGCTGTGAGCTTCGGGAGGCTGTTGTGAATGTGTGTGTGAAGATTTTGCTCATCATTGCCCAACCTCCTTAACAAGAAAAGTAAAAATCCATTACAAATCAAATCCACAGCATAGTAAAGCAAACGCTTTGCTTTCATCCACTCACAGCCTGAAAGATTTTCCATGAGCCACACTAATGCAACATTTTATTTCTCAGCTGAAGTAGAACACATCATTTCTTCTGCACTACTTTCCACTACTGAGGTGTTTTAAAGCCAAATCCCCTCCGTGCATGGCATTTGTATTCAAACAGAGAAGCAGTAAAAAGTAGACCTATTTAGCATGAACCGAGTTCTAATTCTGAGGAGAATCAGCATCTGTTAGACCAAGGGATCAAAGAGCTCTGAATCCATGCAGTTATCTCTTCCTACAATGTGTCTCCTGTTTGGGCTTCCCAACCCTTTTTAGCCTTCTTTCTCCTTTGCCTACAAGCCCCGGCTCTACAACTCAGGAAATGTTTTCTCATATTTTACTGTGTCTCTGAGGAGGGATCTCTATGAGCTTTGCAGGCCACAAAAAGCCAACAAACAAAACATCTTCATCCCAGAGATTTATTACTGTCTGTCCTGCAAATAAGAACCTGTACTCCAGCCTATCAATCCCTTAGACTGTATAAATCTAGAATCCGGGAAAAACAGGAGTAAGGGCAATGCACTTATCCTGTCACAAATTACTGTCATGAGCAAGACTTTTTTACATCACCAGACTTTCTCAATTATTTACCAGACTGCAGATGCACAGCCAGACTTCATTTAATTTGCATGAAGTGCTGCTAGATAAGATCGGATGTCAAACTGTTTTGACACCTGTCACACAGTGTGCAAATGAAACTCATTTCTGCTCCTTTTTTTAAGGCCTTTTATTCACCTGCTTTGGATTTTGTCATGTTTATCTGTTGTTGTTAGCCTGATACATATGGGCCAGCAGACACCTCCTCCAAATGCTAGGTCATTGTCATGTGATCTTATGTGTCGCTATGGTATTCATTTATGCTTATGGTTGGTTTTGGCAAAAAACAGTTAAGGTTGGGGTAGGATTGGCGGGTGGGTTAAAATACAGACAAAATGTTTCTTGTTTTAAAACCTTGTTTTTATTTTGTTGTCAGTTTATAATTCACTCTGACTTTGTTCACGTTCAGGACACCTGTCAGCATGTGCGTATGCACAGGATGTCACTAATTTGTACAGTAGTACAGATGACCTACTAAAACACAAATATGAGTTGACAACCAAGCATGCTCAGACTTGTTCTGACTCTTCGCCTAAAAGGAGCAAATCCAAATTTGTTCTCTAACAGGGAGATCGAGTCCCTCAATTTCACAAGAACATGCTAAAGAACTCATTTGTGCACAGGTATACACTCACTGGCCACTTTACTAGGTAAACCTGTATAATCTAATACAATTCAATACAGCAGCTCTGCCATGAATTCTACTTTTATGATGTTAGAATTTCGCAATTATATTCTCAGTTGGTTTTTAACCCTGTTCTAAAATCTCTAACTTTGAATGTTGATACATGCCGCCAGTAAATCAAAATCAGTTGTTGGTTCACATATCATCTTATGTTTCTAAATAAATATTCCTAAGTATATTTATTATATTCACGTATAAATGCAATTTATACGAAAGTTAGCAGAGCCTATGCATATTTAAACACCACAATAAAAACGTAATAACTAAGCAAAATACTTCTTACACCCTGCCACCCCCACAACCATATGTGAAAAAAACCCACAATGTTTCTTTTTGAATTTAAAAAAGTTAAGTATTTTTGTGTTTTTGGAGTGACCCTGTAAGAAAATGTACCCAAAGTTTTTCATATTCAAATTTTTGGGAATTGTTTTTTGGACATTTTATGGCCTTTTAAAGATTTGTAGCAACATCTGTCAGCACTACTGTCAACATTAGGCCCTAAAATATGAATAGATAGGAAAGGCTGGACACTGAGTCAGACTTTTAGACATACTGAGGAATGGAACTGAATTATATGGGGGCAATTTCAGGACCCTTTAAGCATTACTACCCATGTTACAGTACCTGAAGGACGACAGCCGTGACCATGTTCTGTTTCATCACCCTTATTCTACAAATCAGTTCTCACTAATTCCGTAAAGGGCAGGAAACATCTCCACATTAAAAGGTGCAGATGTTAAAGGACAGGACAATCATGGAAGCTGCAATGCTTATGGCTCAGACATTTGGAAGCAGGCCAGAATGTAGATATGGTGCTTAGAGGGGGAATATAAAAAAAAAAAATACATGAAGCTGTGATAAAATACTAATGACAAATTAGCATTATTTTAGCCAGCTTGGGCTGTAAAATAAAAAACTGAATTTAAAGTGCAATGCATGCAGATGAGCATGTGCTATATGGGTTAGTGATGATACTCACATTAACACTTCTGTGCCTGAGTAAAAGGGCAAAGAAGGGTTATCTGCTGACTTATAAGAGGCTATGTGTAATACTGTGCCTGTGGGAGGAACGTTTACCATTCATCTGAGCTGACAGATAAAAAATTCTGCAATGCTAGAAATTTAATTTGAAATTCATAAGAGCTTACACAGGACATTTCATGACTATGGTTTTAAGTTGATAGTGCATTTTAAAAACTTATCAGAGGACTTGAATAGGGGCTACAGGTCCACAAGGATATGTTAAAAACAGCATCCAGGAAACTTTATCAATTACTGTCATGAGAGCAGAAATGTGCAGAAAGACTAGAGTTTGTACTGTTTACCAGCTGACAACAGGCTGCGGCAACACAGGATCCCGAGAGGCACGTGCATCAACAGAGGAATTTGGCCATTCCACTGACATTACTTATGTACAAATCAATAGCCTGGACCTTCTGGTGCCCTGGATTTATCTTCCGGACATTTTCTATTCGTGACAGCTCTGGGTGCCTGTACAATAGAGGTGGCTTAAATTACTGTTCCAGAGGATAAAACAAGATCAGTCAAAAGCTAGCAGTTCTAATGACAGGCTTAACCACATTCCTTAATGATAAGTCTGTATATGTGCCACTGTTTGTGTTAGACTGAATGTGTATGTTTTTAGCACTGATATAATGCTGTAAATGATGTGATATTTTAATGTGGTTCTAACATTTGCATTATTTTATAGGTGAATATTACACCTAGTGTACCGTTTCCACTTTGCAAATTATCAATGCATTTTACTTTGTCAACCTCACTTCATGATGGAATTTTATTCCTAAATGTTAGCACAAAAAGTGAAGCTCTGCAATTGCAAACCAAAAAAAAGGCAGACATATTTTTGTTCTAATGTATCTATCCACTGCTGAAGATGTAGTTTGGTGGGTGTCAGTAAAATTGATGACAGCATCGCCCCACCCCATCCCCCTCCCGACCCTTTTGAGTCTGCATGGAGCTACGTCTGTTCTGAACCAGTGGCCACAGATGGCATGCGTAATGACTGTGTTTGTCACTGACATGTGGCAAGGAGAGCAAATAGTAAAGAGTGCTATCTGAACACTGCATCATCACGCTGGACTGAAACTTGGTAGAAAACAACGAACGAACTCAGTCAAGCAGCACTGACAATCTGTAGATCTAGTCTTTTATGACAAAAACTTTTGTTAAGGCAGCATTTAGTGTTTATGCTGCAAGTCAGAACAACAGAAAGTCTTGATTTGTTTAAAAAAAAGGTTGGAAAATGTTGTGTGCTATACATTTACTGCATTTATTTGTCTTATTTTCTATTATCTTTTACTTTCTTTTCCTCTTATTTTTGTTTTATTTCTATTTTTATTGAATTTGTTTATTTTGTTATCATTTTTATTGATTAGTATTTTTAATCTGTGTTCATTAATGTCACTGTTCTATTCTTATGCTCTTATTGCCCTCATATCTATATCTATCTATCTATCTATCTATCTATCTATATATATATATATATATATAAATAAATACATATAAACACACACACACCTTATCTCCTAGTTGAAAAACAAGAAAATAAAAAAAAAAAGAATTTTTTATATTTGGAGCAATCTTAAACAACCAAAACAAAGAGTGCACATATTTTCAGAGTTATTTCAAAAAACAATCTATTAAAAAATATTGAAAATCCCTTCAGAGTAGACATGGATTGTATAGGAACAATGCATAAACAATAAATTGCTTCAGTTTGGTATCAGGCTGTTAGAATCACTCCCTGAGAACATAAATTTTTCAACCAGTCAGAGAAATTGATGCAAAAAAAAAAAATAAATAAATAAAAACACAGAAAGAAAAGTACAACAGTCAACAGCAGGATGCTGTGTAACCATGAGTGAGTGACACTTGACGTACATTAAGTTTACATTTCAAAGAACGTTTTATTTCTTGTTTTTAAGGTGTAAAATCCACCATCGATATGGACTGAACTAGCTTTGCAGAATTTACTTTTTCTGCCCCATTTCCTATGCTTGAATGCTGTTCAAGTTCTGCTGCAGTGAAAAGAATAATTCTTTTGTTCAGCCAAAGAGTTCAGTAACTGATATGACAAACCTTAACCAAAGACAAGAGATTTGTACAAAATCCATCAATTTATAATCCTAACACTTTGGAGGAAAAACAGCTGCAGTGGCTAAGGTACTAATGCAAGATAAATTCCGGGTTGCCCAACAGTTGGACGCTTTAGATAATACCACTATGAAAATGCGCTGCCTTATCTGTAAACGGGAAACTTCTAACAAATTAAAAGAAAAGAAGTGGTGAGGGGTATCTGAGAGCACAACGTAAAATACAAAGCTGTGAAGTGCATATAAATGACTCAGTAGTGAAGTGCCAACAATCCATGGTAAACACACAAAACACAAGGCTGATCTGTTCACAGTGTGATGCTGGGCCCCGGTACAGTCTGAAAATATACTGTTTGCTATATTTCTCATTTTCTGCCCCCCGCCTCTGACCTTTTGTTCATTATTGACTGCCACTTTGCAAGTACATTCAAGGTGAGCAGCTGTCAGTGAATTACAACAGCCGAAGACTTCAAATACCCTGAGGTAAAGAACGGTGGGTAATTAAATCTCACTAACATACATACAGAGAGGCTCAGGAGGAAAAAGACAGACAACACCACAGCTTGTTGGGTTGGCCCCAAAACTCATGACATGGGATTTTCATAATAACGACTAGCAGTTCAAACAAACCGTGATGTTGTTTATCAGATAATGAAGAAGGCTTTTTGGGACCCTGACCCCAAGTTTGGTGGTCAGCAGTGATATATCACAGCAAATATAACATCATCTGAAAATGTATTGTGGTTTGCTTGCGTTTACATTGCATCATTCCACTTCTGTTTTTGTGTTGTTGCAAATTGTTTCTGGCAAAGGAGGAGAAAGTACAGTAGAGTGCTCATACCTCAAGGTCAGCAAATAAATAGTGGTGGAGGCAGAGAGTGTAAGTGGAACAGAGCTGGCAACTGACCAACTAAAATGATAAGGGAAGTGATGTGTAAATATGAGGCCAAACTGACCAGGAGTTCCAATTTCTAGAAATATATTGTACTGTATACTATACATTGTCTGTTGCTCCAACAGGGGTGTGGTCATTTATGATTTCAAAGTCAGGACCGGGACCATGTCCACATATGGTCGGTCCTGAAAGACAATGCTAGTAATGTAATTGTGATTATTGAAATTAAAAAGGTTTCATGAGTATACAAATTATTTAGCACTTCCTAAATTACTTCTATGACCTAAACATCCTATTATATCCATAAAAAACATTTAGTTTTAGTGTCTTTAGTTAATAAGAGGCATGTATATAGGACAAATGCTGTGGACAACAGTTTAAACACTAAACCATCCATGTAAAACGTAAACAGATCTACTCTGGAGTACTACTTTTATCTAGACAGAAGCACCTCTCAGCTTTGAAGTTAAGATACAAACTTTATATGACAGTTCTGATGCTCTAATCAACATAGTCAGCAAAGTACATAGTGTCGCTCTCATTTATAACCTCTACATTTGTACTGTCTACCTTAAACTTCACATTATTTCCTTAAAAGTACTCATTGGTTTGCTTGAAATGCTTGATCAATTCCATCTTTTTGGCAATTAAAACCTCCAGAATACTTACTCGATATTTTTTGTTTTCAGTTCACTTCATCTGATCTATTGAGTGGGAGGCAGCAACTATAAAATCGAAAGTAGAGCTACAATTGCAAGTATACGGGATAAAGGTCTGTCAACACAATATACAATCTTACATGCACATTTCCCAACATTGCAAAGCACAGACAGAGTAAGAGCTGCAGGAACAGCAGCAAGCCCGTGTTGAGAGTCTGCAAACTTTAGAGGTGCTTCCCAGCTGATTTTGTTACCTTAGGGTAACCTTCAGCTTAAGCTAACTCGGCAAGCTCTTTCACACCTGTTTCCAAACTTAATAATAAGCCATATGTAGGCTATTTATACATATTTACCCTACACACCTAAGATTTCTAGATGTTTATATCTGTCAGACATTAATATTAGGAAACACTTAATACAGTAAATGTCAATTGCTACGCAAATGATGGTAATTTTAGAATTATCTAAAAATACTGATGGACCAAATCAGTAAGTCATACTTTAAGTGCGCTTAAAAAATATAAAGTCCTTAATGTCCTGTGATTATATGCTGCTCAATTCAGACAAAACAGATGTTAAACAGATGTTGGGCCTAAAGAGTTCAAAAATATGTTGTCCAACCATATAGTAACTTTACATAACATACTGTATGTTTGGTCACCAATACTCTTATGGTGTTGCTTTTGACAAGAAATTATTTAATTTACACATAGAAAAAATATATCAAAGGCCTCCTTCCACCTCCTCAAACAATGGGATCACTAAACTAATCCATGCATTGGTTACTTCTAAACTTTTAAACTGCAATTCCCTATGAAGAGGTCCTTAAAAAAAAAACTCCAATTAACCTCAAATACTGCAGCAAGATTGCAGACTGGAATTAGGAAGAGGAATAATTTCACCTTCATTAGCTCTCGCCATAGTGCAAGTGCAATTTAGAATTTTACTCTTTATATACAAAGCCCCTAATAGTCAACCTCCATTGCAACTTAATGACCTCATAGTACCATATTATCTCAAGAGAACACTTTTAGAGAGTATAGCAGTTAAGGCAGCAGTGTGAATTCTGGTACAAAGCTGAAGGTATGAAAATAGCAGGAAGAATGACAGCCTGTGCTCAATTTGCACTGTTCTCTGCTTTATTTTGCAGTTAGAGGACCCAATTAAACTCAGGAAAGACCTGAAGAGAAGTCTCTTCATTCAGTGTGTTTACATGTAATAAATAAATTACACTGTTATAAATATTCTCATGTGTTTCTGCAAGCAGTGAGTCTATAATTGCTTTCGCATGTTACCATAGTTTTAATAAAGTTTAGGACTGATTCACACCTGAAAAAATACTAACAGAAAAAAACAAAAACAGATTACACCAACTGAGAACCAAGGGTTGGAGAAGTAGTGGAGGGCACGCAAGTGCTAAATAATTATTTAAAACTAAATCTTTGAGCTTTTGATACACTTTACAAGTACATAACAACACCTCCAGACAATGTTAACGCCTATTGTTACGAATCTTGCATCTCACTCCTTTGTTCTACATTCCTCTTGGAAACAAGTAGCTCCTTTAGCATTTATACCCACAATGCATTTTAGAAAAGTGGCTCTACCTTTGGTTGTAATGGTCGGCTGCTCCCCAAGTAGCAGTTTTAGCCTCTTGGCGTGGATTTTACCCTGGTAGTGTGACTGTGCCACCACTGCTGAGGTGAAGGACATGTTACACAGCGTGCAGCACTTATTCTTGTCCACGTCGCCCTCGTCACTGCCCTGAAAAACACAAGTTACATTCTATCAATCATAAATCTGTCCATCACAGTGTTTATTAATCTTTACAAAACATGTCATAAAGTAATGAAGGTACACCATAGAGCTGTGGAAAGATAAATGCGTAAAGAACATGTGACTGATCTCTACCACTTCTCATGCAGATGGGAGGGTGCAATCTCTTTGCCTAAAGCATTTAAGTCCTGGTGGGATTCAAATGGAGTACTGTATTTCAAGGGGTGATAGTAGGGCAAAAATGGCTGATAGTGGACTTCTCCCTGGGACTCCATCTGTGCACGTTCCACAGGAACACATTATGCCGGAAGAATGCAGAGTACACAGAGCAACCTTTCATGAGAGGTGGATGCTACTGTTGCTACTGAGACATGAGAGGAAGGAGAAGAAGCCGTAAGCTAAAGGTGAAACACCCAATACTAACATCGCAATTACGGCAAATAAATATATAAAATCTTTGCTGCAGAAAATTCATTGTGAATGACATGGTTTATATTCTTACTCTTGCACGGAGTAAGATACTGTCTGTACCGCTTTGTGAAAACATGGGATTTATTCTGGAAGTGAACATTTGCAAGAAGACAGGACAATTCTGGTGCTTTGTGAATGTTGGTAACATTTAAAACTTCATAATTTTGTCTTCTTGCTGAGAAAAATCTAAAGTTCTAGCTTAGTTTTATTGCCCAAACTGTTGAAAGACACACAACAAGCAAGAAGCAAACAAAATGTCATGTAATTGGATGCAAAACACATCCACCTCATTGTTAGTCTAAATAGTCAAGGAGCTGCCAGAGACCCCACGTAGATATAACCACTGCCAATGACATCACGACTACTGCTTGGTTCATCGTGTTCATAGTGCACTGTACAAGAATAATGATAATGCAACAAGAACATGACTCCCTAAAAGGACTCCCATATATATAGAACTCAACAGCCATGGGTTCACCCTCCCACTAACCAATGAATATCCATCCATCCATCCATTATCTGTAACCACTGCGCCTGTTCAGGGTCACAGGACGGCTGGACCCTTATCGTACTATAGCTGTGGGAAAGAGAATAAAATCATATATCGTATTAAATCAAAACAACAAAAACAGCCAAACCAAAACACTAGCCTGCATATGTGAATGTGTTTCACCATCAGGAGCCTCCATCCTGCTATTTCCAATTAGACATTTTAGTGAAATGCTATTTGTGTTGAGCTGCAATCTGACAGAGACCAATTTACTGTACAACACAAGAGCTTGTAGCCCTTCATACAAATGAGTTCAAATCTGTTTACACATCACATTGTAAAAGCTGCACGTTCCCTTGCGAACAAATTCTTGACAAAGTAAATAATTCTATTTTATGGCGAAGGCTTGGATAATTGTTGGGAAAAGTCTCCAAGAAATAGATGCAAGACAACGTAATGTCCACTGAAGTGATGAAAGCATGGCTGTGTGTGTCATACAGTGTGATAACAATATAAGAATACTGCTGAACTCTGACTCATTCTGACACACACAGTTTTTACAGCCGCCCTTAGCCCTGTCCATTTTTAACAAACACACACACACACACACACCCTTACTTCAGCTACTAGGGTAGCAGCCGCAGGGAGCCACCATTTCATCATATTTGCAAGATTTCATAGTTATAATGAATGAAATATATATTCAGGAAGAGACCAAAATACACCAGGAGATGAGATGCCACCTCCGAATAGGAAGGAGCCATCATTTCATGCTTAATTAAAACTGTATAAACGAGGAACTAATTGCAGGGAAATGTAATTAATGAAGCGCTACGTAAGTGTATGTTGCCAGATTGACACTCACAAGTATAATGAACAAACTTTGAATCATTCTTATGTCAAATGATTATCTAACTTTGGGAATGTGGAGAAATTCCTGATAAGCTTAGCAACATAGTTAGAAATGTTTTTTATTTATTTATTTATTTTTCGTTCTGGATTCCAGAAAACCAATGAGTCATCTGAAACAACACATCCAAACTCTGCCATATTTCATCAGTCATGTATGCTGGGCTTCATTTTTGTCTATGTGTGTGTGTGTGTGTAATCTCAACCCAACAGTGAGAAATAATTGGACTTCTGAATTGGCAGAATATACTGCTGTGCTGCATTTCTCTGAATATGTAACTGATGGAGGGCAGGGCAGGGTAAACACACACACAGAGGGAGTGTGTGTGTGTGTGTGTTTTGAGGAAGAGGAGGAGATTCTGTCTTATTCGTATTTATGTGAGGCATAATAAAATAATCTTTTTGATTTGCAAGCAGTAAATTCTCTTTGCTACAAGTTCTGTGCTGCACATTTCTATCTCGGTTTAAGTGAAGCACTGTGTCCTCGCTTGCATGTATTGGTCACGTTAACGTGCTCAGGCTTGCAGAGTCTCCACCTAAGATGCCACATTGTTTTTCCCAGCTTGAAGTCAACAAGCTACACTGCTCCTTGAAGTAGCAGCTTTAGGCTGCAGCTTGCCCGGGCTGGATTGGCCTGATCCTGGTTTTAGTTCCGGATACTGCCTGGGTTAAACCTGGGGGTCGGGGAACACTCTCTACTCGTGTATATCTCCCCCGAGGCACACAAAGAAGAAATAGGACATCCTTTCATGGGTATTCCTGCCAAAAAAAAAAAAACATGGGAAAAAGGGGTCCACTGCTATGCTTGCAACATGGGTGTGGATATTGCAGCCTATTGAGGTTGTGTGAAATGTGAAGCAGGGCTGACGCAGTGTCTAAACGTAGTCTCTGCTGCTGCATTAGCTGCACACACACACAGTAAAGTGACCTTCACATTAAATGGCAGGCAACACCAACTGGGGAAGAGAAGAAAGCACAAACGGAATCTAGAAAGTAAGTAAGATCACTATATATTTAGTTCTTCTTTAATCTTCTCCATTGTATCATGGGATGGCATTCTTGTGAATTTTGATACTACTGTGAAGGAGACTTGCCCACAAAAGGAGCAGAGCAGCTCAACACAGCTTGTTACTTGACACCATTGGTTATGCTTATGTTTAAAGCCACAATACACACACCGCAGTAAAGTGATGTTTTGTTCACGTGGCGACAGTGGAAACAAGGCATTACCACAGCGGTCGACATTTGAGGTTGACAACCAAATGTAATAGATAATAGTTGCTAATTAAACACCCATCAGGTGACTGTGGATGTTTGACCATCACCAGGAAGAAATGCACTTCATGAGGAAGCTCAAATCCCTGACTTACAACAACCAATGAACCTGACTGTATATGTGACAGCACTATATAGATGACACTTTGACCAAAACAAAGAATTCAAACTTATCCAACAGTCAATCAATCCACACATCGAAGTTGGATGGATTTGAATGAGATGGGCCCATGAACATAGGCACAGGAAAGTGCTCTTTTTCTGGCCCTTTTCTGGGTTGAAGCCAAGCAAGAAATTCAGTAACTTCAGTAACAGGGTCTCTGGGCCATGGACCCCTTGACTTTTGGTTCAAAAACTTTTCTGATGCCTAATGCAATGACAATAATGAAGAAGTTAGAAACAGGACTTAGGACTTCTCCTCTGGAGACCAGATTACTCTAGTAAGGAAGTCACTGCTTGTTGCATTTTGTTTTTATGTATTTTACCTTGTAACTTTGTACTTGTAACCCTTTAACATTAACCCTAACGCAGTTTTGTGTGTACATAAATTGGCTCACGTAGCTTCACTTTGCTAAAGCCTTAGCCTGTATGTTGCCACATTCGCTGGCTGTGATGCAGTAGAGAAACGTTTGCTGAACTTTTCAGATGCAGAAAGTTAGTAACGTCGCCGTTACTTTTGAGTAACGCTGGGCACGTTCAGTTCGCATTCCATGAATTAGCGAGACACACACATACACACACACACGGCGCCTTCCAATCATTTAGCCTGCGAGTTCGCCAGCTAGCGGTTAGCATAAACACCTGGACGTGTAGCGTCGCTCTAACGTAGCTCGAAGACCCGAAGACAAACCTTTGAGATGACCTGAGAGCGCAGACTCTCCCACGGTGAAAACATGCAGGTCTGTTCTGCAGGCTGCGTGGATTCATGTTGTTTTTCCAACCTTCACTAAAGCAACAACCTCCGGACATTTAAAAAAAAATTATATATTTTTTTAGCACAGTCACGTCCAACTCAGCGTGTTGGGGGCGGGGTGTGAAATCACACTGACCAATCAGAGTCACGCGTAGACCCAGCTGTATCAGTTTTAATTTTAGACTAGTTTTTTTTTTTTTCCATCTTCTGAACAAACTAACTACCAGACACATGGATATGTATTATGACATACACTCACTTTTTCAAGCTTTTTCAAGCACTTTATCCAAAATTCAAACACAGTTCAGACCTTGAAAACACAATATTAAAAAGGTTTTTAAGCCGGTAAAAAGCTTATTTTATAATAGGTTGGCAGTTTCCTCAGAGAGGAGGGTTAAATAAATTGCATGTGTCAGTACAGCCATCAGGCTACAAGAACTTCCTCTGTTGTGGATTCAGTTCTATGTTCCTTTAAAGGTCATCATTGTCAAAAACGGTCTCTTATTGGTACGCAGTGTAAACACAGGTGTCAGCATTTGCTAAAGTTAAACTCAACATAAAGCATAGAGCAAAATGAATTAATGATGAACTGATTTCACAGCAAATGTTTGTAGTTTTAAATGCTCACATGACAGACTTCTTTCACATCCAGGTGGTTTGCTGAGTGTGTCTTAAAACAATCATACAAGCAAGCCTCAAGAAAAAGAAGAGATGTAGGATAAGAATATAAAATATGACTGCATGAGGATCATTGATTGACACATTTGTCTTCTTCCAACATCTGCTGTCTTCTCCCTAGGTTATGCTTTTCACATCTTTATCTAAGCTTTTCACAAAGTAAAATAATTGTGAACAGCAGGTTCACGCTGTGGATGACCCTGCTGAGGGATTCAGGACGATATTCTCGTCAGTTACACCAACTCAGCAAAAATGTACAGCTGTGATAACTGCATGCCCAGCGGTTTGTAATGAACCATATGAAGCTGACATATCCACCTAAATTAGTTTTCCATTGTTGGAGCCCTCACCTTGATGAGGAGTCCTGACAACATCTAAAATACAATCAGTTTGAAGATAATGTGGGATTGTTAAGCAGTTTTTTTTAAAGCAACACATCACACTCCAACCATCTTATCTGACTAAATTCAGCATTGCAAATGCAAGGCAAGAGTGTACTGTCCTCTAAAGCACTTAACGGTGTAAACTTAGACCCAAGCCTTTGTATTGAGCAACTCAGAAAATTTTGATTTCAGTGCTGTTAGATCTTTTTCCTGTCTCTATTCAAATCCATCAGTGGAAAAAAAAAAACATTTTAAAAATAAATAAATCAGACAGCAGCCAGATAGACCTGCTCAGTGCTGCCCAAGAACTGTCAATGCTAACCTTATTTTGTAAGTGGGGTGCAAAGCTGTGCAATGTGGCTAAAATCCCAAAAAAACAAAAACAGATTTTGCTTTTAAACTGTTTCTCTTGACCTATTTTCTGAACTGATCTGATATTTGAATTTTGATCCATTGATCCCAAAAATGCTTTTTCCCCCAACTGTCCCCCCCTTTAATACTCCCTTAAAAAGCTTCACTGCAAAAGTCATTGAATGTGAAATATTAACATTACTCTAATTATCCAAACTGGGGAAATGAAATACATTCAAAGCAGCTGTGTGTGGTGTGGGGGGTTCTTTGCAACCCAGGTAGGGACAACATTGTCAGCTCTCTAACACCTTTCCGTGGCTGGAAATGACTTTCTTTCTACAGCCATTGTTTGGCTCCTTCTTGGAGCTCCCCTTTTTAAATGGTTCATTTCCCTCAGATACGAACTGTACCTCTGGGCTCCTGCCTTCATTCTGCTGCGCTGTGATTTCTGCAAGCTGAGGGAGTTTACCAAATTGTGGCCCTTCACTCGGAATAATGGCCCACCACCCTCACTGAATTCACATTCATTCCCTTTGCAAAAAAGCTCAGAGGACATTTAAAATAAGATTGCACTTTTGTCTAGGTTTCCTCTGCAGGGAGCTGCATCGTTTTTCAGACAGTGCAAGATTATCACTTTGGGAAACATTTGATATCATATTGAACATTCCCAGACGCCTTCATGTTTGTTCAGCTTTGTGTGTTTGCGTGCGTCATCCATTACTTGGAGGTCTGTAAGTGATATTTACCTGCTCTTTTTGAAATGTCACAAATAAGAGATGACGTCTACAGGACTCTTTCTACCCAGAGTTGTCTAAAATACAGGAATTGCTGTGTAAATAAAAATAAATCTTAGAATTTTAACTAATTCTAATCTAACACTGAAAAGGTTAATATGCTACAGAACAGATCTCAGCAAAGATATTTGTTGACTGTGTGGGTGTTTGGTTGATGCTGAAGCTGATCCTCTTCGTATAAGTGACGAGAAGTAGAAATCCCCAATTCTGACATATCCTCAAACTGGTAGAGCTGGAAAGAGCATGTGAACTGCAGAATAAAGCTGTATGGCTGCTAGCACATAATGGAAGAAGTGAATGCATACAGAGACACACACCAGATAATACAAGTACAAAAAATCTACTAGGACACATTCTCTTGCAAGTCCTCAATCTTATACCTTTGCTAATCTAAATTAAAAAAAAGAAAAATGAAGGCAAATCCGGTACATTTGGATGCTGAGTTACACAACATGTGGGTTACACAGACTGTAGCCTCAGCAAAGTGTGCTTGCTGATCTTCCCAGAAGGTTGTCATTACTGGCTCAACTTGAAAAATGAATTAATTCAATTAGAAAGACCTGCCTCCCCGAACCTCTAAAATGAAATAATTAGAGCAAATACTGCACTTTTAAGTTTATTCCATCTAAACCCCCCTGTGGCCTTAAATTTGCAATTTGGATGAACTTAGGTTGATTAGTTAGGGATTTTCAAACATGTAAACAATCTTTGCTTACACAAGTTCAGTCAACTCACGACAAGTTCACTCATATATTTATTACTGGCAGCTGTTGGAGCCATTTTGTACCAGAATCCATTCAAAGGCAACACCTGAAGCTGCTCCCAATGACTTTCTAATTTATGTGTCTGGTACAGGGAGACAAGTCAATATCCTCAATGATAGTATTCTTTGTATTATTCATGTGACTAAATCTTACAAAGCAGGCAATTTGTATTGAATTAAAACAGTATTTGGACTGTGAATCAATGTATGGGAACTCTGCAAGTTCTGTTTCTGTTAAAAATAAGTAGTTTATGTTTATTTTTTCTAAGGTGGTTTGAAAAAGTTGAATCAGCTTAAAAATACATATTTACATTAAAAAAAAAAAAAGCCTGGTTGATTCCACTAAATCATTGTACATTTCTTACAGTGTAAATTCCCTATAATTCCTCATTACAATATGCATCAGGGTTTTTTCCTCTGCTCTTTTATTTTTGTTTAGAACAACTGTTCGTACCTTAAACTGTATAGTTGGGAGCAACCTAGTAAGAAATTCAAAAGCTTGAAAACAGAGACAATTTAAACAGACAGCACAGCACTTTCTGCACATGTGGTGCCGCCATCTGCCTTTTAAGTGAAAAGGGAAGTATGCATATTGTAGACATAATATATGTTTAAAAATGTGCAAATACATTATGAGCATGTGTGAGTACTAGTTTCGCTGTGCATGGCTGCACACATTTTGGAAAGTGTGGCCATCTGTGGACCAGATTAGTTGAATAATTGTTAAACTGTCTCACCTTAAACCTTTTGTTTATCTGAATATGTGTATAATTTGGTTTATACATTGTGCATTATATTATTTGATCCACATTATATTATACTTGTTTGCCAATCATGGCCTAACTAAGGTATCATCACTTATTGCTTTTTATTAAAATAGTTGTTTTCAAATTGTTTGCAAGTATTAAATGTAGTAAACGACAAAAAATGACTCTACGACAAGGATCCTATGTGCTTGTCTCAGAGTTACACTTCCAGTCGAATAGAGTCCTGGCCTCAGGTGTGTGACCTCACTGAACTTAAACGTCCAGAGGTCCTTTTCTCTGCCTCTTGTGCTCCCTGGCCATACTACACATTTAGTGTGCATGCATGCCATCAGAAATGTGGGCACTTGCTATAAGTGTGTGCGCGCCAAGTGTGCAATCTGTCGGATATTGCTCAAGGAGAGGTCGACGCAATGAAGCATAAGACTGCAGTCACTTCTTGTTCAGTCAAGGCAACTGAATGCGGGACACCTGTGCCATCTCCAGTGTGACTGCACCGTCTCTCCACTAGGATATGGTGGCAGCGCTGCAGGCCTGATTTAATGGAATCTGGCAGATGAATAAACTCACAGGCAAACACCAGAACCAGCCAGTCAACTGCACAAGTCTGCACATATGAACATGTTTAATGGATATTACCTCTGCCTATTATATTGATAATTATTCCATAGGGTTAAGGAGCAGAGATACAGATATTATTCTGCAAATCTGTAAGGGATAGGCCAAAATTCTTCAGCTTTTGTTATACTTGGTATTTAGGGCTCCTAGGGGGGGTCATTAAACATAGCAAATAATACCTGGTAATCACTAGCATGTTAATAAAATACTGCTTAGCCCAACTGCATTCTCATTCAGCTTTCATTATGGCTGTAGACTGTTAGTCCTCCTGTTAAAAAGAAAAAGTACAGAGAGGAAGTGTAATAAGCTGCTGAAAAAAAAGCAGTGCCGGATTTCAGCGCATTGGTTTGCTCATTATGCATGACTTTGATGTATATAGTCTGTAAAATAATAGAACCTACTGACTTACAAGCTGCATTGCAAGTCAATACAAACAAATACCAAGTCATCAGCAGGTTTCATTGTTTTAGCAGCTTGAGTAAGTATACTATTATGATAAGCACATTATTTTATGCTGCATTCCTACTGGTTGGACAGTAGGTGTAGGTCAGGTGACCAAAGAAATCCCAACGTTTGATTGTCTTTCATGTGGGACAATCCAAAATCACAGATGACAATTGTAGTGATGTAGCACTTACACATGAACTTATCAGCCCATAGCTTTGACTCCGTAGGTGTCCTATATTCTAGTAGGTGCATTAGTGTGCCCGATCACTGATCATAATGAAAGTGGATAGACAATCGGCACAAACAGCACAGTTGGTTAGGTTTAGACACAAAAATATCAGGGGTAGGTTTAGGGTGTAGATTTTTCACTACAAACATTAACTGTTCAAAGTCGGAAAGAACCGTTGTCTTCCAATTCAAGGTTCACTGCTTTGACACCCACCCCGCTGCTTCGGTCATATCTACTATGGCTACCAGATGTCGTCTCTAACATCATATGACTGCAGGGTAGAAGACCACCTGGAGAGCCATAATTATGAGCTGATAACAACTGTGTTAACACCCCACTGAATGGTGTGATATCAGTCAAATCAGATTTATTTTTAGTTGCTTTGAGGGTTAACACCAACAACATTTTCTTCTAATTCTACCATTTCAGAGTTCATTTCTACTTCTTTTTTTACTGTGCAAGCTGTAGTGAAAAGAGCATTTGGGGCTAAATAAAGACAAATCATTTACATTTCCAATGCTCTTGGTACAGTACAGCGCAGTGAGACAATGAATTCTTTGAAGAGTGTATTTGTCTATTAGTATGCATGGCTATGGAATGCAGCTATGAGGCATGCCAAAACTAACTGATACATGCTTCGTAGCTACCATTACACCTCTGCTTTATATTAGTGTGGGAGAATGAAGTCTCCTCCTGTGCTGTTGTGATAACTATCATGTCGGTGTGGGCAGAACTGTGGGCACGAGGCAGTACAAAGCGTCCGAGGTACCATCAAAACAAACCATCTGCAGTTTTAATGGATGTTTACAGCAAAGCTTTCATGCAACATGCTGAGACACATAAAAACATGTTCCCCGTGTTCAGAAACAGAGCTCTGATGGTTCCTGGGAGTGAAGGTTTGAAAGTGGAGTGCTGTTTTCTTGATTAACAGGGTTGCCTCATGCTGCATCTCTGCGAGGGAGATTTCATCAGCCATCTAACACTCCTGGTTTACGTTCTACTGACAATTAAATTTGAAGCTTATTTATTAAATATGGTTTTGAACAGGAGCACAGCATCAATTCCATGTTTAATGGGAAGCTCACAGTCTACACTACATCAGGCACCCGCCAGACAACTGTAAGCACCCGTGTGTCTATTGCACTGAGCAATTACAATTTTTTTGGATGTATAGTTGTTACATAGAGAAAACAAGATGAATGGAATCATTTCAAAGCAGAGATTTAACTATAAGTGGCACCTGGGTCCATAATTTTGTAATGTTGTCTGACAAAAGGGTTTGATCACAGTGTTTTCATACACTGATGCAACTTTGCAGCACTATGTAAACCAGACTAGAGTTTTAGCACAACTTTTACTATGTTGAGACTATTAATGAGCAATTTGGAAATGCCCTCTGTTAATTAAACTTTTTTTTTTAATTAAGTGTATAAGTGTAACAGGACAATCAGCCTCATTTGGATGTCATTACCATTCCAGAGTGAAACAGTAAATAATAGGCTCGCTGTTCTCAACGGTTATTTAATTCATTCTTGCTGGGATTTTATCCTGAATACTACATGATATATAACATAATATGCTACTGTATGTAATGTACACTGATTTTCAGCAGCAAAAAGCTAAAAGTGAAAGTGAGTTAATAGCCTCCTTTGTCATATTTTATGCCTTAATGCAACAGATGTAATGAGGGAGAGGTTTGGACTGCAGGTAGGCCAGTTTGCCACCTGGGCTTTTCTTTTTTTAAACCACTGAGCCACGCTGTTGTAATACCTACATGTTCTAAACCACATTCTGCAAGATGTCTTGTGGATAGCAAAACCCGAATATATCACTCAGCATTAATTGTGTCTTCACAGATGTATAATTTACACATGCACTAATGCATCTCCACAGCATAACAGAAGTGGATTAATATCACATTGATAAGACAAATTGTCCCTCTCCTGGACCAAAGGTTTGACTCTTCAGACCAGAGGTATGTGTTGGTTTATTTAACAGTGTTGCTTATCTGGAGTTTCTGAATTTAACAATATGATGTAACAGATGGTGAAACCCCCAAATTTGCAATTTTACATTAATTTTGAGATGTTAAACTATTTTCCATAATAAGAACAATAAACATTACCCCATCCTTACTTCTTAAAGACTGATTTTCTAGTCATTTCACCTCTTCAACCAACATTTTGAAATGTGTTTTTGAGTATCCAAACTTTTCTGCTGCTACTATGTGCAATCAAACCTCTCCAAAATTATCCAAAAATCAAACTGTACATCTCATTGTGGGTTAACCAAAATGTTCACATCAATCTTCATATCTTACTCTACAGTGGTGTCGCCTCAACAGTCAATGCACCAGCACCTTCCTACCTGGTTTAAGTCTACAATCCCCCTTATCCATTGCTTATCCAATGAATAGGGTCTGGTGGTCTCTACTGTATATCAAATAGCAAAGAATTCCAGTCACTTTGGCTCAAAGCCCCATGATAGTGGAAAGAACTAAAATAAACCAAAAGTAAAAAATTCAAACTTTCCTGCAACTTTCTATGCACATAAAGAAATTTCTCCTCTTTCCTGTGTGTCTGTTGTTTTCTTTGTGCCTCACTACTAAGTTGTTTTGCATAAAATGTTCAAAAATGTTCACTCAAAATGTAAACAGCTATTGGCTAACAACCAGCATTTAGATAAGGAGTCACCACACACAGAATTTTTGCCTCCACGTTGTGAATATTTTAAATCCCACCTCCCCATGTAAAGTCAATGCTATTTGAATGGTTGTTTGCATCACATTGTACTAATCACTTCTGTATGTTTGATTGGACTCCTGTGCCGGCAAATTAACCTCTGTGGGTCAATTTACATGTTGTGAAAGCCATAATTGACCCATTTCATAATTAGCGTAAATATGCTTTGATGGAATCCTGGTTGCTGTCTACACATTAGAACAAGTGCAATAAAAAAATTATAAACCACTAAGCAGGGTCAAAACCAGGGATGCTTAACAAGTCTCCAACTGATAAAACTGCACCCTCCTTAAAGCTTTACATTTCTACACTCTTTGTCTCCCAGGTTTAATTTTAGAACAGACTGACATTGTCTGACTGTAGCAAAAGAGAAGAACAATCATTCTATAGTATTACTTCTGAAAACTTCAAAACCTATAGAACATAATGCTTGACTGACACCCCATCCGCCTCCACATGAGAGCAGGTTATCAGAGCGATCTGGCATGACCAGCAGCGTGTACAGTTGTCAGATGACATCAGCTCAGCCCGGTTCAGACGCTGGGCCGTGCCAGGCCATACGCAGTCCCACAGTCTCTGGAGGCGGTGCTGCCGAGTGTATTTTTAGACAGGGCCACCTTATAAGCGCAGCCTGGTCTCATCACATCTGTGTAGTTTAAGTGGAGCCCTCCCTCGTGTGCCCTTTCAACAAGGGCCTAAGGTTAGACTGTAGACCAAATATAAACCAATTGTGACACTTGGAAAAAAAAACTGAAATGAAACAATGTGTTAGGCTGCTCTGGGTTTAGTCACAAATGTTGTCATCTTGCATCAAAAAGCCAGCCTACAATCAGTGGACAGTAAGGTGAGTTAAAGTTTTAAACAATTTCATAGAGGTTTTCATATAAATGTTCAGTGTCTAAGAACATGGACTAAAGTTTTATTAATTATGTGTTTATTACTGTTTTTTGCTTCTTTACCTAGCCCGGGTAAGCCTTTCATGGATCTCACCATATTGCACGTGCAATAACAGTAAAGGTTGACCAAAGAATGATGACCTCTGCAAAACTGCAGTAGACATGAGGTTTGCAAAACTGCAGCAGTTAAAAATACTCTCTGGCATCATAAAGATAGTTAAAAAGTCTGTTAAAAACGGGGATGAATAATCACCTCCTTGGTTTTATAAATCTCTCAACAACCTTTCTTCGACTGAGCTGCTGGTACTTGGCCCCATTTGAGTGGCAGTTTAATCTGAATGCCACAGCCTGCAATAGTCCCAATTTTGCTACTAGTAATGGTGGTAGAAACCTACCAGTTCTTGTCCTAAACTTTACAGCAATCTGCAATTCAGTCCTCACTCAGGCAAAGGGCAGATTGTTGGCAGTGTGACTCAGGCCTTAAGGGCAAATCATACTTTTGTGTTCACTATGTAAATACTAGTTTTTGAGTTGAGCCCATGACACCATGAAAAATAAAATCTTCTGTTTTGGCTCAGTCACACACACTCTTTTTTTACTCCACAGCTGATTATTAGAGCTGGCTGCGCTCATAGGCCATTTCTAGCTGCCCTCCATTATGCCTGCTCAAAGTTTTCTACCAAACTTCTTTCACCTCATAAACAAAATCCACCCTTGTTGCCTTTTTGCATCTACACATCTGTGTATGATAAGTTCTGTTCTTCTAATAAAGCACCTTTGACATTTTTGACTTTAGGAGTCTGCCAAGAAGTTTTCAATGTCAGTGCCACAGTGACTGTGTATGATATGCATCTTACTAACTTTGACTTTTTTAAAATCATGACAATTTTTTAGGCAAGCTCATTTTTATAAGTGGTACTAAAAAGGTTTCACCTCCATTTAAGCCTTTTACACTGTCATCTAACATTTGTACATTTTGCTGTTTAACGCTGAATGCTAGAAACAGCTTCCCAGCTAAAGAACTCTCCAAATTTACTATCCAAAACAAGTTTAGGTGGTTTTTGTTGGCAAAATAACTGGAAAAACTGACCAACTGTCCAAAAGACAGAAAGTTTTCCTCAGATTACATTTTTACAATATACATGCTTTAAAATATTATGTGCAAAACTGGTCCCATCATGATCTAAATGCATAAAAGATGAGAGGCTGCACAAATAGAAATCCTAGAAACCCAACAGCTTCAGCAGAAACAAGCAAAGGACAGTGATGTTCTTGGCCTTTCTGTTCACACCCCCACACCCTCCATCATCTCTCAGTAAAGCAGGAGTGTTCTGCCTACTTTGAAGCAGACATTAACCCCAAGGCTGATTTAATCTGAATAGCAGTGAGGCTCAGAGGAGTTGTTACACCAGCTTCAAACTCCTCCCTTGGCACTCGCTTTTGTGTCTCCTGACTCAATTCAAACTCTACGACCCAGAGATTGTTCTGCCTCCCCACTACAGAGGTCCGTGTGCCTATTAGTGGGCCGATGTCAGCAGCTGATTTGTGAAACTCAGATGGGGAGGGAGCACTCACGTTTCCATGGGCAGATTTAACGAGTGCTGTCCTGGCGGATGGCATCTCATTACAAGCAATACATTCACTGTCAACAATGGGTGTCACTCGAAACGTACTGAAGCTGTGGTTTGGTTTGATGGATCGAACTGCAGCGACCGAAGTAAACAGAGAAGATAGTTTTTAGGGCAAAAGCCAGCAAAACATGTAAAACTACATGGAGAAAAAGCCTGTGTCATGGAACAAGGTTTTGAATTTTAAATCAACTTCCTTGCATAGTTTTTATATGCGTGGCTCCTTGGAAACACATTTCCATAAAGTGAGGGACTGCTTCTGTCTCTAGCCCTAACAAACAGTTTCCCAGGATATGTAAGCTTTAGATAAAAATCATGACAGTTGGTAACCTTACCTCCATAACAAAACACATCCTCAGGCAAATGCAATAAGCATGACTTGCTTATTGAATAGGCTCACAGACTTTATGGTCATTGACTTAATCCTATTAGTTGAGTTTTTCTTCACGCTTTAATTTATCTGTCAAGAACAATTTGGAAAGGATTTCACACATAGCTGCAAAGTCCAAATCCTCTACGGTACAACTGGAAGCTCGGTTAAAATACATGACCAAGTCAAATCTGCAGGTGCTTGCGGTATATTATGGAAATCAACTATTATCGACTGAAGAAATCAGTTTAGAAGTTTGTCTCAGTATACTTGCACCGCATGCCTCGGCTTGTATTGACAGATTAGAAGCTGACAAGAGAGATTTGAGATATTGTTTCGACATGTTACCTGTCGCCAGCAAAAAACATCATCACTTGTCTGTGATGAAGTGCTGAATTTCAGTAAAATCATTGTTTCCTGCAGGTGTCTTAGAAAGTTAATTTACATACAACTAATTAACTGAAGCAAATATTGTTTTTAGTAAATATAATAACTCTGTGTTGTCCAGGGTGTAGCCTGCCTCTTGCTCAGTGACAGCTGGGTTAGACTACAGCCCCATGATTATGATTAAATAAAAAATCTGCAATAACTTAAAGCACGATATCTTTGTTAACTGAAAACTACCGTCTGTCCATAACTTTAAGCTTTGAGTAATTGCATTTCTGTCGATGCATGACATGGACTTTTGCTGCATTGGCATCACGCTTGCAGAATGAGAAGGAATTAGTTAGTTCCCATGGTAACAACTCGCAAGCTTTCACTCATTAAGCCGAGACTGCCGTTGGAGGGATCCTCGCTAACTATTACTACAGTATCTGTACATGTCATGTTTTTAAACAATATGACTTTACTTGCAAGGTGTAAAAAAAAAAAACTACCTGAAATATAAGCTTAATATCCTGAAAACAAGTTACAAGCTACAGCATAATGGGGACATGCCCCACCTTGGGTGAAGTACAGAGAGCCTCAGCTATTATTTTTATAGTCATTTACATCCAACATCCATCATGTTAACACCTGTTCGTTCATGAGGGCAGCAGGTTCAGCAAGGAGTCCAGACGCTCCTTCCCCGGCTGTATGGGGCCACACGGGACATATAATCCCTCCAGCACGTTCTAAGTTTATCCCGGGTCGTCCTACTACGATGCAGTCTTAAAAGATGCCAAACCATCTGCACAGGCTCCTTTTTAAAATAATATAATAATATAATAACAGTGGCTCTCATTTCAATGACGTGGATTACTCACCTACTACCCTAGAAGAGCATGAACCACCATTTCAGCTCAGGGAAAGCCTTATTATATTGCCTCTCTGAAAACCAACAATGGTAGTCTGTGGTAGGACCTGCTCACCATCTAAAAATACATCAGCTGTGTCAGTTAATCAATACAACCTGTGGTTACTGTAGGTCATATTTATGTTGGATTGTGGGAAGTACAACTTGAATAATTTTGTTCATTACTTTAGGATTATAAGATTGCACAAATCATTTAATAAAAAAAACATATTCTAGCTCTCAAAAGATCAAAGCATTTCCCAGGCTCACAGACTTAAACAGAAAGCCTGAGCTCAACCTTCCCCCCACGGCTTTTACATGACACAATCCATCAGGGTCACCTCACATAAACCTGACAGCCTGGAAAGCTCAGCCAGAGCAGTTTCCATGTTAAATCCCTTGCTCGGTGATGCTGCAATATGGACAAAGAATCTGGGAAAACAATTGTATCTATGTAGAAACCCATTTCCCTGCCATCTTTGTTATTGCAGCCGGTGCAAAGCAAACACATATTCTACCTGACAGCCACACACAAACTACCAACAGCCTTGATATATGAAGAGAGAGCAGCTGGAATAATAGTAAAGGCCACCCTGGGAAAAATACGATATGTATATACTGTACTGTGTAGCTGCTTCTACCACAGGCACTTTACCAAGTTCCGAGTCACTTCATGAAAAAATTTCACTACCAATGTTAAATGTGCAGTTTAAATGCTGCAGTAGTGGAAGAACCAAAGAAGGTTTATTCAAGAGGGCACCTCAACCCTGTTCTGATGAGCCTGAGATTTGACTAATCACTGCTCGGCTAAAAAAGGTTATTGACAGTGACATTTAGTGGTCTTGAAAGGTTGTCGAAATTTACAGGATTTTATTTTATATTAACTGTTTTAATGGGAAACTCAAAAATGAGTAGGGCTATTAAATATGGAATGGGATTGGGCCATTGTTACAGTGCAGGTGAAACAGGTGAGTTCTGAGAGGAGAGAGAGTATAACAGTCAACAAGATACAGTCTCACAAAAACCCACAGTTTGAGAACTGTCTGTGAGAATGAGAGAAGAAGATATGCAGCGAAGGAACGCAGAACAGAAAAAAACAGAAAGTTAACAGACAAAGTTAATGGGAGGTGAAGTGTGACGTGAGAGGAAGAGGAAGGACGGGGGAAAAAGAGAGCAAAGTAAAAATTCAAGTAGGAAAGAGAGAAATTAACCCACACCCATCATGTATGGAGAATCTATGGAATTAATTTAGAAATCACAAATATGTGCTCATCAATCTACACACATATTAACCTAATATGATAACATAAAAACATGTTTCAATTATTTTCAAATTAAGAGTCAAACCCTGACATCTCTCTAATACTGTGTAAAGGCCCCTTTGGCATTAGGAACAGCTCATTCTTCTCTACAAGCTTCTCATACCTGGATTTGAGGAATTTATCCTGTTCTTTCTGACAGATTTACTCAAATCCCTTCAGATTAGATGGGAAGTGATCTTCATCTTCAGGTCTCTGCATACGTAGATGATCTGTAGGGTTAAAGTCTGGGCTTTGGTAAGACCGTCAGAGACATCTCCTAAAGCAACTCACGGATCTTGGAGTCAGCCTATGTTAACTCTCATACACTCTGGAGCAAGTTTTCTTGTAGAACTTCTCTTATCGGCTGCATTCATCCTGTCTCTCTGTCCCTGTTTGCCACGGTTACACCATGGCCAATGAAGACATTTGGTCGGAGTTTCATTTGGACATCAAGCCGAGGGATGAGCTACCAGAATCCTGCCAGGACTCTGCGTACGCCTCTTTAGTGCGATCATGGAAACTAGCAAATCATTCTGGTTTAAAAAAGCTTTACAACACAGTAAAATGTGTGAAGAGGTCTGAATATTATTCACCATGACTGTACTGTCCATAAGACAGAGAAAGGATGGTGAATAAATGGGATAAGGGAAATAAGAGGCAAGAAGATAAGTAGGGAGGAGAGGAAAAACAGTCATAAAGGGAGACAAAGAATAGCAAATGAGATTAACAGAAAATTAATGACGAGAATATAGACAAGGAAGAGGTGAAGCAACGAGAGGAAAGGAAGTGAAAAGAATTAAGGGATATGAATGTTCAGGAGACTTAAGAAAACAACAAAAAAGGAAAGTAGATAATTGGAAAGTGTAGAAATATAGCAGAAGAAATAAGAAAGGGGAAAAATGCAACACAGACCAGTGAGGGAAAGTGTGATGTGTTCGAGGGGAAATGTACAGTGCAGCGTACAGAACAGCAGGGCCGCACGACGAACCGCGAAGCATCGTTAATAAAACGCCATTATCTCGTTGCGAATCCCAGATTTCCAGACTAATAGCTGCCCGCTCTGCTCCTTCACTCCATCCCTCCACTGCATCCTCTGCTCACCTCCTCCATCTCCCAACACCAACTCCACACTCGCTTGGGGAAAAGCGGGTGAAAAAAAAAAAAAAAATCACATACATAAATCATACATAAAATCTGCACATGCACCATGAAATCTCAGTACCATGATGCATACGCGAGTGTGGGCAGAAATCTGAAGTGGATGTCAAAAAAGCGCGTTTTTCTATCCACAATGGAGACAAAGAGACAGAAGTTGCTTCAAGCTGCAGAGGCTACGCTACGCTAACAACACCCATCAGCAGCCATCAGCAGCCCAGCACTTATCGAACAGGGAATGACAGGCCACATAATTGTGTCTGTCAAACACGTCATGTACTTCCAGTCCGTACGACAAAGAGCGCCGGGGGTGGACCGGATACTTCGCAGTGCGTCTTTGTGTTGGATGAAAGGTTGGCATCCTCCGGCTTCCAACTGCCGCACCATCACTTTCACATTGTTCACTGGTCTAGAAATGTGGCGCTGCTGTTTATCTGTCTGCGATTCTGACGGAGGGAGGGGTGGAGTGGGTCATGTTGGGGGAAAGCAGAAAAATCCATTAACAATAAAGGTTTCCCTGAGAGACTGGCAGCAGAGGATTGATTTGGGCATGTTTGTCAGTGATTACTGAGACCATGCGGAGACATTCAGCAGGACAGAGAGTAAGATGTGGAATCCACACAGGACTCACATTGTCTGTTCGGAGCTTCTTGGCAGGACAGCCTCCATCCACAGGATGTAGCATGTAATACAGCCGCACTTTGTTGGCGTGTTTCCGACTCTGGAGGAGAGAAAAGACAGAATGAGTGGGACAGAAAGAAAGCGATTGATTCCGGTTTTGATACTGTCTCCTCAAAAACTGTCAAATGAGCAGCGCATCCTGTTCTGTGATGTCAACAAGTGCTGTAGTGTGCCGTATTTATCTGTGAGGCAAAAATCACATCTCAAACCTCATGGTTGAATCATCTGTGAGGTCAATAGTGTCTTAAATAATGATTTAAAAAATTGTTTAAATGTGTACTGGTGTTCACTGCTTATTTTTTGAACTAGTTAAGTTACAGTAAGTAAGTAAAGTAAAGTATGAACCTTAACTCTACTTGAAGATCAAATTTTCGATCTAAAAAATTCAGTTGACTAGGCCACCTTGTTTTTTCTAAATTACATATTTTTGCATAAATTTTAAAATAATTTTTATGATGTAAAAACACAATGTGCCACATCAGCATGTGATGATGCACTTTGACTACCACGAATTTATGGAATAAGCAGAAAGGGAAAAGAGTCCTTAACAATAATCCATCGATATGTTTAATAAAAACGAAGAAAAAAAAGCGGAGCTCAGAGAAAGTGCAGATCACTGGTTAAAAAAAGACAAACCCTTTGTCTTGTTTATTACATATTGGACGTATTGCTGCTGACATAGAACACTAGTGTCGCACAGTGTTTGCACACAGTCACTGTTTTATCCATAACCCATAAAGCACATCAGAGTTGCCATTTTCAAGCCCGAGCAAATTTATTTTTTAACCCATTTAACTTTTACTGGTTCACCCATGGTATTTTTTTTCACAATTTTAAACAAGTGCTTCCACCCAGAAAACAAATACATGTCACTACTAATCAGCACCACAGATATGGGTCAGTAGGTACATGCTGCATGTCAGTGGGCTGAGTACAGGGGTCGGCAACCCGCGGCTCTGGAGCCTTTCATCCCTCTGCTGTGGCTCCCTTTTCTTTCCAGTCTGCCATCACCACATTTCAGACCTCGTTTGGGAAACGATTCTGTGAATTCAGACAGGAAAACACACACTATCCTTCCCTGTCACTCCCCTGACCATCCATCCACCCCTGTTGAATATGACTGCATTTGCAGTTGTAAGTCGACCCGATCTTGAATCGGAACTGGCCGAGATAGCAGACAAAGATATCTGGGCATCCAGGTTCAAACGCTTATCATGAAGATGCTGCCCGTTAGAAGGCCATTCTTGCTCAGAATCACAAATAGAGGTATACAGAAAACCTTTCCAAACTGTTTTCAAAATAAATTATATCAACATAAAAAGTATGCATTTGCAGTCCTGTCGATGTTCGGATCCACATACGCATGTGAGCATCTCTTCTTCAACATTAACTATATTAAAAACAAACACGCCTTGCAGGCGCTGTGAGATTGAGTAGCGAAAATCATATTAACCAAGTAATTGGCTATTATTTTGCAAATATATATTTTACATTGTTCAGTGAAAAAGTCCTTTTTAATTCAGCTTGACAGCTGACTGCGTGCTTCAATACATGGGATAGAAGGATGATGGCGCCCAACAGTTTACACTCCGAGTGTTGGAGGTTGCTGACCCCTGGCTTAGTAGGTCATGGCAATTTATTATATATGACTTTAATGTTGTTTTGTTTTGCAGAGCAAAAATATGATTATACAGTATGTTTTGGTACGGAAATGAACAGGGAAAGATTGTGGTTTAGGTTTAAAACAAACACTGATTGAAATAACACTTTTAAAAAAAATTATTCTTTGTCACCCACAATTTACACAGACATCCTGCCTACACAGACTGCTGCTTTTATTAATTATTATTATTAAAATTATGACTGCCACTCTCGCTCCTGTCACATTTACTACGGCCGCCAGATGTTGCTTATTTACTATTAATGAGGTTGCCGGCAGATAGTAGGTGGCTATAATTGTGATGACTACTGACAACCCACCATTCACATGCTTGATAACATTAAAACTGGCATCATGAAGCCGTGCTCCTGAAATAGCGCCGGTAATGGGAACCCAATTCATCAATGCAACAGTCATAAACTTAATTATAGCTCTATCAGGGTTTGATTAAATTGAGGCAACAACACAAATAAAACTTTAAAAGTTATACAAATCCCATATACGACAAACAGTATAACACAGAAAATAAACTGTACAACTACTTTCTAAAACTTGACTTTTGCTTTCCCGTATTCCTTGATCTACAGTCATGAGAAGTCTGCCCAGCAATTACATGATTGTTTGCATGGTGGTGTGCAGACTGGTTTTGCATTATTCAGATTTTGCACAAACCAGAAAAATGCAACAATATGAAATTGCACTGTATACATTTATGAAAATCATCCTTTTAGTGGGGACGCCTGTTGTAATACCTATTGTATGGTAGAGCTGCAGCTGTGCGTGAATATAAAGGCCAATTTAGTAAAGTGCTTCGAGTGACCTCGTGTCATTGTTGGTGAACTTCAGAGCTGCAGAAACGTTGTTCAGCTACACAGCTCAAACTCTCCTAGTGTAAGGAGAATGTGCACAGACTGGACACAGCACCCGTCCCCTGCTGCCTGCCTACAAAGCGAGTGGGAGATCTTTCCAGGCAGCGGCTGCCTACTGAAGATCACAAACCAGAGGCAGGGTGCACTTCAACTGAGCTGAAGCAAACATGATGTGCAATTTCACATTTTTACCACTTTAATAGTTTGTGTGAGAATGCTTCAAATTCAATATTTTGGAAAATATAAATATACTTGGCACATTTTTCTAATACATTTGTTGTTAACTAGCTTATTTCTTATAATTATCAAAATACAATTTAGTTGTATTTACAGCAAAAGTGTATTTGCAAGGTAGTTTGATCGAAACATCATTTTGAGGAGACAGGGTTTCTCTGGTTTGCATAATGTACCAGCCGTAAATAACAAAATAAAACATATGACCAGTTCAATTCTTGTCTCCTTGCTTGTTCAAATATGGACATTTTTACAGGAAGTGTCCGTTTCTTAATAAGGTAGAAACTGCAGTTTAAAATACAGAAACAAAGTGGGGGGGGCTATTATCAATGTTCTTTAAAAAATATTAATAAAAATGTTTCAAATGACAATATGGAGACAATGTGAAAAAGGCTGCGTACAGCCGTCACAGAACTTCACCAGGCGTTCTCATTGTTCAGAGCACTGTCCCTGGCCAGGACATGCAGCTGTTTTCAGTGTTGAAGCTCTAAAATCCCAGTGAGCACAACGTCTGCCGCAGCGAGCAGGAGGCCGGCTGATGAACAACAGCGACGCATTTAGCAGTTAAACAGCAAGATTCTTTCTCCTCAGGAGCTGGTGCCAAAATGGAGCCAAGGGAGAGTGAATCCTGGACTCATCAGGAGGACATGAACACGACTGCACGTGAAACCGCTGGATTTCTATGTAAGCAGCTGTTTTCTAACATCTGCGCCAATTCAAATTCAAACTCAATCAACAGCTGTGCTCAAGTGGCCAAAAAAATATGATACAGCAGGATTATTATCAAATGATGCTGGTTCCCGTTTTTGTAAACTAGTCAGCAAATAAAACTTTCTTCTCCCTTTCAGTGTCCCATGTTTGGATGCTCCCTTGCAAAAAAAGTTCATCATGTGGGAGGAGAAGTGGCCTTTGAAGATGATTCTTGTTCTTTAAGCCCGTCTTAGGTTGGTGGGACGCGGTCAGCATCAGTAAGGGCCTTCATTTGTCTCGAGGATTGGCCTGTGTCTTCACAGACAAGCCGTCGGTTGCTCCAGCTCAGTGCAGGTGAATGTTTTTTGACTTTTTGTCCCATAAACTCAGGACCTTTACGTCCAACCTCAGCAGCGATTGCACATTGCAAAAGGCCTTCCTACTGCAGTTCAACAATCTTCCCACGTTCAAAGACAGAAAGCCTTTTGCCTTTGCCATCAGGAGGTCATGACACTGTGAATACCTGAAGGAAAATTACATAAAAGCCAGATTTCTGCACAGATTTTACCTTTTTAAAGGCTATGGCCAAACAACCCGTGTGAGTTTAAAAGTTTCAATAAGTTGCCAACTTTTTTGTTCCAAGTTCCTGTTTCTTCTTTAAGTGCTACTTACAACCTGGTTTTGATCCTTCGCAAAATGTAATTCCTTGTAAAGACAACATTGGACATATGTCCTGAATTGGACATAATCGAGGGCACCACTGAGCAGTAAATACACAGGTCCCACACAGACTAGAAAGCAGGTTTGCAGATTATAAAATTAAAAGAAAAGCAAACCAGCCAGAAAACAGATTTGTAACGTTTTAATTTGTTTTAGGAGGTGCTGATTATTATCATTTTAATACTATTCATACAGAAGCTCTTTGGGGATAATGCTCTCACCCCCAGTAAGCAGCGGAGTCTGTGGTCCCATTTGAATACCGTCACATACAGACAGGAAACCTGTTCCAAAGTGCTCATCACCTGATACTGATGTGACTGTTCACGTTTCAGCACGACAGCGGCCTGAAGCCCAACGTAAAGCAGTGAAAATAACTTCACCGTACCCAAAGAGTCAAGAATCAACCGAGACCTTGAGCTACTGTATCTGGTGATCTGGTTTCGACAAATCTCACGTTTCCGTGATAACGCTGATGGAGTCGGCACCCCCGTCGCAGCGCAGTGTAAACACTCGGCATAATCACTGTTATGTATTAATGATGCTGTGATGAAAATTCACCGTGCGTGGCGTCAGGTAAGCCTGTGTTAAGCTGTTGGAGCAAAAGACCACAAGAGATGCTAATCTAGGCTGAAGGAATGAGTTGTATATTCATAATCTGGACATTATCTAATGGAGTCTTGCACTTTTAAACTGAAGTGTGTGACTGACAGAGCTGGAAAGTCAAAGACGTGTCTTAGCTTGGTGCCAGATAGAGGTAAAATAAGCGACTGTCAAAGAAGTGGCGGCTAACCCCGACACTGACGCTCCCTGACACTGAACTGAATTGATAATTAGTGGTGGGTTCACTGAGGGTGAAGCAGGAGTCTTCTTACCGGCTGCCCATCAATCCCCCAGGATCTGATAGCACAGCCACAGGAGGGCAAAGGCTGGATTTGGAAGGACAGACTAGTTTATCTGAAACTGCTTAAGAGGAGACGCTTCAGATGTCACGAGAAGTGATACAGAAAGAGGAGGGGAAACCTCCTGTGATACTGCCACTGCATAATCAGGGGAAACCAGCGAAGGAGGAGAGTTTACAGACACAACACAGCGTCAGGCGAAGCACGTTTTAGCCTCAGGCAGGCGCCCGGCGCATCACTCCATCACGCAGGAGGAGGACGACCAGTGGCTTCTCTTCACACAAGGTCATGAGAGACGAACCCATCTCTCCTGGTCACGGGGGGTGAGAGAGGGGCTGCAGGAATCCGTTTGTCTTCCTTGTCTCGTTTCCGTGCAGATATACTGAAAACTGAGCTCTGTCACTTCTTTAGGAGAGATCAGTGTTGAAAAGCACGGAGGATATGTGGCAGATAACTCATAATTTCATCATTTGTCATCAAAAATCTGTCCTGTCCCTTTTAAATAGATACACTGCAGGACTTCCAATAAAAAAAATAGAAAAATGTTCAGGACAGTTTTAGCTCAAACGAACAAGAACAAAGCACATTCTGGCTTTGTGTGAAACACCAGAGATGTTACTAACGTATTTTGGGGACGTGAAGTGGTTCTGTTCATACTGTATTATCTTCTGAATGTTCCATGCTCTCCACGTGGATCTTTCAATCTCAGTGCGAACAAGGACATTTTGAGCATTTTTTTAACTTTAATTTCATCCCCTCAACTTACCAGCCAGAATTAAATACGTAACAGGACAGAATGAGCTTTGTGCTGTTTGAACTGTTGCTGTGCTAAAAATATGATTTCTGGATCCATTTTGATGTACGATAGAAGATCATGATTATGGAAAAATTGCATGTTTGCCATTCATGAAGCAGAGGAACAAAACAATCTAACAGACAGGAACTTCAATTTCCTCTGAGGTCACTCAGGCTACATAGAGGCATCATTTTGCAGCACAACGGGTTTTGATTCACCCTCAAAAAAATCATATCACTGTTAAGATTTACTTTCTTTTTTTAGCTGCAATCAATTGCACTTCTGCTGCTCTGACGCACAATTGGTTATGTCACCCCAAAGTGCTTTTTTATGCACCGAGGTAACATCTCTTCTTTGCCGCAGAGATACAGTACTTAAGTTTCTGCAGCACAAACACTTCCCGCTCCAAACTGAATAGATGCTCTTGACTTCAGCCGCTCACAGAAGAGGTTTCCACTCTTTATATGTGCACGTCTCAATGCTAGCAGTATGTAAATGATCTCAATAGCAATGCTATAGCATGCACATATACCTATAAATTCATATTTATGTAGTGTGTATATATATAACTCACCAATTACTCAGTGGAGTCAGGAGTCAATTCATTTAGCAAACATACATAAATCTCTATGATTTAACGTGAATAAAAATATGAAGAACATCCCTTGCTCTACACACAATGACATATACCGTCCATCTATAAGAACACATGTTACAGAAACAGTGGCAGGTCTTTTCTTTGTCACTAGTACTTTGCTAAAGATTCTCTGCATCACAACTGACCAAAAAGCCAACAAAAAAGCCAAACAACAATCATTACATATTTTTATGTGACATATTCAAAATTGTAAGAAGAAAAAGTTTTCATTGAGTTTCTTCAGCATGCCTCACGTCACCTGATCCCTCTATACGTTACCAAGTTACAAATCAAGCTGAGAATACCTGGGATGTAGAATGTCGACTATGCTAAAAATAGCTTGCACAACACCGATTGGCTTCATTTAGGTGTAATAAAAATTTATAAATAGCTAAAATAATTAATGCTATCATAAAAGCACAATGCACCATCCTGTTTTATCTGCACTATCCACCAGCTAATGGGTTAAGGTCAAATGTGGTCAAACTACAAGTCCTATTTGCAGAAAGAGAGAATGCTATGGGTAAATCTATTTTCGATTGGGAATAGAGGAAAATCTCGCACCAAGTGGGTTAATTGACAACAGGGCAGTATCATGGTGGGTATAAAAAGAACATCCCAGAGAACTCGAGTCTTGTACAAGTACGGATGGTTCATCACTCTGTAAAATGACTGCATGTTAAATGCATGATAATACAGGTTTTTCACTGTAAAATTGCAATAACAACTGTGGGTTTCATCAATTCTGATTTATATTACTAGTTAAACTTTCAAGGAATCAAGGCTATAAACTAGTTTTAAATGCCTCTGATCTTTCAGGAAGCATTAAAAGAGACACGAGTCTGTATTGGGAACCACTGCATGGGCTTGGAATCACCTCTGAAAACCATCATCAGTTCACCCACAGTGGCTGCATCCAGATCCAAGATCCAGAACCATCACCAACTTCTCTGAGATCAAGGCAAAATCAATCCAACATTTAAATTTTACCAAGCATTAATGCACACAGCATGGGTAACGTACACATCTGGATTAATGTTTAATGATATATATTCACAACACAATGACAAACCAGATTCTTCACGTATAATGGTAGGGATTCAGTAGTAAAATAGTCTGACATGGTGAAATAAATACACAGTCTAATGGAAAAGAGGAACGGACAACATGCAAGACACGGAACCAAGCAGAAGCACGGTGCAGCTGGTTGGGTGATACGACACATGCATTTGTCGTATCACACATGATAAGGATAAACTGTATTTCTTCATATGAGAGCGTAACCCTTCCATGTCTGAAGTGAGCTGACTCAGCCTGTCTGAGGACTCTGACTGGAATAATGACCACTGAACGAGAGCGTGACTGCAACAGCTCCTCTGTGGCTTGTGTTTGTACGGGAGGCTTTACGTGACGACCCCAGGACTGACGATAAATCCATACTGCATTACCACCACATCAGTGATGATTAGCACCTGCGTTTGTTCAGATGACCCCCCCCTCCCCAAGGGGCCAGGCAGCGTACGGACAAATATTCAAATCAGCATCCCAAACCCGGCCGTACCCAGCTCGCTCTGTACACATGCACAGTTGAAAAGCTGTTTTCAATGCACATTTATTTTGGCACCAGACTTTTGTTTCAATCTGCACATGGTGCCAAGCAAACATGTTTGAACAGGTACTGTACGGCGTACCAGGCACGATCTAGGCTGAGTTTGTGCCGATTAGGTGGTGCGGCGTTACTTCGTGCTTGTCTGAACACTTTGCTCTAAGGCTGGCACAGTGTTGTGTACAGCTCTGCAGAACGGCACGTCAGTCAAAGACTTTCAGTGACAGTCGTCTTTCAGTCAACTTGAAAACTCACATGTGAGAGGCCGTGTGCAAATGAGCTGCAGTAACTTGCAGTTGCACATGGTCAAACGTCGCGGCCACAAATGTGTACACATCACACCAAGTCATACTGACGCTCATGTAAAATGATGATTGCGCAACAATGTTCAAATTGTTTTAGGGAAAATATTTAAACCATTCAATGTATTAAAATTGTTGCACATAATTTTTCCCATCATTGACTATTTGAATCGATTTTTGCACGCCCATCTCGACATTTTGGAGATAATGTGCCACAAATATCAGGAAAGAATTCATTTGAAAAGAGGGATTGGAAATTGGTGAAACTCTCATTTTAAGTAGTAAAAGGCTTGATGTCTTGGCCGTCTATAATTTGGGTATTTCTGTTTTCTCCATCATCTTGTGGCTTGTGTGTGTTGTGCACTGAGGAACTACCCCAGCACCATCCCCGCTCATCGCAGCCCCCTAACTGCCTCATGTCGACAACTGTTATACAACTCGGATGCACCTTGTTACGTCCTTGGTCATTTCTAGAGTCTCTTACCCAAACAAAGCCCCGAGTGTTTTGTGACTTGCACTAGACCTCTGGCTGAGTGCTGGCAGCCTCAGTGAGCCCCCTAATTATAGAAAGTCAGGCAAAAGCTGTTGTGACAGAGGTCAGGTAAGCTCGGAGACACCCGGGACCCAGGCTGAGCTGTCTTACTTAGCTGTCCCTGGATGATGTGGGCAGAGGGTTTCTGTGCTTACTAGTTTGCCTAGAGCCCGGACGTGGAACTGACTGTAATCAGTCTATAACAAAACTCTGCACTGCATAAAAACCGGGGAAAAAGCGCCACAGTCCACAGTCAGACAGACATTATCTCCTGAATCACCATTTGTTGACATCAGAACGTTGTGCTCATGCAGGGGTTTGGTGGAGGATTACGGTTTGTTTACCTCAGAGGATTTGACGCATCTAGCAGAGAACGACGCAAAGTTCTGCCAAAGCCTTTCACAAGCAGGAGAACAGGAGCAGAGAACAGAGGGCGGATCAACTGGCGCCTTCTATTATTAGCCCGGAGCACTTTCACCTGCTAAAATCCACGAGCAGCCCGTAATCGATTTACTTCAATTTTCCTTTTTCAAACTCAGATACAAAGAACTGATCGTTATAGTGCCGATCTCAGGTGGTAAAAATAATATTTAGCCCCCACTGTTAGGTTCTTAAAAATGACCATTACAATTATGATTCCATGTGTTACACAGTTAATTTTCATTGTTTTACTGTAACTTTACTCTTACACACCTGCACCATTGGTGTTACATCTGAGGATGAACGTTAATGGCATTTACGTCAGTGCAAAAGTTTGCATCCCTGGGACAGAATTAAAGTTAGGTTAATTTTTTTCTGATGAAGAATGTGCATTAAATATTAAGGTGATTGAAAAAAGCTTCTGTTTTTCCCCATTTCAAAATAAATGATGTGTTTTTTGCTGCAGGTATGGTTTAAAATAATATACATAATTATACTTATGATAATTATATTTTTTTTAAAAAAAAGATCTTTGTTACCAAATTTCCTTCAATTTGCTGAGGTTGTCTTGGTGCAACGTGAGGCCGTGGCCCAAACACTGCAAAACCTGAACCTGTTGTAAACCCTGCTGAAATACAGAGCGACTCCTGAACAGCGAGCGGCAATAAGTGGACTTCTTCTTATTTTTCTCCTCTCATCTCTTTGGGGAAAGAAAACTGTATTTAAGTCCAAACAGGCTTTACGATCTGCTTCAAAAAACACGGTATGCACAGAAAGGATACTGGAACAAATTACTTTCCACGCTGAAGCGCGATTTTAAAAGAGGTTAGTATACATGAAATGAAAAACGGCGGAGAACTAATGGAAATGGCTGGGTGTAGGAGCAGCCACGCTCCTGCAGAGCTGCTGTTGGAATAGACCTATCCATCAGCGCAACGTCCTACCAGAAGCACCGGGAGAGGTCTAATACAGTGGGCCAGCACCTCTCATTTCACATCATTTTCCCTGTCATCTTACATTTGTCACACTAATACCTGCCAAACTCTCCAATGCTGGAAATCAAATTCGCTTCAGCTGGCTCCTACCAACACAAGCAATTGCAATCAGGGCATAAATCAAAAGCAGAAGTTTGATTAGAATCTCACGACATGAACCAACTTAATTCTTCACTGTTGACAGTCTGGTGTGAATAAACGGCATATGAAACTACAGATGATTACGAGATGGAATCACAGGCTTTTTTTTTGTTCCGTCAGCGCGCTGGCTGAGACAGCACGGTGAAAGGTGCGTTGAGCTTTTTGTACACGAGCCAAAGCCTCTTGGCAGGAGGAAGAGGATTGTTGAGCAGATTGGTGAACAATGCAAGGAGTGAACTCTGACACTGCTGACAACAGAACGCCGCCACAAAAGTAGGCCAGCATCGGCCGCAACAAAAGCCTCCACCGATCAAAGAAAACGGGTAAATCAGCTTCATACGACACCCTGTGTTAGAAAGCACAGTTGCACCCGTTGTCCCGGATTCTAGGGAAATGACATCCTGCAGAAGTCATTGAGATCATCAGCTGTCAGTGGGCGGACCGTGCACGCCTGCTTGTAAAGTACCTTTCCATCCACGACTACGCCATGAAGGCTGCAGGTAACATGGGATATTTCAAGGAAACCACGCACGGTCAGAAACAAATGTAAGACATAAACGTATTATGATTCTGCGGGAGAATCGAGCCCAGTGTCTCCGCTAAGCCTCAGGACTTTTCCCTCCACTGACTCTTTTTGACAGCTCCTAATATTATATCTCATTCCCATTCCCCAGAGCTTAGAAAGCTTTTGTTCTTCTTCCATCAGTGGGTTTCAAGATGATTTCACATGAAAGTTGGAGAGGTTAACGCGGCATGTGAGCACTGCAATGCAAAGTAGAGACAGCTGTTTCCTTATGCTTTACATATAGGACTCTAGAAATGAGCAATTACAGCATTTTGATGAACTTTAGGCTCAAACACTCAAGGGTTCGGCTTTGGCACTAAATAAAGTTGTTTACATTTCCCCCCCAAAAAAATGTTGGTTATGGCTTTACATTACACAATTTAGGCCTCGTCTGAAATCCGGGGGTGCCACACATCAACAAGTTCTCGTCCGACACCATCAGCATGACACCACCTTGAAAGTTCTTTGGTGGATCATATTGGCATTACTACAGAAGATGAATTACATAAAAACTAAAACACTGCCCTCGTCACACTTGTCTTACTTACTTATTATGGTTATCACATGCACCTTTGTCCTCACCAACCAGATGACGTCATGTGAAGGAGTTTTTAACATTACACACAGAAACATGTTTTAACAGGAAGGCAGCGATAAGTTCATTACCGTTCTTGCACACGGACTCCCCACACTACAAACATGAGATGCAAGTTGTCAATTTGTAAAGTCCGCCTTTAAACACCTCCAGTTTTATGTACTGTGGGTACGATTTTTTTTTGCTCATATCCCACAGCAGGTAATCCTGTTAATTATCCCGTTCTTCGGGAACATTACGGGATCTAAGTGTAAATGACATTCTGCACAGCTAGGAGGTGATTCACACACTTTCCCACTGTGAGATTTTTAAAGCAGGGACTATTTTTACTTTAAGCACATCTCCACCCCATACTTCCTCTGGATAATCACAATCTGTTCTGTCAGCATAATTCTTTCAGCGAGTTCTTAGTATGTGTAGGTAGCAGTTTTATTTCCCCTCACAGTTTTGCAGCACTTGTTATTCTTGTGCATATACTATTGACAAAAGCCACATTATTAAAAAAACATAAATGCAACAGATTATAGTAATGGAAACATGATTTGAATACATGTTCTAAAGTCCTCACAGTAGAACAAGGACTAACCCTGGTATTTACAAACACTTGCATGTGTAAGTATTTCTTGTTTTTATTATCTTTCAATTTTGCTATAAGAGGTCTAAAAATGTATCCCATAATTCTGTGAAACAGGCCTGTAAAACATGATAATGGCTGTTTTCTTACTAAATGCTTGTGGTGCACTACATCATCTGTATTTATGCAGAGCAGCCGTTATGCACTAAATTATTATAGCACGCAACAAAACAATTTTACCACGCTACCAAAGGCAAGAGTCAAAACCCAGCTTGTTGTTTTGAAGTTGTGCCCCGTGGGGCTAAAAGCACACGTGGCGTGGAGGATTGGCATAGCGGGGCTACAATGAAATTAAAAATTCTGCCTGAGCTTATAAGCTGAGTCATGCTGAAACTGGGAAAGAATTCAGCGCAAGTGCAGGACGAATCTGCATCTCACGTTTTTCCAATTCGACACGCTCCATCGGCTAATCGCCTCCCTGTCACCGAGATTCCAGGCGGCGTTGTGTCGTGCGAACTCCTTTTATCGCGTTTCAAGAGTCGAAGGGACCGTTTCACCTACACCCCCCCCCTCTCTCTCTGCTCATCTCCTAGGACTATTTCTATTAATAACCCCTCCTTCACTCTACGGTTCCCCATTGAGACAGGCTCATAATTAAACTGTGTAAACGGTGCTGCATTAGAGTGAACTAAATAAAAAGGGCCAAGCATCTCAGTGGTGCAGTTTTTGCTTACACAAGAAGCTTTGGGCCACTTTTCTTTGTGCCAACATGTTTGGAAGCGTTTTAATTACCTTCTTGTGTGTGTTATTAGGACGTGGCATAGAGACAGATTCCTGGGGATGTCACACTCGTCTGTTTCCTGCCTAATTTAATGAGAAAGACTTTTAAAAAAGTAATTTATTGTTGATTATGTTTCCCATTCTGCACTGATCACACTATAGGCTCATTGAACAGCACTTTTCGAGCTCTTCAATTATCAGCAGGCACCAGGATGATTCAGTCTCATTTCTCTACTGTAGATTACTTTCTGTCAGAAGCGGCTAATATTTCCATTCTATTAACTCTCAAGTCTATGAAAAAGGCATGAGGTGACTGATTGCTGCAGCGTTGACATCATTCTTGAAGACGCAGACAAGGCCGGTTATAAATTTTGCAACTGAGCTGCTGCAACACTTACAGAAGCAGACCTCACAGAGCTAATGATCCATGACAAGTAATCAGGAAGGGATCATGGAAATTAGTTTATCTGATAAACACGTTTAACAGACTGCAGCTGGGACCCAGTGTGGCTGCACAGACATGAAGCGCAGACACAGAAAGGGTCAGTCTTTAGTGCTGCAAAGTATCCCACGCATAGGTTTGCTAGCAATGAATGACATGCTGAATGTAAAAAAAGACACATTTCTGAAGTGTCTGTAAAATAACCAGCGGACCCAGCAGTTCTTCCAGGTCCACTTGCAGTTTTTGAAGGAACTCGGCTGGTAGGTTGTTCCAAAGATCTTGGAGAACCGAACCCAGATCTTCTGTGGATGTAGGACCTCACATCCTTCTGTCTCCAGACTCACACTCCTACAAAATCCCTGACTTTGTGCAAGAATTGATGCTGGTTTGAAGCCAAAAGGTATGACACCAAATATTGATTTGATTTAGATTTGTCTTTTGTTCATTCACTGCATTTTGTTCATTTCTGAAAATAAATGTTATAAATTTTGAGAACATTTTTTGTTTACAGCATTTCTTTCTCCCCTGCCTAAAACTTTTGCACAGAGCTGTATATTTCCTTTTTTTTGTCTATAATACTTACAAAGTTTCAAATGATTTGCAAATCATTAAATTCTCTTTATTGTATTACAAACAGAATTCCTTTCTGACAATGCTTTTTTTTAATAAGTTGATTAAATATTTCCAAAGGTTCATCTTTCTGAATAACACCAAGAGCAGTACTACTTGTACTGAGCTGTGTTTAACTAATCCTCTCCTTCAAAAGTCAATATTTGTAAAGGTCAAACAGAGAGGGCATGGAAAATGCAGATTAACTTGTCAATAGCTGATACACTCTCCTACACCCACATGCTACGGTCTGGCCACGACTGAGTGGAGGGAGGAATAGAAGCTTTGTACAATGGCATCTTTAAAAACAAACAGTCACTTTGGAATGAACAGAACTAAAAATATAATTGTGTAATGAGAAGATTTGACTCAACATGCAAAAAACTATTCATTTGTTACATATCTGCAATCAAAAGCATGTGTTCCTGGCTGAACTCTTAACATTTACAGGACAGATTACCACGACATTTTCCTGCTCCTCACAGGCTGACTCCTACAATGCCGACTTTAACGTTAGCGTTAGTGCCACCAACAGGTCAGAATTCACTTTATTGTTTGAATAAAGGAGTCACCGGCAGCACCTCTCAACAGTAAGATTATGCAGCATATTTGTAAAAAAAAAAAATCACCTGATTATTGTTATTCTTATGAAATATCATCATTAGTTATTAAAAAAGGCTGGTGCATTGTCCTGATTTCGTTTAATTTATAAGATCATCCTCAGTCACTTCAAGTGATCACTTGTCACTTAAAGTCATTATCTTCAGCTTTTATCCAAACAGCTCCACATCCAAACTGGAATTTTTTGAAACTTTAGTTACATGAACCAGTTTTTAAAAGATGTTCTGTGCGTCTTCTTTGGAAGCAGAAGGACCTGATGAGCTGAGCAAAATTGTGATATACTATAGCGCTGCAAAAGCATAATTTTCAGTGCTTTGAGTCATAACTTTGACTAATGTGTGTTGAATTCAAACATATGTGCCCCATTGCATTATGACTGCGAAATAATGCATACATAGGCTTTTATATAGCTGTGCCAAGGCTGCATATGCATGCAGTTTTTTCACAATCCACAAGGTTTTTTTTTACCTCCTGTCCATGGTGAGAGGTAAGACTTGCATGAAAAACTTTGCAGGTTTCATCAACTGTTTTATTATAGTGATTCCTTCCTTTCCAGATGATCAGGTCATTGGTAAAAACTCAAACCAGCAGCTGACCTTCATCTGTTAAGACCAGTCAGGACCGTTCTCCATCTCTCTCCCTACAGCAGCAGCTATATTGTTTGTTTCATCCAGGTATTCACAAATGTCAATAAACATTAATATACTGTGTTGCTGTCTCTAGTATCATGTTCGGTGAGATAACTGTAGTGATTGTGTTACAGATACCGTATAAGCAGAAGCAACCAGCAGCGGAACAGATCAATTACAGTGCCTATAAAAAATATTCACCGTTTTATTGACATTATAAATCATTCATGGGGATTATAAGTTGGCGCCATTTTTACAAAAAAAAATCCAGAAGAATACCTAATTAAAGTCAACGTGAAATTAGGTTTTGACAAAGTAATGTTTGGACAAAATAATGATCGAGCCATTTGGTGCTAGTAGTTCCACATTTTGTGAAATGTCACCTGAGTGAGTCTCAAGTGGCTGCAGTATAAAGACAGCTGTGTCTGGACACTTCAGTCCCTGGTTAATCCGGGTCCCTGGCTACAATTACTCCATGAAGACAAAAGACAATCCCAGCAGCTCAGAGAACAGGCCACTGAAAAGGAGAAGTCAGGGGACGGATACAAAAAAATTATTTTTATTATTTTTGTCTGATTGTTGATGATTAGTGTGTAAATTTAAAAATAAAGTCCTATTATTAATATGTTTTATTTAATAATTCCTGTCATTAAAAACTGTAACTAGTACCCAGCTATAATTACCTAATAAATATAGCAGGGTTTGGCTGAATGATCATAAACATAACACAAGCTCAAAACTGTACGGTACTGTTAGCTTCACGCTAGTTTAGGAAGCCGAGTCTCATTTAAAACGCAACAGGTCCTAACCAGTGACATGGGGGCGATTATGTGTTTAATATGTTAACGGCACACAAGTGACAACAGCTGTAGCCTCAAAATAGTAAATACATCAAATGCTGAAAAATATCAAATATGAAATATGAATGTCAAACTTAAGTCTTAGTTAAACCGAACATGATGAAATTAAGTACTGTATGTTTCAAAATTCAATGGTCCCAGTAATTTATCGATACGATTGTACTTATTGCTTCTAATATCACCAGCTGCATCTCGATTTCTGACTTAAGCCGGTTCTCGGTTGTTCACAGACCTTTTTTTTCTTTTACCCCCTCTGTGGCCTTTTTAAGTAGGAGCAGGAGGCTTTCTCCTGTTAATAAACACTGTGCAAAATAATTATAAGGATGAATTACAACATTTTTTACTAAAACTAAAATAAAGCCACTTATCCATCCAACTGATCATGCAGAATAAGAATGAAAGCCAATAACACGCATGCATTGTTACAGATCTGCACCCAGTGGATTTGTGAAGTCTTTCTTATATACTGTAGATGTAACACTATCATTATTAGGGTTTTCTTTGCCTGCTTAGCTGCACACATCTCAAATGTCATGGTCAAATCAATCTATTTTAAAAATCACTGCCATTTCTATTTTTATTCACGCAGTTCCCCTTTGCCATTTAAATCGGCCCTTAGCCACCTCAGCTACTCCAATGAGCTGTTGAAAAGCAGGAAAACTAAGATGAAACAGTCATAAGGACACGTGATAGTGTCAGAGCAAGTACAGTTACTAGATCCTGTGGTCTCCTCCTAAAGCCTCGTACATATTCAACACCCAAATGTGGGAATTCAGCAAACAATGCACAGTATGAGAATCAGCCTGTGGCTCACACAGCACAGAGGAGAGGAACCATTCTGTGGTATCATCTTATTTACCGGACAGTAGAAAGTCATCACAAGGTTGTGGAACCAGGGGACATATGAGCGGCGTTCACAAGCCCAGCTGGGGGGGGGTTAGGATTAGGCGTTAGGACAAAACCCAGTCCTCCATCTCTGAAAAATGCTGGTTTATAAACACATAATACATGGATCCACATCCAAATTAGCCACATTAAGCTCAGTGGGTAGAGCATCAGGGTGGAATGGAGAAGTCTGCAGCCTCAAATCCCAGCTCATGCACCAGGTGTGTCCCCGAGCGAGACATTCAGCTCGAGACAGGGGCGGGTTTCAGAGGTTGGATTTCATTGTAGCATGTATATGAAAATGTGCTCAACAACAACCAATACACATTCTCGTGACTGTTTATCATAATATAACTGTTGCAGGAACAGTACTAGGCGGACTCATATTCACCGCACTGGTCGTGTCTTGTGACGTTCTTTGCAAAGAGCCAGAACTACTTTGGAGCTCATAACGTTCTGCAGTCGTCTCTTAAACATTAACTGTTAACAATTCAAACCACTGTAATAGCAAAAGAAGAAGAGCCCAACAAAGCAGCTTAGCCTGGCATTAAACTATTCTGTTATCTGATTCTCAGCCATAAACCCAGTGAACATAACTGCCATAAGCAAAACCTAAAACCCACAGCAGAGCAATCGTGTGAAAGGTGTACTAAGAGCCATTACATCTGATGATGTACTCCAACACTCCGCTGTTTATCTGTTGAACTCCTAAACCCCTCTACTCCTCTCGCAAACCAAGCGAGACGAATTGCTGTACAGTCAGCAGCACAAACAAAATAGCATATAAAACATTGATAGGCAAACTCATTTTGCAGTGCATCCAAGATAATGGAAACCAATTAGCGAGGACATGAAGTGGACAAAGAACGCAGCAGTCAGAACAGCACATGTCAGCCAAACGCTGAACCCCATGCAGCTGAATACTGCTGTTGACACTGCGGAGGGCTGCTGCTCCTCTGGAGTCCCTCGAAAATGATTACGCTCCACATTGTAAGGAGAATCTCGATTTAATGCACTGAAAATACAGAATGTGAGCCTGGTGCGAGAACAACAGGCACAGACAAAGTCAAATACGCGGCAGCTTTTGTATTCGTATTTAGTACGTGGCTTTCGAAGGCTGAAAAATTCCAGTTGACAGGCATTGTCCCTGGATAAAGGCAGTGGGATTATTCTGGTTGGAGTGGCTGAAATGCACAGTATGGAAGAGATGGAAGCCTGTGCTAAAGGTGGGATTTTACGTCATGTTACAGTAGAGCAGACTGCTGAAATAACACAACACCATTTCAAATAATATAAATCATACATATGCCAACATTGTTTTGTGGATGGAAAACTGCTGATTTTCTTTTTATAAACTTTACTCTCAGCACTGACAGCAGCGTGTTACATAAACACAAGTTTAATCCTCGTGTAAAATTGAGTTCACGTTACACTGAGGATTAGTTAAAAACATTTTAAAGACAATTTTGATAATCGGTCTTGAGTTATTTTTCCTTTGAAATTTTTAAAGTTGCTGCAGTTCTTTTCATAGATGAATGGCCATTAATGTGAGAGCCCTTTAAAGCTGCAGCACCTGATATAAAAATACCATATTAATAATCAAATGTGTAATGTGATGGACCCAACCAGCTCTACATACTGTTATGGGATTGATTTGTGTTTACATTTAGTTCTGCAAAGGGATCCTTTTAAAACAATAAACAATCCACTAAAGAAATTATTTCAATCTTTTAGTTTTGTGGCTGTATAAAATTAAATTATCAAATTGTTATTTTATTTCAAAATGTAAAAAATAAACAAAATTGGCATCAATCTAGACAATATACATGTTATAATTACAAAGTGAAATCCTATTTTTTAAATCTTATATACACAATCTTTTAATTAAAAAAATCCAAAACAGTAAATCTCTCAGTTACTGTACAGTCTCTTAGATCAGTACTTAGTAGAATCCATTGGTATATAACAGCGTCTGGAGTGAGTCTAGGCTTCTCACAACTGCATTTTTATTTTGAATATGAGTCATGAAATCAGACTTTTGGACTCATGGTCTCAGAGCCCCTTAAATAATTTATGATCGACTCCAACTCCTGGTTTTCTCTCTGACCAAGGTTCTTCTGAGAACATTGTGCTTCTGGGAACTGTTTTCATACACTTGTCCTGATCACCGCCTCTCAACTAAATGTTTCAGGGAATTCCATGGAGGTTTGGTCTTTGTAACCAAAGTCAACTGATTCCAAGTTGGAGTCACAGTGAAGGGCCCTAATACTAAATTTGAGATTTCAGTGTTTTCATTAATAATTTGCAAAACCTTGCAAAAGAATATTAGAAGAATATGTGACCCGAATGTGCAAGCAGGTATTGTAAGGTCAGGTATTCTAAAGAGACACCACACACACACACAACAGACCCACCACGAAAGAAAAAAAATATATATTTTAGTACCAATATTTACCCGTGCAGAAACAATACCACTCCAACACCACAGTTAATAACTACTCCATGGTCACTCCCCATTTTGTTTCCTGTGTAAAGGAACAGTGTTTGCAGCAGGGCAGGCTCACAGCTAATTGATGCAGTAACACACAGAGACAGATGCATAAGTTTAAGGTGAGCCACACGAGTCTTTGAAGCAGGCAGCGCTCGAATCCGCCCTGCAGAGGAGCACAAACTTTGATGTTTTGGGGAAGTAGGTTTAAAGATCTATTACATCTCCCATTTCTACTGTCACCCAGAGGCTGATTTACCTTTGGAGATGAAATAACTTTCCAATGTGATAAATGAAAAGTCTAAGGGACACAGACTAGAGTCAGACATCACCATCTTAATGTGGGTGATTTTCTACCAGAAGCATTTCAACAAATTTAAGACATTGTTTGAGTTTACTACTGAGAACGTAAAACATTATTGCAATATGTGTTACTCCGGATTTCATTTTACTCCACATCTAGTTTCTCCTGTGTGTGTGTGTGTGTGTGTGTGTGTGTGTGTGTGTGTGTGTGTGTATCTGATACTAAACTGTTTCAGATTTTCAACTTTAATCAAACCTAAAACAAAGCCAACCTGAACAAACATCTAACAATAAACTTCTAGTATAACTTTGATTTTGTTGGTAGTTTTCAAAAAATGCACATCTTACCAGTTTTTAATCAAGTTAGACGTAATTACTACAGACTAAAACTAAACTCATACTTAAAAGAATCGAATACAGCTACTACTATAACAGTGGGAGAAATTCCTAATCTACTTGTAGTATAGTTATTATAATAATAGGGTCAAACCATCCTTTTGCAATTCTATTGTGACCTTTTTTGCTGTGCTAAAATTTAGTACTTTTGTTAAACAATGTAATGCACCTTTATTAATTTTACTGGGGACAAAAGGGGCTTAGATGGTTAACAAACCATGACTGAAGATGATGTTGTTAAAAAAATGCACCTTTATTAAAGTCGTGGTTAACAAACCATGACTGAAGATTTTGAGGCAATGACTTGACCTTTTTGAGGCAATGGTTAAAGCAGGTAAATCAGACTGTTGTTAAAGTGGCTGAAACTCAATGTTCAAAGTTGAAGTCAAAGTCATGTTAGTTGGCCCAACTTAAATAAATGTGTCGTTTGAAAGACAGCCCAAAGTGGACTCAACTTGCAATGACTTCGATTGAAATATTGATTCTGAGCGCTGTACTGTAAAAACTACTGTACACTGTTGTCATGGTAACTAAATTGTTAGTGTATTACTCCTAATAAGCGTGTGTAAGCACAAATACAATTTAACAGGTTACTTGGTTTTTTCAAGGCAATCGGTTTGCATGCTTTTTTCAAGTAAGCTCAGTTAATCAGAATTTACAGTGTATTTGCATGTTGTGTCAGGGCCAGGGAGACGTCCCATAACTGAATAAAAAACATGAAATCTGAAGGAGAACATCAGCTCATCAGTCTGGGAGTTGAAGTCTAGTTGCAGCAAGACAGTGATCCCAAGCAAAAGAGTAAGCTGACCTCAAAATAGCTCAAAAAGAATCAAAAGTGGCCTAGTGGCCTAGTTATGGTCCAGACCTGAACTAGTTATTAAGTTTGAAGATTGAATACTTTTTAGGGTTATATTTAGTGTGAGGTTGCCTTTGTTTAATGTTAGATTCAATTTGAAGGCCTGGAATAGTTTAGTCTGAGATACAGACAAAAGTTAGTCAGGAAAAAGCTTAAATGTTTTTTCACAGCAATGTACAAGTATCATAATTCTCCACCTCTGGCCATTTAAACCGAATTAAATATGCAAGCTAAGTGCTGATTAAATTATTAAGAATCAATATCACAACCCTGCTCATGTTGTGTCATGTGATATTTGTGATCGAGTGAGTGAAGCAGCATGGGCAGCAATGTGTTTCTGACTGAAAAAGGCCTCAGTATTTTCTTAAACAATTGCTGATCTGATATTTTACGTTAAGTGAATCTAAACAAGTTGAAATTATTGCAATATGAAACAGTATGTAATAACTGGAGAATGTGATCAATAAAATTGAAAGTTAAATTCTCATTTCATTGGCTTGAGACAAGATGAATGACTGTTGGATTTTCTGGGACTAAGAAACCCTCCTTTAAAGCTCGTACAGTGCCGTTATGGAGAACATCCGCTGTCACTGACACCTGACAGCTCACAAAGTTGGTTAGTGAAGGTTCAGCAATTTAGTGCATTTCGCCAACCTCGCTGTTGGAACTAATAATAGTTTTCACGTTACACAGACAGTGAAATGCGTTTGCTGGGGAGCTCGGCTGCCAGAACGTGAGCAGCTTCTGATTTCAGGCTGAGGTGAGCAAAGACTAGCAAGTACAGTAAGGACAGGATCCAGTTTTGATTTGGTTTATTTTAGCTGATATGGATCCTTAAATAATCTGACTACAGGGGACATATTAACTGACCAAATATATTTAGGCAACCTCTTCTCATTCCAATATGCAGATGCAGGCTTCAAGTGCCTTTCAACATCGAGTGAGCATTTCATTTGAAGCATTTTGAGGCCTGCACTGTCTGTCTTTGTTGGTTTCACCACAGCGGCTCTACACATGTTCATATTTTTCATATAAGATGTTCTTCTGCTTAATTACTTTAAATTCTAAGCACTGAATATCAATTAGCTCAGGTTTTTCTTCAAAGACATATCACAGCCTCAACATTCAACAAAGCAGCCGGACAGATTTTTCCGTCACGTCTTTGAAGTGTGAATCTTTAAATACGGCTGTAAAGGAATAATTATAGACAAATCTACAGTTTGCATAAACAACTGAATTAACTTTTCTGCTCAAGCACAAGCTCCAACTGCAAGAAAGTTGAATGTGAACACACTGTTTTGTCACCGCCCTGACCCAAACATGTCATGATGCATTAGACCCTAACTGTGCTAAAACGAATCTAAATGTGCCCCATCCAAGCGCTGCATTCCGCACCCGCCACACAATAACAAAATGAATATTTGATTTGGTTTGGTGCAGCCACTTCCTGTCTCCTGTGATGCCCTGAAAAACAAAGTAGTTTTCGAGTTACCCATGGGCAGTTCCTACTTTAAAAATAGTACTTCACATCAGCAGTGAGTGCAACACCTTACAGGGAATAAAGTTTGACTTGTTAAGATGAGTGAACTCGGAGAAATTAATGCAAACCTTGAACAAAGTGACACTGTCACAGGGACGGCAGCTGAAAATCCATAAAAATGCTAAACCCGCTCAAGGTCTCGACCATTTTTTCTCTTCCAGCGTCTAAAGAAACAAAAACCCGCTGCCCTTTGGTAGTGATTCAGAGTGGACCACAGTGTTAATACGAGCCCCTTCAACTCCTGTTACTGTAGATGTCCAACGGCAGCCGGCCTGCGATGGGACTCACTGGTCCTGAAACTCAAAGTGACAGTGAGTGAGAGGCAGCATCTGCAGAGAGAGACAGGAAGGACAGGACAGGAGGAAGAAAACCGAATGGCTGCTCGTCTCACACTGTCCTTGAAATGACAGAACAGATCGCTCGTGACTTTTTATGGTTTAAGGTGAGTCAGAGATTTTTTAATGCGTGGGGCAAAGTTGTCCATTTAAAACAAATAGTTCTACACTTTCCGTGGCTGTAAAGATTCTTTGACAGAAACCTCTAAGGGTGTATTTAAACTTGATTGTTTAGTTCAGCTGAATCAAATTCTGCTTCATTTTCCCCCTCGGAACAGTTCAGTCAGGAAGATGTGCAACACAGCAGTTGTTCCTGGGTGGAGACTGAACAGCCAATGTGAGACTTTAGTCTCCAAGTTGTCTCGATCCAGTGGTAAATTAAATCTGAAGCAGGTCGTCTGAGGTTGTACTGTGTTCGGCCTTACGCTAAACTAATAACAGGATTTGAATCAGTGAAATCAACAGCTAATAGGGGTCTGACATGGACTACATCTACAGTAGGTTTTTTATTTATTATATTATTTCAGTACATATTGTATTTCATATTTTACACTTTAACATTTTTATGTAGATTTTATGTTTGACAAATTCCCTGGACTGTGACGTGTTTGTAACTGTGCCTGGCAAACAGTTTTCTGATTCTGAATATTCAGGACATTCCTTCAGTCTTTGCCTTCTAACTCCTGTCCCAACACGAATCTAAGCAGGTTTTAGAATGAACATTCTCGTGTTAATTTCAGTGAGTTTCTACAGAAAGAGAAATTAGGAGGAAAACACGCAGTCACTAATTTCAGGAACAAACTATAAAATCAAATCACTTTGCAGCACCTTCTAAACAGGAAGCAGAGGTGCTGCTGCAACAAACAAGGCAGGGAAAAAACAGAAACCGTGACCACCACGTTTTGAGAGGTGTATGCAACCAGCAGGCTCTGGTTTCAATCAGTCTGGCCCTCCACGTCGGCCTCGTGTGCAAATCGTCCCGAATGTGCATAAACTCAGACTGATTTGAACTTTAATGCTTCAAGTTTTTTCTCTTTTGGGCCTTGCAGAATGAAACACTGTAAAATACAGTGAAACTAAAAATCTAGAATCCCCTACATCAATGCTACGAATAAACACAGCCTACAACAACTAACTTTTCTCCTGATCAAAACAGAAATACTTTACCAATTGATAACACCCACTCTACTGTCACATTGTAGGTTATTTCAACAATATTCCATGTGCTTGATTTAAACTAAGTGGTTCCAAAGCATACTCCAGGTAAGACAGGAAGTGACCCAAAAAACACAAACACACATGTATTGTGACATATTGTTGTTCTGTTTGTCAGTAAATAAAACAGATTTGAGTGTTTTTATTATTTTTTGGCTTCTCACACTGTGGTTGCCATGTTTGCAGTCTGTGTTCACACATTCTGCAGTACAAAGTGAGAGCTGTGAGAACAGAGACCACACACTGTAAAGTCCAGTGCAGTTTCCATATTCTATCGTCCCTGCGTGAGTTTCCTCCAGATACTCTGGTTTCATCCCACACACCAATAGGTGTGATTGTGAGTGTCAATGGTTGTTTGTCTGTGTATGTCTACGAGACATGTCCAGGGTGGACGCCGCCTCTCACCAGATGATGACAGCTGAGATAGGCTCCAGCCCCCCCACAACCCTGAACAAACGAAGCAGTTGCAGATACTGGATGGAAGGTAAATATGGCAACCGGCTTTAGAAAATACACATGGAAATAATATAAAGCAGGAACAGAGAGGAAATTTCACCCAAACTTCAATTTCAGTTGCCATTAATTTCTTGCATACTGAGGTTAAAACAACAAGCTTAAGTCAGGTGCGCTGGGCTTTCGACAGTACGTAAGCTGCCGGGCTCAGGTGTAGATTAGCCGCGTGTCTCTCGGGACTGAGTCAAGACAATGAGCTTTCACCAACCCTATAAAAAGTAGTGAATCAGAGTCATGTGAGGTAATGTTGGGGAGAGGACGTGGTGTGCGTGTGGGGGGCATCTTCACCTCATAATGGGCGACCCTCTGGGACTCGGAGATGAGCTGAGCGCTGCACACTTTGCAGTAGCTGTCTGTGAAGAGCCCTTGGTCTACTTCTGTTGACTTCATCTGGAGAAAGAGACAAAAGCAGACATGGTCACTGACCTGGACGCACTTTGCTGCAGATGTACACCAAGAACTCAACACGCAATGCTGACCACGCATTTGAGTTGTAGGATGCCCAGGTACTATTGCCGAAAATGTGTCGGTTTATTAAAAATGAACCTAGACCTCGTCCGCTAGTTGAAAAAGTGCTTATAAAGACATTCATGGAAAAGCAACGTCCACAAGATTTGCTTACACAGAAAAGCCACTAGATTTCTGTTGCCACTATCGTGAAACTTTGCTTCGTTGCTCTGTAGGGACCAAAGGCAAACCAACCTAAACGCAACAGAGCAAACAGAGAGAAATCTCATTTCGTACTTTCATTGCTGTTAATCAATATTTCATTACCTCAAGCATCTGAGTTAGTGATAGATGCTGAGCAGCTTTTGCAAGCGACGAGTCAGAGAAACCATTTAATATCAAGCACCTCAGTAAATTTTCTACAAAGCCAAAAGTGTGTTTGACGTCAATAAATTAATAACGAGGACAAGCCACATTGACTTTTTCCTTAAAGTTCATTTAAATATATGACTGAACCCAGAAATAAAGGGACTCCGAGAGAGACGGCAGTAAAAGGTTTTTATTTCCTTTGCCATGGACACAGCTGAGCCATCTCTGCTTCCATTACTAATTCAGCCCGGCTTCCATTAGGGTCTCACATTTCATATTTGGAGGCAGTCAGGCTCAACAACTCATCCTCATTTACTCTGGCACATCTTCATTAAAAGCAGCAGGACAGACAAAAACTGAGGTGGTGTGGACATCCCACGAGCAATTCCAACTTGTTTGAGTTCAGCATCTCAGAAACTAAGGAGCTTGAAAAGATGAGATTTCCGTTTCTGGATTCACCCACAGAATGTTGACATTAAATACATAAGTAAGAGCTCTGCTGTGACTTAATACAGTTATTGGATGTTATAAAATCTAGGGTGCAAAGTGTATTTCCTACATTCTCCCCTGAGGATTCCGTGTAAATAAATAATGTTTCCACATGCTTTCTGCCTGGAGCTACAAGTACAGTAAATAACAAATATGAAATCTATGACAGCAGAGTATTTATGTGTGGACAAACCAGGTGATACTAAAAGATTTTAAGAGGATTTTTAAGTTTCCAATCATGGCGGAGCTGCCTGTAGATAAATTAGAGCTGGAGAAGAGACTGGATTTCTGAGGCCAGTATTAATATCTGGAGGCTTCAGACCTGCTTGACTGGTTTTGCTGACGATGTGGTTCTGTTGGCCTCAGACTGTGACATTCAGTGTGCACTGGGACATTTTACAGCTGAGCGTGAAGTGGCTACGATGAGATTCAGAACCTCAAAATCTGAAGCTGTGGTTCTCTGCAAATTAAACAGTGAACTGGTCCATTTAGGTTGGCAGCAAGTTCCTGGTCAAGTGAAACCAGGATCAGGACGACAAGTTTGCGAAAACTCTTTAGAGACATTCAAACAGATGTCTTGGAGATTTTGCTTCTCTAAATGCACCAGGGGACAGAATACAAACTGACCTCTATAATTTTGAGAAATGTGAAAGTTTCAGAGGTGACGTGCATGTGTCCGAGTCAGGGTGCATTGATAAAATTGAATTGTAACTGCTCTGTGAGACATTCAAGCAAGAAACCCTTCCTATTTGACTTGACTTTAGACAAAGGGTCTGGAGAAGGACCGGAGTAGAGCTGCACACTTTTTGCATCAAAAGATGCAGTTGAGGTGGTTTGGGCACCTGATCAGAATGTGTCTCGTGAACCTTCTGGTGGAAGTTTTCCAAGCACATCCAATAGTTGTGAGATCCTGCGAGGTCTGGAACACGACTACAAATACAAATTTCTCATATCGCTTGTGAATACCTTAGAATCCCACCATTAAAAAAACAGCTGCTGGAGAAAGGAATATTAGGACTGCTTGCTGAATCTGTTCCCACTGCAATTCGGTTTTAGATAAAAAAAACTAATGGATGAATGGCTTAATACTAAGTGAGCATGTTCATTTTTGTTAACGGAGGAGACTTCAAGCTCTTTTCCTTACTGGACAATTGACCTGTTGTTCACCCATTTGCAGGCACTGGCCTGACCCACTGGGAGCAATGTGACAAACAGGTTGTAACAGCTCATATAAAGGAGGTTTTAACCACCCAAGGAGAGAGCTAGGTTTTTTTTTACTTAAATTTAGTGAATGGGACAACCTGAAAAAAATGGGACAACCTGAAAAATCACTCCAACAAAGGACAGAAACAGGAAAACATAACCAATTAAACTCCAACCCAGAACAATAAACAGTGATACAGAAAAGGAGAGAAGGATGAGTAGATGCAGAGTTTAGGAAAAACTTAAATAACCAAAAACTAATAGACAGAAGAACAAACTGAGCATAAGGCAAAAGGTGGAAAGACTGGACAAATTAACCAGCTAGAATGATAAACGGCTGTGAAACAAGGAAGAACTAATAAACCCAAAACTTGTGCTATACAGGGACAGAGAGACGTGATAACAAAATAAACCAGAATCTTAAACTGGGGCAGAAGAACAGTGACCAGATAATAAACCAAACAGTAATAACCAGGGCAGAGCTAACAACTTACTAACAAAACTGAGTTTGAAACACGGACAGAAAAACAGAACAACAAATAATCCCAACCTCAGACCAAAAAAACGGGGAAACAACATCCAAACGCAGGATCAGGCAGCGCAGAGAAACCAAAGTCCAGAACAGGGGTGTAATCCAGAGTGTGACGTCCAGGGCAAAACCGAGGGGAAAGGGAACAGGTGAACATAATCAGGGGTGATGAGTGCTGACGGGCAAGAGGCTCGGAACAGGAAGTGGAGCAGACAGGCTTCAAACTAAAAGCTGCAAACAGGAAGTGAGGCAGGGAAAAAGCAAAGTGACAGGACAGGACCCTGAGAATATGCACTACAGTAGGAAAACTGTGGAGCATCCTGCCGACCGAGTGATTAAGCAAAATCGGGTTGCTCTCATAGGACGGTTGGGCTGAGCCTTAGAGGCACATCCAGACAATCTTGCTAAATAATAGATGACTATGCTGTTTCATATCAAAATGTACAATAGCCACAGTATGTTAATTCAAAATGCAAAGCTTTTGGGCTGTAAAACTGTAAAACTGCCACATGACTGTAGTTTTTTTGGAAATGGTTGACACAACATTTTAATTATGTTAGCCTTTATTTTTTTCTGTGAATGTATGGGATGTAATAGATATTAGAATGTTATTTTAAATTGTATTTACATCTGCAGTGACAGTGAACATAGCTTTACCATAACAGTCTACTTGAAGTTGTTGTTATTGCAAATATGTGATCCATTGCTAGTAAATAATGAAAATTCAGTACCACCGTTCTGAATCTTTTCATTTGTAAAAAAAATTACTTACAAAACAAACAATGGAACGGTGAAGGTTAAGAGATAAATAAATAACCATATAACATAAATTACAAAATTGAAAAAAAAATAGCAGTTGACACAGTTATAGATTTGAAATATTTTGAGAGTTTAAGGTTTTCTGGGTTTTTGAAAGTTTTTTTAAACTTGTCATATAAAAAATATACATTGCCATAATTCCAAACATTCAGAAAAATGCAGTTACGACACTCTTAGTATAGAGCATTTATGTAAACTATGGAAATCCAGCAAGAAATGTTTCTATTATAAAACATAAATTAATGCTAATAGTAACATAATTTATAACACAAGTGCCATTAGCTTTTCCTATAAAGCCTGGGTGTCACATGCCACAGGAAAACCCAAATCAGGAAACTGTAAAAAAATTTCTAAAAACCGATTTATGTGTGTGTCTGCTGTGTGTTTTTAGCATTTATTCCACTGTTAGGCACAAAAGGGTTTATTATGTTTAGAAACTACATACAATTCACCCTGACCTGTACACATAAGTTGCAAAAAGCCTGCAATTATTTGCAAAATGAAAGACAGACTGATTATTCCACTCAGAGGCCGCACACACATGCTCTGACTGTAGCTCAGCATTTAACACTGCCGTGCCCTGTCATCTTGTCATTAAGCTCTGGAATCTTTGAGCAGCAGCTGGATCCTGAACTTTCTAACAAACAGGTCCCAGGATGTGGAATGATAAGTCGGCCTTCAGAGAAAAGATGGAGAACCTGACATCATGGTGTAGGGACAACCACCTCCACCTCAGTGTCTGCAAGTCCAAGGAAACTGGACTTTAGGAGGACACAGAGAACACACAGCCAAATCTACAATGAATCTGCCATTACTGTCAGTGAAGCCATACAATTTTCCAACTTTCTATTGGTAATTTCACAAGCTATATGGTTTTATTAAAACATTTGTGGTGTAGGCGTGATCGACTGGTGGAGTTCAGCGATGATTTGAAATTCAATGCAGCAGAGCTAAGGTGTACAGCTCTAAGCAGGAGCCAAACGCGCCCACGTTACTGCCCTTCAGCTTGTGGTTCTACTTTCTTACAACACTGAGAGAAAACAATAGATTTCCAATAAGCGGAGGTGAGATGGTTAAACTCATAACACATATTATCAAGGAGACTGTTTGCAATTTTATGCGGAAAAACCTTGAAGAAAGAGTTCAATATGAGATGCGAAGGGCTCACTGAATGAAGAAATGTAGAAATCATACCATTTTTGGAATTGTTTCTAACAATAAAATCAGCAGAAGAAAGAAAACTATATTTTTCTTTTCTTTAACTTGAATTTATAAAAATGTTTCCACCATGCATCCAAAATTTTCTGGTTTAGCCAACACAAACCAATAAACCTAATGATTTTTTCTTGTTTATTCTCCCTAAAACTTGTAACATTCAGTTTTAAAAATAAAATGCACATTTGTCACTATATAATCAAAAAGCATTTTATTGTATCCCTTAACCCTTATCATATAATGTAATGTAAGAAATGCCATTTTAATTCTTTTTTTTTATTTATGCCAGAAACTACAGTCATGTTGTGGGGACACACCAATAGCAAAAGAACAGGAAACCGCAGAAAAAATGCAGGTATCTTAAAATTTTACAGCATATTTTGAGGCTATAACATCTTGCATTGTCTCCCAGCGTAGCCGTTGGACATTTTGATATTAAACTGGGATGTGTGGATAACAATATGAGTGTAGATACATAGATGCCTTGAACTAAAAATAGCTCTGACCAGCATATGTGTTAATCAGATAACTTGGTGAGGTTTTATTATATTGTGCATGATTCCAATCTGCAGGATAACCACAGCAGCATCCTGCGTTTGTATCATTTTGCCTGAAAATGAATCTGCACCAGGATGACCTTCAAGAGTGGATATTTTCTGTGTCTTCAGCATTTACAGCAGCCTCGCCTCTCCAGGACACAGCGTGACCTTGGCAGTGAGTAAGTTACATGGAGGTGGGAGTCTGACTGTGAGCCGATGCCCCTCTGCACTCTCACAAGGATAAAACATGTCAGAGCCGCCAATGTGTACAGACAAAAAACAAGGCAAGAAAAGACACGCGGTATAAATAAATCAGCCACGCCGCTCCCCTCCTCCGTCTTATAATCACTCGAGAGCAGAGCTGCGTTCCTGTTCACGTTCGACAGGACCAACAACGTAAACGAGCAGCTTTAGCGGCTTTGTCAGCTTTCGCCAGTTTTAGGCCTCGATGCCCGTTTTTAGCAAGCGTGCACAGATGCTGGAAATGAATGATTAATCGCACTATGTTCTGCTAAGAAGCACTGGCGGCAATCAGCGGCAGCAGCAGCAAGCAGATACAGCAGCAAGTCTGGTATTAAAATCACTAAATTGTTGCCACAGATAAAGGCCATAAATCAACAGTTTATTTCCCTAAAATGTCTCAATAATGCATCATTACGCTGGTGGCCAGGAAGTAGTGCCGCTGTCAGGATTTGACTATTGATCCAAGCTGTTGTTCAGCGATTCTCTTACAGAATCACTGTTCATACACAGAACACATGCTTCTAGGTTTGTGGGTGGGGGCGTTATGGATGTTAGATGGTTCTGAATGGTTAAAATGTGCAACATCTGGATAAATAGGTTAGACCCGCTTTATCTGACAGCCGCACCCCCCGCCCCACGTTCAAGGAAGTCAAAGCACAAACATGACATGGGATTATAATTATATTTCAAAACAGTTTGCTAAATTGCTTCAGGAGTTTGTAAGGATGTTGCTTTTTCAAAATATATAATTTCAAACGACTTTTTTGACAATGTAGTTGAAACTGGATTATTTCTTCTAGTAGCCCGTAAGGATATGCTGTTACTGTAATTTATGTAAATGACACATAGCACATAACCCATTTCTTTTCCATCAAAATACACATTTTGTTACAATTTATGTATTTATGTAATTTTTAGACATAAATAGTAGAATAGGGGACAATTTTAACGCCTAATACACAACACTTTCTCACCCACAGTGTTGAGCAGCGTTGTACATCCTTTGGTGTTTCATATTGTTAATATTTGATGCCCTGTAAACAACTGCGGCCAGTATTGAGGCTCTGGGTTACACTTTTGCATCAGCATTTGACGCTCCAGGAGCTTCACCTTTTGTCGCCACAGTAACAGCTTTCTACAGACAAAAATACTGGTTAAGGAAAACAGCTTCCAGGCAACATTGGTTAGGATTAGCACAAAAACTATTTTAGAAGAAAAATTACATGAAAACTACATTTTACAAACAGTGAGGACGGCACACACGTACTTCGTTACTACAGCGACTACGTGCACCGTGTTGTGAAACATTCATCAAGAAAATGCACATACTCCTGCACTACAGTTGAACTGCGGTCCCCTGTGGAAAAAGTCCTGTGTCTTGTCCTCATCCACTTGTCCACCTCCCTATGAGACGTTTTCACTTCACATTTTGAAGCGCCTGAATTTCCAGTTGACTACACTGAAAGCTCAATCAACAATGTGAACGGGCGCCCTAAGCATCCGCATGTAACACAAAAGGGACTGAACAAAGCGGCGCTGTTGGACGTCTCAGGAATGACGACGGGCTATTATAAAAACAATCCTAAACACCATCTCCTGGATGGAACACACCTAGGATAAACATTAGTTTATGCAAACATTTAGATTTCCGATAGACATTATTATGATATTAAACATATTCTCTTTTCTGCATTGCTGTTACCACCTACCTGCCTTGAATATTTGTTGGTGTTCAGTTTTCATACCCCACCCACTTTCCCTCATTTTTTTCCTTCTCCCACAGGACCCCTGGGGGTCTGTCATGCGTGGAGCGATGACGACACTCCCTCAAACCCTTACATACAGTTTCCACACCTGGTTCTACACGGCAGCAGTCAACCTCTTCCATCCTCTATCAGAGTTCCCATCCACCAAATACTCATACATTTATTCCAAATTAAACAACTCTTTTATATTTCATTTGAGTGTGGGGTCCTTTCTTGGAAAAGAATTGAAATATATAAACACATAGAGTCCGGAAGCTCAGTTGCAAAATGTACAATGCTTGTTATCTTAGGATATAAACCACTTTATTTAGGGATACAGCACATATGAAGACAGAGCATGACAAAGACAGTGCACGACGCATCAGAGATCAACTGCTGCTTTGTCTCAAATCACCTTTTGTCTGTGTCATCAAGTGTCGCTTGGACTCCCCACAATGACTACAGCTACTGCCTGCGTGTTCTGTGCCTGTGCGGGAGGAGAACGCTGAAGACCAACACACCTTCTGTGGCTTACACAGCCTCTAAACAAAGCAGCAATAGTTCGGCCATTTTCACACGCCCCTGACTCACCAACAGATGCTTTATAACTACCACTAAGAAGTTATATACTGTACTGGGGTTGTTAATATTGGTCTCTTCTCATGCACTGACGCGCTCAGCTGAACAGCCAATTTCATAGACAGCTGCATGCACTCAAAAGGTAGATTAGATAGTGATATGACAGTTTCCTTACTTTTCAGTTAAGAGGCGTTTGGCTGCAGAAAAGGATCTGAAATTGCAGAGACGATGGCTGACTTTTTAACCTGGAAATCGGAAGATGTCATCTTTTTCATTAGTTTTCGGCAGTTTCTGGGGCTTTTTACCTACAGGCCAATGAATTTACCCACCCTGACCACTCAGACTTATTGCCTGGATAAACTAGCTTCATCTCAGTGTCCAACGTCTACAAGAAGTAGCATTTTGAGCCTAATATCCACTACTTTCTAACGAGTCTGGCAGTCCACCTTTGACTGCAACTAGACACTCTTTACTGTGCCAGATATTAGTAATAGTAATGGGCAGAACTAGAGTGGCCCTCACAGCAGTGAAAAAGGGCAAAACCACTACAAAAATCAGCATTAAGAAACATGCAGTAATGTCTTCAGAAAAAGCCCCTGTCAACCCTGTCAACTATGTGCATATACATTTTGTTAGATTAATTATGTTGGCAGGATAATAATTAGCAAAATACTAACACTAGGTTAACAAGAGTCATCAGGAAAAAAAAAAAATCTAAAAACTTCTGTGTTACCCAGTTCATTTCCCTACCCACTGAGGGAGAGTCAGCTCTAGAAAATTTGTGCGTCAGAAACTATGACACCAAATGTCTCAGTCTCAGTTGTGTCCGTTGCTTTTCAGTGTCCCCTGAAACCACAGTGAACAACTGTCATCCGAAATCTCCAGGGGCCACTACAAACTGACGGTTTAGGTGTGGCTCGTTTTCTTGTGGTTTCTTCATTTGGTTGTGTTGAGGTTTTTGCAGAGTGTTCCTACGTTTGATTTTTTTGTGGCATATTGCATCAGATTTCACTTGGTTGTGTTGTCTGTGTGCCTTTTTGCAGCGTCTCTCCATTTACTTGTGTTACTGTATGTGTTTCTCCTGGGGCTTTTTCAACACGTTTTAAAATCTGCTTGTGTTTTGTCTGTTTGCAGGGCCATGAGCTCCTACAGCCACGGTGCAAAACTGTGATAAAAGCACCTTTAATTGGTAATAAAACAGTTTAATCTTTTAACCGTTGACTTGACAATAGAACGCTCGTCTTGTCCGGAACATGTCTGTCACTCGGCAGCACAGCGAGGACAGCAGACAAAGTCCTCCTGAGTGTGAATTACGGCTCTCCAGACGGCAACCTTCGCTGAATTAACACGTCCCTCTCCTTGGCAATCAATTCATTAAGTTAATGGATTTTACTGTCAGATACATCGCTATAATTGCCAGAGGTTGACTCTCTTCTAAATGAGACGGTGGGAAAAAAATATTAATTTTCGCCAAGTGTAATTGGATAAGGGGAGGCATAGCAATCGTAAACCAACAGGGGGTTCTCCACACAATTCAATCATCAGTATCTGATCAGAGGAGCTGCTGTCAACTTTGTTCCATGCAGGCAGCACCAGGAGCTCATTACGGTGACCATACAGCTACTTTGGTGAAGGAGAAAGGACAGGACAGGGAAGTCACGGAGCGAACAATGCGGCACGCCTCACGTTGACAATTAAATTAGCATGGAGGCAGCTTGATGTTCACACCAGGTCAACAACACTGTTTACCGTCTGTCTTTGGCTATGACGAGCCGACAGGAAATGAGATGAAGCAAGGCGTGCACATCCTGAAAAAAAAAAAACCAACAGATGAAACAATGGGAGGGAAGAAGTGCGGCGCTGAAAGGGGAGGGGTCACAGTAGTGAGCGCCCAGCAGATGTTGCTGCTATAAAAGGTCAGCTGTAATTCATTAGGGAGGGTGTTAATCTGGGAAACTGGACAAATGCCTGCACAGATGAGTCAGGCCCACACTGGCCTGTCCAGCATGTGTCTCTTCTGCTAAGGTCGGCTCAGTCTCTGAATTCTGGTCACCAGCTCCAAAGGCCACAACTGCTTTTACTACATAAAATAACTAAATGTTTAAACTACATTCAACTTGATTCTCTTTTCTTCTTTTTGCCCATCACGTGAATGATTTTGACTAAACCTCTTATTTTTAAATAAATAAAGTACATGTGCACGATAAGCTGCAATATACACAGGAGGCGTCTCTTTTAGGACGTCTTATCTGTGCAAGAATGGAATAAAAATGTGGGTCATTTAACTATCAAATATCATAGATCCAGCCTAAATCAAGTCTGAACAACTATTTTTCAGTTTTTAAAAGGCAGGATGTGGATGTGTTCATCCATTTCCATGGATTATTAAAAAATGTACAGTATTTATGAGTTGTTTTTCTTGTAATTACCAGAGCTGAATTTCGTAATTACGACTTGAGAATCTCATAAATATGAGAATGTTTCAGAACCTCCCTTAGAGTAATCATGCTTTTAGGATGTCTTCAGTATCACAATAGTTCAGGGACAGTTTTCAATACTTCCAAATCTTTTTAGTAAAACAGAAATGTGGATAGATAATGTGGTGGACTTGCTTTCCAAAATTTCAACAAATATGCCTGTAGTGTCCAATTTGTAGCAATCAGTGAGAGTCAACACGACACATCCTGTGTCCTGTAGAAGCAGGTAACATGAGTGAAGTCTTTTAATGTTAAATGCGACATTTTCTAAAATACTATGTTGAAAATGAAATGTATGAGTTGATGATTAGACTGGTCCCTAATCATCTCCCCCTGATGCACTGAGCCACTTTCCTCCTCCCTTTCTGCAAGTGTCCCCGGCTTTGGAGCTGTGTGTCTTCCAATGGGCAGCTACTGGTCCTTCCAGCCTGAGCCTGGTTCTGCTGGAGGTTTCTTCGGTTAAAGGGAGTCGTTCCTCTCCACTGTTGCCTATAGCTGCTCATGGGGATTTGTTGGGTTTTCTACATGTCTGTATAGTCTTATGGACTATAATATGTAAAGTGCCTTTAGGTGCCTTTGTTATGAATTGACGCTGTATAAATAAGGTTAAATTGAATCATTCTAATCGTATTCAGTAAGTCTTTAATAATGGGAATTTAATTAGGTTTTCATAAACCATGAAGCCATTGTCATATCAAAGAGCCAGATGAATAACCACTATATCTTTTCCACACATTTTTGATCTCCACATCTTGACAAATTGAACATTAAATGTTACAAGTGTTCAGTCATGAGAAGAGACAAATTCTGTTGTGAGAAATAAAGAAAGTTGCTCTTCAACTTTGTACGTTTAAATTTTGCAACATTTAATATGCCAAATTAATGATTAACAGTTATAAACTGCTTTGTCTCATTGGACGTACAGATAACTTACTGATTTCTAGTAATTAGTGAAGAAAACTGCAAATTAAACCTTGTTTTATAGACTACTTCTTGACATTGGGGAAATCTAAGTTCATAGAATTATGAATCAACAACTCTGTTTTAGTATGAGGTCACACTGAGTTTCGGATCTTGTAATTATAAGAAACATAACTCCTAAATATGAGATCTGGACATCATAACATTTCAACAGGCACTTTGCTAGAGCTGTTGTGCCTGTGAGGACGTTCCACCTCCTCCTATTGATTCTTTATCCATCTCAACACCTGCCACTCAGCCTCTTACCCTGGGATTCCCCCAGTTCTCCTTCAATCCATTACAGGAGTCTGAGGTCCGTGCAGAATTGCTCAGATTGGACACTTACAAATCTCCTGGACTGGATGCATTAGACCCTTTTTTCCTAAAGACAGCAGCTCATATCATCACAGCCCCCATTTCCTGCCTGTTTAACCTCTTTCTAAAATCTGGAGGGTTTCCCCTGGACTGGAAGTTCACTGTAGTCACCCCAGTCTTAAAGGCGGTCACAATTTGAATCCAAACTGTTGTAGACCCATCTCTATCTCGACCTGCCTCAGCATGTTTGAAACACTGGTCAGCAAGCAAGCATATCATACACCACCCAGAGATGTATAATATCCCGTGCAGTCCAGTTTTACATCAGGACAGTTATTTCTCTGCCTCACTCAAAGTCATAAACGATATTATATGTGCAATAGACAGTAAACAGTATTGTCTAGCCATATTTGTTGATTTGGCTAAGGCATGTGAAGTTCTGCAGATTTTCCATATTTCTCGACAGTTTCAGAAATATAGGACTTGCTGTCTGTTATTGTTCTGGCTGTTTTCAGTCAGTAGGGTTGACGGTGTTCTTTCAGATCTTCTGTCCCTATGTAAAGGTGTTCCCCAGGAATCCATACTGGGTCCAGCTCCGTTTAATATTTATGTCAACATTGCACATGCCGCTGGTGGCTGTCATATACATTTGTAGGCTGACAATATTATTATGTATGCAAGATCCACATCACATCAACATTAAGGAGAGATGACACCTCACGAGTACAGCAGTGGAGTACAGCAGCATAACTCTGTTCTCCAAAGAAATTATTTTTCTATGTAGACATACTGCAAACACTATTTTCATTTTGTTAAGGATGTAATGATTCAGGGCAATATGCAATGTGCAAATGCTCATGTTTGTTTACGGACTGCTTTGCCAGCTCCCAGACACAACCATAAAAAGTTTCATAATGCCGTGATTTTAGTCACAAAACTGGTTAATGAACAGCAAGAGGAACGGAGGAAATGTGTGTATTAGAGACATTAATCGTCCTTTGCTCAGAAACGCCATCTGCAGGGACGTCTGTTTCTAATGACAGTGGCTCAGCTGGACCAGCTGTCAGTTGAACTTATTAGTTAGTCAGGTGCCGTTTGGCGTTTATTTGCCTACATACATTCTGTCTGAGTTAAAATTATGACCTGAAGTAACTGAACTCATCAAAGAATGTTTGACAAACAGCAGTGTTGTTATCAGCTTTTTCAAATCTGCTAAATATGAATAAATCCATTGCTTCTAGAAACTTAAATATCTGTCTCAAATATCTGCCCCATGAAAAGTTAAGTAATAAAAACTTTTTTACAGTGCTGTCTTTGCAGTGATGCCTCCCTCTGCCTAATACCACGAAACCTTTTTCTACACTGAGCAATGATCCCCTAGAACCAGAGCAATATAATAGCCAAATGTACTGTCTCCTCCTTGCTTAATTTAATTTGGAGTGCTACTGGATTCACTTGGGGTGATTCTCCACCTCCCACACAGAAACCTCTGATTCCTCTTGTGAGAAACTGTTGTGGCATCTCAGCCCTAGACAGTTCTCTCCATCATTAAACTGTCAGACAGCTGAAGCACAAAGCGCCGTGCTGCACAAAGAGAGAAAAAGCATTTTAAATGTCATGACTGATAGCAGTCCTCAACCCTTTATTCCACATGGTTTTCATCTGCACTACACACAACTGGCCACATTGGCCCCATCCTAGCAGTACCACCGATTCACAGAAACGGAGCTTGAAAACTGTTTGCAACTCCATTCATCATGTGTAATGTTAATTTCAAAGACAGCGAGAGAAAGAGACAGACAACAGACAGAAAGTATTGTAATAGCTTTACAGCCTCACGGTAAATCTATTGTAGATTTGCCGTGAGGCTGTAAAAATGGATTGGCAAGATAAAGCATAAAGCATGTCTTGCACCATGTCAAATTGCCAGTCACTGCTATTTTATTCCTATTCAAAGTATTTTTGGGTGAAGTTTCACCTCTATTCTAATATTAATCTCTCTTGGGGTAATTATTTTGTAAAGTGTGTTCAAGGTTTCAACAGGATAAACATTTTTTTTCACTTTCTCATCTCTGTCACTTCTTTAGCACTGTAACTTTAGGATTTTTGTGTAGAAATTAGATTCTGGCGATTTATTATGTTTAAAGTTGTTATTGTTTTCTCTTAAACAGTGCGCTTTTCCCCAGTAACTAGGGCTAAATGTGCAATATTAATAAAGGAAAACACCACTAGAAAGGCTGTTTTATTGTTATTGTAAACACTGTAAAGAATAGAGCTGCTAGTAGCTGCATACTGGATTAAAAGGGCTTCCAAAACACAGGCTGACCTACACTTTTCCATGTCCCTGAATGCAGCAGGCAGCATCACACAGTAATTGTTTTAAAATGTGAAGCGTGCATGCAATACAAGTCAAAGAGAGAGGAGCTGAAACGTACGACTTTCCATATCACTGAGGTAACATAACCTCCTTCCTTTGGTTTTATTTTGTTGTCTTAACCTGCTGCAGCCGCCATTACTCAAACCTTTTGACTGTAGCCAAGCACACACAGATGCAGCTGCAAGGAAACGCAGGCAGTTGATATTGTACCTCCAGAAAACTGCAGCTGCTTCTATTGTCTGATATTACTATTTATGCATGTTTAAAATCATTCAAAAAATACTTTTTAATTATCAAATGATAAATTCATTTAAAAGCAGCTCATTATTCTAACCTTATCTGCTAGCCCCTCATCTAGCTGCTCCATTTTTTTGTTTCCTTCTTGTCTTTATTCTTTTCTTTTCTTTTCTTTTATATTTCGGTCAAGCTTTTCAAAGTTATAACGTTAGCCAGTCAGATTTATGTCACACAGCTGCACAGAACACACTGACATTTTGGAGGCATGTATGTCAGGGCCTTTATGACCCTTTTTCTGCATTTTCCTGTGTAGTTATTGATGTTAATCCACACTTAACCTATATGGTTGCAGATGTGGTAAGGTTTAGGCAACAAAACTAATTTGGTTAAGGTTTAAAAAACACGTCATTTTGAAGTTTTCCACTGCTAACCGAAATCACAGATTTTCTCTAACCTAAACCAAGTAATATAAGTGTCTAAACCATAAATCATTTAATGAAATTTGTGACAAAGTGACAGGGACAAAATTAATTGCTCCCTTAACTTCATATGCATTTTATTACTCTGGAGTTCAGGCTGTAGCCAGAAACTGTGGGTTTCCCAGTCTGCAACCATAAAAAGTTTAAAGCCCCAATTTCATGTACTGCCTGAACGCAATTCTGGCTTTGCTGGCCACAGTTTTTTCGTCTATGATGAGATTGTTCCAAGAATGACAGTCATGCATCCCAAATGTTGTCATAGAGACGTCTGACTTTTTATAACCTGTCCCTCTACTGGTTGATGAGTGATGACTGTAGAAAAATTAATTGCTGAAACAACTGAATTGTGGCCTAGCTGGCCAACCGGTCCATTTGTGCCCCTACATCTCTAACGGGTTGGTTGAGCAGACTCTACATCCTTTCCACCGCTCTTCACCGTTCTGCACTTTCTCTCCTCTAGCTCCGTCCAGCTTTCTTCTTTTCTATGTCGGTCTTCCACGTGTCTTTTATTGGGGGGGACAATTAGGACTGAGCTCAAGTCGAGTTAACTTGCCTTCTGCACAGGTCAGCCTTCCACTCATCCTGTGCAGAGTTACGCTTGGTTTATGCTGGCTGCTTTGGCCCGTGGTGCAAGGCTGGAACAGGAGGAAGAGAATAAGCTGGAGGCGGGAGTGGTAGGTCTGTTGCAAGAGACATTTATACAACTGCCCACCCATCCAAGAACCCAGGGACCTGTGCCCAGATGATAATGAAATAGGCTGTATTATTGTAATTACAGTCTCGGTCATTTTACAAAACACATTTCCTGTTTATTTACAGCATAGTACTTCTTCTATCCCTGCTCGTGGAGTGTGGATTGACTTTTTCCTTCTTGATGCTGTCATGACTATGCTTACTGGTTCAATTCAACATCAGACCTCAGTTTTCATTGTTTGGTGAATTTTTTTCTACGTCTTTATAATGTTAATAGAAATTTAATCCAGCTGCAAAAATATTTGTAAGTTAGTTGTATATAAAAACCATGTTTACAACCAAAAACATTTTTACTGAACTGAAAACCTCCATCCCTCTCTCTCCACTTGCCAGGAGAAAAGCGCATGAATAAAAAATGTATATCAAAACAAAAGAAAGAAAAAATAGTAAAGAGTAAAATTAAAGTACTTCAGACGGGTCATTCAAAGTCCAAGTTCTTAAAAGAACTCTTATGCCTTACTTACAAATATGTTAACTACAAAAAGAATGTATGTCAGTCTCTTATATGCCTTGATGTCTTTCACCAAACAGTTTGACAAACATCTGCATGGTTAATTAAAAATTTGTATTCAGTATTTTACTGTGTTCAAATGATTCCACAGCATGGAAATGTTCTCCACTGTTCAGACGCAGGATGCTCCCGAGCACATAAATACTTTTTTTTTAAATGCTAATTATTTGCATTTGCATTGATTGGGTTCCTGTTTGTAAATGTATTATTTAAAAGCGTAATTGCTGTTGTGATTATAGTGTTTTATATTCAAAAGTTTTGTAGAAATAATTAAGGAAAAATATTTTAATGTGTAGGGATCTTCAGCTTTATGTGACCAACTGATTAATATGCAGATGATGATAGATGATTAAAATGTTTTTACTCTTTTTATTAATACTAGAAAAGATTTATAATAAATAATAAAGAAAGTTGAACTATATGATGGATCTGCGTGATCAACAGCACAGTCAACAACAGGACAATTATGAAGAAATGCAACTTAATCATCTACCGTTGGTAAATGCTAATTGAAACAATCTTTAAATGTCTTGTAAGAACAATAATCATCAAGTTCGACATGATGGATCAGACTGCTGCAGTGGACATCCCTCAATTGCCAGAATAAAACAACATAAAGCGTGGACCTGTTTAATGGAGAATGATGACTTCCCATGATCACGTCACAAATTAGTCACCGGTTCCATATGCAATACTATGAATAAAACTGGCAATTAATCATAACTGTTCTACATATTCACACACAGTATCACCTGAACGGCTTAAGCACTCAATGTAATCATAATGAGAAGCTGTTAGAAGGATCACCATCTCCATCTTAAAGTGTGCGACTTAGGATTGTGCTTGACTTTAAATTGAATCTCAAATCTGATATTGAAACATCATACAGTCATCAATTTTTGCAATCATGGGGATTATAATTACGTTTCTGCTCATGGACTTCATCACAAAAAGACCAGGTTTCAGTTGAACTTGTTCTTTTAATAATCAAACCCCAAAAAATTTGGAAAATGGCTGTACTGTCAGAATGCAATTTGTGCAGTGTACTGTAATGGTCTTTCCAAGTCCCTGCAGCTGGATTATAATGAATAGAATAGAAGAAAGAAGAAGAAAATCTGCTCTTCTTGAGGTTAGAAGTGTCATAGAACAAATAATATAAATAAAATGAGTTCTTAGTCAAAGTCAAGTTTCCTACATTATAAAGTGTGTTCTAAGGAAATCTTAGGTTGTATTAGGAAAGCGATGTTGTCCCATTCTTGTCTGATGCAGGATCTGCCAACAGTCCTGGGCCTTTCTTACCAGATTTTTTGTTTTACGATGTGCCAAATGTTTTTTTGTTCTGGACTGCAGACCCCCGCCTGGACTCTCCTGCAAAGCCATGCTGTTTTGATGGTTTAACATTGTCTTCTTCCCAGACTGAGACATTGTCTGGATGAGAGTATATGTTGCTCTAAAACCTCTTTTAAGGATTGATGCTGTCTTTCCAAATATGTGAGCCGCCTATGACATAGGCACTAATCACCCCCACACCATCAGGGACACAGACTTCATCTGACCACAGAACAGATGCCACACAAGCCATTTTAGGTAGATTTTTTTCTGAAATTGTTTCTGAATTGTCCTCTCCACTGTTGCCTATGGCTGCTCATGGGGGATTTGTTGGGTTTTCTCTAAATGTCCGTATAGTTTTGACTTCATTATGTAAAGTGCCGTGAGATTAATTTGTTTTGAATTGGGGCTTTATAAATTAAGTAGAATTGAATTGAAAATACAAATTCAGTTAAAATGTAGTACTGCAACATAGAATTTTATAAGGAATTTCATAATTCGGTGCAATAACATAAATAAAATAAAGCTTTGAGGTCCACTTACGTCAGGAACATACTTGATTTTGACCAATTGTTAATTATGGCAACTTCGTGTACCCTGCAACGCTTTGGAGTGTCAACCTTGCACATTGTCAGAAATTACAGTGACGTGTACAACAATAGATGTGCAATCCTGCTTATCACCAATGTGACATTATTAAATCATCTCTGCAGCCCTTAAATCACCACAACAATTGGAAAATGTATTGGAGAAAAAAATATTAGGGTTTATCAACAACTACCCACATGCACGTATGTGTTTAATGTGTTTTCTCGGCCATTAGCTCAACACTGACATCTTCCAGTGCTGCCACGGCCATTATGCAGTAAATGTGGAAAAGCTTGTGAAAGTTTGAACTCCATTTCCAATCACAATTCAGACGCCAACAACAGAGAGCACTAGAGAACATACAAACTTTGTTTCATTTGTTAATTAATTACCGTTAATTACACCTGACCTAATTTCTGCTGGCGACGTCTTTCGAGGGCCTGCTGCAACAATTACAGTCAACTGAAAATCAGAGTCATTCTAATTTTCCAGAGATCTTTGGTATTTTAACAGATGCAAGCCATTTAATAAAGTGGGCACTTTGCAGACAATACATTCAAAATGTGGAAGCCTGTCTTTTGCTGTGATACCTCTAACTCTAGCCCGAACATTTTTGATTCTACCCCCACAAGGCAAAACCTTTGGAAACTTTTGAAAGACTGGTGGAGAACACAGCAGTCTTATCACCCACCGTGTTTTCAGTCATTTAATGTTATGAGAAATCTGCAGCACTCTGACAGATGTTCAATAAGAAAATTGGTGACTTTAAATTGTCCATAGGTGAGAATGGTTCTCGTCCATTGACAAGACTGACAACCCATCTGGAATGTAACCTGCTCTGTCCCCAGTCCTCAGACAGACAAGCAGGTATTGCTAATACATGGATGGATAAAAAAAGGCAAATCATTTATGAAGTATGACGATCTTTACGTTATTTCTTCATTATGTTCCAGAGTGGTCATGTGGTCATGACTAGAGCCATTCAGGGGGTCTATGAATAACCATAAAGAGTTAATGCGGAGCTAAAGCTGCTAAGGAATTGATTTATTCTGGCTTTCACAGATGTACATCACAGTCACGATGGTCTGAAAGTTCATAGAGCAGAGTTTAGCCAATTTCTGACAACCCGATTTAAAAGTGATTGAACTCTCTGGAGCAGCTTTTTAGCTCTAGATGTATAATTATTAAATCGCTACATCACCAGATTCTTGATGTGTGGCAAATTAAAGTATTCAAACAATCCAATAATGGCAGTGATGATGAAGTAGTCAGAGGTTGTGTTCCTGATAGTCCACCATTTATTCATATTTTCCACACTGTACAGTAAGTACTCTCCACAGCACTTACATATTTTATCATTTTGCCTGACTTTGCAAGTGAAACAGATGAGCTTTAAATGCCCACCGCAGCAGAGAGAATCAATCACTGATATGGTACAATGGGCAGAATTGTACTTTTTGAATGAACGATGGTTATCTTTGCTGACCTGTTGCTGACAGTGAATGATGATAAAGACTAAAGGGAGCTTGTAGGTCATGAATTTTGGAAGGCCTCCACTGTAGCTCTCTGGGGCCAGATATTCATGTAAAATCCAGCGTAGGCAAGAATCAGAAAGTCAAAAAACTGTAATGGTGGGATAAAAACTCTTCAGAGTATAAGATCCCACCTAAAACACCTAAACGGATTATTTAATATAAATAAATAAATAAAGCTAAAATAAAAATAGCTAAGCCAATATTTCATCTCTATCCCAGAAGTGTTGAGTGGGCAGTTAGGCTGGTACTTTACTCATAGTGAAGCACCCACAGGAATACACTACACAGTCCAAAAGGGTCCAAAAGTCTGTGATATTAATCGTGAGTTTAAACTGATAGACACATGAAGCTTGTTGAAGCTTGCTTAGCGTTGGAATCAGAACTAAGGGAAAATCAAAAATCAAATTGTTGTTTTTAAGCCAAGAAAGTCTCATTGAAAGTCAAGACTGGGATCAAGGTTTCTAAGGAGGCAGTACATGGCACTCGAAAATCCTCCGAAGAAACTGTATCAGTTGTATCCAAAGGTGGATCAGGCAGAACAAAATGAATCCAACCTTCAGATGACTCACTGAGAGACAGAAAAGCAGCTTCATTACAGATGCAGAATGGATTCAATAAATAAGAACAAAGTTGCAAAGAAGTTTCTTAGGCCTCACAGAGTGACCATCTCCAAATGCCTACAGTGAGTGTTGGACCTGTGGAGTGGTTTGGAGACTTCTACTCATCCTCTAAGAAAACCACAGCACCAGACCTTTATAAACTGTCTGCTAAAGGAAATTATTTGGCGTTTTATCAACACGGGATTGGTCCATATTGACCCTTCTTTATGCCCAAACCAGTGTAAAATTTCAACATATCATATCTGAATTTCTACATCACATTCAGTGAATTTACTGTAAATACATAAGCTGCCATAAAGTAGGATAACAAAGGGGCTGCTGTTGGGTAATCCAGTTTGTACACCCTCACGACCATCTGATGACGAACACATTCTCCTTCAGTCATCATTGTCTGATACCCCACTGTTAGGTGTCTGTATCAGTGGTAATCACTGTTCCAGCCGCTCACTAGATGTTGATTACCCTGCCACTTGATTGCAACAGGCCTAATTCTCAGTCTCAATAGAGGTCCCATGTTCAGACTAATTGAATGTCTTGTTAGCCAGCGCAGTGCCAGGGTGGTCTACGGCTCGGTGACACATAACCCAAAACCAACAGCAATGAGTCTACGTTATATAACAGAAAACGAGAACAGTTTGAGCTGAACGTAAAGCTTGTGACAAATGCATGGTAGGCAACCTCCAGTTCATAAAAAAATAAGGTGGTCTTCACATGGCACACACACACACACACACAAAATCAATTGCAATTAGCAATTAGAGAACTCTTGAATTGGCTGGAGTCATTGCAACACGTGCACAAATCCTCTGTAATGTGTTAAAACTACAGTTGAAATTAACAATACACCTTTTTATGACCCTCAATGAGAAAAACTATAGCCACATACAGATCACTATTGTCAGGGTCAACCAAGCTTCCTTTGGCTTTAAATGACTTTTCAAATTTCAATTTGCAGTTGGATATATTTAAGTAATTCTAAGAAAAGATAAATGACACTACCTCCTGGTAGCGGAAGGCTGGAATGGAGGGAAAATGCTGCGGATCCTGAGCCCTGTGAGGTCTACAGAGCCTGTTACTTCTTTCATCAGCAGCATTTTGTCCAGCTGGTGCTTTGGGCCCAGCGAGAGACTCCAACATTGTTCCGTTGGGGGCAAATTAGCCTGACAGGATGAGTGAGGCTGCACGCTCGCATACCACTGAGACTGTACTTTGTATCCCAGAGCCGTGTGCGCTGATCTGCCTCCCGTCCTGCCTCCATCATTGTGCTGCTTTGGCTCTGGGGGTGGCAAAGGCAGGCCAAATTGCAGTGCCGTGCCCCAAGGTCAAAACAATGAGCACTTACTTTGTGTTCGCTACTAAGTGGCCTATTCCCATGCAGCGTGACCTAAGCGCGATCCACAGATCTGCTGAGTGAAAGCATTAGCACGCACACTGGCACACGGCCTACACTTCAGTAATATAATCAGCTTGGTGTTCAGCCAGTGCAGACATTTAGGGCAAATGTTGACTCGGTGCAACAATAAAACTGTGACAGTGGTCAGCGTAATGAAATTAATTCTCGCCGGTGCGGGCACAACATCAAGTTAAAGGATTCAAACTCAAATGATGTGCTGTCAAAAAAAAACACCACAGTCTAAATATTACAACACACACGCTTGCAAGAGGCTGCAGCTTCAGGAGATCGGAGATTACACCCAGCTGGCTAATGTTGGTGATATTATTTGACTGGGCTGGAAAAGGCTCACACAATGTTCTTAGCCATGAAGTCAGGAAGCAAAGATCCATATATTGAATTCATTTAAGATTTAAAGGACTTGCTTAGTGTTGTAAAAGGTGACTGGGAAATACAAAAGCGTGCTCTCCCTCATGAATAGGTAGGTCTAAAACGCAAGCAGTAAGCTGTCTGGTCCTGGGTTACCATTAACTTAGGAGGTGGTATCGTTACCTAAAAGCTGCCAGGTGATCGAAAGCTTTTATTGACTTACACACAGTATTTTCATGACAATTAAGACTCCAACAGGCAATCCGCCCTCCTTACCCGTGGAGAAGGAGACCAGCAAAGCCGGTTAAAACCTGGACACTTTACACATAAAGACCGTTTCCCAAGATTTCTAGTCTCTGACCATCTGGGAGCAGCACACACCTGGTGTGTAAACTGTGGGCAACACACTTAACAAATGGCCGGGAACGCCTGGACGTTCTAGAGATAGACACAACCCAAAAATAGCGATGTTCATGTGCCAAAACACATATGGCATTTGACATTTTAACTTATCATTTTATCCATGAACAAACAAAGCATCAAAATCCGAGCTGCAAAGGAGCGGACAATGAAGACTAAAGCACCTACAGGGGGAAAGTAGCAATGCTGCGTTCAGGTAAAGCTCTAGTTACTGTTGGTGTGTCTCAGTTGAGTCTAGATCAAAAATAATCACTGCATTTTTTTTTCTGTAAAAGTAACAGTTAATAACGTGGCAACGTCTGTTCTGTTTCACAATGCTGGAGAAAACACGGCACATGGTTGGGTTACATCCAGCTAAGCTTGATTTGTGCTGCCTCAAATCTAAGCACAATCGAAGATCTCGTGGTATAAAATATAAATCAAGCCTAAGACTACAGATTCCAAACGTTCATGTCCTTGAACAAACAGCGAGGTTTCAAGTCTTAATTCATATACTACTTTTTATCCCCTCCTGGCCTGGCCCGTGACAAACTTGACAGAATTATGATGAGCACCACGGGCACTAGAGATTACATTTGATAGAAATCCTCATGGCCACTGTCTCCAGAAAATGGACATTTGGATTCAGCTGGTATCTCAGTATCTAATGCATCAATTCTGACTGTTCTCTCTTCAATATCTCTCCCTCAATCCCACGACCATTTGGTCACGTGCCTTATGGAGTTTACCATCATTTGGTGTTGCAAATTTAAGTTTCTAGGCCATGTTTTGGACCATGCTGTCAATCACTGAAATTAGGTGTAACTTATTGGATACGTTTAGGTTGATTTGCCTTCTTATTATATGAAAAACTGAAATAAAGGATTCATCTCCTTTGAGAATTACACATTTCCTTTGTTTGCTTCCTTGCTTCTCACTCTAAAGGCTGTGAAAATAAGAGTGTTCTGCTAAGATTATTGCATCTCTTTGTTACTTTGTGTGCTATTTATAAAAATCTGGAGGCCCATCTCTGTTGACCTTCTGTGAACAAAAATAATGGAGACAGGAATGAGAAGAAAGTGTGGCAAAGAAAGCAATGGAAAGCAAGAAAGAAGCAGGGCAATTTTAACTTTATAAAAGCAAACAATTATTGATGACATCGAAGCACCGAGCTTCAAAGCCTTGTATTTATAGGCATCACAGATTAGACAGCATGGAGGGGAGTGTTTTTTTCCCACTTGAAGTTTTTCAAAAATAGAAAGGATGCCTACAGGGCCTGAACAGATGCAGAAAATCACTGGAATATTAAAGAAAGGGTCGATGTGGGAGCTTTATTATCTGTGGCTGTGTGGAACGTGTTGCTGTTTAGTGCACAGCTTTCCTGCTGCGTCTTAGAAGAGAGGGGAAGTGAACGACACGGGTTTGTGTCACAGTAGAAATTGTCAAAATAGTACCGATTGTGCCAAGATGGGGCCATCTTGTGGTTTCCAGGAGGAGTTGGTCATAATGAGGATGATGGTGATGATATCATGCAGTTTCTCGGGGGCGGAAGAGTCAAGTTGAAATGAAGCAGATAGATACAGAGATCGGAGTGCAGCTCGTGAAACGCTGCATTATTCTTTTTCTCATGCTGGAGGCTGCAGAATAAAATGCATGATCCATTTTTTGGATCTTAAATAGGTGTGAGGTCGGTGCTGCAGCAGGAAGCGGAGGCTCCTGGTTCAAAGTGAGATATCGACTCTTTGAACTAAGTCTGCTTATCTGTGCTTATAACATACATTGTTGACTAAAAAACTATTTTGGCGCCTGTGAAAGAATTCAGGTCTCAGGAGTTAGTTTACAGTCAACCTGGTGCTCGATTCCAATGAAGTACAACAAACTTTAAAACAAACTAATTAATAATCAGAAACAACATTGATAACGAATTGCCATTTTTATCAAGAATAAAATTGCAAAACACGACTGCAACAGCTATTCAAATGTGAAGATTTTAATTAATCTTTTGTCTGTGAGGTCACTATTCAAACAATCAACAAGCGTATGTTTTAGTAGGTCACCTTTCACCTTTTCGCATAGAGAGAAATGTGTGAGAACCTGGTGACATCTTGTGGCTGTTTTTCCTACTGTACAAATTTGGGATCGACTGGGCAACAAAAACCAGGACTTTGAGATGAGACACACCAATTTGTGTCCTGTTTACTATTAGTCACTGTTAATTTAATCTCCCCACAATCTTTCTCCTAACCCGTTTATATTTTTTTGACAAAACCAAACATTTCATTGCATAATGCTGCACAATAATAACACACTGAGTCTGCGAGCAGGAGGAGCAGGTACCTACTGGTGGATAGCTATGGTGATGACAACAACCACAGATACCAGTGACTGATTGGTGTGATGACAACTGAAGTACGTCCATATCAAGTGTCACTTTAAGAACTGAAGATTTGAGGAAATGGGTTTTCTGACTTTTAATTCACAAAAAAACGATTAACAAAGAAAATATCCAGCAGAGTAAACAATAAAAACAATTACAAATAGGCAACAGACGCCCCATTTCTAGACGAACAAAACCTGCACTGGGTGCAGCAAAACAAACATACAGAGGCTGCGTGTGGAAGATACCAAAATAAAAAGAAATATAAAGCTGCATCTAATAAAAAGCCACCAGAGCAACATCAAAGCAACGACTGTAACAGCCATGTTCCAGATTTTCTATTCTGTTTGCTTTTCTGAGCAGAAAGGGAACAAATGGCATATAAATCACTGAGAATTAATTGAAATTCTTACCTGGAGAACTGAAATAATTGATTAGTCGATGAGTAATTTGACAAAGCAAATTGGCGAGCAAGTATCTTCAGCTCAGTCATTTTTTCTTTCTTTTTGACTGTTGGTGGAAAATGAGCTGAAGACATAAATCCGAACATTTTTCCGACACTGATTTATTAAGCAAGCAAATAAATCACAACCAATATATTTTCTGGGCATTCCCTATCCAGAGAGTCGTGTCCTTTTGTTGTTGGGGGGAGAAATTCAGCTGGGGGAAGTTATATGTTAAAGTCCCCTGTCCTCCTTAGTTTGACATTATGGCCCAGTGTGACAGCTGATCTGATGACAGCTCATATCAGCCCTGACCACACACTGGAGGCTCTCGCACAAAGTGTGTTTTACTCCCGCTGCTCCATCTCTGCCTTTAATCCCCTTTAAATGTCACCTTGAGGAGCCGGACTTTCTCCTGCATGCTGAGCAACCTGTGGTGGAATGTGTGGACGACTGGATGGAATTTCTTTTTACTTTACTATCCCTCAAGCTCAGATTCAGAAACTCTGAAACACCTTGTGTATGAGTTTCAACACTGCATGACCCATTTTTTGAAAAGTTACCCCTCAGATTGTTCACACTTTCTCACAGAATTTCTGTATCATTTATACTGATGGGGGCGGGGGGGCTCCCTTAACAACCTCCCCCCTCCCCCCCTCCCCCTCACACACTCGTTGCTCTCCAGCATGCAGGATCTGTTTATGAGGCTTGAGGTCAAACCACCATCGCGCCGATCACTTCACTCTTTCACCGCGGCTCCGTCTCCGTCTCCCGGCGGCTGCAGCTGCAGCTGCGGCGCAACAAGACTCTCGGCGAAGGCGAGAAATTGGACCGAACATGCAACACGACGAGCCGCGTCTCCCCCCGCAGTCACACACACACACACACACACACACGTAAAGTCCCAGTCATGCACACGGGGGGGAGGACGGGACCGGCGGCAGGTGGGATGCAAAATGAGTGTACCTGTAACTCCACACTGTAGCCCTGATAGAAGTGCGTCGGGAACACCGCCAGCTGATGTTGCACTTGGAGGGAAAGTGTGTAATCCATGAACCGGAGGGAGGATGCGGAGCGGGAGACGCGCCTTCTGTTGGCAGCAGGACTCCGCTGTAGTACAACCCGCCGCCGCTCCCCGCCCCGCTCCGCTCCCATTGGCCGCCTCAGCTCACCGAGGCAGAGGAGGAGGAAGTCACCGACGGAGGGAGGATGAAGAAGCAGCGTTGAGGATCATTTGGGGTTATTGTAGTGGCTGCGGCGGTGGTGAGTTACTCAGTTCACCTGTACAAACATGTGCATTTTAAACAGTGGATGTTCATAATTCATTTATTTGTACGTAGAACATTCTGTCTTTTTTTTGGCCAAAAGTACTTGAAACAGTAATGCTACAGTAATATGATCTAAAATGTCATGTTTGGAGGCTCGGCGGATGCATCTGCATACTTCATAGTTGCTCTTATAATGGGGCCAATTTGTTACACTTCAGCTGGACATTTCAGAAACAACAAAACTAATAACTTATTCATTCATCTTTTAGTTGAGGCTGTGGCCAGCAGGTCATAAAGGTCACAGAAACCGGTGTCAGACGTCACGTGAACTTTCAGTGCACCCTCCACCCAGCTCAGAGCACCACACACACACACACACACACACACACACACATCAGGAAAAACATTAGGACGGCCTGTGCGATTTAATGCAACCCAATACTGCCATGAATTCATTCTGATGTACCGAGTACTACATTTATAGGAAAGAGTTTTGCTGTCCGAAATGTATTTGAACATATTTCCATATATGAATCATTGGAAATAATTAATAAAAACCAAAACAGAAGGCAGCCTTTGGAGTTTGCATGTGCTCCCTGTGCTAGTTTTTGTTTCCTCCCACAGTCCATGACATGAACAGGTGAATGTGAGTGTAAATGGTCGTCTATCTGTGTATGTCTGTCCGTGCTGGCCGTGAGATGGACACCTGTGCAGGATGTACGCCACCTCTGGCCCAATGACAGCTGGGATAGGCTCCAGCCCATGTTACCCTCGCACAGGAAAAGAGGTTAGGATAATAGATAGATGGTCAAAGTGAGTTTCATGATTTAAATAGCACTCGTCCAGTCCACGGTTAGTAGCCTGTGTTTCGTTCTGACCTGCATCCAAAGTGAGTTACTAGTTGATCTTGCCAATTAAAAGCTCATTTGCATGTTTTGGTTGCATAAATTTCAAGCTTACCCTTGCACCTCCAACAGTGGTCTTCAGATTGCTTCTAATCCCAATGGTGGCTCCTGGGTCAACACGACATGGATAAACGTAACAGCAGCAACAATAGGGCACCATTCCGGTGAAGACATGCTTTATTAATATAGTCAGCTAACAAATTTCTAGTTTGTCATAACAAACAAAATAATACATGATGTGTGCTAAACTACAGTATAAGAAGCCTGATGGGATGAGACTGCATTAGATTTTGGCATTAGAGGACATCATACATTAATATTTGTTCTGCCAACTTATCACCTGACCTTTATTCATGGTTTCAAGACAAAGACTCCAACATAAATCTCAAACAAACCACCGTCAGAGAGGCAGACCCTATGACACTGTGCAACATTCAGAGGCAGCTCTCTCTAAGACGATCGTTTGGTTATTCAAGTTGATAATGCACCAACACTGTCATCATTCATTATGGAACAAAACAGGTCTGAAAAGCTTTGTAGCAAAATGACAAAGGGGTGTAGCTCAGGGGTTCAGTCAAGCAATCTAAATCCTAAAATAGGCAATCTTTAAAATCCACCTTGGGAATAAAGACTTTGTACAACAATACAATTTCAGTCCAGTTTCTTTCAAATGCAGAGTGTCCATCCATCGACATTTCTCTGTGATTAAATGATATCAACACTTCTTCCTGCTTCTGTCATATTTAGGTCGGCCACCAGATGTTGCTTTATTATCACACAGCACAAAAGGTCGTTTACTGCATCGGTTCTCATCCGTGGTCTTTAAGTTCCCCTGCCCTGCTTGTATCCGGAGGAACCCCTGATCCACTGAACCGTTATTACGGACTGATAACAACTAATTAACCCTCAGCAGATGGTGGGATATCAGTAAAGTCAGCAGAGCATAATTTCTTCTTTTAATTCTAAAACTCTTAAATGATGATCTGAGATTCAGTAGGTGTATGTGGTTCCATTGTTGGAAAGAATTCAAGTGCAGGCTGATGTTTATAACCGAACGTCTATGCATGTGTAAAGGCAGGAGCAATGGGAAACCACAGTGCTGTAGTCCGTGTGCGGGGAATAACCCAGTAATTTTGAAGCCCCTAAGGCTTCGTGTTCCTTGTGGTTCGTAGTGTGCAGGTTGTGCAGCTGCAGCCTTGCTATGAAAGCAAATTGAATACATAAATGAAATAGGCTGTATATGTATATGATAAACTCCTTCAGTGCCTGCTTCAGAATGTGGGTTAAGGTTTAAAGGTGGTGCCTAGCTGCAGGGCAACATTTATGTGCAAATAAGGTCAGCAATGCAATTTGCAAAATATCTCTGCTGCTGATTATTTAATCTAGGTCACGATATCAGGTCAGAACAGAATTGCAGTAAGTGAAATAAGAAAAAAAGGCCAGGACGGGTGAATGTCTTTCATCTGCCCTTGAGCGCAGGGCCCGTGGTCCAGATGGTTGGACACTCATGACAAGCTATGTTTTGCAGCAGGAAATATGTCACATCCTCTGGGGCTTCTGTGCACCACATTTACATTTTGGGCATTTCTCCAGAGTGCCTCGGTGTTAGTGAGCAGGTAGGAATTTCGCGGGGTGCCTGACGGATAATTGATGTGCCAGCTACTGTGGGAATCAAACCCGTGACCTTTCAGTTAGGATCAGTCAGCCCCGCCACCGGGACACCCTGCTCCCTCTGGAGACGTGTTCTTTGATCGCAGCTGCACACTGGCCACTGAATTGAGCTGTGAGTCTATTTTGGTTCATTTGTAGATTTCTTTGCATCTCATTACTCTGTGCTCGGTGGTGGAATACATTGATGACATGCATTATGGAGTGGTTGTAGCTCAGTGCTAAATATTAATTTTTCCACATTAGCTACATATTTGCATCTAGTTGCATGTTATGTGGTTTGTCATAAACTGCACCTGACAACAAAAGACATAAATGCAAAGACACCCAAGACAGCACGGAAAGCACAAACTCCCAGTTGTCTTATGAAATGTGAGGAGCAAAATATAGGCCATTTCTAAAGGTTGTTAATTTATGGATGAAATCCCTGCCTCCGGTTATAAAATAAAACACTTTTTGCCGACTTCCCCGAGGGGAAAAAGAAGCTGGAATCATTTCCCCGTAGACTGTGGATTCCCGCCAAAAGTTCAAACACGGGCACCTGAACAAGGTCATATTACTCTGAACACAGCAGGCAGCCGCAATTAAGCTTTTCCAACCTGGCGCGGGCTGTTGTGGGTGAAGCCTTGATGTGAGTCTGCAGCACAAATGCCCGTCTGTGGCCGGCCCACTGCATCAGCTCCCGTCTTTCTTTCTTTCTTTTTCTTTTTTTTTGTTGCTTTGAGCTGCTGCACAAAGGGAGCAAATGCCACCATCAGTCTCTGCAAGCAACCAACACCGTGGGCATCATTCTGACTGAAGCCCTTCAACAAAATGCAAGTTGAATGAAGATCTGACTGTCATGAATGGAAAACAATAACTGACATGTAAAGCAATCCTATGGATCAAAATATCATCATATCTACTGCGTGTGCAGCTGGTTTCTGATGGGATAAAAGAAATTGTTTCAAGAAGTTCTTATTTACTTTAAAATGTAAAATTCATTACTAGAAAAGTACAGATGTGAAAAGCTGTATAGTTTGTTTGTGATATTTTTTATATTTTAAGAATTTCTGAAGTGAACAAAGATGTGAATGTTCTTTCACACTTGTTTATTTGCATATATATTCTGCAGTGTGTTGAGCCCTGAGATTGATGTTGGGAGAAAGCAGTTCTGCTGCTGCCTGACTAAGAGAGGATAAAAATATCACTTATGAAGATGATGCTTGTGAAATTAGTAACTTTTCAATATGATGTGTAACTTACTTGAAGATGGACAAAAAGAGTAACACAATTCTCTTTAGGACACCTCACAGACAAACATGTCTTCCAACGTAAACGCCCAAAGCTGAAGGATTTTAAAACACGGCCTAAAACATGTCAAAAAGAGCAAGTGATGGTAAGAAAAGATTGTTTTATTTTAAGGTATGGTAATGACTCTGTTACTGTCCGTCTTCGGAGAAATGAAAAAAAAACATAGTCCTGTCATTGACAAAGTTGTGTGTGGATTCACACCTACAGTCTAATCCATTAAAAACCAAAGACACAGCCATTGAATTTAGAAGGCCAACACACTGGAGCCCACTCTTATTAAGGGACAAATTATTAAAGAAAGATCTTATAAATGACCCTGAAAGGTTTGCTTAGTCTACGCTGATTTTTAAAGAACACGCGAAGCAGTGTGCAGGAAAGGGAACCAGCATCTGTTCTGTCTGTTTCCATATTGATGGAACCGTGATGACTGACTTTTATCTTGCTTTATTGAATCTTTTCAACCTTCTCTTTTATGTCGTGGTTTGGAAACCTGTCTGTGAAAAGTTCATTGGAGAGCCATGTTCGAGTCGCGAGTCACTGTTGATTGTAATTTCTGTAATTTCCACGCTTTAGCCCGTTTAAACAAGTCTTCAGAGACATTATAGTACAACCTGTCTACCCGGTCCTTTGTGTTCCAAATGTCTGTGGACACCTTCTCCTGTTACTGCAAAACAAACCTGCCTGCGGGTATAAATAAAGTTTCCTTACATCCCCTTGATTTATTATTTTTGCATGTACAGCTTTGTCCTTCAATAACTTATCATTTAACTCTATGCAACTCTATCCTTGATTTTGAGCTATTCAGGAACTACTCAGAACAATGTGTTCATTTACAGGCTGTTTCTCATTAGTTCCTTAGTAACCAGCTCAAAGTTCAGTTCACACAGATTCAAATAAATTGAATGAAATTCATTGTTATTGATGAATGAAAAACTGTGTTCTCTCTTCACAGTTTTGAATTTCAAAGTGCCAAAAACTGAACATGTTCATTTCACCGGGGAAACGCCATCATATCTACATAGAGTTGACTTTTTAATAAAAGCTAAAAATCAGCTTGGTACATTGGGGCTGGATTAATACACCCAGCTACACACACACACACACACACACACACATAGTGTACACACAGAAAATGAGAGAGAGTGAGAAGGAGAGAGACACATATGCATCTGCCAACAAGCACAAAGACCAGACAGAGGTGACGGGGATCTCTGGAGGAATGGCATGACAGTGGTGGAGATGACACATCCTGACAGGTGAAATATGACTTCCACTGATGCAGGGAGCAGGGGGAGAAGCCAGAAGGCTTCACACACACACACACACACACACACAGAAACATACATTTATATCTTGTTGTACCTTCCCTGTACAAATTCCTTCCCTTTCTCAAAAGTTCTTGTACATCACTGCAGCTTTTGCTGTGCTCAGAAATGTCATTCTGCCTGCTTTCACCTTCTGTGAGGAGCACACAGTGAGGAAAAGGGATCACAGCCAACAGCCACATGGCACATTTTGCAGTATTAAACCAAATTTAGACCCGGACAGTTTGTGGCGTCAGACTGTCTGAACAGCAGGAGCAAAAAATAAATGTGCTCACATTTGATAAATATAACAAAAAACTAGTGTTGCTTGAAACTATGAATGGGAAGAGAAAAGACTGCTTATGAACACCATTCGAATCTCTGTCACATACACACAGGATTTTTTTTCCCTTTGCCTACAAAAAAATCTACTTTTCGTCAGGAAACAAATAAAAAGCCCCTCTCACAGTCACTGGAATTCAGACAGACTCCCGACTCTGTCCGGAGGACGTGTATGTGAGAACGCAAATGTCTGAGAGAGAACTCTCAACATTATCCCGACATTATCCTTTGATTTCCCTCGTACAATGGCTGCATTTCACAGGAAGCTTGTGCGTGCAGCGTGCTGCTTCGTCCCAAATCATTACAAGGATTCAAAGTGAACAAATGGGTTTGACTATCCTATTAGGTGCATGGCTCCGACGTGCTGTGAACAAAACACTGTTTCCCACGGTTTTCTATAATGTTGTGCCTTTGTGAGCTGGTATCAGGTGGAGTTTCTCCTGTGATGATGCTTCTCACCTGGGGGATCTCCCACTGTGTGGCACAACACAACGCCGGACGGTGTCTGAGGTTGATTTTTCCTGACATTGTCCAGACAGGCAACGGTGTTCTCCTCATACAGGACAGTGTTAATAATGTGCACCCATAAACTCTGGGGTCCTGTGCAATTAGATGTCACAAGAATGTAGTGGGAGCTGATTTAAGCTTTCCAGGAGGAGGCCTGGGACTGGAGGACCAGGAAAAGAGGTTGAAGGTCAGCTTCATTTGTCGGGAATTTGCTTCTGCAGCCGTGTGTCCACTCGATAGGTCATTTTCAATGAAGAGCTGAAACACCAGTCATCAGTGAAAGTTGTTGCTCTTTTGTAACTGATGTACAGCACAAATAACAACATTCATCATGTGTGAGCAGAACCAAAAAAAAAAGGTTCTACAGCACAAATAATATTTAAAGAAAAGCTTTCATTGTCAGTTTTTATACTGCAATATTCAAAGTGGACAGATAAACAGCCAAACAGTGCTGATAGTGTGTAGAGCTGGTACAAGAATAACGATAATTTCTTAGATAGCAAATGAGAAAACTCATTACAAACAAAAGACTTGACTGGAGCATCTCTGGTGTCCTATAGAAAAAGGTGCATCTCTAACAACAGCATCATGGGAAAAACTGATGTTATCAGAACGAGCCCAGGGTCCAGGTCTTTAATTTAGCGGGTTTCCACCACTTGCGTAACACAGATCACTGCCTGGCTGATCGCACAAGGTCACAGTTGACTGGTGAGTTTGATTGGCCCTCTCTCCGTGTGCGTGTCTCCCTCCGTGCCTGTCACTCTTAAAAAATGCAGGCCTTCTGATTTATATTACGCTCAGGTCGTGGTTGTAAATGAGCAGATGTGGTAAGTGGACATAGATGGCTGGGCACACTTGAATTTTCAGTTGCGGAGTGTTTGATTGAAATTGCTTGGTGCATCGCAGGAACACACCAGGCAATTACTCACACACACAGCAATTATGAGACAATATATGTTTGCAGACAACGGTGCAGCGAGTAGAAAACAAGCACAAAATGCACTTTGCTGAGAGGTACGTGCTCACGAATAAATAAAGAGCTTCCAGGTGGCCACAAAGGGTCTGCAGCTGTTGACAGATGTGGACCTTGTCACTAACAATAAACCACAAAATGTTCTGGCAATGGGGGAGAAATCAATCCATTTTACCGGGACAACATTTGGATTATTATTTGAATTTAAGGCAAGACTATTTCACTTTTAGAAGATAAACGAGTTGCTTGTGTATTTGCAATATGTATTTTAATCAGAAATAACTTTATAATGAATATTCTAAAGGTTGTGTGTATTATAACTGATTTGATCATCAGATCTCTGGAATTTAACAATTATTTTTAACAGTACAAATGTACACTAGTTTCTGTAACGTACAGTCACATTTAAAACTACTAAGTACAAACCCAACATTACCGGGTCTAGTTTAATCCCCACAGCCCAGACCTGTGGCTTAGGTCTCTACCTGACAGACCCTGTTGGTACTGTGATTCCCCTCCCGAAATCACGGAGGTGGTCCTGGCCAACCTGTGCAGGGTGTCAGCTGATGTTGTTCACCTGGGCCTTCCTGATTAGAAAAGCTGACATTTGTGGTTAAATGTCCTATACTAAATACATTAGCATCGTTAACAGATGCTAATGTATTTTGTGCATCTCAGGGTTGGATGAATGACACACGACAGGTTTCACAGAAATTCATTGTTATGAAGCTGAACTTTTTTTTTTTTTGGACAGTCTAGCACAGCTTAGTTTTACATGTTTCTGGAGAACATAAACTTGTAGCTGAGCTCTTTTGGCCAAAATCGAAAAGATCCGGCCCATCTACCACCGTGAATCAGGTCCAATACGAGCGTCTCTATTAAACGATGTCTTTGGTCATGTTTGGAGTGGAGTTTGTAATTATTGTCTAGCTGCTTTTCCAGAGCTCCTCCAGATGACATCATGTGAACTCCTAATGATGACGTGAACACATCCAAGTGATATCATCTGGAGGAACTTTTCAGTCAGAGGCAGAGATATATTTCAATATGGGGACTCAGAGGGAAGTTTAAAATCAATCCTATCAAACATTTACATCCTAAACTAAAGCCATAAAAAAAGCAAGTTGGTGAAGTTGCCCTTTAAATACATTTTATTTAAATTTTATTGTCTTTGGTTTTTCAAATTTGACGATTGAAAACATGTTTGAAAAACCTGTTCTACAACTGGTATCTATTAGGGTTGAGAATAGATAGTTAAAAGTAAAATTAAAAAGCATTGTGGAGCTTGGGCTTAGTTGTTGCTTAGCAATTACAAGGCAGGATAGATTTTGGTGTTTTCATTAGGCTCTGTAGTTGCTACTGTAAGTACTACAAATACATTTTTGTCACATGAAAGACCAAAACAATGGGCTGGAAGACACTAAGATTGAGGCTAGTATAGTATAAAGTCAGATGGATCTGGCCCACTAAGCAAAGGTGCCAAGAAGCCAGGACAAAAAAAAAGTAAAATGAAAAATGAAGTAATAAAATACTACTAATTGTCCATCCTCCATTTCACAGAAAGGATGGCCCGTGATGTTTTGTGGAACACTTCCTGTCCTGTGATCAGTCTCCTCTGTCCATCCAACACACAGTGGAGTTGGTGGGAGGGATTGTCCAAGATTGGACAACATGCAGGGGTCCAGCTCCTCCCCTAGAACCGAACCGGCCTGCCTTATTAGTCTGTCCAGCCTGTTACTGTTTGCCGCCTTCATATTGCCGCCCTAGAAAACCACAGCATGGAAGATGGCACTGCCGACCACAGACTCGCGAAACATCCGTAGCGTGGCGCTCTGTGTTTTCCTGTACCTTGTTTGAAACAGTACAAAAAGTGTCACCACTACAAATGTATGAACAAGCAATGATAAAATGACCCGGAAAGAAGTCGTCCACCTTAAACTATCCGAGGGAAATGCAAATAAACTGAAAACAGATTAAAAACGACTAATACAGATGATGGTGGGATGCCCTTATCTTTGCCCAGGGGCCCATTTTCCAAAAATCCTTCCATTCATGACAGTGAGAATTCACACGCTGGACTCGTTTGATTTGTGCAGCCTAAAAATATATTATTAGCTTGTTCAGTTTTCAGTCAGTAATTCTACAATTTTTGGTGTGTGCCTCAGAATTTAAAGACATCTTCAGCAATGACGAAGGAGGACGTAGGAGGGCTTACTATTGGATCTAGTAATCCTTGTGCTGTCATACGGGCTGGAGTCGAGCTCCTTGCTGTCTGGCAGACGTGCACTCTGAGCCCAAAATAAGACTGCCAGCACAAACACGCGGCTCTGAGTCAAGGATCCTTTGGCAGTGCGCTGTCTGTCTTTCTCACCCCCCCCCAACAACAAGGGTGAGATACTCCAGGTCACCACGGGCATCAATCGTGAAGCTGGCGGCCACTGGTGAGAGAGCCATGACTCCATCATTCTCTGAGGGGGTTTGACAGCGAGCGGCAGGAGTTTGTTTCCACAGGACGTTAAAAGACAAAAGAGTGAGTTTCTCAGCTGCGCAGGAGGATTCATCATCCTCAGACATCCATCGGCAGCAGCTAACGGAGTTTGTAAATGTTTTAGCATTTTCCATTTAAGGAATTTGGATTTCTTTTTTTTTATATAGTGCCTCATTTAATATGCAAATCTGGGAACTGCATCGATATACAAGTTCACAGGCTTTTGAATAGGCGCATAAACACACCTGTCATGTTTCCAGCCGCCTCACTGCTTTAGGATGCTTAAGATGACACAGCTGTTTGCATGACGAAACACATATGCAAACACATTCTGCTTAGGTGAGCTCATTAAATGAACACACACACACGCTGACAGGCACACACACACGCTGAAATACACTCCTTAATACAGAGAACAGATGGTGAGAACAAGAACGCTTGCTTTTAATTTTGCTGCATAAATCAGTGGTGCAGACGGTTTTTTTTGTGCTGCTGTGATAAATGTGGCTGCCAGAACGTGTGAGCCATCTCTACCTGGAACATCTGAGGAACTTCAATTCTGTGAAATGCAATAGATGAGGACAGTAAGTGCCTGTGCCACGAATCAGCACATTGTTATTGGCAGCTGTACTGGTTCTGCTGGTTCTGCTGGTACCACTTGTATCACTAAGGCAACTGCTGCTCTTTGTACTACTAGTTCTTTCAGTGCTACCACTGCAAATACAGACAGTCATTACTGACATGACTGTCGGGGTTATTACGAGCTGCAAATGAGTTGTCTTCTTTTTTCCCTGTTTTATTGCTGAGACAGAAACATTGTACAACACACATTTTTAACATGACAGCCACTGAGAATATGGTCTATATAGTTTTATTCATTTGGGGCCATCAACACAGGCTCAGAATTATACATATAAAAGTTTCTGTTCCAACATAAAAAGAGTTTGCACAATTGGAAAGTCCAAGGAGCTCAGTTGAGATCTGGCAAAGAAGATGATGGATTTACACAAGTCAGGAATGTCTCTGGGAACCAGCACTACAACTGCAGTTACCAAGATCATAACTTTAACGGTACAGTAAAAACATATTTTTAGGAGGTGGAGCCACCTTCCAAGGTGTGAAGGAAGACCTGCAGTCATCCCAGAGAACTGCTCAGCTGCTTCCCCAGTTGGTGAGTGCGTGTGTGTGATGGTGAATGGGTGAGTGAGAAGCAGTGTAAAGCACTTTGGGCACCAATAAGGTAGAAATTACATGTAACAATTAAATAAATTAAGTAAAAATTAAGTTTCATGGTAAGGAATTATTTTTCAGTGATTTTTTTATTCTAAGGGATCTTGTTGGGACGAGTTTGAATTAATTTCATACATCTGTTTGAAAAGCACATTATAATTTGTGGAATTGCCCATCCTGGCTTTGTACACACTTAGGTCTTTCAGCAGCACAATCAACCTAAGCACAAATGTTCGGTTGCTGTGTATTTTTGACCCGTGTTGATCTCAGAGGGGCTGAGCTAAATCAAACATTGTGCAAACAATGTACGTTGTACAATCATTCATAAAAATATAGAACAAGAGCTCAAAGAGGTCATTTAAAACCCGATATTGCCATGACAGTCATTTCCTTGATGACCATTCACCCGCTCTCATACACTGATGATCGTAGCCACTTGGGGTTCAGCATCTTGCCCAAGGACACTTGGACACAGACGGGAGGGGCTGGGAATGGAACCATGGACCCTGTAGACGACTTCCTTGCCAACTGAGCTACAGCTGCCTGCTGATGTGTACAGTGTGGAAACCTTAAACTGCAGCACTACTACTATTACTACTGACAGCAGTCCTGTTAATACGACTGACACGTCCATACTACTAAAACAGAATTACAACCCACTCTAGCTCTACCTTCCCACCTGTACCCAAATATTGTTTAACATTAATTCTACGTCTGTACCATTACTGATGCTCTCACCACTTTACTATGGATTATCTACAGGAACATCCTGCACAGATTATACCACTACTACTATTATTACTGCCTCTGCTATCGCTACAAGTTCTGCCACAAGTTCAAGTTCAGTTTTAATATAATATTACTGCTACTGCTGCAAATAACTTTAGGAATACCTATTTTTAAAGCACACACTTATGAATATATAATCAGAGTAAATAAGAATGAAATTAAATGAAAATATAAAGGAAAAAGTAATGATAATGAAATGCTTATTAACATTTAAAGGCATCTTTCACCAGAGGATACAAATTGTGTGTTTAATTATAGTTTGAAATGTTGCCATATTTAGCATAATTTCCCACCTATTCCTCTAGCTGTCCAATCAATATGCGCACTTAAATTAAACACCGTTCTCTGTATTCAATCCCAGGTCTGTAAACTGGAGACAAACCGAGTGGCTTGGACCAGCTACAGTAATTACAAGCAATCTGTCGGAGAAGTGCTGTGTTGTTCTGCTCAGCATTCTTGCGACTGCACACGGTAGGCAGAGAAACGGCCGGTTCAACAGCCTACACAGCCAAACTACTGAAAGACAGAAGGTAAGCAGAACAATAATTGAAAAAGAACATTTTTGCAGGAGCACAGTCAGTCTGAGGCCGCACTGAAGGTAAGAGCACCTAAGTTTGGCTGCCGACCTTAAATTCAGAAGAGGACCACAGCTTTACGACGAACACTGACCATGTAGCACCACAAATCAGCGAGGCGTCACAAAGCTCACACCCCAACACACAGCAATGCATATGCCCAGTTTGAAGTATCGTGACTGTCCTTCCAGATGAATCTGGACTGATCACTGACTGATTAAATACATCAGATGATGGCCGCTCACATCCATTCGCTGGCGAGTGTGTGTTGTGGCTGGTTGGCATCTGTCTGTGTCTGTGGAGACTCCGCCACAGTGGACCTTCAGTCCAACCGGGTGATTTATTAGCAAATACATGCTTAATCAGCTCCCTACAGCAGTACATGAACCTGTGCGGCTGCTCGTGGGCTGTGTTTGCAAATCTCATTTATCATCCACCCGCAGCCACCACTTCTCTGCTCAAACAGAGGGAAATTAACATCGGCCTGCAATTATGAGCTAACAGTGAAAATCCAATCAAAGTTCTGACACTCATTCAGTGGCAGAGCAAAGCCCGACGGCAACAGATTCGCAGATTCAATCCTGATTGACAGTCGATATTCATCAAGAAATGCCCTTTAGCGAGGCATAAGTGTAATATCTGCTGAGAATCTCAGTTTAATGCAAACATGACGTTTATAAATCGGCAACAAGAAGCTGATTTTCAGTCGGGTGTTAATGGCTCTGTGGCCTATAAACAGGTCGCCTCGATTCACTGTGCTGACCTATAGTCGTCTGACATGCTTCTATTCAGTTCATTGCCTCTTGATTCAAACAGCTCTAAAGTCCTGAACGATCCCAGTAAGAATGGTTAGCCTTTTTATGAAACTTTCAGATAGATGTTTTCATCTGCAGAAGTGCTGTGATCAATAGAAACCTGGCCGTGTGATATTTTTCAGGGGTTGTCTATGATGGCGGAAAGTGGTCAAGCCCCTGTGAAATTGGGAGCAGGGAATCGAATGCTGATCAGCCAGTCTGTCGGCTCCGGGAGGACACACCGTGGAGCCGGCAGAGTTATAGCTTTTGATGTTGTACACTAATCGCTCTGGTCAGTCATGGGTCAAATCTGCAAGTGGCCCACTGTTTTTAGGCTGCATCGTGGACTGTGACTGCAGCAAGAATCATGAAGACAAGGCGCGATACAATCTTGTATTTTATTTTATAAAAATTGTTTTTGCTTCACCTTCTCCTTGACTTTGAAAAGCCAAACACTTGATACTTCCAGCATGTTTTATTCTTAAAGTGTTACAATATCTTAGAAAATAAATATCATATCAAACTAATTTGTATTCTACTGCAGTTTTTCTGATTTCTGCTATTTTTACTCCAGTACAGATGCCTGTGCGAACTTCATGGTAAATTCTCCCTGTCATGGCGATCAGCTAATCTTCCTTGTCATTGTGGAGTGGGCACAAGGGCTGATATGCAAACTGGTGCTTAAGGGCATTTCTACTTCCATTCATAGTGAAATGTGGGAGTGGAAATGAAGCTTGTGCATGTTTGCTCGTTTCCTCAACAACTGATATTTATAAAGCAGTAACCGGAATCACATGCATCTTTGTAAGTCTCTAGCAAAGCAAAATCTTTGTTCAGTATTTATATTTTATTTGCCACAATTTTCAAGTTTGAACATTTGTGGAACTAATGTGACCTACACCACTAAAAAGTAAGTTCAACATTTCATTTTAAAAACCAGTTCAATACTGTGACAAATAATTTTATCACTCATTTAGATTTTAGACACAATACATTTTTCTATATAAATTTTCATTTCAAAATCCTTTTCTTTAATAAAGCCCAAATTACATTTAGGTTTATTTTCTAATATTAGTGATGTTGCTGGGACAACCAACCACACGCCCTTCCCTTTCCAAACCTATAAGCTCAGCAACTGTTAAATTAAGATTAATACAGCAGCCGAAATATTATTTGACTGAGCTAACAACAGGGCTGCATTATATCTCTGTTTGCTATTGTTGGGTAACTCGCTATTAAGCCATTAGCCTCCTACTGTAGCTAAAGAAAGTGTTAGATTATGTAACAACGGTGACACACAGTTTCTTCTGGGTAATAATGCATTTATTTTTCGTGTATTAGTTAATTTCACAAATTATTGCTCCAAATTTTAGAATTTGCCTAAACTATTGTCATGGTTATTACATAATGTTTTTATTTATGAATGAATATAGAATGGCAATGTTTGAATCTGAACGTACGTTATATTAGTGAAGTGCATTGATCATAACTTTTGCATTTGGGTTTTCAGTTTTTTCAGTTTTAATAAAAAGTTTGAATTTGTGTATTTTTCTATCTGATAGAGCGCCGAGATGTGAAGCCAGTCAACACACCCATCATTATTTCCAGACAGAGGCAGACTGTCCTTGTCCAGAACAGCCATCAGACCAGCTAAACTCATGTGAGATCTGCTGGCTTACAAATGAATCAACTGCCATAAATATCAGAGTAATAACATGTATTTCTACATGTGGTAGTGCTGTAGCAACAACAGAGGGAGGGGCAACTGGAAACGGAATTGGTTTCAAAAGTCTTCATTTTTGAAAACGTATATTCGGGATGAGGAAATAACAGTAAGTGAGTACAGTTGTTAAAGAAATATGACACATAAACTGACATTTGTGATACTTTTGGATGTATACAAATATATATATATACTTTCACAGTAATGTTAGTTACCATAAATATGCTGTAATATGATGTAATGCAACACTGGTTCAATATATATATATATATATGTGTTAGTTTAAAAAAGGGACCTAATTCCTGGTTACAGGAACAGTATTTATAAATATTAAGAAGAAAAATATAGTTTTGCAAAATGTCAGCAGTATGCAGTTGTTTATGATTTGCAGGTGTAACACATGAACCCTGTGTTAAATGAGGCAGGTAAACCTGGAGGAGAAAACTGGCTGCAAACTTCCAGGGCTGTTTAGAGAGTTTCACCAGGTGCGGGGAAAAACACAGACCTTCCCATTCAGTTCAGTTGAGGATGACATTCAATTTGGCGGGCACAAGCACCACTGAGGGCTCCAGCAAAAAATAAAATAAAAAAGCAGCAGAAAAGTTGGACCATTTTTGTGTTTAGTACCATGGATAACTCTGCCATCTACCCAGCTTATGGAATCACTACTCACTGTTTACTTCCTCCAAACCCCTAATTGGAGTAATTTCTTCTAAAAGTACGATACATATCTGACATATCTGACAAATGTTTCCACGTTACCACAGTTTTAATACCTCATATTAGGATTTTAGTTGTATTAAACCAAGGCATGGAAGCTCATCAGTTTGGTTCATTGTTGTAGTTAAGTTCAAATCATTTGGAGAGAGCAGCACCAGACTTAATTATTCACAAAACTTGGTCATTCAGTTTATGGATAACTTCAGATAGGATTTATGTCAGAGACAATTAATCTGTTCTCCAACAGTTGGTCCCCACCAGTATAAAGCAATTTCAATCAGATTTAGAAAATGTATGAATCTAGAATAACTGCAAGGATTCCTCTGTCAACAACTAAAGTTCTGAGATGCAGCACTGACAAACATTGGGTGGCTGTGAATCAATTCATCCTGGTGTCCTGGTGGGTACTTGTGCCAAATTTGAATAAAGTCCATCAAATTGTTTCTGTGAAAGGTTCCCAAGAATGTGAATGAATTAGACATTTCTATTATATTGTGTTCATAAAACTCAAAGGGATGTGAGGTCACAGTGACCTTGAACCCAAAATGTAATTAGCTCATCATTGAGTTTAAGTAGATGTTCTGCACTTCTACCTGTTACTCAAAAATCTTCACACTGCTGCTAATTTATCCATTCACACACACAATCACACACACACTGATGGTAGATGCTGTCATTCAGCTGGCCATCACTCACTGGGCGCAACTAAGTGGGGCTTTAGTGTCTTGCTCAAAGACACTTTGGGATCAAACCGACAACTGCAGGATTGGTCTCCAATAGGAGACAGTTACAGACTAAAAAGAGTTTTCTTCTGACTAAACCAAAGCGAACTTCATCACGTGCAGACAGCATCATCTTCAGCTACCACGTTGCTAGTTCTCCTATTAGTGGCACTGATGCTGCTTCCCGAGGAGATAGTGGATCACATTTACTTGAAATCAGCCCTGGGCTGTTACCTTGCACTTAATCTCACCTTGCCAGACAGACAAAAAAGCTCAATACGTCTGCTAGGATGACGGGAGAGGGAAGAAAACAACGACAGTTGAGAACCACTCAGCAAATCCTCCTCTAGCCTCATTATAACCTCAAAAGGAGATAACTAAGGCAGAAAGGTCCCCGCGTTCCCAGCCATGACAGAAAACTGATCACCTCTTATCAACGTGGACCTTCAGTTCCCCTGATTAAGGTTGCTGCCCTGAGCCAAAACGGACAGGAGCTTTCACTGCTTCCAGCTTCCAGCTAAGATGCATCACATAGTTTCATCACATGCTCTCAAATATCTGGCTGATGTTGACTTTTTTAGAAAGATCAAATATTGACCTGTGTTGTCCGGCTCGCAAAAGATTTCTATAATGCAGTGTGTAAATCCAATACAACATCCTGTCATGATTTCATACTTGTAATAAATGTAAAATAAATATTTCAGTTTCATCCTTAGTGGTAGTAGCACTAACACAGGGGCAGCTCTAGACATTTACATAAGGGGTCTGGGCTCAAAGAAAAGGGGAAATTTGAAAAATGAATAAAAAGACCTCAAATGTATGCCTTCTGATGTGAAACTGTAGCAAATATCAGTGTGTTTTATGATTTAATGATGCTGACACCCAAAGCTGTATCACAGAGAAAGAGGAAAGAAGGAAGTTTCCTAAGTTCCCCTAATTTGCTTTTTGGAGTCTCAGATTCTTCAGAACAGTTTGTTTAAAGCTCTATGAAAAGCAATAAGGAAGGCATTTTCTCCTTTGTTAAACTGTGGTCTAAAAAATATCTTTCATACTTTTTAATGGTATCTCCGACCATTTGGGAGCAGCACAAAACATTGTACAAACTTGGAATATCATCGCCTTATAATCTGCCTATTTGCAGACTCATAACACGACTGTATTTCTTCAGCAGTGTGAACTAAACAACTCTAATATTTCAGCCCTGTCGTAAATCTCCTGAAAAACAAATGTCTTTAGCTGCAAAATATGTTTTCTTGTGCTGTTTCAAGCAAGTAAAATCTTGATGGAAATGTACCTGTTGGAATCTCTCCACAGAGCTGAGGGGAATTACAGTCAGTGATGATCCTTTTTAAACCTTCCATTTCACATCACATCATAATTATGGTTAGTGTAAATATATTAGACTAATTCTTTCAGCTATGAATAATAGATGAAGTAGTTATCAGTGACACAGTCTTTATCACTTATTATGCTGACAAACAGCAACAAAAAAGATTCTGCAGGAGTCATTAAATCACAAAAGCCCCAACTTAAATCGTCTACTTTAATGTCCCTGACTTTATGATCATGTATTAAAACAACAGCTCCAACCCCCCCCCCACACACACACACACACACACACACACACACACCTTTGTGTTGAGCACAGTCCACAGAGCAGATTGGTCAGTGTTCTCTGGGAGGAATACGGCTGGCAAAAGAGGGGAAACCACCAAAACTATGTGAGGCAACAGATCAATAGTCCACAGCTAAACATACCATCAATCACTGGGATACATGTGACCCAAGGCCCAGTGCCTCCACCTACCTCGTCCATGATGATGAATAAACTATGACCCCCGGGATCATTCAGTTCAAATGTAAGTGGATTCAGTGTTACAGTGAGCTGTTTGCTCTGTGATTTCTTTACAGTGCAGTTCTTGCATGGATAATAACATGAGAATCTGCTGCAGGTGTGACATCAGTGTTGGAGAACAGCACCATCTAGAGGTACTTTATCCACAAACGACACCTCGAACACCTTGAAACACAACTTGTTTGAAACACATTTAAAACATCAATTCTTAAAACTAATTATTTGTAAAAAAAAAAATTATAAATGTGCTACAGCAAATGTCTGTCTGCAAGCTGAGTGATGCAGTAGGACAATGACCCTAAACATCAAAGTAAATCTAATACAGAACGACTCTGGACACAGAAAATCCATCTTTTGGAGTGGCACAGTCTGTGCCCAGCTCTCAGCCTGATAAGGATTCTGTGCAATGATCTCAAAAAGCCGTTCACACCAGACAACTTCACAATATGGCTGAGCTGAAACAGTTCTGCAAAGAAACGTCTAAAATTGCTCCCGAACATTGCGAAGCTCTAATTTACTTCTACTAGAAGTGTTTGCTTGAGACTTTTGCTGCCGATGGTGGTTCAGCAAGTTATTAAAAGACTTTTTCCACCATCACTTGTATGTTTAATAAGTGTGTTCGATAAAAACATGAAAGATTGTGACAGTTTGTGTTCACCTTGGGCTTTGGACCATGTCAATCACATGCAAAATATAAAGCAATTCCAATCAGATTTAGAAAAATGTATGAATCTAGAATAGCTGCAAGGATTCCTCTGTCAACCACTGAAGTTCTGAGATGCAGCACTGACAAAAATGTGGTGGCTGTGACTTTGACCTTTGACCACCAAAATCAATCAATTCATCCTGGTGTCCTGGTGGGTAATTGTGCCAAATTTGAATAAATTCCATAAAATTTTTTTGTGATATGTTCCCAAGAATGTCAATGAATGAGGCATTTCCATTATATTGTGTTCATCATCATGGAAATATTGTTGGTATGTTTGTTGATGAATGACTTTAGAGAAGATCGGATAACAATAATCAATTTTATGTAGAAAAACAGGAAAATGCAATTGGTGCTATTTCATTTTCTTGTAACCATATAATAGACTTTTTGCTTCTGCATGGAAAAGAAAACCTTTTTGATATTCTTTAGATATGTAAGCACATCGTCCTCTGACAGCTGTGAATGTATAACATATGTTGTAGAGTTTTGCCCAGCACTTCTAATTTTTACTTTTTTGCCTACTAACCTTTTCAGCACACTCTGAACTGACGTATTTGAATCTGGAAACCTAATACTGTAATAACGTTATTACTGTAATAACATGTTATTACTGAAATGTAATAACACTAAATAAGTAAATGTAAAATACTGTATGTTAAATGGACGGAATTCAGTCACCTTCTGTTTATATTAAATTCAGGACGGGTAAAGACATCAAATCTTCTTTATTTATTTAATCTTCCTTATTTAAGCATTAAGTGGAACTCCTCTTGTTTTTTCTTTACTCCTGAAACATGCCATCAGTTTAGATCATGATTATGGGCAATTGTAAGTCCATCCAGCCATTATCTTCTCCACTTATCCTGTGAAGGGCAGCAGGGGAGCTGGAGCTGATCCCAGCTGTTATTAGGCAATAGATTGGGGTAAACCCTTAACAGGACGCCTGTCTTTTTCAAGGTTGATGCAAAGAGACACACAAAGACAGACGGCCATTCACATTCTTACTCACACCTCAGCAGTTCACTTAACTGCATGTCTATGGACTGTGGGAGGAAATCAATGTAAGAATGGCGAGAACATGCAAATTCCCCACAGCAAAGACCCTCCTGGCCGTCCTCAATTCAAAACCGAGACCTTCTAGCTGTGAGGACAGTGCGACTATAGGCTGCCCCCAATTCTTCCTTAATTAAGTAAAGAGAGTCAGTCTTCTACAGAATAAATCATGTTAAAGGGCTTTTGTTAGGTTGTATTTTAGGTTTTAAAGAAAGCCCGGGGGTCTCGGGAAACATCCTGGGGTCTGTGATGTGGTCCCATTATTCCATGAGCAAAAATTTTACATCACAAAAATAACAAATCTTACCTCATTAATAGCTAATATGAGAACTTAGTTTTTAATTGTTTTAAATAATTATTTGCACTTTTATTTGTCTATCTACAAACACAACATAGAATTAGTTCTATTCATTTGGTTTCTCTTTTTCCTCGCATGAATGGAACGAAGGAGACAGAGAAAGGAGTTAAGAGGGGAAATATATCAGGGTTCACCACTCCACACCTCATTTGACAGCATTTCAACCCAAACCACTGTCATTCTTCTCCAGCAACCACAGGCAGGCTGTTGGAATTGTTTCCATTCATAAACAAGATTCCAGAAGGGCGAAAAAAAAAAAAAAAGGCAGGAAAAAAAGTCTAACCTGAAACACAGTGAGCACACACGGCTGTCACCACTCAGGAAAGGCTGGGAAAGTTTGTGGGGGGTTGCCGGTCGTACGCCAGTCGTGTCCACAGAGGTGGAGGGCTGCCAGGCAGCTGCGAGTTTGTCTTGGCGTCCCACAGTGGAGTAAATGGAGAAGAAGGAACCTGTTGTGCAGCCAAGTTGAGGATTGAATATCAATGTGAATGTCCAACAGTGTCTAATCTCATCCTCTCCTGGTCTGGGCGGAGGACCGACCAGTATCCTGTGACCAGATTGGAGGTCAGACAATATAATATGTGGGAATCACTTCATCATTTGGTTTAAAATACTTGGAGGCAATGCTTGAAGGGATCTACAACAGATCCCTTCCTCAGTTGCCAGTTAGAAAAGCATCTTAAATATAATCAGTGTCCACTTATTATTTGTGTAATTTCCCTGTGGCAGGAGATGTCTCATTTCGTATAAAAAAAAAGATCACTGATTATTATAACAGAAACCTAAAAATGAGAGCACCACAAGGAAACAGTATCCTGAGAATTTGTAGGTTTTATAACAAAGACAAGTAGCTCAAATCAAAATCTTCTCATGAATGGTGCCAGGAATCTAATTGAGCACTGAATTTCTTAATTTAACATCCACATGGTTTAACTCTTCCTGCAGTTGAGTGTTAGTTGTCCCGTGATGGTGGCACGGCAAAAAACTGATCCGTGCTGGGACACTGACCCATATGAATCTCTAGAGGGAGCCCCACTCCAGCTAGTCAGACCAGCCTGCAGAGGCCTGCTGGACTAAATCATATCAGATGGATACACAAAGAGTCAGGGTTACGGAAAAATAATTCTGGTTAAAGTTACGTTAAGAAACTAGTTAGGCAAGTTACAGGAAGAATGACATGAAAACAACAAGCCACAAACAGTGACATCAGCCACTGAACAGCGTAAAAGTGCATGACCCTCAAATTAGACACCTAGATCACCCTCCCTATGAGACTTTAGCATTTTATACTTTAGGTCATTGCTTTATACACCAAATATTGACGTGTCTGAAGGCTCAAACAGTTACCCCAAGCATCAGCATGTATCGCAGAAATGACTGAACAAAGGTCGACGGCTTGAGAATGAGAACAATACAGACTAATGATATCAAATGGCACACAAAACGGCGTCAGTCATCTCCAATTAGCTGTTGTGTTTACGAGGGGGACTAGATGTTTTCAATTTCCACACATCTTGCTCAGAATAATTACAAATGTGCTAATATTGTGGGATTAGATGACTCCCCAGTAAAATTCAAACTGGGTAGTTGTACACAATGATTGTAATGTTATACCAATGACAACCTCATGCAAGTTGAGTTACATAATGTAAAGTATTTTAAAAAAAGCCTCCCTCTACAAAGAAATATTAGAACGCTTAACTTGCTTTTAAATAATTACAATAAATTTTTTGTTTTCACAATATTTTAATAAGCCCAGTATATGAAAACACAAGAGTTAAAAGGAGTCTTGCGGGCCCAGAGATGAAGTGTTCTTTCTCCCATCTCACAGCTGGAAGACTCTAAATTGCCCGTGGGTGTGAATGGTTGTCTGTCTGTGAATGTCTCTCTATGCTGGCCCTGAGATAGACTCAAGACCTGTCCAGGTTGGACCCTTCCTCTCACCCTCGGATGGGCTCGGGTGGGCTCCAGGCCCCAAAACCCTAAATGAAATAAGTGGTTACAGATAAAGGATGGATGGAGTCAAGTCTGTTGTCTCAAAGACGGGTTTTATGTTTTTTCCCTCACTCAAAACCATGTCCTTACATGGCCTGGATCTTTTTGACTCTGCTAACTGTGCCTTCCAGTAATTAAGATTTATGTCAGCCTTTAAGGTAGGAACAGGGATTTTATGTGGGGTTTCCCTCTCCTGCGTCACTCCACATCAGAGAGCGATGGAAAAAAAAAGGTGAAATGACTTTTGAAAATGAAAGTGAAGAGAACAAACTGTATGAGAGATAAATGTAGGGTGTGTCCCATCAGGGACATGCCTATATTTTATGATTATTCAGCCACATCATATTGCGTTCCCATTACCTACTTAGCTCTGTCACCAGCTATTATACTGGAACAGAATCCTTTCAGAGATACATCCAGCTTCTCCTTTCTCTTAATTCAACTTGACATCAGGATATCAGTTTTGAAAAAGGTGAGCTGTTTAAGATTAAGAATAATTCATTAAAAGTGACATATTTAGACTTGTACAGGACAGACTTTGTCTTTTAATGATCCTTTCTTTCATTCATTCTTCTCTCGGCTATGTGTTCCTGTCCCGGCCTTTTGTTGCGCACATGCACAGTTGGAGAAGGCTGATTAAAAACCTGGTTGCATATATACATTGCAAAGAAACTGGTGTTCTCTGACAGAACTCTATCCAGGGAAACCAGGTTTCCCTAAACCGCTACCCAGATCATGCAAACCTTCCCGTTGAGACGACGGCTTCCTGAAAATAACCAACTGAAACCTGGTTACTTATGTCCATGTAAACACACTGAATGAGTGAGACATTTGACAATAATAATCAGGAAAAATACACTTAATACATCACAAGAAAGTGGATGAGAGCATGATTCTGCCATATTTAAAGATGGTGCCCACTGTGGTGAACATCGTCATTACTTTAAGCTAGAATATATAAATTTGCCCAGGTCACTTTCGTCCTGCAGCCACTGCTGTGTATACACTGTACATACTGAACGATCTTGATATACTTGTGTTTATTGTATTATAAGTTCTTTAGTTGAAACTGTCAGAAAGGGATAATTCTACCATGTGTTTATTATGGAGGGTCATGGGGTGGTAATGTCGTATTGTAGCGAGGTGGAAATAAATAATTCATTTAATGGTTATTGATGCTGTTCACACCGGTTTTATGCTGCCTTTTTCCACAATGAAATGTCTGTCATGATCCTGTACATTTTTAAATATATAATGTGAACAGGTTTTACAGATGAAGTATAAAAACGCTGCAGAGCTTTCAGAAACCCATCTCAGCTGAAACCCAGTCAACAGTGATTTCGCTGACACTGCTGCCGATCTGTGACCTAATACCGTCGCCCTAACAGAAACACCATGTTGTTCATTATGAGCCCTGCAGGCCTGGACAAATAGCAGTTCAGTCCTCCATTCACAGCCAGGGAAATATGAGCTGGCCTTTTTATCCAGACTCATTCTTCAGATTATCCCGCTGTCTACGCTTCGCAGAGGCATTCCTCTATTTCTACAGTAACCCGGCTAATGACGGCCAACACAAGGTCGACATTATAGTGCCAGGCAGGGAATCGGTTCCATTTTTTAATAGTCATTCTTCATTTCTTCTAAGAAGCAGATGGAATGTTGAAGGCTTGAAAGTGTTCTGTGTCCTATAGGAACCAAAACCAATTAAATTATTACCTTCTGTTTCCCAAACTTATGTCTGTGTGGTCTGAAATGTTACTCACTTGATTTATTCCGGTTAGATCAATCAAGAGGATTTTTATTTTTTTATGACTTTCAGTGTGTTGATGGCTCAAGGCAAAGTCTAATAGGATCTTGTATAATCAATGAACTCTATTCACATAAATTAGATGTTCACCTTCCATTAGCAGCAGCCAGTGAACTCGTATGTGCAAGGCATCCTACATCTATCTCACCTCGGTGGAAGGCAGTTGTTCAATGTTCTCATTTACACGTGAACTTTTCCAGCAATGATAAGGCCAGATTGTCTGCCAGGGAAGTGATCAATAGCAAGAGTTCAGAACATACTGTTTTCTCCAGTAAATCACAAGTAACATCTAATAGCCCGACCTGAGTGCTTGGCCTGTTTTCCTTTCCTGAGAGGAAACTGGGCTGCTCGGCCTCTGTTACCACCATTAGACAGCCTTCTTTTGGCAGCACTTCTCCTGATTGGAGTTCTGTGTTATTTATTAAAATTCTGTATCTGTGATTGATTAAATTTTCTGTCTTTCGGTGAACAAAGCTTCATGTACTGATCTTCTGATGTTGTGGTCACTTTTGTTCTGCCTAATCGTGCTTTGGACACAACAGACCCCCTTTCCACAAATCATGTTTCCATTTGCTGCCCCCTTTACAAACCTTCAGTCTTGCAATGATTTGATGCAGAGAAAGTTCTTGTTTGCCAAGAAAAACTATTTGACTTCTGACAATTTCACTTAATCTGATGCCATGTTTTCCAATGCTACTTATTCAGCATTGCTCTGCTGAAAAACCTGGGACGGCCATATTTACACAGGCGAACAATGGCTGCAGGTTTATTTGCTTCACATCTTCACATATTTTCACATTTACATTAAAATATACCAGCGATTAAAGGTGGTATGAGATTTTCTGATTCCACTGTTTGTGTTGCAGTTTTTCTTGATTGCTTACTCCAGTGGTTCTCACTTCCTGCCCTGCTCATTTTCCAACTATCCTTACCCTACTCACTGCTGATCACCTGGATCAGGAGTGTTCAGTCTTGGAAGTCCTTGAAGATACCATCTTCAATTGAAACTATGGATCTACAAAGACTATGAGAAGGACTGGTGTTGGTTCAGGGTTCACCCCACCTCTCCCCCTGTAGCACCCTTATAACCGGGACTGGACCGCAGTTAGGATTATGGATTGATTGTTGGACAATATGGACAAATAATGTCAAATGATGAAATGATGAAATTTCTGCCACTCTAGCTGGACAAGCCCTTGTCTTTGGGATGACAATGAGGGACAACAAATGTGCCACAGCTGCCTTTAATCCTAACCTTAGAGAAGAAAACAGAAGTAAATTTAATACTGTTATTATCTACTGTAACCATTTGCCCTATTGGACTTTCTGTCGTCTGAAATGCAGTTACAGTAATTAGAAATGACTCTGCTTCTATTTTGTAGATGTAATTGTTTACAGCAATCTCAGCATTTTGCAGAACTGAGAGAAGAAACAAAACTCATCAATACTGTCAGAGAATTGGAAAATAAAATGCTTTCAAAATTAAAGCAACTGGTCTCCTCGGGTCACAAAAGAAGGTGTTGAAAGAAGGTGATGTAATACAACTTTTGAGGCATGTTGCTCCCTTAAAATTAAAAGTGAGCAAAAATAACTTACATCATAATGTTTCTGGAAACAAGCTTGGTGCATATATGATTTGTCATAAGCTTTTCAGGTACTTTGCGGTTGAATGACCGAGTGACATCTCAAGAGCTCATCACTGGCATGACTAAACCTTTGGACCAACTTTAATTGAAAATTGCATTAGGATTATGTTTAGGACAGTGGTTTGTGTTTTGACAGCATGAATTTATTTAAAGTAAGCTTTGTAAATTGTGGTAATGGTTAAATAAGAAAAAAAAAATCCACCAAAATTGTAAACTTCACTCACAGAAGAAACATATTGACATAAGGTTAAAATTAAAAGCAGATCATCAAATTTTAGAGTAAATGCTTCCATGCAGCTAACCTCCTCAACTGTGCTTTCATTTCAGTGCCAAACTGCTATTTCTCAACATCTTTTCATTTGTGTCTTTTTTTTTTGGTGGTGGAGAAATGTTTTCTTTTTTAAAGACTTGGACCACAATCTGAATTCTTGAGTTATGGCACACTCAGGTTCTGTCATCACTCTTATTGCAACAGAAGTTCATTGTGGACATATGATAATTAAGCAGGTAGGAGTTTAGAATCTAGCTTTATTACATTTTGGGACTATTTGCTGAGATCTCAAACCTAATGTTGACATGTGTGTGAGACGAAGGGTTCTCAACTTTTGTCCTCAAGCACCCTGAAGTCTTTTCTCCAACTATTCTTTCACTACCAACTGCCGATGGCCTCATCAGGTGTTTTTTTAGTCAAAAGCTAGTGGATGCCAATTCACTTTGTCTTCCCCAACTCCACCCTCAGCGAAGATGGTACCTTCCATCTTCTGAGTGACCGAGTCCACCTGACCCAGGAGATCACCAGCAAGAAGGCAGGGCTGGAATTTGGAACCCCTGGGTAAAGGGAATAAAAAAATTTTCTCCAACTGCAAAAAAAAAAAAAAAAAAAATGATTTTTATATGTGAGCAAGATTTTTCCAACTTGAGACCAATTGCAATTTAGTTCTAAAAGAAATGAGGATTGTTGCCAGACCACTGATTGTAGAAAATAACTGAAATTACAGGATATGCTGCTGTTGGTTTGATGTTACGGTTGCTGTTGACCACATCTCTGGGTCATTTCAACAGGCCCTTGTTGAGGACACAGTAAACATAATTCAAATTGAAGTCATCAATACCTACTTTCAGAAGACTTGAGTTCCAGGAATAGCAAATAGTTGTGTCTTTTCTACCTCATCACTCACACTATGATGGGATCAATTTGGGGTTCAGTGTCTTACACAAGAAGACATACACATTTGGACAAGATCAAACTGCCAACCCATTGTGTTCTCATCCCACAGCATCAAATAATGAAACTCCTTAAGTTGTTAAATTGCACCACTTTTTACGTCCTTTGGCGGATCAAGGCTGATTTATACTTCTCCGTCAATACAGGTAAACGGACCTATGCAGACTATGGGGAATTGGTGGGGTTGCAGAGGCCCCCTCCCAAATCTCAAGGTGGAGCTGAGCTTCACCCAACCCGTCTGGATAATGTCAGGGACAGAGCTTTCTGCAGAGGTCTGTGAAAAGCTGATCAGGTCCATTTCATCGTTTAAAATCTGCATTTACCTTTACAGACGCCGAATGTTTTAAATTGTAGAACGCTTGCATCTACATTTTTTTTTCGTATTGTTTCCTAATTTACAGCTAATTGAGGTTTGTGAAATGCGATACTGGCCTCTTATGGATGCGTAAGTCTGCTGTGCTAGTATAAAAGAGAACGTATCTGAACGAAGGTCCGCGTCAATGTTCATGTGTATCGAAGTATAACTCAGCCTTCATACTATTACAATTGGACACCCCAGGAGCACCACTATTTGACATTAAGAGAACAACTTTATATACACACAAAAACCTTTATGTTTAGCTTACATGACTTGGAGTTAGGCACATAAACTTCAGACTAATGATAAGTTATAAGTTAAACTACTTTGGATTCCCTTTTTGGCTAGACTTAAAGTTCAGAGCAACGATCACTGATGCAAATGGATATTCTCCGTGTCAGCATGTAACGCAAAGGGACAGGACAAAGCGGCGCTTTATGACGCCTCAGGAATGAAAACTGGGTGGCCGACCTCATTAGTGGCAGACAGTGCCTCTACGTCCTGAGCCAATGCTACGCCAACTGTCCCATCCCATATTTAATCAGCACACACAGCAGTTTCAAGTGTAAATGACACACACCGGCTCATGACACTGACAGATCTCAATACGTGTTTAAGTGCAATGTGATTGAAAAAATAAGAAACTTTCTCAGGGAGTTTATGAACAGAATTTGAACCCGGTTTCTCAAGCTTTCTGTCAAGTTGTCAAGTTCTCATTTAGTTTTGTTTGATTAGACTAGAAAAGAGCATTTCCAACAATGATTATAAATGTCGGTTCTCATGGGATATCACATTGTCATGGAATATGAGGATTGAGCGGTTGAGAAACTCTGGAATCTACTATGGCTGTTTGACCACACTTTACACTAGAAGGTTTAGTAAGTGTAGAAACACGTGTAGATGAGACGTGGCTTCTACTTTAGTGTGTGTGCACCAGTGTGTCCTCTACGTAAGCACACACATAAAAAAGAAGCCCTCAGGAATCTTGTTATTTTTTTTCTCCTTAAGTGTACTGAATAAACAGAGGTGGAAAAATCCTCCCCCTGGAATATCATTCTGACATCCAATTTATGAGTGTTTTCATAGCAGCAGTGATTTTAAGTTTATTTAATCAGAGTAAACACAAAGGCCCAAATCATCAGACATGTTGCGAACAAACCACTGTCAAAAGCCATGCCCAGACTTGATAGCCTCGTCACAGGGTGCCAACCAGCCTCGGGTTGATTTTCATGAGCTTTGACTTGGCAGCAACTCGCAGTGGTGAACAAACACCCACAAAATGAAAAAAAAAGGCCATTTATGATTTTGTGTGTTGCAAATTGAAAAAAGTGCACCTATCCTGTGTGAAATCAAGCTTTTGAAACAATAGTTTCATAATTCTATGTGTGTTCTAATGAGTTTTGACAAATTTCACACTCTGCTGTTAAATGATCAGTAAAATATTGGACTGGATCCCAAGAAACTCTTACAATAAAATAAACCCAGTTTCTTTAATTAGAAAAACTAAATCTAATTCAAAGAACTCAAAATTATATTCGCTGAGATAAACAGATGAAAGGACACTAAGGTTGGTGGATGTGGGTAAGGAAGAAGCCAAGCTGTGAGTAGTTTGTCTTCTACTGTGTTGGCAAATGTTCATTGGAACTAGTTTTGCATGCTATTAAAAAGTTTTAGTTTTCAGAAGGTTGTGACTCTTTCAGCTTCTACAGCAATAGCTACAGTTTTGAATAAATATTAGTTTTAGAACTAGAAACCAAAGTCACAAAACCACAAAAACAAAACTGATCCTGATGCCAATTAATACTAAACTCAAGGGACACATGGTATTTATTCAAATACAGATTTTAAAAAAATAATTTGGAATTACAGTGTTTGAGCATGTAGCGTGCAGCTGTGAACTGAAATACCAGTTTCAAATATTGTAGAGTCATTTTTTTTTAAATACGCCCAAATGCAGCTTATTCTTGGTGGGGGAGGGGTTGAACTGCTCATACAGCCAGCTAAAACAACCAATTACATCATGCCTGTTAAGTGACCATTTTCATTTCCTGTCCAGTAAACACTCCGTTAGGATATGTTATGCGCATGGCTGTAACCATTCGCCTCCTTGTTCCAGCTGGTTTCTGTGGGATGAAGTTGGTTTTGGGGTGAGGGGAGATGCCACAAGCCTGAAGCAAGTCTGTATGAAAGGACCCCAAAAAACCTTTAACATGTTAACCATTGTACTGTTGTATTAATGTATTATACAATGTATTATTTTAAAATATAGACTGGAATTAAATTAGGGTCAGCTTCGTCAAAATTCTGACTAGGGTGAAACAGAAAATTCTGACTGATTAAGTCAAACCCTTAGGGGAAGTCAAACTTTTACTATACTTTATATATCGTGTAGTAGTATTAGGTCTAAGTCAATATTTTGACAAATTTTCTCAGTTATGACTGAAAGTTTAACTTTAACTTAATTTGAACTTGTCTTGTATTTAACGCTTTAGCTCACGACTGAAGTTCTTGTCTTTCTAGCCAGAACTCGACACAACACAACATCAGCAACAGATCTCCATCGACAACCAGCTGAGCTTCACCGACCACATCTCCTCATTCTTTAAGGCCCCTCCAACATCAGAAAGAGCAGACTTGACCTCTCAGAATCACAAGCCAAGTCGCTGTGCAGGCGCAGGTCATGTTTCATCTCGATTACTACAAAGCCCTGATGCCGGTGCAACCAGCAGCATGATCAAACCCATCAAAATAATCCATATGGTGGATATGTATGTCTCATCGGCCAACAGGACAAATATCACACTACTCTCGTCTGCACCGACCTCCTGTTGCTGCAGGCATTTGGTTTTTGCCTGCATGGTGGTCAAACTCAGCAGTCCCATATAAAACTGCTAAAAAACACAACCCTTTCACAATTTTCTATACACTTCAATAAAAAAAATAAAATTTGCATCTCATCAAAAGAACAATACTTCTTCTGACAGAACTTTGCTTTGATGTTTTCTCCTTAACTTAGATTTTTGCTGCCTTGTACCGTGGATAAAAGCATCTGCCAAATGATAAACATAAATATAAGAAATGACACTAAACACTTTAAGGTTATAAATCTGGTAAAAGTACAGATTTGGACAAACAACATTTTATTTTTCTCTTTTCCAGGCAGAAATCAGCTTTGGCAGGTTTGATGTGAGTGAAACAAAGATCTCCTGTTCAGTGTCCGCTTCATGACTCACAAAACTCCAACCCACGTATGGAATCAGAATATTCAAGTTCAATCAAATTATAGGTCTCAAAAGATTTAATTATAGGCCATTAAGCAAACAGACACTAGATTGTCTTTCTACATCACCTGCAGCTGTTATCAGCCATAATTTACAAAATTATCTGAGCGTCTACAATTGAACCATCATGAGATCTTTGCCCTTTCATATATCTATGTAAATCCAAGGATCCACATTTTTTACAATAACTACATCTTGTCATTTACTCTATTTCATTGGCGCCTGTGATTCTTCTTCTTGCTTTGTTGCTCCAAAGACATACATGATGCATTTACTGTCACATTTTCTAATCTTAGGAAAGTGTACATTCATAATTACAGCTCCTAAATATGTGGATTCTTTACAAAGAACACCTGTACCTTTAACATTTTCCACACAGAATGGTGCCAGGAAAACTAAATGTGCAATGTGTGTGCAATTCAGGTGGAAAAACCCCATAAAGCTGTCCTTTTTGCATTAATATATCATGATAACATAATAAGTAGGTGGCCATGGTTCAAAGCCAGCACCAGGAGTGAGTTAGAGAGTGAACCCAGAAAATAATCACTAATGTGCTGGAGTTACAAAGGGGGATGATGAACCTACTCTGGGAGAAAAGGAGCAGTCAGTGAAAGCTGCTATTATAAATGAGTAGCTAACCTTTAAAAACTCCTGGTTTCATGGATCCACGGCTAATTTTCCAGTGCGTTCTTTGAAATAATGAAAGACATCGAGTCAAAAAGGGGTTTTGTTTTCTGAGCTGCTCGTGCAGGAGACACTTTTCAACAATAAAGGCTGTTATTTTCTGAATTAGCAGTATTTTTTAACACTGCCCACACTTTTACGAACACCTACAACGAACTGGTGTGTGCGGCCGAGACAAACTGACAGATTCCCCAAGTACGTGTGGTTCAGTTTAGAGTGGATTGGTGGGAAATTACAGATGAATTAGTGTAAACAATACTTCAGTAATGCAAATACACATCAGAGGAATGAGTAAACTCCAGGGTACAGCTAGAGCCTAATGAAAGTGAGTTTAGGTGGGTTTGCCCCCCCCCCCTCCCTACATCCTGGTCATAATTTTGCTAAGTAACAGCTGCTTGTGGTTTAATGGGGGAACAATTTATGAAATTCACTTCAAATTGTTGGCTTGGGAAGCTGGAGAGACATTACTGAGCAACAACTGAACTTTTAATGGGCTGTCATGATTGATTTAGCTGATTCTGAGCCATGAAGCGCACTCCTCATGCATCAGCCCGAGTGCTGCACGGCTGAGGCTCTAATAAAGCTGCCTTGGGTAGATGCGTGCGTGTGTGTGTTGCAAGCAGGGAAACGTGCCCGACGCGGTTTACGTGTAGTCATATTTGCTCAATAGTTTGCTGTGTTTTAAATCATTATAGGAAGAAGTGACAAACTCTTTGACATTATCTGGATTTATGGTCCTGTGAGGAAAGAAAAATGCTTTGTGGGAATTTAGCATTGATAGAAACACCCAAGTACTTGCTCACTTTGGGAAAACTTCACCATGTCTGTTTGCTCACACAATACTTTGCTCCTTTCCACTGCACTGCAGCTACTGTTTGCACCTTCTTTATCATGTGTATGTCTGTATATATATACAGAGATATAAAATAATTAAATCTTAATTATGCTTAATTATGTTCCTGTTAAAAATCAGCTGTCCTGATTTTAAAGTCAGCTACCTAAAGTTGACCCAGCTGCTTCCATTGTAGCACAACTCTGAACTACTACATGTGGTTATTTCAGACAGGCCTTTGTGGGTTTTAATGACCAATCATAAATCAAATTTGTTGTTTTTTTTTCTCCACCAAATGTTTTTACAACTTGTGGCTGGTCACTGCTGATTGATACTCAGTGAAATGCTTCAAAAAACGCATGGACATGTTGACAATGGCACCATACAACTTTATCCTAAGACTTGAATTTTCTCACATCTTCACCCAAGTCCACAGGCAAACAGGATGAGACTCACTAAGTGGTTTTCTAAAGAGGAAGAGATTAAACTGCTTGTTGAAAGCTAGGAATTAAAATTGGAGTGAATCAAAAATGAACCCCTGCCGGAAGGACTTTTGTCTGTTTCCATGAGGAAAAAGCCTGATCAGATTCTGGCTGTTCAGTCCGAAGGAACACATTCACCGATCCCTTCCTTTTACTGCTAATATTTTTCTTCACCTTCCTCTGTGAAGAATAAAAATCATGCATTGCAGGAGTCATTTCAGGGATCCAGTCCAAGACGGGAAGAATATAGTTACTGGAACAGCAAACCTACAATGACATCATCCTGTTAAAACTAATGGCTATTATTCAAAAACATATGGTCGCTGGCCACATGTGTAGTCCATCCCACACTCCCCCTCCACCCCTGCCGACTGATTTGGCAACACACACACACACACACACACACACACACACATTTCTGCGTCTTATTTTCTTTACAGGTTATCCTCTAACTCCTGGATTTTGATGATAGCACTTTGCCAGCGCCACTGGCGACAGGCAAACAGCCCAAAGTTCTGGGCAGTTAACAAGCAGAAGATTGATGTGACTAATCTGCCAATTTGACTGTGATCCCAGAATTCCAGAGAAACCTGGTCTCTAATGCAGTGTGCCGACTCATCCCTCTCCCCGAGTCCTGCAGACGGAGACATTCATGCTTTGTTGAGCTTAAGGAAACACTGGTGACTAAGTCCTGGTGGTCTTACTGTTGTGGTGGACAGGGGTCAGCGCGGGAAAAAAGTTTGTGTGTCAGAACACGTACTGTAGCTGCAGCTTGCCACATACCCACAAACCAGTCAGTACACAAACCATGCTAATCTGTCCATCATAAAACTGAAACTATATTAAAACTTAAATGCAGCCAAATGGTTAGAGCATATGAAACATACCTGCGGCATCCTTGATCTGAATCTGGTTGGGGACCTGCACTGGATGTCATTCCCTCTTTCTTAGTCCCGTGCTTGCTGCCTACTTCTTCATTTGAAGCTATCAAATAGAAGGATCTTTTTAAAAGTGTTTGTAAAATGACTATTCAGGAAATCACTTTATTGTTTTGTACATGTTCCTGCTTTATGATGGCATATATTATGGCTGACTGAGCTGCCCACACAAAATCCTCCAAGATGACCCTTTTAAGTTGCTGGCAACTGATGGCGCACCATAAAACAGCCATAACGTTAAAGACAAAAGGATGGTTTTACAGCAGTTGGGGGACATGGAAGCAGCTTTGAAGCTGCGTCCATGGATTAAGAATGGAGAAGTGCCTCACATTCTCGAACCTCAAGGATCAGCCATGGCTCAGAGATTAATGGAACAAAACATTTGGGCCTGGTGAGGAAAAAAAAATGTAGTTATGTTACAATGCCTCATTTGCTTCCAAAGATTTGCACTATAAGTCCTAATAACACTTTATTGTTTCCTCCTGTTAATGCGAGGAATGTGGAGTTGCATCTTAAATAGACAGTGGTGTCCAAAAGTAACCCAGATGTGTCTTTGAAATGCATAGAGGAGAAAGATCTAAGTAAAACCGTTTCTGGTATGGAGTTAATCGGACAACTTTCAATGTGACCTCAAAGGTCAGAACGATTGTTTGTGAAGCAGTATGTTTGGAATCGTTGTGTGCAGTTTTATTAAGAAGGTCTTCTAAAATCATTTGTGAAAAGTTTTAAAACCAAGAGTGTGTGGCCCACTGTACTGATGATTTAATGTTCTAAAAGTGAGTCACAAATACAGTTTTGTTTTTGTAAAATGCTCAGAAACTACAGTGGCCCTGATGTGGTTGATTAACACTTTCTTATTGATTATAAAAGCATTCTTAAAATATGTTTGTTTCTTATGTTTACAGAGTGGTTTTGTGCTTTCTAACTATTGGTTACTGTAGTTTTTAGCTGAAGTGTTTAACTTTTCACTTTTAGTTTAATTGTTACTCAAACTCAAATTGAACTGCCCATAACAACAATATTAAAAATATCTTTCAAAAAACACTGTAATTGTTCAAGTGTGTGGTTTTCTTCTGAAGTCACAGCATTTTTAGTGAAAATTCCTACTGTTTTTTAATTTTCCATTTTGCTGCAACTAAAGTGGAAAAGTGTCTATTCAATAAAGCTATTCAATAAATGTATTAAAATTAGACTGATTGAAACTTGTTTCAGCTTTACACAGACATTTGCATGAATTTTTGCACAGAACAAAAGTGCTCCCCCATCATGATTGCAACAAGAAGAAAACATTATGTTGTTCATATGAGCATCTTACAGATGTATTACCCAACTTTTGACCCTGTCTTTAACTTTCAACAAATCCTACAACTTTAACGTGAATTGTACCTACTCTCCCACACATTTTTTAAAATCGGCATTGAATAAAGTTGTTTGGGTTAGTAAAAAGTCACAGTCTGGCTTAAACATCAGTATTTTCTTAACCTCACAGAAGTACTGATTTCATGTGACTGTTGCAACAATATTTGTCTCGCACCACACTCGAAATCCTGTCTCCTGTGGGAAAGTCCTGTGTTTTCTGTAGCATCCACCACCCCAGCTTAGCTCATTACAGTCTTTGAAGGCTCTAAATCCTGTGTCATGTCACATTCATCACTGTCACTTGATGTCATGAAGTGGTGAGACGCATCTCTTTATCCTTTTTCACGGAGGGAACAAATGACATCCTCTGTCGTATTTCACAGGACGGCAGTTTCTTTAATTTCTAGCCACTAACAGTCTATTATAAATCAGAAAATACAGCGGGAACTGTATCGTGTATTTGTTGGAAGGTACCGTACTTACAAATTAATACTCATTTTCTGTTCCTGAGCATTTCCAGCAGCTGGATGACAGTTTGCGGCTCGTTGATTGAGTTTAATAGTTTGCAGAGAAATGCTGAACGATGTCAGCCGTACTGTCAAAATTCTAAACCTTTATTACATTTTTTGGCGTCTTTGTTCTGCTGACCCCAAACCCAATACTGACATATGCCGACTTTAAGTGCACATAAACAGCAGCCTTCATGCACATTCGGCTCACACAAAGCGATATTAACATTTACCTGATAAATTGAATCTCACTGTCCACTTTATTAGGTACACCTGTACAATCTAGTGCAATGCCATGGAGCAGCTCTGCCATGAATTTTAGAGAGTTATCATTCCTCAGTGAAACTGTTGGAAAGGTGACGAGGTCATAGTGGGTAGTTGTTTTACAGTGGAATGCATTATAAGAAGAGGTGGTTCTACAGTTATCATAATTTTGGCCACCTATTAACTAGAGTGATTGTACATGGGTACCTAATAAAGTGGCCAGTGAATGTATGTGGCTGGACATTTTTACCATACTAAATGTTTTAATCAAAAACATAAGCATGTTTACACATACTCATTTTCTGATGCCAATGAAGTAGTTCTGACTCAGACCGAACTCAAGTGTGTGCTACTTATACTGGAGGGATAATTAAATTGTTCCCTACTCTCTGATGAGAAAATCAATCAAAAAACAACTGTGGCTTTGTCAGTTTGAGGGTTTCTGCGACACGACAAATCCAGCAGGATGTTTTTTTGCAGATCATCTCTTAATAAGACAAAGCTGGTTGTTGGCCCTGGATTTTCTGAGGCTCTTTTGAAGGAAGCTGAAGTAATGATTAGAAAGCTAAGTCCACATCTGATATATATTTCCCAATACCAAAGGCATTACTGGAACCAGATGGGCAAGACGTTAGCCTGTTTGATACTTCCTGGTTTTTAACAAGCCTTTTTATTGACAGAATGGTTTCATGTTTTGTTGTATACACATGTTGCAGTGACATGAAGTATTCCGGCTCATAAAAGTATTTACATTGAAACATTCGTCATTGAGTTACTGAGATCTACAGTGTGTTTCTTGTGCAGTGAAAACACAATATGGCCAACAAGGCCACTGGAGTCTGCACACACAAGTTCATGAATGCAATGAAACGGCATGGAGGAAAGTCACCAAGTCCAAATCCAGCAAGCTCAGACTCTGTGCAAACAAATCTGCGATAAGACTTTGGTTAAGCAAGCATTAAAGTTTACTATCAGCATAAGCAGTTAATGATGTATATCTCCGCATTAGCATTCACGCACCACATACTGCGACACCAACTGCCTGTGAAACCACACAGAGCGAAATCTGAAGACACCTACACAAGAATTTCACATCATTACAGATCCTCGGAGTAGTGGGGTTTGGGTAGGGGGGGGGGGTATAAAAACATGCATGGGTGAGAGATCCTTTGGTGTGGAGATCTTCCCAGAGAGCGTGAAGACCTGGCACAGCTGAGCTAAGTGTTCTCTCTTTGACATGGCCGTCGGAGCGGAAGCCGGCTGTTTTGTCAGTTCATGCTCCCCTTTTGTTTTCACGGCATCTCACATCACATGCAAAGACACAAATGATGGTTTGAAGGTGGATAAGAATCTGCATGGTCTTTGCAAGATAGTGTTAATGTTTCCAGGAAACTAAAATACTTACAACAGCAACTCTGAACGAAACAAACTCAGTTCACCTCGTATAGGTTTTCCTTCTTTTACCTTGGATTTATTGCTTCTTTCCTTCAGGCCCCATTGATATGTCCTACCCCACTTACTTGATGTGATTCATTATGATTAGATATGTTGGAATGCAGGACGAGCCCAAAATGAATGAAGCAGCTGCAATGGGAAACCAGCCTTTCTGCAGACACCCCAGCATCTATTTTCAATGGAATGTGATTAGAATTTGTTTTCTTGTTGAGTTACAGTAACTGACCAAACTGGTAAGACAATTTCCTCAGAAGGCCTGAAATACTCAGACGTTGAACCACAGTCAGTCCCGTATAAAGTGAACATCAAGCCATGGTAACTGATAGAGGCAGGTTCAAGGCCCTGCTCTGACTTTCTAGATTCATTCATATTTGAATTGAAGACAGTGTCCAGAAAACGAGATCTGGATATTGTCCGTAGTTGCGGTTTCACATACGTAACACACCGTGGGAGGTTGCCTAAGTCAGCAGGGTTCTCACAGAAAAACCTGTGCTTGATTTCAGTGAGGGGCGGTTCCTGGCCCGAGCTTGCAGGAGGCACAGCGTGATAGAAGAAGTATGCTCGGGTTTTGTTTAATGCGCACTGATTTAAATCCACCCAACAGTTTGGACAGAGCAGAGGCTCATTCACATCATCCGGACCTGCGAATATGTGAAGAGGCTTAAGTCATATTTCTGAATTCTTGCACCGAGCGACTGAAAAAGTGTTTATGTGTTTGTAATTAATAGCACTTCAAAATAGCTTTTGTGATATAATTTCTTCATTTAGCGTACTTGTTCTTCCTCTTCATTTGTTCCCATCAGATAAAAGCAGGTACAGGTAACGGACCACATACTTCAGGAAGGAGAATCCAGGTAGTCAAGAGTTAACATAGCGTGACATAAGTTCATATTCTTCATTTCCATTCCTAAACAACAACAACAACTCTGAACAAAATCTTTGTCTCACCACCAACACCAAAGTAAATTATGGGTGGTGGCCTGCATGCTGGCCAAGCCAAACGTCTTTTTCTACTGCATGTTAGCAACCAGTAAGCACCCAGTGTTGATAATCCATCAAACAGACCAGCCCAAAGCCTTTTCTGCTACCTCATGTGTACAAGCAGCCAGGCCGAACACGGAGCTACCCAGCAAACGGGGCTAGTAAACATGCTGCCTGAGCCTGAACATGTTCCATCTTGGCAACACGCCAATGCTCCTGTCATTCCTCATATCAACAGACAATCAACAACACACATACATACAAGTCAGTTTACTGCTCACTTGTGCACTTACTCATCCGTTATGATGATTGCCCATTTCTGCAGCCGTGCACTAACCTGCACCATCATCAACTACATTTTTCACTGGCTGGCTCTGCCCCTTTATAACCAGTGCTGTATGTATGGAAACTGCAGGATGGAAATATGCATGTTGATCATTCTGAGTTCAAAGTCGTCCACGATGCACAAAGGCTGACCACATGGAACTCCATGGATGTATGTAACTTGCAAAGCCTCTGGGCATCAGCAAAATGCAGAAGGATAGAAAATGAATAACATCATTTGAGAAAAGTCTGCCATATTGAAATTTGACTCCCAGGTGAAGATATAACTGCTTATCACAGCTTTAAAAAGATGAAGCTGGAAATATACCTTCAATGTGCCGTATAGTCCATAGGCAGTATTCATGGCAGTTGTATTTATATTTCAGTGCAAATCCATAAAAGAAAATTAAGTATGAGACACCGTTTTGGTTTTTTCTATATTTATGTAAAATTTGTATGTACATGTAATTGGCAGCAATGCAATGCTCACATTCAAATCTGAGACAGAATAGTGCTAAAAACAAACCAGCAACATTCGAGCAAAACAAACCAAACCTGCAATATTTGCACTGTGATAACTTTTGCACGTTAACATGTATGAGTACAATGTGTTTTTTGTTCCCAGTGAATACTGAATAATGCAGTTAGACTAGATGCAGAGAGACAGAGCAGTGGTAAAAAATATTGAGCCACACGCTGGGTGACAACACAAAAAACTCAGGAAATCTGCCACACAGATCTACACATAATTTTTTTATGCAGATTGATGGTCCTAAGATTATTCAAGTAATGAAATGAAATTAAACAAAGAAATTGGACAATTATCAAGATTGGTTCTAGTGCACTTTTTTGCTCATTGGAAAAAAGCACATTCATACTTCTATCAATAAATTATTCTGCACGAATGAACTGCTCCGTGCAGTGCAGCTTTTAAAGCTCAGCAACTGCAACAGCCAATGGTGTGAGCTCATTTTATTAATTTTGTGATTTATTGTCTAATCAGAACAGAGGAGATTTAAAGGAATAGCTGGACATTTAAAGTTGAAGCACGTGCCAACAGATGATTAGCCTGCGTGTGCATGAAGAAGAAACAGCGAGCCTGCTTCTGTTCCAAACATCTGTCTACCTAAATATCATTTGTTTAATATGTACAAAACACAAAATGTAAAAATGACGTTCTGTGGTTTCATTTTACCTTTGGACAAGCCCAGGCTAGCTGCTTCCCCCCCCTGCTTCTAGTTTTTAGGTGATGATAGAATAAACCATCTGCTGGCTGTGGCTTCTTATCTACAGACACGTGAGGGATTATTAATTAAAGAAAAGTGTTGAAAAACTGCAAAATCCACTGGTGTGTAGAAATGAATGTAACAGCGTATCTACATACATGTAGTGGAAGTGATTTTAGCGAGAAAAAACCCAACCCTTTAACTATTTGTTGTGTCCTCACTCACCATATTCAACTAAAACGTAGGAATGGACATTTTAAAGTATATCTGTAAATATACAAAGATATATAGATATATAAACAGGAAAATAGAAAGCAAAGTTTGGGATTTTAATGCTTGTGCAAGTCCATATGTTTGATGAGACGCAAGCAAGGCCATATTATTTGAAGACGTGTTCAAAGGCAGGACATTTGTGGGTCTTGAGTTTTTTCATGGTCTTTTTGAACTCTTTGCTGGACTTATCCCACTTGTGGATCCCAGTGAGGAGGTACTGTTTGTCCACCTTGCGTCCCATGATTAGATAGTGGTGTCCCAGGTTGTCCAGCTGCTGGCAGGGGCAGTCTGCGCCATTCTTCAAATACACCACCAGGTTCTTTAAGTCCTTCTTCTTCAGGCTCCCCGCTTTCAACAGTTTCTTCTTTTTCTGCAGGATCACTTTGCGGTCGTTGTTTTCTCGCTTCACCTCCTTGATTTTGCTTTTAAAAGCTGCAAGCAGAGAAAAGAAGATGGAAAAAGTTAACCCATGTTTAAAGGTGAAACATTTCTTGTATTAAATGTTTAGGGGGAACCGCTCAGACTAAAGACGGCTTTTTCACGTTTTAAACTTTACTCTAGGGAAAAAAACTAAAAATGTATTTGAGAGTTAAAAAAAGAGAAATACAAGGAATAGATTTGTTTTCTTTATATTTTTCACTATGCGGCAAAATTAAGAGAATAGCATTATCCAAAGCAAAACAACTGTTTGATTTGAATATAGATTATTGGCAATAATAACTGAAAACATATAAAGCAAACAGTGTCACCAACACAACGTTGGATTTTCCAAGTTAAATGTTCTGCTCAGTTCTTTAATAAAAGATTATTCATTTTGCGTTCATGTTAAAACAATATTGGCTACTATATGTTTTTGATACAAATACAAATGTTGACACTGGCTATATCTGTCAAATTATATTATGAAATTATACATTTCCCCAATCCCAGTTGGCAAATTCGACCAAGCAGAAACTTGTAAAAATCCAAGCATAACATTTATGCAAACAGTCATACATGACCCCATATTATTTCAAAGCAATTTAGACCACTGGTTTGGCCTAATACATCCAGAAATGTTTAATGGTTAATTACGACACTATGAATGAGCCAAGTGAAAAAAAAAGATCATCTCACGAAATACATTGCCTACGCTAATATTAAGCAATTAATTAGTAAGTTCAAGTCCTACTGTGTATGTCCCACTGAAATATATGAATATGTGTATGTGGAGGACCAACATGTCTATATAATAGGTTATTATCAGTTATTGGTCAGCCTAGAAAAATGATTCGTCTAGCAACAAGGCCCAACTTAAATGAAATATTTCTCTTGTTCACACTTTATTGACGCACACCTTATGACTTTTATATCCCCACACTCCATAATACCCCTTATCCTTCCATAAACTCTATTTAACCCTCTAATCTGTTTCCGAATGAAATGGAGCACGAGTCTGACTGGGGTGGTCTAAAGCTCCATGTGCCTTCACACATTTCATCTTCCTCTGACATTTTGTGAAGCGTGTACAGCACAGACGACCCTGTGACACGGCAGCAGGAGAAGGGGAAAAAAAAAATCTGCGTGCTCAATCTACGGGATGGAGGTGGGATAAGTCACCGAGCCATGTCAGAGTCTTGTGACTTACAGCTCACAGAACAGACTGATTGAGCATGAATCATTTTCACACTCCAGCAAAGATCTGGAGTGATAAATCTGTAGATTCCGCCTCATTTTCCTCTATATTTTAGAGACCAAATCTTCACACGGTTCACAGAATAGAGCTTGACATAAGCAACTCAACTGGCACAGGAACAAACTTCCAGGCGTTTCATCTCCTACTTGGAGCTTGAATCTCCTGTTGCTAATTGAAGTCTGAAAAAAAAAAAAGAGCTGCCCTGTTTTTTTGCCCAGTATCAGAAGTGCACATGGTAGGGATTAAGACCTTTATCCTCTGTCTGTGGTCTCTCAAATGCTCTCTGAGGGGTTTTAGTGTTCAGTGAAATCTAAATGGGCAGCATTTATAATGAGTGTGTCATTAAAAGCAAGGCCCACCCCTGAAAGGACTTCATCTTGAGAAACCCTTAATCTTTGAAAATCCTTTGACGCTATGAACTTTCTTTGCACCTTATGTTGTTTAATCTCCTCAGCAACATGATACAGTAAGAAGCTCCATACTTGAACTGTTTAGTTGTTAACCCACTTGCAGTTATACCACTTATTAAACAATTCATAAATGTGGTTAAAAATAGGAAAAAAAACTATTTAGATCAACTTCCGATATGCGCCTGCAAACATCATCCTTAGCTACGTTCCCATGGATACAAGTTTTGAGGGGGAGAAAACATGATCTCTACTTTAGTCGGCATTAGGGGATAACTATTTAGCAGAGGTGTCCCAATTGAATCTGGAGAACCGGTATTGGCAAAGATCTGTACATTTCATGGGGATCGGATCAAAACATTTTGTAACCGCGCCTTTGCTATTTGCTAATTAGACCCCCTAAAAATTTGCAGTGTACATATGAATCATATTCAGCTAGCAGCCTCGGGTTTTTGTCTCAGTACTGACGCTGAAGTTCCTGGTTAAAAAGACAAGACAGACTCATTGGTTCACCTGAAGCCAGTGTTTAGGTTGTTTGAGAGACGAGAAACTTCACTCCAGAAAATCCAGTGGTGCAAATTACCCTATTCATGTTCCTGATCCCTGACCTGGTTTCCTGTGCTGGTTCAGAGGCTAACACAGAGTCTAAAGCTCCCCGGGTGTCATAAACCCAGCAGGAGGGCGTGCACTGCTCTCCCTTGACAATAATGGAAATACAACCGATCTGATAAGCTCTAGTGATCAGTCCTCTGGTTCAGGGCTGCCCTGTTTACTACATCAGAAAAGGGAAGGCGCTGACAACAAAGTGAGTCACCCGACGCAGAGGATAGATTTAATTGAAGGGTGATGGGAGTTTTCTGAGACAACAGGGTACCGTAAAACCTTAAGCACCGAGATAAATTGTGGTGGGAACAGAGTGTTGAGTGGGATAAGCTGTGTGTTTTCAGGCTAATTCATCAGTTACTTTAACAAGTAACAGCTTCTAAGTCCAGGACTTTTGAATTCTCGTACATGGGACTGACTCTCATTTCCCTGAAGTCCTAGTGATTCTCCTTCACAAACGGGGACCCCGTTTGCAGCACTCGGCGGATAACAGATGTACAGCTTTCATCCAAAAGCTGTCTGGCTGCTGTGTTCTCGGCTTTTATCAGGATCAAACCACGTGGAAGGTTCACATGAGCTTGTGCAACTGATGGGAAACAATTATTCAGAGAGTCGAATGATCGAAACACAGTTATTACCAAAAAACACACATCTACCTTAACTGAGAACAGATTTTTCACAGCTTCCAGTAAGTGAGTTTTCAGTGGGCAAAAAATAATTCACTGCCAGGCTGGGGATGTTTTACACATGATTGGTCCACGCAGATTAATAAAGACTTCAGCGCAAGTAACTGATTCATTCCTTCGGCCTCTCCACGGTTTTCCATCTCCATGCTCCATGTAGAAGGGCAAGTAGCCTATTCATCATGTCTGTTCCTGTAGTGGAGTCCAAACAAAACAAGAGACTGTTCTGCCACTTGGACTTTAAACGCTGGTTCCTAACATGCTAAAGTCCCAACTAGTAGAATGCAATCAAACTAATGGTCCTATTGTTCATCAGTGGGATAAAACACATCGTGATCAAAGCTTCTTTCATCTGTATATTTTCGTCTTTCGCAAAACATCAACTAATGTTTGAATTCAGCTGCTGTAAGATATACAAATCCTATGTGAAGAAAGGTTGGGACGTTGTGCACAATGTTTATTAAAAAGGAAATACAATGACTATCAAAACATTTCAAACTATTTTTGATTGTTAATAGTTTTAGGAGAAAATATCAAAAGTTGAAACTTTGAAATTTGATTTGTTTTTTGAAAATATTTTCTCATGCTGAATTTTGTCAGCAGCGTCTCAGGGACAGGGGCAACAAAGGACTGGAAAAAGTTGCGTAACACTTAAAAACCAAAACAACACACAGTCGCACGATGCAAGGCCAAAGCCAACACCGATTGGTCACGATCTCCAGGCCCTCCGGCAGCACTGCATTAAACAGATATGAGTCACTACTGAACTATCACTGCATGTTCCTCAGGAAGCACCTTTGAAGACCACTGTCAGTGAACAGTTTACTGAGAACACAGCATCCATCCAACGAAGACGATGTTATCACCAGCCCAAAGATTCGCACCTGAGATATTTTACTGACACAGAGCCAGACAGCATGCAGCATGTATTACAGCAGCCTGGCTCAGTAGTAAAAGAGTCCAGGTGCTAAACAATCCAGACCAGTTGCCCACTGAAAAGATTTGGAGCACTGAGTCAAAAAAAGTAAAAAATAAAAGACAGCCATTGACCAGTTGAGCAGCATAAATGAAAAAAAGAAGGGAAAACATGTTTGTGAAGGAAGAAGTGGTGCAACATGTCCCCGCGTTTGAGACATGTTGCTGGCATCAATTCAAAATGAGACGGAAAGAAAAAAAACATCTTAGTTTCAACATTTGCTGTTTTGTCTTTGTCCCGTTTACAATCAAAAATAAATTGCACTCACTTTTTATTTAGCTTTTCTTTACAGCTTCCAAGTCTTTTATATTTGTAACTGCATTTTTCCCCCTCCAGACCTAAACTGAATTCCATTGGTCCACAGGGGAAAAAATTAAATAAATCTTCAGTGTAGCTGGTGATACAAGCAGTGATGCCATCTCCTGTCAGGCTGCACATTACTCGTTTACACGCTGCAATCAACTCCTACCGAAATCACAGCCACGTTTGTTGCATTCCGGAGAAGGTTGGCCCGTTGCGGGTTCAAATCTGCGACATAAGCATCACAATGTGTCATCCCCAGTCTGACACTAAATCTGTATGTGTATCCTTACATGTCAGCTGGTTAGGGGACTTATGACAAGCAAGCAAAACAACATCTGTCTTCATCCGAGATGAAACAAGCCAATAATGCGCCACTCTTTTCAAACCAGGGCACAGACTAAAAAAAGGCGCGTCCCATCACCGCAGCATAAACAACGAAGCAATTCCCTAAACAAACGTAACTTTAAACCCTTCCTGAGAACTGGAAGAAAGTCTGTTTCCAATGTGTGTCCAGTCTATGTTTGCTCGCACCTGGAATTCAAGCCGCCACAAGTTTTGCTCCAGCTATCGAATAAAACATGAAAAGCCCAACATCTTGGATCTTGTGTGCATCTTGCATTTTTTTTCTTGTAAAAATGTCAACTGATGTTTGTGTTTTAATTAAACTCAGGACGTTTAATGTCCTCAGCTCACAAATTCCCAAATTTACACAACTAAATCGAGTCCCCATTCAGGGGATGAGCCTTCCCTCCTGGTTTTGTGAATGTTAAAAAAACCAGGCGGGAAAGATCTTTTTCGGTCTGGTTGCCACGCTAATGAAATAAATGTGTAAAACTGTCTGTTTGGTCCATTGTTCTATTTTTCATTAAAGGTGACCCATCTTTAATTTCCAAAAAATCCTTAATTCTTTAATTGACTACTTTTGTCTCAGTGCTGTGCATCTACTCTGCAAATTTCCGAATAAATGCCACGAGTAGATGTAAAACATAATTGCGTTTACGTGCACTTAAGTAACCTGGTTACTGGAAATCCACGAATAGCAGCAGAGTAACATGATTTTAGACTTGACCTATGAAATTTAGACCTATGATATTTAGACTTCTAATACCTACTTAGTGTTAGTTACATTTTCTGTCTGATTTTGTTTTAAAAACGAGGCAGCATCATTTAGAAAAACGCCATTTTATTTGCCTTGTAACCATATTTCTAATCGACTTTTTCCAATTGTGCATGTGCGTAACAAGAGGCTGCACACAGGAACAAGCAGCTAAGTAAGAACGAATGAAAGGAGAGATTGTTAATTGTGTTCACCTCGTGTTTAAAACAGTCGGACCGTAAATGTAACCTAACACTTTCCCTAGAGATTTTTTAAATTCAAACTGTTGTGGATCAGCTGTGTGTGTGTCTCCCCTTTTTTTCCTTTCTCTCTTCTCCCCCTACGCTGTCAGTCTGCCGCTAATGGAGATCCAAAATCAGTCTACACTGTTTCATCCTGCCATGCCATGTCATTTGTTTATTAGTTATCAGTTACAATAAATAAGAATCTGCAAAGGTTACTAACTAAGTTTGATTAGAATGGAGAGCCTGAATCCACAATAAGGGGGATGATGACTACTAAGTTCTGCAGCTTTAAGTTATTAGTGGTTAATGTAAAAAATTTAACTTTGCCAAAAAATTAAGCACATTTACTATTTCAACAAAAGTGAATCAATCACGTAAAAAAAATAATATAGAGGCATTTGAAGTTATTTGTCGATAAACATTAAGAGTGAAAACATTGTAAAAAAATAATAATTGTAAAAAAACATCTTTGTTGTGATCATTTAAAAATTTTACGGGCATTACACGATTAAGTTAAGTCGACTCACTGAAATCTTTGCCAAAGTGTGATGAACTTTTATGTTTTCAACTTTTACAGTGTTTTGTCTAAGTGCAGAAGGTCGTCTGCAACAAAAGCCCACCAGACAGCAGAACAAACATCCCATTTTATTACTGCGAGGACCAGCCACATAAAGACTGTAACAACCCCAAGTCATTAGTCACAGAGCATCCTCCTCTACCAAACCAGAAGGGCCTGGTGGACAGATAAAACCTCAGGCTTTATCGATCCTCCGAGATAAAACCGCAAAAGAAAAACTAAATCTACAAATAAACAAGTGTTGTCAAATACGTCGTGCATTTTAGCCACACACACATGTTGCAGATGGGAGATACTGCTGATGAACTCTGAGAGCCACATGTCAAGGCGTATCAGTGTGGAGTGTGTGTGTGTCTGTGTGTGTGTGTCTGTGTGTGTGCATCCTTCTGCATGTCGTGTGCTGGGAGGACACTTACCAAACTCACTGGCACACATGTGCTCCAGCATGGTGTCGGTTTTCATTTCATTGTCACATGGAGGGCAGATGTCAGACACTCCTAAACACAACAAAAGAAGGGACACCGGTTTGAAATCAGTAAAAAAAAAAAAAGGGGAACACCTGAAATGGACATAGATGCAATTATGAATTGGTCAAGGCAAAGCAGGTCTTGTTTGTACGTTCTTATTTGAAATACACAAAATGAACACAAAGAGATGTGCAGGCACCAGCACCAAGATGCAAAATGATGGACAACGATATGAAACTATGCTCCAGATACTAAATGACCAGAAAGAGACCTGAAATTTTAGAAGATTCCAATTTTTCTGACTGTCCAGGGACGATCCATTCATGGTTTAACCTTAAATGTAGAATTTAAAAGCACAATCCTGCTGTAAAATTGTAAAACATTTGTCTTGTAAATTTCTACACACACCTAACTTCTCTACAGACAGAGATCCTATCTTGTGTTTCATACGCTCTGATGACCTGACCTCAGTAAGGAATGTCTCCAGCTTTTATAGCCAGCTGTAACTGGGAGCTGCAGTAAACGGTTCCTCACTGCACTGTGCCGCATTTGAAAACATTTCAAAATGGATCGTTTCCATAATGCTCAACAGCAATGTATACACCAAGAAACATGAAGGCAACAGATGATAATGATATTCAATCCAAACTTAAGGAATGTTCGGATATCCCCCCCCACACCCGAAAACAAAAAGGTAATAATAGCCAGCTACAACACAAAAACACCAACTCAAGACAAAGAGCCAAAATGTGTTACTGCCAAGAAGGAACTCAGTCTAGAGGCATATCTGCGAATATTTTACCGACACAATTTTTCAATTTTTTTTACCGCAAACGATCGCTGCGTGCCAAACAGCTGAGCTTACTTTCCAAACAAACTTGGACCTGCAATGCGATCGCAGCGTCCTGCAGAATTTAATTCAAACCGACTGCATTTCAATGTCACAGCGATGGATGTGGATGGACGGAGCAGGAGGAGGACGAGAAGGGAAAACAGATAGTTTTCTCTCCATTGCCAGTTGTCCATTACATGTGTTTTACCCAAGCTTGTGAAAGTAACACCCCGGCGTAAAGAGCTTGTGAAAATAGACACTGTTTACAGAGTCCCGGGGTCCCTTTGCCTATCAGAGCTTGCATGTTCACCTTAAAATAAGTTATCACCAGCCTGAGTTCAGCAGGGGACCGCTAAGCACCGTTAGCTGACCTCTATTAACAATCATTAAAAGCAAAGTGCTGAAAAGATTAGTCTGCTTCGGTTTGTCTTTATCAGCCTCAAGAGCAGAAATCGATATGTTTCAAGGGAATATTCATCACAGAAGGAAGGTTTTTGGCTCCAGCAGCTCCAAGTCTGTCCTGCAGGAGGATATTGCATCTTTGCAATTTGTTGTTAGGACTTTCTGAATATCTGGATTAAATGAAGTCAATCGTATTCAGGACTAGCAAATGATAATGTGACATTTAAAACGTGCACAGCTTCTGGGGTCAGCCACTGAAAAGATAAATTTAATATGAGTGAAGAGTTTAAGGTTATGAAAAAGTCCAAATTTGAAAGCCTTTTATTTTAAAATTTTAAAAATCTGACTAAATTCTGAGTTTAGCGTTGGATTAACTGTGACATTAATGTCAAGATTGTGAGTTTAATGTAAGAAACATAAACTCTTAAAGTCAGAACTCAGAGACGTTTATGTGTTGGCCCTAATCCTCTTCAAATTGAGATTTATTCAGACAAACAGGCCTTGATCCATACCACCATGTCAGTCTGTAACTAACAAACACACACACACACGCACACACACACATCCCCTTTTCAGATACAGTAAGCACTGTGTAATTGCTGGAGGATCCACAAGTCCACCCTCTATTTAGGCCAACAAGTTCTGCGAAAACGTCTTCAAGTGGTGCATTTACAGCTTAAGATTGAAATACAAGTCAATTGATAATGTGATGATGGAAATCCCCCCCTCAATTTTACGGTTTTATAGCGTGGACACTGGCACAGCAACTGAACTTGCAAAAAACCAGAACTATTTCCAAATCAGCCCGAGCTTTATCTTCCCCAGACGTGTTGATTTTGTGCATTTTTCAGGGTTTCTCTGGTATTTGCCAACCCGGCTCATCGGCTCAGTGCTGAAGACCCCCCCCCCCCTTTCCCTGACTGTGTTACACCAACCCCCTCCTCCACTGATGCTGCACAAGTTGTCTGACTCTGCTCCATACACACACAAACACACACAGTCCCAACAGGTCTGGACAATCTGCAGCCAATGAGGCATTAGTAATAGATGGTACCCAGGGATGGTGGGGTTGCCATGTCCTTGGGAGCTACGTTTGCTCACATCCAGCCTTGATCGCAATGCACTTTTTTTGGACAGTGTGTTTTTCAAATCATGGCTTCATCTTTCCCTCTGTCAACGATGTGTTTGTCAGCGATAGCTCTGTAGAGAATGGGAATTAATCGATGCAGGTATTCGCTTCTTGCTGCTGGACTTTCTCCCAGTATTGTCCTCGAGCTCTACAAACACCTTGGAATAAACGACTACCATCTGTTAGAAATTGTCAATATTGCAACATCAAGTCAACTGCAATATTAAAGCCAGACTCAATAATGTAAAACAAAAATACAACAGAACACGACTTTCAAGAGCAATTGTAGATAAAATGGAAAGCAATCCAAGTTTGACCAGCTCAGTCCTGTCCCACCAAAAAAAAAAAAAAAAAAAAAAAAAAGGCAGAATTGACTGTTTGTGTAGATATTTGCATTTGCAAAGTCGCCTTCGCCCCTGGAACAACAGTCTTAAGCCCATTTGACTGAACTGGTGTCAGCTTTTACACAGCAGCAAAAGCTTGTTTTCACAGTGAGGTAGTTACTTCAGAAATGCGAAAATGATGCGTGTTGGTCAACTGACAGAAAAGTTACTGTAGCAATTATGATAATTAATTGTTTTTACTGCAAAAGTGCTCATTATGTGCCAGCTTCTCCACTGTGATGATTTGCCGTTAGATCACAGTTTTTAATTTACAGATTTAACTTATTAGCGTTAGGACTGTTTGGACACACCAAGAGTTCTGAAGTTGAAGTTGTGGGGATCACTGGGGTCATGACCTCAATGTTTTCCTGTGACTTTGGGGGATTTTAGCAATGTTGGGGGAGTTTTTCCTAAAGTCTTTTTTGACTTAAATTTAGGTCCCGTGTGATTAGTTGCATGGAATTTAAAATGCACAGTAATATGACAGTTGAACAAAGTATGAATTTAAATAATTTGAAAGGAGTTTACACTTGGGATCTGGTCAGTCTTTTCTGATGATGGAGGTTTTGTTAGAGGGGGGATTTGTGCTCATAATCTCTGAAAATTCCAGTTATGGCCCTGTGCTCTGATACCTCATATTTGATGGTTTTCTTGCATTTATAGACCCTTCAGCAGAATAATTAGTATTGAAAATCATAAAATGTCTCACACTTAGACGCACTTTACTGAGCAGAGGAGCAGACTTGGGGACTGGGATACCTGGCCCCTGCAGAACTGGTCAGTGAGCAACAAATTTAAAGATGTTGGAACAGTCCATCCTCATGTGATGACCATGATAAACACAAGCTGAAAACACAGCACACCTACTTTAAAAGGCAGGAGCCAGTCATTTGTAATATATGTGAAGAAGCTGGGAAGACTGATTTACCTGTCGGTCTGGTGGTCTCGGTTGTGTTGGGCTGCGTCATGGAAATGCACATGTCACCCTCGGGGAATTTACTACAGTTGAGCATCTCTGGCCAGGGGAAACCGAACGCCTCCATGATGGGGGTGCAGCCGTCCCGCACGGCCTCGCAGAGCCAGCGGCACGGGTAGATGGAGCGATCCAGGCACACGGGCGCAAAGAGCGCGCAGAGGAAAACCTGCGTGCTCGAGTGGCAGTTCTTGTGCACCAGGGGCACCCAGCTGCTGGCCTGCTGCTTCACCTCCGCCATGGTCTCGTGCTCCAGCAGGTTGGGCAGCAGCATCTGGCTGTAGCCCACGTTGTAACAGAGCCGCAGGTCGTCCGGGATGTCCACGCACTGTGGAGGCTTGTCGTAGATGCGCCCGTCGGGCTTCCAGACCAGGTCATCGTAGGCTGCGCACGCCGCCGACGCGAGCGCCACCGCCGCCGCCAGCCGGATCATCCTCCGGAACCACTGAGACGTCGCGCTCATCGTGTCTCCTCGCAGCGCTAGAACGAATGCAGCTCGGTGCGGGTCAGCCAGGCGAACCCAGGGGCTCCTAGTGCATCAAGAAACAGCGAACAACGGGAGGCGAAACGCCGGATCAAAGTTGGGCTCTGCTGCGTAAAAGGCGTGGAGCTGCTCCACGGTCGCTCTCCTCTGACTGCGGCGCGGATCGGATGCGTGCGGCTCCTGCTGGAGTTCGGGGAGGGACGGAGCTGTGCCTGCGCAGAGACGCGAACAAGAGGCGATTGTAAAGTGCGCTCCGGCCAATGGGAGCGCGCCGGGGCCTTTTGGCACTCAGCTGTCACTCAAAGCGCTTAATTACCCAGTGTGTAAAAACTCCCCAGGAGCCTCCCTGCCCCTCCCTCACTCCCCCCTTCTTTACTTCCTTTGACAAAACAAAACACCCAACAGGGGCACGTACACACACCGACCTGGGATTCTAGTTAATATGCGAGTTCTTGTTGCAGAATCAAAGTGAATCATGCGGAATACCTGGGTGTCTGCATGGAGCCTGGGTCAGAGAAATACAGCGACAGTCTCACTTTAAGGAGGAAATCCTACTTTTATTCATATTTAACACATCTATCCCCTGATGAGAATGTGCAGGATGGCCCCAGTGTGTCCCTCTAAAATGTAGGTAATGAGTCATAGAACAATTTTTCTTAAAAATTAATTACCCAATAACGAGTCTTACAGCCCAGATGCAGCTGGCACGTATCTACAGACGAGGATGGACACAACACAATTTTCTGTACCATGTAAATTATTGCTAAACCAGTTTCACTTTTTTTATTAAAATTGTTTTAATTTAAAATAATATACAGAGGAAGTAAGTAGCTAATTACATTTACTCAAGTACTGCACTTAAGTATGGTTTTGGAGAATTTCTAATTTTTGTCATTTATTTAACTCCACTGTAATTCAGAAGGAAAAATTGTCCCTCTAACTTTTTTACATTAAAAGGTTAAAATCACGTGCTGCTTTTGTTCCACACCGTCTTTTTTCTTTATCTTTTACTTTTATAAGGATTTCCTTTGCCGTTTTCAACACATGTGCAAAATGAATTGACTCTAACATTTTTTTTTCCCTTTTGAAAAGTCTCATTTCACTAGTGCTTGGCCGCCAACAATTATTTGTGCTGCTAGTTACTACAGGGTGATTTTCCAAAATGCAACGAATGTTGATTTTTCAATGTAAATAGTAGTAATATCAGTTTTTTGAAGTGGCTCAACTTCATCTCTTCAACTTAACAAGACCTGCGCATTTTAGATTTCTGCAGAAAACGTATTTATGAGGCACATGTGGAACAAATCTGAACTTGACTTGTATATTCATGTCATCAACAGCATCAAGTTCAAAGCCTTTAAATTTTTTTTTTTAGCCGTAACTTTGTCAAATTGATGCCTGGTGAAATCATTTTTTTAGTAAAGTACTTATACTTTTGCACAAAGTGGATTATAGAGCCTGTACTTCAAACTGAGTAATGGTGTTAAGATTCAAAGACTATATTGTCATGCAAGCACATTGAAGTTGTTGTTGTACATTAGTATTCAGTCCTTAATCATATTTCTTTTTCACATTTGCAATAATGAAATGTCAGCCTATAAATGCAACAATAAAACGTCCTTAACAATAAGACGTAACTAAAGGTACAACAAACAAGGGTGCCAAAGCATTGCTGAAGGTACAGTTAAGTAGTTGTGATTAGAGGGTGTGGTTGAAGTTATTACCACTTTAGAATATTGCATTAATGAATGTTTGTGTGTTTTAGGAGGTAGTGGTAACAGTAGTTTGGTAGTTTATTTGTAGTTAGTGATACTTCTAGTGAAATATCTTTTTATAAAAGTATAGTCGCATGTTTACTTAAGGTAAAATTTCATAGTATTAATTTTAGTATTTATTTTCACATGGGATCCACAAACTGGCTTTTTATTTAATTTTAATTTGTGCATCTCATGTGGATTATTTTAATTACACAATGAGTCCTTGCAGATTCTGAGAGCAGCCAGGAACATGGTCTTTTTTTTTACCATGATGAAAGCCAGAAAATGTTTTGCAGTGAAGCCCTCATCTCCAAATTTTATCTCACCATAAACAGTTGGAGTTTTTAGATACATTATCTTATCAAATGGAGGCTGATGATCTTAAACTGTTTGCCCTCGGCGCATGGAGACATGCAAACATTTGGGAAGTGCTTCTTTATCAAACCTAATTACAAACTGTTGGCTCGAGTCAATTGACTGAGCCCCGAGTGTCCATCTCCTCCCTGCTTCACCTCGTTGTGTGATAAGACTGAAGGTGTGAAATCCCTCTATTTAAATGCAGGCACATTTACATTTCATTGAGTTGTTAAATATTCCTGCAGAGCAAGAGAAAAAAAACAAAGCACTTAATTTGATTTTAAGTGTGGACACAGCAAACAGATCTTTTTAGAGTAAAGAGCTTTGTTAAAGTTATTTATCAAATCAATGTGTTTTACAGCTGGCTCCAACCGCACAGGATGAAGCTCACCTAGACATTTATTTCTTGAACTGAGGCCAGGAGAAAACATTGGACAGAATGTTAAATGCATTATGCAGTATGGATGGATGGATGATTACAGATGGCACATTATGAGAAATTGAGGATAATGTGCTGGTTGCCATAGGTGAAATGAAACATAAAAATATCAGAAGAGGTTTAAATCATTTGGAGCTTTAATCAAAAGCAGTGTTTGAGAAAGTTCCAATAGTTCATCAGTGAAATTATCCATTAACTAACACTTCTGTACAGCAATCTGCAAGGTACAATGGTGATGTGTGTTGATAAAAAAGGTCAAATGATTCTCCAAAGCGCTTTAAATGTGTTAAAGATGACACCTCAGTTAACATTCGAATTTACACTGATGGTTTATTAGTGTTTGTGGTGAGGCGTCACAGACTTTACAGGCTGATGGCAAACCAACAACAGTTTGTGATCAGCTTATTATTACGGGGACATGAGGGCTTTCATTTTCTCTCGGACCAGACCTGGCTACGCTCAGATGAATCAGACAGACCTTCTGTCAGGAGTGACACGCCGTGCTAAAAAACCACCAGCAAGACAGCAGCAAGCCAAGACCTCAGCGAGACAAAGACATTCGGCGTATAAAGAGGCGTGTCTTTACTTTCCATGTGAGTCTACAGCAGAGAAATGGTGGCGTGGGGGGAGGAGGACATTTGCAATCGAAAGCAGATATGAGCAAGCAGGAAAGGATGCCACTGCTATCGCTACCACATTCACTTTCCAATCTTTGTGCTTTAACAGTGTGTGACTAACAATAGAGAGACTAAATATTTGGACTTTCGGGCCTCCAGGAGGACAGAGTTTCCCAAAGACAGGCGATCCATCTATTTTCACCAGTGTTTAAAACCACAATCTTGTGTACATGTTCATGTGTATGGCCATGAAAGGGCATTCTGGCCCAGGCCGAACGAAACATGTATGTCATTAGGCATCCGTCATCAGCGAGTGCCGGCTAAACACTGGATGTGCTCCAGAGCAGGACGTCAGCTGAAGTCTGATGAGGTGTATGTGTGCAAAAAGATGATGGGGGTGAAAAAGCTCCATTATAACCCAGTGTGCATTAACGTGTGGGAAACACAAGCACACCTGCTTTTCGTCAGGAATGCCAGGAGAGTGCCGAGAGCTCACACAGCCCACTGCTTTTTTTTTCAGTTCAGTGCTTTCATATCATGTGGCATAAAAAAAAAATGCTTTTCCAGAACATGATGGCTCCATAGTTTGGTGAAAGTATGTGGTTCTCAGCTTTACATTTGCTGTGTTGTCAATGAGGAAGTTGTGAAGATGTCCTGTCAGTCTTGTTTCAGTCCACATAAAATGTTTTGGAAGTGGCAGCTAATGGACCATCATGCTCATAATATTAGCAGGTGAATTTTACATGTTACACAAGAAGGACTTTAACTCTTGGAATGGTTCGTGGACTATGGTTCCGGGGGGAAAAAAATTATATTTTAAAAAATGGAAAAGACAAAAACACAAATAATTAATTTAAATGGGAGGATTTGAGCTCATCCAAACGCTCCAGGTTCCTGGGTAAAGGACCTGCAGTGTAAACAGGCCTTTTGGATGCACAGTAACTAGGTCACATTCAGCTTTCTGCATTCATACAAACAACAAATCCAGTTTTTTTTACTCAGGGTTAACTCATGTGGAAAAGATTAATATGTGAATGTACTGTAGAGTATGTACATAATTAATGTCTGGTGTCTAGCTTCCCACAAGGAAACAACCAACCTAGCACAGCAGGCAGTGGAGAGTGACAATAATAACTTCCCCATGGGAAAAAGTCTGTGCGTAGACATGGTGCGCACACGCAAACATATGTGTATGAATATACCCGGAGTGGTAGGAGCATCTCCTTCCTGGTCCACAGCAGTTTCTGTCTGTCCTTTGAAATGTGCCTTCCATAAACATCAACTTATTAACCCTAAATGAAATACTACATTTGTCATTACAAAGCAAGTAGCAATGGATGATGGTCAGGTTTAGTTAGAAAAGAACTTTAATTATGGTTGGAGAAAGATTGTAGTTTTGTTTGAACACACTGACTTGACTTAAATGAGAAAAATATTTCCCAAATCTTAACCAGTTGCCATCAGTGCAGAACATAATAAAAAAATAAATAAACTATAGTCACCATGGTTTTCCATGGCTCAGGAAACAAAGCAGGTTGTCCATTAACTGAAGGGTTGGCAGTGTGTGTGTGTTTGTTTGTCATACACAGAGTATCTGCCAAATGACTTATATTAGTAAATTTCGGCACAAAAACACATCCTCATAATGGTCATAGAAAACATAATCCAGAAGCAATGCGTTCCCTAATGTTTAGGAGAAATGGTTGCAAGTTATAGAATTCAGACACACAAAGGTTTTGACATTGCACGATTTTTGTCACAGTGGTCGATGTTTTGAAGAAAACAGCAGAACTATAGACACTATTACACCATGCATTATTCTACGATTTGTAAAATCTGTTGTTATTTGTATGTAAAGAGGCTTTGAATTTATTATTAATCCAATTAAATCAGCATTACCCACAATGCAACTCAACCGACGCCATTTCAGTCAAAGATTCAGATGTTAGCAGCGCGAACAGAAAGCTGGTAAAGTCACTTCTTTCTGATTCCATAACCTCAGATTGTTTTCATTTTCAAACTCCCAGTCCCCAGCTCTGACTGACGCTGATTCAAATAACATCACTTAAGGCAACATATCGGACTTCACACAGCTGCCTCTGGAACTACAAAAGGCTGCAACATTTTTAACATATGCAGTTGGACTTTGACATGCGTAAACAGACTTTGATGTCTAAAATCTGTGGAGTTCTGGTTCAGGGGTAATCTGATTACTGATATGTTGCATGTAAACATAAATTTTACTGTTGCCAGGTTACTATAGAGCATCTGGGCAGTTCTCGAAAAACTACTTAACATCACAAGAACAAACAACACCCCCCCAAAAAAAAAGGAAAAGCAGCCGAGCTCTCTGAGATGGCATATTCATTTAAAAACCATTGATCAAAAGGTCAACGAAGATGCAAATACATGCCGCATGACTGAAGTGTCCACATGTTTTTCTTTTAATTTGCTACACAGTGGAGAAACTGACATGTGGGTGGCCAACAAGCTTTTTGGCCCGAAATTGGCCGGGGCTGACATGGTCATTGGTTGTCAACAGCCAATTAGATCTGCGTGCCTGTTTAGCTTTTTGTTGTTCTTTTGATTTAGTTTCATGAGCAATAGCAGCAGATGGTTAGTGCAAAGACCGAGTACTGAGGAGCTGATTATAGCTTTTTAAAACTTACCAGATCGCTGCAAGTTTTTATCTGAAGGACAGCCAGACATAATGCTTGGAGTGTATGCATCAGTGTTATTTATTTGTTTTTTTATTTCTTTCAGTTTTCGCCTTTTTTTTCATAACAGCAGCATCCTGACAAGATGTCAGTTTCACCTCAGCTGGCTCCTTTGAACTCCAACGGAAGAAACTCACTTCAGGCATTTGCATGTGCAAGCTCATTCTTTTGGTCGCTACTCTCCAGTTCCATTGGTCTAAATCAGTGGTTTCCAACCCTGGTACCCCGACCTTGGTTGTTTTCCAACTACCGAGCCAATTAGATGTAAGAAGATGGCACCTTAGATTATGGTGAAGTGGGAAAAGATAAAGCAGGTTGGTATCTTCAACTTCTAACTGACTAAACATAACTGATCCAGATAATCAGCAGTGGGTGGATATTTCAAAAACAAGTGGGACGAGGCATCTTGTATTTGGCAACTGAGTTTTCCTTTGTCTTTTTGTAAAGAGCAGAAAAAAGATTTTCCTGCAGACAATCCATATTAAAATAAATGTATGTAGATCCATATGAGCAGTGTGTACAGCAGTTACATCAGACTGCTTCATCTTCTCATCACAGTTTATGTTACAGAAGAAAGTGTTTGCAGAGCCACAAATCCCCCACTTAGCTACCAATTGTCATCTCCAAAGTAAAAGCATGTTTTGCATCGCAGGACGGCGAGCCAGGATACTCGGCTGCTGACGACTTGCCTGGATGCTCTGCTCCCGCCATGAATAATTGTGACATTTGGATGCGGGCGAGGAGGAAAAGAAAAGTGAGAAGAGGAAAAAGCCACTGCATTTACTTCAGCTTGATCACGCTCCTGAGTGCATGAAGACAGAGGGCAACATACCGCTCACATAACTCATAGCTCGTGTGAGGCAGCAGCATTACCGCTCAGCAGGGGTGGCTGAAGGGGGGAGGAGAGGGTGACGGCTTATCTGGCTCACAGGGAGTCAAGACTCCCATTCTGAGACAGCTCATAGTAGATTTCAGAAAGTCTCGAAGGCCCACACTCATATTTTTGTGTGCTGAAAGTTACCAGCAACGCTCGTCTCTAATTGATTTGGGATGTACTTTCACTCAGGATATCGGCAGATAAATGCTTCAAGCGACTGCTCCAAATTCAGAATGGAAAATTTGAGCTTTTTTTGTGGCAACAGCCCTGATAGACTTGATAAAGCACTTGGAAAACCTCAGTTCTCTGCAGGGTAATAGTGTGTGTGCTGCATCCGCATTCACACACAGGTTTTTTTGGCTGATGGACGCTCGTCACCAAACACGCCTTCTTCATATTTACACCGACCATGTACTGTTTACAGTGTGATGAGTTGCTTATCTGCGATTCTTCTAAACCGCACTACAAAGATAAAAATCGTTTATGAATACGACTGTGTCATCTGCTGTTATGTAGTTATAGCTTCATAATGATCCCACTTGTGTTCTCTAACTTCCTCGCCAAAACCACCAGGAGAAAGTCTCTGAGAAACCCACTGTAAACAATCAGCTGTAAGACAGAGAGTACAAAAACTGAGACACCATTGTCAGGGAAAGGGGGGAGGGTCTATAAAAAGTCAGCTAGAAGTCATCCATCTTTGCATAATTATACCGACTTTCAGCCCCAGCAACACTCAATTTGTCATCATAATTTATGTTATTAAATTGCAATCAGATCATTATCTGCCACACACTGAGCAGAAGTTCTACTCAGGCTTTTTAAATTAATAGCTGTATATTCAAATGGCCTTAAAGGGGCAAGTTCACTGATTTCTAACAATGGTTCTAGTTTGGGGAGTAGATTTATATAAATTCTATTTAATGTAACTCTGGTGTCTGTTTATTAATCTAATACTTCTTATAATACTTATAATCAGTGGAACTTTTATGGACGAGTGCAATGTATAAAGGATGAATATGGAGAACACAAAATAAGTATATCTGTCACATTTTTCATTTCAGAAAGTCAGAAGACGATCAGTAATTTGTTCTAACACATTCGTCCCACTGCAAACATCGAATGAACCTTCTTGCAGTCACGCTGCGTTGCGGCCTGTGACATGATTACCAGGATTTATACTGCTAAAGTGGGTTTATTTTTACGTGTTAAATAAGGCTCTAACACTTTGTTTTCCATTTTATTCTTCGGCAATGTGTTGAATCTAACTTTGACTTGACATCCAAACACTGTGACTCTAGAAAAGCATTTACAACTGAGATGAATAGCAGTCGGGAGGTGCTTTATGGGACCTTTTAGCAACTTTCCATCTTCGCTGCAGTCTTTCAGGTAAACTACTTGAGTGAAAGCAGTCGAGGGGCTCTACATGGCACTAGGCACACTGGGCAATAGACACAGCGATAGACCCCCGCCCTCCCACACACACACACACACACACACACACACTGCCCTTCAGTCTGTCCCATGCTGCATACTGTCTGTTTTGAGACACAGCAGGGCTCACGGGCTGTTCTGGCTAACATTAACATGTATAAACATTACAATTAATGAGCCTCTGTGACAGCGCAAGTTAAATGGCCCCTACCCAGTAACAAATTCAGAGATATTTTTTCCTGCAATTGATTATGTCAAGCCAAATAGAGCGTGTGTGGGCTCTTTCTGCTTCTCACTGTCACTGGAATAAAATGGAAATTGCTCATGCTGTGGTCAGAATAGCATGTGATTCATGTAAAATAATCACATCAGTAAATCTACAAACAGCAAATACAAGGTGCACATAATTTTACATAAAAATTGACCTTCTGTGCACATGTTGAAGCATGGAAACGCAGGATTGAGCCAAGCTAAGCAATGCTTCATCATAGCTATTGCCCATAGCTGGGGTAGCACGGGCCAAATGCATCATTCTCATCTTAAAACTGCAGCACCGTCCAGCCCCCATCAACCCAACTGACCCCACCGCGGGCTCCAAAGCAACGCACTACAGTTAATCAGGAAAGCCAGTTCCCCTGAAAAGATTCTCGTTTTGCAGCACCACCCTTTCTCCTGAAGACATTATTAAATTAGTAAATGTGTGACTCGAATACCACCACAACTCAAAACTTCTGAAATGTTGTTACCGTTGCATGCACTTACATGTTGTGTCATATTTGGGTAATAAAAGGCTTAGCATGTTTAAATCTGCAAAATTAAGCCCTTGTTAGCAGTTTTTCCCTCCCTATTTTGCATAAAGCTGCATTAATCGTTATTTAATATACTAGATGCATTATGTCATTACACATTTCTGTGCACATCATGGCAAATTCTTAAAACTCTGTTTTAAATCAGTGCTGAATGCACATGAGATGCAATGCAGCTTATGACTGATGGGATGCCATCAGACAATCCCAAAAGTATCTTTAAATCATCACAACAATAGCGAACAGTGTTGAAAAACTCAAAAACATTTGGTGCAACTACTACCTGTATCTGTTTATGTCATTGTTTCTTTTTTTTTATCTATTACGATTGCAACGGAAACATCCTCAATGTTGGCTTATTATTTTAATGTTGTGCAAAAACTGAATTTCACATGGCGGAAATTCTGTTGACAGGCTAGTGAATAACATTTTAAATCCTCCCAACATACACAAAAAGAAAGTGTGTGAACAATGAGCCCTTTGAAACTGAAAAAGCTAATATCTGCATTCATGTGGATGAAAAAACAACCATATCTAAGGCCTTACAAAGTGAATCTGTGCAGAACCATTTGATTAACATTTTGAACCTGATATTCAATCACACATTTTACACTTTTTGGCACCGCAGAAAATCTGCGCCAACACAAAGTTCTGGACTGCACATGGATGCCAATAGATAAGTTCTTAATAATTATTACAAAATTGGGTGCTGATAAAATGTTCATATCGGCTACCATAGTAGATACAGAAATAAATTGGCTCTGATGTCAATGTATTGTGATCATCTCAAGCTTCTTTATAACCAGAAGCAGAAGCAGAGATGTGGGGACTACTGAAACTATTCCTCGCCATCCAGTTCCCAGCCCCTTCAGTACCATGGGAAAATCAACCAAGTGAGTGCAGGTCAGGTCAACCTTGTCTCCTTGCCTGACTGTCAAAATAACAGTACCTTCCCCTCTGGCTTCCAGCACTGTCCGTCAGAGCCGGGGCCGCTGAGAGCTGTGGCACAAAGGGGTGGAAAAGCAATTAAATCAAACATGGGTGAGTAGCTGCAGGACAAATGCCTCATCAGCGTTTTCAGCTCTGCCAGAGAAAGGCTGGTGTTTTTTTTTTCTTTCCTCGAGAAGGGGTATTGACAAAAGAAGAGTATTGAAAGTGAAAGAGAAAACCCTCCAAACAAGAGCTAAGACATTTTGTGTCACTGGGTGACCAATGCAGGAGTTAGCGAAAGGGGTAAAAAAAGAGATTGGCCCAATTCAGAGCCTCTTTCTTACTCGGTGATGGCCTAAAACTTGGGGTCAGACACATGCTTCGACCCTTGACCCCCTGGTTCACATCTCCTTGTAATTACCTTTGGGCATCAACCCCTCGGCCACCCCACCCAAAGACAATGTAACAATTTGTCTTTTCAATTGTGTGTCAGTCACCCTCTTATGAGCTTTTTCAGTGGGCGTATATGGTTTCTTTTTCCATTTGTATTTATTTATTTATCTTGCTTCAAGAGGTGGGGGTTGTCTGGCCCCAGAAACAGGGAGCCTTTGTTTGGCTGGTTTCACATGGATATAACCCCCTTCCACCACCACCACCACACCCCTCCTCAGCTGTGCCTCCTTCTATCCAGTTCCCCATAGTCAGAGCTCATGGATTTGTTTGGGGGCTGATTTCAGGGTCGTTGTACGTGTCATTTCCATAACCACTGACACAATCAACGACACTTTTCTCCTCTTTATGGATAACTAAGGTACTTAAGAAACTGCTTCCTTTAACATACAGTAACATGCATGTTTATCTTCTCTTCATCCGTCTCTGACTTTACCTTGATTTGAGGATTTTTTAAATAAAACTACATAGACGAATTTATGCAAAATAACGGCTCTGAGCTCTGGCTCCGATTAGCTGGAGAGAAGCCTCGTCAGTATGTCGGCCAACCATCTGAAAAGAAAACAACAAACAGGTCTCGATAAAATGTTCCCATTTTCCCTGCTGCCATTTTTAACCTCCAAATTCCAGTAAGTCTGAACCCTGAAGCCGTTTCTATTATAGAAGAAATTGAATTGCCCAGCATGCCCAACACCTGGACACTGAACAGCTTTTCCTATTACTGAGTACAGTCAGTCCTACAATGCATGTTTTGTCACCTTTAGCTCTCACTTCAATGGAGAGTTAACTGTCTTCCTCAACACACAATGTGCCGTATCTCTCAGTGATACAACTTTTTCTGCTATAACTGGGGTTACTTTATAGTTTTACAAATATTGTACTATGTGTGGCTAGAAATGCTGATGTAATTTTTTATGCAGATGATTCAAATTTTTTCTTTGGTGTTTTGCCAAAATAAGATGATAAGAGAGAACCCATATGGGTCAAAAGAAAATTAAATTGCTCTGAACATGACCAGCATTTCTATTTAATAGCTGCCACACATGTTTGTTAATATATAGATGGTATATGTTGTGTTGTTTACTTGTCCCAGATTATTAAGTGTTATAGTAGCAGTAAATAACTTTATTGTCTAATTTAGTGAAAAGATTTAACATAATAAAAATTTAATCTATTCTTCAATTGTTCATTTGGAATAATTCATTACACTATTTTAGTGAAAGTGAAACAGTAAAATAATCCCAAGGTGGTACAGTTTGGAATCCACTCACTTCATCACTTAGATTTGTCTGCATTTACATTGTAGTTCAGCTGAGATCAAAGTATTATCAGTTGTTGGAAATTAAGATTCCAAATATTTTGTCCTTTCCTGCATGATTTAAGTATGAACAGGTAGAGAGTTTACAGCAACCACCAACTTTCTTGAAACAAGCAGTTTGACTTGTCCCTTTTGGAAATGTCAATTCGATAATTTCTTCCAGCGTGTTTTCTGCAGTTTCTCATGGTAAATTAGTTTCGCACTATTTGTTTTTAAAGGTTTGTCATAAAACTGTGTCAGTCTTGGTTTCATTCTGGAGCAGTAAGAAAAGAGCACAAAACATTTCAAGTGGTCCTTTGGGGAACATTACTGGTGACTAAGATAAATAAGTGGTCATTTATAACTATGGTCCCGATGTGAGTCTGCTCTGACAAGAGGCTTCGACGGCACCTTATTGCTTGACAATCACTGTATTAAATTACATGGAATTTAACATTTCCCCCTGAGAAGACTGAGCATTCCTAGTGGAGGTAATGAAAGCCAGAGGAGAAGGAAGACGATTCACTCTTGGACTGTGTGATGTCAGGCGGTTTTTGAGAGAGTAAACACAATCGGTCTTCTAGACAGTTTGGTTTGCGCAAGTCACTCATCCTGATTGTCTATCATGTTTCATATGAAGCTCATAATTATGACGGTGTCAGGAGGGAGATCTGTATAAAGACTGTGGTTTGCTTTGATCAGTTTAATTTGGTCTTTGAAAGGGGGTGAGAATTTGTGCGAGCGGTTGCAGTTGGTACGAGTAGAAACAGAGCAATGTTAGCACTCCCAACAACACAAAGCAATTAATCCTTGGTGGGATTTTAAATTGTGCAACAATTGTTCATTTACTGCTGCTTGAATGTTCTCAGTCCTTTACGTCTGATGAGGGACAAGGAGAAAAGAATGAGTGGTTGAAGAAGTGAGGGTAAACTAGAGAAGATTGAAGTCATCCTTCGACAAACAGAGCTGCTCCGGTGGCCAAAATAATCCCATTACTTGATTTAAACCCTAATGGCAGACTGACACAACCATAGATAAAATGGTGTGACATCTATTTTAGGGAATTTGCAGCATAAATGCAAAGTCTCATTGCCTGCTGGGAGCAGAATAAAGTCAATATTAGTTGCAAGGGTGATAATTTTTTTAACCATGGTTGGTCAGTCCCCCATGACAGTAGCCAGTTCGTCAATGCATAGAACAGGCCCGACTCAGCTCAACCCTACTTTAGTCTAGTCTACTTACTTTTGTCACCAGGGGGTTTTTAAAATTTATTTACCACTTTAAACATGGTTGAAAAGATATTTTAATTAATATTTATGCTGGTATTATATTTATTGAAAAAGGGGGGAAAAAGCCAAAAATTGCCCCAAAATTGTGACATGCAAAAGCTGTCCTTTTGTAAAATATGACCACATAGGTAGTTTGTGCAGTCAAACACAACCAGAAATATTGACTACTCTCTAGTGGCTGTAGTGAACATATAACCGTCACCCGTTTATTTACAGGTCGGGGTGGATGAGTGAATAAAACACAGAACCTTCCCACATGACCCCAGAGTTCGAGTTTCCAGTGAGAAGCTACTCCCCTTGCTGTTATTGCAGCCGCTGCTTCACATCATGTGAAATGTCACGTAAATCAGTGATTTTATTTTCAACCACCACTTTTTCACTAACCATAATCATCGTTATTGAAAACCTAAACCTCAGCCTGCTGTGTTTGCACATTTCTAAGTCAATGTTTTTTAATTTTCCAAGTTGAAAAGTAGTGAAGAAAAAGACATTTCCGTGCCATTGTAGGAGACAGCAGCCAGCATTTTAGTTCCTGGTACCAAACGGATGCAAAACCTTACTGCAGACTCCTAGTTTAAAATAAAATAAGTTGTATCTTTAAGTTTAACCAATAACTGTGTTATATTATTTTAAATGAGAGAAAGCAAAGACTAAAAATGTGTATTTCTGGGGCGTGGTCACAAACCCTGCCTGAGGGGAGCGTGACATTCATCTAGTTGCTGAGAAAACACTAACTAGCAGGGGGTGCCAGGACTGTAATGCTTGTGACGATGCAATGTGCCACAGTTGTTTAAAAAAATATCAGCACTTGAAATATTACTTGACCTATTACATAGAAATAATTTAAAAATGTATATTTAGTATTATTTAAAAATTCACATTTAGTAAAAGCAAATTCATTTTACCCAAATATTCAGCAAAAAATTTGTTTGGTAAATTAATTATTATTATTACTATTTTCAATAATATTTTCAATGCCAAGATATTTGCGCAATTGCTTTATTGGCTTATTTAAAGTACATTTCACTAAATTATTCCAAACTTTTATTACCTAAAATCTACATAACTATATTACATTTCATTGTTTGAAACACTTTTTTTTTGCAATTAGTCTGGATAGAAGTGTGTGTGTGTGTGTGTGTGTGTGTGTGTGTACAAAATATTTCCTCTTCCCTCACTGTCAGACATCTCAATGATCAATAGATCAATACAGACCTTGTTTTAGCAACCTGACCATGAAGAACTATTTCAGACAGCAACCGATCAAACATTCTGTTTATTTCAACACACCACAAGGACCGGAGTGAAGGCCAGCAGTTGGACAAACCCCGACCCGCCCATACACACACACACACACACACACACACACACACACACACACACACACACAAACAGCAAAAATGCTTCAGAAAACCAAACAAAACAAACTGTTTTCATGCCACTGTGAATCTGATTAAACATGTTTGTAAAGAAGAATGATATGTCAAATGGAACTGTAAAGTTTTCCTTTGCTTTTTTACCCAAAATAGAATATTTGAGTTTGGGAAAATAATATTTGGAGGTAAAAAAAAGGAGAAGACGAAGAAGAAGCGCCAGTTTCACCAACTGGTTTACTTGACTCAGACAGTTGTCACTGAATGTGAATGGATGTTAGCTGACAGATCTGAGATCAGAGTGGACTGATCTGCTCATATCTTCAAGAACAGCCTGTTAGACCCCTTTTCTGTCAGGGCCCTGAAACTTAGAAAGTAAAGAAAGTAACATAAAATACAGCTTTTATTAATGTTTTCCAATGTGTAAAAACTGCATTTACTAACAGTTTGGATGCAGTAAATTTCACATTGTAATGACAAACAGGAACTCTGGCTTTTCTACCTGTTGGGACCCAAGGTGTTTTATGCTGCTTCTTATTAACCCATTCACACACACACTGGTGGGGGGGCTGCTGTGCGCTGGGTGGGGGTTCAGGGTCTTGCTCAAGGGCACTTTGACGTGTGATTGGAGGAGCCAATAACTAAACCAGCAGCTGCAGGCATGGTGGATGACCAAGCTAACTACTGTGCCACAGTCACCCCCTTGTTTCAAGATTAGGCTGCCAGCAACACTTGCAGATTGTCAAGCAATTTCAATAATACTACACCAGAACATTTCAGCACGTGCCGTTTGGCAGGGTCAGCTGAAAATATACAAAAATCCAAAACCCCTCTCTACATATTACCACCTTTTTCTCCAGGTGTGATGACTGGAAGAGAAGATGACTGGACAAAATCCGCATGATCATACACCCAACCTACATCAATATCATTGACTGGCTGATACAAATATGTCTGTATATGTTTGGTTGTCATATTTTTCACCCTCTCCTCTGTTTTCCCCCTCTTCCCTAGCCTAAACAATGGGTAAGCACAAACAGATGAGCTATTTGAAAATCACAGAGCAGGTATTGATAGAACTTAGAGGTGAAGGTGAGTGGCAGGATTTTATGCTTTGGCATCGCAGGAGACGCAGAGTAAGTGTGAGTGCAGGCAGAGACCTCGGACAATGAGGTTTCTGCAGCAATCGGTAAAACTAAATACAAGCTTCACAGTGCTGACATCTCAGCCATAACGTCCAGATTCTACAAAATGAGGCCAGTACTCTGAAAGAAAACCAGAAAGGTCCTCAAGTCTACTGCGAACAAAGACCAACAGGTCGTGTGTGAATCCTGTGACACTAATGGCAGGTGGACAGTGGAAAACGGCCTGGTAAATTAAGAGAAGATGGTTGAACGTGAAAAAGGAGAAATGCAAGAGACTTTTAATGTCTAAATAAAGGCTGGCTAGTCCTCCCAGTTCACTAAACACAAAAAGAACAGCCCACACCCACACTGCTGTTACTGACAGTCTGCAAAATCTGCAGCTGTGTTACCTGCTGCAACGCGAGGCTACACCGAGTGAAAGATTTGTGTTGCTGATCAAACATTTTAAGGGAAAACACAGATTTTGATTAAGGATATGTTTGTCATACTGGTATCAGATATAGCGCAACATCTGGTTTGTTTAAAGGGAGAGCGAGCATGTTGCCATAGGCTACAACATTTATGTACAACATGTGTGTGAGTGTATATCTAACAAACGAGGACCATATGATTGTTTGGTCTCGTCCCCGAGAGACGCTGCCACGCAACTTCGGGTATAAGGTGAGTTCTTGTTCACACTATAAACCTTATAAGAACATGGGCCCCTGGGCACAGACAGGTATCGCTGGGATCATTTTGTGTCTATTTCAAGTGCATAAACAGTATCAAAACATGACAAAGTAAATACAGTTTTTAAAACTATACTTTTAACAACCGTAGAACAAACATTTGTTGTTCATATTTACGGACAGGCCTTCAAAAGCACAGAACTGAAATGACTATTAGTGAGAAGGTTTTGGCTGCTGCTTTTGTGAAGGAAGGTTTTGGTCACTGGAACTGTGAAAGAATGCCCTGCTGTAAAGATTTCTGCTTGTTAACTCAGACAGTTGGGTACATAGGTCTTTAGTGAGCAGTAGAGTTATGTGACTATAAGCACTCTCACACACAATGCTATAAAACTGTCTCCATTTAATAGGATGATTAATGCCTCTCAGACTGCTGAATGAAATATGAGGTAATCTGACTCCCGGACCCCGGTCAAAACATGCCCAACATGAGGGCAACTCAGATCTTGCTGTAACAAACAGGGAGCTTTTGCCATTCTGTGTCACACATAGTGTGTAACATTAATTTTACCTGTATTTGGTGTGTGTATAACCACACAATATACTGTACCATATAATAATGTGAATTCATGTGGTTTTGTTCAGAACTCGGGGGAATAGAGTGGCTTAAAAGGAGGGGAACACTGGTACAGGAAACAGTGACTTAACCAAGAAACCTAATGGTACCAAACTGATAAAAGACACCCTAAACAGGATATTAAACAGCTAATAAAGATTTAGAGGCATGTATGTTTCCCAGGCATCTTGAGGGAAACGATAGTTTGAATTTCCATGGGCTGCTGAATGCACACTGTCAGCCACATCTGATGCAAATGAGTCATATGGAGATGAGGTAATAGCGTCATGCCATTGCGCTGGTAATTTGGGGTGGCAGGATGAGGGGACTCCCGGTGGTACACATAAATCATCTGTTTGTCTACGGCACCCATGCACAAAGGACCACTAATTTCTCAGTTCTTTAACATATTTTTAGCTTTGAAGAGATACTCTGACTCTTTGTACTTTGTGTTAAGAAGCTAAATTGTAAGATTAAATAATTAACTCAGAGTAAATTTGAGTGCTATCTGTGGTGGTTTGTGCGGTTTGCTGACAAATGCCAATGGCTAAATAATTGTGTGGGCAGGTGCTCAGATTTCTGGCTTTCATTTACTGCCCTGACTTGGAACAAAGTCCACAGTCACTGAAGTTCCAACGCACTCATCCACTTACTGGCATTTTCAGCTGTAGAGGGATAAAAAATGACTGAATTATTAATGAAATCTTAAATAAACACAAAAATATACACAAAAGTAATTGAAAACAGAAAGTAGATATAACTAGAACACTTCCCATGTTGAGTTGCTCAGCAGCAGGGGAAGACTACGGTGGATGACAAATGACTAAATCATTAAGAAATAATGGCTGTAAATGAGTTTAATTATTAAATAATTAATTGCACATTTTACTGTGATTTACAACAGACCATTGTAAAATTTATACCCTGGATCAGGTCTCTATTTTTTGAAAATCAGATTATGCACATTGCAGTTTTCTGTGAGCCTGTTTAGGTGGTGGCCACATTTTTTGACATCTTCAATATCTACTGTAGAGCTAGAAGTCAAAAATTTAGATCCATTGGAAACTAAAGAGCCGCCTCCTTGTTTACAATTAGCCAAATGTTTAGACTGATCAACCTTCACATTGTCAGACAGGTTTTCATTTTCCCAGCTAAAACTATTTGCAGAAATAACAAGACTAATTTTCCAGCCTTAATAAATAAATATGTGCTGAATATATAAACAAATAAGTCCATACAATAGATATAGCAAGTATCATGCTGAAACAATATTTAATAAATAAGTACTAAAATAAACAATAAAATGCACAAATAAAAGACTAGTGATTAATGAATATTAAATAATGATTAATAAACCTCTATACATTTGATTATCTTTGCATTTTCTTTTTTTCATGTATTCCATGTATTTATGTTTAATATTTCCCTAATTTGTTTTTTGTACAACCGGGAAAAATTAACCAACCTACACATTCAGTGTGGGGCAGCGTTTATTGTCTGTAGCAAACATACCGCAGTCAGCTGGTATTTAGACATAGAAACGTTGGTAAGGAATATTTTGGCTGTAAATGAGTAGATGGATGGATCAACAACACAACAGATTTTTCCCACACTAGACAAGAAGTGCTAAACAAATTCCTGTTGCTTTTTGTGATCAGTCCTGTGATAAAGCAGTGAATTAAAGCAAAACCACTATGTTTTCCTAAACCTCACCATGCATGTTCAGTGCATAAACCTCATCTTAATGTGTATGTGGCGAAACCAAACCAAATTGCTATATTTGCACATTTAAAATGTAGCAGACCTGTCCCAAATGCTGCAGTTTGGATAAGCAGCCAGAAGAGGTCAATAAAAGTTTCAGATTTCTTGACATCTCTTTATGTGTTGTATGTATGAAACATTTATGTATGAAACACTTAAAACAAATGTTGGTTCCTGTCAGCAGCAGCTCAGCGCTGTGTTCCTACCTGACCACAGTAGTCTGCATATGGGGCCAAAGGGAACATTTCTAACACGTTTAATATAGCTGCACAGAAAAAGACTTTAACCTTTTGTCAACGGCATGAATACATTCCAGTTGTAGCTCCTTCATTGTTAGTCAATTGGCTATAAATCTACAGTTAAAAGGAACCAGCTTGCGTCTGGATGGACTCCTGTATGCATGGCTGGCTGGCCAAGGCACGAATGGCCTCACTGTGATCTGGATTCCTTCAAAAGGTCCAAGTGGGAATAAGGAGGCCATTGTACATTCTTATCTCCTTTTAAGCTTATTAGGGTTGATAATGGTGGAAGAAATGTCATCAAGAGTAAATATTCCAACGCACGCAAACAAATAACAATGTTAAAATACTTCATTTTCAGTAAATGTTTCATATTGAAAAGTTGAACCAGCTTTCCACTACGTAGCTTTGCTCACCAATGCCTGAGTTTCACTGTGCATCATATTTTGCAGTTCCATTCTAAAGTACAGAAATGTTGTAAAATTTAATCTAATATTGTACAATTTAAAGTATCAAAAGTGCTGTGTAGTAGCACAGCAAAAAAATGCCTATTGTGTAGTGTCTTTTATTAATTTGTCAATATAAAAATGCAAGTTACAAACAGCATTATAATGTTAGAACATAAATATTTCCCTGTGAAATTAAAAGCTCTATAGTAGAATATTCTACTATATTCTACTCTATAGTAGAATATTTGTACATTCGAAATACGTTGATGTTAAATTTTCGATGAAAGCCCTGAATGGCAAATGAAAAAAAAATCAGGTTATTTTCTAAATCTGATCAAATTTTTTGAGCTAAGATCAGATGAATGTTTTGGTCCTGCTAAGTTTTTTAATTTTGTGCATCTGTTGTGCAGTCGGAGAAAACATTGTTTATCATCATTATTATTTTGGCAAAAAAATAGATGAAGAATGAAGAAATAGTTTTTTCTTTTTCCTGCTGGCCCCCATTTGTTGATGTGAGCAACAGGGGAAACTGCTCCATGGTCAGGTCACTGTCAATGTGAATTACATTGACCAAATTATCAAAAGGAGGTCAGTTTGAGAATGTACTGGTGTGCGCCCTGGATTCAGGGAACTTGATCTTGGAGTAGCAAGAACAAAAATCAACAGTTTTAACGGCGGTTGACCTACAGTAGTGCTCAGGGAAAATACCTGTGCTTACCTACATACATGTTATGTTTCATTCCTTGGTTTAGCATTTGAAATTGTGTTAAAAGTAGATATCTGCCATGATAAAATCCTTGGCTTGGTTGGTTTTCTTTCACACCACCAACAAATCGCTCCAGGGTGGAAACAGACTTTTCAAGCTGCATTGGTCCAGTCTTTTGGCCTGCACCACAGGGTTTGATTGACAGCTTTTACAGCACCACAAAGCTCCAGCATTTGTTTTATGTGAACTAACCAGGCAGAGAGTGAAGGCACACAAGCATTGCACTTTAATTGTAATATGTATCTGAAGTGCTTTTTATCTAAAGACTGTTGTGTGTAGGTAGCTAATAATAAATGTACAAATTGATTATTTGCCTTTTGTGCAAAAGTGCCACACAAATATCCAACTAAGCAGTAAGACATTCCACTCATAAGATGAAACTAAAGCCATTTTCAGACATGTACTGGAATTCATCTAGACTTTATCCAGAGGGGGTGTACGTGTGAACGCAAATGCCCAAGTGTTTTGGCCCTGACATTGGTTAGTTCTTCTCCAGCCAAGTATGAGTACAAAATCTCCAGTCTAGAGGAGGTAGTACTCCAGAGGATTCACCATGAGGGGAGAATTCACACGAAGGTGAAGAACTCATACTAATAACGCGGATACGTCTAACGACATTTACTACTAATAGTAAATGTATTTAGAAGTAAATTTAGATTTAGTAAATTGGTAGTGTCGTCCTCCATCACCATCAACACTGTAACTTCAGTGGCTTTTTTTGCATTATGTCCTGCCCCCTGCTCTAAGTGCCCAAGCACCACCCCATGCCCAGTTATATGAAGTGTTTCTTCACAAGTGACAACGCACCCGGACTATCTCTCAATGTTGGCTGCATGTCTGAATAGGAAACCTGATCCTCTTGACATTCTCTAGAGTTCATGTCTGAAAAAGGCTCATCATTGGTGTTGTAGATGTTGGGTAGTCAAAAACACTGGAGTGGTGTAGAGTTGGACTTATGGTTCTCTTGTCAGGAAGTCTCATAGGATTATTGAATGGGTTTCTGGTTCAATGTCTGAAATAAGGTCTGTGATCAAATACAAGGTAAGAGATTTTCGTGTTTTGTTCTCCGATATTAAAGTCATTAGTAAATGTCTCAATTGGTGAAATCCATTGGGCCGTCTTCCAATCAGAGCATTCACACCATTGAGAAGATGGTGTAGTGGTACACTCTTGTGGTCAAAATAAGTATTCGAGATAAGCGCAGAAAAAATAGACATTTTTTACATTTTTTTCTCTCCAGGGTTAAAGAAAACAACTATTTTATTTTATAAATGAAAAAAGTAGTTTCACCTCTTTCATAAGTCTTTTTTTAACATTAAACATTAGAAAATCTTTTTTTTTTTTTAAACTATTTTAGAGATTGCCTTTTACGGCCTCCGTAGATTTTACTGTTGCTCTGGAGTCTGGACAAAAGGCGCGTTGCTATGCAATGGTGATGAGAAGAAGTTCCCTTGTTTCCTTTTTTAACTTCAGCTATTCTTTACTGTGAAGTGTTCTGTTTAATTTGTGTCTGTCTATTGAGATAAATGCTCAGTAGGCATGAATTATTGCAGACAAACACGCACTTCCGGCACAAAGTCATAAAATTTAAAATAATTCTGCAGATTTTCCCTCAAAGGTTGAAGTTCACCACTATGCCTTGTGTTTCTTCCGTTCCTTTAACTATGGCCGCTGCCTTTGTTTGCATTGTACAGCCTACAGTAGCATCGGATACCTGTTCTCATTAATTTGCATAATTTCACTAATGTGCCTCTAAGTGACATTTACTGAGCTGACGGATCCACTTTTGGTTTCTTTATATAAATAGACACAAGTGGTCATCTAGAGAGGTTGTGTGGTTTCCAATAGACAGTCACTGCAGTGAGAGTAGCAGCAATAAAACCATTGTCGTGGGCTATTAATCAGCATGGGTTGTAAAAGAAGGGCCCAAATGGTGCTCATTAGTGGTCTCCCACACACTGGCCATCACAGTGAAAACGGGTTTAAAGACTCGCTCCCTTGCCAAGTCTAATGCAGGAGCAAAACTTGGATTTTTACATTTATACCAATACACTAATTAGCCCCTGAAAGCCAGATCCAGGCCTCGTGATGCATGAGATTGCTGTGAAAAATGCATTCTTCACATCACCCAACTGAAGACCAGACCTTGACAGGCTGTGAAAATCTGCCTGGACTTTGCCAGTAGTCAGTGCCCTAAGAGGCATGTGGTTGTTGAACTACACAACCACATGCCATGTGTAGTTCAACTCATAACACATGAAGCTGTTTAGACGGGTTAAGTAGTTAGTTAACTTTCAAAGAACTTGACCTTTCTGAAAAGTCCCATATGTTTTCCAAATATTCAAGAAATATAATGGTTTTATGTTTGTCCTGCATTTTCTCAAACACAGGGGGGATATTTGTTTCTAGGTCCAGAGCCAGGATTAAAGATGGATTTTTACTCAAATTTTCAAAAGGATCTGCTTTATGGGGTGTGTGATGGTCCAAGGCCAGGACCATCTGCTTTTCATGGGTATTAAGGCTAAAAGCTGTTGTGGAGACAGAAACCCAAACTGAGTTTTGTGTGGTCCCCCGCCTTTATATTGCAACCAAAAATGTTTCAAAAAGTCACACAAAAAAGTACGTACTAGTGTGCTGTTCATATTTTACATTTTAAACATCCTGCATGAGCCTTCAGTTCTGCAAGATTTAAGATGATGCATCAGCATTTTCCATCTTTAACTTTGTATTTGTTTTTAACAATCTTCCACCACTGCTGTTTATCCATAATCATGCCTTTAATTGCTCTTAACTTGCAAAATCCCCAAGTGATCATGTCTAATTTTAACTGCTGCAGTATAAAAGCCATATTGCAACATCAACTTGCAAGTATAAACGGATTTAAGTCTATATGCATTAGGAAACAACACTAGTCTACATGACAAATAGTGGAGGAAAATTTACTCAAGTAAATAGTAATACCAATAAGTCAGAACACACCTTTACTTATGTAAGCGTACAAACATAATTTGGATACAATCTACTTAAAGTATTCATGTTACATTTTGGGTGTTTTGTCCTGTTTGGTTTTTCACTGCCCTTATCTTTTTTGTATAGACATTCATTTTCTGTTTGGCAGCACTCCCCTCCTCGGCTGGTTACCAGTGCGCTCACCCTTGCCTCTGATCATCATCGTTACCCCTCATGTTTGAATTTGAGGCCTTGTATTTAGTTTTGGGGTTGCTAGTATGTCTCTCTCCAGCCATTAATACTGTTCGTGAGTCTGTTGACAGTTTCGGTAGTTCAGGTTTTTGTTATAGCCGAAGTCTCTCTGCCTTTGAATTAATACTGTTAATTAATATTGTTATACTGTTTTAGAAAGTTTTGCTAGAGCTTAGTTCTATGTGCTGAGGATTATAGGATCAGCAGTACTTGTAGTAATTAATAACTGTATCAGTAGTTCATGTGTTAATAAATATTTTGCAGTCTTGGCCCGTATCAGCTTCTGCTTTTGGGTCTTTTAGTTACAGTAACCTTTCCAATTCAGTAGGTATACACAAAAATGTCAGGTAACTGCTAGTTCATTAGTTGACTACAGTAAAATATTTTACACAAGGTCAATTGTGTTTGGTAAATATTAGGAAATTTGTTTCCCTTACTGAATAGTCTGGTGTCAAAGGTTTGATTCTGTGATTTATTGAAGCAATGCACACTGAATGAAAAAATATTATACAGGACAACACCATAGAGTATACAATAAAAATTGACATTGTTCTCATGATCAGTGATTTTATTGGAATGGTTTTTAAAATGGGACAATGATCTTCATATATTCAACACCAAACATAAGAGTAGCACTGTGCCACCAATAGGGACATGAGGAAAATACTACTACTTTTACTTAAATTACTTTAAACAAATTATAAATTGTGCACTTGCTTTTATTTAAGTGGAAATGTCATTCTAGTACTTCTGTTTTTACCAGAGTACAATGAGGATTTCAAAAAAGATTTTGAGGTATTTAGCTCCTCTGCACCCGGAACCTTCGTTGTTAAATTAAAGTTCCCCCCGGAACGGAGATTTCATAGCACAGGCCAAACGCTGTTAGCGGAAGATAAACATAAATCTTGTTCAACATGGCAGAGGTAAGATAATGATGATTTCAAACATTATTTTCATACATTATTGATGTGTGGAGGAGATATTCTTAACGATGATGATGGTTTTGCGTGTTTTCGAAGTGAACATGTAAAAAAGAACAGAAGGAAGGAGAATAGCCCGTCAGTGAACTGCTCGGTTAGCCTCAATGTTCGTTAACTAGTTATAAACGATGCATCTTTGCAAACGAGCGTTATGACGGTACATGTCGTGGAGCCATATATGCAGCATTATCATTGTGTATTAAAAAAATAAAACATTATCGGTGTGTCGTTTTGTTTTTAAACGGGAGACCGGGCTGCGTCCAGGTTTAACGGACATATGACAGGACGTTAAATCTCTTTACAATGAGACGTGAAGGAGACATGCAGAGCAACAACACATCAGTCAGACTTTGCCTCCTGACAAACGGCAACTGCAGCGATAGTAGTTCGAAGTTACTAGCTTTATCTTAATGTGTATGTTGACCTTACGTCAGTGAAAAAATCTTTTAATAATTGACAGTATACGTAATTACATAATTAGTAAAATCATACTTGAATTTTATACCAATGACATCAAAAACTATACTGGTAAATTAAGTCATATCTTGTGGCACTGTTAGTTATATTAGTAACATTAGTGTTTTTCCTACTGACATGTCTTTTGTAAACATGAAACAAGTAATTACATTAATTTCTGACCTTAATTATTCTGTCAACAATGAAGAAGGATTACAACGTCACTGCATGTTTTTTGGCAACATGGAGACACTCTAAATACGTTGTAAAATTATGACCCACATCAAAAAATGGAGAAAAACAAGACATCAGTTTATTTCTTGGTTGTGTGACTAAAGCACTACATGAGACATGCAATAGATTATAGATTATAGACAATATAGATACCAGCTCCATGTGGCTGCCCTCTGCTCTCTCAGGGTATGGGTTAAATGCAGAGCAGAAATGTGATTGTAACATGTATATGTACACTATGGCAACCAATAAAATTCTCAAACTGTAATCTCTTGTTTTCACAGACTCACAGCTTGCAGGACATGAGGCAACAGGCAGCCATAGCTGCTAAAGTCTTCATTCAGAGAGATTATACCAATGGCACCGTGTGCCAATTCCAAACCAAGTTCCCCTCTGAGCTGGAGACCCGGGTAGGATTTGCCTCTTCATTTTCTGCTTGTTCCATAATACTGACATATGAAGATGCTTCACAGAGCTTTATCCTGTTACAATCATTTTTGGGTACAAAAAGCAAAACTCATGTCATGTCTAGGCAAGCCTCCAGTTCCAGTTGACTCTATAAATCAACACATTGTCGCATTCTCAATTTATCTTATTAGCATTTCTGAATAAAAATAATGATTATACATGAAGCATTTACTCTCCATATTCTTAGACCTTATCTACTTCAGCATTTTCTATAAGAAATCTAAAGTTTTGTGCGTTTGACACAGTTAGGTAATTGTTTTTTGGCACTGTGTACTGCTGTTATTCTACCTGTGTCAAATCAGGTTTTAGCTCTCAATGTTCAGCAGCAAAATAAAATGAAGCTTTACATTAATTTCAAAGCCAGACACCAGCTTCTGGCAGTGGCTGTTTGGAGGAACCACTTTTGACATTAGTTGTGTTGAGCTTTCTCAGTTATTCTTGTTTGATTTGTTGAATGCCTTTACGTTTGTACATTTTGTAAAAACACAGAACCTTTGGAGGGGATTGAATAATTTTAAGTGAAAATGTAGTTTTATGGTGACATTTTATGTAATCACAAATAGGCTTAATAAAAAGTAATTGTTGCTGTGACTGTGTGAAGACAGGCTGTTGGAGGTTAAAACCTGTCCATTTTGGCTAGAGCGTTACTGCCCCATGCCATCAGCAACTGCCCTTGTCGGCTTTCACTTCATCTTAAATAATTCTGTGGCCCTGTTCACATGATGTGCTGAAGGGTCCTAAATCCAATAATTCTGGAGATTTGCATAAACCAAATCAGATTTTTTCAAATCTGATCTGAACCACTTTCATCTATGCTCCTAGCTCTTATTCATATCTGACCTGTAATAATAATAGCATGATCACTGTCACATTATTTAAATCATAATTCATCTCTTTGTCCCCTCTGTTTTCCTGCACATTTTCCTGGCATTATCATTCTGTGTTGGCTTCTCATATTCTACAGAAAATAAACGTCAGAGAACATCAGCAACATTGATGGTCGTAAATGGATAATAGTGGAGGTCTGTGGCACTAAAGTTATCTAGGTTGCAGACTTACTGACATTACATCTGAGTAGAAGTCATTTATTGTTGGTTTTAGTGTCTGTGTGAGAATTGTTGAAAATATGATTAATTTAGGGAATTCCTGAAGTTATCCCTATTAAAACACTGCTGAATCGTGCATTCATCATATCAAAATAGCTGTACGGTTGTTTTGGCACTAGAAACAAGGAAAGGCAGCCAAAAAACAGTGTGAACTTGAATTTTGAGTGTCAGCAGCTTCCAGAGAGTAACCCTGCTGGACTCTGTCCTCATGTGAACCACAGTGGAATTGGGTAAAGAGAAGCCATTGGCAGTAATGTGGAGAAGGAAGAGCAGGTCACTGAGACTAAACAGGCTCCATGCCACATAAAAGATGGTGCCAGCAAACAGTTCAGAGTTCACAGGACAGAAAGCTGCAGTTTTGAAATGCATGCGCCACATGAAAAGCACTCCACCACTCACTGGTGGTTTATTGTCACTTCCTCCTTGATTGGGTGGTCTCCCATGTTTTTCAATAGGATTCAGTTCACACACACACACACACACAGTAAATGATGAAAAAAAAAAAAGAATGGTTTTCCTCTGGGAGGTAAAAACGTAAATCCTCTATCATAAAAAGTTCTCCCACATATATTTTTAATGATTTGCTATAATCCCAGTTTATGAAATATGCAGTATAAAGCCAGTTGGATTAGTGGCCAGTCATTTGTCAGGAGGAACTTTGAAAAACAGCCTCATGTTCTTTGAGCCATCTTTTTTTTTTAACCCCAATGTCTGAGTTTGCCATGTAGTTGGCCTTGTTTTGCAGACATGTGCTTAATTTAACATCACATTCTTGCAGATAATTATCTTTTGGTTGAGGGATTTATTATTTTTGGTAGCTCTTTCCTGTTTTGCTTTTGGAGAGTTGTACCAAATAACTGGGAAAGGATACAGTGTTCTAAATGTGTTTGGCAGCTAGCGTGCCAAAAGTTGCTGCCAAATACAGCCAGTCTTTCATTAATTGAGGGCTAACAGCTTTCTAATATGATATTTGTTTTTTTATCTTCTGTTATATTTAATAGCAATTACAATTAAAACAATGTCCTCTTCCTTCTAAATCCTGGTGAGCTTTGCACTTGCATCTAACTTTTTTAGAATGCTAATATGGCTGTGCGAGATGTAATGGAAAAATGCAAAGGCAGAGAAATGTGGTTTGAATCACAGCCTCTGAACTGGAAAATTAGAAGAACAAAGACTCCCAATGGCGAGTACCAAACATGCGCAAGACCACTGATGTGTTGGAGCTTGTTGTTGCATTCCTTGGGCACAAGGGAGCAGAACATTTCAGAAGCTCAGGAGGCCCCTGGCTGGCTCCTTCTTCTTTTTCCATAGTATCACAGAGAGATCAGCAAATAAATTCTATACACCAGCGTGGGACTATTGTCAACAGCCCAGTCAAAACAGCCTCTGAGTACAACCATCCTCCACCGTCATCCGCCTTTCGTGCAGCAAGCCTTCGTTCAAGGAATTCTTGCGAAACGCTGGTTTGGTAGTCAGCCAGCCGTGGTTCAACTTTGCATCTTGAATTCTATCTGTCGTCCACAGAGCAGCTGAGACTCGTCTTACTGAAGGTGTATCTGTACCACTGGACAAGGAGAAACCATCAGCATTCTTTCTTGGATTGTCACAGCATTACACTCTTAAGTGAAAGCATTCACAGAGCATATGGCCAAGGCATCCTAATAATTTTAGGTTGATTCCAATGCGTGATGGATGCTCAGCATTCGCTTGATGTATGAGCAGTCCAAGAAAATTCAGCTTCTCATTTATCTAGCAATGGAAAGAATTGGGGGAAATTCTCAGGTGCTAAGAAGACAAAAAGCACTCACACTGCCGTCCAACTTTATTCCTGGATCTCTGCCTTTGTTATTATTTTTAACCCTTTCATCTTCATCTGTGTTTCCATGTGTCTTAGATTGACAAGCAGCAGTTTGAGGAAACCGTGCGGACACTGAATAACCTGTACGCTGAAGCGGAGAAGCTGGGGAGCCAGTCGTATATTGAAGGCTGTCTAGCCTGCCTCACAGCGTACACCATCTTCCTGTGTATGGAGACTCATTATGAGAAGGTGATTAATAGTAGTAATACATACGGGTGCATATTTAACTGCATTGCTTTACCTCATTAGTACCACATTACCAATGAGATTCATGCGTCAAAGCTTAATGTGTCCATAAAACCACCTAGTGGTCAAAACAGCTGTTTGGGAAGAATTAGCCTTTGGAGCAAAACTAAGTTGGTCTATGGTTTTATTTTTCATAAAAACATTTGAGAGGACATGTGACAAACTGCAATGCTTTCTATATCTACAAAGCCATAAACTTTGCGATCCCATTGTTGGCCCTTCCATCTACCTCAGACATACCATCACTACGTTGTAGTACACCAAAAATCTCACCACAGTGGCAAAGAAATTCAAAAGCTGTGGCACAGAAACTGCACTGCCTGGTGGCACTCTATTAGTAATTGTCAGCTGACACAGACACAAGCGCACACGAGTATAAATGTTCACAATAGCATAGGCCACTTACACTTAGCCTAAAGTGTAGGCTGTGTGTGGATGAAGTGCAGAAGAAAATATGTATCTTAAGTCGTGTTGAGACCGTTTCACTCTTGGTTTTACCAGTTCATGTCTACTCCATAGGCAGAGATATACCAAGCTGACATCACAGACTTAGCGCTGACGAAGGTCGCCTGCTCCATCTCCTCACCTGTGCCAAAAATGGCAGTTTAATGCACCACACAGGTTATAGTCGACTGCCCACTGACACTTATGTACATTCTGCACCTGCATCAGAGGAAAATTCCTTTATTTCCTCTGTTGCCCTGCTTTTACACTGATTTACTAAGTTGAAGTGCCACCGCTGCTTCAACATGCTACAACAGACCAACAGGGTCCGACTAGTCCCAACAGTGCGTGACACACTGGAAAAACTAGAACACGGCTCAAACATTGGCCGACCGTCAGCTTGGTGTGTCGTGTATTTTATTCTTAAGGAACTCAAAACCGCACAGATTATTAAACAAAACTAAGCAAGATAAATTTGTGAATGTTCAAACCTTTTTTGACAATTACTGACCCGATAACAATAAAATCTGAAAGAATTCTGTTGAGAGTACAAAGCCTGACAAATTATAAAAAGCCCCAGGGCTTTTTCATGCCGTAAACATGACGCAGAAATTCAGGAACATGTGTTATCAGTTAAATTGATTGTTTGAATAGCAGATTTCTTTTGTATCATTGAGCGAAATGTGTGGAAATTAATCATTATGTTTTCCAATTCCATTTAAGTTCTTTTGTCAGCGGTGTCAGTTTTGTTTAAGCTTGTCAACACAGTCCAGAACCAAAGGTATTGAATTCCAATGATACAAAACAGAGACACTTATCACAATTAATGTGCTGGGAGAAGGGAGTATTTGGCGTTATATTGTGGGAAAAAATAATTTGACGCTTAATCCTATAAACTATTTGACTGCTTGTACGGAAACATTTAGATTAAAGATTTTGTTGTGTTTTTGGAACTAGTAAAAAGCAAGATACCAAAATATCATTTTGTTGTTCGTATCAAAACTCACATACAAAACGGGCAGCAGCATTTAAATGATACCCGGCCCTGATAATTAACAGCCTGATAAAGAGAGTGTAGACATGCAGGATCTATACTGGCTGCTACATCTAGACACATTAATGACACAGATTACGGTTGAGATTGGAGACAAGTAGGATAATAATAATAATGTTGAGGCAATGTGGAACATTGTATCTTGGTTGTAATTTCATTACTTGATAAGAGATAGCAAATAAATAAAATGTATTTTTGTCCCAGTTCATGGGTGATGTAAATAGATCCGTAAATCTGTGTTTTTGTCTTTTGGTGGACAGGAGTAAACTGGGATTTAAGAAAAAAAACATTTGGCTGGGTTGGATTTTATGAGCACTCATAAAGACATGCAATTTGAATTGACTGGTCATTACCACAGTCAGAATAGTTTGTTTTTTAGCTATGGAGATCAAGAATGTGGTGGGTTGGCAAATCTGATCGTGTGGTTGCCTGCTTCGCCAGACAGCGATGTGCTAGTGTGATTCCAGGTAGCAGCAGAATGTACTCTAGGAAAGCACTTCGCTCTTTCAGTTTTTGTCGATGGCAGTTAGGACGGGTTGATTCTAATGACTGTTTGTGTGAACGCTGCAATTAAACATTAAGACTATCCCCTAATCATTGCATTGCTTTCAAACATACAGTTATGTGCAAAAAACTATATAGACATAAAATCGACACAAGACATTTCATGTTCCTGACTGACATCAGGATGTAGAATTTGGTGAAAAAGGGTTTTTAGTCTATAAAGATTAACAGTCTGTATAAACAGTCTGACGGTCCATCCACCAGACATTTGACAACAACTTATTGTGGCTTTTGTACATTTCATTGGATGGTCCCTCTCCTCTTACGTCCACAGAGCAGGACATCCATGGTTTCCGAAAAGAATTTAACATTTTGATTCATCTGAGCACAGAACAGTTTTCTATTTGGCCTCAGAACAATTGAAATGACCGTTTTTGGATCGTGTTCAAATATGGCTTCTTCTTTGCATGATACAGCTTTAACTTACATTTTTGGATTACAGGATGAACCATGTTCACAGACAGTGATTTCTGGAAGTGCCTGAGCTCATGCAGTGATGTCAACTATGACAATCATGCCGGTTTTTTATGCAGTGCCCAAAGATCACACACATCTACGTTTTACCTTTGACCTTTTCCCTTGTGCACAGGGATTAGATTCTATGATACTTTTGATGATCAAAGTCCTCTCAATTTTACGCTGAAATTGTTACCAGTTTACCAACTTTTTGCCAGTTTTTGATTTGCAGCAGTTGTTTTATTATATAGGTTTATAGATGAAAACAGGTTTTTGCAAAATTAAGCAAAATTTAAAAAAAAGAAACTGAAATCTCTCAGTATATGGATCCCTCTCACAGACTACAGAACACTGACAAAAAGCTGTATTTTAAAAGGTACCGTTTTCAAAGATAGCCTGTCCATTAGTAAGACTAAAAGAAGAGATTAAACCTTTTCATTTGTGTATATATATATTATCTGAAAGAGAGTTAGAGGAAAACAGTGGATTGCTGAGAAATGTGAATCTGACTTCTACCCCCTCTTAGGTTTTGAAGAAGATTGCAAAGTACATTCAGGAGCAGAATGACAAGATCTACGCGCCACGAGGGCTCCTACTCACCGACCCGATCGAGAGAGGCCTGCGAGTTGTATCCTATGCTGTCTGGTCTGTTGTAGCCAAGATCTTACCCGCTCTTACAAATAAATGGCAGATTAATTTTTTTACGCCGCTTCTCCAGGGTAACAGAATAAAAGCAGTAGCAGAAAGACTAAAGATCAGATCATCGGCCATACAAAGATGTTAAAAACAAAGCCAAGGGTCAAAGCTGCAGTGTTTTTAAAAAAGCAACCTTACCTTGCATGAATGAGTGTATATGGAAAGAGGAATTATATGTTAAGTATTTTGGCCAAAAGTAACATGTTAAACATACCCTGAGATCAGAAAATGTGAATGTAATCACACCACAGCCTTAAGTAGAACAAGGAGCTTTCACAATGACCTAATAGAAATAGTGATTTACGGGCCTTCTGCCCCACCATCTCTTTCCCTGTAACTGCCGGGTGAAAATGGAAAGCAGCAGTCTGGGCAGCTTACAGGAAATCCAGTGCTATGTTGGGATACCCTGTAAAAACACCAGATAAAAGTTAGTATGAAATCCATAGCATCTGCATAAAATCAGCGGGTGCACCAACATCCTGGCTTTACCAGTCTGTGTGTACAGTATGTCTTTGTGTGTGGGGTGACTAACCATCCCCATTAATTGTAACCGAGCAGCAATGGGAGATTAGGGATAACAGACTATGACCGAAATTGTTCACAGCCGAGCTTTGTTCCCTCTCTCGCCTATGATTTTATAGGGTTGACAGTGATCTGGATTATTTCTCCCACACTGTCGGGCTGCCGTGCTGACTTTGGCATGGGAGCGTTGGGAGACTGACAGGAATGTCTCACCTCCGTGGTTGTTTTCACATTTGAAGCAGGGAAACGTGATCCTACTGTATTTGTGATTGCTTAATGATGTGAGTGCCTATTGATTTCCTTACCGATTTATCTTCTTTATCTGAATTCTCAAATTATTCCCTGTTCACATGTTGCACTGGAACTGCTACAGAGAGCCGTTGTTGAGGCAAGCCTATGTTTCAGTATAGCTTCAGTAACTTAATCCATTCTCTCCTTTAGCACGTCATCCATCTATCTTTCTCAAAATATGAAGCCTAGATGTCAGTCCGCGGCTGTCATGCCATCAGCCTGCACTGCTTTTTTAACTCCATGTATCTCTATGTAGTGAATGGATAGAGACATTCAGCATTCAACGCTGAATTAAAATGGCTGACCATAAATTTACAGTGAGCAGCACAGAGAAAAGAGTGAGTGGAAGTTAGGGCCAAAAAATGACCAAAAAATCAAGACAGGCATAATTTCTTCAGTATATGTATAACGTATAAAAAGCTGAATTTCAGTTTGACTGAATGAGAAGAAAAATGACCCTGAACTTGCTCTGATGGTCTGTTTCTTGACTGAATACTGTTAAGATCGAGGTCACCATCTTTGAAGAAAGAAGTCTGACTAGATAAAAGCTGCTATGGTGAGTCTTGATCCTAATTAACATTTCATAACAACCCATTGAATGTTTAAGTCTACAGGTACGTTTATTCCAGCTACGGAACACGAGGCCTTGAGTCCAAAAGCAGTAATTAAACAAGGTTCATTCCCTACGTGCCCTGCTGTCCCTTGCTCTCAGGCAGAATGCCTCCTCTGCTTTCAAAGCAGAAACCCACATCAAAGTTTAAAGCCTCTTCATCTGTGAGTAATATTAGTTAGGCGCTTTACTGTGGGGACGGCTGTTTTATATAGAATTTACAGGGATAATTCTGCTTCCTTTTACTGTGGTGCACAGGCTGTGCGCACTGTCCAGACCACGGCAGCACACTGGCTGCAGCTACATGTCCTCAAATAGTTTTAATTAAACTATTTAGTCAAACTAGTCACTTTCCTTGTTTACATATTGCCTGTCAGGCTTCTACCTCATTGAAAGAAGTTGGCGAATCGAAATCATTGCTGGTTCCCGCAACAGAACGAAGGATTATACCTTTAATTTTTAAAACGTCCACGAATGCCAAGTCCATTAGTAATTAGAAATGTGCATTGTTTTTTAGATTCAAAAAACCTTCTTTGTATTTTTTTTATAAAAATATAATTAATTTGCAGCTGATATTTAAGGACATACAGGTAGATAGTGCAGAAGACATAATCATAACCTTAATAAATTACCACTAGGCTGCTTTAATATGGCACTCACAAGCACAGGGACTAGATTGAACCTTAATGAACATGAAAGGCCAAGAAAGGCCAATTTACATTTGCTGTTTCTGCAATTTAAATGGTTGAAATGTTTCAATGTCACCATGATGAATAATTTCCCAGCTGCCAGCACTAACTTCAAAAATCACAATATTGCCAGTCTCCCATCTTGTTTCCTAATTTTATTACCCTGGCAATAAGAGCTTGTTAAGAGCAAGTCAAACAGCTAGTCACAAAAAATGATTAAAATGTAAATGTCTGTCATTGATTTGAAATGTTGAAATCATTTTCTTGGAAATGATTTGCAGCAAAGAAAATATTCACTTTCTGGTTTATTCTGCGCTGAAATGTATTTAGAACAGCCTTCAGCAGTTATCATTCCATAGCACTTATTTATTTTCTCAAAACATATTTGTATGTTAGAATGCTCAAACACTGTGTGGCTGCGCAGTTACGATGGTCAGCTACAGACGGCTTTGCAGAGCCTTCACGCCGACAGATGGCTCCAGGTTTTTACCTCATCCCACAGATTGTATCGATTTTTGTTACGGTAAATCCAAACTTTTTATCTTTTTAAAGAATATGACAGGGAGGCGCGTAGCCTGGTGTCATCCCAGGATGTGCAGAGCCAAAAATCGTACTGAAAAGTACTTTGTATTGACGTTGGACAGGGCCCAGTCTGCACTGCAGGCGGAGTAAGACATAGCCCATAAATATTTTACCTGTGGGGAATGTTGTGTTTGGCAGCATGTTTGAGACCGTGGACCCTCGTGGATGGATAAACCATTGCCCTACTACTGTATAAATGCACACAGGGATTAATCTTTCATTTGAGGTCTCTGCTGAGCGCCTCCATACATATACATGTCTTGTTGAGGAATGTAAACCCAGGCCTTTTATAAGTAGCTGTTGAAAGAAGAGTGCGTTGGAGCTTTGCCATTGTCAAAAACAGAGTAAACCACAGCAAGCAGACTGAACACACAGAGAATATCCGTCCTTCCCAGTGTTTGAGCTCCTAAATGTTGCCAGAGTCTCTTCTTTGTTGCCTCCAGATATGTACTGACATTTTACTGTATCTGACCAACATCAGCCTTTTATTAAAGGTCTTTTGTTAATGAAGGCGTCATCATTCTTGCAATCATCTTCATGGGACAGTCTTTAAAATTTGCTGTGAAAACTTCCCCACCATCACTGCAAACCCCGTTTCGAGAAAAGTTGGAAGGTTCTGTGAAATGCAAATAGAGATAATCCAGTGATATCCAAATCATTTGAAAATTATTGTTGATTAGTTGAAACACAGAAATCTGAACATTTTGTTTTCAAACTGCTTATTTTATTCCTTTTTGGCCTTTTGATGCAACATGTCTTACAAGAAAAATTGATGTGGTAAAGAAGCCCAAAGTAATTTTGGAAACAGTTAAATTTCCCCATTCACGGTTCACATAGGATTTCAGCCGCTCAATATTTCAGGGCAACCTTTGTCCTTTTTTTCTATTCATAACTTAACATTTTTTAAATGTGGAACAGGTTTGGACGGCAGGTAAACCAGTTAATCACCTGGACTGTTACTGTTGGAATACATGCAGAACGTGACTCGACTTCTGAAACTAGCAGGACTTTCCCTGAAACACACGCCAGGATGGCAGAACGTATTGTTCCAAATCCTGCGTACGTCATTCAACATTATTAAAAACCAAAGCAGATGTGCAAATTACCACATCTCCACCCCCACAATGTCACCGAGGCTGACTTTGAATTGATAACAAGTCGGATGTTCCCCTCATCCCTTTCCACCTCACCTCAGTCCATTTAAATGAGCTCAGGATTACAGCTATTTACATTAGTCCTGTAATCCGTTGTTCATATTGGGGAATATAGAGTAATTCATCTGTAAAGATGAAATAGTTTGGAGAGTTTTAGGGATTCTCTTATAACAATTCACAGTCCTCCTCCCAAGTGTCTTTTTGGTTGTATGTCTCACCATCGTAAGCTTTTCTTCCTTATCCATTCATCTGTCTTGTCTTATGCTTTCCCCTGGCTAGCTTTAAGCTTTAAGATGTTTTTAGTTTGGCCAGGAGCCTCTTAGGATGAACTGTACCGTGGATCAGCCTCTAATGGCACGACTGAACTATCATAAACCATGTAACTCCTGACCGCTGAGCAATGATGTCTTCACATGTTGTCCAAAAGATATTCTGCTCTAAAAAAGGTGTTTTTAGGCCCCAAACGTGTCAATCAGGCCGCACACATAATATTTTCTCAGTTTGTTCTTCTTGCAAACGCAAATAAAGAAAAACTAGAAACATAATAAAGAATTATTTTTCTAGTTGTGCCCATCTTTTAAAATTGTTTGTTAGATTAAAATTGTGTAATTAAATACATAGTTATATCATTTATAATGCCTATACAATAGTATTATCTGCTTTTAATACCTGTGCTTTTTAAAGATCACAACCAACGAGGTGAATCCTTTATGTATATGATGCTTGTTTCATTAAAGCAAACGTCAAAGCTGTGTTAGGCAGTGTACTCTGAGTGATCCAGGTGGATCCGTTTAAACTCTGTAAAGCCACGTCAGCTCACTCAGTGCTGTGCTTGTAGTGATGCAGCAAGCGGATCCGCAAAGAATCCCAAATCCTGAGTAACTATCGGTGTCAGTGAGAGCAGAGCTGGTTCAATGCAGTTCATGTTCACTGGGAGAAAGCACACATTCAAGGCTTCTGTAAATGAAAATGAAGAAACATCCATCGGTGAGAGTACAAACCCAACACAAATGTTGTTTACCATAACCGGCTAAATATGGCAGCAGTTGAAACTGGCATAAAAGTCGACTTAGAAGCACTAAGTCCCACGTCACTGTGTGTCTGAGCTACATCCTGTCGTTCGGTTTCTTACCATGACATGAATGACGGCTCTGAAAACTAAACTGATTTATTGTTCACTCAGGTTTGTGTTTTTAATCTGTCTTTGTAGCAGCCCTGTACCTGTGCCCACCTCCCGGAGGACCACCTAGACCTGCACCCTTAACACTGCGTCTCTACAATCTAAAAACCGATCTGTTACTGTACGTGCATGTCCCATGTTTAGAGTATCACTGACCAAGTTTGAAATTATTTGTCACATATTGAAATCTTATTTAAACATTATGCATGAAGTCATATTCATTAGTTGAGCATTAAACTGTGTTTAGTTAGAGAAAAGTAAAGGTTATCATTGAACAACTGATTACTACTGTAAAACTGTTTTTGAGAAATAGTATTTGTGGAGCTACGAACTTTTGTATATTTTTGTCTTTTTCGGACACTCCTTTTTCAATAATGAAGCCGACACACAGGGTAACTTATTTTTAAAAAGGTTTGTAGAAGTCATCCACACCCGTGCTTTAAGTGGTCGTCTCGCTAAACCGACATCGTTTACTGAAAAAAAACAGAGAAATCTGGTTATTAATGTGAGTCGCTGCATGTGCCACACCTCACGTTCATGCTTTCGCTTCCATTCCCGTATCTTGGAAGGATGTTTGGTGCTTTCTACCTTTCCTGCATGTTTACTTTGTAGGGTTTGACCTGTGTAATTAATGGCTGAGTGAACTTAGTCAGACTGTAAACATTCCAGTCAAAGGTTATTCATTTGCTTTATGAAAAACCAAAACGTGTTTGTGTTCAGTATTTTGCATGTACTTATCTTAATGCTACACTTTGAGGCAGTTATTTTATTAGACTGTGCTATGCATAGTGTTCAGTGACTACTGCTAATGTTTTCCTTATGTACGCATATATTCATATATTGTGGCATAGCCTTTGACCGATGTATTAAAAGTGCTCTTGTTTGTTGACAGTGCCTGTAATGGCTTTGAATGTTGCCTTTGTGTAAGTCTGAAGGCCCAGTCACACCAGGATGTAGAGCAATTCCATTTTCAGTTTCTTCCTCTAGTCCACAAACACCAGACTGACATACATAGTTTGTGCATTAAAATGACTTATATTTCTATTTATTATAATTATTTGAGTCATTTTGCTCCAGACGCGCTCTGAACGATGAGCACACCGAAGGGCTGGTTACACCACACTACATTCCCATCATTCCACCGGACCCACGGGCTGTGCTCACGCAGTCTGTCGAAAGACCTCGCAGACGCTTCCCGCCCCGTGGCCTTTGCTTGTTGGTCAGCAGTCTAACTCAGTGTAGACAAACTTTTTCCAACAAATTTGTGCTGTTGACTTTTGAATGGACAGTCAGCACTTGTAAAATGGAGGCAGCGATTCGAGCCATTCACCATTTTGACTGGGGTCCATGAGACAGGAGTCAGTGGTGACTGTACAGGATCTATTATTCACTGACCTGAGCCAACGAGGCAGTCAGTTTTCTGACTGTTATAGCTTTATTGTTCCTCTTCAGTAGATGTTTTATTGAATGTAAAAATGTGAACAAAATGCCAGGTGGGAACAAAAGGGGCAGTATCGAGGAAATAAAGTCAATCATCGGTCAGTTGGGGTCGACCCACTAGCCCTGCGAGTATAATCAATACAACTCTGTAACAATACACCATATGTTTCACTATTTCTGGTGTGACCAGGCCTTAACGAGAGGAACATGTCAGCCAGATCTTGGACTTGTTTACTGCAAGTTACATAAATCCAAGTCCATGTTTCTCCACATTCAAAAAAACAACTTAAAAGAAAGTTTCGGTGATTTTCTGAAAACTGACACTAAAACCAACACTGTACTCAGTTTTGGTTGTCAACCTACAGTCTGGATTCGCAACGGACCGTCATTGTTTCCTCACAAATGTTGGAATACATCAGCCATACACGTCACTCCACTGGGTGAGATATTTCGTCATTTTGAAAAACCCAGAGCCTTAAAAATATTGTCCACATTAATCAGAGTCTCCATAATTCCACTTTATATGTATTTTGGAGCACAGATGAACACACTAATCCAGGCTGCAAATTGATACATATTAAATGTAAGTAGAGAAGCTTCAAGGTTGGTTTTAGCTTCAGTGTGGAGGTTCCAGACTATATGATATAATTTAAAAATAATCAAAGTTATCTTTTTAAGTCTAAATCTGTTGTTGGACATATAATGTTTAGCTTTAACTGTCTCAGACGTCTTGTGAATGTGGACTGACAGAAAGTGTCGGTTTATGAAGAGTTATTTTCATTGTAAACAAGCTTTCATCCATTTTTGATTTTGTTCATCCTTATGCTAAATACTACATAGTTCAGATCTCAGTCAACTGAATTTTCCTGTTTTCTTTGAAATGCAAGTGTTTTATGAATCTCAACGTATGCTCGTAAATAAAACGTGTACATATTTTACATGTTGCTGTTGTCTCGGTGTTTTTTTGTTTCTGAGAATTTTCATAAACGTATTTGCACAGCTGAAATAAGATTTAGAAGACACAAAATTCCTGGAATTTGTGGTGATTTAGAGACAAAATGTTCAGCCGCGTTTCAACTTGGTTTGTTTTCAAGGGCGATATTTTGTGTTGTCTCTTTGAGTTATACAGCAGAGAAGCTCTATTTCTCACAGCGGAGGTGAACCCTGACCAGACGATCTTATATTCCCACAGGAACGATAGAGGGATGCAGAGAAGAGGGAAACCATCCCTCAGCTGAAGGAATCAGAATTAGAGTTTAAGCCGTCACATCTGCTAACTGATCTTTGTCGAGGGACGGCACGATTAAAAAAAAAGATCAGTTTTTAATAACATGACATTTTTCACTGTAATTCTTCAACAAATATAGGATTTAAACTCTAAGCCCATTAAACCAGAGATTATCCAAAAGAGAGGGAAATTGCATGCAAGTGTTTGAAGAGGGAGAAGCTCCATGAGGAACTAGTCGTTTAGAGCCTTTCCACTACCGTTTGTTGTCACATGAAATTAAAGAAAGAATAATTTATTGCATTGGCTTTTTAAATACCATTTGTATCACATGAATAGTGGTGGTGGTGCTGGTGGTGTTGGCGTTCATTTGAATTAAGCCCACGTTTCCAAGAAACCCCAAAAAAAAGGCTACTTACAATATACTTTTGTGATTTGCTAAGAAGGAGAGTTAGTTGGGATTACCGAATGTTAACATGTGAGCTCACTGCAAAGAACTAGGATGGAGGTGGCACAATAAGCAACAGCCACAACAAAAACCTACATATTCAAAGCCACAAATGAATAAAGAGCCATGTTCACTCCCTTTGTGTCATTTTTCTTGGCAGGGCCAAAATGTCTTTGGATTTCAGAGCATATTGGTAAATATTAGTTTCTGACTTTCACGTCATTGCTTGTTTTGTCTTGACGAACGACAAAAAACAAAAAATTCCCCTGGACAAAATGTCAGAAATCTGATCTCGTCACAGTGATCAGATGAGGTCTTGATCTGCACCAGCGTGAAGTTTTGCAAGAAGTAAAAGTTCATTTTGCAGTGGGAGTAACACAAATCATACTGAAGGAACAAGTCATCCATCTCATGCAGCGATTAAGTGCCTCATTGCGGTTGCAACAAATTTGTAATGTGCAAATGTCGTGAAGAAAAGCTCAAAGCGTGGGCATGTACATTTCTGGGGAGACCCTTGACCCCTGGACCCACTCATGGGCCAAACACGGGAACAGTGGATCGCATCCGAGGTTCTGTCAGTGGAAAGAAGGAGCAAGCAAACAGAAAGACATTTAAATCCAATATTTTACTTCTCATGTCAAAGAAGTTAAATAAAATTACTTATAAGGAGTTTTCCTTTTTTTTTTATTTGATATGCCCTGAAGCAAAAGGTTCACAGTCGAAGAAAACCCTGTATTTTACAATTAACATTGCAGTAAATTGCGGTTTCAGCCGTTTACCTCCATAGAAAGCCACAGCTCAAAATGAGTAGGCCTTGTTACTTTTCTGAAGTGCAATACAAACCACAAAGGAACAGGAATTTTGGAATATGGAAGCACACCAACTTGCTTTCAAAAACCCATAAAAAGGTTTTACATCATGGCAGCAGCAGGACCCCTGCCGCCTCTTTTCTGCCAACCACACGCATATAAAACATGATCACAGCTTTCGGTGGTGTCACGCAACAAGATATGACATTTTTCAAAGCACGTTGGAAAGATCAAACACCAGGTCTGAAGAGTCACCTGTAAGGATATGGAATCCATTGTAATACATCAAAAAACATTGACAATCAGTTTATGTAGTCCAAAGATTTTATATGAAAAACATAAATGACAGTACTAGTAACTGTATGAGTAACTACTTCAAGTGTTTGGAAGACACTGTACTGGTACCACAAAAAGAACCTCATATTTACATAGGTGTGATAAAAAAATGTTTTTTATTCTAGATTAAATTCCCAGCATGTTTTAAAACATAAAGGTCTTTATTCTCTTTAACATGCACGAAGAAGAACCAGCGTAGTTTGTGTGAATGTGAGCGAGGCTTCACATCTGACAGCTCGGTTTACACTGCAGCACCAGCAGATCTGGCTGTGCTCCAGCATCCACAGCTGTAGTCCCCTCCTTCAGAGAAAGCAGCCGCAATTTAAAGACCGCACAAAGATTCGGGGCAGCTTACTGCCTCACTTTTAAATGACTGTACTTACGACAACTGTAATTCATCAGCTTTATGGGTTATTGGATGAACTCTGACAGGAAGAAAAAAAATGTATAATTGGACTTTACTGTAAACATCCCTCCTCTCTGCCCGTGGGCTTTGAAATGAGATCTGTCTGCGGCACATGGGGAAACACACAATTGTTTGGTATGAAGATGGACCAGTCCTTGTTTTGTGTGAAGCAGATTCAGGACATGTTCACTCTGTGTGTGCGTGTGTGTGTGTGTGTCCCACATCTCAACCAAAGACATGCCTGGACTGAGGTAACTGCTTCAGAGACAGGATGAACTCTAAGTCTCCACAGCTTCCTGTAGACACAAGAATGTAATGTGCACTTGAGGCCACAGGAGGGCAGTGTTGCACCATGGTGGGCTGCTGTTAAACTGCACTTAAAAAATTTAATAAATAATGCACTTTTTAATGTTTTAAACTTACGTTGTTAACTCCTATATACTTTCAATGTTTCTCCCTTACAGTGTTAAAAAATGTAAATGTATGAGAATTTTAAAATGTGTTGCAGGGTTTGTGTTCTTTGGATCCATGTTGGCAACATCATGTGATCAACAAACCCAATACACAGGAAAAAGTCCTGCACACTGACAAAGCAGCAAAGAAGCTCTTCAGGTGCCTGAACGCCCCATTTGTTCTCTGAAAAAAACATTTTGGGGAAAGACCGTCACTCAACTTACAGACCCTGATATTCTGGAGGCATAAGTAGGCGATCAAGCTGTCAGCAAAAACCAATGAGGAGAGGAGAAGCCAAGGCTGTTCCACAAGAGTCCGTTAACCACCTGGGTCTGATTATTCATCTGGAACATTAAATCCACCTGGTGGTGGACGGGTCAGCACAGGTCACACACAATCAGTGCGAGGTTCTAATGACCCTGTAACATTCTGTCCCTCTAAACTAACATCTTCCCAATGCTCCGGCCCTTCCTTTTAAACTATAAGCTCAAAATTTAAAAATAAATTATAGGATGTTCCAGGAAAGAGTCTGTGTGATTAGTGAACTCAATTCCACTTCTGACAAAGTCCATAAGATACGTTAGATGCTAATCAGCTGAAGAACCACAGATGGACTGACTCGTTATTTGTCATTTACTTTTCTCTTAGCCAAGATATTAAGAAGATCACGCGGTTTCTCCAACACTCCTCCTTTGCCTCACTACAGAGCAACATCCATCTTTTAGTTTCTTCTGGCGCCTCCATCTCCACCCAGAGAAACATGTTTGCATGTGAGAACTGTCTGACGTGTGAGAAAACCAAACGTGAACATGTGTCATCCAGGGTTGTCGTTTCCAAATGGCTGTGATCACTTTTTAAATTTATTTTTTTAAAAAAAAGAGCCTATAGTTTTTAAAGTCAATATTCAGAACCAATTTTATTTCTATTTTTGAATCCACTGTTTTATCTAATTTATACCTCATGGCAGCTTGATGAAAAAAAAAAACACTAAAATGACCATCTTCAGCAGAGAAAGCCACAGTAAATTAAATTTAAAACTATTTTTGAAACGCCTTTTTTAAAGGAACTTAATTCAATACATTTTAATGGTTATTCAGGACCTGCTACACTGCAGGTTCTCTGTATGTGCATGTTTTAATAAGGTGACATTTTGTGTCTAATAAATGAGAGAATCCTTTGAAATGACTGGTGGTACATAAATGGAAAATGTCAAACAAAAAAATTAAATGTCTGTCTATCGGGTTGTTCGTTTGATAAACTGCTATTGTTTAGGTGCTAAAGTCGAGTTAACCGTTTCTAACGAAAAGCTGGTGGCAGACGCACATTTTTATGGGAAACTTGTAAAACTTTAAGGGTCCAGTGTGCAGGTTCGGGAGACTGGGGACCAGCTTTTTTTGTCAGTAGTTGTGTGTATTGGAATATGATACACAAAACCTATTTGTCTTTAAAGAATGAGCTTTTAAATTCTTGAATAACATTTAGAAACCTTGAAGGTTATCAGGTGGTTGTGTGAAAAAAAGCATAAGACAAAGGAAAAGACAAACAAATCATGTGGTACAGTGGAGGAAGTGAAAGACTGGGGAGGCTGAGGACGGCTGGTCTTCATATACCTTCTGGATCACCTGGACAGGTGCATCCAGTTGCATTAATAGACTCCGCCCACCAGGACCTGAAGGGAGACACGAACACAGAGCCCAGGCGGAAACAAACCTACAGGCCGTGGCCGAGCTAGAGGGTCACAGAGACACAATCTCTGATCAGGCACCTGACCAGCTCTGCTGAAGGTCACTGCAAAAAGAAGAAGAATGTCTCCACGTGTGATGCCAGTGTTTTGAGCTGGAATCACTTCATGCAATATAATTGTTTCTAACATGGTCCGTGTGTGTGACTAGTTCACATTATGATAAGTGGTATTTTCTCTCTGACGTTAGTCCGACATTAAATAACTACAGAAAATAAGATACTCTCACTGGTTTAATTAATGCAGTTCTAATGAAAAACAGTATGTAAAACAGATAAACACATAAATCTTAAAAAAGAAAGCAATGACCATAAACACCACCTAACAGCAAAGATTGGTTGCTCCATAACTCAGACTTTTATTATAGAACACATAAAGCACATCATTTCATACACTCAGTTCAAGTATACTGTTAGTATACGTAGTGTTCATCATGTACTGCGCCCTCAGAAAATAGAGGGACAGTTTTATAGCACCAATATAAAAAAAGGTACAATAAAATAGGATTCACACATACAATAAAGAACAAATATGTAAAAACCTAATGACATGTATTTATTATTTTCTTTGAAAACCTGTGAATAGAAATCAGCTTAACTGCAACTCTGGCTGTCTGCACATGGAGGAATGCTCTTTCTTCCGTGTGTGTTCTCTCTGCTGTGGGAGGACGGTGCGTGTGATGCAACGGGATGGAAATCAGCTGTTCTATTTCCTTGTGAAAGTAGGATGAAATGCAGCGAGAGGACATATCTGAAACTTTTTAGAATCCTCCTGTAGAGACATCAGACTGTGGGATACGCATTGAAATCACTTGCCTATCGCAGTGCAAAGTAATTTTTCTTAATGCGTGTTAATAAGGTGGACGAGTGGAAGAGCAGCAGACGTGCTGTTTATCCTTTCAGGCCTCTGAGACGGTTGATTGACAGCTGATGGGCAGGAACGTGGACACACGTGCAAATAAACTTGCTCTGAAGCTTATGAGCTAAGGACATCGAGTGTTGTGCTGTCAGTGGTTTTTAAGATGTGGCCTGCGAACTAACGGCTTGTTCGGTTTGTACAGTAGATAAAGAAGATCAGCTCAGACTAAAACTAGTCAGTCACAGTCAGCTGCTAACGGTGAAGCTGACAGCTTATTCAAAGAACACTGAACCATTGACTACTGTCGGAAAACCATGTTCGTAGGCCGACACAGTATTTAACCAATGGCACAGGCCCGGGCCTTCACCTGAGACGTGGGACTCGAGTCACATGACTTGACTTGAGCTGAGGTGCGGGTAACTTTGGAGAAAACTGGAGATGGTTTAGCTTGAAGCTTTGCAAACAGGGCACATTAATGTTTGGGTCGTCCCTATGAGAACTCTGGGGATGATATTAAGAAATTATTTTGGTAACTGGGGCTTAGTGATCTTATTTGATTGAATCCAAGTTTATGAGGAGTCTTTGCCACTGTAAATCAGAGGGAAAGTAACGTTACTGCCTTGGAGGGAAATTTTGTGACTCATGACCTTTAATGAACAGGAGTGAGATTCATGTCATAAATTATGTAATGAATTACAAATAACTTTTCCAACAGTGTCCATAAGTGGCCATAATGTTACTCCAGCGGTTTGAGATTCTGCTGTGAATAATTTAATAAAGTTGGGTCAGGTGTCGTCACTGTCAAACATGAGATAGATCAGACGAGATTCAAAAGGAGTGAGAGACGCCACAGTTTTGTTAATGCTCAAAATGCAGCCTGACTTTTTTGACCACTGTCTTTTAATGGATTTTGGACACTGGGCAGATTTCCAGAATTTTATGAACTGTCTCGTGACTTGCTGGACTTCTAACAGGGTCTCGACTTGTTTGACTCTCGCCACAGTGACTTGAGACTTGAAGACCAGGGTGCTAACACTAAGCATTATTGCAGAAAAAAGAATTGCACTGTGTTTTTAACTGTCTTGCAAGCTAATCACCAGTTAAATACATTCCTGCCCAGTCTCCATATGGGGATGATATGATATGGGGCATTGTCTTCGTACAGTTTGTGAAATTTTGAGAATTCCGAGCCACAACCAGCTGGTTAGTTTTTTTTATTTGCTCAAGCAGCGAGCTGCACTCACACAGAGCAAGTGTGAGTCAAAGTTCACTATATTTTAAACTTTGGACGCATCCCCACTCCCCCCCAACAATGACAAGACTCATGCAAAGAACCATTTTTTCTGCAATAATGTAAACGTTATAAATATGGACATACGAATAAAGTGAGGGTGTTAGTGTAAATAGCTGATATGCCGTTGGAAATGCTCTTTTTCTTACGAAACAGCTTGTGTGTATGTGAACGGCACTTCATGACACTCTTAAAGTGGAGGAACGCTGCTATTATTTCCACACACAGGCTGCTTCTGTCGTTAGTGCCGATTCCTCTCAATCAGCAGGCGCCCTGGCACACACATCCAGACTCTCCAGGGTCGGCTTTGAACAAAAACACTGCGGCTAGGCCTTTTTTTTTATGTGCTGCACATCAAAGTAGACACATTTTTGATGAAACCCCCCCTCCAAGTGCTGCACCTTGTGTAAAATACCTGACACTTCCCAGCAGGTTTTAATTCATCACTCAAAAATAGGGGTGTACAGAAAGCTTTGCCATTCTCTTGATCATAACCAGGGAGGCTGGGAGTGAAAGGCTGTAGCTGCCTCTGTTTGGACAGGAGGGGAGAATCAAATATTCCTTCTGCTGGGAGAAATACAAAGCGGGGTTTGGGGGTCAAAGAAAGCTGCTGCCATGTGGATGAAAGGGGCATAAAAAAAGATGGTTTGACCAGGGCAGAGCCGGATGAAGGAATCCACCACAGACAGAGATGAGTAGTGGTTAGTGGGCTTCAGATAGTCTCCCTGCTGCAGGAAACAGCCAGTTGATTCCGCTCCTCTGCTTTGTCTTTACCTGTGGGTCACCTGGTTGTTGAGGAGCCCTGGGAACGTCTGCTCTGTCTCACTGCTTAATGAGCCACCTAGCAGAGCAGGAGAGACTGAGAGTTACTGCCTGCACTTTGTCCTCATTTGAGACGGTGTAACAGCAGGTTCAGTCTCTTCTATTTTCAGGTATTATACATGCAGCGGATTCCTGTCCTGTATGTGTCCACACATGGTTTCACTTAGCAAAGAAATACAGCAGGTGGTGACCCAGTTCCCCACACGGGGGTCTGTGAGAATAGTAGCCGCATGCAAAGCCCCCTGCTTTTAAAAGAAACGTGTGGCAGCCCAGACTATTACATTCAGAACTGGACAACTTGTTCGTAGCTGTGACTTGCACCAAAGTTACCAACGGATGGAGGATCAATGTGTGTTTAACATGCATTTAAGAGAAGGTGAGTCTTATTATTAGCAGTTGTTTCATTCACAGTAATTTATTCATGCAGGGTGATGCTGTATTAAAAAAACAAAACAATTCCCTTCCATTACAGCAGGCTTTGCAGAGCAGAAGTCTGCTGCATGGGAGAGGGAAGATTAGTGTGTGTGAATATGAATAGTCATTTAGTGCCGGTGCTGAGTGCAGCAATTACTGATTAAAATGGAAAAAGTTATTGATAATCAACAATTATTATTGCTTTTGTGAGGAAGTTGTCGGTTAAAGTGTCTCTGCAGTGTTGATTGCACAGATGAAAGCTCTTCAGCCTGGAGGATCCCATCACGTCATTTTCAGAGAGCGAGTTCTCTTCCACATGATTTCTTATAGAATTACTGTGATATCTTACCATTATGGCAGCTGTACATCCACACACGATGGCCATCGTAGCGACATCTGCATTTCACTACGTTATTAGTGTAGTCTGACTCTGGCACTTCATAGTTTGGATTAATTACTATCTGTAAGAGTGAGAACAGCAACGATCCAAGGATGACGCAGGTCAATTCACTCATAATTTATTGAGAAGAAGAATGAGCAAAAATCTGAAACGTTACCTGGAAAATGTAATCTCCAGGTTTCACATCAGTGATGTCCACCCACTGGCAGTCAATGTCGTGCCTGTAGGTGTCCCAGCAGCCCACGGTGATGCCCTGCTCGCCAAAGTTAGCACATTCATACTTTTTCTCAATACCTGCAATGAGACATTATCGTGACAGGAAATTAATCTCTCTGCAAATCATATCTACAAATTTAAAGCTGCACTGTACATGTTTTGGCCACTTGAGGGCAGCAGAACAAGCGGCAAACAACACGGTCATTATAATCAGGTTGAGATGTTATGGCGACATGTTAAAAGCTGGTGATTTATGGATCCTGCAGACACATTTGTCATCCTGTGTCACTTCATCCTTTTTCAAATGATTTGGCCTCCACCAGCTTCTCAGCACTTACAGTAGCTGCTAAAGATATTTGTCTGACATTTGGTGCAGGGCAGGTGATATACAAACACAAATCACTTCAAATGAAGGAAAGCAGAGCTGGAAGTGACAGTTTTAAAGTTCACCAAGGCTCCATCATTACAGGTGACGTCTTTCACATTACTCATTTAATCCATGGTTGGAATAAAAACACTGATCGGTGAGGCTTTAAAAGTCCATTAGTGTGTTTCTGTCACTATGTTTTTTTTTCCACACTTCTTAAAAGTGAAGTAGCAACCATAGTGAAATGTGATTCCTACCTTCATCGCACTCGGAGTCTTCGAGGCAAAAACTTGCTTTGTGTCCTTCTGCCACTTTGGTTCCGTTGAGGCTGTAGAGGTCGTACAGAGTAAACACCTCCATGCTGTGATAATGCCTGCACACACAGACAGAAATGCACTTTTCACACCTACTTAGGCTGAAAATACAGTGCTACAGGACATTTAGATTTCTGCCAGACCCCCGTCTCTGCTGAAAACTATTCAGTCTAGATTTGAGCTTTAATACACAACATTTTCTTACATGCTGACAACTACTAACTTGTCCTCCAGACAAAACATATGGGGCCTTTTTTGTAAGACTGTGCACTGCAGTTTTATCTTAAGTCAAAGGAAGAGACATGACTTTGCCTGTAACCAGTGTTTAATATGAAATGTTCTTTCTGATTCATTCAAATGTCTCCACTCATGTGCCAACGTTGAAGCTGAAAGTTCACTAATCTCCTGAACAATAAATGTCATGTACACTGCAGTATTATCATTGTTGTGTAAGATGGGCTGCACAAATGTACTTTTATCTCAACTGTCTTATTCATGGTTGCACTATTATGTGTAATATTATGTGCAAATATTTTTTCTTTTCCTATTACTACATGTATTTATCTAAAATATTATTTATTCCGATATATTTTCTCCCAATAAGGAAGGAAAAACATGTATATAAGTGGTTTTTTAAAATTTATGTTTAGTTTTTTTCTTTTGGAAAAACATTTTTTCATTCTGAGAAGCAAAGAGGCCATTAGTTTAACTTAATAAAGACTGGAAAATTGTATAATTTCAGAGCTACAAGGTGCTGATAGGGAGTTCAAAATAGAACAACGTACCAATTTCCATTCATATATTTCCCAAATAATTATTTCTTTAAAGCAGAGTGAAGAAAATTTCCCATTGTTTTACATAAATGACTATTTTAGCCCCTTGTATAAGCAAACTTTCTCTCGGACATCTGGGAGAAATTAACATGACGGAATCTTGCACAAGATTCCCTGTAGCCTGTGACACCAACCTGTGACAGTCATGCCACACCCAGGTTTCTCTGCTCGCTTTGGGCCTGAAGTCAGACTGGCCGTTATTGTGGATCTGGGAGGAAAAGCGCAGCAGGCGGCGGTAAGAGTTGGCCGGCGTCTGGCTGGAGGCTGAGGCCAGACAGTTTTCCTCATACGCGCACTGCAGCATGAACATGGGCCTGTCCTCCATGTAGGTGGTCTGCTCCACCACCTCCGGGTTCAAAACCAGGTCAGGAGCCGCTGTGGACAGGACGACCGAGGAGAAAAAAAACCCACAGACGAGCAGACAGAGACAACAATAGTGTTTAGAAGCACAGGAGTTGCTGAAAAAAGCTCTGCTGTGTCTAAAAGCTAATGAGTGGCTTCTCTTCCAAACTGCATAGCCCTCGTGTAAGTCAGCAGGGAAATTAGAGTTTCAGTTATGCAAACATGCTCTGAGACCGAGATTCTCCAGAGGCAGAAATCATTTCATTTGGTGAATTAAAGCTCTGAGCAAAGCAACAGAGTGAAAGCTTTTCAGCGTGAACGTTAGCTGCAGTTACAAGTGGAAATGTCAATTACTTGTTTATTTTTTTTCATAATCCATAAGCGTACAGCGTTCAGTGTCAGATGATCACAGTCTTTAAAGACAATCTCGGCTGATCTCTGGGCGTCTTTGTTCCGATTAGCTCCTAAAAATGTTCACCTGCAAAAAGAGGAATTTCTTACTCTCAGAGCACGAGACTCCGGCAGCATTCCGTCCGCCTCCTCTCGGGCAGCTCAGGTGGGCTCCGTGGTGCAGACAGTGGGACAGAGACATCTCGGTTCCAGAGCAGCGAACACCGCTCATCACCACGGAGTCCGCACTCACCTGGCCTGGCCAATACCAACTGTCCTGTGGAGACACGGCGAAGGTGCTTCATGGGTCACGGCTGCTCAATAACCATTTCATTTTCAAAGCCTGCTGTCAAAGCCTTTTAGGTATTTTTCCCTGTAAAACATTAATTTACAGTAACCCAAGGAAATCTATTAAAGTGATTATCGCTGGATGTTGCTTTAAAAAATGAATCCTAACCGTTTTATGTTTTTGGTATGTAAACGTTTGATTTCAAAACCTGGATTACATGCAGACATGTTAAAAAATAATCACTATCAGTTGTTTCTTCTGTGCTATGCAATAACTTCCTTTCCCACTGTTCTACCAGAAAATGACATTTTTAAAAACAACAGAGTATCTGCGAAACTGTGTTATTAACCATATTCCTACTGAATGTTGTGATGATGCTAGGTAATCATCTGGGTACTTTTTTTGTTGGATATTATTGGCAGCAATATCATGAAATCTTATGAGGAACGGTAAGTCTCCACAACGACCACTAGAGGACACAATCCATCCTTCTACAGCATCACGAATGGGACGGGAAGTTGGAGTGATGATGTGGCATTGAAATTTCTATATATCATCATCTGAAACAGATGACTAGATTGTGTCTGCACTGAGCAGAATGTAAATAACTGGTAAGAATGGAACATGAACTGCCAAACAATGTCTTCATGTCTGTGATATCAGTGTGTGATGAAACTATAACTACATCTGCTCTCAGAGAAGTCCCTGTTATTCCTGTCACCTTATAATCATTCGGAAATGATCCATAATTCCCAGTAATAAACCTCTGCTCTCCACTGTCTCGCAAATATTTTCCAAGGTTGACGATATGAAGACATGCCGTCAGCTGCTGTGACAATTATTATGTTGCACACAGCTGCGTTGGAAATGCTTCATACGCGCTTGTTTAAAAAGAAAAGGGCTCTTTGTCCTACACGTGAAAATTGTTTTAATTACACATCTGCCACTGTGGCAACAATATACACAAAGAAAGACAAAGTAGTCATCCTCTGTTTGGAAGTGTATGACTGCCAATATTAAGCAGACATCATTCATTTAAATGATTTCCTATTTGGGTGTATATGATATGGCAAATATAATAAATATAAAACATAATTATTATTAAAACATTTTTAATTCACCTGCTATTATTATCTCAATATGAAATCACATTTTGTAGCTTCTATATTTTGTAATTATTATTAAACTTTGAACTTGTTTCTAATGGAACAGAAAATTTTGTTGCTATAATTAGTGACTTTTCTTCTTTTCTTTGGTGTTTTTCGCCTTTAAAAACATGAGTAGCAACAGATTCTATTTTTAGGGCATATTTTTGACCAGATGTACTTTTCTTGAGATAAATTGCAATACTGTCTATAAACGTTCCGCCTGTTTACTGTATGTGGGGATGTCGGTCAGGGCGGCAGCTTGTTCAGACAACCAATCACCTGCCAAACGAAGCGTGAATGAGAAATGAATAAGCTAAAAGTACTAATGACTTCTCCCCATTAAACTACTTCTCTGTGACTGTTTAGATTTAGTTTCACAAGTTAAGTAATAAATCAATTACTTACAAGAAAATATGTAACAAGGCACGCATAAGTCCATAATATTATTTTATGCAGTTATAGATGGGAATATAATGACTAAAACTGCTTCCTACTACAGACACTGTTTGGAAACCTTCTGTTTTGTCACCTGGACATCAGAGTAAACGTATGACTTATTCAGTCCAATGCTGGGGCCACAGTGTGTGACACTGGATGTGTGTGTGAATAAAAACCTCTCCCTAGCCCCTAACAAGAGACCACAATGACACTGAAGAGCCCGGCTCATGACTGCTGATAAAAACAGGCTCAATAGGAGACGAGAAGGTCCCAAAGAAGAAGGAAGGTTCATTCTGACCAGGGAAGAAGAGTTAAGACGTTAAAATCAGGTGATTCACTAAACTAAGAGTCAGGCCGCAGCATAACGTTCACAGTGTATTTAAGAACTTGGATTAGTTTGGCTTGGCTTTGCTAAACTAACAGTAGAACTGGCAGATACCGAAGACGGGGTCCAGATAAAAAACAGCTTTACGGTCTTCGCTACTGGCTCCACGGTGCCAGACAGACCTAACTTTTCCACTGAGATGTGAGCTGCAGTATTTCATTCTCTAATCCCTAACAGTCCCAAAACAATGTGGTGACATTCATCGTTTGTCTGCACGTCGTCCGCAGTAATGAAAGAATTCAGGTTTTCACTGTGTTTCTGCAACACACAAAGAAACTGTTTCATGGAATGAAAATTATGCTAAAAAATGTGTATTTTACAAAGAATAAAACACTGGTACGAAATAAATGGGAAAATGTTCTAAAAGTTAAACATGTGTCATTCAATATCACTCAACTTTTTATCTGCTACTGTTAATAAAATGTTCCAATAAAATTTTTTAGTTATTTTCACTTTAGCTACTACTATTAGAAAAATGTTGTTTTAACCTGTACCTGGAAGGCATTGCTGGCGAAGCCCAGGCCCAGTTGTCTGCAGACCACCATGGCCTCCATGGTTCCCCAGCCTTCGCTGCACACGGTACCCCACACCAGAGAGCCGTTCCTCTCCACCAGCACCTCTACACGGCCTTCGTAGGGGTTGCGACCTCCACTTAGGCGCAGCTAAGGAAGTATGGAAACATATGAATCCTTACTGATGAGAAACAGAAGTGAGGCGTTGTTTGCGTCAGTGAGAGACGCTCAGAGCCACAGTGTAGTACGATGGAAACCACGACACCATTGATGTAGTATATGAAGAAAAAAAGTCTCATCCAACAAGACACAGGAGCTTTCAACAGGAGACCAGGGAGGGAATCAAGACACGTGGTGTCTGTTGATATTATAGTAAGGAAGCACTTATGTGTCGTTTTTGTGCGTATATATATAAAGTTGTTCCCATGCCGTCAAATGGCGGCGCTCTCAGAGCCTCTAATGCTGACTGCCGAAGTCAACCTGTGGCGTCATTACGATACATCAAAGGGTGTCAAAAACATGAGAATGTGTTGTTTCGCCAGGTAGATCTTTGTCAGAGAACACTGATTTCTTTGTCATGTAGACCCATAACCAGGTTTCTAATTTGTGCTCTCCAACTGTGCATGTGTTCCATCCAACAGAAGTTTCACAAAGTGCCTTGTAGACCTCTAAATAATCACTCACCACTGCGGATTTTTTTATTTTCACACATTTGCTGTCGTGGATCATATTAGTGTCTCCTTCTTTTTTCCATTCTCTCCTCCCTGTGCGGCTTTTTTTCTTTATACAGTTTAAATCTGTGCACCAGGCTTCCAAAATAAGTCAGCGGAGAAGAAATAATCAGGTTTCTCTGCTGCTGCATGTATACGAATATGGATTCTGGGTAAACAGCTTTCCTAAGTACATATAAACACAGGCAGTGAGGCAGGAACAGCTGTCCTCGTACAGGACACACTGGTCGACAGTGCACCTTGGTGATGTTTCCCAGTGTGTGTGTGTGTGTGTGTGTGTGTGTGTGTGTGTGTGTAGGTGTGGTGTTTAAAGCAAAGCTGTGACTCACCCGCTCCTGAAAGCCCATTGCAGGGACATTACATGTGACGCCTGCATCCTCCTCATGGCTGCAGCCCAAAGCCTCTTCGTTGAACAAGCACTCGGTAATGGACTTCTCAAATCCGGAGCAGTTCACCTCATTCATATGCACTGGACCCATACCTGAACGATACAGACAACAGAAACAAAAAGCCTCATAGATACAAATAAAGGCGGTTTATTTCGGGCTGAGCCTTGGGAACACTTGAGGCCCCTCGTGTGCCTGATGCTTGAACCAGCAGCCTGTTAGTTTGACTTAGCTAAAGATGAAAAGCAGGGAAACAACCAGCCTGTGTAAACTTAAAACTATCTGCCAACCTGCATGTGACTTAAGGGAGTAACTGGCCAGCAAACTGCTGCAGCACATCTGCCAAAAAAACACTAATTCTCACCTTGACATTTCCTTTTGTGTATGGATCAAACCAACAAATCAAAAAATCAATAAATCTAGCAGTGATGGTTACAAGTTCCTGCGAGGCAGAATTGTGTCGCTGGCTGTTTCCCCTTGTTTCCAGGCTGTACACTTCACTAAGTAACTGTGAGCTCCAGCTTTAAATTACACACAGACATAAAAATGGCATTGATTTTCACATCTAACTTTCAGCAAGAGAAGCAATTCAAAAACGCTGAGCTACAGCGTCCCTTTAAAAAAGGTTAAATGATCAAGATGACAGGAAACAGCCATGAGGCTAAAAATGACAGGGAGAGTCAGACAACCCTGACAGGACGGTGTCTGACACATTCCATTTCTGAGGCCTTTTAAACTGAGGCCATCTTTGATTATCAAAAACGATTGAAATGAAATGGCTAAAGTTGAGTCCTGTGAGCCAATAAGCAAATACTGTGATAATGATCCTTTCCCCCTCTCTGATAAGGTTTACTACTGCTTCTTGTGTTTCGCCATCAGAGCTCTGTTTTTCTCCTCAAAGCGTCAGAAAGAGCCACCGATGAGAAACCAAGATGGAAAAAGATTTTGGAAAATTGTCTAACATCACTGGAATGTGCAGCAATGTACAGCCCATCCCCACTACAACTGCGGATTTCTGGAAACATGGCAGCATCCTGAGAAGAAAACCTGATGGGTCAGGGGTTTGAAAGCGCTCTGCTACGCTCACTGTAGAATTTGCATCGCTTAAGATTCGGCCGTGGCTCAGAATAGCAGCTCCCGTCCGCACCGACTTCGACAATGTAACAAACCCTGTTCCACCGTGTGCTAAAGCCCTTTCACGGTCAGGCCTGCGAGTTCACGATACTCTGGGTGAAACGAGGAGGAAAGGATAGAATTACTGCTTTGAAAGTTTTCAATATGTGGTTGATCTACATGGTCATAAGCTTCCATTCTGTGCCAGGAGGCAACATGGAAAGTTGTACCACTGATGCAGACCGGCAGTCTGAACTCGTTGCCACGGGCTGACTAAGCTGCAGGTCTACTCTATACTTAGGCCGTACTGTATGTTTTAGGCGCTCTGTAAATGACAAGCTGCTTATATCGTATGTCTTTAGGCTTTTGTTGCCATCACAGAGAGGAGGAGGGTTTTGTGAGAGACTGAACTGAAGTACTGAAGTATCAAAAGTAAAAGTAGTAATTACAGTTAATCATTAAAATGATGCAGCTGATGATGATGGAGCTTATTTTAACAACCTTATTACCATTTTGATGATGAAACCTTATGTTTGAACCTATAAAAGCACCCTATGAATTTCTTTATGTACTGCTTAAAGTCCATATTCTGCATGTCTTTTTATTAATCTAAATTATCAAAGTAATAAGCAACTGAATAGTTTTGAAATAAATCAATAACTTCATTAAACTGGCAAAAAATGAAATGCTGCGTTAAAGTTGCATTAAAGCTTAGGAAATGTTCTTCCTTTACACGGCTGTCTTGGACGGAACTGTTCCGAACGTGCAGGAAGTATAAACGGAATATGTGAGCTGGGGTTTCCTCGATAGTTCACAGCAGAGGAGCAGCGTACCTTGTCCCAGCTGACCTCCGGACAGGGCCTCCTTCGCCGTACCGAAGCCCAGCTCTCGGCACACCACGGTGGCAGACAGCAGGTTCCAGCTATCGTCACAGATGGTGCCCCACTCTCCGTTTTTCAACACCTCCACTCGGCCCTCGCCTACGATGGCCCCCCCACGAAGACGGACCAGTGGCTGCTGAAGAGGAAAAACAGAGACACTGTAAAAGCTGAAATTCTAAAACCACAAAGGTTCGTCTGGCTCTTAAAAAAATGACAGGCTCAGCTAAAAGTTTGGAACCTCCACTTTTCCTCCCCCTGCAATGGGAAAGTGAAGGCAGCCGAGTGGGCGGCTTCATGTTTACAGAACCTGCTAATAATGCAGCTCTCCCATCAACTGTTTAGACGTACTGGAAATGTTCCATTTTACAAGCAAACACATTAGAATCGCAGTTTATGTTATAATAATGTCAGCGGGATAATGTCTTCACACACCGTTTAACTGGCTACTTTTCCGACTTTTACAGTATATCATTGTAATAGTGATTATAACAAAACATCATTTTTAAAAGTTTAATTTTGTTGTAGGCAGTGTTTTCTACTTTGTGATATTTTCTAAGAATATTAATCTCACACTTTTGGGTTTTTCTAATTTCTAGTCACCTTTAGCTCGTCTTTTATTTCCAGTACATTAAGTTATTCAGTCTAATTAGGAAACAGTGGAAATGTTTTAATTTGTCTGCTTTTTACGTTTCCATATCACTGCATCATGCTGCTGGTGAAAATGAATCATTTGATGGGCATGACTGAAGGGTCACTTTATGTCATTATGAGAGGGCTAAAAATATAATAATTCATTATGAAACAGTGGCTGCAGTCTTTGGTACAAGTTCACCATAGTAACAGTATTTATAATGTTTGCTCAGAACTTGCTTTCAAGTTTTAAAAGCTCTATTTTTGTTGTTGATGTTGTTCTTTTAGTTTTTTATATGACTTGTCAGTTGCATGTTGGAAGTTTTGCATTTTGGAAACAATTGAATTGTTTGTACCTGTGTCGTTTGTTTGTTTGATGTACTTTGTAAAAGGATTTGCACATAATGTTTGACTTACAGAATAATCTAAAAATATTAATTGATTGATACAAGTGTGGACAGATCACCAGATATTTTTTTAATTAATGAAAACTTGCACCTAATAAATGAGACACCCCGGGGTAAATAACGTGTCGTCTGAGTCAGACTTGCTGGGCCTGGTGGAAGCTGTGCGATGTGATGTCAGACATGCTGCTCCCAGGCCTGCACTCAGCTGTGGAACGTGACACCGAGCATGCAAGCCCGTAGCTCACGGCAGAATGTGGATGGCGGCACGCAGACAGACATTTAATGGAGTGCTGTGGTTTTTTTTCCAGCTCAGTTTTAAATGTTGAGATGGTTGTTTACAGTCTGGGAAAAAGCTGATGACATTCGAGGACCTGATCACAAACGTATGAGCAGTAATGTGCTTCTTCTACCTCCACTCCTCTGGTTCCAGGGTTGCATCCGACTGCAGGAAGTTGCTCCCATTCAGCCAGAAGGACATTTTTAAGAGAAACTGAATACTGATGTTAGGTGGCGTATGGACACCTGGTTCATTTCAAATGCATCTTGTGAACTGCATATACTGAAGAAAGTTTTAATGCAATAGTTTCAATTAAGTCTTCCTCACTCTGGACCCTTAGACATTTGAAACCTTTTTGCTCTCCGGTGATGAATGTATTTCAATTTTACTACACCATGTCACTGCTGGGACCCAGAGGAGATAATAATTCATTTCGATGAGTAGTTTCCAAGGCAGCTACAGCTGAAGTTCTAAAAAGTGACACCGAGTTCTGAACATCAGTGTTGGCTAATGTCTAACAAAAACATTTCATGCCCCCTCCCACCGCGTTCGAGCCAGTGAACTGGAGTGAACCACTGGAGCTATTTCCTATAGCACATTTGTTTTCCACTTTCAACACCAAGATTGTGTTTTCATTTTTCAAAATGTTGCATTCATTACCAGCTGCTTGAGTGAGAGCTGAGTGCAAAGACGGTCTTTGTGGAAGTCTTTTACCTCTTGTCTGAAGGCCTTCCTGAATCCTGTCATGGGAGATGGGGAGAAGGCTCTGCCAGGCACACAGCTCACCACCACAGGCGACCCTCCAGCACAGCTCCCGTTGGACTTCAGTGATGTGGTGTGCCCCAGTTTGCAGCTGGACAAATGTGCTTCATTGCCAGTGCAGTTAACAGCGAAGTCCCAAAATGTGGGCTTTCTCCTGCGAGCAAACATTCTAGACAGAGGGAGCAGAGAGAAGGTCTTAAAGTCTTTGATGCACAAAGGGAGAATCACTTTAATTCTGTACATTCAAAAGTAGGACTTCATGGTTTCAGTCTTTGAGCTTTGCTTCGCTCTTTACACTCTGCTTTGCTTTGCACAGCACTTATGTGTCATTATGGAATATAATAAACAGGAATGCTCCAAAATGTACCAATAAAGCAGCTCTGCACAATAAGTTTGCAGAACGTATTCCCATTTAAAATATTTTAAATATCTTACAGCACTTATCTTACTTATTAAAGGGCGACTTCACCAATTTTCAACGTGCTTTCTGTGGCTTAGATTGGGTGTGTAAATGGACATTAATGCTTTTAAACTTTCCTCTGACTTCCCTGTATTAAAATATTTCTGTGCTTCTAGCTGAAAAACCCCGCCAGATGACATCACCTGGAGGAGGAGGAGGAGTTCAGAGGATGTCACCTGACGGAGCTTTGAAAAACAAGGTTGACCATAATTACATCGTGTTAGCAACGAGATGACTTAATCTGAACTGAAGATTCCTCCAAATGATGTCATCTGGAGTTTTTCAGCTAGAAGTGAAGAGATATTGTATTGAAGGGAGGTGTAATGGCATTTCTCATAATATCAAGGTTTCTGTTGACCTAGTAAACCTCCAGAACTCCTCCAAATGGAACCATCTGAACACACTGATGATTGGGGATAAACATGGGGAAAGCAAAAGAATTTCATTTCTTTTGACAATTTCCAAATGACTCCAAATGATAACTAAAACCTGACTAATTCAAATCTTTTTAGCTGTTATTTCCCAATTCACCTTGATTCTATACTATTCTGCCACTATTTGGAAATTCGTAAGAGTAAAAGAGAAGACTATTTCAGTAGCTGAATCTATAGATTTCAATAGTTTGTAAAACCCATTAAAACACTATGTCCTTCAATCAATGCATTTATGAAGATTTGAAGTGACATCAGCATATAATTAAAACTCAAGGACAGATTTGGTATGAAAACAGCTGCAGCGTTTACAGTTTTCCTGGTGAACTTGAAAAAATTGGGGTTAATGACACTCTTCCAGGCATGCCAGGGTGTTAATCTCTTCCGCTGCCTTTATTAGTGAGCCTAAATTATGTATTTAATGAGCCATGTATGGAGATCGTCATGTCCTATCCTTGTGTCTCGTGTCTGAGGTCTACGTGAGGAACGAGATCAAAATGGAACCAGGCAGCAAATGTTTTTCATTTGGGATCTGGGAGAAAGAAGCTGCAGCCTGGAAGTTATCCAAGGTGAGTGTTCTGAGCCACAGGCAGAGGAGTGACTCTATCTGCTCGATACCATCTAAACACAGACCGAGTGTTTATCAGGACGTCGGGGTGACTGAATAAACTGCTGGTCCTGAGGCTGTTAAAATCTCCTAATCCAGCTTTGACTAACGTCTTTGTGTCTTCACACAACTCTTTTATTTGAAATGAACGCACACCATAGGAGAACATATACTCATCACTGAGCGCATACAAGTTACATTGAATTTTGAGATAAGATTTCTTAAGTCTGACAAAATAACTTGCAACTGCAACTTCAGAAAAGCCTCAGATGCAGCTTGACAACTGGAAAACACAGAGTGCAACAACAGTGACTGGTCCACGTTGGAGCATTGCTTTTCCTTCTCCACATGTTTCTCTGAAGTCATCTTTCATTTCTGTGTTTTGGTAATTTCAGTTTTATTAGCTACAACCTCAACATGATTTCCGTAGATTTAACACAGAAGCATAAATCTGGTTTACTGGAGGTTTATTGATCCATTTCAGCTCAGTCACAGTTACAGAAAGGCTGGAGATAGTAGCTTTTTGTTAGAATACTAGATAACAATTATAATAAATGTGTTATGTCATATGATGAATATGTCTGAGGCTGATTTTAATCTTGCTGACCATGTCTCGCCGTCCACAATTTATTTTTATTCAATTTAGATTTCCCTACAGTTTAGCTATTTAACAGCAATAAATCATAAATTGTGCTCGTGTCCTATTGGGTTTTCTAATTTATTCACAGTATTATTAGCACCTTCAAATGGAAAATGTCAGTATGAATCTGTGGCAGACGGTCTAGACAAAAACTCACTGACCTGAGCATTAACTTCCTGCGGAACAGGAACAGACACAGAATGACCTTTCACAAAGCTTTCACTGCTGACACTGTTGTATCATTAACTGAAACCGAAACACACGATTAAGTTAAACCCACTAACTAAGAGATTACTACATGATTTAAACTGACAGCCGAGTTACAGGCCCACAGTGTTGTCCTTTGGTCAAATCATGATGTTACTGTACAGTGAGTAATTGTGATAATAATGACGCTACGCTGAGTTTAAACCTCCACTGTGACTGCAGTTTTCTCACAGGATCTGGGGTTTAATGCAGCTTAGCCAGACTATTAAAATCAGATGGGCATCTGAAATTATTTTTTAAATATTTAATAATCCACACTGGTGCCACAGAAGGTTCCAGTACACTATACAGTACTGTAATGATACACTACTGTACTCTGACTGACATCATTCTGGGTAAAATCAACAAATTCCTGTAACTTTGCGGACAAAATCACAATATCTCTTTCGTACCCACATAATTTCCTCCCTGTCATATTTCAGGAATGCATTTAATTTAAATGCTCAAAATGACTTTGGACATATTTAAACTAGAAATGTTCACAGGAGCATGAGAACCAAGACAAGCTGAGGTTATGAGACTGTGGTGGCTGTTGGCTCCGTGTCATTGGCGTTTCGAGCGACAGCCTGTGAAAACATACGGCAAACAAACGGCACAGTTCAGGAGGCCGATGGAGCAGCGGGCTGACACGTAGATGGAAAGTTGAGGAGCGGTTGTTGCTCCGCTGTGATTACCTAAAGCGAAGGAAACTTCCAGCCCAGACAGACAGTAAATTCAAGGTTAAGTTGAGTGCGGGACGTTTTATGGTATGCCAAGATGAACCTGTGGCTGTTGGGCTACCAGCTTTCTCCTGCACGCAAGATTTATATCCCGCACGCATTACGTCAGCTTTGAGGGATGTTGGCTGTGCAGCTTTCAGGCTGATAGTACACATGTAACCCACACACCGGATAATGTGTAGGTTATTGCATTTTTGGGGCAGTCTCCCTAAATTACGGCCTGTTTCTGATGGTTTGGATTTTAAAGCTGACAATATGAGGTCGGAAACTGATCCACCTCATACTGGAATCATTTTCACTAAGAAATTTGACATCTCTAAGAATTTTATTGAACCGCTATCAGCTCCTTCCATATAAAGAGACATTTTTCCTGTGGAAAAGTTCATTTGAACAGGTCCAAACACAGCAATCGCACCCAGGTGCAGAATAAAACGACTGCATCAAGACACTTCACTTGGTCTCAGTCCAGTTCCAAAAAAGCTCTGGAGCAGTTGAATTGTGGTGGGAAACCAAATCCAAACTGCATGTACTTTATAGCGTGGCTGCCAGACTGACGGCCACATGTAATTACCAATTTGTGGGCAAAGTAAAGAAATGCAGTCAGCATGTCAGAGCTGAGTGCAGTTAGGTGTGAGCATTAGCATGCTTACATGTCATTTATTGTTAATCAGAAGTAGCAGAAATGGCCAAGGTCTGGATAAAGGATGAAAGAAGTGACAGAAAAAGAAATGACAGAAAATCTATTGGTTTGCACCCCCTTGATAAATTTATAACTTTTAACGAGTGCATTACATGTCCGTTAAATATATGCTGATGAAAAAAATTCAAATCCAGGAGATGCAAAATTAAACTGTGCATCTTACACAACGTCCTCTGAACCACAGCACCCAGTTATGGCCATATTATTTCCGTCCACTAGTGGATGCATCCCAGAAACACACACACACACACGGCACTGCAGTGGGGCACTCACTTGTAGACTCTGGCATTGTACGTCCTCTCCCCAGGAAAGCCAAACATCCCACAGATGACTCTGCTGTTGAAGTGGCTCCACTCCGCATTACAGATCTGCTTCCATTTGCCACCGTCCTTTACCTCCACGTATCCCTCTGTTACAGGGATCCGCTTACGGTAGGACGACAGAATGGCTCGTATGCGCACATCCTCCACTTGAATATCCAGGTTCTGTGGGCAATATGATGAGAAATGTCTTATTATTTTGCATATGTTTTGTGACATAAAACAATTTCTAGCTACTGTAGACAGACTTCTACAGTGGGAGTGTAAGCGAACTATACATCACACCTGTCGACAGACTAGTTCCTAGGTTACATAACGTGCACTCAAAGACCTGAACCCCCACTGTCCAGACTGTACATGCAGCTTTTAAATCTCCAGATTGCACAAGCATTTTTAAAGTGCATTACATAAATAATGTTAAACACCATGAGCAGCTGCCCTGCAACTGTTTCTCAGCTATAAAAGTCAAAGAAACCAAAGGGTTTCCATGGTAAAAGGGGCAACGCGTTAGTGTGAGGGGAAAAAAGGAAAAGTAAGAAGCCTGATAAAGGGGAAAATGCAGGAACATGTTCTTGTCAGCACATGTGGAGAAGAACTGGGCTGGGGTTTGTCTTTAGTTTGCTTCCTGAGTTTTTTCCATGACACCTCACGTCTTACTGAAGTTTACCTTCACAAGTCCCACAGGTCACTTATTAATATCTGTGCTTATAAATGATAAATATCAGCTTCTTCACATTCTTCCATGTGATTATGAGATTTCACTTTTTTTTTTTTTACATTTTGTCTCTAGAAAAGTTCAAAATGAATGTGAAAAATGGTGCAGTGTGGGTGTTTGTTGCTGGTTTTCCTGTCCTTCAGTATACCACCACTGGAACACCGCCAAGTAGTAAATCTGTAATTATTTAAGAGTAACTGAGAGAAATATGCTCCAAACTTCTCCAAACTTTATGGAAAAATGCTGTACAATCTTAGAAGACATGTGTAAGAATCAACACAAACTGAGTTAAATTTTCCCACATCAGTGGGTGTGTTCTGGGATGACTCTTCTTGTGTCAAGATTAATACACTGACTGTGTTAATCATATTGACACAAAGATGTGTAAACATGTGTTATATTAATACATTATATGTGTGTTTTCCTACACATCTTGTGCTGGAAACTTCGCATTAAAAACAGCACAAAAAGTGTTATTTTACACAGTATTTGTGAATAAAATATGAAAAATCTAAAAATAGAATTTTTAAACAATTTTATTTAGATTTTAGTTGAAAAGAATACATCTTAAGTCAGCATTGATTCTACAGGCCCACCAAAAACCAACTGGCAAACTCGCCAACCCAACTAACTCGACACTACTCGGAGACACAAGAAGCTAATAATAGCATAGCTGTGAAGCTTGGCAGACAATGGAAAACTGAATACATGAAAAACCTGCAGCGTCTGACCGTCATGTACTTACTTTTATGATGTGTCTGTATCTCAGACAGAGAGAAGACATCATAAAAAGTAATTGAGTACTTCTGCTCATTGACTTTTACTAGAGTAAATGATTGTATGCTTATCTATACTTTTACTTAAGCACAGTTTTTGTGTCCTTCATCCGTAACCGTCTACTGTGTAGTACTGGTGTAGTGTAGGAGGGGGTCACTACAGGTCTACATCAGATACTCATTTTTTCATGCAGTTCTAAACTCAACACTTTAAAAACTTTACACGTGTGTGGCATCAAGTGCTGGCTGCAAATCGTCCCTTAGACAAACATCAGTGGCTTAGAACAAATTACAGCACGTGTTACATGGGGCCTTCTCTCTCTCAGGGTTGATATGCTTGAGTGGGCCCTCGTCCATCATCTGGGCCTCTAAAGTGGTCAAGGCATTCTCCAACACCCAGAGGTGCCGCTTTTACTACAGTGTACGGGAGCATCAGCTGCTAGAGTCACGTGGATGATTTGTGTGCATCTCTGCTAATGCAATCAAGACGGAGGATCGCTGTGTCAATAAACCTAGAACATCTGGACATCTGAGCAAAACTCAAGGGGCTGTCAAACATCAGCTCGGAGTCTTTCCTCTCTGTCTTTTTGCAGAGATTAAATAAACATTTTTCTCTTCCATTGACCAAACCCACATTCTTGTACTACGTGACAGTTGAGGGGACGGGGAGGGACTTTAGTCTGGCTGGAAGAGGAGTGGAATGGTGGGAGGTGGAGGATGTTGCTTCGCTCAACAGATGTTCTGGTACAAACGTCTCTCATATGCAGCCAAGATGAACATCAAATAATGAGAAAGGAGGGTTTCCTAAATTAGCATTTGCATCCACAGAAGAGGAGATGCTACCAGAGCGAAAACTGCAAATCATCTCTGCAATTTTCTCTAAAAGATAACCACATTAATCATTTTGGTCAGAGGCGACAAGGTCTGGACGGCAGAGAATATAAAACTACACAGGCTGAAATCATGGAACAAGATAATGACTGTGGGGAAGTGACCTTGTCTGGGTTTACTGAATATACAGTACATGACTTGGTGGCAGACTTTCAAAAAATTCCAATAGTCAAATGAGCAAAGTAAATAGGCCATAAACGGGCTGAACCTTGAGTGAAACAGAACACTGAGGCATGTGCTCAAACATCAAGGTAGATGCCCAAATATGAGTAAGAATGAGCACGAGAACCAAAACCTTTCCCATAGCTGGTTCATGTGCCAGCTTCCTGTGTCCCGCCCTCATTCCTCTCAGATCCACTTAATTTCTATTAATTCATTTCCTGTAGCTCAGATGGTCCTCATCTGTCTGTCCGCACATTAAAATGGGTATTTGACTGTGGAAAAGAAGAGATTTCTAACATGTGTGTCTGTGTTTCTGTACACTCTGGGGAGGAGTGGGGGCTGTTCCTGAGGAGGAAAACTCACACAGATGGAAACGTCATTATTAGGATGCAATGGACAGGAAAAGTAAAGGGGCCTCAATCTGCCGCCACACAGCACTTAATCAGAGAATGAGAAGTTTCAAAAGTTCCTGTATTAAACTATCTGATTTAGAAACAACAACGCTGCTCATGCAGTTTCTGAAACTGGACTGAAAAACTATATGTCAGCATTTATTAAAACTTGGATGTTTTACAGGTATTCTGCCTCCGAGCAAAACAGCGGAAGAACAATATTTTGTTGATTTCATTCAAAGTTCATAAACTGTTTGACTTTGGAAACCAATTGGCTGTACTATTTTTAAATATTAATTATAAGACATGAAAGGAGAACAATGAAGTAAATGCTGTTACAGCAGCGATCAGAAAGTGGCGGCTGCATTGAAGCCAGATGTGAACGTTTTGCAATAAATGCTAAATAAATGAGTCTCATACAAACACATGCTTCTATAACCTATAGCTGTAATAAGAACGTATTGAAGTGATTTAATGCCAGCTTGTCTAAAAACCACAGGACGTGAATATAAAGAAATCCACGATTTGGGAAGAAGCTATGAATCACATCAAAGCAGAGAGTCGCCACTATTTCTACAGGCTGAAAGACTCGGAGTGTTAATTGATTAAAGAGTAAAACCAACCTTAACCAATGGTTTGGGTTTGTTCAGATGGTATTAAACAATATTGGTAACAATAATATGTATGTGACTGTCTTTTCTTACTTGCTATTATTGTCTCTTTGATAAACACGCTTTGTCAGAATTCGGCTAGAACATGATTAAAACTGCTGGTGATCGGTGCCAAAATGCACAGCCCTTATTTATGCAAAAACACAATCATATGAAACTTTAACAGTCCCTTTAATCTGCATTGTTGTTAATTAGAAAATAGAAAATCAACAGCACACTCTCGAGAAGAGGTGGGTTACTGTTTAGTACTGAAAAGTACTGATTCTAATGTCTGCCTGCCCTACTCCAGCGGTGCCAAAATACTGTGCAACTACCACAACGCCATCCCACAGTTACAGTACTGTGGTCCTGGTTCTCTACAGTCCATAATGGAGAGTCCATTCGCCAGAAAAAATAAAGCACACAGAGTTAATTGGGAACATATGTTTGCAGTAGAGGTCAACAAATCTCTCAGAAATCTCTCCCATCTACAGCAAAATACCAAGACTCTATTTTAGGTTTGTATCCAGTGGTATTCAGTGTCTTTCTGCACATGTAGATGGATAGAAAAAAAGTGTCATTGTGGTTCTGATGTAGTTTTACACGAGAGCTGATCATTGCACCAGCTGCAGCACAAATGAAGGATTATGTGTTTTCACACACAGTGTTGGGAGAATGTTGAGAATGTTGTGTCACAGTGTGCAGTTCCTCCTTAGATCTCCATTAAAAGAGCTTTTGTTAACAAACTGAAGACAGATGTTTCACAGAGTCCTGACAAACCCAGAACTGCAGTGTAAATTACAAACACAGTGATTAAATGGAGATGAACCACTTTTATGTGGCATCAAAGCTGAAGTGACACTAAAGACACGTTTGGGAGCGATCGGGGGGGTGGCGCACATTGACAGCAATGTATATCACACGTTTGAGTTTATGGTGGGACACGCCAACTGTTTACACTAATTTATCGATACTGAGAAATAAAGCTGCAGAGTTTAAATGTGACCAGTTGGATAAACCATCTACGTACTGAATGTTTTAACCATCACACACACACACCAAACACAATCTTTATGCATCCTGAACTGCATTTAGTGTGTCCCAAGAACACAGAGCTCTGTTCGAAAGGATATCTCTCTACTTCTAGCTGAAAACCCCTCCAGATGACATCACTTGGAGGAACCTTCAGTTCAGATTAGCAGATCAGTTCTGCTGTTCCAGAGCCCCACAGATGACATCATCTGAAGTGCAAATGATGAAAAACTTTTTTGCTCAAGTTACCAATGCTGAGCTAAAGAATCAGCGATGGTGCTTAGTTTTTAACTTAAATAAGAAACTGCATATGTGGAAATGATATTGAGCCTGGCTAACACATCAGTTGTGTTACGTGTGTCGTCTCACATGTTACACATTGTGACAGAGAATCGAGACGATAGAAGAGCGACAGCTGTGGTGAAAATTGCCAGATAAATGAAGGAGCCGTGTTCCTCTTACATATTAAATGTGACAAATCTGTTCTGCACATGACTTGAAAAACAGAAGAATCCAGCTCTTTGACAGTGATGGATGTTTCTCAGCTTTAAAAGGACACGTTGGATTCTTCCTGTCTGGACGCAATTAAGAAATCCATCCTCACTTCAACAGTAAAAACACCACCGTCTCCGAATGCAGGGCCTGTTATGGTGATGTCAGACAGGGCACTTAATTTTAGAATCTCAGGAGGCTAAATATCCGCCCGCACTGTGGGAATGAATGCATCAGGATGAAAAAAATCCACGGTGCTGCAGAAGCATCTATGTGAAACATTATTCACGTTAGGACAAAGACTTTATTTTAAGATTGGGACACACGTCTGGACGTTTACAGGGAGGGAAGTGGAAGATTGGACCATAAGGCTTCAGAGGAGGAAAATGCCTAAGGAGTGGAAAAATGAGAGCTGTAAACGCTGCTTGGGGTGACTTCATGGCTGCTTATAATCTACTTATGAATGAAAGCAGTGGAGAAAAGCTGCAGTAGTAAAAACGAAATTGCCAAGGTTAGATTTCATCATTACTTTTTTTAGCATGACAGCCACATTCACCAGAACAAGAGCATAAAGGCAGCGTGGGATGTGCTCTGCAGGCATCTGTTATCACCCAAACCTGCAGATTTTTCACTGGAGCTACAGTCACATTGTGCTGAAGAAACCTGTTTAATTTAAGACAAAGAAGGATCTTGTTCGAGGATTTATATGCATCCAGTGGAGGCCATACTGTAAGAATGCACTCCTTAGTTAGTCTGATTCATGACACAGGAGCTCAGGTACAAGTTTACTGTAGTTGTAGAGCTCCACTGTCTGTTGGATTTAGCTAAACGTGACTGAAATACATTCCAGAGTGCATGTCATATATTTCGCTACGCAGGTGTCTACATGAAGCAGGAGAGACGAGTTTATGAGATTGTATTCTAAGAGTCTAACATTAAAATGCATTTCCTTTCCATTTTCTATCTACTTTGAAAAGCTTTTGATGACTTATAATTGAGGACGTTTGCAGCAGAATGGTTACAATGATTATAATACTCAGCCCTAATTACACCTCTGCAGACTTTCTACGCCGCTGACAGATATTTCTATAAGGCTCCTTTGTGTAGCGGGTCTCCACATCAGCTGACATTTCTTCATACGGCCAAACGACAGAGAACATTCCTCTTTCACGAGCTGCTCCTCAGACGTTTCTAACTGCTGTTTTTGTCCCTTTGAGTGTTGACTTGAGGTTGAGGAATCTGACTGCCAAACATCACATTTCTTAAAAGTCCCCGATTTCTCAATGTTGAATTGGTTTGAAATGGAATGCCATGCACGCATATGATTAAAAGTCAGACCTCAGAAAGTGTCTGCAGGCACTTCTGGGCGAGGAAACAGACTTGCCCAAAGCAATGACAAGAGCATAGAAATAAACACTGGAGAGATGCCACGCTAAATATTCCACAGAGGCAGCACTGAACACTGGGTGTCAGTGTGTGTTGTTTACTCTCCAGCTGACTGAGACACAATGCGAAACACACAGTCGCCGGGCTCCATGCAAACAACCTCTGCCGACCACAAAAAGAACAAATACATGGATCAAGATGTTTCTAATCTCCCGGTTTACAAGCCGGTCGTAAAACTAGCAACACTCAAAATCTCGCCTCTTATGTCAATAATGTAAGAAGATGAAGCACAGACACGGAGAGGAATCTGAGCGCACGTGTCAAAGGTCAGTGACATGTGCGTGCAAGGGTTGGCGTTTCACCTCGCTCCTAGCTCACGCTTCAGGCATTTCCTGTCGTGGTCGGCCACTACACTGACGACCCCATCACCTGGGAAGGTATTGGTGCTGGAACCCTTAAGGATTTCTTTTTCTGTTTTTGGTGTTTGTCATACTAAATCTTCATATCTATAAACAAAGACTACCTGAGGTGATGTAATATTTATATTTTATGTTATATTTAATCCCTTACTTATTAGTATGCATCCCCCCCAAGAAACTAAACATAGATCAAAGACATGCTACTGGGTTTAATGGTGAAATTTTCCTGAAGGTGTAAATATGAATGACTGATATGACTCAGGAACCTGTCCAGGACCCTACAGGAAGATGCAGAATAGCAACAGAGATAATGGATGGATTATTAACCTTTAATAAATTCAATGATCATTTCAGACTTGTTTCCTTTCTTGCTCTGGTTGCCTTTGTTTTATGTCAGATTTAGTTAAAAAGAACTGACACAGCTCAGTATGAGATACACACATAAAAAGAGAAGAAATCACGAGGGGGTCGAAGGTTTTTCCACACCACCGTACATGCAGGTTTTTTAAAAACCTATTAATCATCCTATACCACAACGCCCACAGCGATATGTCGTCATGGAACACCAGAATGGGCCTGGCTGAGTCACTAGATGACCACTTCCAGATGATACAGAGCCCGGCGTGGCCATGTGGCAGTCAGACATGGCTGGATGTATTTTAGACGCCTGCTCGTTACCTTCGGAGTTTGATTTTTGTTGTTGTGGTTGTTTTTAACCGCATTTTGACTCCCAACACATCCAGCTGTGCTCTCTAGGGAATCTTCACCCCCCCTCTCTCTGTAAGCCTCTGGCAGGAAGTCAGATAACTATATCCATTCCCACAATGCACCATTAAAGCTGCTGAAACTGATACTTTCTATGTAGGTGGTTTTTCTTCTACGTGTTTTTACAGTTAAATTTGCACATAACTGAAATCTGAGAGGAAACAAAAGTTTTAAAAAAATGTCAAAATGCATATTCTCTTGAGTTGTTTAGTTTAAATTTGCACTGTAGTAGAACAGAAACCAAGCTACTGTTTTCACTTTGTCATGTGATACACTGTTATTCTAAGAGATATGTATCATAGCCGCATTAACTAGCTGTACAGCCAGCGTGACTACATCTGACAAACTCTATGAATAGTTTTTTTTTTTGTTGTTTTTATTCAAGCCAATAAAAACAACCCCATTAACCCTGCCAGTTTCTTCTGGCAAAAAGAAAAATCAAGGTTCTGCTGAGCTGTCCACACACGTTCTGAGAGCATTAGGTCAAATTACATCGAAGTCTTCGCTCTCTTCAAAGTGGAAGAGGACTGGGTCAGAAGGAAAGAAAGACAGGCAGAGCTCTTGAGAGCAGTTTGCTCATAACATTGGAATGTGGATTCATGAGGGCTGCACAGCGAGCGGAAAGATAGCGTTCTGCTTTGGTGGTAATTAGCTCGGAGCTCACTGGCTGGTCACGAAATGATCTTCACTAGTGCTAATAATGATAAGGCCAGGAAACCCTGACAGTTACGAGTGCGACACCCAACAATTAGCAGCTTAACTTTACTTGAACCACCACACTTTCACTGGAGAGTATTTGGAAAGGAGCATTGTTAAAACACAGAGTGGGACGTGTGCACAGCTGTTTCCAGCCGAAACCCAGCAAAGATGTGTTATTTAAATGGACATTATTGCTTAACCCGTGAAAACAACAGTCTGACAAATTGTATGATTAAAGGAGATAAAAGATAAGCGCAGCTTTGTGATCCGGGTTGTCTGGGCATGAGCTCGCAGCCGACAAATATTTGCAGAAATTAAAAGTGGAAGTGTGCAAACAAGGTAGGACAAACCAGAAAAGCTCCTCAGAGGCTTGTCGGGTTTTACTATGACTCTGCAAAGTCTTGACCTTGCTCTGTAAAAAGCCTCCATGTTTTGACTTCACTGGTGAAGTCAGACTTCATCTGGTGCTTTAAAGTTAGATTGAAAAAACTTGTCTGCATTTCCGTAATATTGCATTGACGAGGGATCAGTTTATCTTTGACTCCAAGTGGACGTTTGTACCAAATGTGGGGAAATGAACGACCTGAAAATATTTTGGCCCTGGTCATGGTCATCGCTTTCGCAGCTGCAGACGCATGAAAAGTCCAGGTATAGCTGCAACAGAAATCTGATCAAGACTTTCCTACAGCCTTTATCCCGTCTGCATGCATCACATTGTACCCGTTGACCAAAAATGTTCACAGCTGTAGTTCAGTTAGTACGGCTGTTGTCCAGGGGCCACAGAGTCAGTGGTTTGATCCCTGGTCTTGGCTACGTCTTGAAGTGTCCACGGGCAAGGCACTGACCCACCAGTTTCTCCTGGTGGGTCAGCTGAGGGCCTTGCATGGCAGCCACCTCCATAGGGAGGTGTGTGATACTACATGTATTTAGACGTATCCACAGTATTAGTGTGAGTTCTTCAGGAGTTTGTATTTGTCCAGTTTTTGTGGCAGTTGCGAGAGTCGCAAGAAAAAAACGTCATCAACACGCCGACATCACCAACTGGGAATGATCCAGAGTATTTCCTCCTATATTCATACATGAGCTGCAGTGGAGATAATCCAGACTTTGCACTAGGGAGCTGGCTGGAGAACAGCCAGCTAAAGTCTGGCGCAAAAGTCAGGCATTTACATTCACACATGAACTCCACCTGGCTAAAGTCTAGAAAGGGGCTTTATTAACACAAATGTAGGCACAATTGTTGCAAATTGTATTACTCGATCAGGACTTTTGAGACCTAAGCCGGGTTTGTACAAAATTACTAAAAGAAAACAGATAAAAATATAATCTAGAATATAGAACCCAACTTTCAACGAGATGCCAGCGAAAAATTTTGCTGTTGGCACATATTAAAAAACATCCCATGAAAAACAGAAGATGTGTGAACGATTACAAATGCAGTTTTACCTCTATATGATTGTGCAGGGTGTTGAGAAATTTAAATCCCGGTATCCTTTTGTCGCTGCACACCACACCTACGTCTTCACTGTGTTTACAGTCTGAAACACCAATCCCATTGGACGGACACAACGCCAAGGTTTTTCTTTTCCAGTGCAGTGAAGATTGTCAAACCAGATGGGTCCTGATGAGACAAAAGAGATATTCATCAGCGCTTCCATTGGGAGGAATTTTCCTTTTGGTAGTGAAAACAACCTTTAAAGCGGTTTCTCCAAAATCTGTGCAGCATATGAAAGCATTTGTTATGAATAACAGCAGAGATAAAGGTAGATAGAGGTAAAGCCTTACACCAAGAATACACTCAAGCAGCACTGGCCTTCTAATAAAAACATTTCTTTGAGAAATAAGATGATGATTTTCCACTCTGAGGAACAAATGCTTCACTTCACCTACCTTGTCCCTTCCCATATTTTGAGGACGGTGACCACGAGACGGCTTCCACGTAGCCTAGCTCACGGCACACCACCTGAGCGGCGTGGATGGTGAAGTCATCATCGCAGACGGTTCCCCACTCGCCTTTGTAAAAGACCTCTATGCGGCCCTCGTTATGCTTCCTCTTATCTCCTGCCAATCGCAGCTGGATCCTGGGCGTGTCGGGTGCCAGCTGGGGGACGGTGTACTCCTCTTGCTCTGCTTCAGGGTAGCTCAGCGGGTAGCCGAAGTGCTCATACTGGCCAAAAGCCAGTTTTAGCAGCACTGATAGAATGACAGCGCAACAAGGCAGGTTCGGAGTGGTCACCATTTTGTCTGGAACTGAAAGAAAAAGAGAGAGAAGCCGTCTTTAATTCCTTGGCAACTGAGTAAGGCTGCTTTCTGTTTTTATTTACTAAGAAAAAAGACTGAAAAAACACTGTGGGTCAAAGTCCAAACTTAAAAATGAACCCGTAATGATGTCATCTCGACTTTGCCTTGGAGGCCATATATTTGTAACAGAAAGTCACTAAACAGGGCACAGCCTTTGGGAGTCTACAGATGAGGGCAACATGTGGCATCAAGTTGCATTATGGGAAAATGAAGGATCCAACATTTTTGGAGCTTCAGCCATAATAGGGAAACTCTGTTTCTTTCTACTTTGATTTTGACCTTTAGTTCTCTTGTGAGATCTCCAATTTAATGAAACCGTAGCTCTAAATTGTCAAGTCCCTCCTTAAACAGCTGGGGAACACTAGTGTTCCACATGGAAACTAAAAGCTGTGCTAATTGTAGTTGATTAAATGGCTCTGCACGATGTGAAAGGGGTCACACATTGAAAATTATCATCCAACCTTCAGCTCTATGAAGCAATTTAGTGTCTTTTGTCTTTTCGTTTAGATTTATGGCCTGCAAACGTATTGTTTTGATTCACCCCAACTGCTCTCAAGGACTTTGTTTCCAGCAGCAACAGGGGAATAAGAATTTATGGGCACAACAATCACTGTGCTCGAACTTGCAAACCCAGCCTGTTCTTAATACCCAGGCATCAAAGGGTGCTGCTTTGTCCCAGCAGATGATCAAGGCTCTGGGCTTTCCATATAGTACAATGGAAAGCCAGACACTCAAATAATTTGACACCTAAAACAATGACATAGTATATTAAGTGAAAAAGTCTTGTAGTTGTGCAATTTAATGACACACAACTTTTGTTTTAATGTAAATTATTTATTAAGTAACCTCACCCAAAAATTAGTTTTGCCTAAACCTAACGCAGTTTTGGTGTGATATCAAATGGTAGCACACTGTAACCTCCATTACTAAAGCCAAAGTGTAACTGTAGCCTCAATATCAGATGCTGTTGTTGGCATGGCTACTGGACTGTCCAATAGTAACGCAGAAGCGTACCTTGCGGCACTAAAATCATACACCAAAAGATGTAAATAGTGGCACAATTTGATGCATTAGGAAACGTCATTTCTAATTATCAGCACAAGATGGGAGTAAGAAAAGAGCAAAATGGGCTGGGATCTACTCAAACCAAAGAGCCAATCACCAGCAAGGAGGCACATGCTAGAATGACACAAAAAACGGATGGCATACGCAAGTCCCGCATGCGGACGATATTTATGTACTTGGACTACACAGAAGGTTCTGACCCACCTTCCACAGCAAGGGTAAACACCTTCCACTTAACTCCAAAGAAATGCTGCATAATGTTCTGTGTGCATGCTGGGTGTGCAGGAAAGTATCTGCTTGCTAACATGTTCGCCATAGCTGCAAACCACCGCACATCATTGTTTTTTAAATAGGTGATCATCCAACAGAGTGAGCCTTAAAAAACTGGACTCAAGTCTTCAGCAGACACCTGCATGTGACGTAATCCCAAGTCACGCTACAGAAAAATACAAATACTAAATCCCAATTCCAAGTGAAAAGCTTACGATTAACCCATCGTACAAAGCTCAAATGAAATACCCCACTGCCTCATTAACAAAAGTGAAATGTGCAAAATGTTCAGTTTTGGTGTAAAAACATCTGGCAGAAGTGAGGTAATGCTCCAACAGCAGGGTTTCTGTGTTTCTCAATGTAACGTGGCAGCGGTTACACAAGCTGTACGAATCACACGTTATAGAATTGACACATGGAATGAAGCCTCCAGACTCACGGGTCTGCGGACAACGTGTGGGTCCAAACAGGCGTCTTGTCATCACGACAGCATGAACATAAGAGCCACAGTTCAACTGAGGCGACACATGTGGAGCAGAACTGGGTTTCATGATCACTTTGGGCAATAGAGTGGAGAACTCTCAATCTGGTTCAAAACTGCAGTATCTTTGTATCAGCGCTGCTGGGTTTTAAGGAATGTCTCCTTTGTTCGCTTTCACCTTCACCGAGGTCAGAAACAAGTCCCACCTGCTGCTGGGGGGGAATCTCTGCTCGGCTTGAAAAGGGTCAAAATGTCACTTTATAAAAACTCCAACTGCTCTGCTCCTGCTCTTCCCTGAGGCCCTTGAAAGAGATTTTCACTGCATTTACACAGTCAAAGGCACCAAAAAGTTTTGAGCTTTTCTCCATTTCAAGTGATTAATGTTTTCTCTACATTTTAAATTGTTCTGTGTACTGAGCATTAGTCAATAGTATTTTACATACGAGGAGGAGTTTAATACCCTTTAATACCAAAACTATTAATAGTTTTCCCAGGCGACCTCTTTCAAATTGGCTTTGTGTCGCTCCAACAGTACAAAAGTTGACTGGAACGAGTATCTTTGCCTGACATCTGTCTTGGACAATTAATAATCAAAGTTGTTCAGGATTGATCTAATCACTCACCAATAATTTTGCTGGCTCTACAAACTGAAAAATTCAAAGAGGAAAACTGTTCCTACAGCATAGCTCACACATGCAATGTGACAGATGTTAAAGAGGAACCATCTGATGAACCAGAGACAAAACAGGCAGCAGGCAAAGACAATGGAAATCTTGCAGTGAGATGAAAACCTGAATATTTTAAAAAAGCTACAAAAAGTCCTAATAACAAAGGCTTAGCAGTGGTGATCTAACTGCTGGTGTGACTTCTGCATATGTCCAGGCTCAGACTTACTTGTGTCGGTGCTGAGGTCAGTCCTCCTGCAGGATCCCACTAACACGAAGCCCAGAGTCTGCAGCCTCTCTCCCTGATGCTGCACTCTCGCTAAACTTTCACTCCCTTTCATGCAGCGCGGAGCCAAGGCTTCGCAGCGCTGGCCACGCCCACTCACGCCCACCTGAACGGTGACCTCAGCGGGTCGTGAAGCTGTGATCCAGTGTCGGAACGTCACGGCCCGGGGGTCTGTGCACGACAGCGGCCCAATGAGGCACGACACGAGTGACAAAAAATCACCACATTTAAGTACAGTATATAAAATTGGGGTATTTGTTACTGGTTAGTTTTTTGCAGATGGGATCAACTAAAAAAAATGCTGATGTATGATTATGGATGAAGCAGCTGTTTGTATGTTAAGTGGTTAAAATCAGTTCCACTTTTGCCAGCTGCTACTTTTTCCTCCATAACGGTACAACTATAATAAGACAGATCTCACAGGAAATGGATTTATTCGTCTCATCTTGGACATTTTACAGAATCCACTTAGTTCGTGGTTAGAATGTCCACGATGACACGAAGACAGCGGCCGTGTTTGAGTGACGCCCACCGCCTCAGAGCTCCCACTCGGCTGCAAGAAGAAGAGGAAAAAAGTGGAGCAATGGAGATAATAATGATTAAATATAATAAAAAATAGAGTTAGAGAAATGCTGCTAGTGTAGGTGTAATTATGATGAAGAGACAGTTGAGTTGAGCAGCCTGATGTCTCACCGGAAGTCAACTTGTTAGCTTAGCTAGCAGGCTGCAAAATATCCGCTAACTCAGACAATTTTCCATCTGTCAAGGTAAAGAGCTTTAGTTTTCATCATATGTGCAGGACGTACCATGAGATTCCTGAGCCTGATGCCTAACACACTGGTCTGGCTCTGGTCTAGGGATCAAACCTGGGACCTTCTTTCTGTGAGGCAACAGTGCTAACCACTCTTCCACCGTGTCGCACGACTAAGCTAACTGTCAAGCAAAGAATAAATAACTATAAATCACTGTGCTGTGTTACTGTGAGTTGCTGTGCTATGGATGCTGTGGTGTGTATTTTATTGTATTTTCCATATCTTAAGCATAGTGGTTCTATAATTGATACATTTTTGCCTAGGGCCCCAAATGTAGGATCATCACTGGGTGTAAGCCAAAATATCCCAAAGATGTCCCTAAAAAGTCAATTATAAACTCTACAATGTTATAACTTGTCAGTTTTTAAGAGGTGGTTCTACTGTTTTGCCACCCTATTTAACATGAATGAGGGGGCCAAATTATTATAACCACCTCTTCTTATAATGCACTCCAGTACAACTTTATCACCCACTGTGACCTTATTGACCCGATTTCTAACAGTTTCAAATTAAAAACTGAGAAATTACCTTCATAGAATTCATGGCAAAGCCGCTGTATTAGTTTACATTAGATTCCATAAGTGTACCTAATGAAGTGGCCACGATATAAGTGGGAGTATTAGGATGACTCCCCCCTGAACTCATCAGCAGTAAGAAACTCTAAACATGCTTCATTAGGTTTTTGGGTGAATAATGATATAAATGATAACTGGTGTGTCTTGTAATTCTGCTTCATTTGAGGGGTGAGAATCACAGAGGTGCACTGCACTCTAAAATGAAGCCGAACAAATGTCAGTGAGGTTTTAAGTTGCTTGATATTTACTCAAGATTTGTTTACTGGGTTGCTCGTGTTTATTATACACTGAAAAGTGTTAAGCAACACTGGTTGCCTAAAAGAAAAATCATATTTATTCAGAATTTTGTTCACACCACTTGAGCACTGTGTTGACTGGTGCATTAACAACACCTCTCTGACTGTTTTTATGTGGCAGAAAGGGACACTCGTTCGGGAGTCTTAAAACTAATTTTGTCCGTTTAGTGTTTAGTGTATTATTTCAATAAACTTTGCTTGGTCTCTATGAGGACTGCACAGCAATCCGCTCTCCTGGCCACAGGACTATAGGTTGCCTTAGATTCAACTTGATGTACCTAATAAACTGAAAGTGAACATTTACAGTTAGTATGAATAAAACATACTTATGTCTTTTATTTCCTATCATTTATTTTTTTGGGCGGAACTCATTGCGAATTAAAATATAGTCGTGCAGCATATGTAGCCATGCTGAAAACTCTTGTGGACAAAACTCAACTCTGCTGCCACCTTGTGAAAAAGAACATTCTGTTGCTGGGTTGGGTCACCTGCATATCTTTTTTTTCAGTTATAGGTTGTTTAAATCTAATCCAATGGAGTTGGGGACAGGTGAAGTAGAAAACCAGCAAGCCAAGGTATTTGGAAAAAGTACTAACAATGAACAAAAGTGGTTCTCCATGGGCTCCCCGAAAAACCTGTTAATTCAAGTTTAGTGGAAAATAGAGAAGCAGTCCTCTACTGACCTGCTGCGGTGACGCTTTTCAGAATCACCACAGAAAATCACAACAGGCTCCAACTCACCGAAAGAGGGGAAATATCACAAGCAACAGTTAACATGGCGTGATGGAAACTTCACCATCTCTGTAAAAGTACGTACAAAAGTTAACTCCTTTTTTTTGGTTTTTTTTTGTCCTTACAGTTTGCTGTATTATAATAATGATAATGATAAGATAAAACTGGCAGATTTGGCACAAACCCACTCCAAAACCACTGGTCAGTCAATATGTTTCCTATCAGTGGCACATCAGGTCAGACTTTTGATTTTTTATGACTGGCTCATGGCCTAATTGCTAGAAAACTACATATTTCCCTCAGCCTTAGCTGCTTGGATGTTGTATTAAATGCTTATTAGCAAATATTAAAATGCAGACATTCACCGTTCTTAAACGAAAGGAATTTTGGTCACGCCGCTTTCTTGTGAAGTGAACGTTATGCGTCTACATCCCTGTCTTGTGGTGACCCCACCTCACAGCACTTTGGCTACCATAGTGGAGTGCACATTCACCTCAGACTTCCTCTGGGATTTCTCTACTTCTGTGTTTTTGTGGCTTTGGCGAACTAAGCTCTTCAGCAACACTTTGTTATTAAGGTCAGCTGTGACAGCCAGTCTGTGGTATGGAGCGTCTTGGAAGATAATCATGTATGGCCAAACTCCATAGTTTGTTCTTGTTCTGTCTTGTTTTGACTACAAACTAGAATACAACTCATAGCTCGGGAAAACAATACAAGGAGGCTGTAGGATATTTGCAGTATTAAACCAACAGAAGCCTCAGGAGGCTTAAAGCTTAAAAAGGCAAAATCAGTATGATGACTTAAACATTTCTCTTAAAACCTAAGAAAATGCAAAAAAAAAATACTGACTGTACAATTACAACTTCAAATTTGGAGTAGAAAGTACATGCTTTTAAATAGTACTTGTAAGAATTCTATATTAAATAAATAAATGTACTCAGTTACTTACCACCTCGGGCGGTCAGTAGGAGAGATGACTTTATTCATATAGATGGTTTTATTATAGTTTGAGAAACAAAAGCTGGATGCAGTTTCCATGGTTACCCAGGTGGTCCTCAACAAAGCTCAATATCAGCAGAGGCCCACAAGTTAAATGTGAGCTTCTTTATGTGGGCTTCACATGGTTTATTCATTCAAGTAAAACGTTAAAAAGCCACTGTAAACGTGTTTTTGAGAAGAAGCTCTACACAGCATGATTTGTAGAATACAGGTTCATGCGAGATAAAGAACAAATCATTCTCTCAATTACACAAGTATTCAGACCCTTTGCTGCATTTGAATAGTAAAACTGCTTTAGACTGCATTGGGCCTGCATACTGGGATGATGGTAAACATATTAGTATCACCCATGACCACACTGGAGTGACCAAAATTTCACAAAACAGTTGAAAACTTGAAGATGACAGTTCACAGACGTTTCTATTCTGAGGTTGAGAGGATCTGTCAGGAATAATGAGATAAACTGCTCAAATCCAGCTGTGATAAGATTGGAGACACTTACCCAAGATGAATCAGAGCTGTTATTACTGCCAAAGTAAAAAAAAAGCAAAAATAAAATCACTTTGACATTGTTAGTTTGTAGATTGATAGGTAGATGGATGACTTTAATGTCATTATCAGCTTAACATAACGTACTTTGAATTGCATGCACCTTTGATCATGGTCTTATATAAATAAAATATTTATTAATATAAAATGACAAAGTTTTCCACAATAATATTCTATATTAAAGGGCAACTTCAGATTGTGAACTATCTCTAGTTTGAGGATTACATGAGGACTTGAAAGAGGCGACATTTTGCATCTCTAATTGGAAAAAGCACTTTGCTTGTTGGTGAAACCCCTTCGCAATGTCATGTGGAGAATAAGGTCTATGAAAACTATAACTCAGTAATATGAGTACAGTCACAAAACATCATTTAGAGAGGGATATTTAAATACAAAAGAACGCAGAAGGTTGGTGCCTTCCAGTCCTTTGCAGCGAGCAGGAAACAAGACAGAAACGGCCCCATGGCCACTTTTCTTGGCCAGCTCGGCATCCTCCTATGTAACCGTAGCCATCCTGGTGGCAGACGGGGGGGTGGTTGACCTCAGCCAATGATGTACTCCACTCGCTAGAAACCAACTCGAAACAAGTGAAGTTGCCCTTTTGTATTGTTAGTCCAGCTACTGTCCAACTGTGCTGCCATCCTGCAGTTGGTCAATCCGACACTATACTGTCACCAACTGTAGTAGCTCGGCCCAGTTACTGCTTCAATCCATAATACACTGTATTAGAATATTATTTAAAACGATGTGAGAAAAATGTCACAGCTTTGAAGAAAATTTTTTGATTTTTTTTAATTCTTTGGGTGAGAAAGCAATCTTAAATATAATTTCAAATACATATTTACAAGCTCATATAACGTCTTGAGAAAGCTGCATCTTCTCCTCTTGTGATTTGTCATACTTGAACGGAATGTCGACCCTTCATTCATTGTCGTCTTGAAGCAATGGCTGTGGAACACAGTAGATAAGGATTTTTTAAGTACTTGATTAAATTACATAATCTAGTCTTTTTTTTTATTTTATATCATGTGCAGTCATATTCCTACCGTGTATGCCAGACCCTCAGGACGAGAATCCGGTCGCTGCCATTCATGGTTGGACAAAATCTTTAGAACAACCAAACCAAAGGCTACAATCAAAACTCCTAATGAATTTCCTAACACAGCCTCAGGTGGGAGATTGGAGTATTTAGTTTCCGTGGTATTTCCTTTACTGCGGAAAATAATTGTAAGAAAGTTTTTTATTAAGATTGTATGTGAAATTATAGACTTCACAAAAAGATGATGGACACCAGCACTCACAGAGCAAAGAAGAGCTTCTCGTTGATTCCTGAGATACAGGCAGCAATGCTGAGCAACAATATGATGCCTCCCAACCACACATGGACTGGTTTTAGGAGTTTACGTAGTGTTGTGGGGGACCAAGGCAGGAGGAAGCCAGCTGCACCACAAACCCACTGAATAGGACATCCACGGACAGCAGACAGAAAGATGTTAAAAAATCATGTCTCAGGAATAAATTTACTGATTGGCTATCTGCATTTTAACCTGTGTTTAACTCGTATACCTGCAGGGCGAACACAGCTGCAGCAGTAATTCCAATCCAGCTGTGCAAGGAGTAGACGTTAGAGATTTTGTTGACATTGTGGTAGTCAAAGACAGCACAAAGTCCCACAATTGACAGGATCAGGGCGATTAACATCAGTGCAGCATGGAGAAGCTTCCACGGGAGTTTATTCTGACCCCAGGTCAGAGGAATACGATACACCACAGCTCCTGCAGGCAAGAAGCACCAAGAGAAATGATAACCATAACTCTTATTCTCGTATTCTCAAAAATATTGGGCCGGTAAAGGTGATTCTGAATGTATCGCACACTTTGTACAGTATACGTTGTACAGTACACGTTTCAAGACAAAATTTAACACTGAAGGCCCATTTTCAAACATTTCACACTTTAGACATCGTTTTATGTCTTATGTGGCTGCCCTGAATCCAACCACAACCTCTTCCTGGCTATTAAGAGTGCACTGATGATAAGCCAAACAGCACCACTCTTCTCTAGTCAAGAGGACATGGTGTCCATGATTTCTGGATCTTGATTATATATGGCTGTTTCTATGCAGGGTAGTATTTTAACGTGTATTTGTGGAAGCAGAGACAAACTCTTTTCCCTGTCAATGATTTTCGGAAGTGTTCATGAGCCCAGGCAGAGATTTTTCACTAAAGAACTTTTACCAACTTATTACTTCTACGAAAGCATTTCATCCTATAGTGAACTGTAAAAGTTATTAATCATTATTAATAAACTCAACAAGGCTGTAAAAATCCATTAGTCATATGTATCTGACATGTATGTTTAATGGTTTTGACATTTTTTTGGTCTCATTTACTTACTTGTTAACAACTGCCTTGTTAAGCTCAAAAATAGTGAGAGTGACACATTTATTGATGACTTTTAATGTAAGGAATTAAAACTTGAAAATCTCTTGACTGGGTTCTACTCTAGACTTTATTTCAGGCATTTTACTAAAACCCATTCAACAATCCATAAACTTCGAGACAAGGGAACTGGAAGTGCAAAAACGCTAACAGATATCGAGGTGTTTTGGAATCTTAAGATGCTCCATTAACCTCATTACTCATGTTAGGTGACTTGCATAAGACTGTATTGTACTCTTTTTATGTACTTTTTTACACAAAATGGGGTTATAATAAGGTTTTCTGCTCACCAGCATAATTTTGCAGAAGTGTAAAGTTCCTTTTATGTATTAACTGTAATGTCTGTTCCCACATGAATACTTTCAAACAGAAAGGAAGATACAGGAGCCATTGTTATAGTATAATGGCTGGTACATTCCGTACCCTGGTGAAGCCTCTAGTACTTCTGCTGAAAGGTGTCTTGTTTGATTTGATTAAGCTGCACTGCAATCTCTGAGGTGTGGTACTTAAAGCAAAACAGTCACTGTGGACATTACCTCAGATTTATGTTAAGGGAATGATGCATCAAATTATACACTAGGTCTCCGCCAAACTTCTAATATATAATTATTTTAGTCTGACTCTTAACAGGAAAAGCAGAAGTGAGAAACAGAAATGAAACTATACATGATCCAAAATTGAAATGTCACTCACCAACGCCATACACCACCACCAGTCCTGTGACCATAAGGACGGGGTGCCAGTTGAACTCCAGGATGGAGCCATCCCAGGCGAACCCGCCACGCCACTGGTCACTCCACACACACACACACACTACACAGGCCAGACCCAAGCACAGGCACAGCAGGTATAAAAGGTAGAAGACGATGATGGATGACATCTTGGAGAGATCTGCAGGCTACATGGATAAGAAGGGTAAAAGTCAATATTTAAGATTTTCAAAACCTTATTAATTTCACAGGGAAAGTGGCTCAGAAAAGTCAGTCACTGCCCAGTAAGCATTGATTTGGCCATTTGTGCATCTAAAATGGAAACAAAACTGTCCATTTTTAGACGGCTGAGCCCATAGAGCATGTGCAAACATTCAAACCAGTTTAATACATTTCACTGTGTAGCACTTTTAAAATGTCAAATGCTGTTCAGACATTGACTCTAGCTTGTACTGGTATCGACAAGATTTCTAACCAAATTTAACTAGGTTTTAATCTTGGAATATTCACTAAGTCAATGGTGAACGGCTTCCTGTTTGCTGTCAGTTGTGATGGATAAAACTGCCAAGACTTATTGTTAGCAACATCAAGATGATGACCAAATGAAAGCATGTAAAAAGTTAACCTTGAAAAAACAAACTTTACCTCTAAAGTATTAAATTGACTATTAAATAACAATAGAAGTGGTTGAATCCATCTAACCTTTAAACAACCACTACCTGCTTCAGCATCACATCAAACATTAAACATATCATCATTTGATTGACATTTAGCTTTCATCAGCATATACGTGCACCACTGTTACATCCCTTACCTTCTCCAAAGCTGCTGTAACACTGAAAGCAGTTCCTATCCTACAACACTGAATTTAACACCGCATCATGTGTAAGCTGTTGTCTTATTTTTTTGCTTATTGCCTGACGGATACTCACAGTGTTAGTTGCTCTCACTTCGTGTTTCTCCGCTGCAGCTGAAGTCTCACTTCCACATTCAGCTGAGCTTCGGCGGCTGAGGGGGAAGCAGTCAGAGGTGGAGGAGCAGCTGTCAGAGGATGGTCCACCCTGCTGCACCTGCTGCCTATAAATAGATGACAAGTGTGAGAGGAAGAAATCCAGCCAACAAAAACAACTCAATGAACGTTTCTGGAACTTTAGGATTGTTGCTCTCCTTCCATAGTTACACTAATAACGGTCATAAAAGTTCCCAGCCATAATAGCAAACTCACACACACCCTCCTATTCATTAACCCTGAGCTAAGCTAGCTAGGTAACTTTTCAAGCTACTTCTATAACACACGTGACTCAGCGATTTAACTTATAACCACGTTAAATACCGTTTGACGAGTGAATTTGTGTAATATTTTTATGTTTTTGGGTAGTTTGCCGTATCCGTGCCCCCCCCTTGTAAGTCAGGCCACCTTACATTTGCTTGGTATTCAAATTAAGCCTTGTAACGCTGACGTCCGTAGTTACGTCGCATGCGAAAAAAAGTCAATTTTGAGTGTCCACAAAGTTTGTCATTTACCTCATTTACAAAAACTGCACAAGCATAAAGACAGAGGAGGTCGTCGTTTACGGGTTAACCCGCAGGTGAAGCCCCATTCTTAAGAAACCCGATGTTTACCTGAGCGACTTCCTGACTCACAGCGCAAAGCCTTGTGGGAAACGGAGTTTATTGCGCTGCACGTTGCATAACAAACAAAATCTAATAACGATACCATAACTGTTCCGTTTTATCAACTCTTCCAGTGTCACGCACTGTTTTATTTAATGTTTTCCAGGTTTGCTGATGTTATTTTCTTCAGCTTCTCACCGACTCAACAATAAGATGATTATTGATCCTCTTTGAGAAAAAAGCTCCGTTGTATTTGGCAGGGGAAATGAAAATGACATATAAGCACTCACACGTGCAATATGACAGCAATCGATAAAACAGATCTTTTCTACTGCAACGAAATAATACAGCAAAAGAGCTATAAACCGAAGCCAATAAACAGATGTTTCTAATTCAGATCTACATAACGGATACAGTCCCAGCCTGCTCCTATTTGGATCTGACTTAACTGTGAACGTCCACAGTAGGAAAACCCGTCCGGTGCTGACCTGCACAGATCTTCTGTCTTTCAGCTCCACCTGGAGGCAGTTGGAGTCACTCTCCTCAGAGCTCGTCTCTAATCCTGGGAATTAACACTGGTTGTGGAGCGTTTGTCCCTTTTACTTTGGAACACAACGGAAAGAGGTAGATTGTGGCAACTACAGCAGCATTTCAAAACAAAACCAATAGGATAGGCAGAAATCCAATTTTTTATATGGAACAGCTTTATAAAATAATATTTTTAATTGAGCCTTTTTGTAGTTGTGGGTTTTTTAGCACATTTTGTGAACATAATAATCTAGTATTACTTAAAAGTATAACTATGGGGGGAAAATGTTTTAAACAAATCAGATTAATTGAATATTTTCTAGGCTTTCCTAGGCTTGCTCTCCTTTTTATTATGTGAAAATGTAATATTTATTGTATCTAGTATTATTTGTGGATTAACTCATTTACATTCAGCCAGAATGTCCCTCATGTGCCCATCTCCCACTGATTGCTTGTTGCTTTCACTGTCTATTGACTATGTGTTAGTTTGTAATTAGTTTTTGAGTAACAAAGCACATATTTCTTTAGTGAAATACACCAGGGTATTCTGAAATGAGAAAGTAATTAACACTGCCGTTTAACACTGACCCTCAAGATCCAAAAAAATCCTTTCACTGTATATGCAATGAATCAAATTACATTAAACTAATTGCCACATGAAAGCTGGAGCCTACAGGCCCCCTGAAGGTCTTGGGCTGAGTTTCCTGTGGTCCTTAGCTGGCAATGCAACTCCAAAGAATGTATGTATTTATAGTATAATGGTGCAAATGGTCTTAAGCTCCTAAACTTGATCCTACTGTTTTAATTTGGTGTGTAAATGTCTATTAATGCGATTAAACTGCCTTATCTAAACTTCATATGACTCCAGACTCAGGAGGAGTTTCATCAGTATCGATGATGTCATTTGAAAGAGTTGACCAAGACTGAAATTTCCATACAACTAGATGACAAATGAGAAGATCATCTAAACTAAAAACAGAGACAAGGCACAGAGATGATATATGGAGTGCTATTCATACCTTCTGGAATCCTTTAGTTTGAAAATGGCCAATGGAGTGAAACACAAACTTTGTTTTATAACCAAGATATTCAATGCAAAGTATTTCAATTTAATCAAATAATAACAGATGATTATTTTATGTGTTATATTACTTAATTTTAATGGTAATTATTATTTCACATGATCTTTTGTCGTCATTTTGGACAACAACAAAATGGCTTCTATTTTATTCCAACATTTATTGTCACGCATGAGAAATTTGGCATCCAGCCCAGCAAAAACAGACACATTAAAGCAAACATCCATAAATAAAATAGATTTTAAGCAAATCCCACATTGCCTTTTAGGAGTCACATACAAGAACAATGAAACAGGCAAAAACAGACATATTACAATTGGCTCCTTAATAAGACCTGTCTTAATGGTTTCTACAGTGATGCTGATTTAAAATTGGCCATTACCAAATAGCTCTTTTTAAAATATGTCTGAATGTGATTATTTTGGACCTTGTGCATTTAAATATCCTATGACAACATCATATTGATTTTATTTATTATTTAAAAGGGACATATTAAAGAGACGGCTTCAAGGCTACTATTTATCTGTAGTCTAGGAATAATTTGTTACAAAGTCACTACAAATAGGGACATAAAAGAAAATGTATGAATAAAAAAATATCATACATAACTATGTAGAACAACTAGAAAAATGGAGTGTTGGTAGTAAAAAAAACACTTCCTGCACTATCAGGAGTTATTTAAAACATGCAGAATTTAGCATAGAAATATAAAAAACACACGCATTTACATTACTGCACAGTAAAGTACATAAAATATATAAATAATTGTAAAAGCAGGGTCACAATAAAAAGATATGCAGTTATATGGGGACAGACATATGAACCCATGTGTCCTTCTCAAACTCAAACTTAAATTACAAAGAATAGCTTTTGGAAACGGAAAAAACAAATCCAAATCAAAAATGTCAGTATTGATGCTCATGAGCACATTTCAGTAAGTATTCTTTCCCTGCCTGGATTTTTGGACAGACACAGTGGAAGCATGAGGACAGAGATAAAGGCAGACTTTCAAAATAAAAGCAAGTCTGCCACAAATTTAATGACTTTTTGCAGCAGAGGGGTGTGCAGTAAAATAACTTTTCATACAAACAGCTTTTTAACTCTGACCTCTTCATCAGGTTTAATGGTTCCCTGCTCAAAAGAGGATATTTCATAGAAAGAAAAAGCCACAACCATTATTACAATCTTTCTCCTTCTCTCAGTACATCATCTGCCTTATTTCTTTATCCGTCATCTGAGGGAAGGGACAGCGATACGGATCGCATGAGCCGCTGTCCTCCAGCACTGCAAGAAGACAAGAATCAGGCTGCCGGTGGCTGCCAGTCCCTGTCTTACATTATCAAAGTCTCTCAGATCCTGTGACAGAATCCTTGAAGTGATGTTTTCAAATGCTTCTCATTGTCTCTCCTCAGTGTGACTGGCCTCAGCAGCACAGTGCTGAGGATGAGGACGGTGGGTGAGCAGAGTGGTGACACAACGAGACAGCTCCAGGCTTTTGTGAGGAGACATCAGAGTCAATGTGCTGTATTTCTTTTACTCCTCCTTGGATTCTGGCATGACATGGACTTTGTCTCATCCTGATAGTCTCGTGGTGTTTCTCCCTCTGTGGTTTTTGAAAGCAGAGATGCAGAACTGGAGTGCGGGCACAGTGTCGGGATTTTCAGTCTCTGCACAGCTTTTCAAGCTGCATGTATGAGTTTTGGGAGTCACGGAAACAACAATTAAATCTAAGGCTGTGCTGGCAGCGCAGTGGTGTTTAGGTGCATGTTCACATGCTAATGTTTAGCTGATTAGTTCCTTATTGTCACAAAAGTTTACCTAAGCATGCTAAAAGTTGAGATTTGACACATTTAATATTTATCATGTGGTCATTTATATCTTTGTCCATCCAGCTCAGTCTAAATCATGGCTGGATTATAAGAAAAATCTCTTCTGAAGCCTGTTGGTTTATTCATCACATGTCCCCTCCTGTACTGTCATTTGGCATCATTTACATTTTCCATTTTTAACTTTTAAATAAGAAATATTAACACTCACTTCATACAGAGGCACCTAAGGGGGCTTCTCATCTCCTGGGCCCTCGGGCCTAAGTCTTGTAGGCCTCGTCAGTAATCTGTTCTGGACTAAAGCTGTGGATCAACTCTCAGACTGACATTGCAATGCCGCAAGGATAGATAAAAAGAAATGGAAAATACTTTTTTGATTTTAACTAAAACTTTCAAAATGACTTTAAAGTTGAATAAATGCTTCCCCGAAACAGTGTGAAGTGAGTATCCGGGATGAATAGCACCTGCTCTCAGTCCATCCCCCACGCGTTAAAGGTTATTTGTGAATGAAAAGATATGTTTTTATTTTATCACTTCATGGTTGCCGGATGCATTGGTCAAGTAGAAAGTGACCTGACCTGAACGTCCAAGCAGGGAAGCAAACAAGATCTCTGCGGGGAATCCCACTGGATCTTTGGGATATTGTGCTGTAGAATGAGCAGACTGAGCAATTTCTGTCTTGAAGAAAATTGAGCGGCAAAGACTCAGATCTGTGAAGTCATAGTGATCTACAGCATGGAGCCACTGTGTTGGCTGTGAATAGAAAGTCTGACTTTGTGAATCGAAAATTATGTCCCCTTATTCTGAGAAAGTCATCCTGCATTCTGTCATAGTGACCTTTTCTACCTTTTACAATTTATTCTCCTCAGGGTCATACATCAGTCTAACTAATTCAGATTAAGGAACACAGCAACTCTGCTCTTGTTTCCAGCAAAGGAGTTAGAATATTTTATGATCCCTCCTATAACTTCATATTTTAGAGCTGAATTTCATTCCCCATCCTTTAAGTCCTCTGCAGTAGCCCCGAAGGCCAAAAAAGACCAGATTGAATGCTTTTTACCATCCCCTTCACAACGCTGATTAGCAGAGCTCTTGGTACAAAGTCTGGCAAGCTGTTTTATCTTTTACTGAATGCCATGATCATCACAGCTTTCATCAAAATCAGGCCCTATTCACTCCAAATTGCACATAAGAAGTACCCAGCATGCTTTTAGAACAGCACTTACATGGATGTGAGTGGAATATCGTAATATTATTTTGGAAGAAATCGAATTTATTATTCTTGCGTGTGCGCAGGTACAATGGTCATAAAAGCACGATTTCAAATTGAAGAGATACTAAGTGAACACTGCTGAATTCGAGCTACTGTGTTGTGGTAATGGGAAACAACCCAAGAGAGCTTTCTTCTCCGACAGCCAATGGCGATGCCGCCACTGGATGTTGATATGATCCCAGGGGCCTTTTGGTTCACCATCATCACACACACTAGAGGTTTTTGGTCGCAGATCCGTGAAGCAGCTGTGGAGAGCCAATGAAGCTGTTATCGCAGAATGGGAAAGAAGACTCTAGAGTGGCAGCTGGGCTTCTTGGGGTCTTACCAATAATCACAGAAAACTGGAGTCAAAACAGGATAATGGATGGATAAAAAATTTGCTACAGGAACAGGGAGTGAATCCCCTAAAAATTCATTGAGAGCCTGATTTTAAAGAAGAAGAAAAACTATTATTATCACTACATGCGGTACAGTTCAACGTGTCAGCAAACTGTACGTTAAAGAGCAACATGAACTTTCATGTGGGCTTTTTTATTTAAGCTCCAATATTTAGTCACATTTCAGTTTGTCTGTAAAATAGAAATTCCTTAGGTGTCACCAGCAGGGGGCTTACGAGCCCTGACTTTGTTTTATGCACAAATATGACAAAAAACATGATCCACTTTTAAAGGACTCCTAAAAATAAATAAAGTGGCTCCAATTAGAGAAATCTCAACAAACATGACACTTATTAATTCATTGACTAAGGAAACTTATTTAATTTTACATATTTGTGTAAAAACATATGTGAGCCTCTGAAATCACGATCTTTTCATCTGAAAGGTTGTTTTTTTTATTCATTGTGTGCCAGGTCAGAGAAATCTGGCTCTTCGATAACATAATCAGATCTTGACAACACACATTTGTAGACATATGTCATGATGATAAAAGAAAGATAAAAGAGATTGGAGTCACCATTTGACTGTCAAGCACATTTTGTAAAAAATGGAAAATAATAAGAAACCACTTCAGCAACAAACATTACAAAGTTTGCTGTGTGATAACCGCAGAAAAATGTAGGAAACTAACTTGTCATGTTTGTGCAAATTAATTTTTATATTAATTTAACCATGAGCTTTAGACCATACTTTTTTTACATTGAACATTTAAGCTTTGGAGCTGCTACCAAAATAGAGAATTGTGATACAGGCGAGGGAAAGTAAGTTACAGTAGCAACAGAGCTCACGTTCTCATATTCTGATACCATGGACCACATGAGCATGGTTATAGAGGGAATTCATCTCTCAGATTCAGGTATTAATATTATGGATGGAATGTTGCAAGTTGACAGCTGCCTTAAATGGTATGCGAATTGAATGTTTGAAGAGTGTGATGATTTAGATGCGGTTTGCTGGTTGGATTCCCCAGTTTTGTTTTTACAACCACTGGGTGTGAACACAAATTTGTAGAGTCGTGTTTTCCATCATGGTGGCAGCGGACTTACATTTTTAAAGCAGTCATGCAGGGAACTCATTTCCAAATTCAATTCTCTTCTATTTGAAAAAAAAAAATAGCTGAATTACATCAACGGACAGATTTTCAAAGTCAAGCAGAGCTGTATTTTATGTTACTGCATAACAGTGAGAAACTGAGCTCTCACATCTTTAATGCATCCATACCTTCAAATCACCTTTACTAAATGCTAATTAGGCTTGTGCAGTAAACGGCTTCGAGAGAATGTTTAATAATGTTCTCCGCCTGCATTAGTTGGATGCATGAGAGTCAGAAAGCGGATTTGTTACAGCAGAGGTATCACTTAGCTGAACGTTACAGTGACACCTCCATTAAACGCTCTGGGCTTTTAGGGACCGTGGGGCTCGTATGCAAATTGACGGACACAGTAAACCATCAATCTTCATAATGGTAATGTAAGGGGGAAAAAAAAAGGCACATTATGAGAGTAAATCAACAGTGAACGCACCATGGCATTCGACTCGCTGAATGAGGAGCGAAGGAGAAAATGAGGCAGAAAAGTGCAGCAATGACTGGCAGATGAAAGGAGGGGAGCAGATTCGTGTGTGGATGCAGAACCTACGTTGGTCATTTTAAGCCACAGCTACAGGACCAACGAGAGGCGCTGAGTCACTGCCACTGGGCCAAAGGCGCAGCAGTCAGCAGAGTTTCCTTTGTGTTTTGAGCGTACTGCCGGGGAGTGATCTCACGGCCTACGGTCTTCCTGCTGGTTAATGGCGTTCCGGTCACCACGAGGCAAATTAAGGCACGCAACTAAAGCACAGCAGGGGTCGGAGCAACAAAATGTTCGGTACGTGACAAAGCAATCTCACTCAAAGCTTCGAGCTCCGTGAGGTTTAATTAATAATTGGGGCTTTTCTTCTAGTGAAAAATCTTTGTTTTATTTATTCATTTAATAAACCAACACACGGCCACATTCATGTCCATTTCATTCTTGCACACTTTACATAATCTGTTCATTTAACCAACAAACTGGCTTAACGCAGCGTACAGTATACAAGCAGAACATTGTATAAAAAAAAAATTCTCTCTAACCATAATAAATATTTTTAAACATATTCATGAATTGACATTGCATGTACACTTTATTTGTTCCACTAATTGATTAGTGCAAGCATAATAACATTCACTAAGGAGGACATTACGTCCCAATAAATAAAACATATGAAAATGTATCAATGAAGGTGAAGTGAAAATCACCCTCACAATAAACCTATGAAACTCTGGGTTTTTACACCAGGTAAAGACATACTTCTTTTTAATGTAATACTTCACTATCAACACTCGATAACTAAAAAGATTTTCAGTTTGACAAAAGTAAATAAATATTTGTCACATATCAGACAGTAGACATGTAATGTGTAAACAAGTAACATTCCTGGGAGCTGTACAGCAGAGCAAGTACAGTTCAGTCTTCGTGAAATAGCTTTTTTTGGGGGGGTTTAATAGATTTCCTGTTAACAAAACATCAGTAAGTGTCCGAGCTTTGTACACTTCTGCATCCAAAAAGACCCCTGAATGAGGCAGGAGCGTTAGAGAAACAACAAGGACCTCACACCATAGCTGATAGTCGTAAACAACTAGTGTCGACAGGCTAATCAGCAAAAAATCTGACTAGTTCTGGACAATAATAAATAAAGCTTAGGCAGACCTGATCAAATTTTAAAAGATAATCACCCGTGTTTTTTCTTTACTCGTAACAGTTGTTCAGTTCGGTAGATTTACTGCCTGCTGCATAAAACAACTGCAACCGATATTAGTTCACGTCACCATGTGCGTCTCCTCAGGTTTCCTGAGGGCAGGTCAACTCTCGTGAAGACTCGCAAACATAGTGACCATTGTTAACAGCGTTCTCCTTGATGGTCTCAGCTGTACGCCTCTGATTCAAGTCGAGTAATGCCTTCAGCAGGTCGTTTATGCTGGCGTCTCTGCCCTCCTTCTCCATCCAGATATTCAGCACTTCATGCATCCTATCCTCATATGGATGATGCTCTTTGCTTTTGATCACATTGTCAGTAATCCCAAGGTGACGGAAGAATCTATTCTGATAGATGATGTCTACTTCTTCAAAATAGTCAAAGCAGCTCTTCAAAGAGGATTCACCTGCAAACAAAGATAGGAACCTTCAATCGAACACCTACCTGCTTATTGTGGCGAGATTTACTGTAATTTTAAAACAGTTGGACTAAACTGAACGAAAAGGAATGAACATTTAAACACATTACCATTTACAGGAATAAGCTTGGGAAACGGTTCATCTTCCTATATGGAAAAAAAGAATATCAAAAAAATGTGATACAAGAAAGTCTATGAAATTCGTCGTAAGTCCCACCACTTAGTGACAAAAACTATTCTTTTATTCATTTTCACAGTCCTGTTATGAGGGGAATTGAAAATCCAGGTAAATGTGTCATAATGCACATATGTATTGTATGAATGAATATAAAACATGCAGGCCAATAAAGAAAAAGCAACATTTTATATGGTACAACAAGGAACGGGTGAGTCACCGAATTCCCTTTAACAACTGCAGCCCACAGAACAAAACAAGCAGAGTAACCTTCACCTGCGTCACACCCTCGAATAGTTTCACACTGATCAATTAAATTAATTACATGTGCATAGTTAAAGATGTAGTGGCATCTAGCAGTGAAATTTGGAATTATGAGAATGTTGGAGAGCATACATTATCCAGCACGTGTCATACCATCGATATCCCCATCCAATAGCAATGTCAGAAAACGAGGTACATTAGAAAGCTGTGCGTTTTAAAAGTGGATTAAAAAGGAAATATACTTAGTACGTCAAAGCATAAGTATTTATTGTTACTTCTTCTGTATTGTGGTTGGTGAGTTATCAAGCTTTTTATATTATTCAAGAAAATAATCTATTTTAGACCTATTGATCTATAACATTAGCAAAATTCACATTTTTATCAATCCATCTGCAGAGTCAAAGACTGGACAGTCAGGGCCAGGCAAAAAAGGGAGAGAAGCTACCAGAGCAGCATCCTTCAAGAGAATAAACTGGAAGTCCTGCCAAGGCACCAGCGAGGAGTTACAGTGATTTGTGTTTCTACAATTATTTTATGATGTTCATTGGACTGCTTGATGTGAACAATACCAGTACCACAGAAATTGGCATTTACTGCAGCCACTGGAATTCTGTGCATCTGACAAGAATAAAAATCCTCACTCTTTTGCTCAAAGATTACGTAAACCCAAGGCCGGACATGCTGACAACAACTCTGCTCTGACTCATTGAAACAGTGACATGTAATTACCCTGAACTAAAACCACACAGTGAACACACTTAAAACTATCCGTTGTTTTAGCTTAAGTGTTGGCCACACATCTACGAGTAGAAGTAGGAGAATACTTCTGTTTTTTTTTTAAAGGCAAGAGTATGGAAAAGTGACATGTTGTAAGAAATGACGAGGAGGGAAAAGCAAAAGAGAAATGGTGCCAGAGAGCCGAGGATATCTGCTGTAAAGGCTGCAAAGCGTTGCTCAGTGGGGACGAACGAGGAGCAAGCAGGTGAGAAGGAAAGACAGGAAGGAAGCGGGGGGGGACAAGTTGTTGCTCTCACCCGTCTGGTGGGCGGCGTGGCTTGAGGCAGAGGTGCGAGGAAGGCAGAGGAGTGCAGGTTGGTTAGACTGTACTGGGAGTTACTGGCTGAGCTGTTAAGGCTTTCACACAGCACTTTACACTCGTCCCTCATGTTGGCCGAGGATTTGGCTCTCACCAGTGGCCAGCCTGTGCAGCTGGACCTTCGGGGTTCTCTTCTTTCCCCAGACGAATTGTTGTCTATGTAACTCTAGAGAGCATACGGAACACGGAGAACATCCTTTCACGCTTCTGAAGCAACTTTATTCTTACCACTGTATGGCCTGTATTTATCCTCACTCACATTAAAGCACTACTAAATGCCAGGAAACTTGAATTTTCCATTTGCCTCATTCTGTTCGTTTCATGAATTCTTTTCATTATACGTAGAGTGACTGTGCAAGTAAAATGAGAAGCAACTCACCCGATCAGCTTTCATCTCAGCGGGAATATTTCTCTGCGAATCTAAAGAACAATGAAGAAATTATTTTACAAGCGGATTAGGCAATATGGGAAAATTTCCCAATGCTCAAAACATGCAGCTGTTGACTTGACAGATTTCAACTGATCTTACTAAGTGTAGCGACAGTGAATAACCACGGAAGAACTCCGCTTCGCTGCTATGTGGCTACAACACTGCACATAAATATGAAATTTTACCATAGTTGAATTTAGCCTGAATGAATGACATACCTCCTTGTGTGTGTGTGTGTGTGTGTGATTAAAGTGCGCACACACTACACAGTGATGTGTAGTTCATTATGCGTGCCAATGCCAACCTGACTTTTACATTCCTTCTACACCTTAACCCAACACACTGAGCAGTCTGAGCGCCTCCTTTGCCAGGTACTACTTTAAGACAACCAGCTGAAACAATTGACGTCATATGTGCCGTCCAGTTAGGCGGGTTTGTCAGCCACACAGCGTTAAAAACATGCAGCATGGGGCACGGCCTATGTACCACGGTATAAATGAATCACAAAGCCTGTGACCACAAAAAAACTACTGTTAAATCCACCCTGTGAATCATAATGTTGTTAGATTGGACTGATATTGAAATAGGAATGTTCTACATCATGGACATACTATAGCAGGAACCCTCAGCTCTTTTCCCACCGCTTGCCAGACCTCCAGCATTCCACTGAATTCGCTTGGTCTGAATGTAAAGATTTGGGTTATGAGCTAGACAGCTGTTCAGGAGCCGCTAATTTTGGGTATAAATGATCGATCATTTGCCTTTGTGCAAAGGTTTTACAATGAACAATAACACTATGCATGGATGTGCCTCTACCTGTGTGTGTTTTGAAAGTGCTACATGCTATTTCACATTGGAAGAGAACGAAAAAAACTACGAAAAAAATATAATATTTCACAGCTGAAAAGCAAGTTGTTTTTTAAAAATATTTTTTTTTGCTGCAAAAACTTTTAATATTGATGGTCTACATCCAGAAAAAAGAGGGAGAAACTGCAGTATTATCTGTGGCGGCTGAAAATGGTCATATCCTACAACAACCAGAATGCACTGCTCTCTGACGGATCCCCAGCCACTCCTCATTTGGGTTTACAATTAGCGTAGCTCCTGTGCTTTACAGTCATTCCTCTCTGCCGTCCTCCCCGGCTCCATGGTGCTGTCTTTTGGCTTCGGCAGCCTCGTCCTCCTACATACGGCGTAAATCGTCTGCAGCGTACCCTGGCTCGTACAAGTAGCCACGAATATCAGACTGTGCTAACACACTGTAGAACTCTTCGCCTTCCAAATAATATAGACGGACCTTCGACCACTGAATATTGACATGTCAGGACTTTACCTACAGCAGGTTGTCCGCTAACAAAAGCGGAGGATGACGTGTGGAGGAATCTGACAAAAGGTGTCTCTACATTTTTTAATGCTGCCTGACTTGTTTTTGGCCAAACCTCATTGAAAATTGGTGAAGTGCTCTTTTAAAATGAAATACCTACCCAATGCACAAATAATAGTGGCACCTACCATAAATAATTTAATACTGGGGTCTAGACCTAACTGTGTCCTGGCATTCCTTTGTGGTTGATTGGTGCTTCATAAATGATTTTGCAGGATCCTGAAATGTCTATTACCTTCTATAAAGGAATTTAATCTTATTTGGACTTTAGCGATTCCAACACGTCCAAGTCCTCTTAAAAGTGGCATTAAGGAAAAACTCATTTTAAAGCGGATGCTGTAAATTCCTTTTAAAGCTTCCTGATTGCACCTGTTAACGTCATTTTAAATCACCAGGATACAAATCCAACTAAACTCCATTTGTAAATACTGATAAATATACAGTATGTCATATCAGCACCTATTTGCAAAATTGGAACTGAAGATGTACATTTTTAATGTCTGTTGTACTTGTTATTTGCATTTGTTTTCCCTTACCTGCTGCACTCTGGCATAGTCTTCGAAGAACGATGACAATGGCGATGCAACAATTGCCACCGCTGCTAGCACAATCAGTGCAACACGTCCTGCTAGGAAAAAAAAAGAGACAAAAACAAAGTCAAGAAAGAGTTGATTAACATTTTGACCCATTTATAACACTGCTGAATTATTGCTAATTATATTCAACGGTGATAAAAATATTCCCACTCAGCATAAAACTATAAATTAACATGCATCATGTTTTTTAGTTTTTTTACTTATAACAAAAGCCCAGGCCTGTCCTCAGTGGGGTCTGGTGTCTTTATAATGTCACGAATGTTGTTGTAGTTTTTCTCATACCTGTATTAGACTCTGGTTCTTGCTTCCTTTTCTTGCACTCGGTGTTGGTGGTCGAGGTGCAGTTCCTCGCCAACTCCTCATCCGTTTTACACCTAGTTTTGGGGGACACACAAAGATCAATTCAAAATTCAATTCTTCGAGTGACAAACGTGTGCTCTTAACTAAAGCTCAGAGTGAGCGAAGCATCAGGCGTGTTCACTGAGCGCTGTGCATAGACTCACTTTGAACACCTCTTGCACACTTCACACGCTTGGTCAGGATCACAAAACCAACCCGGTTTGCACTGACATTGAGTGTCCTGAGTGGTAGTACACGGCCTTACAATTTCCTGGTCTGAGGAAACAAAATGAAAATGCCTTGTTAGGTTTGAGTTTATGCTTGAAGCACAACAACAACAAAAAAAAAGTCTGAATATTGATTCTTCTATGGTCATTCTAATCGATAACGTATAATTACCTGAGCGACACTGTGTGCACTTAAAACACTGATGCAGGCCATTGGCGTGCTCAGTGTATGTCCCATAATCACAATCCTCACACTGGCTCCTCCCTCCGCTGATTGTGCAGGCCAACGTAGCGTATGTTCCTACCACAAAGACAAAACCCAAAGAAAGTTTTCAAGATTCAAGTTGAACCTGTCACTTAAGCCAAATAACAACCAGTGATGACATGATCAACTTGCTTCATAACCGCTATAATTTGTGATTCAAGCTGGTGACACCAGCATGTCCCGTCTCTAGACTAAATCGTGTGTTGCTCCATGTTGCTCACCAGCTGGACACTTTAAACAGCAGATGTTGTTGTGGGGATACTCCTGGTCGGATCTGCAGAAGAGATCCCGCTGCTTTCTGCTGCCTCCATAGTCAATACCGTCCGGTGGAAATGCACTGATGGTTTCAAGGGGCAAGAGGAAAATGGAAAAAACCTGACAGATAATTAAAATGAGAATTAATTATATAATTACATTTTTCAAATTTGCAGAAAAGAATATCTGAAGTGTTATAGTTCAAATTACAAATGTATCCAAAACACTGGCTTAATAATCATTAATTATAATGTTTCAGTTATATCCCTAATTTTATTACAGTATTTACTATCATTTTTAAGCATAAGTGAAATTATCTGATTTGACTCTGGAAGATAATGAAATAATTTTCACCAGTGCAAAATTTAGCATTTTATGTACAACTAAAGGAAATAATGAAGAGATTTCCTAATATGCATATACTGTATGTTTCATGGGAAACAACAGTCCATGAACAAAATGTACATAATAATGTAGCATAGTCAGTCTTTCCCCAGTAAAGTGTGTTAGTGACTCATGTGACTTAACAGGGCAAAGTCCTTAAAAAGCAACGGCAAGAGGAAATGACTCCTTTACAAGGGAAGGGATGAAGGGGATCTGAGCTGAAGACAATGCAATGATTTGAAATCATTCAAAACATGTTTGATTGTAAACACAAATGTTTAAGGTGGGATACTTGATTGAAAAACTGCTTTATGAAGTGGGAAAGGGTTTGTTTAGGGTGTGAACCTGCACTCAAAATATAATAAAGGAAAGTGATTTTACATTTCCTGGTTTAAAAGTGTGGTAATGAAGGTGATGTAAGACGTTGTGCCCACCAATGGAATGCACTTCTGATCTGGCCATAAGCTGCAAAACAAGTTCAGAGGTGAACAAGTGCACGACATGGAGGAGGGGAATTCCTTCAGACCTGCTTTTACCCAATGTTCACAGGACAGACACAGGCGGACGGTGGGAAGTTCTGTTAGAATCTGCTACAATGAGTCAGTACATGTCTTATAGGGGCCAACACTGGATTGGACTCTCTCTCTCACACACACACACACACACACACACAGTGTTAGCTCAGCACCTGGCCAAGTTCAAGGAAGAGCCTAATAAGGCAATCACACAAAACAGACTATCTGTCCACACCCAATATTTCCCAACCTGTCCTCCCTGAGCTGCCTGCCAGAGGGTCACATGCCTAATACCTAATCTGATTTTTTTGGGGACTCCACCACACGCTCAATGTCTAAAGAAGAAAAGGTGTGCTAAAAATAATTAAAGAAAAACAACACAATCAGTCTGTTTGACAATTTATCATGAAATTAAGATATATAATTCTTCAATAACTATAACAATAACTTCAACCGTGTGGAGCGACGTAAATAAACTGTAATATTTTTTTTCCTACTATATAAAATACATCTGCTGAGAGCTTTACTTTACTTAAAACTATTTATTTCGATGGATTTTGAACTTTGTGCGATTTCCCTTCCGTGGTTACCGGCATAAAAACGAAAGATGAAAACAAAACATGAAACAAAAAATGTTGTTCGGCGCATCACTGCTGGGCCGAATTATTATTTTCTTCTTATTAAAAATAATGCCTCGTATTTCGCCGCGTGTCTAACTAATATCCAGACAGAACTTGCCATAGAATCATTCCCACACTGAGCTCGGTTCAAAGTTGGAGCCGAAGTTACTTTCCTCGAACTTATGAGGAATTTCGCACCTGGGCTCCAAGAGCCTGGACCCGGACTCCCAGCCAGTTATTAAAGCGGAAAACCCCGCTTTACATTAATTTTCATAAACTCCAGATGAAGTGGAGCCGGTAATAAAACACATGTGTTGATGAGGTCCAGCCTGATCGGAACATGAGCCGCTTTGAGGAAACGCACCGAGACGTGAACAGACACGTTACGCTCGATAACGCACGTTCACGTCTGGATGACGTGATAATAACAATAAAAATAAACTTACCACACGAAGCAGGAAGTTATTCATGATTTTAGAAAAACGTCAAAATCCATAGAAGTAAGTCCATAACCCGACGACCCCCTCGCTGGACTGTCACAAATATTAAGAGCAGGTGCGACTCGATCCCTGATCCCGTAGTGTGGGATCCACCCACAGCATCTCATTGGTGGAGGAAGTAGAAATGCCAATACACCAAGTATGGACAAGAAAAATCATACAAACATTAAGTCACATGGTCAAACAGCGACTTATTGTTGAGGTGGGGCTCAATTTCCAGTCATTGAGGCCACACTGAGAGATGACATGTAAGAACCCAAAGAATTCTGCACCAGCAAGACACTCCTGTCTTCTATTCTTCTACTGCAAAAGCAGATGTATCACTGGTGATGTAAAATAAGAATAAAACAAAAAACTTTTCACAGCTGACAAAGGAAAATAAACGTAAAGAAAAACAAAGTGAAAGAAACAAAAAGAGCAATAGCTCACTTGGGGAGTAAATTTCCAAGGACAGTCACTGGTGAACACTGTCCACTAAAGCTGAAAGTGAACTGTCTGACTCAGATATCTGCCCACTAGTGTGTCAAAACACGCTGACATCACTGACTGTCTCTTGAAATGAGCTCTTTAGAAAACCTCACTTCCTTTTTAAATAAAATAATAATGTAGCACAATTGAAGGTGTGGAACAATTGCAGAATGTGCAGCGGGGCTGGGCCAGAGACAGAAAATAAAATTATGAATATTTCCTGTTTTAGAGCCACAGAGAGTAGTTAAGATGCAAAATAACCAAAAAAGGCGAGAAAAAAAATGAACAGTTCAACAGTTGACACTATAAGTCACAACATAGTTGAACTTTGACCCATAACTAAGTGACCACAAATATTATGCAGTGGCTTCATTTTGTAGCTGTGTAATATCTCTTTCAGAACGTGTGGGGTGTGACGGCCCCCTTTATCTCTCTGTGCCCCAAAAGCCCATTCTTTGATAATCTGGCAATGGATGGATGAGTTGTCATAGAGTTTGTGACATATACTTATACACAGAAATAACTTAAGAGATCCTCTGAAACTTAGCATCACCAGCGTGTCCAGAATTTTTATTAAAAACACATTCTCATCCCACAGCGTCAGATACTGACATTCTTTGGTGTCTCGTATTGATGCAATGGAGATACTTTGGCATCGCCATCAGATGGTCATCTGATGGCATTTAACACAAAAGGACTGGACGAAGCAGCGATTTATGACGAAAACAATGCAAAACTTTTGACAATCCCATTAGGATCAGTTGTGCCTATTGCAAATATTTGCATGCTAATATGCTATGGTGAAAATAATGTAAATTTTATAGCTCAACATCAGCACGCTCTCATTAGCTAAACACTGTTAAACACATGCTTCAACGGAAGGAAATTTGCCTAAAATTTTATTTCTGCCCCAGAAACTGTGCAGCATTTTTTAAAAATGATACTTACATAAAGATATGTCTTTAATCAGATCAGATTTGTCCACTGTACATGTTATGAAGAACACGTCTTCATGTTCTGTGAACATTTGTAATTTATGTCGTAAGTATGACTTAACCAAAATATTGTGTGGTAGCTATTGAAATTCTGAAGTAGAAACTCCATTTCCAGTTAAAACACAAAGATGTGCAAATCATATTTGTGATTGTTAATAGTACAAAGCCAACATAATGAACATTGAAACTATGAAGCTGGGTTGTTTTTGGAAAGATTTATGCTTTGTATGAGTTGCTATGAGTTATTACTTCTGTTTTAGCCATAATCATGAACTAAATGACACATGATGTATTACACAGCATGATTTTTCATTGGTTAAAATAATCTACAAGTATTTCCATTCTTTTTTTTTAAATATACACTTTAAACAAACGTCCCAACATTTCTGGAAATTGGGTTTGTACGATGATAACAGTAGAGAACTGGAGGCTGTTAAAATGTGTGAGAGACTGAAGTTTAATTTGTTTAAGTAGCAGCTCTATCACCAAATGAAGCCTTCAAATATAAAACATGTAAATCAAATCTGTGTCTGCTGTTACAGCCTGTAACCACAGTGTGTATCTAAAAGTCCAAGAGCTTTCATGCTGAATGAGCACAGCATCACTATTGTTGCTGTAGTTTAAAGTGAAGAGCTGTTCCGAGTGGTTTGTGTGTGTCATTAGTCTGTGCAGGATAAAGCAGAAACACACAGTTGTACGAAGCCTGTCATCACAAACGGCTACACAAACCGAAGTCAGTGCTCCACAGTGTTTTTAGAAAACCTCCTCGTCCCCCGTATGTCCTAGTTTTTCTTTATTTATCTAACGAGCAGTTGCCTGCAGCTTGTAGATATGCAGCCAAACAGGAAGGGGCGGATTCAGCTGCACATCTTCGGCTGGAACGTGTCGATGCAGACAGAGAGAACACGTGGTGATGGTAGGGAGAGAACTCAGTCAGTCGGCTGTGGCGCCAAACTGCGGAGCTGTGGCTGCAATGGTCTCGCGCTTTTGATGGCGGTTTGACGTGAAAGCCGTGGACCTGACGGGGATATTCGAGACTCAAAGATTAGACTCATTGTTGGGTGACTGATAGATTCATGGACTGCTAGGCAGACTGAGAAATACAGACCACAAGCTGCTGAGCACCACAGCTCATCAACATCTTTCTCCACAATTTACAGAGCCACCGCGTATGTGTTTTGACCATCTTTACTTTCACAATCATTAGGAATCTGCTGCACGTGTTTGAATTTCTGCACTGCTCTCTCTGCTGGAACTCTCTGCTGTGGGTTTCTGATAAGGCGAGGGAGGAGGCCAAAACCTCTACACCACTTTTTTTTTTACAAGATAAGACCTAAAATGTTGCATTCAGATGGACTGTGCTGCTTTCTGTCCATCTGTTACGCAATTGATTACGCAATCAATTCTAATCATCTGAAAAAACAAATACACTATTTCTCCCTTCCTACCCGATCTTTTGTGCACACTGAGAGAAAAGCAATGCTGTGCAGGGGGCTAAAGTGAAGGGTCCTCTCATAGTGCATCAAGCTTAATGAAACTACATTAAGAAGCACATGTGAAATCCTAGAAAAAATAAAACACAAAACATTTGTTTTGAATGACAGATGAGATAATGGACTGATGGGAAAAAAAAAAACGCTTATGACTTGAGCTCTTAAGCCAGTGGAGAGCTTTTCACTGTTGTGCTTTTGTCAAACTGTACACACATCCTCACTGAACAGAGCCTAAGCATCTTTTTGAGGCAACACAAAACGTTAATGTGCATTTCAGTGAGCAGCATCAGTCTTATGGAGTCTTATGGAGAAAAAACACGAAAAAACTGAAAAAAAACACGTCCAGTGATTCCAAATCTACTTTTCACTCATTTACTCATAAGCTGACCTGTCCACGGTGTACCCCGCCTCTTGCCCTATGACAGCTAGGATAGGCTTCATCCCCTGGTTATAAATAATATCTGGATTGATTTACTCATAAGCCATTAATTCAGTGAAAGGCTAATTGAAAGCTTTAATGTCCATAACCACCACTGTTATTTGTTCGCTAGTGTCTTCACTTCAACACAGCAAGGTTGCGGTTCAAAGGCAGATTCAATACGATGGTTCAGTCCCTGACTGTGAGGCAAGACAATGAACCAGAGCAGCAGTGGTTAGAACTTTAGACTCCACTAACCACTTTGACCTCAATAATAACCATATAGAATTATCACCTATCTGACAGTTTCAACTTAAAAATTGAGAAATCGTAGCATTGTAACAGTAGAATTCACAGTGTGTTTTTCTGAGGAATATGATTACAACGACATTGTGTGTGTGGATAAACCCAATGAGGAAGTGTTGTAACGCAAATGGCAAGTTGCAAGAAGGTTGATGCTGAACACAAAAATAAAATGTTTCAGGACAGTGTGTTGGACAAAATCTCATGTAGTCATGCAGTAAAACATCCTGTTTGTCTTACTACAGTGTGTGTAACACATGCTCACACACGTCTAATCGTTTAATCATTCTTTAATTCTTACTAAATTGGTTTTCCTGACTTTTCACCCCCTCTATCCACCCGAACCACCTCCTTACAACTCTGCTTGTGCTTGTAAATGTACAGTAGCAATTCATTGATTCCACAGACACATTGCATTGGAGCATAATCTTTAACTTATTTGGAACAAAGCCTTTACGCAGACTTTGTTCCAAATGTAAGTACATTTCCAGTTTAATTGCACTTTCCACTTGTGATGTAGTTACACTAAGATATGATTTAAACCAAGTGTAAATGGGTTAAAAAAAATTTCTGCTGACCAGTTTGCCTTCCCTTCCGTTGTTGCCACTGAAAAGTCCATTTTCGGTGCAGTTACACCTATAAAGTGTCTAAATTTATCCATGATTGGATGATTGTGTCACAAAATCAGGCACTGATGAAATATCCTGCATCTTTAGTTGTGTCCATTGCATAAGGATCTCAGACCTTTAATCACATGCACTTAAGTAACTCTGGTACTGGAGAAATCCGTTTTATCATGCTAAAATATCTGGTTACTGGAAATCTGTCTATATATACCAGATTTCTTCTCTACCTCTTATTACTAGTTATGTTGAAAGCCTGGTGCACAGATTTCAACACTATAATGACAGAAAATGTTCCTTTATGACTTCTCTCTCTCTCTCTCTCTCTCTGTGTGTGTGCATATTCATATTGTTGCCTGCAGAGAAAGTGCACGCAGCTGATCCACAACAATCTGAATTCAAAAAAATCCCTATTTACACTTTTCTGAGGCACTCTGTATAATTTTAAGTTTCTGTTGGACTTTACGCAGACTTTGTTTTACAAGATGGCAGCTCTTCTTCTGTTCCTGTCTGCAGCCTTTTGATAGGCACCAGCACAGTTGGAGTAAGATGATTAGAATCCTGATTACATACACGCCAGAGAAACCAACGTTCTCCAACAGAAATCTACCTCAGGAAACCAATTCACCCTAATATCTGGAACCAGCCTTCCTATTTACATGCCACTTAAGAAATCAGCTTTGCAGAGAACTGTAAGTCAACGAGTCTGTTTACATGCAGTTCAGGTTCAAGAAGTTTGTCGTCTGCATAGTGAAGACAGTTTACACCATGCAATGAAATTTTACTTTGTCCATCTTCCTCAACACAACAAGACATATGCATTAAAAATTGAAATGTAGTAAAAAACAGAAGAGAAGTAAATGTTCAGTCATTTGAATACAGATGGATTTGTGGGATAGAAACATCATAAACATGTCCACTGGCTCACTTTTAATCCTCCAAACGATTCGGCACAGAGCAGGGCTGTGTGTGGGGGGTCACATGCATTATGTGGACATTGGGGGGGCACTGGGGGGCACTACTATGTCAGCAGCAGTTTACTCAGACATTTCTGTTCACACGTACACCCACTCCTGAAAAAGTCAGGATAACGTCAGAATTCCAGCGCAGCCCTGAAAGGGTCCTAGGAGCGTGTAGGAGGGGAAGGGTAGAGTGTGTGTGTGTGGGAGGGGTATTGAGGAGTCTGAGCGCTTGTGGACAGGATCGGTTTGAGAGTCTTGTCCTCTGTGGTTTTACACTCCTGTAACATCTGCCTGATGGCAGGAGTGTGGAGAGACACTGAGTGCTTTTACATGAACTTAAGTAACCGGGTTACAGTCTGGTTTCACAGGAAAGCTGATTTCTTAAGTCTCACATTTATGGGAAAATTGTTTTCTGAAATCATGGTAGAGTATTAAGGGAAGCCTGGCCTTTCACAGGAAAGCTGATTTCTTAAGTCTCACATTTATGGAAACTTGGATTCTGAAATCAGGGTAGAATATTAAGGGAAGCCTGGCTTCCTGAGATTTTTTCGAAAATGACAAATTACTCTGCCAGATTTCTAATCAGTTTTCTTCAACTGTGCAGGTGCATAAACCAGGCTGCAGACAGTAAGCTGCACACAGCTGAGTGAAAGAATGCGTGTTTTGTGGGTCTTTAATGCTGCTGTGGGCCCTCATGAATGTCCTGCAGTTTTACACGTCGGAGAGCCTGGCAGTGCAGTCTCCCGTGATGACACTCTCAGCTGTCCACCTGTAAAAGCTGCTGAGGATTCTGGTTGACATCCCAAACGTCCTCAGGAAGTACAATCTCTGCTCTGATGATTTCACCCTCTCTACCTCTTTCTCCACAATGGGATTGTTGTGTTGTGTTCCTCCGCCTGATCCGATCATTTCATTGGTCTTTTCAGCATTTGTTCTCCTGAAGTTCTGCCACCTGCTGTTGGAATGCAGCCTCTTCTGCACTTGACGTCAGCCCAGTGACTGTGGTGTCATTTTTATAATGGTGGTGTTGGTCTGGGAGACCACACAGTAATAGGGGAGCAGGGTGCACAGCAGTGGACTGTGGGGTCCCTGTGCCTGCAGTTCTGATGTCAGATGTTCTTTGTCCTACTCTGGGACCTTCTTTGTCCAGGTTACAGTCTTCTTAACTGGAATTTGTTTACTTGAGCCACACAGCTTTCTGTCAGTATACAGTTAAATCTGGGCACCAGGCTTTCACAATAAGTCATAGGTGGAGGAGACATGAGGCCACTATTCTGCTGCATGCAGATTTCCAGTAACGTGCATGTAAACAGCATTCCCTGATTTGTGAGAAAGCTAATTTTCCCATTATTATTCAAATGCCAAACCGCATTGCTAAAGTTATCTATTAAAACTATAAAACACAGGCAGTATTCCTTTAAACCCACATACCTGAAAAAGTGTAGCAGTGCAACGTTCCTGTCTCCATAAAAGCTCTGAATCACGCACAGTTCGGCTATTGTGTGTTTTGTGGTGCTCCTCCCACAAACCACAAGCCAAGACGTGTAGCTCTTGTGGGCTTAAATCAGCACTAATTAAACGTTAGTCATGGATCCAAACAACATGCCAAGAAAAAAAACATGCAATAAATCATTCATGCTTTCAGGTGTAGTACGCACACCGAGACCACAAGCAGTTTGATTGTGATGCATGGGAACAAACGTGCTTTAGACTGTGAGGTTAACAGGGAAATCTCCCCTTCAGTGAGGAGCTGCAGTTGTCATGGCTGTTATTAAAGCCTCTCCTGAGCCAAATTAATAACTTGAAAATTAACCCTTCAGTGGTGAAAGTCTTCAGTATGTTTCAAATATTTTCATAAATATCCAGTAATTTAATAAAATTACTGGTATTCAATTCAGTCATTTTAATAAAAATCCTTGAATAAAATAACAATAATAATAATAACTAATAAAAACCTGTCCTGGAATAAAGCCTCAATAATGTGCTCTTTTTTGAAATGTAGTTTTAGGCAGGGATGGTTTTTTTTTAAACAAACCAATAGTGACCTTTAATGAACACTGTGCTGAAAGACTTAACATCCCAAAGGTCTTACATTGTCATGACAACATTAGAGAGCAAGCTGTCTTAGATCAAAAGCAGCTCACAAACACTCCCTTTTAATAAAGGGTAAGAGTATTTAATGGCATGTGTTATAGTTAGATCTTTTATGAAGCAGAGGACTGCCATTCTACAGAACCGAGGTCCATTTAAGAGTCACGTGTGAGGTTCGATTTAGTCAGCACAAGGGCTTTGAAACTGAGAAGTGAGAAAGGGAAGTGTTGGGATTTGAAGGCTGGATTTTAGTGATTAGCACAGAGATTCAAGTGATTGCTGGAAGACGTTTGCTCCTCAGCAGCTGCCTGAAGGTGAAGGTCACTATTGTTTGGCGCCATAATCGGGTTCTTAAGGAAGTGGCACTGATCACTTTTAGGCCTTGGCAAAGTGCAAGTAATTCAAACGGAGAAACGTTAAGTGCTATTTTCAATGTAAAGCATCTTCAGGTCTGTTCCCAACTAACTAGGAACCGAGAGTTCACTTGGGAAGGAAGTTTTAAAGGCCATATCGCCATCACTGTATTACCATTAGCCTCTTCCTTGCAGGTATGTACTCATTATTGAACTCATGGTTCCCCGGGAGGGCTGCAATGAGGAGCAAAAGTAAAAACTGAAAGAAAGTATCAGTTATTAATGGCACAGGGCCGGAGCAAAAGCTGGAAATCACTTGTTAGCCCATTAAAGTCGGGTGCAGGGGCTGCAGAGCATCAACCCTCTGATCGGCATCTCGGGGGCCATTAAGTCCATCTTGAAAATTAAGGAGAGGTCCTCCAGATGTCTTTGGATCTGGAGGGGTGTTTCCTGGGTGCTGCGGGGATTCAGCGTCTAATAAACTCCAGATGGGCCATGTGATGACATCAGGAATCATAACTGATGGTGCATCCCAGTGTTTCCTGGCACATGTCTTTGAATCATAAGCTGCTTTCACAGCTGCAGTGCATCTCCAAACTTGTTGGAGGAGCCCCGCGAGAAGCTGGATGTGAGAACACAAATGTCAGTATCAGGTGGCTCGCATATTACCCAGACCTTATCCTGAGAAGTCCAGGTAATGTCACAGTAAGCTGATGTAAAAGTCTCTGTTTTCCTGTTGGTTTTCACACTCACATAAAGGGGATTAAATAATTTCATCACAGCGTTATTTGACTGAATGCTCCAAGTGTCACCTATTCCATTAACTGAATAAAATGTGTTTTGTGACTGTGATCATGATTTCTATCAACCACTACTCTGAAACTCAATGGAGGCCAGTCAAAGTAACGTGGAGTGGTAGTAGAGGCAGATGCTACTGTACAACTTGGGACACAAAGAGTCTTGATGCTCCATAAGTTCATGTCCAGAAATGAATAATATCTTCTCTTGTTCTTAAGCCTGCTTAATGCTGTACTTACAGCTCAGCAGTGGAAATCCTCAGAGAAAGAGAAGTTATTGTTGTCACTTCTCAGTCACTGCTCTACTGGCCTTTATGTTTTTCTACGAGGAGGATCGAGCTCAGGGTTTAAGTTTATTATTTACATAATGGTCCACTTCACATGAATTAAATAGTTACAGTAGAATTAATGTATGAACAGGCTGCTGCATGGTGCAAAAAACGAGCATTTAGACATCTTGAGATCTTCCAACTGTACATTTATTTCAAAAAGGCTGCATATACATTTGCAAATTCTACTGTACAGAAAACATCCAAAGTGTCCATAATTATAGATACAATTTACCACAAAGCTGCCCTGGCAATACCAAACATAGATGTTCAGCACTAGAAAAGCTCTGCAGCCTATTCAATATTATTATCTTAAATACTTTTTAACTAATACCTTTAAATGTATGTCAGCATGATTATTTGTACTTTTTTTCATCCCCATCTGTACTTTACAACATTCACCATTTACAGTAGTTAAACAAGGCACAAGAATAGTGATATGAAGCCAAAGGCCATGCGTGAAGCAAAAAACAGCATGAGACCGATTAACTCAGGTGACAGAAGATCATGGACGCAACAGTGAACTTTCTATCTCATGAGAGAAGGTTAGTCTTACACCAAAGCATTATTCATAGTGAGAATTTTGGGGTAAAAAAAAATAAAACAAGTTGAACTCTAACACATTTATGAGTAGAAAAAAAGCTGGAATACACCAAGAACAAAGGAGAATGTTGAGTGTGATGGGGGTATGCCACAAGAAGGCTCTCGATGCAACATAAACCACTGCTAGTCATTACAGAAGCACACATTTCCATTTTTGACACTCTTTGCTTGCAGGAATGAAAAGGAAAATCCAGTTAGTCACAAGAAGAAATCATACTGGAAAAAGAAAATCAAAGATTATCTATCACATTCTTCGCTTCCCAGCTTCAATTACATAAAAAGATGAATATAACTTGATTAGAGTGTTCAAAGATGACACAGAAAAAGAAAGAAAAACTCCCCATCACCCCATCATTCCTGAAAAACCACTGAGGGACATATTCAAAATACATGTAGCTTATTTGTCCTTTAAATAGCAGACAGGATTTAAATTAGAAGAGAAATGCTGAAGAAATGGATTTGGAGCCAGAAATGAGAACTGTGGTTTGAGTTTATTTTGCCAAGGGCTAAGGATGACACCTATCTTTTTTCTGTGGATTATTATATAACTCAGCTATGTAAGGCTGGTGTGATAAGGTATGATTAGAAGTACAAATTTGAAGTAAGCAAGATGAAGACCTCGTCTCTGATTCTGCTTCAGTAACCAGTAGCGGGCCATGGATTTTTGAATCTCCTTCAGTTTCCCATCTGAAGTATCAGCAGTAAACCCAGAGAAAATCTGTGATGTGTGGATCCTATAGACTCAGGTGGGGATGAAGTGAACACTGGGTCATCGCGCAGTGTGTGCAAACAATGCAACTTGATGTCTATGTGTTTATTTGTCCCACATTATTCATAGTGCAGTGTATGCACTGTACATATTGTGCCAAGTACTGAGATTCATAATTATATACTGGACTGCGGACAACAAAATTCTACTTTGCAGACTGGAACAGTGAGTGGGATTATCAGGAACAGCTAGATTGTGAAGGCAGTGACTACGTGGATCCCATCGGCGATCATGCTGTACATGAGCTCAGCATGACACGTGGGGTTCCCCAAGGTTCGATTCTTGGACCATTCTTATTCCAGTGACATTGCTTTTCACAGCTATGCTGATGACAATTATGTATTTTTGAGTCTTTCATCCAGTCACTACGGATCCCTTAGCTCATTCAGAACACTGCTGCCAGAGCTCTAAGAAGAAGTTTGGAAAACCAAGAACCTCTCACTCCTGTTGTAAACATTCTTCCCTGTCCACAAATTACCTGATATGCGACATATGGATGGAACTTTCTGATGATTGTAATTGAAAATGCTTTAACTTTAGCCACTTCCAAAGCTGTTTTCCTTTGCCTTTGATTGTTCTCTGTCCCACTTTTATTTCTTTTATGATTTGTGAAGCTAAACATTTCTGACAAAGATATAGATGTGTGATTAGCTTTTAGGTTTGCATACAACGTTACAAATTACACGCTTTTGCTGCCTAAAAGTAAAAATTATGCCTGTCCGTGCTACACACATTTTATCTGGGGTGTTGTTTAATGACAAGTATTAAAAGGTGTTCAGGAATTATAGAGCATAACCAGGACAAGGTATGTTGTAAGGTATATTAATGTGACAATGATTTATTCGACTGGCCTCACTTTCTTCATTGCCATTGGACAAATGTAAAAACATATCGTAAATTTGACAGGATTTAGTTTTAATAATGGGGGATTACATGGAATTATGGGTTTTAAGTCTAGCATTGAATTTAATCTGTTTTCAGTTACACATTTTATCCTGAGTGACAATGACTGTCCTCAACTCTGCTCTGATGACTTCAGCTAGGCCCACCAACAAAATCACGACGTGGAGACGCTTCCTTTTAACAACGGGCTCAAATTATAGAAACTTCATGTCAGAAACGTGCCAAATGATTCAATCCCACATATGGGCAATTGGGCAGTGTCATTTCAGTTGAACCCATGTTTGAACCCAGTAGCAAAGGAAGAGGAACCACTTTGAGTCACCTTTGAATAGCCCAACTTCTGTGTCATTCTCGCCATGAGATCTATTAGATTTTGTTGTCATCCAGCCCTACTATGCCTCCTAGTGGAAAACGCTTTGAATAAATCCTCCATTCATACAAAAAGTATGCAAGTGTGTCAACAGTGACGGAACTGACAACTCTGCTAATAAAAATAGTAATAATAAAATAGTAGGCATTCGGTCCCCTCCAAAAGTATTGGAACAGCAAGGTCAGTTAATCTCTGCTGTAGACTGAAGATGTTTGGGTTTAAGGTCAAAAGATGGATAAGAAACAAATGTTTAGAATTTCAGGTTTTATTTGATGGTACTTACAAAGCAAGATATGTGAACAATTCATAACACAGTGCCTGTTGTATTAAATGACAAATATTTTAATTGAGCAAAAGTAGTTGAACTTGATTCAGAGGTGTGTTTCTGGTAACCTCTGTCCTGTCAGATGTTCAATCAATAAATACACAGAAAAGACTGAGTAACATACACAAAAAACAACAGTTAACGGCACAAGCATTTAAAGAGTTGGAGAATGAAGAAAAATCCCCAAAAAGGTGTCAAGGAAAAAAACCACCTTCTTCAAACTATCCAAACTCATTTGTAGTGTCATGTCTTGGGCTGCACGGCTGCTCCTGCATCAGTCTCACTACAACTTTACAGAGAAATGCATCAAAACTCATTGTGAGGAGCTTCAGCATGCAGCAAGACAATGATCTAAACCACAGAGTCAACTCAACAAAGAGCTTCATTGGAGGAAAAAAGTTCTTTAACGACCAGTTTTAATTCCCGGACCTGAACCCAGCTGAACAGGAGACTAAAGACAGTGCCCCTCCTCTAAATCAAACAATAACTGAAGGAGGCTGCAGGAAAAGCCTGGAAAAGTGTGTCAACTGAAGAAACCAACAGTTTTAGTGATGTCAGTGATTCACAGGCCTCATGCAGTTATTGCAAACAAGCAAATTGAAACCAAATAGTTTTGTTTTTAACTTTAACAGTATTGTTCCAATACTCTTGGAGGAGATAAATGTGGGTGGTGTGATACATAAGGTTCTAGCTTCTTTGTTGTTTAACCTACTCAAGGTGTAAAATCCATCAAATAAAATGTTGAAGTTCTGTCTTTTGATCTTAAACTGTAATTTCTTCGTTGTACAGCAAAATCAGATGAATTAGCCTTGCTGTTCTAATACCGTTGGAGGGGAGTGAATGCACAGAGATCTGAGAGTGTTTCTAAACTGTAAAAAGTTTAGCTGTTATTGATTTTTACTTACTTTAAACTGATGCCTCACAAAACTCTAGGTCTGCCAAATTAATTGTCATTTGTTCAGTGGCTGACAGAAAATATTAGTCGCTCCTTCATTTCATCCCTCCCAAGCCCAGCACATATTTTCCCTTCACCGTTCCTTTAGTCTGATGTGTGCTGATTTGAACCAATGTGCATGTGACTTTTGTATGAAATGTTTGGGGGGAGGAAGTGATGAGGATAGTTGTGTGTGTGTGTCAAGCCCTGATATGAGGCACATGTGATGGGTGTTAATGGTTGGAATTGGATGATAAGACATGGCGATACGCTCCCTGCGGTGCCAGGAAATGATGTTTTACAGCTTCCTCCCCGTCTATCTCACAGTGGAGGAAACTGCAATGAACTGTAATGCCATGGTTAGAAATCTCACTCTGCCTCATTTGCCACAACCACAGTTTCTTGCGTATGTGTGAGGGAAGTTACCATCTATCTGTGCTGTCCTTCAAGGGTAGACTGGGGCCGATAATTTTTTTTTTTTTTTTATTTGGTGAAACTTTCATATACCACTTGGTGTCTATCAGTCGCACCAAACGATGACAACGGGTGAATTTCAAGATACTTGGCTTTAAAAATTCACAAACACAACATTTAAGCAATCAGCAGCTTCCTTTAAAAATATATTAGATGCCAGTAAAGTAGTTTTCCCCCTTCATTCATTCTTTGACACAGATATTGTTTGGAAAAAAAAATCACCTTGAATACAGGTTAGTCTGAAAGGATGCCACAGTTGTATCAGCTTATTTGCATTAAAGAGCTTTTATGCAAATATGTCCAGCTGTCATGTGGACTGCTGGGAAAAACACGGTCAACCTAACCCCACACACCTCACCTCCTCTGGTACATTCTGAGCTGGAAATGAATATACAGGGAAAAGCGTAAAAGTATGTATAAAAACATTGAAAGAACTTAGAAGTCGAGTGGGAAGGCAGAAACCGATTCCTAAACGAGAAGGACAGATCCACAGCAGGCACCAGCTCACCTGGGCCTGTTGTGATTGGTCAGCGTGTTGGCCGCTCTCACCATCTACTCACCGAAAACCGTGGGACTTTCTAGCACTCCGCCGACAGTGTGTTGTCCATGACTGGCTGTGTGCGTACACAGATATATGTTTGTCAGTTTGCACTCATTGTCTCGTCTCTCTCAGCCTGTATATTCAGGAGGAGAGTCCTCCGCCTTCTGACTCTCAGCTTGCCTGTTCTGCACAGGCCGCCTGCTTGTATGTGATTGAAGTCAGACTCTGGATCATCCTGGTCCTTAGGGGCGCTTTTGGAGTGGATCTTGCTAATTTCCTCCAGGGCGCTGGCGAGAGAGTCAAGGTCAGCAGTGTCCTGGTGACGTGCCTCCCAGAGGCTCAGTATGACTGCTGACGGACTCTGCTGCTTCGCAAAATAACCCAGGTTCCTGCAGAGGAGCACACAGAGCTGGATTAATGAACTAGCGTTTAGATTTATCAGTGGACTGTGTCTTCCTGATTACACAGAATCTGTACAAAGCATATTTACAGAAATATTAGAACGTATATTTTATTGTAAATAGTAGAAAGACAACAATCACATTTTGAAATAAAAAATATTTTTTTGCTTTACATTTTTGAATCCGATACCTGTGACTCATCATGGACATGCAGTGGTGGAAGGTAACAAAGTACAAGTTCTCCGTTACTGTACTTAAATAAATTTTTCACGTATCTGCAGTAGATTTAATTATGGCTACTTTCACTTTTACTCCACTACTATTTCTAATCAAAGTTGTGTTGCAACAATCCAATAACCAGTGATGTATGAAGTACTCAAAAATGTGCTCTAGTAAAACAGGTTTGAAATGATCCAAAACATTACATTCTCTTTATATTTACATAATGTCACAGCATTTCTGTCGATGGGGTTTGTATTTATCGTGAGTTAAACTGAGTGTGTAAATGATTAAAATTGCTTCATTTGACTCAAACAGAGTGAAGAGAGTGATTTATTACACAGACCTGAAAATATAATAGTTATGTTCTATTTTCCAACAATCTGTCAGACCATTGTTCCATAAATATATATGTTTTAATTTCCTACACTGTCTGTGACCCTCAGGTCCAAGCTCATCGGTTTAAAGTGAAAATCACCATGTTCAATATTCAATAATATTATATGAACATGTGATGATATTCAGTAGATATGAAAACCATGAGTCCTGTGCACATTATCTCTCACTTAGCTGTACAACACCACCACATCATAGATCCTATATAAGAGGAGCAAATAAATGTCGTCGTAAATATCTTTGTTCAGGTTAAAAATACGAAGAGCTGTGAAATATGCAGCTGGTGTGAGTGTTGCTCAGTCATTTCAATCATTAACATACATTATGTTATAGTTTAAAATAAGACTGTTGAAAACCAACAGGCATCTTTAAGGCTCAGCCTGGATTAGCTGTGTTTGATATCAGTGCCAACAACATATATCTACTCCGATTATTACGTGGCTCATAGGTTTTACAACAACAACATCAGAGATTTGAATTATAATACCAGTACAGCAAGGGTGCATTTACTCATTGCATCTGTTGTCTATATTTAATATCTCTCATTTTATTAAGCCACATTGGCAAAATTATGTTATTGTGAATCAATAGGAGGGATGTATGTCTGCATGTTTTTACAGTTGTTTTTGAAAGTTTTTGAACCCTTTACAATTTCTGTATTTATGGATTAATGTGACGAAAATGTGATTACATTTTCACATCATTACAAAAAACTAGCTTAAAAAATTAATTCTATTTTTTATTTGTTTATTTTAGAGAGTAATTTAAAATATAAAATTGTAAATGTGTGTTGGAAAGTGAATGAATTCACTTAAAACCAGGTGTTTGAACCAGTGGGAAGCCAATGTGGGAGGAGCTCCCTTATTTATTCACAATGTCAAAGTCTGATGTTGACAACACATGTTTATGGACATTTGTCATGGCTCCAAAACAGGAGATTTCAGAAGATCCTAGAAGAAGAGTTAATGCTCACACGGCTGAAAAGGGTGACAAAAAACTTTCCTACAACTGTTGAGCAGGTCATGCCCCCACCGTTACCCACCCTGAGGAGATCCCACCAAAGTGTCTAATAGCCAGGGAGGTCACAAGAAACCAAGATAACGTCTAGGGAACTCTCCCCTCTCTCTCAGTGGTGTGCACGGTAGAGTCTTAAGAGAACTTTTTGGCTTAAATAGGAAGCCAACGACCAATCTCTGCATTTCAGCATGTGAACTGAAGCTCTAGAGAAGGAGGAACGTTCATCACGACGACTCTAACACATACAACGTTCTACCAAAGAATAGGCGGAATTTAATGTTTGGGAATTACAAGGTGAAAGTCCTGTCTTGAAATACTGTAAAAGGACCTGAAAATGCCAACCAATGTTTTTTCTAGCATTAGGACTTATTATGTCAGAAAATGACATAAAAATCAAGCAGGTTAATGCCACATTAATTATGTGTTGCAACTAGTTATTTTCCCACATAAAGAGATTCCTAAACAGGAAATGATGGAAAAGGTTAAACAGACTTGACAACGTCATCAAGAATTTGCCACACAACACAAACTATTTCAACTTCCTGAGTACACTAGTCTATCATCCTCGCTGCAGATTGTTATGTTAATTTTACTGAAAGTCAGTTCACTGTCAATGACAGAACCCAAACATCTGCGGTACAGAACCTGTTCAATGTGTTGTCAGTTAATGACAGGCTGAGTAGGATTATTTGGCTTCCTCCTAAAATCAACACCACATTTATTTATTTATTTCTCCTTCTCGATCAATATATGAGCAGTGAGCATCAATGTCGTCCAAAGGAAGGTAGGTACATAAATCATCACATCCTTTGTCTTTGTTACATGTGATTTGAAAAAGCAGTTTTCACATCACTGGACACAATCCTCCAGCACAGGACCGTGAGCAGAATCCTCGCCTGTACCGGGCTCACAGTGACTGAATCATCAGCAAACATCACAATCTGTCTGTCAGCACGGCAGCTTTTAGGAATCATCTATGTGCAGGACATACTGTATATAAATTTGGAATTTGGTGTCAAAAAATATAAACTGAGCCTGCAGCAATATAATAATACTGCTAATTTAATCTGCATGATCACAGAATGCAGTTTAAAAAGAATGGGCATCAACAGGTCCCATTACAATGTTAAATTTTAGCATAAAATAAATATTATCAAAACCTCAGTGAGTACTTGGATGCCCTTTAGTTGATTATTAGGAAATCTGTTCATTTAATAAACACATTTTGGACTCTTGGATAAAAACATTCTGTAGTTTCCACTGTATGTTCAAAATGAAATACTATTAACATATATTGAAGAATAAATTAGCATCACTATAGGAAGGAGCAATAATTGGGAACAGTTTAGTTTGGGTTCCATTCCCAGGTGCTGCCAAAGTTAAAAACACACGGCGCTTGTTGCCATGCCAATAAAGTTCAATGCCTCTCTGCACCATGAAGCGATGGGCCCAGCTGGGGGCAGTGTTTCACTGTCGCTCCGTGGAGCTTCAGAACGAGAAATAACAACAAGCAACACAAAAGGTTGCAGCCATTGGTCACATCAGGCTCAGTTCAAAGCTGCCCAACTTGGAGAGGAAAGCTTATCTGGATAATTTGGAATCTCAAAGGACTCTCAGATACCAGAGTCTCATGAATCATGCACTTAACAGGAGATTATAGCTGCCACAAGGTAAGAGAAGAAAAGGGAACAACCGCACTGTATCAATGCTGCAGTAGTTTTTCATCATACATGCATATGTTTATTAGATAAAAAGCATAAGGAACTAACATGTAAGGCTCCGTATGTTTGTGAGAATGACAGCAATGTTAGGGATGCACTAGACGCCGTGTATTTCACAAAAGGCCACGTCATATTCCACATCCTGTAATACAGTCGTGTTCTGTTCCTTAAAATGATGTCTCTACTGCTGACAGACAACATGGACAATAAATACGGCCACAGTGAGGAGGTTAACAACACTCAGAGGACTGTTATCATTCTAATCAGCCAGTGTTCAGGGCAGGGCCATTATAGAACACACACACACGCACACACACACACACACACATACACGTGTCATGCAGTCTCCGGGAGGATGCACATCATACACTCACCGATCTAAGTGGAGTTTCTGGGCTAAGAGTTGCCAGTCCTTGCCCTTGGCGTTGGCAGTGTCGAAGGTGGCACAGATCCTCTGGCGGATGGACAAGGGGATTTTGAAGGCCTTGGGCCCCGTCTGGGACATGATGGTGCAGTCAGTCTGCATAAAAAATGGAACGGACTCCTTTTCAGTCTGGAGGAAGGGAGCAGAAAGCAGACTATAATCAAACCGGAGGGACCAGATAGGATTCACAAATGTCACATTGTGCTTGTTTTAATCAGTGAGGAGAGCCGGAACTCTGAGGTTTACTGGGGCAGGACACTTCATTGAGGTTTGACTCACATTTTAAAACAAGAAAGAAGACAAAGCCAATGTTCTACAACAACGCTGAGTTTTTACCCAGTTGGGTTTGGTGATACACTAGCTGAACTGCACTGCAAGTTATGAAATCAGGGAGCATAACTTGTTATTCTATCTTCATACTAGTGCTTAGAAACGTGTAGTTTCCTATTTTAGAAGTCAGCTTACATTTGTGTTAACTTGTCAGAGTAAAAGGCAGCAGAGGCAGTGGAGTGAACATTAATACTATTAATCTATTTCATAACTTTATTATGTGGAAGTTGTTCAAAATAAATTCAATAAAATTAATATTATCTTGCAGCACCCTCCTTCTCTCTGATGGTTCACTGACACCCAACTGGGGAGTTGGCTCTTTGGGCCCACTGTGCACCGTTAATTGCAAATCGGTGATAGATGTAAACACTTTTCCAAATTTACTTAGAATATGAATGAGTGTAATACACATATAACACAGCTGTATTGAATGTAAATGAAATGAATATTATAACAGCACCTGAGAGTCAAACCATCAGTTTAAACAGTGTTGGTGGCCTTGAGGTAGGACAAGCACGTTTGCGACTGGTTGTGAAAAAGCAGTTGGGCGAAAATCAATGACTAACACTCTCTTCTGCCTTAACAACTACTGTCAAGGTGCTCTTGAGTGAGGATTTCTAACTCCTAGCTGCTCCAGTGGAGCCGCTCAGCCGCTGACAGAAGACTGTTGTTACAGCAGGCAGCTCCCAGGTGTTGGCGCATGTGAATGTGAAGCAGGCTATTTGCTAGAACACGTGTATCCCTGGACGAATAAAGGTTAAAAATGATATACAGTAAACTTGGCAAACAGCTGGATCTGTGTTCTGTTGTCTCCGTTTAGCATAAACCTGTGAAGAAAGAAACAAAGAGTGTCCTCCTGACTCCGTTAATACACATTGCAAGCTCAGGAGAGCTGGCCCTGCTGTCAGTGGACACACTGTGGGAAGGTTACATAAAGGTTGAGCGAGAAAGTGAAGCGTGCTCCCTCCTCGCCTCCCGCAGCTGCGGCGTCTCACCTCAGCCACAGCCGTGTAGACCTGCAGAATCTGCTCGTGGCCTTTGACCTGGCGCACGCTGATTTTGCAGGAGAGCTGGGCGGTGGCAGGGCTGTATCTCTCCAGAGAGAAGGCACAGTGCAGGGGCTGCTGGTTGCTGCACCACACTTGGGGAAAGGAGAATTCCTGAGGAAGCAGAAGTAGAAGAGGAAGAGGGACATAGGGGTGCAGCAATGTTAACATGCGTTCTAAAGGAGAAGACTCAGCTCCCTGTTCTACAGTTCACATATTCATTTAAAGCCTAAGACAGTACAAAGAATAACACACATAATGTTATTTTTTATTATATTATTTTTGCTTATATTGGATGCGATGCAAGCAATGCATTTCAAAAAGCTTGTTACAGGGTCAACAACAGAGTGGAAAAGTTGCATGATGGTCAAAGACCTGCTGCAACATATCACAAATAATGCAATTTAAAAAAGTCTGAGAATTCTATGTATTCATGAGACACAGCCAACAAATAACAATGATTGGCTGCACTACATTAATCAAAGACATGCTTAGCTGGAGGAATTACTGCATGAGCTCAAGAGCATCACTAAAAACCAGTCAGTGGTCAAACTTTGTGCTCCATCGCTGTCAGGTAAAACTTCGGATAAACCAAATAAGTCCAGAGACGCAGCCCCACTTTCTGAGACTGAATTCATTTAAACTGGACAAAGCTGATTTGGAGAACTGTCCTGTTTTTTGGAGATCGTGGATGCTGTGTTTTCCATGCTAAAAGCAGAGGGACCATCTGACTTTTAAAGCACCATTATTCACTTTCTTCAGGAATTTGTGATGTTGCGATGGCAACAATTTATTCGGCTAATCCTCTGTGAATGCCTCACCACCTTGCATTAAAAAACATAAAAATCATAGAACCACTGCAATGTGCATCACTAGTTTTCAGAAAACCCTGCAAATCAGGGATATTAGGCCACACAAATCCACAAATGTAAAGCAGCTAAAAGTTGTGTATCAAGCAAGAATGAGAAAAAATGTGTTATGTTTGCATCCAGTTCTGTCAGTTTATACAAATGAAAGCCTAAAACTAACATAATACTAATGCACACTGAGCTAGTACAAATATATCAGAATCAGAACCAGTACTTTTATAGTTTTATCAACAGAAATAACTTTTTGTTTGTGATTTTGCATTTGCATCTTCCTGATAACTTAACTGCAATTCATTTTTGATTGAGGTGATTTTGTACTAACTTAATGCACATTCAGTTCAGTATAACACAAATGTTATATTGATAAAAACCAATTCTTGTTTTACTTATTTCCCCTTTCAAACTAAGGGGATGCACACTTTTGCTCCCAACTGTATAATGTGAATCCCGTACACACATCTGTTAGTACAAGCATCTTGTTGGCTAGAGACTTTAAGGAATACATTGATGTGGAAACACCTGAATAAAGAAATTATTACTAATAACCTTCAGAAAGGTGCAGCTACATTCCAGGTTAATGTCGTGGATCTACTGCGTTACTGCCACATCTGCACATTAAAAGTCACCTGTAAATGACTCTTTGTGAAGACCACCACAGTCAAAGAATCAGCCTGTGGGCCTACTGAAGATTTAACCCTCACGGCATTGATCCTAGGTGTCTATCCTAACCTCACCGCAGCAGATAATGGAGTCAGGGATCAGTGGCGGAGGCAGGGGAGGGGAGGGGGTGACAGACGCGGAAAGCTAGGGTGCTCTTTAGCACTAAAAGCTGACTTGATGTACGGCGCCACGCTCAGCTATTATTCTACACCTGCTACACCAAAGCAGGTTTGTGCTGCCCGCTCGCCGTCCGTCCCGAAGCTCTCGTAAATAAGGCGGTGGAGGGAGAGGGTGTCTTTGAAACACCAGGCTTTCACCCTGCACTCAGATCTTTGAGCAGCGACAGCGTGCAGTGGGGGACACAAGCTCGGCTTCTCGGTAAGCGGCAGCAGCGGGCATAAAAACGGCATTCACCGTTCAGGGTGCATGCGTTATAATAGTGTTTGCATCTTAATGCCCCGGAAAGCAAAACAAACACAAAGCTATTAATCTCAATTCACGTCCACCTTTATAATTCTCCTGACAGAAATGTGGGTGACAGTAGGATTCGGGCTAAAAGCAGTTTGAAAGCACCGACAAACAGCTCAAACCAGATGGATGTTCTGAGCTGAAAAGACATCGTTTTCAGATGCGACTTATCTGCTTTGTAGGAGCATATGTGACAACAAAGGCTACAAACATCAGCACCCAACACTCCGAGGAGGAGGTTTTCTGAGCCCGAGGAGCCTGTTGCCGTGTCACTCAGCATCTGACCAGCTAAGCTGCAGTTTAGAAGGAGCTTAACACTTCAACTAAACCAGATCCATCATGGATGCTTATTTGGGCCTGACTTTTTTTTTCTTAATGATCACAGCTATAGTTCCATTTGTTATTCTTTCTAATATAACTAAAAAAATAAGTTTCCCCTTAGCTCATGTGAACAGAATCGGGAAAATCTACTTTTGATCTTGTAAAGCGCTTTCAAAAATACTCTCTCCTTGTGATAGTGTCTCTTTACAAACTACTGCTGAATCAGTTTTTAAAACTTTATAACACAATCTAAAGTGTTGTTTTGCTGTATTTATAAAGAACAAATATTTAATAAAATAAAAAAGGGCCTAACAGCTGGGCATTTTTGTAGAAAACATACATAAAGTTTTCAATACTGTATGTATTAATAATCCATAACAGCGTCAGATGTCAAACATCATTCATAATATACCTTAAATATTATAACTGGGTGTTGTGGATAAAATATTTGTACCTGTGCTGGACAGGGGATTTTCTTAAAAGCACACATACAGGATAGCACACTGGAAAAGTATAAGAAAAAAAAGCCTTTCTATATGTTTTTCTGCTTCATTTAAACAAAACGTGGACAGTTGTACATAGATGTAATGAACATTTAGTAGCTATGTTTTCTGTGTGACACTTTGACATGCGTCTGTATCATCTGCACCCTTTATTTTTTTGTTTTTTTATTGATTTTCATGTTGTGTTATCCTAACTATTGCAGTCTGCACCCCCACTTTGATTTGGAAGTTTTCATAAATTTACTATAACTTTAATACACTGACTGAGCAGTGTATGAACAATAAAGTTAAAATAGAAAAACAAATTACAGTGCCTACAAAAACTATTCAACCCCTTCAACGTTTCATCCTTTTATTGACATTATAAATCAATCATGTTTAATATAATTTTACAAATAAAAAAAAATCTGAAAAATAACTAATTAATGTTAAAGTGAAAACAGGTTTCAACAAAGTAATGTCAAATAAATAAAAATCTGTAAGCTGAATTATGTAAATTAAGTATGCATCTGGTTCAGGTTAGTATTTAGTACTTGCACCTTTTACTGCCACAATAGCACAGATTCAGTGTGGGTGGGTCTAAATCAGGCTTGCACATCTGGACACTGCAGATTTTTCTTTGCAAAACTGCACAAGCTCTGTCAGGTTACGCAGTGATCGGGCATGAACAGCCCTTTTCAAGTGGAGCCACAAATTCTCTCTTAGGTTATGGTCTAAGCTTCCACTCAGCCCCCTCATAACATTCAGCGTGTTGTCAGTAAATCATTTCTGTGTAGCTTTTGTTGTGTGTTTCGGGTCATTGTCTTGCTGGAAAACAAATCTTCTCCCAAGCCATGGTTCTCTTGCAGACTGAATGAGATTGTCCTCCACGATAGTCCCATAGTTTGCCGCAGTCATTTTACCCTCTAACCCTTCAAGTCTTCCAGAACCAGCTGCCGAGAAGCATCGTCACAGCATCATGCTGCCAGCACCGTGTTTCACAGTGGGGATGGTACGTTTGTGGTGATGTGCAGTGTTTGGTGTCCAAAGAACCAAAGAACCTTCTTCCACGTGACCATGAAGTCTCTTCATGCCTCTTAGTGAACTCAAGTCATGATTTACATGAGATTTCTTCAACGGCTTTGTCCTTGCCACTCTTGTATGAAATATTGGTGAAGAACCAGCAACCACAGTTTTTGTATTCACAGTCTCTCCCATCTCAGCCGCTGACGCCTGTAAATCACTCAGAGTAGTTGCTGATGTAATGTCCCCACTGTGGGATCAGTCTAGTCGTTTGTTATCTTCTCTTATGTTCTCTTAGTCATCGGTGTGTTGGTGGCCTCCTTACAGTCTCCTTGCACGGACGGCCTGTTCTACGCACATTTAGACACGTGCCATATTCCTTCCACTTCTTGATGATGGATTTCACTGAACTCCTCGGGATGTTCAGACATTTTTTTTTTTACTTATCATTTTCAGTGGCCTGTTCTCTGAGCTGCTTGGATTGTCTTTTGTCTTCATGGAGTAATTGTAGCCAGGGACACGGATTAACCAGGGACTGAAGTGTCCAGACACAGCTGTCTTTATACTGCAGCCACTTGAGACTCACTCAGGTGACATTTCACAAAATGTGGAACTACTAGCACCAAATAGCTCGACCACTGTTGGATTAGGTCAGTCATTTTAAAGGGTGTGAACATTTATGCAAACACTTATGTCATATTGGATATTATGTTATTCATAATCACTATATTTAAGTAAAATGTGTGTGTATATGTATTGTAAAGTTTGTTTTTTTGTTTTTCTGGTGATGAAATGAAGAATACATGTGAGCTGATCAATGTATGAATGGCTGAATAAAATACCTTTCATTGGTAAAGTTATTTAAATAACTCAAGAAATGTTGAGGGAAATAATGAGTAGATTATCATTTTATGTATTATTCCACATTGATGTAATGTTAGGAGTCATAGCTGGGCCCTGACATGGCATGAGAATAAAATTAAAATTAATTCACATAAATTCTTTGATACAGATTTATAAACAATACAACTATTCAAACCTTCATAAGAGTGGCTTGTTAGAATCTAGTAGGAAATTTTAATTCAGTACTTTCACTCAAACAACAAATAAGCAGAAACACATTCCATCTCTCCACACACTGACTGATATGTAAGATACGAGAAACACCACAGTATTTATTATTTATTAGTAACAAAAACCAGATGATGCAAATTAGCAATTAAGTATCCAGGTTCTTATTTAATGGATTTGATAGCCATGGTTCGTGGTTACCTGACATGTGGTAAAGGGTTTGATGCTCCACAGGAACTGGGGAACATCCTGGATGGACACCTGCAGGCTGAAGGTGTTAGCACGAAAAGGCAACATCTTTGGCTCCTCGAGGAGCTGACCCCCTCTGCTCTTCTCTGCAGCCACCACTCCCTGCAGAGGAAAGGGAGAGGAAGGAGGAAGAAGGAACACAATGGAAAGAAAGGGAAGAGGTAAAACACAAAGGTAAACCAAGTGGTGGGAACGAGGGGCAGGAGATGAATGTGAGAGAAAATTGAGAATCCAGCAATCCTCTGCTCTTCTTTTGAAGCTTCACCACTATCAGCACAAACACCTGTTGCTAATCCGTTCCTCCGTCACATCCACTGATTGACTCATCACAAACGTTAACACAGAAACAGGATGCCAAGATGTGACGTCAGGTCTGCGCTAAATAAATCCTACAACCGCTGCTGTTACATTAGCATCACATTTGCAGCCTCAACGTGACAGACTGAAGGTTGGATTTAATGTCACGGAAACGCGAGTGTTGAAAAGGGGGAAAGGTGGGGGAGGGTTGGGGGTGGGGGTGTGGCGGGTAGCAAACGTCCATCTCCCAAATTGAATCTGTGGTGATGAAAGAGCACTTTGATTTCCGCTTGCAGGTATTCATCTGTCATCATTGTTCATCGTCCTGGTGGGAAGGTTGGGTGTCTGGCCGTCTCTGCCGCAAAGGGAGAAGACAGGGGACAGAGCTGTGACTAATGCCGGGTCATTCTCATCGATTCTGACTTAGTGTATGTGCGTGCAGGAGCCTACCTGTGTGTGTGTGTGTGTGTGTCTGCATTTTTAACCATGTGTTTGCAAAAAAAGTGCTTGGGGGTGTATTACATGTTCTCATTAATGTAGGAGTGAAAACAATGGTTGGTAACATGCGGGTAAAAGACTTTTAGGAAAAATACATGTGACAGCTGGGAGCTGGAAATGAGGCATTTCAAGACACAGAGCGACCAGACAACCCTGTTTGGGTTTGCTGTAAAACATGAACCATACCTCGCTTAGATACGTGATAACGTTCCCCAACTCATTTGAATCCCGTCAGAATGCTTTGATTGAAGCGTTTCTATAAACTCTGACTGTTCCTGATCTGTTGTTTGACACATCACACACGTGATTGACATGTCTTAGATCATGTTTTGCAGCTGAGGGACTGTTGCAATGTCAACCAAGAATGAGAAATCCAGCCAGGAGTTTTCAAAGTGGTAGGAGGAATTTTTGACATCCACTGTTCACATTTTCTGCACAGACAATAAATGAAGGTTGGAACCAAAAGCACAAAAGATGTAAAATTGCACGAGTCAAAGTGTCAAACGCTGTGTGGATAAAAGCATAAGGAGAGAAGTTAACTATCATTTCCAACGGTCATTCATGTAAAAGCCCAGTGGTGAGAGGTGGATTGGAAATACAAATCGGACCAGAACTGGACGAGAAAACCATGCAGAGAAACGCGGTTGGCGGAAGGGAGGGCCACAATGAAGCACCGTGCTGGGCTGATCACCTCAACACAAATCTGTCCTGTTCTCTCCAAAGTTCATCTTTTCTCTGTGCATGAAGTCTAATTTGTGAGGTAGTTCCTTTTCTGCCATTGCCAGTGACTTATGCAAAATCAAAGAAGTATGATTTAGGTGTTTACAGAGCTTTTGAGGAGCTTTTGTAGTTACACACTCAGCAAATGATGCTATTATGCTTAATAATTTTTAATATTTTGGTAAGAACAATTTGTTCTGAAAGTGCCTTTTGTATGGCTGAAAAAAACATTTGTACTGAGCTTCTGACAAGAGCTGTAGTATTAATAAATTAGCTGATCAATTGTTAGACAGCAATTTAACAACTTTAGTACATTTTGACAAAATTTTCACAGGTTCCAGCTTTCCAAACGTGAACATTATCTGATTTTTTTAGCTTCCTGTGATAGTATGAGGTTGCACTAGACTGGAAGAAGATGAATAAAATAAAGCGTTGATTAATAGGTAATAATAAAAAGATTATTATTAGAAGCCACACGATTTAATGTCTTTTACAGTCGAACAAACAATTGAGCTGTTAAGGGTCAAATGTAGGTCTTTGTTACTGTGGAAGATATGTCAGAACATTACAGTGGTGAAGGCTTTGCAGAAAAATAACCTTAAAATTCCACTATTCTATTTTCCAGTCCAGTAGCAATTAAATCTCAGTCAGCTTTAGCGCTATAAACAGAAAAAAAATGGATTTCACAAAATGTAATAACTACAGGTAGAGAACATGTTGAAATAGCTTTTTGTATTCTTTTACAGAAATATTTTTTTCAAAACACAGAGGTGCTGCTGAAGTCTCCTGTGAACAGCACTCGCAGCGGCCAGAGATATTCACCACTAAATGGTTTTTAACGCGTCTCAAACTTGCAACCAATCAGAGCATTTTAATGATTTCTGCACGTTTAGCACATTTCAGGCATTTTCATTCACTGTAAATTTCATAACAACCACTTGAAGTGCTGAGAAGCATAACAGATTGTAGTAGAGCAGGCAGAGGGAGGGCTGGGCAGAGCAGGGAGGGCTGGACAGAGCAGGGAGGGCCGGGCAGAGCAGGGAGGGCCGGACAGAGCAGGGAGGGCCGGACAGAGCAGGGAGGGCCGGGCGGAGCAGGGATGGACAGAGCAGGGAGGGCTGGACAGAGCAGGGAGGGCTGCGCAGAGTAAAAAAACAAGTAAAAGCCCCAATATAACTATATTAAAAAGTATTTACTATGATCCAAACACTACTGGCAAATGTAGTTTACTAGTAGTACTTAAATGACTATGAATTATGAGTATTTTTAGGTAAATTTACTTCAGTTTTAAAACTGGATGACAATTTTGGCTGATCAATTATAATACATAGGTGCACAAGTAGCTCAACGTGGGGACTCGAGGTGTATCAGGTTTGGGTTTGTCAGATCGTTACATACTTTCATTTTTGGCAACATCTATAGTGGCTTTTAAGCAGCTGGGATTAGTTTGGAAAATATTTATAATAATCTTTGATGAAAAAATGAGTGTGTGAAATGCGTAAATGTCCTTCCACCTCTGGTCATCCATGATGACTGACTGACTGCTCTTCATTTAAAAGAATTTCTTCTTCATATACTGATGTTACAATTCAGGACATCTTGTAAAAAAATATCTCTCACCATGTCAAATGCTGAAAGATTATCAACCATATTTTCAGGCACTGGGGTATTTACAGCAGAGCAATAATATGAATAGTACTTTCATTATAGAAACCTTGTGTACATTGTCTCTTCCACAGAACCTGAATCAGTGCTCCGACAAACTCCTGCCCATTCCTAAGCAACACTTTCCCTGTCTTTGTTGTCATAACTGAAAAATATAATAGGCTGGATCTCCACATATTTGCAGATGAGATTATACTATAAAATCCATCAATCTGCACCAACTTGGAAAAAAAAATCAGCAAAGTTGACTTGCACAAGAGGTGTATTTAATCTAGAAAGCAGCATGGTGTAGTATCACAGAAGATATGAGAGCCCTGCCAATCATAACCTTTTCTTGCTCTAAGAAAATAGAGTGTTTGTGTTACATCAGGCTTCCTGTTGATGCACAACCTCGTCTGTGATTGACTTTGTGCCAGAGCTCGGAAAACACACGGTAGAGACGTGGAACTAACAGACAGGAGCCCAAGGGACGCGCAAAAGTCTGGCATCTGCTCAGCAGACTGGGAATTCATAAACCAGATCCAGAATACATTTTAAAGCCAGCTGCTGCTGACGGCTGCAACGCGACAGAAAGGCGGTCGGGAGGCAGAGTCAGTCACGAGGCTCGCCGTGCTCTGTTCAGCTCGACTCAGCTCCTCTGTTAGACTAGACTCTCCGGGGACGACGGGAAGCTTGATTTCCCCAACGTTCGCCGACGAGGGCTCAATGTTTAAAAACCCTATAGGTCGCTGAAGGATAATCAAGTCAAACAAGATAAGAAAAAGAATGATTGGTTAACATTTGAATGGTGATTACAATGGGGCAGCCTTTGTGTCAGTCTATTAAAACTACAGTGAGGGAGAATCTGTCGAGCCGAGTCTCCACTATCAGCCCTGCAACACTGTTTCACACTGGTAATGAATCTGCAATCACAGATACTGAGACATGTTGAGGTCTGTTCTACTTCAGAGAAGTCAGGGAAAAAAAGATGTTCGGTTTGAATCTAGGCCACTGCTGACAACATGTACTTCAAACTACTAACTTACAATTTCTAATGTTGTTCCTAATAGAGTGGGACTCTAGGAAAGTGAAAATATGCACCCTCACATTTTTGTCTCGGGGCCAGAGAGTGAAAGTGTTTCTCTCTCACAAAGAAGAGGAACCCAACACAATAACGATGACAATAATGAGCCACTCAACCGTCCAACCAGTAGATCCGGGCGAGGATGAGAAAACGTGAATTTTCTCGGCTACCTGTTGCCGTGAGTGGGATTTCATTTGTGCTTCACCACAGACAAAAATGTAACCTTACTGCGGATAATTTACATGCCTCATTTTGAACAGTTTGCCTTGGAGCTATTTTCAATAATGAGTGCCCATAAAAAACATTTGGGTTCTGTCGATTATCCAGATGGACAATATTTACACAAATATACCATATGTTGCAGATACATTTTTTAAATGTAAATTTTATTGCTTGGAGCAGTACAGAATATGAAGCTGACGTGATTAAAGCATGTCATGTGTGCGATTCATTTAGTGCATTAATTTACATATATCGTTTGTTTCATCTTTTACTTTGGCTTTTATTTATCATTGGTTTTATCAGTTTTAGCAATATTTTTCATAAAAAATAAATGTTTTAAATTTATTTCTTTAATCTTAGTTTTACTGTCCTATAGTCACATATTCTTATGTTTTATTGCCCTCATTTCTTGTGCATTGTTGTCATCTTCTCAATTATGATTATTTTATACTTGTTTAGTGGGAGTTCTCATCACAGTTTTTATTGTTTATCTTTTGTACTTTTTAATCAATGGGACACAATAGTTAAAAATATTACAAGCCAAATTTTTGATATGACTGGGAGAAAGCTTTGACATGACATTCTCCAGAGTCAGGTCGTTTCATCTGTGAAAGTCTTGGCTTGTCTTCAGGTGTGTCCCCAGATTTCAGCTGATGGACAGTTTCTCATTTTAGTGCTTCATAAAAACCACGAACTGCTTCCTGGATGTGAATGTACATCAGGACATTACCGTAATGATCAGTCCACACACAGACATAAATTTTACTTTATTAATAAGAGAATTAGATTTGGATTTGTTTTTATTTATTTAGTTATTTATGTATTTTTGCATAAACCGGCACGTTATCTTTATTAAAAAGATTCTCCTCTCTGGATCAGGCCTTACCTTAATTCAAGCTGCACTCAAATATGACATATTACTTTACCGATTAAAATTTTAAAGGAAAATACCCAAGCACTGAGAAAGCTATCACTGGCTCGTACAATCCATTTACACAGAGAGCAGAAACAGAAACACATTCATTTCATTTGGAATTGTGTTTCTGGATACCTGACAAATATTCCATTTTCTTTATGTTGGCTTAGTCTGAGGGATACGTCTCTCTCTTTAGCTCCAGAGCACTTAACTGTCCCGAACAGCGAGTTGCTAAAACTGTCCTGGTGTATCCTGTACAATGCCCTTATCAGATCCTTTAGGCTGGAGACAGCTTCCTGCTTTTGGAAATAAGGCTACTGATGAGAATGAAACAAAACGTGGAAGATTGGGAAACCAAAGCACTCTGTAGGGAAACTGCAGGGTCAGGTGATACTTTTCTGTGGGTTCATCACGAAGTGGGATTTAAATTACATAATAATAGTTTATAAAACAATATTCAACATTGCAGCAAATATTTGGTCATTAGATTTTGGCTGTAAATAAAACGTTTAGATCCGTTTCCATTTTATAAATGCCTTGAGATGACCTTAGCTGTGAATGGGTGCTTTAAAATTAAAATGAAATCAGCCTGAATTGAACTGAATTGAATACAATTGAATTTACCAGCAGTCCCAGTGGGCTGCACATTTTCTACACACACCCAAGCATGTGAAAATAAAAATAATGCGAGCATATACACATGGAGCTGAACAAACCAGCAGCGATGAAGTCATTTTCAGAATAAACACATTGAACTCAGGCACTGGCAAAGGGAGTAAATAGAATCATCCATCTTGCACTTCTGACCACTTACACCAGGGAAGTATTTTGAGGTACTGGGGATGTAGCCTACACAAGCACACGTTCCACCTCAGCAGCCGTTTTTTAAAAACAAGAGTTTATCATCAAATTAAGCATTGCCCATGTGAATCACTTTATAGCAGCTGACTCTGCTGAGCCAAAGTATGTGAATTTGCTGATGACTATGTCTTCTATAGGACAAAAATGAAACAGTGGAAACAAATGCAAAAGTGCTGGTGGGAATAATCATGACTCAACATCTGTTGGATCGAACTAACACGGCACCTGAACCGTTGTCCCCCTCACCTGAAAGGCGTGTGGCGTGTCATCCACACAGTACACCCGCAGACTGTAGTTCATGGAGCCGCCTTCCATGCTCCCAAACACAGCCAGCTTCAGCCTCTTGATGGCAGCCTGCGTCAGGGGTTCACCCACCAGCGTGTAGGAGCCTGGCTGGTCCAGCAGCAGGTGGCAGCTCGTCAAGTCCATCAGAGAGTAACAGGAAGTGGACTCTTCGTCCACCAACATGACGTCCTGTGATGAAGAACAGAAGAGGGGCCACGTTATGATGTGATACATAAATAGGTGTCCCACAACTTTCTGTTACATCTGAGCCTGGTTCTGCTGGTTTCTTCCGTTAAAGGGAGTTTTTCTTCTCCACTGTTGCCTATAGCTGCTCAAGGAGGATTTGTTGGATTTTCTTTAAATGTTTGTATAGTCTTGACTTTATTACGTAAAGTGCCTTGAGATTACTTTGTTGTGAATTAAGCGCCATATAAATAAAGTTGAAGTGAATTGAAGTGAATTGAAGTGAATAGAATATTCATTCAGACATTTGTGTACTCATGTACACCCCCCTCCAGACCAAGTCTGGGGAGTTTCAGGATTCTAGTGCATTTGCTAAAGGGCTTTTGAAAGACAAATACACATGACTGCCACCTGCTGGTACATAGAAGGCTGCCGTAACCGCGGCCAGCAGTCGATTATTGTGTCTGCTAATTCTTCGATAAGGGGCCTCTGCCCTTACTAATCCATAAGGGAGCCAAAAATCATGACGGTGAGCTCAGGAACAACACAGACAACAATTATGATCAATGACAGAATCATTCATTCTCTAGTCAAAAAAAAAAAACAAACATTTACAACATTTGGGAAGATCAACAACAAATAAATGGTGATGTTCTCTTTTTATTGTTCTCAAGCACAGATTCAGAGGAAAAATCATTGGCTGTTACAAATAGCAGCTCAACATTTGGGCTCAAACAAATTTAACATTCTATATACTTTACAGGCTTTACACCTGGCTTATTATTAAAGTTTAATGTTAGCAGTTTGCAAGCGGAACGGAAATGGCATCAATGTCAACAGTGATTGAAACTTCCAAGAAAGGTCCAGAATTTGATGATCAGTCAGCCATACTGACAATCAATTTATTGCGAGAAAAAAACTTTTAGGCAAGAGAGGCCATGTTCAGAAGAGCAATTTCTTCAATTTTAAAGGGTTAAGCTTAAAGAACTGTTAATACAGACATTTGAATCCTAATTATTATAATAATTATTATTATTTTATTTACTTATTACTGATTGATTGATTGATTGATTTTCTTATTAATTTCTTATTTATCCATATTATTTTGTGTTAAAAATAAAAAATAAAGACATTTGATTATTAAAATTATTTAAAAGTTTTTCTTGTGAAACCTGAGCCCAGCCTCATCCATTCTCCAGCTGATATTGAGTTTGAGACCCCTGCTTTACAGGCTTTACACCTGGCAGCAGTCTGCAAGCAGTGGCATCAAGTCAACAGTGTGAAAGAGTTGTGAGTCACAGAATCAATTTATTAGAAAAAAACTTTTAGGGCACAATTCTCTTTTTAAATGGGTTAATCCAAGTATGCAATAAATAGGATTATCCATATTCATCACGGATGCTTTGAACCTTAGAGATCCATTCTAGCTGATATTCATCACTGTCACGCATGTTCTGAAGAAAACCCATTATATTGTACGTTTTCATTTTTTAAAATCACACCACTGCGTGCAAAGCCCTCGAATGTGATACCCAGCACAGCACACCCAGTTTGCAGCTCAAGACTGTTGTAGAAGTAAATATTCATGCCCAGAGCTGCATAGATATCATGACTAGAAAACGGAGCAAATGAACTTCTGCATAAAATAGAATGTATAATAGACTGAGTTTTGGTACACTGCTGTTGAATAATGGTGTAGGTAACATAACCAGGTTTAAATCACAAAGCAAAAAACCCACACAGGTTGTAAGCCGTCTCCAGAGAACATAGAAAAGCATTTCCTACATGAGTTATGGTGTTAGTACAGAGCGGAACACAAAATAGTCATTACGAACCTTAGGACGTGTTTTATTTATGAGATGGTAACAGCAGCTGGGAAGCACTTCATTCTAACTGAAATGGAGGAGTTTTTTATGCCCTGTCCGTCATTTCTTCCTTTGTTTCTACACCAAAGTTGCACAGAAGACACTATCACAAACCCGGTGGGAAGTGGGAGCTCTATTGCACCTATGAGAAATAATTACAAGCTGAAGAACATATCAGAAAGACCCACGTTTAATCTGTGTTTCTGCAGCTAATGAATCAACTGCTACAAATGCTGAATGATGTGTCACTAATGCCAGTGAGGACTCAGAACCTCACGTCGAGGCCAACAACGTGGACAAAAAGTGTAAATCCACTACTATGAATTTGCTTTAACCTACACGTTAGGCAAAAGGGTTTTGCTGCATTTGTGTTATGCACCTAATACACTTTCAAACATCTCCCCCTTTGATTATCCAATCTCGCAATATAACTGCGCAGTAACCCCCGTGCAACCCCCATCTAAACGAGCAAATACAATTCACGAAATACATGTGATTATACAATTGAGTGAAGAGCTGGGAGAACAAGTAGTGTGCGAAAATACAGCCTGTGGAGCAATATTTATTTCCTCACACATAATCACAAATTAACTAAGATTGCAGCAATCAAAAGTCACATTACCCGCAGTCATAACGGCCTGCAAAGACAGCTAGCCTCCACATGTTCCCCACTGCTTGCTTCTTTTATAACCTGGGGCTGCTACATAACTTTGTGATCCAATCGTGTTCTCACTATATTTTTCCTGTTGTCATAAAAATCAGACCAGTGATGAACAGTGTTACTTCTACTTCAGCAGTTCATACACTTGGGCGTCCACAACCAAACATAGTCCTCACGGCTTCCTGTTCTTTGACTTATGTTTGCTATAAAATGTACTGCCCAGCTGTTTGTGAGAAATTACACACCTATTAAAAAGATAAATAGTTGGATGTTTTGCTAAATGAACTTACAGATGAAATATATTTGTGTATGTGTAAGCAGTATCCGTTTGTGTAGCATTTATGGATGGAACTATAACTTTGACATTAATAAGGCAGCACATAACAGCTGGGGCCTTTCTTTGTGGACGTTACATGTTCTGCATGTTTCCTTTCACAGTGAAATCATATACATTTCGGACATGTAATCATATCTGAATTGCCTGTCGGTCTAAATGTGGGCGTAACGGTTGTTGGTCTGTGTATGTCTCTCTGTTTTAACCCTGAGGTTGACTGGCGACCCGTCTCTGCTGTTCACCCCATAACTTGACCCCTTGAGACCCATGGGTGACATACCAAGGAAAAGCCGGCGTCAGCCAGGGTGGGGCCACTGGTAAGTGTTTATGGTGTGTCTCGTACCATCGACGCTAGATGAACCTCTATCTGTGGCTTCTCAGTCATGTGTTCAAAAGTAACATAAGTATTAAATTCTTATCAGACATGTCCTCGTTTAGAACTACTTATAAGCTGTTTGTGGTGAGTGAGAGTTGGTAGAAATGGTAAGTCAATGCCACTCTATTTACAGTTTGCACATTTACAGGCCCAGTTTTCTCTCGCACAACCGCACAATGTGCAGTGCTACATGCTCATTCGCTACCGTCTTTGCCAACAAGTGGCAACAAAACACACCGATGTGTCCTGATGAAGAGTTTCCTCTGCGCTAGTTATTTGACAGCTTGGTGTGTCACAGCCCAAAAATTATAATGATCTATCTGAGTTTCCACATTTAGATATTTGTCATAAATATCGAGTTGTATTTTCACCATTAACAAAAGTGTGGCAGCTCACGTCCACCTTATAAATTTAACTGATATTTAAAAGTGACGACTCCTGACCAAGCTGTCAGTCAGTATATGTCACTTCAGATGACAGGTTGGAGAAAATGAGGATTTATTAAAGAAAAAGGGGGGAAAGGAAATCTAATTTCTCTTAATTAAAGCAGAATGTCAAACAGGGGCTATATTTTTATGTTTATGTATATATTGGGAAAATTACTTTTCACAGTCATCAATCAATCTAAACTTGCAGCCTAGCATTGAGCAGCGTAACCACACAGCAGAGTGTGTGTGTATATATCCATAGATAAATATATACACACATACATATGTCAAATAAATTAAAGCTGTTAACATTAAATAACAATAACGCATTGAGGCCTTTTAACACCACAAATTGTTTCATCATCAATCATTTGATGTTCTGCTATTATGACCTGTTGCCTCATCTGTGCAGAGCTCGACAGTTCGAGTGACTCGGAGTGGGATCAGTAACCGGTTATCTGCATTTAATATGACCTCAAAACGTGCACTGAGTGAAATTCACACGTTATACTATAGCTGCGATGTTTCGGAGGGAGTTTCTCCTCTGTCGGCTTCACTGTGTAACAGAGGGTGGGGCAGCTCCTACACACACACACACACACACACACACACACACACATACAGCAGCAGCTGGGGAGACAGCAGGGAGACAGATCCCAGCTGAGGTGAGACGCTCAGGTGGACAACTCTTTTACTGTATCAAACAGTGAGTAAGAAGACACTGAAAGTAGTTCATTAAAACTGAAAACTTTATAACTTTATACCTGAGCAAGTTCTGGTGAAGAGAGTAAAATTTAGCGAGGAGAATTGCGGTTTACCATAGAACGCTGGACTTTTATGGAGCTTAAACATGGAAGTTTACTTTGAAAGTCAGTGATTGGGTCTGTGAAGATTGAAAAAGCATAGAGAGCATTTCTGAACGCCAAAGTCTCCACCACGACAAGCATCCTCCATCACCTGGGCAACCACAGCATGGAGAAGCTCTCGGTCTCTCTCAGTGTCGGTGGAGACAGGATGTGTTGGCAGAGTTTGGCGACTCGTTTGCTTACCAGATAACTGCAAATGTTATAATTGGTCACGATGCAATTTTGGCGAGGACTGACATGGTGGCTCTTACAAGAAAAAGAAGAAAGAAGAAAAGAGAAACTCAGTGACTGGATGTGAGAGAGGGACTTCTGTTACTAAAAGAAAAATTAAACCTTAGCTTGTTATACAAATATAACATTTTAACAAAGAACAGGCATTTTTAAATCATAAGGTAGCACGTTGAGACAACTTAAAAGATTACAAGCTACCAAAAGGAAAACCCGTTAGACACAGACAATGAGGGGAGCTGGGGTCCAGCCCTGAGCTGATGTTCAGATGATTTGGGCAAAACTTTAAAGAATAATGGGCATGTAACTACTTTTGCACCTTTGTTTTTTTTTTCTAGAAGACAAATGCTTTGTAAGTGCATTAGGTGGATCTTCTAATCATCATTTGCTTAGGAAATACAATCAGTGATCATCACAGGCTAAAACCGTCTAATGACATTAAATCAACGAATAAAAGTGTGTATTCACACATAAGCATGTATGTAATTATTGTAAAGGGTTAAGTAATACTAAGTAACGTAATTGATAACTGGTCGAAATCAAGTGTTCAAGATCAGCAGTCAAGAGCAGAGCATGCGCAAGGTTGCGTAATATCAATCAGATGTTACATATACATTTCAAAGTAAGTAGCAGCGTCTAAGCTGGTACAAAAGGTCAAATTAGTCAAACGCAGGGTACATGGATATAATAGGCGTCATTAGCACTTGTACCCCGGCTCTCGCTCAATTACAGCCAGAATAGGCTCCAGCCCCACACGACCCTGAAAAGGAAAAGCGGTTTAAAAATAAGGACGGATGCTACTGCAGCTTCAAACATTCACCGATGTTCAGGACAATTTATACCTGTGGGTTTTAACCGGACGTGCTTTAAATATCACAAAATCACTAGCGGAAACGTCTTAGTCAGGTTTGTTGAAACCTGTGCCATTAGTTTGTACATGTATTTGACATACAGCTTATGAAAAATAAGCACAGCTTGAGTTGAGGCTACAGTTTGGCTTTATGAGCATTTCTGGCTTGCAATCTGTCTCTGCAGCCTGTGTGCTCTACACCTTCTTGTGTCTGGGCACAAGGAACAAAACCATTTTATTTAGCTTTTATTCATGGCTGCTTCAATTTCTCCTTTGATGGACTGGTATGAACTACATAATGAATGGACTATTTGGCTTTGGTATTATTTCTTTCTTCCCCATGATAGGAGAAGGAGTTTGGACCTACACACTCCTCTTTGTAACTGTTAGACCTCAGAGCATTTATGGTTTTTATGTCTTTACTATTAAAATATGTTCCTGGGCAGCACGGTGTTGGAGTGGTTAGTGTTGCCACCTCACAGATGACAGGTCCCCGGTTCAAAACTACCTGCACATTCTCCTGTGCTAGCATGGATTTACTTCAGGTCCTCTGGCTTCCTCACACAGTCCTAAAACAGACACCTTAGGTTAATTTGTGACTCTAAACTCTGAGTATGTCTCTGTGTACCCTGCCTCCAACTTGCATGAGCATTTTCTGTCTTGTATTACTGCACAGATGAAAAGTTGGTAACAAACACAAACAAAAAATAAATACATAAAATAAACTTGGAATAAAAAAAAAGCGTGTGTGTGTCGACTGGGACCAATCTATTTCCTATTGTGAAATACAGTTCACCAGCCCATACATTTTGATCAGGCACTGCTCAAAGAGGGAACAGAGGCCTAAAATGAGAAATGTTCCTACTTTGTTCAGCCACCTTCGTGTCAGCTGTTGGGATTGCCTTTGTGAATACTTTATGCATTTTGTACTTATGCTTTCTGCATCCTCTTAAGCACAGCCTCACTCACTGCAGTATAGCACCGAATAATATTATGCTGCTGCAGAGAGTGCAGAGGAGTCTTCGGTGGGTAGTGTCTATTTTAATGACAGCTGAAATCAGAGCGTTTTAATGGCACTGTGCATTTGCAGGTATTATGCATTCTCAAAACCTTCCTCTCTCCTGTCAAGTTAGACCTTAGTGGTAAGTCATTATTTCTATATAAGACGCTCTGAGCTTCTCTGTGCCCTTTTAATACTAGAGTAAAATCTCAAAGTGACAAGAATGTTGTATTCATTCCTATTCCCTCCGGTCTCTTTTCCTTCCTCATTCGCAACACTTGCACATCTTGAGAAATTGCCCTCTTACGCTGGAAAAAAAAAAAGTCACACAATTGCAACCCTAGAATAGTTATAAAAAGCAAAAGTAGGTAAACACGAGTCTGAACAGAAATGAGAGGGAAGAAGCAAAACACACTCTCAGAAAGCGGTGACACCACCGTGCTGGCAGAGGAGCTCTTTGCTACGTTAATCTCTGACTGACTGACCCGAACACATTCGACATGCTTTCTGATTTGCAGAGGCAACAGGTCTTACACAGGGAGTCCACAAATGGAAGGGAACAAATATGGTAAGCAAGGACAACCTGTTGCTTCCATTTCATGTAGTATGAAAACAGAAAATTTCCATCACCTGCAAGATATAGAAAAGAGTCATCAGCCTTGTGTTATTCATGTATAGAGAATGGCCAGGCCACCACACCCTTGAACCTTGGTAACCTCTCCTAGTTCAGATCAAAAGGAAGTCTTTATTCGATGTATAAAGAATCCAGGCAATATTTGTTTGGATACCTATAATTTATGAGTGAAACAAGTTTTGAATTTTTTTTAAAATGAAATTTTATTTGGAATCTTTATGAACAAAACCACTTCATGTAAACATTACCAGGATAAATGAGCTAATCGACCCCAAAAAAAAAAACAGACTGCAATATGGTCTTGCAATAAGCATTAAGTACTTTGTCAAGTTAATAAATGATTGTTGTTATTTTAACCTTAATATCCAGCAGTTTGGTGTTTCTGTGGGCCATTTAAACCAATTATATAGTACAAAATATCACAGGCTTGGCTACGTTCAGACTGCAAGTCTTAATCCTCAGTATGGATTTTTGCTGACATCAAATTTTTTTGTGTGGCTGTTCATTCGTAGAAGAACAATAACTGGACAAAAATTATAGAACAATAGTATATAAAGGCATAAAAATTGTACTGGAGCTTGAAAAAAGTGTATGAAAGTATAATACAGAGTTCCCTCTGAAGTGTTAGAAAGTCGGTCACATCGGAAACACTCGGTAAAGCACAAGTGGTCTGGGACAGCAGAGGGTTGTGAAGCTCCAGCAGGTTAATTGAAGCTGCAGTTTATCCACTTACTAAGACACCACTTCACTGCTGTTTAAACTGAAATCCATCGTGGGGAGTCTGCAGCTTTAAAAAATAAAAGTTAAGAGCACAGAGCATCGCTTTTGTAAATGAGCAGAATTGCTTTGCTGAAATTATTATTTTGCCCAAGATACAAACTGTGCATCTGGGTGTAAAGAAAGTGCACACTCCTTTTTCCCACACTAACAGCCTAATTAATGGTGACTAAAGCTGCATATTAATCGCCCAAAGTTTCTTTTCATTCCCACCGTGACCCTTGACAGAGATTGTTTGGTCGAAAACAGACACCATATTAATTAGCTCTGTGAATTCAACATTTTGGTCAGATGGACCTCATAGGGCATTCATGTGTCTTCAGGCCACAGTTTGCACAGGGTTGTTGTAATTGTTCTCTCCGCTCTGGCAGCAGAAACAGCCTTCCTTTAGTTGAAACTACATGCTTAACCTTGGGAACAACAGTTAAGAGAAAAATGGAAAGTTGAACAAACGTACATTTCCATGACAACTAGTTGATTATGGTAAATGATCAAAAGTTTAAAACCATCTAGTCCGCATTTTAGACATAACAGAGGTCTTCAAGGACCCCTGCTCTGCTTGTTTCATAACTAACCCTGCAATGCCCCTTACTTATTACCTGGATCAGGTGTTTTTATCCAATGGGGAACTGGAAGATACCATTGTAGATCGAGGTGTGGGGAAATAAGTAACATGGTATCTTCTATTTTCGAAATGATGGACACACCTGATCCAGACAATCAACAGCTGTCAAGCTCCTCTCCTGTGGAAGGAGGATTTGTTGGTTTCATATTCTACATATTTGTATAGTCTTGTGATGACCCTAACTACTGCTGATTACCTGGATCAGGTGTGTTCAGTTAATCAGAAGCTGGAAGATACCATCTCAGATGAGGATGGAGAAGGGGAAAACAAAATTAGTTGGTATCATCGTTGCTTTTGATTGACTGAACACATCTGATCCAGGTGGGTAAGGTAGGGATAGTTTGAAAACAAGCAGAAAAAGGGTCCATGAAGACCAGGATTGAGAATCACTGGGCTATGGATACACTACTGGATAACTGGGCCCATTTGACCCATTCTGTGCAAATGATCTTGTGGTGTTAGCAGGTTTCTGACATGAATGTAATGTTTCCATCAAGGTCAGATCAAATTGTATAAAGATCAAACATGTTCAATATTTATGACTTACAACAACCTGAAGTTTACTTGTAGCAGTAGCTTCCACCAGCCTAATTTAAGACTAAGAATTAAATTTTATCTCTAGCTTGTGTTGAATGTTCAGTTTTCTGAGCTATAATTTAATTCATGTTTTTTCCACTGCTTTTTCTCAGTACAAATCAGCACATACAAATACTAGTATATGACATGCTCATTGACCGTGACCACCCATGACCTCTGTTAGTTTTGAAGTCATGCAAGCTTCTTTGAGAGCCAAGGTTCTTGGAGTGACTCTCTGAAATCTTTTACTATAAACACCACATGTAGGGGCAAAGGTTCTTGATTTATTCTTTTAGTGTGTGCATTTTTAACATTAAAATCTACAAAAAAAAATTGTCTGTGGACTCTCATGCTTTGAAAATTTGTTAAGATTTGAAAATGGTCTAATGTGCACCAGTTCTGCCATCTGCAAAATTTTCAGATTGACTTTTGACCTAATTGTTTAATTGATTATCAGCTGTCAGATTTAGAGAGGGACATTAGCTGTGAGGACAATGTGAGCCAGCGTTTAAAGAGATCATCAGGTGGACGTCGTGAGAGGCTCATTAAATAAATCATGGCATGAGACACTGGGAAAAGACTGACACTGATTTTGGGACCTTTTCCTTTTTCGAAAAAGTCTGCAGTCTTAGAGTTTAGTTTGAGCTGTTTTGGTTGAGTTGCATGTTAAAAAGAAATGAAGTGAACAAACCCTGCAGGACTTGGCCTAATGCTAAGAGCAGGAGTGCAGAGCAACGTGAAGGGGAAACGAAAGCTTCAGGCAAGACACTAGGAGTCCAGCACAGTCCCATGGTCACAGTGAATGACAAAGCTGCTGTGAACGTTCAGGTCAGCTCACGGCCTCACTTATCCACTCTGACAGGCACGTTGGATTAGCATCTAGATGAACCCACATAACGTATTTATGCCCTGGATGACTGATCACCTTCTTTTGTATGACATTTGTGGTTATATTTAAAGTGTAGTGGTAATCGTGAAACAAGGGATCAGCAAACCATATGAACAACTTAAGCTGGTCCCACACTGGAAAAAACTGGTCCAAGTTTGTTTTACTCTGACGTCACATTTACATCATGCAAGTATCTGTGAGATCACTGGAAAGGCCAATAGAAATTTAGTTAAAAACTCAAGAGTCTAGTTATGTGTGTATGGTGTCTGTTCTTCCAATTCAAACTTTAAAAATCACATAAATCTGTTGATATGTAAGTAGCATTAACAGCAAACTTTTTGGTCTGACTAAAAGCCAGGGCAGGCCGGGTTCCAAACCACTGTGGTCTATGGACAACTGCATTGGCAGCTGAGCTACAGCTGCAGTTTGGTGCAAACTGATTTGGTGATGAAGGTCAGTTTGCGTGTAGATTCTGCTTTATTCTGATTTCTTAAGAGCTCAGATGTCGGCCTCGATCGTAGCTCTCCTGTTTTTCAAATCACCCAGCTCATCAGTGACGAGCTGTTCTCTTGAGGTCAGTGCAATGCTGCTCTTTCTTTCTCTTGTCTTTACGTACACCTGCCCAGCTGCTGTGCTGCCCTGTTCACGAGTGACACAGGCAGAACCTGCACCACATCCCACAATCTGGGAAATTATGCTTTTATCTACATTGTCTCATCCAGGGTCCACAGATTCATATTCCCTCATCACACACTGCTCAATGTATATGTTTAACATCAACATGAATGTGTAATGTTCTTTTTTCGTCCTCTTTTGTGATACAAACCAGAACTGAATACATTATGGACAGGGATACCATTAATTACATGTATTGTGAAAGAATTGCGGTTGTTGTGGTAACAGATTCTGATTACGATTATGGTATAAAGCTGTATTGTCATTTATTCACGCTACAAGTACATATGTGAACAAGAATTCGATACGTTTGCTGGTGAGGTAACAACAGAGAGCATAAAAATAGGATAAAAATACCCAAAAAATATAGAAGATGGATTTAAGCATGCAATGCAATTATAATTTGAAATATATGTAGAACTTAAATAGTTATGATTAGTTATAGTTGTGAACAGTCATGTAATTTTGTGGTAGTATATAAATATTCTATTGGATTAAAATACATTAAGGTTTAGTCGTGCTTACAAACAATTTTGTCCACAGACACTGTCACATGCATACACATTATTAATATGTTTATATTAATTACTGATTAATAGGTTTACTCTTAAGTTTTTTTCACTTTGCAGAGGTCTTTAGAAAAGAATTTGCAATGACTTATTCTTCTGGAATATTTATAACACTTTCCATTTCATTTTGGTTATTTCCAATATTTGAGAGCAGGTTATTCATTTCTTAACAATATGCAGAGCTGATAAGTGGCTGATAAACTGAGCCAGTGCATTTAGTCTTTCCTTCGTTTGTTTAGCCTGCACGTTTTTGTTCGGGCTCTTATCCCATAGGATGATCTCTAACCTTTGCCCTTGCTTTGACACCTGGGAAAAGGTAAAATGTTTTATAGTAAAGATTGTCAGAAGAAAGAGCGTCAAAAATGTCTGATTAAAAATTTTTATTTGGTGGCAGATGAGAACCCTGCATGTCACATTGGTATGAAGTAAAATGGCTGGTGTTGAGATCTAATCCATACCCAAGAATGGCAGCCTCATGCTTTCCTTTAGCATGTTCTAAATGTTCACAAGTCTTACTACACAGTCGGCATTTTGCATGGACCCACTCCTGGTGTTTTTAAAGACAATCCCTACATTTGTTCACGTGAATGAACTGCGATGCCCTGGCACAGCACGGATTTACAATTATCTCGGAAAGGAGCAGCTTCAAAACGCTGAAATCCTAAAAAGTAATTCCATGACTTATACACTATTTTAGTAAAAGAAAAACCCTAAGGAATTAGCCATCCAGCTGTTTGACAGTGCTCTAACCAATGCTGCAATCAGCTAAGGATTAAATATAAAAACTATAAGTTAAGTTAACTTAGAAACTAAAGCTTTAATGTTTATAGTTTAGTTTGAAGAGCCTTAAGGCAACATTTTCAAAAACTGCAGTATTTACACTGTGAAAAGCTGTTTTACTGACAGTTGACAGAAATTGTTCTCTGGTCTGGAAACAGCTTCACATGTTAGGTGATCACAGGACATGTTAATGAAGTCTAAAAATGTCTGTAAAAGTTTTCACTTGAGCGATGGGTCGCTGAAAAAAAAAACTACTGCAAACGAAATATTTTGAAGTATTTATTCTGTAGTTACATTAGATGTCTGGATGGTAAGCTGTGAAAGTTGAGTGGGTTTGTTCTGAGTTAAATCATTCCTCGCATGAAGTTCTATTCTAAAATAATATTTGTTAAAAAGTTGTAAAAATCAGAAGAACAGCTGAAAAAATAAGAGCAAAACTCTAGAGATGCACAACTGATGTATGAATGACATTTATAGCACAAATCATGCACAATAGATACTGCAAAATTTGGAGCAACATTAATAAAAAATGGCACCAGTTTCGGCAGCGGCATGGAACACACCAACATGTTCAAAGAGTTGAGCTAATGTAGCTCTGTGGCTACATATCCAATATTTCTTCAATCAGATTGAATTCATTCTAATTAGAGTTTCCAACCGAACTGTTTACATGGACTCTGGTCAGATAACCTGCGTTTACATGCTCGACGCATTTAATCAGAAAATAATTATGTTGACATGCACAAAGTGCTTCAGAACCAGCGTGAAGCAATTAATCTGCTGGAAGGAAGCGGTTTTAACCTGCTTTGAGGAAGTTCACTTCATTCAGCAGACCACGATGGACCCAAATCAGATCACGGGGACAATGTTGCAGTTCTGCTCGTCTTTCTAATTAAGTCGCAATCTCCGAAGTACAATATGCTCCTAAAATTTTGCTCATAGAAAAAAAAAACAAATATGTTAGTCTTAAGAGAGACAATTGAATCAAGTGTTTACATGGCTAAAAATATAGCTCATAGCTCATATTATTCTAGGGTTACCCAGATCCTCTCATTCAGGTTGAAATTTGTTTTGATCAGGCCAATCTGTTCCAGTTAAGGCAGTTACATGATGCATTATTATTGTGATTATTAGTGAAATTAGTAAATGTAGGCTATTGTTAAAAGGAGTAAATGTAGATATGATATTTTAACTTTAGCTGGCTATCCTTCAAGTTCATATGAAAAGAAATCAAAAACTTCCAGGATTATTTAAAAATAAAAAATGGAGAACGGAATCCAAAAGGTAAAATTATAATATACTGTACATTTTTCAGTTGTCAAAACCACTAAACTATAAAAAAATAACTAGGACTGATGATGAAGGTCCCCTCTGTTTGTCATTGCTCAAGTTAAGACAGGGCCACATGCAGAGGCTGTCGCACATGCTTTATGGAAGACATATCCATCACCTAGACTAACATTATTCGGGACAAAAGCAGAGAATGTAGAGAGCAAGCGAATCTGGCTGCTCTTCCTCTTCGTAACAAGCTCTTTTAAGTGCTGACAACCACCACAACAGCCGGGGGCAAACCTGCAGTATTCATTATTCTGACCCATGCTCGGCTTGCCAAAACTGTACGTCAGATTTACATTTACATCACTGCCTGACTGAATATTCTCTTTACCATTCACCACTCTTACTTGTCTTGTTATCATATTACTGCAAAAAAAAAAAAAAGTGAATAATGCAAAGTGACAACAGAGATTGATCTTGTTATGCCTTTGGGTGTGGGATTAGGCTCTCAAGACTTCATCCAGACCTGTAAAAGCAATCTTCCTCACTGAAGGGGGAAAAAGAAAAGGCTGACACTGTTGGAATGAAAACACAGACGCATAAAGAGCTGGAAAAAATGTTGCCTGTTGCAAAGCATCTGAGCGAAGCTAACAAGAAATGCAAAATGTTGGTTGGGAGTTGCGCCGCTTGGTTAGGTCCGGTGTGAATGATGCATTAGCTGTTTGTGTGTGTGTGTGTGTGTGTGTGTGTGTGGGGAGGTGTTGGGAGATGTTCATGGAGGGAAATGGAGAGTCATGGTCAGCAGGGAAACAATCTCCAGGATTCTCTTCCTGATTTCCTCATGGCTAAATTCACTGCACCATGTCTTTCCTGAGCCGCCAACTGATGCTTCCCTCATCTTACTCGCCTTCGTCCACCAGCACAGCTCTCTGACTAACAGCAACTATGCCTCCTCCTTGCCATTACACGCTGTAATTGTTTCTTTATTTTCCTCCTGCCGGCCAGGCAGTGTTACCGTCTCGTGGCCTTATGTCGCCCCACGGACCCAAAGAGGACATAAGGACGGATTAATCAGCTCCCTCACAAACCCCCAACAGCCTTTTATGGCTCACACATAATTCACCAGTCACCTGTCACTCTGAATATCTGGACCTTTAACCACATAAAGCACATGTGCAAAGGTCAGCGAACAGGGCGGGTGACAATAGAGTCGATCTTAAGTCAAGGAACATGGCTTCAACATCCACTTACTAGTCAGTGTTGTCTGTTACTGTATGGAAGTGTTGAAAAGGAGAAGCAATTTATGACCTTCAGATTATCATGAGGTAAATAACAACTACTCGTGAAGTTACTGACAGATTGTCTTATTACTGCAGTCTTAGAGGAAACACAGTTCTCCAAAATCAAATTGTACTGCATTCCTTTCAGTAAGTATCCCAGGGACAATGGATATTGATTTTTGACTTAAGGTGCAGGCGTGGCAGTGTCACGTTTAGCAAACCTGATTTTACTGAAGACGTAGAAATAAACAGGCAGTGGGAAGCATTGTTTCGCCAGTGTTGTAGTCAAGACAACATCTGTGACCTGTGTTTCCCATATAGGTCCGTATAGATGGTAATGTACTGTAAACAATACTATATACATTCATATAAGCATGTAACACGATGAGGGACAAAGCATAAAGCATTAATTCAAATCACAAGGGTAAAAAAAAGACAGGAAAAAGCTCCTTAGAGCGAAAGGGTAAACTGCAGAGTGAGTGTGTTTGTGATTGTCACTACGAGGCAGAATTTTTATCTTACAAAACAATTTCAGCCAGTGTCAATATAGAAATGATTCATTAGTACAGCTTTAAGGTTTATGACAGAATAAGCCTGCGGCAGGCTGCAGTATACTGTAATCAGGAGTTGCATTAGCTAATTAGAAAAAGGTTGGACCTTGTTTCTGGCATAGGAAGATTACAGGTATCGTTATGATGTGTGGATACAAAAGCTGCTCCTTATTTGATTTATAATTGAATCTGTCTTGCTATCGCCTCGGCAATGTTGGCACTGTGGGCCATTTTTATTTTTTATTTTTTTACCAGGCCTGTGGATCCATATGTTCCAGCTGAAGCCGCATGGAAACATACTATTTTGAGTCAGGTAAACAACTGAGCAGACACACTATATTGGTCGCATATTATTCAAGTACTTCCTCTTGTCTTAATATTGTATCTCATCTGAAGTAAGACAGCTGGTGAGTGGGTGGAAATCATTAAAATACTGATTCAGACAAAAACAATGAATGAGCCTGTTATTTATGGTGCACTGATTCCAAATTTCAATATGGCAACGCTGGATGGCTGCGTAGCTTCAAGACCTCGCCAGTGCTGCATGAAAACTTTTATAAAAGATGTAAAAAGTCTTTTCTGGCCTTTGCTTAGTTAAAGGAAAAAATCAATGCACTTGTACTTCTGTAACATGCATGGTCGACTTTTTAGGTCTAGCAGGCTTTGTACTGCAAACATAAAGAGTGCAAACACTAAAGTTTGATGGGTGCACTATCCCTATCTCCTTAACAAAAAACTTCAACAACAGGAAAGCATAGAACGAAACGAACAGAGCCAACGGAGAGGGGCCAAACACCATGTCTGAGCCCAGCTAATCTGGCCTGCACCGTACCTGACAGGTGTGGGCCTGCAGATCTCACCTCCCATTTGCTGTCCTGGGTTTTCCTCTTGAGCTGGATGTTCCAGTTCTCGGCGTCCACCTCAGCACAGTGAGCGATGGTCATGGCCACTGGGCACAGGAGGTCCAAGCCTGGAGGACCGTACGTCACCTCCGGGCCCAAGAGGATTTCACAGCCTTCCAGTGTTTGGACACTAAACACATCATGAGACACAAACACACGGAGAATGAAACACACTGCACAACGGGGAAGAAAAGAACAGGTACCGGCATTTTTTTTTTATTGCAGGTAGGAGTTGTCTGCACAGGTGTCTTCTCATGATTAATGTATGCAGTAAATTACTAGAGTAGTACACTGAAATCTTCAGTGATGCAAGACATGGTAACACATCCTGTACTTTTATTTTTTAAATCTCACAAGCTTGATCCATGATCTGTGTTTAGAATAAATACAAAGGTAAAGCCACGCTGTTCCTGTTTTTACACGGCAGCACAGTTTTTGCTGCAAGCATCGTTAAAGCTCCAGACTGTGATCTTTACATGACTTTCCATATTTAACATTTTTCTGTTTATTATCTCAGTGCCATTATATGTGCTTAACATTTCTCTTTGAGCCTCTGCCGCTGCATGAAAAACAACAAACTAATGAGGAGCTTATGAAAAGAGGTGGGCTGCAAACAAAACATGCCTCGGGGCTTGTACTTCCAGGTCTGACTCCCTCTGAGTGCCAGTGGACTCTTCCACCTCAAGTTCAAGTTACTGCTACACAGCCGAGCTGCTGGAATTCATTCCAGCGCAGGTGAAAAAGTCAGTGCGATTTGCCGGCGAGTCGGAGTGAGCTCATTAAATGCATCTTACAGCAAACAAGACTTGCCAGACAATGGTGGCAGCAGCAGTGACTTTTTTTTTTTTTTTTTTTTTTTTTGGGAGAAATAAAAAAAGAGCAGGAGGGATCGGACGAGAAGTACATCTAAGCTTGCAGGTCATCATGTTTTGGAGATCTGAGTGTTGATTTGGTGAGGGTAGGTCCCTTTAGTGGAAAGTGTTTTTTTTTTTTCTTTGACATCGTACACATGAAATAGTGACTTAGATGGGCAGGTTGAGGTGTCAGAGTGGATTAGTTTATGATTCACTACAATCTGTTGCCTGTAGATTGAAGAACAATGGTTCTTTTTGAATTTGTGAGATATGCCAGATAAAACAGTGTATGCACAAAAGAATGAGCTGACACATAAAAACACGTTGACGAATGACATGTAAGAGGCAAGGAACACTGACATTCATGTGCTTTGTGGGCTAAAAACCAGCCGGACTAACTAAAAGGACTTGATTTAGACAACGTGACTGGTATGAAACTATTCAACGGTCATCATCACATCTATTGTTACGGTTCAGTGGGCGGCTGTAACTTTCTTTTACCCGTAATGTGCCACAATCCTTTCCATTAGGGTAACACACAGTTTTTTGTGGCTGAATGTAACAAACCCACAGCTCCGCATTTAGTACTGTAACCATGACGACGGAGGTCCAGTTCGTGATAGCACATGATAAGAACATCCTGTGCCTACTGAGCCTAATGTACCCATGGTCTGACAAAAGAGCATAACGTACTTAAATGTGCTGATGACATCCGAACCGAGTGATTTCAAAGTAAAGTTATGGAGCAGAAACAACGAGTCCTGGTATGTGTGCTGGACATTTTTAATTTCCTTAGATATGTGGGTGACACTGCATGGGTCCTTGGCTAGAACCAAAGAACAAATGGAGCAGTTTTGTGGTGTGTGCTTTAACCATTAACCCCCCTCTAAGATTTAGCATTAACTTGTCTCATTGTCGCCAACATGCAAAGCCACAGAGTTCAGCAACACATCACACGCTGCGGACTGTTAAAACGGCAAGAAATATTACCTTTAATATTGATAAACCACAATTATTCTTTGATATGCAGCACACTTCATGCTGCATTTCAAATGTGTCCACATTCAAATAAACACTAATACAAGCCAACCCCATTTCTACATCTACCCCTTTCCTCTCATCCTTCTCTTTCTCTTTCCATTCCATGAAGCGGAGAGTTCCCTCATTATGTTTTTTCTTTTTCCGTCAGGAAAAGCAAAAGTTGACTCATGTCGCAGTGCAGCCTGCTGAGTGCAGCATGGTGCCAACACCAGCAGTTAGGGCTTTATTTCCCACTGAGAGCAGCCATGCTCCAAATGCATGCTCTCGCTGTGCTGCCTTTGGATAAAAAACCCGCTTTAAATGGCACATGATTTACCCCAGAACAACTGATTGTTTACAGGCAATGCCATGATTCATACAGACTTAATTGTCTTGACAGCCTCAAAAACGACACTCCAGTTTAATTTCCTAATTACTGCCTCAACCTGGAGAGGGTGCGGGACTGATATACTCGTTTTCTCAGGCTATCAGGCCTCACAGGTGCCATCTGAATTCACGACAACCTCAGCTGAGTCTTAGCTCACGGTCAGTTTGTCCGTCACGTCAACGGCGGGCCGGCTCTGGCCCCTCCGGAGCTCCCGGTCTCCCATCCGACAGCGCTGTGCCTGAGCACACATTTACTGCAAAGTGTAGACAAGGAGCAGATTACCGGCTCCTTAAGTAGCCTGCAGCTCAGAACCGCGGGTCCAAGGGTGGCATTACAGAAGTGCCCGAGGGTGGCAGCCTTTTTCTCTTAATTCTACTTGTCATCGCAATGAAGGGCTCGATATGGTGAGCTTCTTGAGCCCCTAGATGAGGTGCATTATTTAAAGTGAGTGATGACTCAGTCCTCAGGGATCCGAGGAGCTGTGCAAAGTGGCGGAGCAGGTTTAATAGATGCACACATTAGCACGCTCCATTAGCTTCACCTTTATTTGCTTGTAGTCGCCCACCTGTTTGTCCCACTGTGCTTTTGTCCATTTTTTAACTCGATGCCAGCACCTTATAGGCTGCGTGGATCCATTAATCAGACAGACTTCTGAAGATGGAGCTTTGTGCATCAATGAAATATCCACAAAGACTTTGAGTTCTTCTGATTTTATTATCCATAACATCTCTCATCTGCTACGGGCCCCTTTTAACTGTTAAAGCCTTTATTGCAAAGCATTCATCAAAACAACATCATGATCAAAGACTGAGGAAGTTACTTAACTGAAAGAAAAGCTCTGTGAAACACTAATAATAAGTTAAACTAATAACCTGTCTGTTTTAAAACATATTAGAATGCACTGGGCCTTGGTTTGAAATACAATCACAATGACCATTCAACTAAGTTTCATACCACTTCAGCTTCAGTCTTAGTGTTACGCAGCCCATTCGAATGGGAAAATGAGAGTAAGCAACACGGCTAATCACTTGAAACAACTCACCATGCTATTTGGTCACTTGTCACTGAGAGTCCCATTAAGACGACTAAAAATAATGCCTAAAAACCACCGAATTGTTGAGTAATATGCTCGCTTGAAGCACTCTCAGCCAGGGTTTTGCCAGGTTGCAGCATTTTTGTGTATTTTTGTTGCTTTTTTACAAAAAACAGCGATTCTTGAATCATACGTTGCCTTGTCAGAGGTGATTTCATGCCATGGGGGTGGCTGTGAATGTGGGTAAGCATATGGAAGAAAGAAATCATACAAAATAAAACAATTTATGGGAGAATATATGAGAATATGTAAAAAGGAGACATATCCAGCTGCAGCTCATTCTGTAAGAATGAATCATCCAGTGTCTTGCTTAAAATATGTTCTTCGGTTCGGCGAAGAGAGGAGTAGTTTTGGAAAATGTGCTTTTAAGCCAACATGCTGTTTGGATTTATGGTCACTAATAGAGGGACCACGGTCCGGGGTCCGTGACCCAGACTGTATTCTAACGTCCTAGCTGACTCTGATTGGCCAGTACTCGTTGCCATTGGTTTAGGCATGAGGACTGAGATTGGTGAAGGTGAGAGAGCCAATCACAGGCAGAGTAGGGCGGGCCTTCACTGAAAAGAGGTGCAGTGACAGGGAGAGAAAAACTACATTTAAAAAAGTTTAAAATTATTCAATTTGCTACACAAAATAAGCGATCTTAAAGCCAATTACTATAATTCAATGAAGATTTTTACATATTTATTAACTGGCCAACAACTCGCTAACGAGTGTTTCCTCAGTTTGGTTTTTTTGTGGCGTCCCAAAATCAACACTTCATTGATGGAGGCATTGTCAAGGAGTGTCTGAGTGCAACAGACAAAAGTAGAGAGTGTGATATGAGAGGAAGATACAGCATGTTTAGTTATTTAAACATATTCAGATTTGGTGTTAAACTGCTTAGGCCTGTTCAACTGTGTACAGCTTTTAGTACTTAAAAATACTTATTTATAATTCAAAGTCGAATGTAAAACTTATGTTGCCTGTACTTTTATTATTTATTTGATGTATTATTCCTTATTGTATACAGCTCTGCAGAGTCCACAGTTTCTTAGAAAATACATATTGTTGGCATTGAGTTATGGCCTTCTGCTTTTGATTAGAGTTGTTGACTTCACACAGATGCGACTATTACTGCTACTTAATGCTACTTCAGCATAAATTGTAATGTGTAACTAAATTATAATATCACTTAAACATTCTTCTTCAGTGATTTTTTTTCAAAGTAAAACTTGTTGAACATGTTAAATCTGTAAACCTATGTTCCTCCGACAGCAATGACTTGAATTTCTGTACAGTACCTGTGGGGATAAACTTTTCGCTCCTGTACTAACTCAAATCTTCTCTGTCCAAGGATCAGATCCCACAATTTGGAAAACGTCCAAACTCTTGGGGTGTGTTCACTGTGTATTTATGGAGCTACGATGCCACGGATTTTGTTCATCAATAAAGCTTTTGTAAAGGCATCAACTGAAGAGTCGCCATCATTCAGCCAAACCGAACGCAAGTGCTTAAAAGTGAATTAAGACAGGAAATTCCCTCTGAGCTCCTGGAAGCATTTGAAACATAATTTGAAACACCTGCTTCGGAAGTGTTGAGTTTAATTGACAGCAGCTTAACAATGATTAAAGAATGGCAAAATAAAAAAGATGAGAATGCATTAGTGAGTAGAAAGGTTGCTGTCAAATGAAGCAGGGATGAAGCATCACGTATCACTGTGCTGTTCACTAAAGAAATTAATGTCACAATCATGGCAGAAAAAAAACACCATGGCATCAGGTAACATCACCACGGACAATTTGTTTAAATGTCAAACACTGTCAAATGTAAAATTAAGAGAGGGAAGGACAGATGGAAATATTTAACTAAAATATAATAAATATGTCCAAACAAGAGAAATTATACATAGTAGATTAAGACACTGCAAATTGAGAAAACACAAGCAAACACACAAAGTCCAAGCTCACTACAAAAACACTTTTAAACAAATTTTACACAAGTGCAGTGTTTAAAAAAAAAAAGATGATTACCAAAATCAATTTGAGCTAATTGGCAAAATGCAGCAAAATTCTGATAAATGAAGCAAATACAACCAAATAAATATTAGGTTGGATTTTCTCAATTTTCAAGATTCAAACTACTTTATTGATCCCATAAGGAAGTTGTTTAAAATGCTTTTTAAAGCTGATTGATCGCTGGTTATGAGTCTCTCATTGAACAATGTTGGAATGGAACTTACAAATTCAGCAAATTACCGCTCGTTACCAGCTTGCCACTCTGCTAGTGTGCAGCAAGTTTGCAGCAGGTTTTTTAGGTTGTTCTCTGAATCTCCTTTTTTTTTTTTTTGAGTTTTCATAAGTGAAGCTGAATAAATGTTATTCGGTGTATTTCAGGTGAATAAAAACGATTCCCGGAATTTATTGTATTCCTACACTTTGGAATCACTTGTAAACATCGTCTATAGCCACTTGGCTATTACAGTTTATTATAAATGGCTATTACAATATTTTTAAGTCAAAAGTTGAGGTTAACCTGAAACCATTAACCCCATAAATGACAGGAGGAAAAAAAGGCAGAGGGGAATGTCATGGTGCACATCACACTGTAGATGGATAAATGAATTCTTCTACCTCTGGAGACGTCCAACATTTCAGATGGAGACAGATCTCCGTCTGACAGCACCTCTAAAGTGTAATGTCACCTTGGCAGAGACATAGAGGTGTGTGCTCTGGACTGAAACCATGAGCGATGTGTCTATCCAAATCTATGGGCCATAAGAGCTGACGGCTGAGATTTGGAGCTGCCATGTCACTGTATCCCAAAAATCCTGGACTCTGTGCGAGTCCAAGCAGGGAAGCCAAGTCGCACCTACATGGATATATATTCATTTTATTTAACTGATCCTGCAATGTACTTTCTAAGTTCTGAGACTGTACATGAAGTCAGATGGGAGCAGGGGCATCTAGACAACACAACATGTTTCTACTTTTGCACAGTAGTTTCATCAGTGAGAGCATTTTTCCAACCAGGAAAGGGAAGACAGGGAGAGTTGTTTGTGCCTTGGTAGGATGAGGGATTTATCTTACAATACAAGCACTCATAAAGCCTCAGAGGCAAAGGGAAGGTGTCTGACCTAAGCAAAACTGCACCTTCAAAAGATTTAGATGAGCCTTTGAAAAGGCTTCAAGAATACATCTTAAAAAAAAAGGAAACAAAAGCAGCTTTAATATCTGTCAGGGTGGGCAGGGATTGGGGCTGGACGCCGCTGCAGAGAAAGTCGGGATACAGCTCTCTGCATGTTCTCTGGCCTGACAGGATGCAGACAGTGATTGACAGCTTGGACAAGATGACAAGCACAACAGAGCACGGGGAGAAATAGGGGTGTCTACAGTAAACACTGCTCTGCTCACACAGAGCCACAGAAAAAAATAAGCACTTGAAAAGCAAAGCCGGGGCTGAAACCAGATACTGTCAGGTTGGAGCCTGAAATAGTTGAAATACTTCAAAAAAGGTGGAGAAAGCAGTGGAAGAAACCAGACACGGGGAAGAATCTATAAAAGGAGACAACAACAGCTTGTAACGACTTATGAAGACGTCACGGCCTACACGTACACCGCTGTGTGTGCACACTGACGGGATTCAAGTGTAGAGCGGGCTCTGATCGACAGGCGTCACAATCACAGCCGGAGTGGCCAAGCCGACCACTGTCCACCACAATAAAGTGACCAGCTTTGTATTAATGTCGTGTACATGTCAGAGCTGCTCTCTATTCTTTGAGGTCTCCAAAAACACACATCACATGTCTTTTAAAAGCATAACTGCCTGTTTTTTAAAAATCGACCTCAAATACAGAAACGGCGTGACAGGCGTAATTCCCGGCGCTGTTTGTATTTCATTAGCTCCCCACACTGCCGAGCGGCTTTACCACTAATGTGTGTATTCTGCAGGGTGTCTTTCCTTCTGTGACTTTGCTCAAGCAGAGCGCCGCGAATAAACACTGACACTCTGACGCCCTCATAGGAAGCTGGAAACCCTTGTGATTCTCTGCAGGGCGTACAAAAAAGAATAAGGAAAAAAAAAAACCTCCCCCCCCGGAGAGACTCTCAGTCCATCCAAGGGTCATTACCTTAGCTGTGATCAGAATACATAATGTGCATACTGCCAAGATGAAAGGCCTCGGGAGACACTGTCGCCTTCGATTCCGCCGTGCATGTCCATCAGAGCACGGCGCTACATTCATCACTGCACTCATCATCGTTTAAACAAGCTTCCCGGGTCGTGACTCTCTCCCAGAGCGCCGCGTTGTTGACACCGAGTGGAGTACATAACTACATATTGACTCTCCTCAGACGAGCTGGGACAGAAAAGAGATTAGAGGATTGGAGATTTGACTTCCCTTCCTGCGAATCACTTGGTTAAATGAAGGACTCTATTGCACCCAGCCCGGGGTGAGTTTGAGTTTCTCCCGCAGCAGCTGGGACTTCAAAGCCCAGACCACCACCTGTGAGGGGCTTCTGGAAGTGAACACCCATATCATGACACCTAAAGGACTCCTATAGTGAGCGAGGAGATCTCAGTGAGACCATCTGTTACACAGCCTGCCTGTAAATATACAGAGATGTGGGAGGGTCACACATCTACCCTCTGTGTGTCTGACTCCTCTGCTGCCCAGAACAATTTTTTATTTATTACATTAGGGCTGTATGATCTGGATAAAAAGTCGTTTTGCCGGGAAAGCAATGGGCACATGTTATTAGGCCATGTTGGCCAATTCACAGCTCATTCATGCTTCTTTCTAGCTAATGATTAATTAACTAAACACACTAAGAAATGAAATGTTGTATTACCTCATACCACACATTGGAGTTATGCATCTAAAAAAAAGAAAGATGCTCTGGCAGCCACCCGATAGAAATGTCAACCCTCCCATTCGCTTGCTTTAAATCTTCCCAACAATTCGGGACAGAGCAGCGTGCTACAGCTATGGCTTCACAAACACAATGCTGACTTTGTACAGGGGGCTCGCAGGATTACGTCTCGATAATAGCGGAAGCCTCTTGCTCAGACATTTGCGTTCTCGATTACGGCTCAGAGAATTTCAGGATTCCATTGCACACGTGTAAGAGGATTTACAAAACCAAAAGTTGATATTGGGGGGAAAAAAAATTACTTATTTATTTTAAGAAAATACCACACTGCATTTCTCATTATGTCAGAAATGTAATTATTAAGTATTTTTTATTACCTTCAAACCATTATGTAATCCAAACAACATCAAAGTTTCAGGTTTCAGAGGTGCGTTGCTGCCCTTCCACACACGGAACAGTGCAGGAGTCCGAGCCCCAGGAGAGAAGATTCACTGACATTTATTAGTGACTTTCCCCAGGAAAAGTTGATGGATTTGTCCCCAGTCACCTTTTATCAAAATGTCATTCACAGAGGTCAGAAAAGACACTAAATTTAGCAACAACGTCGCTAGTTTGGCACCGCTGCAAACCCAGAAGTCACACGACCCCGAAAGTCACAAGCTCCACTGGTCATCTCTTTATCACGGCCGAACACAACAGACTGTCATAGTGACACACACATACTAAAGCTGGTTGTATCTTTGTACAGGTTGACATTATATTATTATATTATAACCATGCAGCACTATTATTTATGCATAATTGTGAGCCAATAAATTCCACGTAGAAGGACTGCGTGAGTCTCCAGTGTCTGACGTGCTGTGTCCTATTCTACTCTTCCTCGACTCAATCCCTCAGACACTGGTCTGCAGGAAATAGACACAGAAGCACCAAATTTGCCCCTGAAACTAGTTCCTAACAAATATAGTTTGGTATAATACAGCAGCAATACAGCTGTTTTAGAAAAGGACCGAGCCTCTTAAAACTTTACATATGCAATCTGTGCCTATTAGTAATGGTTTACACTATGTCATAAGTAGGAAACAAAAACTGCCACTGACAGAAAGGGGAGAAGAAATCAGCCTTATCTTCTTCTTCTTGTTGTTTATTGGTTGTTGGCAAGTAACGAAAAAGGGGCATTACCGCCTCCTTCCTCTTCCCTGTGGATCACAATTAATGCTTTCAAAAACTATAACTACAAATGCTGGTCACCACTGACCTGAATTCAACAATGGATAGACGTTGTGATATTGTGTTTTTAATGTGCAGCCGCATACAGAATCTTAGAACACAAAACAACATTAATTACCTGAGAGCAAACAATATTCACCTAAAGTAAAATCCAGCTCTCCTAATTGCAGCTTATTCATTTTTTGGCTGTGCTCCCACATCCGCTGCTGTTAGTGCTGCTGTTTTGCTTTTTCAAGTGTCATTTAGTGCTGTAGTTGAGAATCATAGATCTGACTCACACACACACGCACAAAGGTGGGCATGATGTGGCTATACGGATTTATGTGTGACTAGAGCTGGGTACTAAAATGTTCCTGATAATTAGTACAAAAGAAATTTGCATGATAACAACAACAAAAAAAAACAAAAGAACAAATCTTTTCTGCATTTGGACCAAAATCTTCACGTGATAACTGGATTAGGCAGCAGCAGTAATGTGGGTGAATAAAGCTTTAATAAGAAGGCGTGGAACAGTTATTGAACCCTTTAACCCTAATCAACACTCCCTCCTAAAACTGAATATCGATATGCCAAAACTGCAAAAGCATTTTGGAAGAACTTAGTTGCAAATGGACAATAGTGTATCTAGCAGTTTTACAAGGGATGACAAGATATGGGATAATCCAGTTCATAGGGGTCCAGTCCAGTCCAGTGACAAGATGATCTGTTAATTGCTTCTCCAAATTCTAAATTCCATGTAGACGTGAATGAATGTCCATTCAGCCAATAACAAGTGGCATTAGCTACAGCCATCCCACAAAATTTCATCCTTCATCTGTAACTGCATATCCATGCTCAGACTCATGGAGCGGCTCGATCTCAGCTGTCGTTGGGTGAAAGGCGGACTACAACGTTGACAGGTGACCTGGACGGATCCATCTCAGGACCAACACGGTTCACACCTACAGTCAATTTAAAGTGACCAATTAACGTAACATGAATGTCTGTGGACTGTGGGAGGAAACCAGAAACACACACAAGCAAAGAGAAAAAACATGGAAGGTCGACAGAGAAAGGCTGTATTCAGCCGGTGGATTCGAACCAGCAACCTACTAGCTTTTAGGTGGCAAACACTCCACCACCATGCAGATGAACGATAAATGGTTTACCTAATGGATAGATTATGATGACATGCTGACGATTTATTTAAAAAAAACGTTAGAGAAAGACTGAGTTGCCTTAACAACACTGTCTTTGTGTGGAGCATATTTCATAACCTTCAAAATACATGATCTTTCCCTAAGCTTAACCAAGGTGCTATCGTTTTATAAACTGGAACCGGAAAAAAATACTCCGTTTTGCATTCTGTAACCCACCATCAGCCCCGACCTTGTCAATTGTAGCACTTCATTCATCCATTGTGTGTAACTGCTTTTCCATGTTCAGGGTTGCAGGAGGCTGGAGCCGTTCACCCTGAAAAGGTATCCGGTCTATCTTTGGGCCAACTACCAACCATTAACAAATACCAACAATTCACCCATCACCAATTAACCGAACACATGCGTCTTTGAACTGCCGGAGGAAATCCACACAATCACGAGGAGAACATGCAAACTCCACACAGAAAGACCGTGAAGAACTTCAGTCTTTAAAAAACACAATCCACCTACTCAGTAACAGGGTTTATAATTAAACACAAAAACCCTGAATGAAATAATATGCTCCTCCAAAGCCAAAGAAGACACCACAGCACCATTTTTATAGACTTAATAATACAGAAAATAATACATAATCACAGTCTTCAAAACTTTCGAAGCACCAGCCACCAGTATTTTTACTTCATAGGTATAAAAAAAGTCACCAATCAAACTTTAGGTGGTATGCGTGTAATGTAATCATCCCTTAATCATACAGGAAGTAAATGAACAGTGTGAAAGAAGGTCTGAGGAGGACCAAGTATTCTACAGCGGCTTGGTCAGACTGTTCTGTGGTTCTTTTAGAGGCATAATACATTCTTTAAATTATTTAAAGCTTGATTATAGTTTTTATTTTATATGTAGAAGAAAGAACGAGTGAAGTAGAAAAAAGTAGGGCTAATTAAACTAAAAAAAGAATATAATTCCGTGGCAAGAGAGACACTAATGACAGAGTGTATTAACCTTATAAATGTGTTGAACAGAACCAAGAGTTGAGGAATGAAGGTCCTGTACTGTCCAATGTTTCTGGCCAGAGTGACGTTATGGATCGAGGTAAATAATTAGAGACAAAGAGGAACGGTGAGGACAGAGGATGGAGCGTCAGGGGAGACGGATGATACGATAGAGGCAGAGTGACAGATGGATAGATGCTTAAAACCATATTTGGGTAAACTCCAGCCTCACCTTGCCTCGCCCTGATTGATCACCATGTACATCTCCCAGGACATGTTCTCAGCCACGGCTCCATGCGGCACCAGCAGGCTGACCCCTGGAAAAACACACACGCATGTGTCAACAGCCACACTGACAGCAAAGGGCACAGTAAGGGCTTAAAGGAGGTCGTACATGCAGGGAAATATTTATTCCAGATTCGTGGGTGAACTCTGGGATATCCGGTGTCAGGCAGGTTTTAGTAGAAACAAAAGGACATTGGATGTATAGCGAATATATGACGAAGGAGAATGTAGCTGTTAGTTTGTAGCACCACAAGACGTCATCTGCTCCAGTATTTTACACGGCGTTGGCCACACACTCTCACTTCTCACTTCTGCGAACAGAAATGTCTCTTTTGTACATTGCTCTGAGCATCCTTCAAAATAAAAGAGGGATCGTGCAGGTTGTCATTGTGACAGAGGGCAGATGTACTGACCATCACTCTGTGTCCTCTCACTGCGTCTCACTCAGACTGAACACATCACATGCATATTGTTTGAATACACCTCTTCCTGTCTGCGGTCCCACTGTGACAGGTGGGTTAGGGAATTATTTTACTGTAAATAACTTTTATAAGTATTTTTACACACTGAGTTTACGTGTTATTCGAGGAAAAAGTTCATTGTAATTACACTGCAAAATAGAAAGCATAATACACTGACTGAAATATGTTGTAAAGGAAGCAAGTCACAAGAAGGAGCTTCAGGTGGACACTAGGAAAAACAAAGTCCAATACACACAAACACACACACTATTGATTTAATTAAAATGCACAAAAACGACCTTACAGAACAACCTTATTGCTAAATTAATATTCTCTTCATTATATCATCATTATCATCATGGCAGCAAATTAACTAAGAGGCATTTCAGATTTTTGTGATTTTTCCTCACAGCACCTTCTACCTTTCTGTAGTCAAGGAAATTCTCTCCCCTCTTGTTGTCAATAGGTTATAAAAAGCAACGTGCCTAATTTTCTAATTGCTTCTATGGCTTTAGTTTAGCGTGTAGATGTAAATGTCCCTCCGACTTCCCTACATATGAAAAGAAATATTCCTCTGCTTCTAGCTCCAGATGACATCAACAGAAAGAGGCTTTCATTATTAAAAGTTCAAATGATGTCATCTGGAGGAGCTCTGAAAAAGCAGGTGGACTTTGATTACAAATTCAAGTCGTATGAGCGGCGAGATGACACAATCTCAACTGACGGTTTCTCCAAGTGATGTCATCTGGAGGCATTTTCCAAGCTAGAAGCAGCGATATATGTCAATATAAGGAAATCAGAGGGAAATTTAACAGTGTTTATTTACATGTACAACCCCAACCAGAACCACAGGAAGTCAAATCGTGGTTGTCCTTTAATGGACAGCAGGTCTGTGCCCAGGATCATCTCTCGTTTTATTGCCTCCTCTAATATCTCACTGACTGTTGCGCTTTTGACATCGCATATTATCCATGATGCACTTTGCTACAGAAGCGTGTATTAATGTCTAACTTTAGGCAGCATGAACCGCTCCCTATTTATTTCTGTTTGTAGTGATGAATGTTCTTGAGCATGATGTGTGAATGAGCTTTATAATTTTGTTATTCTTCTATTTAATTACTTCTCAAGCCTCTCTTGATGTCAGTGACATTTCCTGAATAAATATAGCTTGAATAAGTACCCACTAATCCCATTTTTATATTAAATTTAAAAACATGTTAGTGTGCAGTTTGTTTTAATTAAACCTACGGATATTTTAACATGCACAACACATTTTATTCTGTAACGTTTGATCCTTTAAATTTTTCTTAAGCGAGAAAACTTTGTGTCTTATGTGAATCACTTTGAATGACCCTTTAAACTGCAAAATCAATGGCTCTGAGTCCTAACAGTCAATATATATATATATATATATATATATTACATGAATGCTTCACAATGTTTTACAAAGTAAATTAATGCTATAAATAAGCAGACATATTTTACTGTTTTTTGTGCATTTTTTAATTCAGTTAGTGAGGAGTTGAAGGGCGTTGGAGGACTTTAGAAAAAACTTTTCTTTTTCTGTAGTTTTTTCTTTTTATATAACGATTCCTTGTTCTTTATTCAGTGCAGGTTTCGTGAGATACAAAACAACATCTTGCATGTATTCATAATAACATAGAAATTAAAGAGAAGGCTTTTTTTCCCCTACAACAAATGGTTTCAGCGCCCATTGTGAAACATATTGCTACATGATTTGTTGTTAAATTATAAAATCTAACAGAATTACATTCTCTCTTGAATATTGATCGACTCACTGCCGTGATGTTTTTCCGCTGATAAATTGCGATTGTGGTATGACTCAAAGCTCATTCACTCTGCCTTTAGTGATTTGTCTCCAGATTCATCAGTTCTGAGGTAACATTTTATCAAGTATTCTACATCTACAATCGATCAACATAAACTTTTCAAAACGTTTAAAACACAATTTGTCCTGATGTGACCTTAGGATTAAAAAATTCTACGTGACATTGAGGTATTTATGCAAAGAGTGTTCTTTGGTGATTTGTTTAGCTATTTTTAGTATTATCTATTAGTGTCCTGGTCAACTGGGGAACAAAAAACTAAAAGATATTCTCTCCAAACTCAAATTTCTAATTTAAGCAGGGCTTCAGTGTCTTGCTCAAGGACACTTCAAAATGTGAGGAGCATGGATTGAACCAACAACTGTAGGATTAGTGGATAAACATGCAACCGACTGCCCCACTTAACTAATTTTACTGACTTGCAGTTATGGGTAGTAATATTATTATTTATCGCTTTTTCTATTTTAATAACTAAGGTAGTTAAACATACTTCAACTCATTTGTTGTCTGAAGTTCTAGTGAAAAAAGGTTAAACTCCAGCGTGTTTTGATTTAACTTGTTAACTTCCTTAACATTCTGTGTTAAGTTGTTTGATAGCAAAGATGCTGGAAAACGTGTCATTAACTATTCCATGGTTCACTATTGGTGGTTCATAAAATAATAAAAAATACAAAAACAAGCCATACTCTTATAAAATCCACTTTTGCTTAAATGAGATTAAAAACCTAATGTGACTTTTTCCAACCTGGAACCTGAGGATTTTATTAGACACTGTGTAAATGACACATACAAATGTCAACGTGACTCATATTTAACATTTTGTTTCAACTTAAAATTATGTTTTTTTGTGGGTTTTTTTTTACATTAGGCAGTAATGTAAAACCACAAACCAGCTGACTTATGCCAATTTACTGCTTGTAATTTCAAAATGACTAAACTTCTGATAATGCCAAAACAATCTGCTGGTGTATATAAATGGCAAAACATTGTCGCTGAGGAGCAGCGAGGACATAAATGCCATGCATCACCAATAAAAGGGTCAGAGGAGCAGAGTGGGAGATGGATAAAGATGGGGTTCAGCAGCTGTATGAAGAGGGAAATATTAAATATTAGAGCAGGTTTACATTACTCCTAAATAGACATTATGCATCACATTTCAGTAGAGAAAAGCAAACAAATGCCACTGAATTTTTTATGTAACATGAAAGAAAAACTCCACAGGTTTCAAAGGCAAAGGTCATTTTACTTGTTACAGAGACAAATGCTCAAGTTGTGAAAAGAGATCATGTCTTCTACAGATCTGAATGAGAGATTCAGATCTGCAGATGGTTCCACGAATGTGAAACATGTTTTTATTGGGAACCAAACGGAAACTGAAAGTCACGATTGCTTTTTTAGATCATTCATTTGCCTGTGCGGTTTTTTCTGAGTTTCCCTTTGTCGCAGGTCCTACCTGTCTCCTGCTCACTCTTCTGCTCTGAAGCCTGCTGCTCACTCTCTGTCTCTGTCAGACGGTCCTGGATTATCTTCTATGCCACATTCTCTGCTTCTGTTGTGTTGCATGTTATGGATCATGTTTATCGTCTGCCCCTGTGCATGAATTTTAGATTATCCTAAAGACTATTTTCATGCTGAGCTCCCATCTCTGTGTCTCTTCGTGTGGCCATGATTGCAAACTATGGAATTTTTAATCGTGGTCAACCTGCTTTTCCAGAGCTCCCCCAGATGACATCATCTGAACGTCTTATGATCAAAAACTCCTCTAGGTGATGTCATCTGGAGGACAAAAATATTTTCAAACAGGAAAAGTCAGAGGGAAGTTTAAAATTCTTATAGTATTATTGTACATTTACACACTAAACTAAAGCCATAGAAAGGAAGTTGAAAACTGGTAAAGTCGCCTTTTAATGTTCCTCCCAGTCACTGCTCTTTTTTGCTCAGTCACACCCATAAACCTTGTAGCGCACATGAAAGAAACCAAGTTGAATTGACTTTACTTTGGCACTTTTATGTTAAGCAGAGTGAACCTTTCTGTGTGATGCTCTGCCCACTGCTTCAGGAAGCCATGATTATGAAATTACATTGAGTAGGAATGCTGCATTATGTCAAACATCAACTAAAAGCAAAAATATAAAAAACTTTGATTGGTCAGATGGGCAATTCTCTCTTATAACTCATGTTAATATCTGTTTTGGAGCATATCTCTACCAAAAATGTTTAGGAAAAAGTTAAACTCTGTACTTTAGCTTTAAGTCTCTCGCCAGCACTATTTACCAGGGAACTGTTTGTTTGGGTAATGTAGAAGGAAGATCTAGTGGCAAATTATTATGAGTTTTGTAGATATTGCAGAGCAATAAGGTCACTCTGGCTGGAGATGCCTCAAACCCTTGTAAAATTAAAACCAGAGGAGGTTTTAATCTTTTTTATTTGTATCCTCTGAATGTGCATGCATTCAGACACTCTCTAAAAGACTGAATTTAAAAGTCAAGTTTACTGTACAGATTTAAGGAATACTGCTATTTTGGTTCCATATCACCAAGGTGACGGGAAAGCTTCAGTAATCTGCAGTGAAGTGTTGCGCCGGGCTGGCTTTTCACTCTAATGAATAGCCGTCCCTGCAGATAGACTGTGTAAGTGCTACACTCCAGCAGCAGTGGCTCCTCCACAAAGACCCTCAGCCCGAAAGCCGACCGCAACAGGCTGATTTCGCTGCGCCTCTCCACGCAGGCCGAAAGCTGCCGCTACGCACCCGAGAACAACAGAAGAGGGCTGCAAGTGCGACGGCTCGCACAGACTTTTGACCTCTAGACAACCGTACCGGTCCATGCAGTCCTACTGCTATGTCTCCGTTTGTGCTGGCGGGACGTGATGATCGCACGATCCCGTTTGCCTGACAGAGCCGGCGAGGATACGGATGAATAACAAACAGCTACCTGCTTTGGTGCTACACATGGTATCTGGTGTCTAAGGGCCGTGGAGATGGTCTAATAGCACAAACTTTGACCAACTAAGATACACACAATCACATTACTTATTGTTTAGAGCCATTTGTCATTGTGATCTCAGTCAAATTTTTATATATACTATAAAGAGTTGGGTGCAAGAATATCAGCATATCACCTTAGTTTGAAAAAGCAAACAGAGTAAAAGATGTTTTTCCTTTGAGCGATTTAGAGTCACCAGTTAACATTCATGTCTATAGACCAGAGGAAACCGAACTCCACACTAAAAGGCTGCGGCCAACAAGTGAATTCAAACTAGGGACCTTCCAGCTGCGAGGCGGCAGAGCTAACTGCCCGGCCACCACGCTTTCCCCTGACATATTCCAACTGTATTTCTTCATTTTTAGTAACTTAGGACATAAAATGGTACGAGGACACTTGAGGACTTACTAATTATTTCCATTTGATGTTACTTTTACTCCACCACAATTCACAAGGAGATTTTGTACATGCCACCACATTTATTTGACAGCTTTAATTACTTGTTGTTTTTTCAGATTATTACCATGACATTATTATAGAGGAAACAGCTGTTAGGGCATAAAGTGGTTGCTATAGCTACAGAGATCTTTGTCCTTTGAATTAATTAGTATACTACAGATTTGTCTTTGACAAACTTTCAAAGATAAAAAATATAACAAAAAAATCTGGAGTAGACTTATCTTATCAACAGAACGACATTATGTGCTATTTAAGTTTATAAAATTCATTATTTGATTACAGTAGTCTTGTTCTGATGGTGATGTCCTGTTAACATATTAGTTTCATTTCTATTTTCGACTTTTATCAATCTAACAATTTTAGACTTTGGTGAAATACAACAATGACGTCGTGCTCCATTTTGCTTTATTCGTCCCCTTCCTGTAAGCCAGTGATTTGGGTGTGTTCAGACAGAGAACTTCACCTTTTGGAACAGAGGAAAGTTCACTCTGCCACTTTGTTGTGTGCTGACAAAATAGAACAAAGAAACGCCGTCCTTTCTTGTTGAGAAAAACTGGTGGTAAACATGAGCTGTTTCTTGCGTTGTGAGACTTTCTGGCAAAGATGCAGCTAAACTCAGCTCAGTCATGAGGGCTACTACAGAACACAAGCTTTTATGGAGCTTCTACAATAATGACAAGTTAGTGCAGCCTGTCAATATGGAAACCGCGTCTTTTATTAGAAACACCAAGAGGCTTTGCTACTAACAAATTGAGTGTGTGCTCACCGGTGTTCGGCACCACCAGCCGGCCTCCGGGGTGCCCGAACACGCCCGTGGTCCTCAGCTGCTCTTTGGCAGTGTTGATGGGCCCATTGAGGGTGAGCAGGCCCTTTTTGCGTCTGTCCACAGTGCTGCAGTAGTCCCGGCTCAGGTCCCGTGGGAAGGTCTCGGCTGTGGCTTTGGCGTGGAACTCCGCCCGCTCTGCCACACCTAGCGAAACCATAAAGGAGCTCTGAACTTTGACCTTGATGTCAGGCAGGGGGTCGAAGAGCTCCTTGTCCGTGCTGTCCTGGAAGCAGAGGGGAGTGCTGTAGGTCCGTCCCACCGTTAAGTCAGGTGGCATCGAGGAGTTGAGAAGCAGCGGGTTGCCTGCAGAGACAGAGAGACAGCACAGCCATAATCACCTAAAAGCCTGGATCACATGGGACTTGCATTATATTGGGAACACGTTTAATTAATGAATCAAAGTGAAACCTCTGGGTTTCCTGAACAGCACTCATGTTAGATAATGAAATTCACTGGTGTCCCAGATCCAGCAAAATAAGGTCAAGACTGTATTCTTTTATTTGTCTTTCTTGATTTAACAAAGTGAAAATAGCAAATTTAAAAGCTACAAAGAAGCACATAAAGAATTCTTAATTGCTTATGACAGGGAGAAAAGAAAATGTCTGGATGTTTGGATGGATTTCATGATAATATCAGGGAATTTGTGTCCGCAGAACAATACAGTGCATTATGTTTAATAGAGTTGTTATCTTAAAAAAAGCAGACAAAGAGGATTTGAGATTAAAATCACCTTTGATCTCCAGGATGAATACAAATTCACGGATCACACTAGATAACACTAATCCGGCCGCGTGATGTTCACATTTCTGGGCTACTTCTCCTGCAATTTCCTGCAGCTGACCAGTGAAACTCCAGCACCAATTAAACCAGCATGTCCGGGCAGGCAACCAGTGCTTCGGAGGTAAGGGAGCACAACCTGGACAGAAGGTTCAGTGCTCGGAGCCACGGTCAGAGCGTTAAGATTTAATTACCAAGCAAACACACAGCTTGATCTCCATAATCCATCTGCTGGAGTCAGCTCTTCTGGACACCTCGTTGTCCTCCTGAAGGACAGGAGGGAGTGCCAGGAGGGGTCTGGTGACTGCTCTGTAAATGAAGGGAGTCCTTCAGCTCCCAGTGTGGACCCAACAGCCTGTGGAGGGCGTCTTCATCTGTGGATGTTGGATGTGACGGCGCTGCCAAACGGAGCGAGGAGCAGGCCGCATCGATCTGGCACACTCAGGCACACAGTGCCCCTGGACTCGCTGTGCCAAGATAAGGGCGAAGTCACTGAGTCCTTGCTGCCCAGCTGTTGCCTGGCAAGAGGTTCAAGGCGGGAGGCTAATGTTGTTTTATTTTTAGGGAAATCGTTAATTACAGGGGGCGTGACTCGTGATGAGTGTTTTGGGCTGTGCTGCTTTTGACTTGCTCTTCAACAGTTCTACTTTTCTTGTTTCTTTATGTCTTCCAAACAGAATTCCTTTTGTATTAAATACTATATAAAAATCACTGGCCACTTTATTAGGTACACCTGTACAAGCGAATGCAATCCAACATAGCGGCTCTTTTATGAATTCTACTTTTATAATGATTACGTCTCTGTTTTTAAGTTGAAACTGTCTGAGAGTAGGATTATCACCTTTCTGTTTATTAAAATCAGAAAACGGTTTATTGCCAGGCCCAGTTAAGAACATTAACAGTACTAGGACTTTGTCTTAGTGTCAAGTGCAAACACAAAATCTACAGAAAAAGTTAAAGTGCAGAGGTTTGACACAATATGAAATGTGTACAGAAATAGTAAATTACAATAAAAGTAAAAATAAGATAACTGAATGTACAATGTTAGGTAGTACAACTTGGACAGTTAAAGTGACTATAAGTTGGGGGGTGGTGTTATCTCGGGGGATCTGGCCACTGTTCAGAGGGGACGAAACTGTTCTTGTGGGGTGAGGTCCTGGTCTTAAGGACCGGAGCCTCTTGCCAGAGGGGATGGGCAGAAAGAGTTTATGTTCGAGATGAGGAGGGTCGGCTGCGATCCTGAATGCTCGTCCCGGATCCTAAAAAATCAATGTCCCAAATTTTTAGAGCATAAAATATGAACTGAGCAAATAGTTTTTTGAAAAACAATCAGTTTATCAGTTTTACCGACAATTATTTTAAAACATAGATTTCCTTATATTGTTCGCAATGTCTCAACATTTTATGAAACACGATATTGATAGGGTTGAACCTGTGACATTTCTTATAAAGCACATGCGCACCTTTACAGTATGCACAGTTATTACATTATGCACAATTATTACATAATGGCTGTCGACACACGTCTACTCCATGCACTGGGTCACCATGCTCCATGATTGCTTCTGCATTATAAATGATACAAAGCACGAGCAGACATGATGACATTTTCAGGTAATTGCTACAAAGATAATATTCCATAAAAACTACAGCGCCATAAAAAATGAAAAGATGCATTTTTCATTTCATAACTGCGACAGTAAACCTACAGGCGACTCTGCTGATTTTCCCCACTCTCGGTCAGCGCCGCAGCCGAGTGGACATTACCCCTCTGAAACTGACATTCGATCACCACTAAATTTTCTCCCCTCCAGTCGAGTGGAGAATGATCTGATTATCTCTTGAGTGTGCATCTTTAAGAATGGCGCAGTGAAAATGGAATGGCAGTGGTGAGATGAGAGAAGTTAATGAAATGTACCTCAGGTTGAATACCTTGAGGGATAGGTTTGGAATTGGGCCTCTGATTAAAAATCACTCAGAAGGAGAAGTAATGCAGAGAGACAGGGTCAGGTCGAAAGACTCGTTCAGTGCTCTGCCTTACAGCTGTTTCGGCAGCAAAGAGCCATCTGAAGGCATTTAAGAACTTCTTTAAGTATTTATGGTTGTTCTTTTAATTATGAAGCATGTAAATTCACACACACTTTCAGAAGTTGGAAGATATTGATCTCCTCCCGTGTTTATGAAAAGGATGCTCAAATGTTAATGAAATCACATATTAAAAGGCGGCTATTATCAACTGCCTCTAAAACTTCCTCCACAACAGACTGGAGCAGCTATAAGAAGAGGTTCGCCTGAAATGGAAAGGAGTGATTGTGGCCGGCGGAGGGCACAGCAGGCAGGCTACGGGGAGAGGTGGCCTATTTAAATAGGATTGATGACCTGCTGAATGTGGACCCATCTTAGCCTCACAGCCCCGTTCTTTTCTCACATCTCTCCGGTTGCGTGATGAGGGGTGGGGCTTGAGTGACTCCCCGGGCCCTAGGGGAGCAAGGGACTCGGTGTGGGCTCCGGCAGGGCTTCTCGAGGAGCTGTCATCGCAGTGGGGAGGATGGATCACCCGTCGCCACAATGGCTATCACTTGCACTAACCCAGAAGTGTCAGTGACAGTAATATGAATGCCTGTAGCGAGGCTGGCCGGGACAGCCGCAGTCACACGACCAACAGAAGTTATTGCTGTGCACAACAAAAATTGAATTGATGTTCAGTGTTCCATACCTCCCATTTATCCATCAGTGGCTTAGGCCAGCGTAATCCGATGGAGGAGATTGGTTACCTGACAGTCAAATGTGTGGTCTGCGGGGAGGGGTTGGAGCAGCGCCCGTGTCTATCAGATTGATTATATCTGCTTCACAATAACAGAGGAGCAAGTATGTCAAAATAGAAGGACAGGTCCTTTCACTGATTATGGAGGTATAAATCCTAAGCAGATAGGGAGGCTGCACGCCGTGCTGCTCGATGCAAAAAGCTGCCATCAATCACAGGGGTGGCCCTGTCGCAGAGGTCGTTGATGACGCCGTCTTTTGGCCTCGTGGTCACCGGCGCGCATCAGCGTGGAGTTGAAGCCACTCTCTCTTACCTTGTCTGGTGGTCTTGAAGTTGAAAGACTGGAAACCGCCAGTGAGCGCAGAGGAGTCGATGACATCCACGCCGTACTCGCTGTGGTTCTTCCGGTACAGCATGACAGCCACTACGAGGATCGCCACGGCGATTATGCCAGCCCCGAGACCCGAGTACAGAGCCACGTCATTAGAGCTGTCCATACCTGAAACATGCGAGACACACAGAAAAACACAGAGGTACTGTACAGTATAATTGTGTTTGAAATATAGCAAACAAGTCTACAGTTGTGGTGGAATCAACTGTAGAGTAACAACTGTTGCTGGTACAATGTCAATTTCAACACTATTTCCATACAATTGAAACCATAATAAATTTTAGTTGCTTCTTCTTTTTGTCCAGCCGGTTAAGCTGTTAACACACATTCAGTGGGTCTTTGTTAGCCCATCGTTACGGTCCAGTAGTTGATGTTGTCCTGTGTTTAGGACACAGGAGACACTGGTTCAGTTTTCACTCCCAGCTGACAGTAAATCTTTGTACATTAGCATTTCAGAGCAGATCCAGATGTTGTCCTAAACCAAACCTAGATGTTTTTTTGTGCCTGCACCTGAGCAAGCGGATCTTCTACCTAAGAAGGTTCCAGCTAAGTGGGGAAACCATAACACACGATAGGACCATACTGAACCTACAAGGATGTAGTAGGTCACTCACTGAGCCGTGGTTATTAGCTGATAAACTGATAAATGCCCACCGAATGGTATGAGCGAAATTTACCTGCTGCTTAGGTAAATAAAGTCTTCACTAAAAACTTATAGCATATAAATATTTTTTATGACATCTGTCAAAAAAAGAAGTGAAAATGTTTTTATAGAGTTTAACAAAAAACAGCCTAGACTTTGTGTTACTGATAACAACCCAGACACTGTGAGGAGCAGATGGAGAAAAAGCAGTGAGGATAATATTATTTTAATGTAGACATTCAAGGGCAAACACAGCAAGAGTTACAATGTCTTACAATGACTCTGGCATGGAAATGAAAGGAGGAGGATGGAAAGTGGTAAGATGAAGCCGACCATCTGTCTTATCCTCCATGCTACGTTAAGCACCACAGATGTGAACATGTCCAGTCGTTGCTAATCGCCTGTTGAATTAATAGTACTCTTTATATCTAATAGCTACTATGATTTTTTTTCGATCGATCGGCCACAACATTAAAACCACTGTGGAGTGGTAACAATTGTGATGGTTTTAAATGCTGGCTACTGGTGATCAACGGATGTCAGATGGCATCTCGCCTTGCTGCTTATCAGGCTGCACAGTTGCAGAGTGGTCGAACTGATTTGAGAATTATCATGCCATCAAAAAAAAAAAAAGAGTTAACAGTCATTATTGCCTTGTCATTGTTATGGTTTAGTTCGTGGGACATTGCTGACATCAGTAAATATTCTCGGTGCAAACGTTGCAATTGGTGATATAAATTAGAATTAACCGAGTCAATGTGGTGAGGAAGTCTGGGTGGAACGGTGGTTGACAAAAGACGATATCGTTCGTTAGTTTCAACCCAACTCACAGTCTTTCCCTAAACCTAAGCTTTTGTGCCACAACCCAACAAGATTATGACGCACAGTATCTCACAATACTGAGCCCTGTCCATCACTAGGATATATCAGGATTTGGTGTTAATGTGGTGGCAGATTAGTATCTCTACAATCTTAATGCACTTTCTCCCGCTGTCATTTAACACTTTCTTGAAGTCTGTAAAAAAAGGCAGCAGCCAGAGCTTTCGCGCTGGTGTGAAAGGCCAATAAAAATCACCCAAGTTAGCACCTGGCAATCACTTATTCAGGCTAATTCCAGCGAGTGATTGAAAGCCACCACAGGAATGTGAGGACAGCATCGTAAATTGGTCAAATTAGCTTGTTTGCAATGATTACAACCCATTAATCCACCACAACATAGCACATGTTCACTTGTCACAACCAATATATCTCCTGGCTTAAAGTAGAAACACAGCTGGAGTGTCACGGCTGTCATAAAAGTCAAGCACTGAATAATGACATGGATGTGTAATGGGCATTAGCTGGGTTAAAACAGGAGTTGCTCAGATCAAGGTGAACTAAATGGTGGTAATTCATGATGCTTCCGTTTCCAGAGTATATATGCTGAGAGAGTGCACTCCTTTTTCTGCTAACTTAGGATATATCGTCTCTTCCCCCCCCCCAGATTTCTGTGCAGTACATATATAGTGACAGGTGGGGGCTGGGAGTCGAAGATGAAAGAAATCCACAGATGAAGACTCACTTTGAGGTTTAACGTCATGTAGCAGCTTTCGATCTGCAAAGACAGAGAGATAGAACGAGACAAAGAGGAGAGAAAGTGGTGATTAAAGTCCGAGCCTATGTGAAGTGACTAACAAGTGTGGTCTCAGATCCGGCACCCAGGGTGGAAGAAGCTCTTTTGCTGACTGTGCTCATAGATGACATAGAGGATCTGATAACGGCCATCCAGGCATCATTAGTGTGCTCACATCACCATAGATAAAGGTGGTGAGGGGCAAACAGCTCAAGCTAATTATCTCCCGACACAAGTTGATTTAAGAGCAAGTCACACACCCATTCAAGTATAGGAGTGTGTTCACGCGTTTATCTTGGAGAACATAAAGAATTGTCAGTACAATTTAATAGAACAAGTTTTTTGTTTATTTGTGAGTCATATTTAAATTAATCTCTGTGAATTAAACTCAGTGCTTGCTGGCGGTCATAAGGGACACATTATGCCATACATGAATAAGTCACAAACTGAATAGAGATACAATGATGCAGAACAAAATTTGTAACAATAATAGTTGTACGGCAGGTAAGTATGTAAGTTTTGGTAGCATTCTAGTAGAGGAGCTAAAATAAAATTAATTTCACTGACAGGACAAACATAGCTTTTTCATAATAAGGAATCTATTGATAATATTGCAGGAATGGTTTGGAATTTTTGAGGCTGGTCTTAAAACAACATTGAGTTGCTTATCGTCAGGAGAGGCAGACCACGCAAATGTCCCCAGTATTAAAAAAGGGTCTCTGAGCAATGCCATTATTTTTGGCACATTTTTGCAACTATAACTATAAAAGCTCAGATAAAGGGACTATATACTGCACTACCAGCGAGCCTAAAAACCCAGGATCCTGTCATTTCTTTTACATACTGTACAGCATTAGGTGTAACCGCCCGAGCAATGAAACAAGCATGCTTTCTGGTCACCGGGAATGAAAGTGAAAATGAGAAGAGGAGGAAAAAATGACAGGGAGGTTGGTGTGAGGGGCCTCCACGGGCTTTTTGATGGGCACCACTGTGTTCATGTTCATGACAACAGCTCTCGGTCACAGCAACTGTTTGTGCCCTGCACAGAGGCCTTGTCGCATTTGACTTGGAATGTGACTATCAGGGTTAAAATGCTGAGGCCTGGGATACTGCCTGAGATTTTAAGGAGGAATTCACATTGTATGGTGAAGTATACGTGCATGAACCAGAATACAAAGATAAAGGCCCCAGTCCATTACAGTCGGGTCATGTTCTGGATGAAATGTGACAAGGAGTCTGTGTAGGAAGAAACAAATGACAGCGACCAAGACTTCCTGTCATGTACATATACAAAATATTGGAATCATTACAGTCCCAAAAAAGCAAAGTGTGTTGTTACTTTTTAAACGGGAACACAATACTAAATGACTCCCTGCAAAGTTAGTCATTACGCTAATTACATTACTTATTCCTGAGATGCACTGTCATGTTCCCAGTATAATACACATACCCACATAGCACAAATCCCTGTCCTAATAAAGGGGACATAAACAAAATCTTTCTTTCATGCTCTTCATTAAAAGTCAACTAGTAAACAATATACAAAACTGTAAAAATAGATCAGTCTTCCTAACCCTGCAATATGATTTGCCCCAAAGGCTGGTTGTCCGTACACCGTTACCTGAGGACAGATTTAAAAGGCAGAAACACATCTGAATGGCAGATAAGCTGCATTCATGGGGCCAAGTAAACACAAGAGAAACTTTCTCAACACTCTCCTCACGTGCACTAGAAATTCACGTGGCCCTTTATTGTTGGGAAACAGTTCAGGATGTCAATCAGTGACGCAAATATATCCAATTACTCCATTATTTAAAGGAAGCCGTATCCTCCATGTCCAAAGTAAAAACACCACGCTCATTGCCACTGGAGGTGGCTGTTTAATCAAACCATTATGATTGAACAATCTATGTAAAGCAAGTTAGTTTAGTAGTAATTGTAAAGTGATTACTCATTTTAGCTAAACAGTAATTATAAGTAATATTTACTGTGTTACAGACGAATGCACTGTGATCACTTAATTGCATTGCCCATAAGCACCTAACTGTTGTATTAGGACCAGTTTCAAAACCTTTGAAATGATGAAACGAGCCATATGAAAAGTGGTAACTATTGACGAACTAACCAACCTTCGCCTTCTATTCACAAATGAATAAAAAAAAACACAGGGAAGTAACAATTAGTCAAGAACAGCTGAGACTCACGTTTTGTAGTTTGGACAAACTTTTCAGCGTGAATGCAAGCTTCATGTGATTTGAACGCTCCACTCCTTCAAATCACAGTTTGCATCGGAATACTCAACATTCCTTATAGCCAGGACCATTTTGAATCATTGCATGTGCATGTCATATACAGTGCAATGGCATGTCATTCCAAACATTAAACGCCATTCGAGAGGAAATGTGGGCACTTTTTACCTTGTGACAGTTATGACGCGGAATATGTCAAGTGAGTGGCACACAAGGGTAAAGACCTCTGACATTATCATGCACTGGACATTTATGTCAATCCAACACACACCTCCTGTTCAAACATGCTTGTGATGAGCAGCCATGCTAACGTGATGTGTATTTATATACACTGATGGGGAAGATGGAGAAATGGTGGGAATAATGATGATGATGAGTAGCAGGGAGAAAGGCCTTACTCTGTGTGCACAGTCCATCTGTGCAGTTCTCGGTGGCCTCGCTGTTCCCTTCGCACGTCTTGCCACGGTTTCTGGGTGCTGGGGAGTTGCATTCCCGACTCCTCTGCCTCTCGCACTGGCTGTTGCACAGGGTCCATTCGCTCCACTCGTCCCAAGCTCCATCAACTACAGTAGGACAGAGAGGAAAAAAAACAGGACAAAATACAAGAATGTAAGAGATACATGTGGATCACTTAATAAAAGCCTGCAAGTTGCCCAAAATCCTTTGTCTGTCTTTAAAAATGTAAATATCAGTAAACATGTCAGTTCCATCAGAAGGACAAGTCCTTAGTTCGCTGCAGAAGTGAATACATGCATCTGATGAACCTTCAATTGACAAGCAGAAACACAGAGCACGACACTGTGTTATTATTTCTGACACTAGACGAAGGAGGAAATAACCAGCATCAACTGCAGGGAAGTGTAGCTAATGAGACCGAGGCTCATGGGTGGTTTTCGGGAACTCGGTGACAGTAAAGACAGTCAGGTCATACATTAACATGACTGTGCTCCGTCCTCCCCTCCCTCAGACCGGCCTGTCACCGACGATTCAAGATGCTGAATTGACTGAAAAGCCACAACCTTTAGCAAAAACTAGACCATTTCAGACTTCATTAGTTCACTAGTAAGGCCAAAGGTCCATCAACTAGTTCACTTTTGGAAGTTTCTCTGCTACAATCTCTACACATTGTTCTTCTTTTGTCGCAAATGCTAAGACTGTGTTGTGCCCTGTCTCCATATACTGCACTTATGAAATGTTCATCATGATTATAACAACATCAACATAAACTAGAATGTTTTGGGAGGTCAAACAATTGTACTTAACAATTTGCATGAATGTGAAAAACTTTTGGAGTTTGAATGAAGAATGAGAAACTGCTTACAGGATTTGCAGAGGTGACTAAATGATGTGAAGGTTGAATGAGTGGTTTTGAAAATGAATTTTTTAACTGAGAAATGGATAAGTGCTTGAAAAAAAACTTCAAGATACCTTAAGAATCCAGAATTCTAACTTGTGGTATTTTATAAAGGACACTCAGTGGTTTTTTGGTTGTTTTTCCCAGTCCTTGGACTGGACAGGATTAGTCCAGTTTAGCAGGGTAATCAGCTAATGAAAAAATTCTAATGAATTTTTGTTTTTATTTGTTTTTTCTTTGTGGGTTAATACAATAAGACATACAATTTATACACCATTAGAAGTGTTGGTAGCCACATTTCTTTTTCCCTTTACAGTTTAGTTTTTTTACATTGGCATCTTTAAAGCTAACTCCTCTTCTCCTCCTTGATTCTTTCATGTTTCATCTGCCATGTTCAGCCAAGTGAAGAATTCTCATGTACAGGGTGCAGTAAAGCACTAAGCACTAAGTAAAGCACTGAAAGGTCTCCAGTCTCCAAGCCTACAGGTGGACCGTCAAAATGATGTTGAAGCTGTTGCTTTAGTGTAAAAAATTACATATTGGGGTTTCAGGATAGAGGACCGTTTTATCCACACAGAAACCATTTGTAGCCAAAGATGATCTACAAGGTAAGAGGGATCACTCTGACACAACTCTAAATCAATTAGAGGCGACTGAAGGTCTTTGTATTTGCAAAGCCTGTCCAAAAAGATTGAGACGCCTTCTTCATTAAGAATTTTCCAGTCTTTCAACTTCAGGTTTGTTGCTACACTTTAATTGTGTTCGTAGTGGGCACACACATATTTCCAATACAAGTCAAAAGACTCAGAGTCCTGTGGTGGTACAGCTTGAGAGATATTTTCTCCCCATTAACCCCCAGGCTTGTTGATATAATGGGATTTGATGCAAGGCTAAGAAACCGACAGTCTGGTGCTCGCTAATAGCTGGAACCCTTCCGCCACGCTCCGTCATCTGATCGAGGCGCAGCTCATCGTGTTAGCTTAACAAATACTGGGCGACCATATGGCGCCTCAAGATTTTTTGGCAGCTGTTGCCATGACCATAATAGAGTCCTGTGGGTGTTGGAGAAGGTAATTTTCCTTTTGTGATGATGATACCTACACTCTGCACTTCTTTGGAGTTGCTTCATAACTACTTGAAATGCTGCAGTGTTGCAGAGTTTGACTGCAGTTGCTGCATATTGTTTTCCCCATCACTGGTTCTTCAAGCTCAGCTGCCTTGTGATACATAATAAATATAGTCTGACGAGGTTTGACAAAACTCTCTGCATAATTTTGGATAGTTTTCACAACCCTCAGCTTTTTTTATTTTTGGCTAAATATTTGCTTCCAGTCTAGTTTCAGAAATTGGCTTGTAACCAGATACTCAGTGATTTGTTTGGTGACATTTTTGCAGCTAAGCCAACATCATGATTTTTTTATAACATGTTTTTGTTTTTTGTTTTCATGGTTCAGATTTTTCTAAAAAACACATTTTTCCAATTCAATTGCAAATACACTGGGTGATTCCCCAAAAAAAACTAAATTCAGGCAGTTTTCATTAACCTCTGCTGTGTTACACAAATGGGTGACATGCAGAAACCAGAAGGAAATTAAACATATATGAACAAAATATTCTATAAAGATTATTACTATAGCTTTAGGATTAGGTCTTTGCATGTGTATAGTATACAGTGTATTGCTTGTGGTGGATGCCTGCTCTTCCTTTTTCTATCTTTTCTAATAACCAAACCATGTTATTTAAGACCCAACGTGAGTCAGGAAGAGACGTCCCAGTTCTTTACCTTCACATATCAGATTTAATAAGACTACATAATGAATGAAATAAGGAAAGGAGCCTGATAAAGTTTTAACAAATGCCAAAACACAACAAAATGGTTTATGACAGACTAGCGCTGAATAATGTGATTTATCTGTCTACACAGACTCAAAACCAGCCTACGATTGGCAGATGTCAGTGTTCAAAAATTTAACACATCACATTCATGACACGCAGCACCAATTGCACCAGTTTTTTTTTTTTTTTTTTGTGTACAGCTCCCAGATTGGCATACTAAATCATAAACGACACTGTTGTGTTAATAGCAGCACATTTTGATTCCTGCCTGCAGGTTGCATTATACACACTCAACGTACCACCCCATTCATTCTCCGCTGGCATCTCCAATACCAGACCGGAAAAGTCAACTTGTTCCTCCTACTTTAACAAATGATGGTAACTGATACATTAGGGAGCCTGGGACTGTTTAACTGATAACTAATTAGATATAGATGTCATTGCAGCAATTACCCAGTGGGATGATACAGTACCCAGTGCATATTCTTTTAAGCATCTGCATTCTTCCAGCATTTCATCCTCCCGCAGCACAACTTTCGTTTCTATCACTAATATCGTTCTCTCTTTGCCATTTCATGTTACGAGGCTATCTTCCTCATCATGCTGCAGCCTCTGACCTCATCCGTCCTCGCTGCTCTCTTCGCACCATCATTAAGGCGATGCTCTGGGCTGGCTTGTCAGAAGTGGACGGGTCTTGTCAGTCAGCAGCTCAGACAGCTGGGTGCATCACAGCCCACACTCCGCTCCTGTCTGCATTTCCTTCCTCCCACAAAGACACGGATCAGCCCTGATAACAGGGTGACACCTGCTTCCCCATACAACTCATTCTGAGGCCTCCAAGCCATTATGGTGGCACAGGACTGATTATGTGTACTGTAGGCGGGAAATTCTTACTCATCTGTTTTTCTCAACATGATCATTTTTATGTGAAGTCCACACATTTTAGTTTAGTTTTTTTTTTTAAGTATATTATATGTATAAGAGATACAGTATCTCAGCCTTGGATTAACTTCCAATAACTACCATTTTAAAGGCAACATGGAGACTTATCCTTAATGATTTATGCAACTAAACTAAACTAAATATGCAATATTTAGTTTATATATATATATGTATGTATATATATATATATATGTATGTATATATATATACACAGACACACACACACACACACACAAACTCAGTGTGCGTTTAAGGTTAACAGCTTTAATTGGCATCAAGAGGCAGCTGAAAGCTTCAATACCTATACATCAGTCAAAATTCCATTTTCAGACTTCAACTGTTAAAGTGAGTTTTGAAAGCCCTTAAAAAGAAAAGCTGAGTCACTGTTATCGATCAGCCACCCCTGAGTTTTTCCTCCACACTGATCCAAAGCAGCTCGCCAGTCATTTTCTGTACCTCCCTTTTTAAAACATGCTTGTCGTTGTCAAGTTTAACTAAATATTGCATATTTAGTTTAGTTTAGTTGCATAAATCATTAAGGATAAGTCTCCATGTTGCCTTTAAAATGGTAGTTATTGGAAGTTAATCCAAGGCTGAGATACTGTATCTCAATGTCTTATAAATCTAAAACAGTTAAATTCACTGAACTTAACAAAATAAGTTCAATAAATGTTATTTTTTAGCCTCATGAACAGACAGTTTTTCTTTCCTTTTTACGTTTTTCATTTTTAAGAGATGGTTCTTTTTTTCATAGACTGTAAAATGCATGGAACAGGGCGGGTGGGAGGCACATACTGTACAACTCGCTCCTGTTTCTCCTGCCATTGTTGGAACATGCTGCGTTTTTGACGTAGTCCTGCTGTAGATTACTTGAATCCGACTCATGCCAGCAAAGTGTGTTTCATCACTACAACCTGCAAGTGGATCACTGTGCACGTCTACAAGACAGAGAAACTCAGCAAACCGCTCACCAAAACATTCCTTCATATAGAGCTGTAGCTCAGTTACCTGTCTATGTACATCAAATATTACTAGTGTTGATTCAGTCGAACAGCTGAATGAGAGTGAAATGTATTATATTTCACTGAAGCTTATTAAAACTTTGTGACAGAAGCCCTGTTTGTTTGAAGATGAAGTAGTTTACCTTTACTTGCTTGCTAATTAAAAGAAAAATATTCATATTTATTGCAATAATTTCCAGCAAATGACGCTGCTACTGATGCTGTTGACATTTGCAAACTTGCTGTATGATAAGTTCAAATTTGTTCGGAAAACTTCATAGTTAATAAATAAAATAAAATGTGCATTTTAGTTAATTTAAAAGAGCACAACTACAGCAGTTTGTAAATCCGGAGGTGATTTTAGCCCCTGTGCTGACGGCTGCTCAATCCACAGTGATGCATCATCATTCATTACTCGACAACATCAAGGATCTGCAAAATGGAGCAGGCACCTCTTCATCATTATCTTCATCACCATATTCCAATGTTAGTTTCTCCAGTGAGCCAAACCTTATCGTTGATGAAAGGGGCATTTTGATAAAAGAAGATGCTTGAATGTTTACTAGTGATTTCAAACTTCAAAATTTCCCAACCAATTACTGTAGAAGCGATGAGAATTTCATAATAACTTTTAAACTGGTTGGCTGGCGAGTCCAAAAACATGTTGACACAGTTGCTGCACTTTGCCTTTGTGGGGAAGTAACTGCTGCTGACTGCTACATTCAAATGCTGCTTTTAGTGGATTCTCTGCCTGACTCCTGCAGCTCTTCTGCTTCCACGTCTCTCTCATCCTGTTCTAGCATTCTCTGTTGCCATTAAACTACACCTGACTGTCCGGTCCCACCTGCGCTTCGGCAGTCGGAGGCCTCGCAAACTGAACAAATTGGCACAACGCCGACTCACTTGATGACCTCAACAACTTCTGGAGCCCAGTTTCCAAGCATCCGAGCTCTTTGGGAGACTGTGCTTGTGCTGAGACTGACAGGCCAGCGCGGAGGCATCGGCACGAGGCGCGCAGATGAATTACAAATTTGAACATATGCTCACTTCTCACGTGTTCATAATGTGCATGAACATGCAGATTTGATAGGAATCCTGCTAACACAACGTGAGAGACAGCTGCTAACGATACCGTTTACCACTTCACAGTTCAGCTTCTACTTCAAACAATGTTTTCTCTGTCTTTTTTCACACGCTGTACATCTCTCTGCTGTTTCTCCTGGTTGTTTCACCTACTAGTCTGGCACATTCCAAGCCAAATAATTATTTGTATTCTCACACTACATGGCGATTAGGCAGGGAAAACTCTAAAACAATAACGCTTATTTTTCAATCCACTGCTTTCACCACATGACAATGGATTTCACAGGCAGAGAATATGTTCACACTAGATGATTTGGGACAGAGAAGAACACACATTTAGTTATATAAGTCAGACACATAGGCTGTAAAAAATTTGTGATAAAAATGAAAACCCGCATTTTGCCACTGGTGGTATGTTCACTGAACTGAACTCAAGACCAAATCTATGAGTCAGTTGCTTCTGTCTGCAAGAACTTGAAAGAGAAAAGGTCAAAAGCTGAGAAAAGTTTACATTTAATTTTAACTAGCGCAATGCCTATCAATATCGATTTTTATATTTAGCAGCAAAGCAGCATGTTTTGGGAGCCTTTCGATGGTTCCAGTGATTTCTTATAATGTTTTGTGATATGCAGACCTTTTTGCAACTCTTGTTAAAGCGCAGAAAAGACAAATTTCTGTGCCAACTAGACCCATTCACTGTAGGTTTTTAGGTTGAATATATCGTAAATGAATAATGGGTTTCAAATTTGGGTCTGCATCTGACAGAACCTACATATCTCTGAACATATCAGCGCTAATCTAAAATGTTGCAATGGAATTTTTGAGTTGCATTCATTTATCCAATGGATATGTCTGGCATCTGGCAAAGCAAATTTCCAGCGTACACAGACTTTGCAGAGGGTAGCAAAGCATGCTTAGCCCCAGCATTAGCCTGTACCGCTTGCTACTCTAATATTGCCGTAGTTTACAATTATCTACAAATTTATATTTTTCCTACTACTTTTCCTACTGTTAATACTGCAATCATTCTTAATATTTTGTTGTTGGAATACAAACAAAAATCCAACTATCAGTGTATGGCCGTGTTGCTTGTGGATAATTGCTGAATAATTTAAGCACAACATGACATTGATGACTTGTTAACTTGATTAATTTAACAATTCAAATGCATAAGGCCTCTCTCTGTTGTGTGGCTTGCTGATGAGCAAAAAGCTAAATTATTCCTTTCTTCTATTTTTTGCCACTTGTACCTAATACTAAATGCTGTTAATGCTTATTAAAAAAAGTATTGCTGTGTACACGTAGTATTTTGTTATCATGTTAAGGGATTTTTTTTAAAATGTGTCCACTCTCCTGTACACTGTGAAAAACCTACAATCATTCTCTTACAAGCAATAAATGGCTGATGGGAGCCATTACTTGCAGGGCCACAGAAAGTGCTTTGCCGCTACACTGCCATGCCAAACTAATGGTGACTATGGTAAGCGTTACCTGCCGAACCTTAACACATCAGCACCACTGAGCAAAGGAACAGCCTCACAAAGTTGCAAGAATGGCTGTTTTGTTTCCATCTATTTCATTTAACCAGGCCAGAAGGACTAAGGACTAACTGCTGATGGGCCTGAATGCAGCCCTCACCCGGATAAATAATCCTTTTTTCTGTGAGAACAAACCACACCCCGCTAGACAGAGCGACAAAGACCTTCCTGTTTGAAGTAGCCCAGCTCACCTTCACCGCTGAATCACGGTACACTGAGTCATACACCGCTTTCTCTCACTGCTGCTCCTCCAGTCGCTTTATTTTGCATCATAAATCCTCTATTTTTGTTTTATAGTTTGTATTTTCATCTATGAAGCAATTCTCTCTACAACAGTCAATCACTCCATAACAGGATCAGTCCACCGGTACAAGGATATTGTTTGGTTCCTATGGACCATTACTAGCGCTCTGCGATGCAAATCAGGCAGCGAAATACACTCACTGAAGTCCTTTTATTTACTCTGGATATAAATATTGCTTAAATTTCTACTATGTTATTAGAATATCTTATGAAGGTGACATTTGCAATAATGCAATTCTTGAAAAAACAAAGCCTTGTCATCTGAAAACAAAAGGAAAAGAAAAATGTGCTGGAAGTGTAAATAATTAACAGCCTGTCATCCAGTAACATCATTAGTAAATGAAATGAGAACATTGTTTTTCCATTTCTGGCAGCATGTTTAATATGTGTCATGTCAGCTCAGTCACTCGTAGCTAAATATTCATGACTTTTGACACCTAGAGAGAGAAGTAACTTTTGCAAACTGCATCTATATAGTAGACATAAGCAGAAAGTCAAGCGTGATAGGCAGACTGACTTGGGCACAGTGCGTTGCAAGTGATCTTCTGCACAGACATGCCCTCGCAGAAAGCGCCGCCATTCAGAGGTGCTGGGTTAGTACAGGTTCGAGATCGCTTCTGGACTCCCCTCCCACACGGCACATTACAGGGCGACCACTCCGTCCACAGGGACCAGCCGCCGTTCACTGAGAGTTCAGCAAAGTTAGACAGGAAGAGGTAGAGTTAGTGCACAACAACATGTATTACTTCTCCAGAAGTCTGGCATAGTTAAATACTCTTACAAGAGCTTGGGTTATTAATGATTATGCAGGCTCCGAGGCACTGCAAGGCAACAATGCATAACGGCTGGAGCAGATTGAGCACAGCACATTCATTGTGGTGGATATACAACTCCCGCTTTCCTAATTGCCGGTTCAATGTTCCTTGCTCTTGGATTAAGATAAAGGCACGGAACTGTGAGAAAGCGAAGAAAACAGCCATTAAACAGAATTGCCATTTCTAAAGGCGACACTGACTCATAGTGGTTGACAGGCTGGAGTCGACCACTTAGCAGAAGCAGTTTAGTCTATGATCTTTCTGTCTAACTTTGGTGGAAGCCAAATGTTTAAAAGTGCTATCAAAACTGTGAACCTGCATTGCTGGAAGGCCTCTGGCACATAAATAATTAATAGGCAACACTTCTTTTAAATGAGATTAAGACACAGTGGCTTATTTCCTTTCATAAAGTACACATCGATTTTAAATGAGAGGCAGTAAATTGAGTCTCTGAATAATGCATTCATTGAAATAAAGAGGAAACATTGCTCTTCCGTGGAAACATGGAGATGGGTCTCTTAATCACTTGTACAGGGGGTGCAGGAAACCAAATACACTGATTTGAAGCAACATGTAAACATAGTCAGTACACAGTAATGGGTTTAACATGGCAGCTCCGAGGACGGCTCACCGTAGACTATCACAGTGGCCGTGGCGCTGCGTCTCTTTGCCACGATGTTGCTGGCCAGACACGTGTAGTTGCCCGAGTCGGACAGACGTGCCTCGTTGATGATGAGGTTGTGGTCGGCTCGGGTGTCGATGTTGTCGTCAGTCAGGGAACTCACCAGCTCTTCGTTTTTCAGCCATTCCACCTGTGCAAGTGATACGATGAAGGACAGAGACATGAGAAAGGTTTGACATTACTTTACTTGAGAAAGAAAGTAAATATTGCAACACTAGACAATAAAATGCAAAAATATGTATACCACATATAAAGCAATAAAAGCCTTAACTATTTCAAGAGAAAGAAAAACACTTAAAGCCAAAAATGACCAACAGGTATATTTTAACATTTGGTGACATCCAGCATCTGCAGTCAAATGGTTTGTCCTGGCTCATGTTCTTAGGCGAGACACAGAACCCTAAGTTGTCACTCCTCATTTGCTTAGATGTACAGTACTTGCGTTTGCACGTCCCAGTCTTTGAATTTTTATGAGAAGGTGGAGAAAACATCCACAATGGGCATTAAGGCTGGAGGACCACCAGCGATCATACTAACAACCTGTGTTGGTGCTGGAGACTGTATCCATCCATCTAACCTAGAATTACTTTGTGTACAGTGGCTGCATGTGATAATAAAGTTGGTTGTGGTTTAGAACAGAGGAAATCACTAGCGATAAGACATCATTACCCATTTCAACATCCAAAAACACAAACGGAGATTAATGGCAGCCTCACACTCAAACTTTGAACAATAAATAAATGAGCTTCTGCCTCATTTTCCTTACATGCTTTCTGTGGTTTCCATGGACACCTTCTTTGTTTTTCTGACCCCACATACAGACTGAAATGACTTATTGAGCGGCAGTGGCACAATGCCTAATTAGCTTTCTTGTTGATATCATTCTTTGCTTGCTCCGTTATGATGACATAACTCTAAACTTTTGATAATGTTCAGCAAAAAAACCACAAACCATTTCTTTGCTTGTTTGTCATGGCTGGTTTGCTTTGCCTGTCCTCATTTTCATGGAGTAGGATAATTATCTGTTTTGGTGATTTAATGTGGACGGTAGTAATTGCAGGAATAAGCGGAGGCACCTGGTGTTGGTAGGATTGGGGTTAGTTTTCGTGTTGGAACGGTAACAGCCTGTTGGCATTTAGCCGACTTGTACTCGCACACGTAGTCTGACATGCCAACCTCACTGGCAATAATATCATTGTCTTTTTGTTGGAAACAGGAAAGGTGGTGGAGGCAACTGCTTGTCGGAAAGTATCTTTAAAGCCTCAGTATGCTTCACAAGGACGCTTATTGGATTGTCTTACAGCTGCAACAGCCCACCACCCACACAGGCATTGGGCCAGCTCTGCTTCTGACAATTCTTGTAACTTTCTGAAACCAGTAATTGACAATCACACCTCCCTCATGCGGTGAATGCTGCGCCGAGGTGTTAAAGCAGGTAAGTCGGGATTTAAACTTCTCTTTTAAGCTTTCTTTTGTACATTTTTTTAACAACATTACACCATCGTTCGCAACACCACAAATGCCTTCAAGACAAGAAATAGAAATGCACGGTGCACACGTCTTCATCGAGAGTACAAATAGACAAAAAAGATCTAAGGGTCTTGGAGACAGATCAGGGAGGAAGTGTAATGCAGCAGGCTTTTATGCCTTTGAGCGCATCCTATCCACGCACCTGAAAACCTTTTGCCTTTAAATGTCATGTCACTTGTTCCTGGAAGATGTAGATCTCAGCGACTGGTCAACTGCGCCCTACGAGACCCACACTGCTGCATAACCAAAGCTAGGCAGCACAACAACTGCAACTAAAGCCATTAGGCAGTCAAAAGAAGCACCATAACCAATTACCAGCAACAGAGAGGAAAACTAATTATGAATTACAAACTTAGTGACGCTTTGCTGCTTCTACCCTGGTAAGGGAGCTGCATCACTGCATTTGCAAATTACATTCATAGTGAAGCAGAATGGGCTGAGTTGATGGATTTATAGGAAGCGCACAGGCGCCCTTTATAATAAACAACACTCAGGATGGATGCAAATAGGAAGTGCCTGTGGGCATGCAAACACATGGTAAATAGAGATGACATACAGACCCAGGGGATGATGGATTGCAGGTATATATTGACACAAATAAAAATGATAATGCACATCATAACACAGTAATCATTTCTCACATGTGGTGTTTTTTCACACCTATGTGCATCACTTGCGCTGCTTTGAGTGGGAATTTTCTTTCTTCCGAGTAGAATACAGTAAAATCACAAGGCCAGAGTGTTGAATTTTTTTCCCAAGAAATCTTCCTCTTCTCTATTTAAAAGATATCTCACAGTGTTTTCTGTCAGAGGTAAGCACGTATCATCATGGATGGACAGAATCTTTATTCTTCATGATTAAAGTCATCTGTCACTGAATAAGGGACACACCCCCATTCCAGCTTACATATTTACGTATTTATTTCAAATTAATTCAGGAAAATTTGTGACTTGAAAACGTAATTCATGTGTGGCAGGAGTTGGCCTTCACAGCATTTTGGGGCCACACTTGCACATTTGTTGTCTGTCTGCCGCTAACAACCCACGGGTAATGATGAAATGATTTACCAAGCAGAAGGGAAAACAGGGAGACACACAAAGAGAGACCGAAGCAGAGAAATTCAAAGAGGGGAAAGTTGTGGGAGACAAAAAAAAAAAAAAAAGGACAAATACAAATTAGCATGGCAAGTGTGTGGGAGAGGATGTAAGAAATGAGTTGCCTAATTGGCACATTTGTTTCAATTAGGAAGCGGTCATCAGTGTCAGCGTTGACGGAGGGGTTTCCAGGTGGGGACTCACACCCGGGCTTCCTCCCTGTGATTTCATTACCGGACCGCCCCTGAAGGTCACCTCCTCCAGCACCTCCACAGCGGCCAGGTCCTTTCATCTACTTAAGTACACACACACACACGAATGCCTGGCTCATTCACATGACATTTGCTGATGATTAGATGCTGAGAAATGTGGAGGTTGAGGAGCAATTAGAGGACAGAAGAGCAATGTAACGAGTGACACCGCAGCCATCATCAAGACTTATGAGCAGAGCGCTGATCAAGACCTTGCAAGCTGACACATTTTCCCCCGTGCTTGCACGTCTCATCACCCCGCTCCTAGGTCTAATGGTCATTGGATGCCAAGGTAACACACACAGTACAATTGTTGCTGTAAGAAATAGAACCGGTCTGCTGAGTCACGCTTACGGGTCAGAATTTGGCATCATATCCAACCCTCCAGGAAACTCTCAGCTGCTTGTGGGGAAGCCGGCGTGGGCTGCAGGACTTTTTTTTAATTGCTGCGTTTCTCATCATTGCAATTACATGGATTAAGTTTCTTCATCAGATGTGCCCCAGGGACTCGGGGACGCCAATGAGACCCGCTGAGCAACATATCAGAAGCGACACCACCATGCACAGAGCTAATCCACCTGATGGATTCTCCCCACAACCAATCAGCAGGACATGCAAAGAAAGACGCGCTCGCTGCACGTGCGCACACACTCGCACACGCAGAGATAACTATGGTTTCTTTGAACTCAGCAAGCCCCGGTGTGTTCCTGTGCGCGGCAAGCCTGAAAGCAGCAGGTGGGACTGGAAGGCGCTATCTGTGGCTCAGCTGTGCTCTCCTGCTCCGGAGGTTAATCAGAAAAGATACGGGGAGAACACAAAGTGGGCCTGCATTGCCCATCCGCCTCCCCTGTTGCTTCCCAAATGCCAGCCTTTCCTTCCCCCCTGAGCTACGTGGCACTGCTTTACTATTCCGCCTCAATCGGTCTTATCTTAGCGAAATAAATAGAGGGAGCTCCCGAACTGGGCCCGGGCTCGGGGGTGGGGATGTAAATGCTTGGTTTAATAATGAAGCTCATCATGTGCTCTCTATAGGAGACTCTCTCTGACCTATGAGAAAATAACAGAGATGCTCGGCAGCGGGGATCAGAGCAGTAAGTAGAAACAAGTGCAGAGGAGGCAGGAGGTGTGACGGAGTTAAATGCTAACTTGTTTTGGAGCAGCATCGCTATGTCTTTGTGAAGCTCAACAGAGAACAGCTTGTATCACAGTGCAGAAGCATTTAGTTGATTCCCCTTTGTGCCGTAGCCCGGGCTGTCTACCTGAGCTACTGTAGATCAAGGGGATTCATCTCGGATTAAAGGCTTTCATTCAGGGAAGCTGAAATTGGCTTCCAGTTTGGCTGTTCATTTCTCACTTTCTCTCAAAGTAACCTCCCTAAAGAAACTCATTATACAGGGTCCTCATAGACTCCTTTTTCCCCCAGAGTTGAAAGATCCGCCGTGCATTCACACCCCTCTGATACTGTGAAGTAAAAGCGGGGGATTGGTTTTGGATTGGGAGCACCGAACGAAATGACGAATGAGCCACTGATTACCTTCTATTAACCATAGGTAAATTATTGTCTGCCTTTTTGGAACATTCACACACACTTGTGATAAATGTGACTTCACAAGAAATATATTTTTTCTGTAGATTGACTTAAATGAGTTTCTGATGGTCCGTTCACACGTATCGAGGGTAAAAAGCCAACTTGTGATGGCAGCCAGGTATCCCAGAATGCGAGCCAACCAGCCGTGTTGGTGCAGATTTTAAGCTAAGCTTAAAGCTGATAAAAATTCATCCGAGTCCAGCTATTACACATGACCCTTTATTAAGTTTTAATATTTGGTCATGTGAGTCATGCTTTAGATTTATATGATTATGGGTCCATTTATTCAAATTAAGTCTGTATGTGAATTTGATCGGATCCAGCCCAGCTTCAGAAAGAACCTGACACTGACAACAGACTTTGCACTTAGTTGTGTTGCTAGTCTTAGCACTAGCTCTGTTGTCTGTAGCATTTTTATATATGTTATTATTTACTTTAAAAGACAGAAAGAAATTATATATGCTAATAAAGAACCTATACAGCTAAATTATTTTTATAAGTAGTGCAATTTGCTTTATAATATCACAGCAAGAAGTTTTTGTACAGTTTTTTTGTACAGTTGTGTTTGAGAATAATCATCAGTGCTGAGCCAGTTGTACATGATCCTTCGTCTGACTCCAAGTTCAGACATGGCCTGTCTGAACTCCCAAGTCCCGACGTCCAGCTCAACCTACCCTAGTCAAATGTTTGTGTTCACTACAGCCAACAGCTGTTACAGTAATACTATTTGGCGGCTGGTACAAACAAACTAAACTTTCATTTTCACGGGAGGACAGTTCCAACTGTGCAGATTAGGATTTTGGAAATGGTCGCAGGCAAAGACCTGGGCGAGTGACAGTTTACCCCCCACCCCCACCGATGGTCCTGACACTTCCATGAAATACATTTTTATAGGGTGGGATGTCTCAAAAAATCAGAAAGCCAAGATCACGACAATCAGACTTTTATCTAGTTCATAATTCTTTTGCATCGCGCAGTAAATTGACTCAGTTTTACTTTCTACTACAATCTGGAGGCTCCTGTCCAGCTGTAGCTCAGAGGGTGTTTGAGCCTTTCTTAACTTTCCCATTCTGTAGCTCAGCTCCGTTTGATAAGCGACTAATAACGTGTGTCAGAAAGAACCAATTTAAGGAATAACAAAAGGCAAATGTGATTTGACCAAGAAAAATGTCAAGGAAAGCAAGGGGTGATAATCTCATATCCAATTTATGCGGATATAGAATCTGACAAAGCAGGACTGAAATTAAAATAAGTAGAAAAATAACTCAAATGTTGCTTGAAAATATGTGACAAATAATTGAAGGTAAGGGGATGATTTACAGTGTTGTCAGTTGTTGCTCTGCTTCTCTTGTGTAAATAAAGACCCCCAAAAGCGAGGAGATATTCCAGCTCGGTGTGTCACGCTCTCGCTTAAATAAACAGTTGTAACCACATCACACAAAACGATGCCACCGCCAGTGACCGGAGACTCATTATCCCCCCCCGACATCCCCGCTGACGAGGGTGATTTCCAAACACACTCCTCAGAAGGACGGTTTTCCAGACGCCGTGCTCCAAACCGCAGGCTCACATTCTATTGTTGTTCTTTTCTCCAGCAGCATCCACACTGCAGCTGCACTCTGAAACCTCACGCTAGCGCACTCATAGACGCCATCTCAATATTTCATGGACGAGGTGCGCTGAAATCGACTGGGCTGAGGATATCTGCCCTGTGCTCTCTACATTATTCACTCCCATCTCTTGTGGCCGGGCTCATTTGTGTTGACAAAGGACTAGATGGGAGATTGTGATTCAGTCTGTACTGCTCAGATTCAACTATTTTTATCCCCAGTGTGGATTCTGTGGTGCTGGAGTGACATCACTCCTCCATTTCCATGTTAAATCATTTATACAGTGCAGGGCTTGATGTTGACCTCCACCTAAATCTGTTCCCTGCACACATCAATTACACATCCATTGTTCATGCTGATGATCACCTAGACCAAATAGGTTTTCAGACAGTCTGGACCTAGAGAAAAAGTGCATTTGGTGACATTTATTTCACCAAGACATTTAAATGCTAAATTGGTCCCAAAAGGTTTTGCAGGTTGATCACACAGTGAGAAACATCTGTTCCCCATCTCCCAGGGAGCCAGTTCCTAAGTTATTACTAAGCAGGACTTAAATACTAAAAGCAACGACAATAATAGTTTAAAATGAAAAAAAGGGGAGGCAGGGTGCACCCAGAACAGCTGATCTTAAAGGGATGTCTCAAATACTGGACCTGATCCTACCTTAGTATACTTGTACTCACACATGTAAAACTGCTTGTGTTAGGATAATTCATGACAAAAGTAAAGCAAATTAAACTCAGCTGCACTAAAGTCTTAAGATGTACTTAATATTTGATACTCGTGTTTTTCAATAATATTTCAGAAAAGATTTCCAACAAAGTCATTTTTCCCATATTCTCTTGAGTAGATTCTACAATCAGCGTTGTCCAGGCTTCGTTATCCAGGATCTCACCCCAAATGTCATTTATTATTATCCTTTTGTTTGTTTCAGCGGACGTCGCTCTGTTCATAAAACACCTAATATCCTACATTTGTCTTAAAACACATGCATGTAAATGGCCGTACAGTGCACCGTGGAGTGTTCGAGCAGTGGGTTACTCTCACTTAACTGACTTATAAACCATTTTCCCCATAAAAAAGTCAGCAGAAGTTGAAATCAGCTGTCATGATGCCAAATGTTAGTATTTGACTGAGCAACCACAATCACAGGACATTTTACAAAGTTCGACAGATCTAACACAACCTATCTAGAAAAGTAACATCAGAATTGTATACATGAAATGTACGAGCTGAGCCTAGCTGTGACTGATACACGAGGCGGAATCTTGACAGTTAGCAGCGTCAAAGACAAAACATCACCGAAGCAGATGTTTCAAAACCCTTGATGAGTGCTCTCAGGTTTCTCATGATGTAAGTGTGAACGTCATTCACTGTATGATTCACAACAAACTCTAGGACTCTAGGGAAAAAATACAACCCTGACACATTAGTGTGATGTGCAACTGAGATTTCAGACGACTGAAAAATATATCTTTCATGGGTCGTATCTTAGAAGCAATGATGCAACTGACAGACACAGATGTGTATGTCCATATTGCAATGACTTTTCGTGACTTTTACGCCTCCAGTAACACAGTAGGGGCGGCCGATGAATCAAACCAAAGAACGAGCAGAGGGAAAAACGGATCCCTCATACCTACTTTTTTACATCACTATCCAAAGCTGTAACTGGACCTTTCACTTTGTGGCCTGACCCATTTTAAACCATGTTTCTCAGCACCGCGAACTCACACGAGACTCACAAAGCTAATGTCTCTGAACAATGGATCAGCCACAACTTTAATACCACCTGCTGTTTTTAAGCAAGCTCTGTTGCACTGTACCAGCATTCAGTTGGTTTCATGCTTTTCCATGGTGAACAAGTGGTAATATTGTTGAAAATAATCCTTGTTCTTCCTCACTTTAGAGCCGCACCTTCTAAATGATTACACTTTCTTACCACTGGTAACTATATCAACCTCTGAAGGTCAGAGGAAGCAGAGCTGAAGGTAGAATTGATTGTCTGCACAGCAGCACAACAGGGATGGACGCTCTGATGCAAATCTTTTCTTTTTTTTTCTGCTCAGTGGGACCATAAGCTTCTTCCCTTTCAGGAGAGGAGGAGCAATAAGGCAGCCAGGCCTTACCTCCGCCAGGGGCACTCCCTCTGGAGGGCGACAGTGCAGAACGATCATCCCGTTGATTGGCACCTCCTTCCCCTGGGGGTCCTGCTCAAAGTTTTTCCTCAGGTCTGGGTGGGGAGATAAGAGGCAGCTGTCAGGTGTCAAGTGTTATGGTCAGTCTGCCTAAATCCTCTTTAGCAGCTAACATACTGGCCTGGCCCCAGCTCTGCATGCCACAACCTTCGAAACCAACCCCACAGCGTACAGGCTAGAGAGGATCCGATGGCTCTGTGTTGGGTAATCTGTTGACAAGGTGGTTTGAAGGATACACTGCATAGAGGCACCGAGCGAGAATTGCTCTGATCACCCTGGGCATCCATGTGCATACAATAGTGACAGATCCTATTCTGCCCATTTTCAAAACTGCCTTTGACAGCTTACTGCGTCACAGCTATCCACCAAAAAACCTTTAAATGTCAGCCTTTCTGGAATGGGCCTTTGAAATTTCGACACGGTTTGTGAATAGGTTTCATACTCAGGATCATGAGAGGATCCCTGTAATAGTTTGGATATAATAGTCCCTCAATCCTGCTTCGGCTGATGGGTAGGTACGTGCAAACATAATAATATGCAAATCCCAGCAGATTTTGACATCACATCATAATCAGTGAACTCAGATTCTTACTTTCTTCAAAGGACAAGAAGAGACTTCTTTGCTTTCTTGAAGTTTAACAGTATGTGATATTTGCTCTGCTTATTCAAACGTTACTGTAAATTCAACACAGGAGAGAGCTTTTAGAGAACATATAACACCCTCCAGCTGTATTTAGTTTTTCGCAGTGACTGACAGCCAGGCATGCTGTACTTGTGTAATACTTGAGGCTTTACTTTTTTCTGTATTTATTTAATTTATTCTTATTCTTTATTCTTACTTCTATTTCTCTTCCTTCTACGGTGCTATATACCGTAAATTCTGGACTATAGAGCGCACCTAAATTTAGGCCGCACCCGCTAAAATTTAAAAGAAATATATATTTTGTCACATATAAACCGCATCGGACTATAAGCCGCCAATATCCAGGCTGAGAAATAATATCTGTTGTATGCGCTCCTACTCATTGTTCACAGTAGGCATGAGGATGTTCTGTGCGCTGTTTTACCGGCATTACGGTAAAGAGTGCGTTTACGTGTATGTGTGGCTGGTATAACACATGTCGAATGTACAGAGCCGACAAAAACGTCCTTGTTATAAATAAGGCTTGTTCCATAGCCAAAGGAGAAGACGTGTCTTATTCTTTTTGCTGCTGCTCAACAAAAGATTTTTACCATAAGTCTTTATTCATACACAGCAGTACTATTAAAGTTCATTCTCCCGTGCATTGAAACCACAAATCGCTATTCATCTTCCTCCTGAGCATTGAAACCACTGTCACACTCGACTTCCTTCACGGATAGCCAGATCGATGGCTTCAAATTAAAAGCTGCATCATAGGAATTTCTTGTGTTTTCCATTATGAGGGGGTGAGGGTGTAAAAATATTACCGTATTTTGCTGTTGTGCGTCTTGGGTTGCATGCGCTAAGAATAAAAACTGGCGCTTTTTTGTTTGCACTGACTTCCATCTGCAGAAAAATTCATAGAAAAGCCGCATCTCTGTAAAAGCCGCATGGTTCAAAACGCCGGAAAAAAGTAGCGGCTTATGGTCCGAAAAATACGGTATAAGATAGAACTGGATAAAGTAAGCAGGGACTTTTTTTTTGCTGTTTAATTCAGTGTCATACATTCCATTTAATCTAAAAGTGTGGTTTAGGCAAATTTTTGGGAATTGAACTGTATTCTAGGTTTGAGTTGATAGATTTTTAGAAGGCCTGGAACAAATATCTTTACCAACCTTAATGAACTTAATGATGGCACAAAAAAACCCAAGTTTACTTTAGTTTCAAATAAAATTACAATTAGTTATCAAAACCTACTTGAATAATAACTGACAGCACAACAGACAGACTGAACAGAGACAGGGAGACGCAAAATGCCCTTTTCTGTTCCTGGAAAGTTCCCTGGGGTAAATGTTTATTACTATTGGGGTGTTTATTGCTATGCAAGGACGATTAGAAAAAATACTAATGCTGACATTAATATATGATAATAGTATGTTTTCAGCAGCTGCCAACATAATTAGATATTTATTGTGCACATTAGCAGTGTTCCTTTCGCCCAGTAAATGTTTGGCATTTGGATGTAACAAGCCAAGCAGGTCAAGACATTTCTTTGGCGTTTTATAATGAATAATATATTCAGGTCATTACTCGGAAAGCTACAATTTAGTTGTGTAGACAAAGAAAATCCTAAGACAACCTGACTTTTCACTACTTACATTCACTAGCTTTGGCTTTGTTGTTTCCATACTTACAGGCGATGCGGACAGTAGCCTTGCGACTCTTTGAGGTGCCCAGGTGGCTCCAGGCCACACACAGACACCAGTAGTCTTCGGGGCCATGGAAATCTTCCACCTGCTGACGCGACACATTGATCATCACCTCACGTACCTTTAGCCCTGACAAGAAGAGACGATAAGAAAGTTAGCAAATATATACAAAAATATACAAAAATATTGCCTGGCCAATTTGAATCCAAATTGAATTGATATAAACATCCTTAACTGTGACAATACTATCATTTTGTAATGCATAAAAAAAACCTGGTTTATGTAGAAACAATGCAGTTCTGTTTGGGATTAGACAGATTGAATCATCAAGTTCAGATGCAACTACTGTTATTTTTGTTGGCAAGCCTCCATGCCATATTTTGTGTTTGTGCACCACTCTGTATGGTTTTGTCATTGCCGCATTAGTTATTTGTGAAAAAGTTTTTCTTTTGGTCTTTTGGCTAAGGGTCAGCAACCATGGTAACAACATGGTAGTTTAGCATGCCAAACAGTCCTGAACATGAACCACAGCTGAGGCTGATGGGGATGCCATTCATTTTGCATTTAATGTATTTATAAACACTGAACATTTTGAGTTAATGGCTGAAAAAAAAAAAAAAGAGAAACACTAAAGATATAACAAGTCATTCCGGCTGAACACAACTCGTGTAGTGATTCATTAGTCATCAGTGGGGACTATAAATGGGCGCATGTGCACTGGTGCATGTTAAGATATTTCACATGTTAAGATGCTGGTAATATTCACTCTCTGGCCATCTTGAATATATGTGCCAATAAGCAAGCTACAGAAAAGTGTGGATATTATAGCAACCTGCTGTTGACACTGGCACCAACCAAAGTCAGTAAGCTTCACCTTTTGGTGAACATCTTTAAAAAAAAAAACTCTGTCTCATTCTGTTTAATAGTTGTTGAATATCAATGTTAGTATTGAAATGGTGGATAAACCAACACTGCCATCCTTAGGGCTTATCATGGCTAAATATATATCTTTTAAGGTCTTTGGGGGTTCGATCTTTGGTTTAATTTACAAGCCAAGATTTAGGGACAATCGAAAGTAGAGTTCAGGAAGCATCCTGAAATGGAAAGCCTAAAATTCTAAATAAGGGCCCTTACACAATCCGTAATCAATACGTCGATAAGTCTACAGGCTTGCATCAGTGATCAATGGATTTTACAGCAAAGGCTATGCATAAGTTCTGGGGAAAGGCTGACACACTTCCTTAATCAGTGCCTTCTCCCCCTCACTGCTGAGCTCTGAGAATATCACTAAGGAAATTGGCAGAAACACGGTCCCCCAGGGGCCTCCACTGTATGTTTTGAGCGCTCAATGCTGCTAACAAGAGGAACACTAAATCAGCTGTAGCAGAATTAGATTAATAATTTGGACCACACTTAACCGCTTCAAACAGCATATGCAGGCTTGCCGTGCAAGCGACACCGGGACAATATGGCGTATTACGTAACACAAAAGGGATGCAAACACAGCACGCTACACAATGCTTGTAATATACTGAATGCATTAAAGAAAAAGATTAAAAAAGAAAAACTCTTTGAAAATCCTCTTAGGCAACACGCTGCGAGCTCGGAGTTGGAAATTCTCGTTGCCCTGTCATATAGCGTCAGATGTGTATGCGGCGCCCATATTAAATCTGAGTCATCGGCTTAAGGCCGGCCACGTGTTTCTTCGCTGCTCCTTGAGCCTTTTTCTGCCTGCAGGCCTTATAACCTCAGCTGGATTAAGGGCAAGAGATGTGTAATGTGCTTGGGACTGCAAAAGACCAAAAACAGGCATCTCACCGCCATCCTAAAGCCCTCCACCCCTCACACTTCTGGCTCTTGTGCACCCACTCTCTCTGATAAATAACTCTTTAATCTGACATGCTCTTACTAAAGCAAAAGAGCCTCATACTGTGGCTGCACAGCTTGTGAGGCACTGAGCAGACTTCCAAATGAATACCAATTAAACCTGAGTGAATGGCAGCAGGGCTACAGCAGTGGATTCATGCTGGCGCTCGTGGTAAAATTAAGAAATGGAGAACATTTCATGGCAGGTGGTCTCCACTGTGCCAGGTAGAAATGACAGCAGCAGAAAAGTGGACTTCTTCCTTTTTGTCAAACTGAACACAGTTGACAAGTTGTGAGCTGCTCGTACAATTTAGGCGGTTTATCTCAATATGGTACGCCGCGGTGTATTTGGTGACCCAGGTAGTTTAAATCGTGATTGACAGGCCAGGAGAAAAAGGGCCACATTTAGGAAGAGCAATAAACAACAGCAGCTCCAGGGTTGATGCTTCCCAGCCGCAGCCCCTGCAGACAGCGAGACACAAGCATAATTCATAATTTGTCGAACAGCGGCAGAGAGCTGGCAAGTGAAGGTGTATGTGTGGGGAGAGATACAGCGGACAAAATAATGACTAATGACTTTCCATGATGCCCTAAAAAGTGTGAGCCTGTGTTTTAGAGAAGAGGAGGAGGAGGAGGGAAGACAAGAGTGATGGAAAGAGAGAGAGAGAGACAGCGAAAAGGCAGCGGTGAGCTTGCCTGACAGAAAGGCACATTTCCCGGAGTCCAAACCGGTGGCGACAGGTGGTTTGCCAGGGAGACAGAGACGAGCAGTGCCACTGTGTCATCTGTCAGCCCTATTTGTTTATAGGCAGAACGCTGTTGACAGGGCTCATTAGAGTAAACCACTTGATCTGTTCTCCTCCCCAATCTCCTCCTCGCTCTTTGCAGTTTCCTGAGTCACTTGATAAATCCATCCCCAAAACAGCTGAATCACTTGGTGAAAGACTGACAAGAGGGCTGGAATGAGAACTGTGTTTTGGCAGGTCCCAGATCCAGCGAAGAAGCGAGAGGCGCCGCTGTAGCATCACAATAGTGTAGCTCACTTACACGGATGCGGATGGCGAGAACTTCATTAAATGTTGCATCAGGATCATTTCTGCCTAAAAGGTTTCGACTTCATGGGGTCCAGTTCAGAAGGAGGCTTTTTTTTTTGCCTCTCTCTCTCTCCCCCCCCTATATTTTCTCTGGTTCCCTTCTCTTAGCCATCCACTACGGGTAAAATGAGAATGTGCTGCTGTTCCATAGATCAATATTAGACTTTTCAGAAAATGGCAATATCTGCCCAATGTACTGGCAAACCAAAACTACTGGTCGACTGGCTCTGCTGCCGAGGGAAAGGGGAGCTTGGGATATGACTTTACTGGTGTGCCCTCATTTCAAAACCTATATGGTTATTAAATATGGTTATTAAAAGGACATTAAACAGAAGGAATATTCAGAAATGCCTTCCTGTGGTATGCGCAGTATGTGGTAGTAAGATGGGCCTTTCTTTTATGAATATGTAATATGTGCCGTCTCTCTTTTTCTAGATCCATTTTACTGCAGTCCTAGCTTTTAGATTGTCCTTTTGAAGCTGGAATATCGAAACGCCTAAACATTCCTGTGACTGCAAAGAAAATATGCATTATCGATGATGCATTATCTTAACTTTTTCTAGTGTCCAGTAATCGCACTGTAAAATACAACTAATGTATGCAATGTAATGTGTATGTTGCATAATGTCATTTGAAGCCAAACCATAATAATTATAGGCATTTTGTACATAAACCTAAACTCTATGTCTGTGTAACAAAAGCCAAGACCACCATTGTTTTTACACAGTTGTTTTCCAACATTTTTGAAATTTTTTTAGGATGATTATTAATGATTAAAGGACTCTGGATGAAATGTGTTTCCTTTCTACTGTCACTGGGTTTAGATTATTACCAGGAAAGCTACTGTAGACGGCTGCATCTTACGCTTGAACTGAACTCGCTTTCTGAAAGACCAAATTTGGTTGAAACATTGCTCGTAAAATCAGCAAACTATATTGTGTCAAGTCTTGTGTGTTCAAGTTTTGACTGGTAGTGTGTGTGTGTGTGTGTGTGTGTATTTATATTTATATATATATATATATATACACAAAATTTAATAAGCATGCAAATCTTTTTAATTATAAAAACTGCTTTGAAAGTCAGTTTCTCAAAAGAAGTGTTCACAAAATAAATGTAATTTATTTGATAGATTTGATCGAATAAATTCCGCCACTTCCAGATCTGACTGAGTTACGACTGCTGCAGTCATAGCACAAACACTATGGAAGATAAATGGCCTTTTCTTCAGCTATAAATGGAGGTAAAGTATAGTCGTATTTAAGACACAGTTTCCCCACTAAAGGAGGATTCCTTTTCCAGTAGCGACTATGTGAGAGAAGGTTTTCCACAAAAGTCTGTGTTTACTCTGAAAAATCCATTACCAGGGCATCTCTCACTGCAGTGTTATTGAACAAGAGGCTGCACCCCATGTAATGTCAGCCAGGGGTTGTGAAATGATTTCAATCAAATGTTCACCCATTTACTCATGGAACCCTCCCAGTGGGGTGGCAGTTACTCTCAACTCAAACACAGAACGTCTTTCTTACATGTAACAATCTTTGTGTAACATTGATTTGGAAATGTTGAGAAAATGTGGCTGTTGAGCTTCTGAGAACAAACATGAGAAGACTTGAATTTAAAAGCAATTGTAAAGTACATAATGGGCATTTTACATTTTATTGTTAACCTGCAATGAGGTGGACATTCTGTCAAAGCATAGTTATGCGGATGCCATATCAATAAAGGAGACTGCCTCCATTGAAGAAGTGACTAGTTGTTGCAGTAAGCCAGAAAATAAGATATAAGTTCATTTTAAACATTAAGGTGACTGGTCAGGGTGGATATTTAGATTAGCATCCTTTGCATCCTTATTGACACGGTCACTGAATTTTAAATTTAATAACAAGAGATCTTTGTATAGCCATGACAGCAGTCCCACTTTTTGCCTCTACACTTTAATTATAGAGATTGGAAGACGAGTCATTTTGGAAGGCGAAGACGAACTAGTAAACAACTATTTTTGTCACCTTGTTGTTGCCTTTCAAGCAGCTTGTTGGCCTAAAAACGCCAGTGATACTTTTCTGAATGGGATCGTGGGGATCATAATAATCATAGCGCAGAAAATAGGCATGAAGAAACTCAAGAGGCAATTGGACAATTAATTTTAACAGCTATACTAGCATCCTGTGGTAGCATTGCTACCTACAGTACAATGATGTGTTACTATACTGGTCTTTACCCTAGAAAGGTTGCAGGTTCGAGTCCCCAGCCGACTGATAGATTTGCCTAACTGAAGCACCTAAATGACCACTAAAGGCAAAAGTGAGAATATCACAATTCTCTTCAGTGTTCCCACAAGAAATTCCTACAGTATATCTGCCTGCATCAGTCCACGTATGCCTTTGTTGGAAATCTGTGATGACACAGGAAACACATGTATTTTAGAAAACCTTGGCTCTGTCCTGCCGGGCTGCTGACACTGCTGTCACGCCAACACTCAGTCACACGGGACGGCAGGTCGGGGGTATGGAGTGCGTATCTGGTTCAAAAGTAGTTTAGCTGACTTCACTGACACTAAGCATGGGAGTGAAGTGTCTGAGTGGCCAGCAGACAGGATGCAGCCTCACACCGGCTGTCCTCTGTTTTTTATTACTTTTCTCACCATCACAGTTACTTATGAAGTAATTTGGCACAAGACTTGGTTGGTAAAGCCTGTCATGTTGTCGCACCTGCATGGAGCAGCTTAAAAAAAAGAGGTGCAGAAACACAGAATGCAAGTTGACCCAAGGACTTGTCGACTTGATATTCATGATGGTTTGGAATGAACTGCTTGACCATGGGTCCTGTAACTGGTGCTCAATCATCCACTATATACTCTGCTCAGCACTGTGCTGCAGGCATAAAATAGCAATAAGTCCTATATGGAATTATTTCATATTAATGAAAGGCTCATCACGGAATTAAATGCGCGTTATTTTTGCTGTGTGTAATATTTTCAGCTCTAATGTAAAGTAGACTCACCTCATGACTAAATTCAAAAGATATGGCTGAGGGACCGTGCGCGTAGGAGGCGTCTTTTCTCTTATCCCCACACTACTGCTATTTTAACATCCAAATGAAGGGAGTTACAGTATGTATATGTATTCCCATGGTATTGCAGGAATTTTAAATTTAGTGTAGAAGTGTCATCCCACCTTTGTCTTGTATCTTCTGTCTGTTGGACACAGGGTGTGAAATTGTTCATCGAGAAACATCCAGCCAAGTAAATTGTGATGGTAGCTGGTACGTTAGTGGCTTTGACAAATATTGTTTCCTTGTAGACCCAAAGTGCAGATGCAATTTTTTAAATTCGGCTGAAGCAGAAAGGAAAGGGTGAGCCTCTGCTGGGATCAGGAGACAAACATATCCTATACGTGTGATCGTATAGTCAGCTGGAGAGGACACAGGACATTCTGCTGTATTTGTTTATGTTGAGGGGGATTCTTATCAGCATGTTTCTGTGATAACTTAGGTCATCTCCTGTTTGATGCTTTCAAGGAGCTGTGCAGATCCCCATTACTGATGCATGCAACATTCAACAGACAGCTACTCTTATCTCTGGTCCACTGCACACTGGCCTGCATGCTAATGCAACGAACCTCACTGAAATCACAGTCACTTTATTTATCACGAGCTTAACATATCGCCACAGGTGACATTACGCATTTCTAAAGACGTTTTCCGGTGTACAGTATGGATTACACAACAGCAGATACTGAGTTCATGCTCAGCTTGTTTGTGTGTGACCTGAACCTGCAGAACTCCAACTATCACGTGTACAGGTTTACATATTGTGTACAGTAGCAGGTTCTGAATGCGGCCAATTGCAGTCCATTTATTGGTCAATTCATTGAATGCTCATAGTTATGGAAATATAAGGATGTGGGCAACAGTCATGTCTAAAAGAACATCCTGTAATCATTGAACATTTTTGCCAAGAACACATTTAATTATATCTTGTGTTAATGTGTTAATGTTAAGAACATCATTCTACTTTGTGTACAGTAGGTGTAAAGTTAGACTTGATCAATCCCTCCAGGGCATAACATTTTAAAACACTGTGGCATCTCATGTTATGGATATGAGGTTCGCATCACTACAGTATGTGACACACAAGGTTTGACTTTATCTGATTTGTTAGAAGTGTGAATATCTCTAATATGAATGTGAATATCTAGTCTCTATCATGGGAAGTATGGGCAGCGCATTTTCATCATTAATTAAAGCTATGGAGCAAATCTCTATTAAAAAACCATGTCTCTCATTTTGCAAAAAGTGAAGAAAAATGTTAGGAAAAGAAAAACAGGTAATGTGCAATATAAAACACTGTGGAGCTGAATATAGCCTGAATTTTTGTATTATCTCTTTTCCAATTGTTAAAAAACAAGTGCACAAATGAAAAAAAAAAAAACCCAAAGTAATGAATTCTAATTGGCAAATAACATGTTCAGACTACCCTATTTAACAAGTTGCAACGTTGTCATGGTTACCACACATGACTAATTGGGTGGCAAACTGAATATTTCCTATTTACATGGCAGAAAAAAAGCTGCTTCCCATCTTAGACAGAAAACAGGAGCCACAATACAGAATGAAAATGCATAAAAGGCTTGGAATTTCAGCACTTTAAAAGTAGGTAAAATATAAATACGGATATATATTTACAGTATCTGTAGCAGTTAATGTTTGCATTTGAATGATGCAGATTGATTTGTTTACACCATTTTAGTTGCTGCTCGCAAACTGTTCCAGTTCCAAATGATCTGTATAATATCATCTTCACAAATTTAATTGCTGAGATCTGGGAAGATGGTGACATCGATACAGTGGAGTCCAATGGGGCAAGAAACAAGAGCGTAGAGACAATCACACAAACTCTAAAAAGCCAATATTTCTGAAATCTAGCCTGCAATATCAGGGGGTTTTCAATTCGAATCTAAGTTCCTAATTGTGAGTTATTCCAGGATTACCATTAGTATTTAATAGTCAGCAGAACATAGTGGGACTGCAGTAAAGGGCACCTAGTCTTACTCTTGTTAGTTGGGCTCTGGCGAGTTTGTCCTGTTCTGGGTCTGCTTAGGCTAAGCAACAATCAGAGTAATGATAATAATAATAGTTGGAGAGAACAATGGCATTACGTTCAAAATCCAGAAAGATGCTGTCAACATCAACAAGTACTTTGAGAAAGACACTCAAAAAACAGAACATCAGAACTCAATCAAGACCTCCACTAAGAGAGAAAGGGAGAATTGCTGAAGATTGCAGCCACATGGACAATCCTTCCATGATGTAGAGAGGCCAGCAGCTGACACCCATGGCATGGCTCAGCATCGCTGGGACTCTCGAGGGAGAAACAAAGAGCCTAATCAGCCTTGCTGGGCAATACTCAACACCAGGTACTGCCAAAAAAAAAAAAAAAAAAAAAAATCATCATCCTGTAGCAGCAAATGTAGAATGTGCCATAAACCAGCAGAACACGTGCGTCTCAAAGTTGCTGACTTCACAATACTCACACCGACCAAGACACACAGCAAAATTGCCAGCTACATCCACGGGACCACGTGCAATCATCCAGATTAACGAGGCTACCACCATCCTGTGTGGCTTACCCATAGTCACTGACCGAATGATACTTGCTAAAAAGCTGACATGTGCAAGACAGAACTCATCACCAGATATCGCCATTATAAATCATAAAACAATTCTTGCTTAAAAAAAAACATTTAGCAAATACAGTGATCAAAATAAGCAGCGTGAATACCAGGTGTAGTGATCCAATGTTAAAAAGAATATCATACTATTATTAGTATTATTATTATTGTTCAGTAGTATCACTTCTGTTTACTTCAGGATCAGTTGATTCATTTGATTTCAGTATCATTTCGCTGCACAACACACACCTACACACACACACACACACACACACACACACACACACACACTGGTATCAGGCTATTCAATTAGTTATCGGTCATTATCATGCCCATAGTTATGGTTCAGTAAGGTTTTATCAGCAGAGCTGTAAGTTTATTATCATCAATATGTGTTATTACTTGGCACCAGCCATCCAAAATGTAACAGAAGCAAACGCTGCATTTTGCGATGCGATTTAAAAACCACAAATTCTGTGTAGAGATGAGGAGGGTGGGCAAAAGACAAACCAGAATTGGGTGATTAATATTCTGTTGTTCACACGCCAGTGTCTCGACAGACACTGCCAGTCTACAGTGTTCATGCTCCCGTTACTCAAATCACCAATGTGCTACCAAATTTCCCACTATGACCAAAATAATAATAAAATAATAATTCATCAGGTTCACTTTCAACTGCTTAAACCTAAAGACCATCATGCAGCTTTTACGATGCTTTACAATGGAAAATATCTAGGGACAAGAAACCCTATCTGACAGAACCTACTAATAACCAATAATCATTCAGTTTCATCCGCCTTGCCCACGTGCTTGCCTGCACTCGTGTGCCACCCACTTGCTGCACAGATCCACAGCAGAATTCTTCGAGTAAAACTGAGGACACTTCACTTTAGATCTCAGAGCAGCATTTCCACATTAGCATCATCCCCCCGTCGGGGTCTTATTACATGTGCTCCAGCTCACCAACAAGGCCTGGTGTCCATCCCAGGACTTTATGCTGACAAACGAGTCCTGCAGGTAGTGTTCTGAAAACCTCCATGCGGCTCAAAGTATTACGTTTTAGTTTTGAAATAAATCTCCAAATTAGCCACAATTTCACTCTGCCCACATTCATATTTCATACAAGAAAAACTGCTTTACATTCTTTGTGGCTGGACACACACACATGTGCATAGAGACATTAGATTCAATTTCACATATCTTTTTTTGGGGAACAGTATTTGATAACGCACAATTTTTTATTCCTCCCAGAGAAAAGAACCCCCTATCTTCCAACTCCATTAGGCCCTGTGCCGACTTCTCAGCTTTGTAACCAGAGACAGTCCCAACCCACAACTGTGTCTCCTTGAAATGATACCCAATTTCAAGCCTGCAAAACGTGAAATCAAGCCTGACTAACCCAAAACAAACTAACAACTCACACATCATGCGATGTTATGAGACACTGGGAACAACTGTGACACTATATAACAATGGTGGAAAAAAAAAAAAATCAGCAATTAGAATTACAGTGGCTCGTAAACAAAGGATGAGGAAAAGTGGTTTTGTATTTCTTTTTCTGTGTTTGGATGAGAAGTTAAATGCAGATTGATACATCAAATCTGCCCACTCAAGTGAAAAGTCATTACTAACTTCAGTATTTTGTCTGTAACTGGATTCAGCGGCGGTGTGTGCAGAGAGCGGGGAAGGGGTGTTGGGGGTTGGCGGTGGTTCATTTAGTTTCCACATTCATCCTTTTTCTCTTTCAGCTTCAGGTAGCTCCACTAAAATGTGTTTTACTACACCATATTGAGCACATTAATTCTAATCATTAGGACTACACTCCTTTGTGTTTATAGCAAAATTTGTCTAAATTATGTCCGCATTAGCTTCATTTTCTCCACAAGTGAAAGTCATTTGGTCTATATGCTGCAGTGCAGCACTGCAAAATGAGCAGAAGGGAAAAAAACATGCACCTATAGGTATGGGCTACTGGAGCCATTACTAGGAGCCATTTGGTCCGTGGATAACTGGCGTGACAGGTGTGTCAGGATTCTCAGCAGGAAGTCAAGCATGTCTCAGTGGGTATTCAGGTTCACTCATGATGGGCCTTTGTCACATCTCTGTGATTTTAATGGACAGAATGTTATGGTGCAGGTGTGGGGAGTGTCTAGCAATTCTACCTAGTGCATATGCTCTACTGGCTCCAAGAGACCGGCGCAGTGTGAAGGGCTAGACACTGAAGTCCTCTTCCTGAAGACACTGCACTGACCCACTGGTCTTGGGCTTAAGTCACTGTCCTGTATGTCTATGTTTTTAAGACTCGTCTTTGGAAATTTGAGATGAAGCACAAGATTAATCCACCAACAGTTTCTTCTTTAATTTCTAATATAACCTTTCTGTATTCCACACAGACCTAAAACAAACTAGGTTTAGATATCTCATATGTAAAGGAAACACCTTCGGGTCCTATAGGAAGTGTCTAGTGAAAATGGACATGAAGCTATTAACCAGACCTCCTAAAGATGGCAAAACCAGTGGATCTGCACTGTGGTACCTTATATCACAGAACTGCAACATTCTTGGTTTCATTCCAGTTACTTTTGCTGTTTGTCATGGCCCCCTCCTCTATACTATCACCCATTAAATAAGAACAACAAAACCTGAACTTCCAGTCCTGAATTTTGTCATGTTGGAACGATGCGGCACCAAGCATCTCCTGAAGTCGTTGTGCATTCTCAATTGGATAGATAAGCATCATCGAGCATCCTGCCAAAGGGTCAATATTGGATATACAAACACCGCTGTATGCATCTATACTTATGTGATAAGTCTGCTGACTCATCAGCTCCTTTCTCTATAGTGGTAAAATAAAGAAAAGCAAACCTTTACAGCCTAGTCCCCAGCTTCAGCAGCAAACACGTGGTAGTAGGGCTAAATAAAATGATCTCCAGGAAAAAGAGAAGTTATAATCCCCTCTTTCCCCCCAGGAGTCTATAGTCGTGGTAAAAAGGTGTGTGTGTATATGTGCATGAGGTGTATTGTCCGGCCCACATTCGGTTAACAACCCCATTAACTGGCTCACAAAGCAACCCCGGGGCAACGATAACATCAATCCCAGCTTTAAAGGCCATTACATTTCAGCCTGAGATATACGCGCTGCACTGGAAAAGCGAGGTGATGCTGAGGTAGCAGAGTTGCTAGAAGGGTGGCAAGGTGTCACCACCCGTTTGTCAAGTCCAACCCTCCATCCAGCCGGCAATGCCATCCCGCCCCCTCCACCAACACACACACACACACACACACACACACATTAACAAAAGCAAAAACAAGCGAACAAGCTGCCCTCTCCCCCAGGCTGCTTGGCAGGTGTGGACTGGGGCCGTTTATCTGCTTTAGTCAGACCTTCGCTCTACCACACATACTCAAAGCAACAATCGCGCACACACACACACACACACACACACCACAAATTCACCATCTAAACTATGCAAAGGCACACAGTGTAAACACAGAATCAATATCGTTGCATGCATCAAAACACATCCATAAATGTGTACAGGCCAGTGCACACACACACACACACACCAATACCGTGTCATTATGTGCGTATGCATCACTTTACCATAACTCACATTACTCATACCCTTCATGACAATATGCAAACACACACAAATACATACAACCTTCACCTCCACACACACACACACACACACACGTTTCTATACTTGGGAGGACACTCATTGACATAATACAATCCCTGGCTCCCCAATCAAAACCTAAATCTAACCCTGACCCTAAAACCCAGTCTTGACCCTCAAAAGCTAAAATGTCCTAAAAACAAAAAAAAGTCCTCTCAACACTGATATAAATAAAAAGTTGTTCCACAGAAGGTTATACAGACATGTCCATCTATACAGCACCCACTCACACACACACGTGATTCAGCTTCAGCAGCATATGAAGGTGAGAGCTTTGTCCTCGTGCTGCTCTCTGATGATAACATTCACAGTCCGGAGATGCTGGAATGAAAGGTCAATGATCCCCCCCATCAGCTTCTCCTTTCATCTGCCCCATAGGTAAGTGTTGAACACAGGGATTCTATACGGAAACATGTTTGTGTGCGACGCGTAAGTGCTTAATAGTCAGATTCCTCCAAGGGAGGCTTAACTGCCTCAATTAAAATCACATAAAGGAGAACGCACAAGTCCTAGCAGCGTAAACACGTCTCCTCTTTTAGAACAAACAAGGATAAAGAGTTTCCCCCTGATAGAGCCAGGTGGATGCTGATTTCCTCTCATACTCCCAGGTTGGAGGCAGCAATCACAATTACGGGGAGCACCAAGAGAGGAGGCTCCGATGAGTGACGGCTCTCCCCGCCATCCTGGACATATGGGTGGGAGGGGACTGGTTTACGCCCAGGGGATCAGTCAGCTCTCCCAGCGGGATCCCTGCAAAGCATTTCCCAGATATGTTTGAAGAGGAAGGTTTTCATGGCAACTGTGCGAGGAAGTGCTGAGGCTTTGTGCATAATAGGAAATAGGACAGAGTTTACTTCAGGGGATGGAGATGAGAAAAATCCACCTACACTGAGTTTACTGGTCTTGTGAGGCTGACGAAATTTGGAATTGTGTGAAATTCTTGATTTGCATAACGGAAAGTAGTATAAAACGTGCAATATTTATTTTTACTGATCAGAATCTGGACAAGGGGAATTTCCATTTACCACAGAGAAGCAGTATTTCGACTTTTAACAATACCCCTTCCACCAGTAGCTGGTTGGCTGGCGTATAACACAATTCTGTAAAAAAATGTTCACGTTTCACATTTTGTAAAAAATGATGAGGCACAAAGTTCTCATCATAAAATGCTGCAGAAAAGTGTTCACGTTAAATCTGAATGCTTTCTTACACTTCATAGTTAATCAGTGAAACCAGCATTTTACGGCAGATGACCACAACCGCTTCTTACTGGAGCTGCACTCTGGCAGATTCTGTATGTTCTTCTACAGAGTTTCATTCTTGAGATCATCATGGGACACTTGAAGCCCTTAGTGAATTACAAACTAATGAAATTTTTTAGCTGCAGCTCTTTACGGAGGGATGAGGCGGATTCCATTACAGGCTTTTGCAGACTGACACCCCAAACACTGTCGAGTCAAATCCTAATCCCATATTGGTCTAAGCCTTGGTAATATTCTTTTCATATAGCGCACTTCATATTTCTCCCAACTCTCATGTCTCAGATACATATCTGCAGAGTTATTAGCAGAGTAGAATGCATGAAATATAGATGGGAAAAAAATCAAACAGTTGTACCAGCTTATGCAAGCTTCAATAGATGGATTCAGTTCACTTATAATGTGTCCAAACAGCTCTCTGATGAAGTGACTGGTATCATATGCATCATAAATACCCTGAATATGCTTTTAATGAATGCAGCTGTCACTGTTTTTATTCAGCTGTGAAGCAAATGGCTCAGAAATTGTTGAAAAGTCACAAACTTCTCATTTATAAAAGGAAAAAAAGATCCAGAAAATCTTTTTGAAATCTGGACAGGTTCTACTGATAGAATTATAATACAATTTATGCAGTATGAAAACAATATATGAGTCTAGTAATTTCCTATCCATGCAGCCTCCTGAAAGCTTGCTTCTAAAACATGGCTAACACATTGGCTGGATTACCACCAAAGGGGAACCGGGGGCATGACATCATTGCTGGACCCTAAATAACCCATGGATTCTTTCTTCATACACAGATAGAGTTACTCATATGTCTAACTTACATGTAAAACAAATCGTTAGAAGACCCTCCTTTGACTTGCATTATGTTTCCAGGATTATATTATGCTCATTAAGTCCATTTTAAAATTTATCATACCATATGTAATTACCAAGACATTTCCCTGATTACTGTTTTATTTCTGAAATATTACCGCACAATTATCATGCTATTACTTAGCTGCAAAGTAATATGCTATAGAAAAATTATCTGTTCCCATTTGTACATATATTGTGCATATGTAACTGTGGGACTATTTTAAATCAATGGTAAAACTGCATAGTCGGTCCATGATGGACCCTGTGGAAACCCAGACAAACCATAAAGATAATTTTTAAAGTCACCATTAGAAGCAACATACTGTTAATGAAAAAAATGTTCAAAGAAAAAGGAGAGAGAAAAAAATTTAAATCCAGCAGCTGCAGGCCAGATCAGCATGATAAGTGAGCAGCTCTGTCAATACGATAAAACACTCATCAATCTGTTCATTGAGATGGACTGGAAAAGTCACCCGGGTTATGGGTCGTTATTAATGATAAACTTCATGTGAAATTTTAAATTTGCTATGACCATTACAGACATAAATGTTTTAAACAGTTAATCACTGCCTTTTTTTGCCCGCCTATGACCAATGTGTTGCAGCCTTTATGTTATTAAATTGTAATGCTGAAATGTTGACTTTTTGCCACAAATTGATTATTAAGTAAAGTAAAAACTAAACTCAAACTAGTGAAACGAACTAAAACTAGAGAAAAGAGAAATGTAGAATGAACTCAAAAATTATATCAAAATAAAATATCACTCGAAAATGTTAAACCATAACAACATTGTTGGTTCCCAAAATAGAGGCCGAGCCTTTAGCTTAAGGTTCCGGACGGAGACACCCTACTTTAAGACTAAACTACAAACTTTCCTTCTTGATGAAACTTCTAGTTGCAGCTGGTGACTTCTGTTGTTATAGAAAAGAACATGAACATTTCATCTCATGTCGTGGCATCCAATTAAACCTCTTCCCCTCTCTCCTCCTCTGGGCAGTTTTTGAACTTGTGGCCACCCACCCACTAAGTCTGGCTCTGCTGAACATTTCTCCAATAAATGGGATTTTGCCTCTCTACTGTGGAATTAAATAATTTCTATAGATTAATATTTATAGAATGTTGTGAGCTCTTAACTTTACATTTTAAAGTGTCTTGAATTGACTTTTGTGATTTATCAATACATAAGTAAAACTGAATAGATGAAATTCTTCTATGCACAACAGCATTTGTCTATTAGTTTTATTGTTAGTTTTGTCACAAAAACTTTCCGTTTACACTGTGACCCTGGTTTTAAATAAATGTTACAAATACGTTTCAATAAATTTACACACATTTTTTTTATGAATATATATAATGAATGAACTTGTATTAGGAGTCTGAAAATATATTGTTATGGTCAAAATAGATTTAGATGAAAATGACAGCATTTATGTAATATAACCAGTGCAGAAATGCCAGAAATATGTGTTTGAGGTAGTTTACAGTGTCAGTTTGTTGTTGGGCCAATTGGCTCATCGTCAGTGTTGATCCAGATGAAATATTTAAAAGAAATGAGATGAGGTGCTGAGAGGATGTGTGACTACTGGCTTTGGTGCCACACTAAACTAAGATAATGAACACTTAATTCCAAGACTATTATCATTATGAGCATGTTAAAATTTGTCTACAAGCACAACCAGGAAAACCTCTAGTATGAGTGGTTGGATTACCGAACGGGCCTATGAGACACAGGAGCTTTATTAGGTAAATGTTCATGTTTCTTGTTTGAAGGTCACAGTGCTCGATTAAAAGGCAACGAATGAGCACAAGGAGGAAAACAATTACCTGAAAATCGAATCAAATAAGTGAAAATAGAGACAAAATTAAAAGACACAAAAAGATACACAATTATAGAGACAACTACCAATAAGAAAAAAAAACTAAAAAACTAAAATAAAATCACCTGTTTGAATTATGTTTATTTTTGTTTAGGTCACGTGTTTGTGTATAGTATATGTAGATATCAGTATGAATCTTACATTCAATACAAAATGAACGTAAGGGTCTTTGAGGCTGTTCCCCGCTTTGCATGTTTCTTATTCCAGCCTTGCTAGTGACAATGTGGGGGACATAAATTTATGGATATTTTATAATGTTCTGAGTCATTCATGGAATAGACCCCGCAGTGCTAAGCCTTTGTCATTTTTTATTGGACAATGCATTTTCATCGCAATTCATATAAGGTCGTCACAGATATAAAATTTTCAGCTTCAAGCCTGCATAAAATCTTTTGTGGAGATTTGATCTAATTTCACTGTCGCCGTGTAGCTATTGTATTTCAATAAATCTTAGTTAGCATGAAAATAGGTGGATGGAATCTTTTTAATAACAAGAAGACATTTACTTGAGAATTCATCAGGATATTTTCATAATTGCATGGAACTGCACTGAGTGTGCTGGGCGTACAGCCTTTGAGAATGAAGAAACTGATCTTTTGCATATCTAATCTTAAGTCTTGTGTCCAAGAACAGATCAGTCCTGTCTTCAAGGAAACCCTAACCCCTCCATCCTCTTACCCTGTTATAATCACTCTGTGATACACTTGAATGCATTTGAGACATTTGCAATAAAGTATCTGCGGTGTCCTCATTTTACCTCATCTGCCTCACTTCTCTATTTCCCAGAATGCCTTTCACCAGTGGTTTGTAGGCTTGCTGTTTTCAATCTCTGAAGGGTTTTTGTGAGCAAATAAATGTAGTGTTGCTCATGAGGCCGGCCGCTCTGTGAACACTGGGGTGTGTCTGCAGCCTGGCCCTTGCTAAAAAAAATTGCCTGGTGGCTGCATTGCATTCTGGTCTGGTGAGTCCACTGTGGATACAGAAAAGGTATCTTTTTTCCCTTCTATGATGGATTTCTCCCTGAACGACTCTTGAACTTTGCTTCCAAAATGGTGAATCTCAGATAAGGCCTGTGCAAGATTCACACTCCAGACCAAACCTACAAAGGGTGTGTGTCCTTTAATTTCTGATATCGTTCAGGCTTCAAAGTGACTTTGAGATGAACTTGCTAAAATTTAATCTGCAAACAGCTGCTGACAACGCTTTTTATAGATGGAACTGGAAGAATCTATAAAAATGCAAACAATATCCATGCGCGCACTTGGCAGGATTGCCTGTCCTCAGGTGTTGTGCACCACACAGTGCAGATATACAGTCCTTCCTTAGTGTCTCCTACTGGCGAACTCAAGGGCATTGTCAACTTTATCAGCACCCAGTGATTCATCAAGGTAGTTGGTAAATAAGAGATGCTATCAGGTGCTCCTGGTGGCATTGAGGACCCATGTCCTAATCAATATTCATTCCAATTCCCCACTGATCTCCTTCTCCGATTAGCCACACTAATCCAATACGCAATGTTGCTGTCTATTACTGAGCCAGGACAAAGCCTTCCCGTTAAGTCCGCCCTTATCTGTGCTTTTGCGTTTATTACTGATATAAGGCGGGCCTGTGCCAGGGGCTATGGTGAGGACATCCTCTGGCTCTTCTAATTGCTAATCCACTTGGGCCAGGCGATAGCAGGGAGATTTCACTTGGCCTGGCAGTGCCACTGGCAGTTAAGCGCAGTCACTGTGAAATGTTTCCAGTCGGGTCGAGTAAGTTGAGGTAAAATGGCTCATAATTATTTCAACTTCCTTAAACGGGACTGGGAGATGGTGCAGTGACAAGGATAATGAAACAGGTTAAGAAAAGGAGGGGCGGGTGGGCTGTCAGTCAATAAAGAGCAGCGATAGCAGCAGGCACTTACTGACGTGAGAACGCTGATGAACAAGCCGAGCCTAATTTGAGTTAATGAATATGAAATATGCATCAAATTTCCTTTTCAAAATGATCTGCAGTGAGCATAACTGATGGGAGAGGAAATGAATCTGCATTAAGCAGACAGGGTTTAGCTTCTGAAGACTGATTATACTGAGGCTGTGGTTCTCAAATGGTCATGTTATACACATTAGTCCATAGACCACATAGATATATACAGTCCACAGGGGAGATATCTGCTCGTTAGTGCTATTTTAAAGCACTGCCTAATCTGAAACAAATCAAGTGAATTAAACTTGAATTATTGTATTATATAAAGTCCTTGTGTGTAGTGGTTGTTTTAAAAAAGACACTTTTGTAAAAGCTTTCATTGAGACAGTCTCTTTGGTTTAGGAAAAGCCTGTAGCATTAAAATAATTTATAAGATGCTACTGCTACATCTAAGATTCATAGGGGCTTCAAACTAGTAACTTTTCCTACATTTACATAAGGCTTCTCTGAAGCTACCGTTGGACCATAATTCCCACATCCAGGGGCTTTTCTAGCACTATATTAGAGGGGAGGTAACAATTAAGCACAATGAAATAACTCCAATCCAGCAGGGAATTCCCACAGTCACGCTGATTGAAATTTTATTTTGAAAATAAAATAAAAAGACTATGCCCAACAGTGTACATACCGGTGCATTATCTTTTCAAGCTTGACTGTCCTTTCCAGTTCCCTTTTTGCACATTCACGTTTTTGAATGACCTGCTGGTGGCAGATTTATGCATGTGCCAATTTCCTTCAATTCGTAAGGACAGATTTAACTATACTCCAGAAGATCTTTAATGACTAGGAAATGTTCTAGTGTCCATCCCCTGATTTCTGATTGAAGTCTTCATAATGGACTTTTTGGCCAGAATACTAAGTCTGGTCAAATACTGGACCCTCCCGACACTACAAGCATTTAAAACCTGTCACTGCCCTCGGGTAATCTCCATTTAAATGTGCAACCTCTTAAGCCGGTTTGGTAAACCAGAGTTTTACAGAATGTGTTGTTGAGTCCGTTTTTGCAGGAATATCAACCTTTTTTGTTTTTGTCATTGCTTGCAAGATGCAATTACTCTTTAACACTATGTCTACTCCCAGGAACAGGGTCCAAAATTCCAATCTGCCAAGCGCCAAAGCAGGCAGATATTCCATTCGTTGAGTGAATGTCTGAAGATTACCGACTATAGAGGTCAGTAAATGCTTCGAGCCACATGTTTTGTAATAACAGAGAAACATTTTTTTGCACACTGCTTTCACACTCAAAAGCAATGTGCACCAGGTGTGTCCTTGAGCAAGACACTCAGTACTAATTCCCTGGGAGCTGCCTGTGGCTACCCGCTGCTGCCCCAGGGGGATGGATTAAATGCAGAGATCGAATTTCATTGTAAAGTTTCTACTCTATCATGTCCACATGGAGCAACTATTACTGCAGTGCCCACTCACACTTTGCAGAAATTAAAAGCAATGCAGGCATCGTCCCAAGTCTGGAGAACCATTCGTGAACACTAAAGGGACCACGGGAGTTCACAGGAGCAATAACTCATCCGAATCAAAAATAGTCACCTCTTGAAAAAAAGATGGAAGTACAGAGTACTTAAGTGTGTCTGAAGTAGTTTACTTAGTTTAGTTCAGGGTTCTCCAAACCTTTTCCCCCGAGAGCTACTTTTACAATGGCCCAGACCCACTCGTGTTTTGTAACATTTATTCTCATAGTTTATTTCAACCCAAAAAAACTGATAAACTCGTTTCCTGACCCTTCACAAAATGTTGGTAACCACAATGAACCAGCCACATCTATGTTACTCAACTAGAGAGAAAGCGTGTATCCCACTCTACATAAAACAGCATCAAAGTCACATCATACGTATATGTCATACCACTAGCTTATGATTAATAACATTACCACATGGCTTGGAAAGGAATTCACTCTTTGTTCTGGTCAAATTAGGTCAGAACACATAAACATGTAAATCCAGTAAACGCTTCCTTATTATCTCAGTGAAATACTAAAATAAATGTACATCTGACAATGTGACACACAAAGGCAATTCATTATTTTGGCCAGTCAACACTATGCTTGGCAAGTTAACTATTATTAATGTTGGCTGGTAACTCTAATAAAGCTGTGTCCAAAATCTGTTCTCTCTATTCACTCATGTACTTCCTTTGAAGGTACCTCAGCCAACGGTGAGCAGTCGATTGCGTCTTTGGACACTCGCTAACCTTTGTCATATTGCATCACCACTAACAGCTGTTTGAGCTGTGTGACAGTCATTTTGTCAACTGTAAAACAGACAGCATTGAACTGTGGGATTGTCAGCAAAAAGCAATGCACATACCTCATAATTTGAGTGCTCTACATAGTGGATTTATTTACACGTCCAAAAATCAGACTACTGCATAATGGTGAACACACAATATAGTGATTGGGAGATGATTATAGACGCAGTCAAAGTTAATTTCAGACTATGCCTGGGTATAATCTGAAATGCTCTCTTTCTTTTTGCAAAAATGTGTAGATTGGTGTGTTGGTCTGTCACTTCCACGTGGTTTATTATTCTGGTTATTGCTTTTGAAACGTCAGCATAATTGTGCTTTCCTTAACATAATAGGCACTGGATATACAGTATGTCAAATGTGCTTTATTAATCCAAACCTATAGAGTAATAAAATAATATATAAATGTATGATAATAGTAATAATATCAGTCTCTTTCTCTGTCAATTGTTGCCTACAGTATACCATAACTCCAAACACCTGTCAAATATTGAACAGTGTGAGCTGCTCTACCCTAAAACTGGGGTTTATTCCTGCAGTTTTTCAGCCTTCATAGTACTTTCCTCAGCATTTTCTAAAAATCCAGAGCGCTGACCAGATCACTGCAGCTAACAGCTTATTCTGCTCTCGGAGTTAAGAGGCAGGTTTCCTGCATGGAATACTGAACGTTTTCCACTCACTTCTCTTCTGATTTGTGCAGTGTTAGCCACAAAAATAACATTTTAGCTTCATCTATCCGTCATTTGGCTGTTTTTTTACTGCAATCCTGCACAAACAGATGTCGCTTAGAAACTCGTCTATACTCAGGATGCCGGGGCTGGAAAACCTAACCGTCTTTGTTTAGTGTTTTTCTAGCCAGGCCCTGTAAAAAATGTTCATATTTTCCAGCACTTTTAACGCTACAATGAAAACTGGTTCGGCTTTCTGTGGTGCTGTGAAGTCCATCTACAGACAGTATTTCCCCTTATGTTGGGAAAAAAAAAGCTAAAGCAGAGTTTAATTAGTGTTTGCACAAAGGTAACCACAGGGGCATCACAGTAGCATCTCGACAGCAAGATCAGGTGTGAGGTTGGAGGGAAACCGTGGCGCTGTGGAGGAGGCATTTCAGCCATTAATCACACTATCTTCTGTAGCATGGAAACAGGAATATTAATAGAACGGTCCTCACGTAAACAACTCAGTAATGTCTTAGTGGACTTGTTATTACGGGATATAATCTGATTATTTTGTGAATGTGCTTTGTGTTTGTGGGAGTAGCTTTGCTTTTGTCAGAAGCACAGAAGGACAAAGAGTTTTGTTTTATTCTCAAACAAGTGATGTGCAAGTGGTTACAGCCTGGCAAGTGTTGTTCATAAAACATGGTAAAATGAATAAACAGCAAAGTATTTTCAATTTATCGTTTATATTGACAATGGAGTAAAAGACTATGTATAATGTGGATTGTTTACCTGCTTAATTACCACATACTGTATTTATTTGCAAACACTGACTCGATGTTTGGTGTGTGACTTCGCTTTTGATTGTTTTTTGTTGTAATTTTATTGTGGTGATGAAGTTACACAACATGAGCTGAGGATCTTTAATAGAAATTGCATAAAAAGGAATTGATGCTAAACTTTCTAGGTCCTAACAATTGCCAGACCCTGCAGGTTGGAATTTGTTTTACAAGAACTCTGTCACACTTTACAACTGCATAACTACATAGTCTTGCAATTCATACCTCATGCAGTGCACCCATACGTTCTTTGAGTGGGTAATAAACTTTGCAAATCCGGTAAGAAGTTGACGTTTGAGTAGGTGCGGATGAGAAAAAAAAAAAAAAAAATGTGAGTCACCTTCTGATGCTTTCTGTCTTTCTCGTTTAAGTATCAGCTTCAAGTTGGACACAAATGCACATGTGCCCTGTCCATGAGGAGCACTGCTTATTACTGCATTACAACAAATCAATCCATGTATTTTTAAAAGGCTCTGTTATAAATTTCGCAACTTTATTAAAATTTAAATAATTAAATGCATTTTCTGAAAGGTGCCCAAATATATATCAACACCACCACCGTCAGTTATAGTTATCAAGTCTGATAATTAAACATAATCCACATTATTGTAAGTTAATACTAGACAAGGCCATGGCACTAAAAGTGCTAAGTGTAATAAACTGATGAGTTGTTTTACTGCTGTTGTTGTAGTTGTAAAAAGAAAGCTGTGGTATTTTTGAAGTTTCAACAATTGTGCAAAAACTCTGGGACCGGAAATGTCAGATTTTAATTTGGTGGTTTGTTAACACAGCTGCCACATGTTGCAGATTTCATACAGCAAGTTTTTTTTTCCTCCGTCTAATCTGTCACATCCACTGATTAGCCTCCCTCCTGCTGGATGCTGGATGTTCTTACGGCATGTGAAGTGAGCTGGCAAATATCATCAAGCGAACTTTGCCTTGCACTTTTCCTATGCACACAGAACAGCTAAACAATTGAAGCTCAAAATTTCATTTTGCCATTATCAAGCTCACAACAATTTCACAGCACAGCAATCACACTATAATGAACTTCCAGAAGCAATTAAAGCCTCTTTCCTGTGGAGGGACCTTCATGAATACAAGAAAGACAGCTTTCTCACAGCCTCTAATCACAGAGCATTCCAGTCGAGGTGTCACATTGGCTTTGTTGTTTGCTGGAAATCCCTTCAGGAGGCCTCCGTCAGGTCCTCTAATCACCAGGCTTCCACCTGACAAACACTAATGTGGTTTAATTGGTATGGCACACCACTGCTTCCCCTAAACTTCAAATCATAACCCCAACCCCGAAAACTCACATTGGCTGCACATGTATCGACTGTAGACCTTGATGAAACAGTATTCGCACAGCATTTCAAGGTATCCAGCTGGTCTAGCCTGAGGGTGCACATATCTCCATTGACTAGTCTAAGTCAGGGTTTGCACGGAGTTACTTAACGTTTACTCAATTTAATGCGTGGACAAGAAGAAAAAAATTTGAGTGCAACTGGGGTTTTAAACCATTTAGCAGAGATAATTGCAACATGAAAGTGAGCTGACATAAATACGCATCGAAAGCTTTGTAACAGCATTTTGAGTAAGATAGAAGTCATTTTGGCTCGTTACAGTGGGTCTCTACGACGTCAGAAAACACAGTTTGAAGGGCTGATTCAGAACTACAAAATAAACAGTAATTTGGGGGACCTGTTACCACCCCTTACAGAAGTTTAATGCAAGTTTACAGAATAAAAATACTAATTTATTGACTTAAATACACTTTTTAATAAAAAAAAAATGTCATGCTGCACAGGAGCTGCTGCACATGGCACAAAGATAAGATAAGACATTTTCAAGGTGAGTATAATTTCACAAAAAATTCTTAAAGAAATGTTATTAGTGAATGTCTTATTGCTGTTATTTCTTTTGGACTAATTGAATTGAATTATTCTTCATGGGAAAAATTTTACTTAATATTTATGAGTAGTCAACTAAAACATTTGTTTATAATGTCAGCAATTAAGTATTAAATAAAAATTAATTTACTTCTTGCAGAAATGCTAATTCCCTCTACTCTATGGAGTTTGTTGCTTCCACTTAATTTCACCAGACATTATCATAACTCAAAAGCTAGATGCAAACTGTTTTTGGGGAGGGGGGGTTTGGAGCTAAAGCATTAGCTTTTACAGTGTGCAAATTTACAAGGTTGTGGGACTCAATGAAAATCCACATACTGGACTAGTGACGCTGGGGCAACAAACAGTACCAGTGACACCAGCTCCTCTGAAGTGGAAAGACGGCTACTAAGAGACTCCACTGGGTATCCTCTAAAAAAAACTTTCACACCGAGAATGTTTGGGTTCTAATGTTTTAACCACACACTTCAAATAAAGACGTGGCCAAAACCTTAGCACACACAATATAATGCAGTCAAGTAGGATTCCATCATTAAGTATGAGCTCATTAATAAACATGTTGTTTTTGAAAGGTGATAGTTCTACTGAGAAATTACAAGCTTGCAAAGGTAGAATAATGGCATGTGAGGTTCTGTGTTGGATTGTATTAAATTGTACAGGTTGACCTAATGAACTGGCCAGTAAGTTTATATATTTATATAATAAACACAAAAAACATTATGCATACCATCATTTAACATGGTTATTTAGAAGCCATGTTCTAAATAACAAACTGGCATGTCCTCAGTTTGGAACCTTAGCATTGTTTTTTTTTGTTTGTAGTTTTCAGCGTGGCTCAATTAACGACTCAGTAATTTCTATCCAACCATGGCTGTGACCTTTTCCCCAATAAAACACAATCTGGCAAATTCCTGGGCCAGTGCTTACTGAAAACAAACTTGTGGTTTATTGATTTAAATTTAATTGCGAGGCATTTAGTGTTATTATAAAAACATAATATAAACGTGTACAAGAAGGCTTCATTTTGACACATATGTGTCCACCAGCGTGAGCTTTGGCAGGACCAGTACCAATATTTTAACTGTGTCTATGTCTATATCACTGAGTTGCTTTATTTCCATCCTAAATTAAATAATATTCAGTATTCTCTAGCAGGATTTAATAAAATCTCTACACTCCACCCACACTAATTGAATTCTTTCAGGGTGAGCGCTGAAAGTCCGAGTGACCCATGGCATCTACTTACAGGTAAGTAACTATAAGGTAGCTGCCTTTAAATGAAATATTAATCTGTAAATATACAGTGAAATTACAACCACCAAAAACAAACTTTTTCAACCAAATTTCTATTTGGTTGCAGTGTGAGAGGGGACCACTGGTGGAGCGCTGTTCCAAAGAATGGGATCACAACAGCACAGCCTTAGAGAATCAGGCCTGATGCTGATCTGATACCGAACACCCCTCCATCTAGCACTGCACGGAGCTTAAAATAAGCACGTAGTGCTGGACCCTGCTCTGATTACTGCCTCTGCTTGGCTTTTAGGCTTAAACCGTTCGAAGCCACACTGATATTGACACTAAAGGTTGGATCGAGTTGCTGTGGTCAATACCCAAAGCAATTTAGATGCAGAGTGAAATGATCCATTAATGCATGATGAAAGACTTTCCTGTATTTTCAGATGGAATTAAATCATTGTAATAAATGTAGTATGAAGGCCTGTGGCCTAGAAACCCTTTCCAAAGACAGGCTTACTGCTAAAGTTATTGTGTCCTACTGCTAAATTATTAATAGTTCTCACCTTAATGATAAAAGGGAAAACAATGTCTACTTTAATATTAACTTCTCCCCTACAGACAAAATGGTGTCCCCGGATTCGGTGAGTGACGAATTAAACTTGCAGTCCCCTCCAAAAGTATTTGAACAACTAAAGCAATTAATTGGTGTCTGCTTATGCCTAAGGACATTGGGGTTTAAGGCCAAAAGAAAGGCCACTAAATGTCTGAATTTCAATCTTTTCTTTCATGATATTTACATATAGATATACTCTATTAAGCACCTTTGTATTAGATCAGCCTAACGGTGTTTATTGTTACCCAGGGCGATTCTGTTAGATTGATTGTTCAAACAACAATTAGCTCTAAAACAATTTAGAATGTCCTGAATAAGAACGAAAGCACTTGTGTACAGAATTAGTTCAGAGCTGTACAGAAGCATTTTCCCTGCAAAAATAATTGGAAGGAGATTCATAATGCAGCAAGACGAACCAGGGTAAAGTTTGAGGTTTTGGACTGGACAAGACCATGACACTGCAAGATAAGGACCAACTGAGAATACTGGCATTGGGGAATAGAGACCTACTGACCCGTATCTGTGGTGCTGGTAACAACAGATTATGACTGAATGGTTTAACAATATCATTCTGACCAGTAATCAAAGTTTTTCTGAGAATAAGAGTTTTTGAGAATTCAAAATTGAAGTAACCAAATTTTTTTTTCCTCACAGTATTAAGTCATTTTAATGAAGTTAGTTTCTTAGGGGATGAGTGCGACAGAACAAAAAAATTATTTGTCTTTATAAAGTCAGTGTTATTAGTGCCCTTCTAAAAAAAAGTCTTTGTTCAATGACAAAGACACTACTGAAGGACAATATTCTTTGAATATACTTAGATATAGATATACTAGAAATTGTGATTTGTGGCCATATTAAATTTTAGTCCAGCCACCTCTTTTTTGCTGTTTAGTTTCATTAAGAAAAAACCTTGTAAAGATGTTTTTTCGAGCAGCCTTTTACAACTGTATGACTAATGAATATGAATGGAATTTTTACCAAATGGGAAAAATTATCACACAAGGGAGCTTTTTGTGTTGGTTTCTTTTTGTCCTAGCTTTTGTCACTGGATTGAAGACTGAAAACTAATATGGAGAGTTAACAAAATAATTGTCACGATTTTTCTAAAAAAATCTGCTTTACAAGTGTTTCAACAGGCTTCTCAAGGATACCGAATGTGTCATGGTACAAACGCAGAGCGAAAAATGTAGCATGACAATTGTGCACATGTTGATTTTCCATCACCCAGTGAATAAAACAAAAGCTGTCCCTTACCCGTGTTGAGATCCTTATACTCCTGGGAGAAGTGCTCGTTCTGGTGCACCCATTCCCCGTTGCATTTGAAGAAGATCTGTAAGGCAGGTGCGGCTCGACAGCGCAGCTTGATGGGGTTGCTCTTGACGATGTAGGCGTCCTCTGGCTCCTGGATGAAGTGTGGCAGGGTGCCCTGCACTGAGGGTAGCGATTCAGGCTGAGCATCACCGGTGGCACCTGCAAAACCAACACACTGGTCAGCACCATGTTAGTTTTAGAAGAACGGGGTTAAAACCTGACAGAAACACAGCCAAGCCAAGTACTTCCTTTAGCAGGAATTTAGCAATTTAGCAGTAAAAAAACATTTACGGGAATCTTTCCCATTTTCTTCTCACTAAAAAGAGCAACTGCATGAAAAATTTAAATGACTGCTCAGCGGACAATGCCGTGAATTCCCCACTCATCAAAAGCCAGCATATTGTTGAAAAGCAAAGTATATACAGAGTACAATTTGTCCCCTACTCGAGCAAAACTGTTCTTCTCAGAGCAATTTACAGATGAATGAAATCAGAGCAAACCAAGTGGAGAGGAATTAAGAAGGGACTGATTACCCAAATTGTGGCTGTGGAGTCTGAATACATCTTATCTCAGCCACAAGGCCTGGATTTAGGTCTGCACAAAAAACAGCCTTTGTGCTTCTGCCAACATGCCACCATCCTTAACAACAATTCACAGCAGGTTACCCTTTTCCTTTGACTTTAGCAAGTAGCCGGCCCGGTTCGTGAGCATTGTTCGTCGTGGCAGCTCATCGATCTAAGTGCAGTTTTGGAAACACCGATCTGAGAGATTGCGAGAGTACGACTTTGTATAAGAGACTTTGTGATTTGGTTTGAAGGTAGGTCTCTGCCTCACACGGCGTTCTGTGCTCGCCTGTTCTGGGTAAAGCACAGAGAGCTCTGCAAGCTGGGACAATAAGGAACAGGATGTTTGTGTTCCTGCCATCACCCGAGATCCTTCTTAGAATTACACCTCAGTCCCATCAAGGCAGCTCCAGCTAAGCTATTCAGTGCTGTAAAAGCCCATGAAAGCTATTATACCCCACCATCAAATCCAATTCTGTCCCCTGAAATCGAATCGGCCCTCTCACCACCTCTCTCAATCAATGTTGTCCTTGTTAAATGGGTAAATAAATGGATGCAGGTGTAAAGAGAGGCCACACATAAAACAAACAGGCAGGGAAGTGGATGAATGGAAATAATATGCTGATATTAGCCATTGTAGGATGGGTGGATATCTTTATGAAATTTTTACCACATGCAATTCCTCTAGTTATTCATGCCACTGCTATAGCCTGTTTACTTTGCCTTCAATATTTCCTGGAAAACAAATAAGATTAAAGAAGCCAACTAAGATGCCCTCTGCAATTGTTTTCTGATAAATTGTCCATTAGGTGCCACATGTTACATGGTCTTTTCATACACATTCTTGAACTGCTCCAGCACATATTGCTGTAAAAACAGGTATTGTCAGGGTGATGCATGTGAAATGGGATGTAACTAAATACAAAGAAGTTTTTCCAATATGGACTGTAGAATTTCGTTTGTTTTATCTTTACACCTGAACCAACTTATCTAGATCATTAGAAAACATACCAAACCAAAGATTAAACGATTCCATGTAATTTACTGTCTGTTCAATTTATAATAACAGTACAACACTTGTAATACTTATTGCGCAGGGAATATTTTTAAGTCTCTCTGAAGGTCATTTTTACAAGAAAAAATGTCCGACATTGCACGGTGTGCTACAAGCTAAGATTGGCTACGTTTATGTCACCTCATTGGTATGGATAAAGCAAATCGGTTGTTCCTGTAAAAGTTCCTCAGAGTTCTTTGTGACAACACCAACATGAGCGGATGAGTTGTGCACTGGTCTTGGTCCAAACACCCCACTGAATACTAGGGGTGGAGCGGTAGATATGTCTTTTGCCGATATAGATATGCCGAGGTGTCCTACATATGCAGCGGATATACATCAACTTCTCTTTGGGCTTTTCCCATCAGAGGTCGCCACAGCGAATCATCCTTTTCCACCTCACTCTATCCTGGGCATCTTCCACTCTGACACCAGCCAACCTCATGTCCTCTGTTAGCACATGTCTGCAGCAGATATAAGTGCAGCTACTGCTCTGGCAGGTTCACTCCTGCTGATGTGTTTACCTCCAGTTTTTACTGTATAGCTTTTTGTTTGTTAGTACAGTTATCCTTGCTATGGCCATTTCTTCCTGTCAGCCACTCCCATAATAGCACCTTCTCCTGGTCCTGAGCACCTTTTCCTAGGAACCTACTTCAGGAACCGGATCAGGTTCCTTTTGAGTGAAGTCCACTTTGCTTTGGCCCTCACCTCAGTTGAGAGGATGAGCAATTTATCCATCCTTTCATTGCTCCAGATAGAGGGAGACATCAGCTTATCTAGCTGTGACCTGTCCAGATTACATGCCAACAACACTACCACCTCGGTCGGTGGGGGGTGTTAACGTTTTCTGCACCCTCTTCTACTCCTCACGGAAAGAGACGAGTTCTCTTACACTGTGTGCGGTGTGCACACGAAGAGACCGCCCAGCGCAGATTTATAGGGGTGACTCACAAAGATTACCTGCCCCAGCATAACGTTGTCATTTAAATGGGTGTAACTATTTTAAAGGCAGGTCTTACATTAGGGACAGTTTCCTCAGTGACTTTTCAACTGACATCTTCCTCCCCACTTGATGGCACTACTTCAGAAGACACTTCTGCGATCATACGAGGGTAGAAACAAACCATCTATATTAGTGTTAAGGTTGAAAGGCTTCTAGGAATTTCTCGGGGATCATTTTCTGACACCAGAGAAAATGAATAAACACACCTGTTGAACAGTGAACAGATTATCCTGAAAAAAAATCCATATGTCATTTCTGCCAGCATCAAAATGTTAAATTTTGAAAATGTGGAGCTGCTGTAATAATAGTTACAGCATGAACGAAGAAAAAGTTGGTGATGTATATTGATAGAAGGTAATTTAGGTAAAAGTTGTGAAAAGAAATGCAACATTGTCCTACATGAACAATTCTGTATTCTTGTCTGAATTTTGTTCCACTTCATCAAAACTCATTGAGCTGTGCATCTATAAGATTTATGTTTGGCAGCCTGCTCCGCTTTGTTTGTGGCTTCATTCACATGAAATGTCATAAAAGACAAATACATAAATAGTACAAAGACAAATTTCACACAGCGGAGCCTCACGTCTGTTGTCAGAAATGAGCAAACCAAAATTTATATTTACAAGATTCAGACTAAAAATATGATCAGATCAGATGTGCTGGCAGAAATAAAGAGGAAACACCTTTTGCTGCATGATGTTAAACACTAACACACATCTTAAACAAAGCGCTCCATGAAAAATATGTGATGCTTTCCAAAAAAATCACAATCACTGAGATAGTAGAGGACAGTCTATTCATTCATACATCTAAAGCAGGGATGGATCTGGAATGTCTTTACTGGTGAGGCCAGATCAGGGCAAATAGGTCCAAAACATAAGTCACCACATATGAAAAATTACTTAAAAGGCTTTAAAATCAAATAAAAAAACAGCTGGAAAAAGGTAAATTCATTTTATTGGAGAGATAATCTGCCTGGCTGCAACTGCTGCAAAATTCTATGACAAAATATGTGAAAATTACAGTAGATTTTTAGCCATGACAAAGATGAAGGTATGATGAGCCAGCACAGTACATTTTAATTACAGGGAATTCTGTTCACATTTAAACTATAAATTCAGTCAAATGATGTCTCAGTGATTCCTAAGGAAAAAATATGTTGGGTGCTCATCACATAGAAAAGTATCTGTTCATGGCACGTACAACAGGTCTGGACCATTCGTGAAGTTTGTAAAGTAGAGGAAATTGTAGGCAAACGTGAAATGCAACAAATTAAATGGTCTTACAGAAACCCACTCACATATGGGGAAAATTGGGAAAAACAAATAAGGGGTTCAGTTCTTTCTTAGGGTCATTTTGACATGTGACAGGAGGAGCCAGGAACTGAACCAACTATCCTGGGATTGGTGGTTGTCTGTTATCTGGTCGATTGTGTTTTTTTTATCCGTCAGAAGAGGGTGATTTGTTGTCAGTTATCAATATTTTATTTTCCATGTGGTTCTAGATAATAAAGGAGGACAGAATAGCTTCGGGCCAATCAACATGTCTCTCAGTGTATGTCCATCCGTGCACCAGTTATGAAAAAAACATGACTGTGTTGTGGAGACATTTTATTCATATGGAATTTTGACCTAATCTGTAATTTGATGATGTAAGGATATTTCATCTTTTTGTTATCATATTTAAAGGATTTGGTCATTTTCTATATTAATCTGTATGTTTTTTCATTCTCATGCAGTCAAACTAATCCAGTTTGGTAAATGAGTGTCAGTTGAGTAGAATCTTTAATATAAATGTTATGCATCCCGATAAATATTAGGCAGTAATAATTGAAAATTAAAACACCAAGATGCATGTTTTTGTGCTGCAAAAGCTGGTAAACAACATGGAGCATGAAAAACAGCATTTACGTTTCCATAGCCACTGAGTGACAGCTTGAAAGAAGAAGATGGAGTTTATTTTATTCAGTGCTACTCAATGTTAGTGGATAAAAAGGGAAAAACCTGGACAAATTCAATTAAATTCATAACGGCCAGCTGGGCTGATGATCTCTACATAATCGTAAAAACTGAAACTGACTCCTGACTCCATATTTTTATTTGTTGTACAATTTCCCCCTCGTTGTATATAATACATTTACATCTACTTATATACTCATGTCACACAGAAATAAAAAGACAAAAGCATATGCAGCAAAGAGGTCAATGTGGCGATGACTTCCTAGTGTTCCACAATCACAGCCGGAGCTGCATCTGAGCCGGGGTTTTGCTCCTGGAGGGACGGCGGCCTTTCTCTGTCCATATATGTATCACCACATGTGGAGGCGAGCCATTACACAAGCTACCACAAGCTGTTTTCCACAAGCTTGACTTCATCTCAGCTCCGTGCTTTATTATTTATACATCCTCTGCATCACACAGAGACTTTTTTTTAAACCAGGAAGAGATTTTTTAACATCTGACTTGCAATTATTATTCTCATCTAAAAATTGTTTTTTTTTCTCTTTTAAAGAATATTAGTCGTTTGTTGAGTCGGGTGTGACCTGTGCCATGTTGAAATGGAATCTATTTTCAAAAGTACGTCACCCATTTAAACACTGTCCTGAGTCTTTACAAATTTTAAAGGTATTTTCTTCCAAAAGAGTAATGTCCGTTATTGTTGAGTAGACAGTTTGTCCATAAGATGACTATCATGTATCATCTTTTTACTGACTTTTTCACTAGCTATACCAGTGTAGTATTTACAGGTACTGGGGATATATTATGGCTACTATTAACTATATTGCAATTTGACAAAACAATGATCAAAAAAATCAACTTTAAGCAATTCTGTGAACTGGAAGGACAGTCATTAAGGAGGTTTATTACAGCAGCAGCCAAGAAGGCACCACTCACACACTAGTGCTTGACTATTTTTGTTATCATTTTACCTTATGTAATGGCTTAAATTCAAGAATTACATTCTCCCCTGCGTATTATTTATTCAGCTTCATAATACCCACTTGAATAAGTTTAACGTGCATAGTTAAAAAACACGGCAGGGTTTTGAGCTCCTCAACATTTTACCTTTTCCAAGTTTTTGCTTATGCAACTCTGGCATTATCAGTTACAGGAAAAAAGCAGAAAACTGAACAAGCATGTGCAGAAACACAATAAATATATGAGCTTCATTGCAGATAAATGCAGCATAGCAAATCTGCCCTACAGAGTGGCCCCGTCAGAGCACAGCCGCTCACAGCTGGAATCCAAAGAACGTCTTGGCTGAAGTTGTTCTTGGGGAAGTAAATTCTCCACAACTCCTCCTGACTGGTGCGAAGGTTTGATCTACAGCTACAGGAAATGTTTGTTTGAAGTTATTCAGCCCAAAACAAGCTTATGTTTATTACTTACTTTTGTTTTTTAGCAATGTAAAGGTTTGATGGGCATGTTCAGCACAGACATGAAAGATTATATTTATTCATACTGTCCTTGTCTACACTAGATAAAAATGAGCAGTATTGCAGAGGAGGAAATTACTCGTGGCTTCTCGCAGAAACTGCCACTTAACACTGAGCCTAATAAAATATTGTTCGGACCAAGGTTATTATAGTTTTACATTTTTTGTAGATTTATTAATTTCTGTTTAGTCTTATTAGTAATTTTATTCATTCCAGTTTATTTTCCTTCATAAACTCATTTCTTTTTGTTAGAGTCATAATTGTACACACATTAAAATATTGACTCGGGCAATGATTCAAAATGCCAAACATTACCAGAGTGGTGAAAGGAGACTGAAACATGTATGTTTATTCATATTTAATGATATCGCCCAGTGATATGATTAAATCAGTGATATGGGGGTAATTGGACAACATGGTGATATTTCAATAAAGTTACTCTACTCCAGATATAGAACTGGCATAAATCATATTACTATCGATGTTATTAATTGTGTTTTGCCTCTACACAAATCCTTTTTTTAAAAAGTGTAGCTGATTTGAGCATTTCCTATTTTAAAACTACAAACCTCAAGTGTCATAAAAACTCAAGTCATCCTACTCCTTGTTTTGTCCTAGCTTACCTTTATATGATCTGGAGATGCTTGATTAAAACAGGCCTGCATCAAATCTTATGACAATTTACTTTTGCTTGTTTTCCATCGTAGAAATTGAAGAATTAATAAAATTACCTAGACTAGATTTAGGCAGATAAAGAATCTTGTACCATAACCATAATGAACAAAAATGGATCACATCACAAACACACTAACTTAAAAATCCAGTATTCTGGTCTTTACAGCCACCAGATCAACAAAGTTAAACTCCAACAGGAGGCAGAGATGCCTCCAAACAAGAAAATGCGTCTTGGAAAAATGACATTTATTTCTTAGCGTCGCGTTCAAGAGACAGAGAAAACAATAAGAAGCTTAGCTAAGTCTTTCACCTCTAAATCTCTACTACGACATCTTTATTTTAAGCTTCCAAAAGCTGTAGATTCAAATGTTAATTTGTTTATTCCCCCATTATTCTCAAGACTTTTTAAACCTCAGAGGATTACTGTATATTTGAAAAACAGGCGCAATGCTATTTTACTAAAAAAATCTTTTTTTTGTCTTTAGTCTGTTAATTACTGATAATGAATGTCAGAAACAGAAGCATGAATGTCAGCGCTGACTGCAAATCAAGGATTTTATTGCTTTCACAAATTCACATAGAAGCCTGTTAATAAAACTGAAATTGTTCAACCAGAGAGAAGCAGTGCTTCAACATCATTTAAAACACTAACACATTTAATGGTTAGGGCATGTAATCCTCCTCCATCCAACACCTTCCTCACCACTGAGCATCCCTACTCTAATCAGCTAATTGCTGCTATGATGAATAAAAATAGTCACACTGCCGAGCCCAGACAAACCTCTCCTTTGCCTTTTTTTTCCCACACTGCACAACAACTAATGATGTGCCATGTCCCTTTCTCTTACCGTTTAAACATTCAGCACATTCAAAGGTAGCAGATAATTGGAACAAGGTGACAATCCACGCTCCATAAACCAGGAGCCGTAGTCCTGGCTGCTCCACTCGTGATGGATGCTCATAAATATCATCCCTAATGAAGGAAATGACTGTGGCACCAATAAGTCACTTATTTCCTCATTACCGTGGTTAATTTTAACACTGCCTCTAAAATGCTCTCTCACCCTATCTGCTGCCAGTCACAGGTTTCCACCTGACTTAACATGAGGCTCAGCGCAGCGGACCTGCAGCAGATAAACGCCCTGGGTATCAATCTGCATACAGGGGCACAGACGACACGGTGGCGGTACCGTCAGCTCAGGCTGGCTGACAATGCCTGGGAGCTGGGGGACCATGTTGAACAAAACCAGATTCAAATCAACAGTCTCATAGCGACATGCCAGGGCAACAAGCACTACATGGGTTGGTTGGATATGCAAGGGCGGGTGGACACGCCACAGATTTTTATGACGGATAGTAAAGTCATGGAGCTGGAAGAGCCCTGTTTTTGGACTACAAAATTCGTTTTTGCAAAGGAAATCAGTTGTGCTCACTGTCCATAAAAGGATGAACATGCATTACATCTCACAGTACGCATAGACATTAATGATCAATGATTGCACAGTATGTCAATCAAGTGCGATCCCCTGCAATTTTTTCTAGATTTAGAAATGTCTCAACAGGCACTGGGCGACCGCCGTGGAATTCAGCAAAATTTCCACACTCTACATCTGATGAGGGTGATGTTTTCTCACATGATAGTTCCATCATCAAGCCCAAATTTCACCTTTCACCAACATATCTGCATTCCCAGATTCAAGCAACACACTGCACTCAAATAACGACAGTAGTAAGGAATGGCTACTAATATTTGCCTAGTAGGACACTTTGTATGTTCAGCTCACAGCATGGCTGTAGATTCTCAGGGCTGGAACCGGCTTTCTGCAAAGCTTTGCGTACGAGCATCTGCAAGTTTGAACCATCTGTATCACTGAATGTGTTCATACTCGCATGAGCATTGCTCCTGTTTCGGCTGTCGCTCTCCGGCAATGTAGTGTTCGCTGTGTGCCGCTCTGCAGCATCCACGGGTTCTTTGAGAACAGTTAGTACCTAAACCCGGTGCATGTGTGCTTTTATGGTGACTGGCTCTTTATGCGTTATTCATTTTACTGTTGGTGCAACCAGCCCATATTCTTCATGATCATCAATTCATATTTATTATACAGCCAACTTCAGCTCACCCACTACTGATTTCCCACTTGGTAATTATTCACTTAACACACAGATGACTTGGGGCAAAGCGTGAAGCGCGGCTCTGAGCAGATTACAAAAGATTAACACAAAACGTCCTTCCAATCATTTCCTGTCATGCTGACAATACTATGTGCTTTTACTTCTTGACACCCATGACTGTGTTGATCGCTTTTTCACACAGCCACGCCACAGCTAAAGTCTTTTCCGAACTACACATTCCTCCTCTCACATCCGCAGCATCACTGGGGACTTCTCATATATTTTTTATTTTAAGGAGCCGAGATTGACGGGGCGAGGATGAGGAGTGTCAGCAGTGTGAGAATCAGCTTCACATGGCGAGCACCCTTTCAGCTTTGCAGCAGGTGTCCTCCTCATTTGAAAGGCACCGAGTCAGGAGATGTCAGACTAATCCTTGACACTAAAGGAGAGAAAGCGGCTGGAGGAAAATGCAGCATAATGCTGGAAGACCGGGGAGTGAACTCCACAATATAGAGGTGTTGGAGACACTGAGAGGACAGAAGCTTTGGTGAATACACAACCCAGAAACACGCACATTTGCATTTGTGATGCTTAATTTCTCTGACTTTTACACTCATACTAACCTCAGTGTGAACTCGGAGAAGAAATCTGATTTAAGGCTCAAAGAACCAGGAGTTGTGCAATTGTATCTGTGTGCGCTTTACATCAGTGCCAATCATTTCCTTAACTGCTCGCATAGAACTATTTTAGGAGACATTTCCAACTTTTTTAGCTACTGCTGCTTTTGATTTGTTCTACTTCAGTGTAAAAGTTGACAGAGTTGCTTGAGATACAGAATACAATAATCCACCTAAGTTTATTTGGTTGCATTATTTTTACTTTTGACGCAGTTTGTATAATCAAATAATTACAGCATTTGTAGCAGGAAAGACTATCAAACTCGATGTTCACACAAAAAAGAAAATTAGAAATTTAAAAGCTCCTGCAGAAAGACATTTTTCTTCCATTCCATGTATTTTGTATTAGAAAAAAGTGGGCCCATTGTTAGATTATTGATGAAGGTCAAACATTCACTTTAGAATTGTCTTCATTTTTAATTCTATCCAAAAAACAAAGAATTCTCTGGATCCAGTCTCTCAAATGTGTCTTCTAAGGCATTATACTGATTCTCACCTTGCACAGATCAATCAAGAACATAATAGAGCAAACACCTCTGTTAATTGAATATACACACACCCATCACTTGCTTGTACTGGGTTTGCACATGTTTTGCCTTCGGAACTGTTTTATATCCTGTGTGGCATAGATTCAACAAGGTGCTGCAAACATTCCTTACAGATTTTGATCCATTGCTGCAGATTTGATGATGCCAATTTCCACCACATCCCAAAAATGCTCTACTGGATTGAGGTCTGGTGACCGTGAAGGTCATTTGAGTACAGTGAACTCATTGTTACATTCAAGAAACCAGTTTGAGATGATTTTAGCCTAGTGACATGGCACATTATCCTGCTAGAAGTCGCCATAAGAAGATGGTACAATGCTGTCAAGAAGGGATAGATCGAGTCAGAAAAAAATTCATATAATGCTCAGGGACCAAAAGTGAGCCAACAAAAATCCCCTACATCATTACATCATCATTAGCAGCCTGAACCCTGGAATAAAGCAGGAGTGTCCAGGTGAGGCAACATTTTTCCAGGTGAATTTTTGACATTTTATTCCCCAAAACATTATTTAGAGTTCCATTACTCTGTCTTTATAATCTTCTGTGTACCATCTGCTTGTTCACTCAGGGTTTGTTTCTACTTTAACATTTTCAGTAAATATTATTTACCCAAGCTGAGCATTTGTATGTTACTAACATCTTTGAGTTAATAAAAAGTCTTTAAATTACAAAATGTGAAAAAAGTGGAATTATTTGGTAAACCAATTGATAATCTAAAAGATTTTCCAATTAATGAATTAATTGAATTTAGCATAAAATTTAAACTCTTGAAGTTATTAAGTTTTCATAACACATTATTCAATTTATTTAATCGGTTTCTGCAATTATTTAAAGCAAATGCAACTTACAATGTATCAAGGTCAACCAAGGTTGTTTAGTTCAAAGAAATTGGGGACTGAGATGTAAAGTTAGTATTCAAGTACTGCGATTGGCTGTAGGTAAGGTCTTGTATTTTATTAATATGATATAAAGCCTTGTTGTCATACGCTCTCTTCCTTTGTGTGCCTGTAAAACAGTAACATTACACACACGACTTGATGGTCCAGTTCACAATAATAATAACACCAAAGGTTTTTAATGAAGATGCAGATCCTCGTGAAACTGTTTACGGAAAGTAGCAGAGATGAATCCCATTCATACCTCTAGGCTGGCAGGCGTAGTAAGTGCGCATGTTTTATTATAATTTGCAAAGTACACAACTTTATCAGTGTGGACTGTGAGGAGCCAGCTGTCAGTCCTCATTAAAACTTCACAGAACAATCCAAGGGAAGGATGTCAGATTTCTGTGAATACAGGTTTCCTTCCTTCCTTCATTTCTCCTAGCGTGTCTTTTTTATGTCTTAAAAGGAAGAGACGGAGACACGAAGACAAGACACAAGCAAAGCGAATGAGGAGACAACTTAAGGTCACGGGAAGCACACTTTGAGTACGAAAGGGAAAAAAACTGTAAAAGTAAAAATGTGTTTTCTTCTTCTCAACCACGAACACACACACACTTCCATAAAGACATCAGAACAAAGCAGTAGCGTCGACTAAGCAACTGAGGAGAAAATAAGTCTTAAATAACCAAAGGCTTTCAGTTTTTTTATGTTTTTTTTTTTTTTTACATTTCCTATGTGGTCTGTCAAATAAAGCCCCAGGGGGATTAGACCCTTTGAGGGTGATGACTCAATATGTGCGGCCTCACTGCATGACAGAGGAGCCGGCCATGTTGTTTACTGATACACATTTCATAGCATGACATTGTCGAGTAATATTCCCGCTCCTTCCCTGTTCGCGTCTCAGCAAAGCCTCGTACACGGCCTGTAATCAATTTTAAAAGGTTGAATGGTATGAAAAGCAATTACACGGCACATGTGTCCACTGTCAGGCAGCTGGCAAGGCTGCAGTTTGAGAGGTAGGCTCCCCAGTGATTACAGAGCATAGATCTAGAGCTGTGTCAGTTATAGGTTGTTTCTGTTAGATCCTCCAGTTACACCAGCGGCCCAGGCAGACTTACAGGTCTGATTGACTGAGACAGACTCTGACAGTTATTGACAGGCTGCTGCACTTCCCAGAAAGGGCAACAGCGAGAAAAACAGAGACAGAGAGAGAGAGAAGATGTTGGAGGAATATCCTATTTCCCCATGTTGGAGCTGTATTATGTCAAGGCATTTCTTATGGTCTGCTGTTCATTAAATATCACTTGCGATATCCTCCAGCAAGATTTGTCTTCAGTGACCCCACAGAAAAACAGCAATAAAAGTTATTTTTCTTTGGCATTTTCAAATTAACACATGCTTGTTTTAACACATGCTTGTTTTGCGGCTGTATGAGCTCGGTAACTGAAACCACAAAGGTCTTAAAAGTTTTAAAAAAGCCTCTTTCTCCTCAGAAAAATCGTCGGCTGCTCAGACAGTGATGTGTTTAATATTTCCAATAATGGTGTATTATAAAATATAATAGTGTGTTTGGATAAATCTTGCAAAATAGTAACTGCATATTCCCAAATTGAAAGTCAGGTGCAATTGCAACAAAAAGCATCTAGCAAAAGCCTACACACTATGACTGACAAGCCTAAAACCTAAAACACATTTAATATGCCTTTTATTACCACTATTCTGAAAATGTCTGCACATACAAACAGCTTCTTACCGCACTCTCATTGATTTCAGTTAAGAGGTATACTAATGCTAATATTATTATAAAACACAAAATTCAAGACTGTAAAATTCAACAATGTACAAGGAGCCATATCGACCAGTGGTAAGTGTAAAGGAGAAACATCTCAAAGGTGGAACAAATCTGGCCACGACACCAATGACCCCGCAGCTAAAAAGAGGAAAGTTGACCACTTCTTGGCTACTTCCAAGAAAGAAATAGTAATTTTTCCACTGGCAGCCCTGAAGAAAATGCTGAGCTTGTGCAGATCAACATATCTGTGTGCGCAAACATTCTCTTATCAACTTGAACAAGCATTGCTTGAGATTCAGACTCACCGATGGAACATCTTCTCCAGCACTGCTCTGAAACCTGACTTTCAATTTCTCAGTATCACCTGTTTCGTCAGCATCTGTAAATGACCTATGCTGTAGTCCTCTGAAATTCATAAACCATACTTTGTTAGTGTTATAGGGTTTTGAATTTGTGACTGAAAGATTTGTTGGTACCCTATTCACTGACATGAATGGATTTAACGTTAGTTTAGGTCACTACAACTAACTCCGTATTAAATAGTGAGCTGCTTGGATTTTATTTATATACAGTAATTCAAATAGTAACATATATCACTAGTTATACTCAAAAGGTTGGACCTTATAGTTGTTGAAATTGGTGTGATGTCAAGATGATCTTTGTCAGATTCACTGTGGCCCTTGGTCATTTTCATATTGTGTCCGGCTTTAAAAAAGTTTGGACACCCTTGGGTTAGAGAGGAAAAAAGTGACGGTCAAACTGGCATCCTTTTTGGCTCCATTGCAAGTGAAAACGTGCCGTCATGTGGCCTGGTGCCAAAAGGGTGCAAAATTACCAGATGCAAGTGATATACAGGCCGTAAAGTTGGAGGACTTGTTGCAAAATGTATTTGGTTGAACTGGAGACACGGGGACATGGTCAGGGTCATGGTTGTTGGAGCATACAAAGGACAGTAGCTTCTTCAATTGATTTCTCTTTTCTCCAAGTATTCATTCATTCACTGGAGGACATTTACTTTTCTTCTTTTTTTTTTTCAATAAATGTAAGACCAACTGGAAAGTAAACTTTTTTTTTTCTGTGTTTTTAAATAATATGCTGTGCTAGGCTCCATGCTTCATAATCATGCAGTATTGAGTATATACATCCAGAACAAAGCCTGACATGGATGATTCTATAATACTGGATTTGTTAGAGACTGTGTGTCAGTACAAGACTAATGACCCAGTGTTAGTTGAAACTGCCTGTTCATTAGAGCTCAGGGCGGGTGTAGGGAAATTTCGGTGCCTGCCCATCAGGACTGCCTGTCAGGTTGCATTCAAGCTAGACCAATCCTCTCTGTTGACACATTGATAGGTGAAAACCTGTGAACCCTGGCAGATCACAGACTGTAACTCACCAGACAAGAAAATTTTATTTCATCAACATGCATTCAGGTGTTGCCTTCGGTCTGTGAGACATTTCAATCATGCTCCGTGTAGGCTTCAATGCGCTGTGCAGCTGGTGTAGAGATACCGTTGGCATCAGCATCTCAGTTAGGTGTTGATTAACACATTAGGAAAAAAAAAATCAGTGACTGAAAGGCAGAATTAATGCCAACTCCATTTTTTTTATATTGAATCTATTATTTATTCATTATGGACATTTATCTAATTCAAAATACACCCTTCCCTAAAGATCTGCTTTAAAGTCAGGTTTTCTTCATAATGACATACTTCAGTTCTTAATATCAGTGTTACTGACATTTCTGTTTAGTATCACTTTGACATTGTTGCTAACAGGTGCTACCTCACTAAAATGAGTAGCAGTTACTGAGCTTTCTAAAAGAAGAGGGGAGGTTGGCTGAATGATGTAATACAAACCAAATTATTTTAACAAAAATGTGCAATTATATAAAATCGGTTGTGAAATTAATTGTTTATTATTGAGTAAAAATCTAAATGAAATAACATGAAAAGGGGGATTTTTTAAATATTCTTTAGTACACAGTAAACAAAGTAAAAGACCGTGTGAAAATAAGTGATAAAATAAAAATATATTATTCTTCTTAGTGGAATGAATTAAGCCATTTTCTTTATGTGTATGTTTTGTCGGTTTCAAGCTAATTTTTTTAACCAGGGTACGATTTACAATCATAAGTTGCGACTTTAGTTGCTTCTTTAAAACATTAGTTGAAAAAACACACTTTGGGGAGTTCATTCAACTCATTAAGTTTAGTTTCATATTTCTAAAACTCATAAAATGACATTCAGCAAAGTGTAGGTCACTTAACTTGTATTTTTAAACCAACAAGTGAACCTACAAATGCCAAAACTTTGTTGAACAAAAGTTCAACAAAGTTAAAAAACTTTTACTTTCATTTTTAACTTCTTTATGTTTTTAAAATGTGCATTTTATTTAAATCTTATAACAGTTTATTTACCTGGCATTTCATTTCAAATTCATCCATTTATTCAATACTGATAGCTTCCATCAAAAGGTGATAGACTAGAATGCAGTTTCCCATGTAATTTATAACCCTGGTGTTTGCTCCCCCCAGAAGAGAGAAATTGTTTCTCTATTAGCATTACAGTTCACTGAGAAATGGCTTGTTAGCATTGTTAGCAGTCAAAATGGATACTGATGGTTGTACCAGTGAGCCGCAGGCTCATCAGCATCACATTTGGTCTCATGTATAAACATGAGGTGTGTTCTGTCCTAATCCTCACAATACTGCTGAATCAATCCATCCTCTATTAGACTTCCAGGCACCGTAGAAACGTTGTTGCTGGAAATACTGATGACAGTGATTTGCATATTACTACAAAATCTATCCTTGCCATGGATTGTCTTGTTGCTGAGCCAACTTTGATGTTATGTATTACAGGCTCATCAGATTAAAAGTTAATCCAAAGGCATAAAACGAGAATAGACAGGTGTAGATAAATGTGGTGTCAGGTCATTTGTCATTGGAAGACATATTGATGACTGTTGGTTTGAATCAGTTATCAACTTTCTAAAAGGCCCGTATGTTGCCAACCCACCCGTCCACCTTGACCTTCTCCCTGTGACGACTTTTTCTCTTTAGATTACTCCCGCCCCTATGGCTGCCTATTAATAAAATGAAAGATTAAGCTGTTTCCAAAGAAAACCAACAGGGCCTTTTTGGGGGCTACATTCCTCCATACATTCAGAGATCAGGAATCAGAAAAGAAACTGACTTAACAGAAATGTAAAAAAAAAAAAGGTTAGAAGGGTTTCCAATACTAACCAGAATTTGTAAAATTGTGCATGTAAAACTCCCTAGTACTAAATCCTAACATGAAATGTCAACAATCTCTAGAAATTGTGCAGTCCAATAATGTGAACTACATCTGGTTAAGCTTGGAAACATTTTTTACCCCAGACAACAAAGAAAACTCCACTGTCACTGCACACACACAATGTGTCTATTTCCATTTAAAGTACTAAACAAGTACTGAACTCTATTAGTAAGTTGAGAATATTAAAGTCCTCATCACTCCTTTGCAGTTAAGCAGATCGGACGAGAAAAAATTGTATTGTATTGTATTGTTTTGCCAAAAAATATTGCAGCGACAAGTGTTTATTAAATAAAACAACTTTTGCATTAAAGTACACACAAAAAAGACAAAACATAAACAAAGCCCAGATTTTGGGCGAGATTTTGGACTGAGAAGCACAGAAGACATGAACTGTAGAGTCTACACAGAAATATGAGGATAAAATAACTCCAAAGCAATCTTCAGTCAATGATATAACTCTTTTTTTATAACAAGGGGCCTGAATGAATGTTTGGATTGGAATGGGACTAAAAACACTGTAATTACATTTACAGAAATAACAATTTATAAATTTGTACTGTAGATATTTTTAAATCAACTTGAGCAAATTGTTACTTACACATACAAGTATTTAAAAAGTAGTTTTGTTTAAGGTCTCAAGGGATTTTTCCAGTTTGAAAATGAAAATTGCAACCCAAACAAAGCGCAATGAGGGAGTATAAATTGATATGAAAACAAAACTACGTGTGGTTTTAAGGTAGTACAGAGACAATAAATGGTGCACATCATATCCTCATAAAGTGAATATCATACTCACAATGATTTATAATTAAGCTTAATGCAGTAGACTTTCCTGTCTCTTCTTTTTAAACTTGGGTGCACTGTCCGTTTAGTGTGTGACATTTGAATAAAAACAGGCATAAATAAAATATCACAGAGAAGATATCTCCCTAAGCTAAGACAGTTGTACCTCATTTGAAAATGCGAAAAGGTCTTCAGCCTCTTTGGGAATGGAACGTGTCTCGCCAGCTGAATGGCTTTGATCACTCTTTCAGTAATGGCAAATGCCTTAAGCGTTACCTGTGCCGTCTCCTGGCACATTCAAATTGAAAGGCCAGAAACTAATTACCAACTGCAGCTGCCTGACAAAGCTCCAATTCCAACTCATTTTCACTGTCAAACACAGACAGGAGGTTGATGCTGGAACTTGTCAAACTCAAGTCTCACTTTCGGAAAGCCTGCTTCCCTACCCCACCACCCACCTCCCTTTTTAAACGAACTGTCCAGCCCACTGCTATCTTCTGATGCTAGAAGAGTGCAGTGGCCCAGCGGTTCGTGAGGTAAATTGAATCTCGGAAGACGAGAGCCATACGGTTGGGGCTAATTTGTTTACAAGCTGGCTGATGGGGGCCACAGAGGGCCCCCATTGGGATTCAGGGGAACTGGCCTCTAAACCCAAGCTGAGGTGGCTCTGATAAATCTTATTTAGCACTCTGCCTCATACTGAGGAAGAAAAGTCAAGGTGCTTCCAGCACAGATCTACTCACACAATCACAGATACAGACGGGGAAAGATTTCCTCTGGCTCTGCTGCAGTTTTATATCTAGTTTCAACTGTGGCACCAGAGAAATTTGGCTAATTTGATTTATTTCTTGTGTACACAACATTCAGTTTCTCAGGGGCAGTGGGCTTAGGTGAGTCTTCATGGAATGGAACCCTGTAGCGTATATTAAAGATGTCTCTGAATTGTACTTCATGTAGTTAAGGACCTACTAGATGTCTTTGGATTATATAAGAACACCCACCGAGGACATACAGGAACTGAAAGCAACAGTTTGGCTTGAAGATGACAGTATTAACTACAGCGTATGATTTTCCTGAGTGGAAGCCAATTTATTCACAGGTTTCGATTAAAGGATAGTCACAATTGCTAAAAGTTCAATTGATTTAGTTAAAAAGCAGAAAGATACATGGATTGAAATTGAATTTTTTAATGGACATTCAAAGGAACAGGAAGATTCTTCTGGACAATATTTGATGATTGGTCTATGACCAGTGGGTCGGTTTTGTTAAATTCATATAACTGATTAAAAACATTCGCAATCTGGGAGTGAAATTTCTCAAAAGATAGTGGAAGGCGTTTTATGTCCAGTTTGATGATGACACAGTGATCCTAGGTCTCATTAACAGCATTATGCTAGATGATCATGGCACACATAACCTGGAGCATGATGTTAAGACTGTGGACATCGCAGCGGACAAAGATGTTAAGTTGTTCCTAATGTCCGAAAATGGAAACTAATTCAACATACAGTATATCACGAAGAGAATTAATAAGAAGATGCACTTTCTCAGACTGCTCAACATGTCGAACATCACCTCTTAATTCCACACCCAGTTTTACATAAGCACCATCAACAATTTCCTAATCACATCCATCAATTTGCTTCTTCGGCCCACCGCGAACAACGCCACATTATGCAGGCAGCCAGCCAGCTCACAGGACAGCTGTAGGTGTTGTAAAAGAACCGCATGATGTGGGAGCTGGGAACACAACAAGAAGGAAAGAACTGGGCCCCTACACATCCTGCTTTAGGACAGTCCTGTCTGACTGCCGATTGTGCTCCACCTGACACCTGAAGAGGGTTTTCCCAGGGGGCTACCACTCTCCTCAGCAACCCAACGCCATCTCCAACACAACCACCCCACCCATATGCACACATTATTGACACAATAATGATTGTACAATACTATCCAACCAAACTTCTTGAATTCTGTGTAGTATGTAATCTACTCTCCTCTAATTATTTAAAAAAATGTTCTTCAACTGTCTCACCAAGCACAAGTTTCGGATTCTGAAGTAAGGTGGTCACAGCCAAAGCTTGTTTGAATTGGTAAGGGTGTGCTTTATGTCTTATGGATTAATCATATCATTATATGAGGCAGACTGTGCTTTCTCTCTTCCAAGGGTTGTGAATGTAAAATAAAGAGATAATGATTGCTGTGATTGTAAAAGATTCTTAGCAGTGAATTATGAAATTGTCACTTACAGTAAATCAAGAGCAGCAACAACGCTATACTGCTGGATGCACAGTGATGTCGGGGAATAAATCACAGGAAGCTGCCAACTCTAACATCAACTCGAGCAATATGAAAGAAATTCTTAATAAGTAACAAAAGCCAATATGCCAATCTTACCAATGAAGTATTTCATCATTCAGCTGCCAACTCCATCCCATTGATTTATGAATATATCGTTTAGTAATTGATTGGGTGGTTTGCTGTAGGCCCTTGTTAATATTTCATCTGACCTCACATTGAATTGGAGTTTATCATATCTGACAGATGACTTCGCTGTGTGAAGGAATGCTGATGTAAAATAAAAACTGTTGCTCGCCTCTACATTTCATTAAAAATGAAAGGTAGAAAACACAGAACCTGCCAGAGGTGAGACGTAATGAGCAGGAACAGGCACCTGGGTCCTCATAGGCGTCTATTCATTTAGTGTTCCACGCAGCTTTGTCTAAAAAACATTATATTTTGCATAATTCATGAACAGGAGCTAAAACATACCAACCCTGTCCAACTGGACGTAGCATTTTCAGTATTGAAATTGGACAGATCCTCTCGGGATCCATCAAATTCCCTGATAAATATTTGTGATCCCTTCCTCCTTGAACTCTGGTTTCCTAACGCAGTCCAGATGTGCATGTTAGATCAACTGGGGACTTTAAATATTCTGTAGGTGTGAGTGTAAATAGTTTTCTGTCTGCGAATGTCTCTCTGTGTTGGCCCGGACATAGACTGGAGACCTGTCTGGGCTGTGCACTGCCAGAACCTTGAACCTCTGTTGCCAAAGATGTTGGTCAGAGAAGAGACCAACAAGCCAAAGCCTTTGTTGTCTGGTCACTTTGTCCTGGTGGTTCTTAATTTCTTCACAACTGTAACATGTATTGAAGCCACAGTGCACGTTTCTATGCCCTTCGTCGATCTCCCACAGTTTTATTACAGCTGGAGTGTTTTACTAAGAGATTTTTCCCTGTCATGTAGTGTGAGTTGTTGGATTGTATGTGTACTGACGTGTGCCTTTCTGAACTCTTTCCTAACAGTGGGCTACAGTGAACGGCGACAGAGTTCTAGACACATCCCAGAAACAACTAAAGCAAACAGATGCATTTGATTTAAAATTAGAATGCCATAGCATTCCATAGGGTCGAAATGAGGGTTTCTGGTTGTCATATTAACAAGTATTTATATTATTAGTTTTTTAAATGAGCTAAAATTAGGTGTCCAACACAAAAACGTTTGCAAACGGTGAAAGGTCTGAATTTTCCCAAAGGTACTGTACGGTATAAAGATTTTCCTATACATGTTTTATGGAATATTTAATATGAATAATGTCATACAGCAAGTGTAAATGTATAATATGTAGCACATGTACATGAATTTATATGATATGTTATCATCCAATATGCAGTAGGAATTATCATGTAATAAATATGCCCGCGCTTCCATATCCATTATAATGTGGATAATTCAGTCTTCATTACCATTCGTTATGAGCAGCATCACATTATAATTTTGTGAAATTAGATCATATCACGAGGCGGCAGGAGCAGGAAAGACAACCGATAGGTCTGTGGTGAAGGGTTCCTCCCTACAGCGATGGGATGTTACGAGCGGGTGGATATTATCTCCTCTGACACTCATTGTGTAGCTGACTCCCTTTGCGGAGGCATAGGCCTGGAAGCATTGTTGGAATTGATTTAGTGAAAAAGGCCCAATCTTTGGACACTTTGCTGCTATTGACTGTGGCTTCAAATCAGAAATTCGAACAGAACTCAGTGTGGGATTTAATTAAAACTCAAAAGAGGGAATGACTGACACTGCGGACAGGGTAGTTGCAAGAAATCAATTGTCCAATGCAAATGAGTTTCAAATCCCCTCTTTGCTTTCCACTTCCATTATTTATTTATCTTTTTTTTTCCTCCTCCACAGCTCGCTGCGGCATACTTAACTGGGGGCACAGCTCTCTCTTTATTCAGCAGTTAAGAAGATAGGCAAATGTTTTTAAGCTCATTACTAAAATGTGTGTCATTACGATTTGGTTTGCCACCCTATTTTCATGTCATTCAAAAGAGCCTGTCAAAGATCCAATTACTGCCAATATGAAAAGGAGATCTTTGAAAAGAAAAATCCAAACTAAAACACATTTCTATCAAATAAAAGCGCTATTCATAATACTGTAGATGCTGTGGTGCTTGGTCCGTTTTGTTTGTTGCTAGTGTATTTTCTTATTTTTGCGAGTTACCACCCAAATGTAAATGAGACGTCAAGATATTTCCGGCACAGATACAGTGCAGTTTGACAGCTGAACATAAGTCAGTTATCTGAAAATATCAACAGTAAACGTAAAGTTTTGATCTCAGTTCCTTTGGATGAGAGCAGCAGGTTCTATCTAGCATTGACATTTTGCACCCACATAAAAAAAATAAAAACCATACAGTGAGAAATCCATTCTTGAGAAGTTTGTGTTAGGGAAGGGCTCATTCCTACTCCTAACTATTCCTGTTACTTTATCCGCATTGGGAGCCACTAACTAAACAAGAAGAAGAAGATCAGGCAGGCTGAGGAAAAGTGAGCCCACCAAAAGGCAAAAATGACTGTTGCCTGGCAACATCAGCCCACAATTTTCGCTTTGCTTATTGTAGTCTGGCAAACCTGAATAGGCATATTGCTCGGGAGACATAATTTCAACTGGGCTGTACAGAGACAGAATGGATGATTGACAGCTCTCTTTTTCAAACATCAGCAGCTATTCATGTATCTCTGTGGATGATGGCACATCTCTCCAAGCTGCCATTGGTGTTGGCTTTGACGTTTCTTCTAAATTATCAACCAAAATGGGTTTTTAATTAAATTAAACGGACAAAAGTACTAGAAATGTACATCTATAAGTTTGCTCTTTAGCCTGCAATCATTTAGAAATTAAAGTGATTTTAAAATTAAAGCCGTACATGTTCAAACGGTAAAATATGAACTGGAAAATTAATTTAAATACAATTTTAAACAGAAAAAAATGTATCATAAGTGGAATACAAGATGTTATTTCTTTTCTCTTGGAAAATTAATTATTTAGGGACTGAATAAATAACACCTGTTCACCATGAACTTTGCGCCAGTAAAATGGTTTTACTGCAAAAAAGGGCTTGAGCACCTCTGGCACCATGACAGGATAAGTGATTAGGATAATGGATGAACATAATGGATGTACCAATTCTTTTATTGTATTTCTTTTCCTACTGACACATTCCACCTTCCGTATTTGTTACTATTAACATTTTTCAGACTTGAACCTCAGGTGAGAACAGACATTGCAAATTGAAAAAAAAAAAAAAAAACCCAAACAAACAAAAGCTACGTAACTGTAACTAAAAAAAACCCTGATGTGAGCAGAACTGCGCTGAGCAGCACCAGTCTTCAGAGAGAGATTCATCCGTTGTTAGTGTGGCAGGAGACCAACTTATGACTACAATTCCGTGAGGTTAGTGCTGGTGGCACATTTCTAGCCAAATGGTCATTATCATAAATATGTGGGGGAAGTTCTTTTCATCGCTATTACCATGTAGATTTCTACTGAATAACATCGAGTGAAAGGGGCCAGCCTTGACCTTCATCACCTTCCCAGCAGCTAATAGTGCGTAATCATTGATAATTGGCAGCCAGCAGCATTTACAAAAGGGCCAGTGATTAATGCTAATTAAGAACGGAAAGTGTGTGTGCGTGTGTGTGCGTTGTCATGTGCGAGTGAATACTTGTGCGTCTAACCTCGCCTGTTCACCGAGCGTGGTTTCACCAACCTGCTGCAATCAAATATTTCAAATGTTCGAAAAGGTGAGCGGCGCCGCGGTCCGGCTGCTTAAACCCGGCCTCTGCATCACACGTGAAGTAAGAAAGGAAGGCTGACAGAGAGGGAGAAAGAGTGGTCTCATCTCTCCCTTTGGATCTGTTTGGCGTCTCAGCTCTCTGAGGAGGAGTGCCAAGTCAGCACTGAACTGAATGACAGACACAGAGACAGAGCGAAATCTGGTAGTAAAGTGTGTCTGGGAACGCATCTCAAAGAGGAGAAAACAGGAGCTTTTTTATGGCACAGCTGTCAAAAGAAAGGAGACGAGAAAGGAAGCTTTATTTGATGCGCTGATACTGACCACACAATTGGAGGCGACAAGTCAGTGTATATATGAAAATATATTTTACTAGTAAAACTAATAACTAGTATTCGTTTTTTTTTTTGTCTTATCCTGTTTTGAACATATTCATCATGTGCTGCTTCCATGTCACCTGTTAATAAATAGATAACCAGAATTAGTACCCTTTTTAATTTAATGATGAGTTAGATTTCAGCCTAATAGTCTGTCATACCAACCACCACCAGCATCTTCTTTGGTTCATTCTGAAACTCACTTCTTCTGTTTCCATCTTGGAGTAAAGGATGAAATATACTTTATCATATATCAATGTGCATACCCAGTTCACGTTCAGATACATTTGCACGTGTTTCTTTTATGCTTGGCAAAAGATATTTGTGTCCAAACGAAGCAGTATCATGTTTAACAAACCTCAATCTGCCAAAATGAAGATATATATATATATATATATATACACATACATGTATATATATTTGTATATATGTATATATGCCTATATACACTTTAACTGTAGTACCCTTCTCTTTGTAGGTCCACATTTAACATTTATATCAATAGAGGAGTAAAATTCTGCCTTAAGAAGCACGACTCATGATTTTTGGTGAATAATACTTTGCTTTTGGATGGAAGAAACAGTGGAGCGATGTGTCTGGCTGATGTATTTTTTTTGGGGGGGGGACAACAACAGAGTTCTGTCCCCAGTTCTTGGCAAATCAGTGCAACAGAAGAGTCCACAGTACAGACAGCAACATGACAATTTGCAGCTTCCTATCAGACATATCCTCAGTTGGGTGCCGATGAAAGTCCGTGTGAGCTGACACAGCATTTAATCTTTACCTGCACATTGGCGCTGTGTGTCACAGCCTTTAACAGTGAGGTCATATTAATACAGAGGAGGAGTTTCTATACGTTGACGGGCCCCTACGTTGGATCCCGACAGACACCGAGAAGCTAAACTTTACTTTAAATGAACTCAGAGGGAAACATGTTTTTGTGCAGCTACCTTCTTTATTTAACATGCACAGAGAGTAATTAATCTGGAGAATCGGTTTGCTTCAGTACATTTCAAAACAGCTGTGCCCGTTAATTTGAAAATAGGATAATGCGGTGAACAGATTTCTGCATCATGCTGCTGCAGTCCACACTCAACCAGGACACTTTAAAGAGAACAAATGGTCCCAATTCCTGACACAATGTAAAATTACCTTTTAATTTAGTGTTAAGTATGACAGCGATTCAGTATTTTAATAATTCATTATTGCTGCTTCCTTTTTCTTTCTACTGTCCATCAGGAAACGCTGAAGTCCCTCTGCTAAATTCTTAACTTGAACCCAACATCTTTGACCTTCAGGCAAGATCAGATTACTATTTAATGCAGAAAAGAGTGCCAGTCATGCTGTGATGAACACCTGTGTCTTAAACTGTCTTTTAAAGGCAGCTTAAGTGCCGGAGAGTGTATTCCTCTCTCGTGACAGACTAAGATGTTCTCAAGACAGGGCTTTAAAGGCCTTAATAAAAATATGCTCACCTCCAGTTGGTGTGGACAGCTTTGCCAAAGGTTTTACTCCATTTCACTGACACTTAACAAGAACCTGGAGAGGATCCCACTTATTCAACATTACCGCTCCACTGGCGGCCTCATTATCTTCCACTGAAAAGCTGCTGAAAGGCTCTGGAGACAGATACAATATGAGGGGAAGACAGGTTTCAGCTCCGACAGAGCTAATGCTGTCAAACCAGAAATGTTATGGACTGGACTGAAAAATATATATACCCCACCTATATATCCTCAACATGTGCTTCTAGGAGAAATGAGAAAAGCAACATCCCCCAGTGAACCCGCCAAGACGTTTAGGCCAATATCAACAATCTAGCGTTTCTGCGAGTGTCAAAAAAAAAAAAAGCAAGCCTTTGGTTGACTGAGATGAAGAAACAAGAGCGTCTACACCAACGTTTGGCACGGCGAGTCTTGTCTCAGCCCTGTGGAGCTTGTTTGAAGTAGCTACTGATGTGCTGTTATTTATGCAGAGCAAGACCGCAGAGACCACAAGCGGAGAGCAGTGTGACCCACATTCGGCAGACTTGAAAGTGCTGCTCATTGCCAAGTTTAACAGAGGGCAAAAGTACACAAAAGGGCACGGCCGTTTGTGCAGGGCTGCTCATCCTGTGCGGCCGGTCGATAAAAATAGGGAGCACCTAAAGGTTCGGTGCAGAACAGGAAATGAACGAGACATTTAAAAAAAGCGAGCGTGCTTTCGGAGAGAACATGTGGGGATTCTGTTGTTGATTTGGTGACATTTTGGTGACATCTTGTGATAAAGGGCCCTTGTTTTGGGGAGCAACTACATACCTACAGACATTGGAATACAAATTAGAAAATGCTTTGGGGAGTAAAGACAAGTTGAAATCATTCAACTGTCTGAGTTTGGAATTATTATTACCTTGTGAATTATTTACCTTGAGAACAATGAGTTTTTTTCATAATCAGTTTGATTCACACCATGCAGGGGATATTGCGAGAGAGATCCCAGAGATCAGTTGATCAAAGACTAGATTCCAATTCTTCTATGTCCATTTTCTACATTTGTGTCTGTGCACAACACAAGCTCTTCATCTACTCAGCCCATAGCAGTGACTCATGCTCAGTCTAAATACCCAAATGTTCTTTTCCAATCCAAACATTATTAAAATATTTTAAATAACATACACTTTACATTTGCTAAAAAAATTACCTGTTATCATTAGGCTACAAATATGCCAATGGGAATGTCAGAAGTTTTTAGGTCAAGGCCTACATTTAAATATTTCAATTAAATAGTGAAATTCTCTACGACTGTGTTGTGGGAATTATCAACAACATCAGCCACGTGTGATTATATTTACAGCTTTGCAAACCTGACACTTAGCATCAGAATTATGCCTAAATTATTTCTGCCACTTGAGTATTGAATGCGCAATAACTGACTCTGTTCACACAGTAAAAACTGCAGAGGTGCACATCAAGGAACTGGGTAAATGTTTTTAACGTTAACGGAGTACATCCTGCTGAGATTATAAACCTGTTTTACAAGTGAAACCTGGATTAAATAATAAAGTGATAAATAAAAATACGCTAATACTTGCACATCACTCAGACAGAAAGAATCCATGTTCCCACTAAATAACTTACACCTTTTCCTGCTCTGCAGCACAGTCACACACAAACACACACCTGTTTAAGACCATACAGTACCTAATGTTTTGAACAGCATTCATTACTTATTTAAATGATCTGACTCAAAGATATACCCACTTACTTAAGCATATCAATATATATATATTTTTATATTATAATCATACTAATGTACGTCTAAAAATGTCGCCTGTCATGCTCCTTCTCCACGTTCTTGTACATTTGTTTATAATCATACACAATTATTTGCCACCTACTGGTCAGAATTTCAGGCCCAATACTCATGTTTTATTTAGTTAGTTTATGTCTAAAGTTAAATAAAATTTGCATATGATAAGAATAATGGTATTAAACAATCTGTTCTCAAAAGCAGGGATGTAAAAAGGCGGTACAATTTGTCGCAAGGTGCACGTTCACGTCATTGTAGGACAGCTTCCATATGACACAGCGGAAACGACTTCACATACATGCAAAACCGACAGTATCAGTTAGAGTAAGGGATTAAAACTATACAATGCAAACTGTAAAAAAACTAAACGCTATATTTAATGACAATGTCATACACGTACTTTCTTACTATAAAGAAGGAAAGGAAAGTCCTGTGTCTTGTATTATCCAACAACCATGCCCTGGTCTATGATATTGCTTTAGGAGTCAAAAATTGATGAGGTACAACCACCTTCTTCTAAAATGATGTTCCTATTAACTACATTAATCCAGACCACACTGTTTTTCTAAACTTAACCAAGTGCTCTGCCAAAACTGTAAAATGTTTAGTAATGCTCGAGTCACAAAAGTTAGATTTCATACTCCAAAACCACATATTTCAGGGGGGAAAAAATATTCTGGACATATTTGCAATCTGTTTATATATTTGTAATTTGCCATTTAGGTGAATAAAAAAAAATACCCTCAATTTGTTAATACGAAACACATTCAAGCTGCAATTGCTGACATTCCCTGCAACATTTGGTGGTTGCTGTTTGGCTGCATGGAAATGTACGTTTTAGGAGACGGGTCGGGGAGAAAAAGAGCAGAAACACAGATTTCACCTGCATTAACTGTACTGTTTGCAAAATTTCAATCTGTGCCAGTATACACACCAGCAGCTGCCTTTTTATTGTCACTCTCAAAGGCTCATTTTCTGTTCTGCTACCATCTTTTAATATTTAAAGAAAATACATTTTAGATAAATATGTATTAAGGGAAAGTTATTCCCTTAATTTGGTTGTTACAAAACCAAGTCAGTACATGGAAAAAACCAAACGTGCGGAGCTGTGCTTAAAACGAACAGGTGTGCATCATATTTTATTGAGCTCCACATCAAACACACAGACCAGCTCAAACTGTGAGGACGTCTCTCTCACTCCGTCTCTCTCTCTCTCTGCTCTTTCATGAGAAGTTTGTTCTCTGTGGGACGACTTGGGATGATCTCTCTCGACAAGGATGTGGGTATTGATGCATTAGATGTGACATTTGCTTGCTGATTTTTGAAACTGCCAATTGCAAGTTTGAAAACTAAAACTTTATTATGGGTTTAGAAAGTGTGTTTTGTTCTTCACTGTGTGTTTCAGCAGATCCCTGTTCTCCTCTGCAGACCCAGGCCACTTTTTCCCCAGCCTCTTTTTCTCTTGCCCTGTGGAACTGCCAGTCGGCGGTTAACAAGGCCGACTTCATTCCAGCTTTTGCTTCACAGTCAGCTGTTGATCTACTCGCACTTACAGAGACCTGGATCACCGCAGAACACGCCCACCCCAACTGTGCTCTCCACCCTTTTTGCCTTATCTCACCCCCTCACCCATCAGGTCAGGGGGGTGGGACTGTGCTTCTCATTGCTTACACCTGGAAGTTTTCTCCGACAACACCCCTCAACACGCTGTTGTCGTTGGAATATCTAGGTATTAGAATTGCTGCACCAGTTACAGTGATTATGTTCTACCGACTGCCGGGCCAGCTGGGGAACTTCTGCGATGAGCTTGATAACTCTCCCAGTTCCCTGAAGACGGCGCTACTCTCATCATCTCCAGAGACCTCAACACCCACCTGGACAAACCTCAGGCGGCTGGCGTGCTTGCTCTTCTGAATGCGTTTAACCTTAACTGGTCTCCACTCCTCTGACCCACAAAGCTGGCAACAACCTGGACCTCATTTTCCTGCTCTCAAACCATCTGAACACCTGCTATCTGGATCCAATCCCTTCCACTCTCCTTTATGTTCTTGCACCTACACTAATACCAGCCACTGCAAGATCACCAACTCTTCTCTCAAAACAGGACCTTTTTGGACCTCAGTCAAGCAGGCCCAGATTACTCAACTGCTGAAGAAGCCTTTCCTTGTGGAGAAACCAAGACCAGTCTCTCTTCTTCCATTTCTGGCCATGACCCTGGAACGAGCAGATTTACTTTCCCAGTCTTTCTTGCTCGAAAAAACCTTCAAGGTATCCTGGCATGGGCGTGTTTCTAACTCTTATAACCTCTCCACCGGTGTACTGCAGGGCTCAGGTCTTGGTCCTCTTCTTTTTCTATCTATACCTCTTCCCTGGGCTCTATCATCCATTCACATGATTTTTTTTTATCATTGCTATGCTGACGACACACAGCCTTCCCTGTCCTTTCCACAGGATGACTCCACAGTCTCATCACGCATGGCCGTCTGTCTCTCTGAGATCTTTGCTTGGATGAGAGAAAGACGCCTTCAGTTTAACCTCTCCAAGCCTGAAGTCCTTGTCTTTCCAGCCAGACCTTCGCACAACATAACATCAGCATGTGGCAGCTCGCCTCATTTAGTCGCCTCAAGTTTAAAGCTCTGTCTCTTACCTACAGAGTGGTCAACTCTACAGCTCCGGCTTACCTCAACTCAAACATTCAGGTCTATTATCCCTCCCTGTCTGGTGGTCCTAGGACCACACAGAAGACACCAAGGAAAGGTCTTTTGCTCAGTGATCCTATAATAGTGGAATGATATTCCAATATTTAAAAACTGCTGAAACAGAACTCTTCTGCATCTCCCTTTGCACTTACTAATAAAAAGAAAAAACGTTTTTGCTTTTTCTAGTACTTTAAATGTAAATGTAAATGTACATCTTATGAAACGGAAAAACGTCTTCTGATTTCACATTGCTTTGATGTTTCTCCTTGACTTGATTTTTGCCTGCCTTGTACCTCACTTGTAAGTCACTTTGGATAAAAGCATCTGACAATTGACTAAATGTAAATGCAAATGTAATGGTAAGGGAGATAATAAACATGAATGAATTGTTATACAATGTAGCAGTATATTTTGTGTAGTCTGTCTTTTGAAATTTTAATCAAAAAACAACATTTGTGTGTGGTTTCATAATGCACACTGCTGATTATGAATATGCTTATAAATTCGTTTTGACTACAGAGAGAAAAGATGAGTATTAATATATAAGCTGAGCTGGATTTAATTGTGATCAGTGTTGCTGCATCAGGCAGTGAGAGAAACATTTATTTTCCTCTATGAAAATGATGAGTACTTGTTTCTGCAAAGTTTGAAAAGTGGACTTTGGGTCTTTTTCCAAAGGGGTCGGGGAGTCACCTAAACAACTGTTGTGCTCCACACTGTGTTTACAGTGCAAACCAGACTCCATTTCCCTCCCTGAACGTCAAAGCCAATGCTGGCTGGCAGTCAGAAGGGAATTAATTACACACTCACAGATTCACAGTTCTGACTGCAAACACAATGAGTTCAACACAAACAAACACTGGTCAGCATTCATTCCCGCAGATGAATAAAACAACACCAGTCATTATCTACGCCTCTCATCTCTCCTTTGTCTCAGCTGCTTCACTTTGCCCAGAATTTGCTGACAGCTTTTATTGTGCAGTTCAATATCGCATACAAAAATGCATCTGATTCCTTTCTCTCCACGGTCATACTGCCACAAGACACTCAACTATCGCTTAACTCTCTCCCTCACTAATGAATGCATACATAATGCATCATTGTAATGCGAGGCATTTTCTTCTGAATAGCCCAGATTGAAGTAAATTGGATATGATTAAATCCATAAAATCATCCTTTGTCAGGTTTTGTCTCAGCAATAAACTTAAATGCTTGTTGATCAAACAAAAATGCTACTGTGTGTGATAGTATACCATTGTTGAACAGACAAAAAATGGAAATGATTATGGTCTCGCATTCATTAAGTGCTCTTACAGGCTGAGACACATGAAGCTTCATTATAGAAATGCTGAATGAATATCATTAGATCCCTCCTAATTTCCCCCCCGCTTGACTCATTGGAAAAAGCTTTTGTACTTGACTGAGTGAACAGCATATCATAATTTACAGTGCTATGGTAAAAGTAAGAAAACTAGTATGCCAAGTTGGTAGGAACATCATCGTAGTAAAACAAGGTGTTTAGTGTGTTTTTGCTTTTTGTTCTAGTTGAATTCCCATTCCTTAATTGTTCTCTGTGGGGTTTTAAGGCCAATTAATGTTTTCTGTTTCCGTGTGTCTGCAAGTGTTTACACTCTGTACATTTCTTCATCTGGCCAAGTCTGTGAATGTCGAGGGGGGTGGGCGGGGGGGGTGGTATGCTGGGTAAGCAGAAAACCAGGAATTAGCCTTGAGAGCTCCATGACACTTATTTTCTATGCATGAGGATCTCCACGCATTCACATGCATGTACACAGATGGAGTGATAAACAGCTCTACTAATAGATCTTTTAAACACTTAATATGCCGATAAAATTGTGGTGGTAACGCACAAAAAGGATGTGGGTGCAAACGGGGTGGGACAAGCCCATTGTGTCATAACTATCCCAAGGGGGTCTAACTGCAGGTCCAGTTCTGTAGGCCAGTCCCAAGAGAGTGGACCCCATAAGTGAGGTGTGTTGCAGTACTTGGTGTCCCTCACATGAGATGCATCACTTCCTTTTCTGGCAGAAGTATTTTTTAAATGTGTGAAAAGTGAAGTAGCAACAAAGGAAACCGAAAAAAGAGTCAAATGTAATGAAAGTTTTACTAGGCAAATTCAGACTTTAAAGTGTTTGTATCCAACGATAAGATTAGCAACAAGAGCAGGATCAAGTGTTAATGCTAATGTATATTTAAAGACTAGCGTGGTTTAGTTTTATGATAATCGTTCTGCAAATTAAGTATTTTAATCAGATTCAATGGCACTTTAACTATTATGTTTTTATTATGCACATATTCAGGGCTTTATATAACAATGTATTTTCACATGAATAAAATTATATTATAAATTATGTTTTTAACTGAAAAAAATATTATTTCTAAATTATCAAAGGTCTTTGGAAGAAATAATCTGGTACTAAACGTGACATACATATCTTACATCTGGGACTGGCTGGTTGGTTGGTTGCGCCAGAAAACAACTAGTTGCTCTCACGTTTCCCATTACAACATTATAATGTTACAATTTTTAGTGTTGAGTGTTGAATTTTACCATGGTATTTAGAACAAACAGGAATTATGAGTAAATTAAAGTGTCTGATACAGTTGAAGCAGCAACAATAGAAGAAGCAGAAGAAGAAGAATCAACATTGAAAATGTTATCAATTCCTGATTTAAAGCAACTGCACAAATTAAACCTAATTGCTTTTCCACACTGGGACAATCGTATTATTTACTTTGTCAGGCACAACTGAGGGTAAGTGACATTCATCCATACAGATTCAAACAATACTTATTCAGTGTGATGGAACCTGGAAAGAGATTCTGGCACTTCCTAGGAGATTTTTACATCCTGCTGTGATGTGGCATGAAGCTGTTCAACATTATGCAAATATCATCAGGAGTGACGTCCCTGTGACTGTGCCGAGGCTTTTGGCATCTTGGCTACGATAAAGCAACGTTACTTCAAATAAGACTTTGACATTCAACACAAATGTTATGAGTTACCAAATTGATTTATGGAAGCACTTAACTTGGTAGAAATACTGTGTTGTATGCCCATATTGTGATGAAAAAAAATAAAAATAAGAACAAACACCTGTTTTGTCAATCCTTCCCATCTGCCATCCCTAGTGTTGCTCATACAGTGGGTGATATTAGCCTGACAACGAATCAGTGTGTGGTCAGACTTCAGCCCGTGCAGCTGCAGAGTCGCCTCATGCTGAGTTCAGACATACGAAGACAAAGAACCAGACTGTTTCTCATCTGTGAATCTGTAACTTTCCAACACGTTTAAAGCTCAAAATATAACACGCTTCAAAGGGAAAGATTATGATTTTACCAGAATGCTAAAGGGAGAAGAGGCTCATCATGTTGTTTAGTGGCCTGTCAAATGGAAGCTTCCTTATTTAATGTTTTCAGAGGAGTTCCTATAGTCAGTATATTTGCACTGTAAACCCTCTGTCACGTACTGCTTTTCATTAATCTGGTGACTGAATGTCTCGGCTTCATGTCTGAATGACCATCCTGGTCTCAATCTACTGTAACTAGGTCAGACCTGCCATTTCCATGTCACTTTTAAAATGGTACAAGTAGGGCCTCGCAGTCTGGTTGTTTCCGAACAGTTATCAGAATCTGATGTGTAGAAATAAAGGAAAAGCCTGAAAAAAATCATAAAGTTCATATTCAAAGTCACCATCGAAGGCAAAGCACATTGTTGATATAGATGAAGGATGAGGAAGAGAAGTGAGGGAAACGTCTGTGCCCGGCAGCTGGAGACGTGCAGGACAGGCTCCAATCACGCGTCCGCACAAAAACATTAAAACACTCATCAATCTAATCATTGACACTATATGCAAGACACATTAGAGTGAAGCTATTAAAGAATTTAATGCTGCAACTCGATCTGAAATTCAAATCTCTGGTTGCCGCGTGCATTAATTAATTTATTATGCTGAAACTGCAGCTCAGATCATTAGTCTGTTATTATGGTTTGTAAGAGAACACACAAACTCCTATCACATTAGTGATGCTGGTGCATAACATGTCCTGAAGAAAATAAGTTCAAGTGTTCAATCACTGTCTCATCTTTACTGTCTGTGCAATAAGGCTGACACAAACTGAGCCTATTGTTCACGTTAATGAAGTCTAATGTTGAAATATCAACTCTTTGTGATCAGTAGATTATTTTTTACACCACACTGGTCCTTGCTTAGCTTTTAACCTCCACTAACCTCCTGCATGTATATGTTGCCTGTACTGTGGCTTTTTCTGTCAAGGTCATGGAGATGTCTGAATAAAGTCTTGAAGTCTCTGAACAACACAAAGCTGTCACTTTAATAGATGGATGAAAGTAGCCACGTTACAAAAGCGCTTATTTATCTTTTTAATTTTCTTTTACAGAGTCTCTGTTCCAGCATTGTTCGGTCTGCAGCCTGTAAACAAATAAAGAACAACTATCGGACTCTTTGATAGTGTGCCCCTTTGCCTATAATCGTTTCTGCTGGCACCCCACAGGAGGAGCCACAATTTTCCATTCAAGATGCAATGCCTACATTTCAGTGTCAGTGCACTACTCCAAATGATACTGAAAAGGAAAACCCACATTCATCCATACCTTTAAGGATTATGCTCTACAGGAAGTTACACAGCTGCTTTATGCTTATAGCAGCAGGTGAGTAAAAGGAAAATTGTGTGACAAGCTACGCTACCACACATTGCACACTATCCCCTCTTCATACCCTGCCAGGAAAGTGTGGAATGGGCAGAATCTGAGACACTTTTTTCCCCTAGCAGAGCAGGGCCTGTGATCCTTGAGCTGAAGGAGCTTTGCTTTCCCAGACACGCTTCCTGCACATGCAGCAATACTGGGGAACTCAAGCCTGATTGGAGAAGACAGGCCGGTCCACTACTGCCAGCAGAGTGTTCAGGATTCGGCATATGCGACGGCGTCCTGGCAGGGACATCAGCCCACTGGGCTGTGATTGGCAGCGGGATCCAGCATGGCTCACTAGCAGCACACCTGATGACAGGGAGGTTCAGCCAGATAAGACTGTCTTGATGCTGCCCACATGACAGCCAGCCATAATCATACATTCTTCTAAAAGTGCTGCCTGTACCCTGGGTATATCTACATGAGGCTGGAGGAAATCACTCTTCGGCCAAACACGGGTCTCTTTAGCTCGGCGGAGTGATGGACGGCCAGGCACGCAGGGCAGCCTGGTCAACAAATAGCTCACACTCGCGTGGTCCTTCACTGCAGAGGGCTCGTGTCAAAAGCAATGCTTGACACCCTGGCTTTGAAGCCTAATGAAATTAGGGTTGTGAGCAGACAGCTGGTTAGAGAGGGGCGCGTGGAACCTAGAGTGCATTATTAAGTGTAATGAATGTCAGCGTACCGAGCTCATCCGACACATCAGGTGCCAATTATAGAGGTGGGCCCTGGTGTGGTTCTAAACTCAATGCACGAGGGAGGAGCTCTTTGGCCTAACTGATATTTGCATCATTAACTCTGAGAAACAGGAGGAGACGGCTAGAAACCGTCCTCGCCTCCAGGCCTCCGAGGGCCCTCACAGGGGCACAGGGACGCGCCGTCACCCCTCTGTACCTCTGCAGAGCGCACTCCTTACCTATTATTGATGAGGCTGAGGGTGAATAGAATATGAATGGGAGACTGTCGGAGTGACATTTGGAGGCGATTAGATACTCTTGTGCACCATAGCATAAAATGTTTGGCAGGGCCGTTCATTCATTAGTCAACACAGAATAGCGCTTCAAATCTTCACGCATAAAGAGGTAAATAAAGCATTCATAGATATCATTGCCTCGGGCAGCCGGAGCAAACACTATTGATTTTTCTGGAGTGTTCTAAAATAATGGTCACAGATGTGTCAAGACATTCATCAAACCGTCTCTATGAGCCAAATCCTCAATGCAGTAAAAAGCCAATATGCTGCTCTGTTCTCTCAGAGTAATCAGAAATCTGGGCCAGTGTTAGTGGTGACAGTTTAGCTACTTGCTACAATATACTGTCAACACACACACACATTCACACACACACACACACACACACACAAAGACAGAGGCAGAGAAAGCAACCACACAAGCACCAGCATTTTTTCCTGTTAGTGAAAAACAACATGTGCAGCCTTTTTAAACTCTACATTTCAAGCTCCAGTTTTCATAGGTAGACTGGACACACTGCAGATAGTGTGTTCTAATTTAAGGTTCCGGGATTCAATATTGTCTTGTCAGCAATGTGAAAATTCTCTTCAAGCTGAAGGATATTACCTACAGATTTATAAGTCCTTCCAAGTCCACTGCAAACCAACAAGCCTCAAGGTGCATGTTGTCTACTCTTTCAATAATATGTAATGTACTTGCTGCTATAAAGCAGATTCTCCCAAGGCACCACCAACTGTCTCACAATATATTCTTGGGTTGGTTCGGTGGCAGTCATTATTAGGCCGATACATCACAGTAAACAACAAAAACAGCAACACAAGGCTACGGGGACTTTTTGTAACTGTTCACGCTGAGCGTTATTGAAGAACATGTCAACTAAGAGTTGGACCACAATGTTTGACCCCACCCGACCACATGGGACTGTGCACTGGGAAGAAAGAGTGACGGCTATAATTGATTGCTCCATGCATGGTTTCTAATGCCCTCACCCACGATTAAATACGCACTCGACAACAAGGGAACAAAGGGGGCGAAGGTGAGGGTTGTAACAAAGGTGATTATTGCAAAACAATTTTCACATAACTGATGTGTGTTCAAGCAAGTGGAAAGTTTCCACTGAGGAATATAGCCCACTGTTTGCCTTTGGCAATCAAAGCACCATCGTGATTGAACACTTTCAAGTGAAGCTGATGAAGATGAAGCAAATCTGCTTTTTCTATAAAGGGCTATTCCAAAATATTATTTTGTTGTGTGGGGTTCTGAGCCGTCAAGATGAATGGGAATTGTATTTTTACATCTAAGGCAGAGAAATTTAATATTGTGAATAGAGAGACTAATTTATAGTTCTTGTTCAAGTTCAGCTGTGCTCAGATGTAACAGCAATATCTTAGAAGGTTTACTCACCTAATTGAAGAATCAGTGGATGACGGCCGTTAGCAACACATAACAGAAGGAGAAAAGAAAAAAAAAGGGACATTAGTGACGTAATCATTGAATCAGCAGCTTTATTACTAATTTAAACATCTCTGCAATCATCAGTCACCAAAACACTGCATCTGGCATTAATAAATGTAATGTAACAACCGTTTGCTTGCCCTGTCCATTGTGACATTTGTACCATCAGCAATAAGCCACAGAGTGACAACTCTCTGGAGGTCTACAGAGGCTGCCTCTCTGCTGCGCTCCCAATTAGAAGTCTTCACCTGCCCAGCTGGGGATGGAGTCAAAAGTCCTTCCATCTGTCAGACCCCGGGCACTACCACTGTCATATCACTCTTCAGATAGGCCATTGAGGCCAACAGCCTCTGCCTAAAAGCCCTACATTTCCATGGCCATCACAGCTTGCTTGAATTGTTTGCCGCACTTTGACAGGCTCCTTTGAGGAAGACGCGTACACCATAAATACGGCATGTCAGACAACTCTCGAGTACTATCCTGTACAAGCAAATTGATGGTTTGAGAGTGGGAGGTTAGAATCTCCTGGCAACAAGAGAGCAGGGTTGATAGAAATGCTCAGAGATTTCTATGGGCAAGGTTGTGGAAATACTTTTGAAGAACTTAATGCATCAAACCTTCATCTGTTGGTCCCCTAACCTTGTTTTCACTTGTTCGCTTTTTATTTTGCCTTTTACTTCCTTCAGATCCTACCTATTAAATACATGCTGTCCGGTGTAGGAGCTCACAGCTTTTTCAAATGGCCTTTAGGCCAGCCGAGTTTGGATGTGGGATTTTAGGTGGGTCTCCGGTCACAACATAACATGGGAACTTGCTCCCAAGGGTCCACTGGACAGTCCTAGCCAGTGACACATTGATATATGAGCTCCAGTTTTGCTCCCTCTCCCCCTCAGCACAGAGAAGCAGGTGTGCTGATCAGTGCCACTTGATCTGTCAGTCGGATGGATAAAAATAGCCTTGGAGATTGAGCTGGGAGCAGGACTCGGCTAAATCTTCAGTGGAAACTCAATTGACTTTGAAAATCTGCTTGAATGTTCTTGACCAAGCTAAATGAGCCAAAGAGTCTGCTCAAGGTCAAACGTCTTAAATGGGGTTTTTGAGTTATCTGGTGAGACCAACAGAGAAGGTTTGTCTTACCATTTGGTGTCTGTGGGTGAGACTGATACACGGAGCTGCTTTCCATCAATGTAACATAGTCATATAAATCTAAAGTCCCCTGGCATAATGCACAATATTCTAAAAACGTCATTTTATAACAGTACAAGAGGGGCAATAAATGGGGCAAACTCATTATTATTATTATTAATGCGCTCAATCTCTGAATACAGTTTTCTGTGCTTCCCCTTCTCCTTCTCCTTCCCTTGACCTTCCTGGTCATTTAGTGTCAGGATTTTAGCATAGTCTGGGCTAAAGTCTGAAAAAAAAATGCATAACTTTGCAAGTTTCCTCTGAAGCTCCTGATCAACAGAGATTGAGGGCAGAGACTATAGGATGGGCGTAATGCTGCGGCATCAGCAGCTTTTCATTGTGGTGGAGGCTGAACAGGCGCTGCTGGTTGTTTGAACAGCAGGCAGCTATTACACCACATGGATGCTCCGAGTAATTAAATGTGCTCTGATTCCCTTCATGTTACTCTCTCTCCGCCCGTCTTAAATCTGCACAGATAGGGGTAAGGAAGTGTTAACGTCAGTGCTGTTTGTTGAAACCCTCGTTTCTGCCAAATGTAGCAGAAGTGGTTTATTCACTCATCTTAGCCTCACAGCTACGGCAAGGCTGCGCGTAAACATTCATGATTAAGTCCTCAAGTGAATTAGTTATGTTGTAGTTATGTTCCCTTTGACTGGGTTCAGTTTTAATGAGCCATTCTCTATTTCACTTCCACTTGACACACTCCTATCTAACTTTGTCAAAGGTACAAAATGAGGTGCTAAGGAGAAGCTTGTCTAATTAACTAGCCACTTGTGGTGGTCCCAACGGCAACTGCCATTCTAAATATTGAAGCTGTTATTATGCTCATTCTCACCATTAACATAAAAGCAAGGCAATGGGCCATTTAATGTGGTTTTCCTCAGTAAACACCTTGCAACGCTTATTCAAATCAGAGATACAGGTTCAGAAGGTTATACTGAATACTAGGCTAATAATTGTGACACTCAAATGAGATCTCGGGCTGTTGATTGCATATGTTAAGCTGATAAATGAAAGCATGTGTCATCGCAGTCACCAGTCTACTGAGACTTCCCACTAAATCGTGCATTAAGTGTCTAAAACTTAAGTGCTGACTCACTAAGTCCCCTGAGTATTTCATTCATAATTTGAAAGGCCACAATGATCCCAGATCCACTCCTCAGCTCAGAGAAAAGACAAATATGCTCATATTCCATCTAAGAGGGAGATTAGCAGCATTAGCAATAGACCCGAAAATAGTGCAGAGGAGACAGTTGTCTGTTCCCTGTTGGAGAAGAATATGCAATAGAAAAGGCTGTCATGGGTGTCAGGAGTGAAATGTCTGGGTGTGCGAGGATTAAAAAACATCCATTTACCTCGGGCAAGTGGAACCAGCATTGAGAAAGAAGGATTAATTATGTGCATATGTAACAGAGTCAAAACATAATTTAAAGAAAAGAATGTAGCCAAGAGGAGCTCCATGAATTGGCTGACAGAAGCGGTCCACCCCCACCAGTCCTTGAGCATTTATATTTAGTATAATGTCTTCATTGCTGCTCTTATAACGATGGAAATATGGAAAGATGGGAGATTATACATATATATATATATATATATATATATACACATACATAACTAATTTCTTTTTTTTCCATTGTTGTGCTTTGCTTAAGCCCTGAAAGTATTCAGGGAAAAAAAAAAAAAAAAAACAGAAAAACTGCTGGCATGGAAACATTTACACAGAAGTAGGAATTAACTCTGAGTAAATAATACCACTGTGGAGGAGCCTAGACTACCACAAAGCAAGCCAAAAGTTCTACTACACCGAGGGCATGAGAGTCCTCCCTCTGTTCAACCATACACGACAAGTGGGAATGAAGATGGCACCAAAATGGAGAACACTTAATCTGTGTTGTGAAATTGTCTTGATGGAAGTCAGAGCTTTTGTCATTGGTTTCTTGGCAATAAGTTATGTAAATCATGTCCAATTGCTGCCATGTCTCGGAAAATACCCTTCTGCTGCCTGTTCAGACAAGGCAAAATAAATCGACATGTTGCCCCCGCTTGACTGGTCCTGTTTTAAGGATGGTCGGGAAAGGGGTTGCGGGGGATATTTTACACGCATCATCTGAATTACTGTCAGAGGAGTCCGCACGGAGGACCGAAAATTTTGAAGGACGCCTGCTGTAATCTCTGCAGAAAATAAATAAACCAAGCATGGCCGTTTAATTGCTGCCTCCGACTTGGCCTCTGTGCTGTCTTCAGGGAGCCGAGCAGCTGCAGAGCTGGACGGCCGTCAGAGTAGAAGGGAAAAAGAGAAAGAAAAAGAGAGGGAGGATGTGGTCGCAGTGACTCAAAGGCTTAATATTGAACCCAGTTGATCCTACTCCCCAATTCCAGTTCATACTTAGGTGATTCATAGGCATGATTTTGCCTTTATATGTCACCAAGGGCGTCTCTGTTGGCTCAGGACTCAGGATAGAGATCTATGGGGCCCAGAGTCTTGATAAAAGACTGATGTTGCAGGCACAGACCAACCCTCTATAGATGGGGCATTGAATCAAACGATAACAAACGAGTTATTGATTCAGAGCTGATTATAGCCACACAGATGAATGTCAAAATATTGTCACCGTCTCATTCTTCATTATATTATCACTGCAGGGACAAAAGGACAGCCAATAGCAAATTAATTCCAGTGGGAGAAATCCCAGGCAATGATTTTCATGTCAAGGTTAGCTAAAGTGACTTAACTGTACATGATGATAGACTTGGTATCAGATTCAATTAACTGGAACATGTTCACACTATGGAGCGGCCCCATTGTGGAATGGATCGAGTGCAGCGCTGACATTTCGGAGGTTAGACGTTGAGCTTCCTCTGGGAACCCTTCACTAAAATGTGCATGCACTCAGCATGCAAGGAGTTGTGTAAAAGCTGTGACTAAATAGCAGATGACACATTTTAAGTTGCTCTTCTCTTGAAATACCGCAATGCCACAGATATCTGAAGACACTGTACATTGGCATCAGTCGTGACAACGTATAATATACGTATACTCTTTGTCCTGTAGCTATTGTACTTATGCTGTGCTACTTTCTGTGTACAGTACGTACGAAAGTCCTAGGACAGGAAACAATAAGACTGGATCCCTCAAGAGAGATATGCAGCATGTTTAATACAGCTGCACAAAAACAGGTCATTTACTGAGAGACAATACAAGCAGGTCTGACCAATTATCAGGGATGAAACCCGATATGAGACCAAACAGCGGCAGCTCAACACCAACTTTAAAAATAGACAAGGGACAAAAACGCACATTTCACACTATGAAAATGCAATGAACTAAATCTAAGGGTGAGGGTTTGTCTTAGGGACCTGAAAGAGATTGGGATCAGCGAATTGAACATTAGCCCGTGTCAGCCTCCAAACTTCCACATCACACCACATACAAGTGTGAAATACTTTCATGTCTATGTCGGTAATATCTTTTGGTTGTATTAATACGACCTGATCTAGAGAAATAGACAAGTATCCACTGATATCATATATGTACAAAGATCATAAAGTTTATTATGACTAAAACAATGAGCCAGGCAGCACAGTGGTGGCGTGTTTAGCCAAACGTGGTCTTTCCGCGTGGAGTTTGGATGATCTCAAGTTTGGGAAAGGCTCCACCCTCCCCTCACAATCCTAACAGGACAAGAGGCTACAGATAATGGATGGAAAATACTATACCTACATTTATATTTCTGCTCAAAACTTCAATATTTATTGATACACCAATAAGGCATATCATTATGACCACTTCTGCAGTTTAATGCAATCCAGTACAGTGTCTCTCCCATGAATTCTGCATTAACAATGTTATAATTTCTAGGTTTTTTTGGTTGACACTGTCAGAAAGATGATAATTCTACGCTGTTTAATGTTGAGGTCAATGTGCGTAGTGGAGTTGTACCGGAGTGCAATATAAGAAGAGGTGGTTCTAATGTTATGTCTCATTCCTTTTAAATATGATTTATATATGTTGTGGCTGATCAGTGTATATATTACAGTATTTTAGTTACTTAACTGTAGTGCCCACACTGTTCACAGTTGCACCCACAATTCTAACAGTATATTGTATCTGGCTCACTGCTCCGCTTTCCCCACCTGCACACATGATCTAATAAATACTAATAAAAAGTTATGGCAATGCTAAGGCAACTAAAACACTTGGTTAATGTTTGAGATACATTGTTAATAAATGGCTGAATGTATGCACTAAACATTTACTATGCAAGACACAGCACAGTGTCCACATTCTGTTTTTACAGGACTGTCACATCAATTTTCCAAGGTACCGTCAACAGCCGCAACCCAAAAGGCAGCCAGCTAGAAATTGTAGCAATGCAGCCATCTTCACATTTTTAAAACTTCAAAAACACAATCACAAAAAATCCTCTGTAATATTAAAGACGGGGTGATTCCTGCCCTTATTAGTTATTCATTGCCTCTAATCTGCAAACATCTAGTCAGTGACCACTGGTGATCCTTGCATAACAGCTGCTGACTGAGAGAAAAAAAAAAACTAAATCCATTCAGGCTGAACACCAGGAGCCTGTGGGGTTTCTCCTTCCAGTAGCTCTGCATCCTTTAGCTGATCAGCAACTATTCACAGTAGCCTCTAGTTTGAGTAGTGGAAATCAGAGGAATCACACACCGGAAATCACTTCAATCTGTATGATAATTTGAAACCCTCATGTGGAATCGGTCCAATTCAGCAGCTAGGAAGTGTCAGATTGGCTGGTGATTTAATCTAAATCATACAGTTGAAGCAATGTACATTTGTTGCTGCAACCTTCTGTGAGAAACACTCCATAGAATAAATGATGCTTTTAAAGTAATCGGAACCTGCCTGCTTTTGCTGTAGACACAGGAACCATACCTTGGGACTCCAAGCGTTTTTTTGGGAGCCTAACAGATCATATCTGAGATGAGCAGTGATAGTATTTCAAGGAATCCAAAGTAAAGACACAAAGCCAACAATAACACTACATCAACTGGCAAGGAAAAAAAAAAAAACTTTCCAAAGAATTTAAGTTCTAAAATGGCCTGAAGCAAAATAAGTCATGAAGAAAAGTGCAAAGATATGAGCCTTGTATGTCCCGATGCATCTACAGAATTCCTGCAAAAGCCAAAGCAACGTAGAGGAGCATTTTAGAAAACAAGAAAAGCCCATTTAGATGATCACGGGATGGCTCTCCTCTCAGAGGAGCGTTGAAAGTCTATCGGGCAGTGTGTGACGTTAGCGGGGAATGAAACTTTAATTATCTTGATGCTTCCTTCACGTTCCTCTGCCTGACCAGCAGTCGGGGCCTCGCCCCTCTCCACCAGGGAGCCACAGGAAAGCAGGTCAATAGATGTTTGACTGCCAAGAAATTGAGTGTGTGTCAATGGGGTAGGACATAAAAATCTCTGATCCATAAATACATGTTGAACAAATAAAAGGCACAAAGAACAACATTAAACAAAACAAAAAAACATAAGATCTTTCCGTGTTTGCCTATGATTGAACACACAAATTAATGTTGAGAATGAGTAATGCAACACTGACCAAAAAAACATGATCAGTAACATACTAACAATTTGTTCAGTATCACTGCATTTGCAACTTTCCATTTACATAACAGAAAATGTAATACAATTTTTCCATATTTGCCTAAAAAATTTTCTACACTCTGATATCACATTTTCAAAACAGTTAACACGCAGAAGGTTACTGGCCAAATGACAAAACATTAAAAACATGCAAATATTTAGGAGTCAAACTATAACTTTTTTACAATCGGTCAGTACACACTGGACAACAAAAAAACATCTATTAATATCCCAATTTTTCAATATGAGTTTACTAGAGATAACAAGCTTTCATCTTTATTTTACTGCATTCTTTTATCCATACGTTTCAAAACTAAACAAAAAAACAGACCGTATAGGTAAAAAGTTCAGAATAGTCAGAACTTCAGCTTGTGTTTCCAAACCATTGCTTGATCAACGTCAGACTGGATGTCTACCCTGGTCTTTGATCCATGCTCACAAATAGAAACAATCTTTAATAGCAATTAGTCATTATCCATATTTAATAGATGACTGGATAATGACTGATTGAAGGCTTTGGCACAGAGGGCTGCACACAGATACATAAGAGATATATAAGTTGAGAATCTGCAATTTCCTTTTGTTTGACACAGTCAATCAAAAAAACATCAGCGTCTTCGGATAATTTGGTCGCATTACAGCAATTGTGAAAAATTTGACGCTTTTACTCATCATCTTTTGAGGAACACTGCTACTTTGTTAAACTACAACAATCAACAGGACAATTTCACATCTTGGACAATATGCTTTTTCACTCAAGAGCCACATCTGAAAATGGATACCACTCTCATATCTAAACTCATGCATATATAATAGAATGTATAGCCAGGAAGCATCACATTTGGTTCCTCTTTTTCCCCTTTCAGCAACTACAGCTGACAGTAAAATTGCGTTGTAACATAAAGAACAAAAAGCGCCAACAATTTGCCGTTTTAGGTGCACGGATATTAGCTCTCTTGGGGTTTTGCTATTAAACAGCAATATCTGCTGTATATATTCTTTTGTATTTTCAGCTCTGCATCCCACAAAGTGTGGGATGTATGGATTTTATTCATGACTTTCATTACGGGCAACTCTGGAAACCACTTTTACTCTGTGAATGTGCAGCACTTGTTACGAATGGCTGTGTCGCATTCGCTGTGACTGTTGGTTTCAGCTTGAAATCCCAAACACTCTTCTCCTCAGCATTCCCAGTGCTCCGTCGTGGTTGGCCCGGTTGCAGAGCCAGTGGTAATTAAGGTAGAGCAATTAGATTCAGCCAGCCACAGTCCTGGTGACTTAATAAGTACAGACAATTATCTGAAATTAATATGATTGATGCCATTGTCTTATGCTGCTCCACTCAGTCAGATCTTGGCAGGGCTTCAGGTTATTATTACCAAGTATGCATCCACAGTATTAGTCTGACTAATTATGCTCTTCATGAGGCTGTTGCCATTTCATCACAGTGAATGTGATTATTGGTTAGAGGTGCTACAGTATGTTCCCAGCTAAACACACTCAGCACTCACCAAAGAGGACAAAGTGGATGGCCTGTCTGGAAGGCTTTAAAGCAGTGGGTGCTATGTACTTGTAAAATAAGTTTTATAAATACACCTCATCCAGGATTCAAACTGCTGTGAGGCAACTGCCTCTACCACTTCGATGCCACAGGTGAAATGAAAAGAAATAAAACAGCTTAAAAAACACCTTTTTCTACTGTGCTGATTTACATAACATTTTTTCTTTCTCGGGATACAAGGGTTGAAGATTTTTTTAGTGCAATGTCGCTTCTTCGGGTATCTTGAATCCCAGAGGAAATTACCTCCACAAGTGCAATTGTAGGCTCAGGTTCACATTTTGAAGAGCAATTTGCACTATACAATTTACTGTTTTCCAGCTTTAGCTTTTGACACCTGTTGTCATACTGTGGTTTTACCATCCGACACCCAATAACATTTGAAGAGCCGTTCCATGAGGACAACAGCAAAAGGTGCTGAGGGACATATTGCTGCAGCTTGCTCAGTCTTATAATGAGTGCTGTCAGGGATTTGCAGCTGTGAACTTTTGTGCCCTGATCTGTGGCAGGTCACCGCCGAGTTCATATCAATAATTCATCTTGCAGCTCAACTCCCTTCCCTGTTATGAAACAAATCTTGTTAGGAAGTCCTGCCAACACTGGCTCCATCTCACTACCCGTCTGTGTTTGTAACTCTCCCTACTCAGGCTGGAAAGGGAGTAGAGAGGCGGGAGGGGGGGTTTGGGAGAGATTAACTGAGTTCATCTACATGTTTGGCAGCAGCGACAGGAAGGAAGCTTGAATCTGGTTTGTGATCTGATGAATGGAGTCCCCACCACCACCACCACCACCACCACAATGGCTTACTTCTCCTCCCACGGCTGCAATAGATGGAGTTCATAAAACGTAGATAAGAGTGCGGTCCTTGCTCTTTATCCTCGCAGTATGGCTCCTACACAGCCTTGCTCTGGCTTAGTGTGAAACAACCTGGAGCTGTCAGAGGCTCGGTGGAGACCAGGGGAGAGAAGAGGGCAGGCAAGTGGAACGGCGAACTGGATCGGCTGCTCTGATAAGATCCAGGGAGACTCCTCTTTCGTCCCGCTCAGCTGGCAGCGAGCGACAATAACCTTTTCTGTCAATGACAGTTGCTAAAAGCAGCAGGGGATTTGGAGGTATCATGTTTGAATTCTTTCAAATTAGCACCATTTTATTGTTGTTCTTGTCTTCTCCTGGTCCTGCCTATCAAGGTGACAACAATGAATCAATTCATGGTGAATAATTACACACCTGGGGGATACTGCGCACATGATGAAGAGTGTGTCAACTCTTAACACGATGCTTAGATATTCATAATACTTCAAGTGAAGACGTGTACAAATGGAACACACCCCATGATTCTCCTTACTGTAAAGTTGACCTCAAGCGTCTTAGGCTTTGATCACACCACACTGGTTTAAACAAGATCCATCCACCAGAGTTAAACAGGTCTGAGACTTTCCCCCTATATTAGTGTGCTAATGAGGTCCCAGTGTGATACTTTTTAATGAAACCATCCAGGAGGCCAATTGTCCATTACTAATTATCATATGCTAATTGGAACAGCAATGTGCAGAAAGAAAACTGACTTTGTTTGTCTGTACCAATCATGTCTTATTTCTCTCTGTGCGTGCATTGTATCAGAAGTGCTGAATGATTGTAATTATGGTGAGAAGATGTTGCAGCTCAAATGTTAAAATGATTACCGCTGCACTGTCAATAACAAGCTCCATGTGGGTGTGTAATTTGGAAATGTACAAAATGTTAGCATCCAACTAAAATTAAACTTATGAACCTCCAGGAGAACAATAACTTTGACGGTTCTTCAGTCAAACTAGAGGGAGAATATTGTTTTGATCTCGCCACGTCTGTGGCAGTTTTGATAAGCAAGGTGTAACAAATTCTCCTTGCAGTATTGCACATTATCCTCATTGGGCACCCTCAACGCCCCCAAGTATGAAATAAGGTGGAGAAGAAATCTCCAATAGATCCCACTGATCTGAGAAAGAATAAACCCTGATGAATAGCACCATATCGAATTACACTGAAGTAAAAGAAAACATTGGGTGGCACCTGGCAGTGGACCATATTGGTTCAGTTCTGGTTCAGTGTGCCAGAAAATGGGACAGGGACTGCAAACAAATACAAATAACTGCTATTGCTTTAGAGATTGTGGCTGACCAGCTCCGCAAACTGAATATAGCAACAGGTTCTGGCTCAGTACACAACACAAAAGGCTTGGTCCTGCTGCAGACATGTAGGGAGAGCTGCTATTTACTGAGAAATGCAACATCAAGGGCCCCGCATGGCATTCAGGTGGAAATAATCAAATTCCACAACGTGTCAATAGGGGTGCCTGATATGATAACCAAACAGCACATTCCAATTTACAGAATCGCATGACACCCGTCTGTATATCGTCCGTGCCCATCTACCATTCCCCATACTCCACTCCGCTGAGCATATACACATGTCCAAATTCCATTTAGCTCATTTATGTGGCTGTAGGGCGCAAGATAATTAGCTATGGACGATAAAGCAAGGAGGTAGGACAGAGGTATCTTGCTGAATCCCCATTAGCTCGTTTGTCTAGGGTCATTAGACAGAGTTCGATGAAAGCCATACCAGTTGTTTGCTCCACGGCATTGCACAACGCAGGAGGACCCGGGTCATCTCCAGTGGCTGATAGGCTTTTCATAGTCAGTGATTGGGGATATTTCAATGTTAATGATTATGGTGTACAGCAATCCATGCGTAAAGCCATTAGAACAGTCAGGCAATGATCAGTGAATCCTGAGTCAACTCCAGTGAGGAATTCCCAGCACTTACTCTAGAAAATGATTCTTGAAAGGTTTTCTCCTAGGTTTTTGAAGAGTGTGCAGTCATGAAAAGGTGTCAGACTTTGAACTAATGAACACTGAACTGAAGCGTTTACATCAAAAAGCACGACGAACCGTCAGTGTATGTTTATGGAATTTGACAGCTCATTAAATTAGAGCAGTCAACATGCAATAAATCACTGCTCAATTACATTAGCAGGGACACATATGAATTGTGCACAAAATACAAAAGGCAGACGTGCAAAAATGTGCTGGATATTTGGGAAAACTAATGACCTGTGCTGTCTCCATTGAGAATGCTCATTTAAACGCAGAGAAAATTGTCAGTCTGCTTCTTCCCCATTGAAATATAGACTAGTGTGGGCCTGATGGATGGCAACTTTTCACTGGTAATATATGATATCATGTGAATACATTCCTGGGAAGAAAATATGTTCAGGGTGGAACGTGTAACATGGTTGTTTAATAAGGGGACAGTGCATTTGCCTGTTGAGCGACCCTATGGTGGACCATATTGAGTCTGCTAAATCTCAGGGCACATGTTCTTCTGGGACTTACCAGACACACCACCCAGTGTCCATTATGTATTGTTAACCACCATAAATAAATGGGCTGGCTATAGCTTCGGTTGGCAGAGCAGTCGTCGTTTGGATAAAAGCATCTGCTAAATGACTAATTGTAAATGTAAATATGGCCCATAGATACCTCCTGGACACCTCATCATCACGCCGTCATCAAAAAACTGAGAAGGTTAGGGTTAAGGAAGGGTACAGATAAAACATCGACTGAAGAAACAACAATGAGTAATGGCTCACAAAATGGTGTACTATGTTCTGTCATTCACTAGAACGATTTTGTTGACTCTAAATTATGTAACCAAAGTAAACAGTTCTATATGAAATCTTTACTCCATCTGCTGAATCATTATACGCATGATCACAATAACTACCTCATGCCACCTGCTAGCAGGTGACTGACTGAACCCTAAGGCTGTGATTACTACCATTTACTGACATGGTAACAATCAATTTATACTGTACTACTGTCCCCATATGGCTATTGAGAGCATATTGACTAGCAAAATTGAGAGAAAGGCAGGATTTCAAACAGGTTTCTGAAAAATGGAAGCTTAAACTATCCATCACCCTGGGCTGCTTTAAATGCAGAAAAAAAAAATATGAATGGAGCTTGGTGATCATATGATGGATTTTTCCAGACTGACGACGGTAATGGGTTTTCATGCCAGCTGCCTATCGCAAGTCTGTCAGTTCCATACAATTGCTGTAGGCTCTTTATACGTATTCTTGGGGGAGCATATAGTAAATTGACTTTTGAAGCAAGAGAAAGAAACATCAGACAGAAAAGTAGTACTTGTTGACATCAGATTTTTTTTTTTTTTGTACATCTACCTTGCACACACACCATTGGGAAAACTGTCTGCTTTGCTCAATAACTCCAGCACACTCCATGCTCTTAAAACTCTCTGCAGAAAATGACCATATTTAATAATTTACTCTCAATTTAATACCAAATGCTCACTGAGTCAACGGCAGATAACTGCAGGCTGTTTTGCATTATAATGAATTAGTTACATGTGAATCGAATTAAGCAAATAGAGCACATGACAGAATTATGTGAAGCTCGTTCTTGAGAAAGAACAATTTCCTTTGCAACTGTGATGACTGATTTTCCAGTTAAGTGAACGGCTGGTGCATTTGTTCTGTTCACTGACAGTAACCCGTCATTTGCGGCACTTAATCTAGCCGAGCTTTCAATTAACTCGTCAAATAAGCCAAGTGACACATCCATCATGTGCTTGGCTCTGGTATACTTTTTTTTTTTTTTTTTTTGGTCTCACTTAGGGAAAAATATATATATTATATTTGAAAGCACAATTCTAGGGTACACTTTGAAATCATCTTGCCAGAGAAAATAAGCTTACAAGAACTTTAAAAATATTATGTTTAATTCTTTCATTTGCAACTCTGGAACATGTTTTCACATACTCATTTTTTTTACTCTTCAAAAGCTAAAAAAAAAAATCACACTGAAATTCAAAAAAAAGGATCCTCAGCACCGTTTCGTGCTGCAGTGATAATTACACTTGATAATTTTCCCCTGCGACTAATTGCATCAATCATGTACATCATCATGCATCAATCATGTACCTGGAAGAAAGGGCCCTTTGGATTCGCAATGCAGCTCATTACTGCACACGGAGACCCAGCAGACAGCCCTGCTCGGTCCAGCTGGACTGTGAAGCTCACTGGCAGGCTACAACAAGGAGCACTGCCTCCTTCTACAAGAGCTGACATCCAACCAATCAGGTTGACCTTGACTTGGCAGCAGAGGGGTACATCTCTCACCTTGATCTGTGGATGTGTGGGTCTTCAGCGCAAGGCGAGATGGGCTTTTTCAACAGGCAGGGCGTCAAAAGTGTCAAGGCCATATTGTAACACGCTGCCAGCCACCAGTCACATTTGGTTGGTTGGAGGGGAAAAAAAAGGTGAGCAATAAAAGGTTTTGGCCTCAGGAATCTAATAAGAAATGAGCTAAATAAATAAGTGGATTTTCTGGGATATTAATATTGCCAGCAGTCAGAGGTATAGGCTGGCTTACTGACATGCAGCATAGCGGAGCCACAATTAGATCCACTCATTTGCTTTGCCTCAGCTCAGTATGGGCACGGAGCAATCAGGAGCACCTGCTGAGACAAACTGAGAGACTAACAAAGTTTCCTCCAGACTTTATTTGGAAAACTGCTTGAGTCACTTATCTGCCGGTTAATAAATCCAACATTTCGTACATTGTTATATAGTTTCCTAGTGTAGTACAGATAATTTCTACATGTAGCCTTAATCAATTAATCCGTTTAATCAAATGCCCAGATCCTTCAGCTGCTGGGGGTGGTGGTGTGACTTTTTGATTCAATTTGGTTTGATTCTTTTCCATTTATAAAAGGTATACCCTTTTTGGCAGGCTGCCTGGCCTTGGCATCGGGCATTTCAAATGAATTAGAACATCAAATTTTAAAGTTGTGTATGAGTCATAGAGTTTAGTGTCAAAAGGCTGCAGTGATGCAGCCCATCTCTGAAATCACTTTACAAGACACCAGTTGGCTCCACAAACAGTGCGGGATGAAAAAGCATCCGCAGATGAGGGCAGTGGACATGTCTTTTTCACTGTGGTGTGTTTGCAGTGCAGTGATTACAATGGGTGTTGACCATAAAGCACCATAAAGAACCATAAATCCACCCTGCAGTTCTTCGTTTTGCCACCAGGAGTCGGAAAGTCACTTCCCCATCTCCGCTCTTGTGTGGTGCCTGTGAATTGTCTGACTATATTTCATATCAAACGGGTTGTGCACCACAATTATAACCTGCCTCGTGTCTAAGTCGATCTATCGGTCACGATTAAAGTACCATTCATCAATTTCCTACCATCTACTGAAACATTCCAATGCAGCCACACAGCTATTATAAATACATTTGTAGGGACGTGATTTGATGTTTGGATTATATTCAGGTACGCTCTCTTTTAAAGAAATTAAGTCCTACCATTTATCTACACAAGCTGAAAATTGACAGGACAGTACAGACTTAGTTCAGTGTGCCGGACTTTTGCGTGCAAGGTGCGAGTTCAACTCTAGCCTGAAGCGAGGTTTGAAGTTAAAGTGCTGCTTTGTTCTCACTTAAGACTGCTGAGATTGTCAGATCACAATGATGATATTAATAAAACACCACTTTTCAATTACAGAAGGCAATCACAAATACATTTTGCATAGGCTAGCCTATATATGTTTATATTTCATTTACCATTTATATTGGAGCACACTTGAAATACACATTTTTTCCCCCACAGTGAGGAGAAAGAATAGGTTGTAGAAAAGAGAGACAGACCAGGGTGGCCCATTCTATGGGCAATACAAGCAGAGGACCAAAATGCAAAGCATCCATCACTTATTATCTGTCAATATTCACATAATTATGAATTAGTAGGGGCCAACTGGGCCTACAGCGGAAGAACAGGTTCCTATTATGTATTGACGCGGCTCTCACACCAGCTACACTGTCTGAATTGGAGCTGAACTGGAGTGGAGCTGGACATCCACATCACACCCCCAGCTGTGTGTGCTCCAATGTGCTCAGTCTCACACTGACTAAAAGTTGGATTGTAGCTCCAATAAACAGCAAGTCATAACATGATACTGAGAAAGCCACGGGTGCTTTTTGCATTTTGTGGCAAAAATAGGTGTTTTATTATAGTTATTATTCTTCAGGCCCTGACAGACTGTTGGTGACCTGTCCAGGGGGGACATTTCATTTTCTGTTACTTGTTTACTATTGTTTGTGCAGATAAATGCTAGGCTTCATCGAGTAAAAAATTTAAATATAAAATACTAAACATCATAAAAACAATCTTCTCTCTGCTTCTACCTTGTTGGTAAAAAATAAATAAAAATACAGTACAGTATTATGGTCAATAATAACTTATAATAGCTTAGAGTAAAGCCTGACCATGTTCACCTTGAGGCCTTGAAGGTGTTCAGCTGATTGTTACCTGGGCAACGACAAACTTACTGTGGGGACTGTGATCAAATCCCATGTTGCGACACAAATGATGAGCAGTCCTAGGAAAAGTAGCCAAATGGTCGAGGGACATTTTTAATGCTTGCACATGTATATGTTAGGAGCCATGTAATATTGCATTTGATCTAATAACGTGGCATATTCCAACTAAAGCAACCAATTTTTGTATCTTTCTGTTATATAAACTTTGAAAAGAGCTAAAGAGAGCCAGGCTACTTGGTTCAGAGTGACCTGCCTAAAGACAAAGGTCACAGACTGGGTTTCAGGAGGTAGCCATTCCATTCAACAAGTCCTCCAACCCCTGTCCACAGATCCTTTGTCTCTACCCTCTCATATAAGCAACAGGACTTAGCCATCCACCACAACCACCTGCAGCAAGCTTTCTTTCTTTATCTAATTACCATGCTTGTAGAAGTGACCTACAGTGTGACTAGTCGTATGAGTAATGAAACATTTCAAACTAGGAAGAAAGAAGTCAAGTTGAGATGATTCAGCTTCCAGATGACTAACTTTCACTGACATATTAAAAGACGACAGTCTAATTTTTTCTCAGGTGATAGACCTTGCCTTGGGTTTATCATGTCCACCTGTGGCTTTCCCTAACCTTAACCACAAGACCTCATTGCCTGGTCATCTTAAGGTCCATCTTCAGCCAAGTTGGACTTTTGGACATTTTTATCTGCAACCAGGTTCTCTCGAGTTGCTTTGCTCTGTTTTTGGTCTTTATCTTAGTCTAATGGCGTCCTGGTCATTGCTTCATACTTTACTCTTTTAACTTGTGTATTTGTGGAGACGTTAATTAGATGTTAATTACTTTGAGATTACAAATTATAAGTTCAGTAATCAACTTTTGCACTGCTCGGCTGTATTAAGTACCAGAAATTAGTCAATTTAAAAGCAAAGTCATGGCAAAGAAGGCAACTGCCTTAGGGCCACATGTCCCAAAGGTTTACTGTGTGGCATTGGATTTGTCATAATGTGATTACTTCTAATTTAGTTTGGGAACATGGGAGTTTTTTAATATTACATGTGTTCCTACCTTTCTTATTCAAGCTGCTACTTTACATGCGTGTTGCATAATCTTAGTTTCTAATCAAATAACTTACAGTCAACCTGGGGCCGTGTAAAATTCTTTAAAAAAAAAAAAAAACAAGCAAAAAAAAATAAAAAAAGGACACCGAACATGGGGCAGAGAGAAAGCGGAGCTGGCGTTCAACAAGAAATCTGCAGCACATTTTTTTTTTTTTATTGTGCCGATCCGGGTTAGATTTATGCAAATGTGCATATTTAATATATTCAATTTTTATAAAAGGGGTTTCGTATGATATTCATAAATCTATTCCATGGCATCATATGCATCACATCAGAGCTTGTTGTCCAACTGGTGTTTGCAAATCCATCAGTCTACTTCCAGTCCAAAGCAGGACAAACAGCATTTCAACATACATTGGTATATCCAGCATCAGTATTAATAATCATCAGTAACTGCCATTTGATGAAGAGCTCTCAAACTCTATAACCCTGAAGGAGAGCTGTCTTCAGGACTAAAAATGATGAGGTCTCCCTTTGGCCTGAAAAATGACTGAAAGATGAATCTTTATTGGGCAGCACAAGCTGTTCGAGTATCGCCATTAGAGTAATAATTTCCCAATGCAGGACCTTCTGGAGCCTTTGACACCTCCTCTTCCTCATTATCCCCTCACTGATTCTCTCTGGTGGTGGTCTGCAGGGCCAGCATCCTTCTTAGTAAATTAGGAGACGGGGGATATCTCCGAGCCAGTTCAGCTTTGATGTTTCATTTTTTTTATAAAGAGCCAAAGAGGAAGTGACATCCCACTGGAGAATATTATGCTAATCTCAAAATGTTAATTAGGCCCAAAGGGTTAATTTCTTCTGCTTTATCGACTCCATACTTTAATCTGTTTCTCAGTTAAAATGCTTATACTGGAGCATTCTTAGAAATAATCAGTGTTACAAATTTTGAAACATTACTTTTCCTTCCTTGTAGCTAAAAATTTCCTTAATCCTCCTTCTTTGAAATGTAATTGGTTCAATCCCAAAGCCAAGGAGCTCTCTCTCATCGAGCCACAGTATAACATAATCTTCTTTAACTTATCGCATAAATTCGACAACATATTGCAGCGCATCTAACTGTACATTGCAAAGTGGGCTCTTTGTGGTAAAAACCACTAGATTATAAGAAGGTCAAGTATTATTTCTCCGAAAAATATCTTATCTGATATGGAAACCAAAGTAGATTGTAGACAACAACTTAATTATGTTTCATTCATTGAATTCTCCACTGAGATGCAGCAAACCATGCCTAAATGGATGATAATTACCTTAATACCAAGGGTGCTATTCTTATCTTGCAAATGTTCTCTGTACAAAGGGAAACAATGATGGAATGATGGAAACTCTTCTCAGCACAATGACAGCGACAACGAGCTTGTACTGTGTACCTGCACAGTCAACGGGGGCCATGTTGGATGTAAAATGCTTGATTTGATTTACAGCACCGCATGCACTTGAGGGTGAATTTGGCTCACAGCTCGTTTGAAGAAAACCAGACGAAATGTATCGTCCCCTACAGGCTTTTTCATTCACCTGCACATTTACCACAGTGCCAATGTCTCCTGTCATGCCATTTCATTAGCGTTAATTCTCCCCAGCCTCGAGGATACGGGGCGACGTCAAAGCACAACTTTTTTTTATTTTTTTCTGGGATGCAAAGAAGAATGAATGGCTCTCACGCCTCACAATGAGTGATAAACAATATCCCGACATGGCAGGTAACGGTTATGTATCGCCTTAACTCCTATATGTGACACATTGAAATGATAGGCGTTATGGCAGGGAGTGATGGATTCTGCAGTGCAGCCGGTGCTTATGTGCAAAGGTTGAATTGTAGAGTAGGATTTCATCTCAAGGTTGGTCTAAAAGTAAAATTAAAGGGGTGTGGAGCTTGACGGTTTCAAGGTTAGGTTCAGATTAATTCATTTCCCAAGGTCTGCTTTTTAAGCTCTGTTAAATGGCATGATCTACAAAGTCAGAATTAAAGGGCAAATAAATTCTTTGGAACAACACATTCTTGAAAATTCCGAATGTTCTATTCTTCTATTAAGTAAAATGCAGTCTTGTATTACCCAGAGGGACATACAAACTGTTTACAAAATGTAAATTCAAAGAGAATGAACTGATTTCCATGTTTATATGCCGAGAGCATGGACAACATAGCAACTCTTAAAAACTGGGAAATTTGTCCTTAAAAAAAAAAAAAGCTAGATTTAAAAACTAAATTTTGATTGAAATCTGAACAGGTATGTGTTTACGGCTCTGTTGCATTACATCTTGATTTGACATCACTTTGTAAGGGAACGTTGGAATGCTGAAGAAAAAAAAGACCCATTTAGCCCATTGACTGTTGCACTGCCGAGCAAAGACAAGTTGCAGAATATGGCTTGGCGTGTTGCCACCATTAATAAGGCCTTCCTAGATGTCCACGTTACCAATACCACGGGCATTAATGCACCCCCACAGCACCACAGATGCTGGTTTTTCAACTGTGCACTGTTAACAGGTCCGTGAGATGGTCCGTCCTCTCTCTAGCTCAGAGGAAGCAGAAATCATCATTTCCAAAACAAATTTGAAATTTTGCCTCGTCAGACCACAGGCCAGATTTCCATTTCATCTCAGTGCTTTTTTTAAAGTGCTCAAACACAGAGAAGGTGTCCGTGGTGCTGGATCTTAAGAGTATTGTTTCTTTGCATAGTAGAGTTTTAATGGACTTATACTTGTTAATTAATTATTAACAATTATTAACAATTAATTAATTAATGCAGTGCCACCTCTGGGCCCAGAGATCATGACCATCCAATGAAGGTTTTGGTCTTGTAGATGCAGATGCAGATTTACCTGAAACAGTTGAAATTTTTTTTCTGCACTTCTTAAGTTTTGCATCTGAAAGACTGAGGATCCTTTTTTTTCTCCTAAAGGAATTAGCACCCACCTACATGTTCGCTATATGTAGCTGGGTATTGACCTCTTCATATTGACCTCTTGTAGTAATTTTGTTTCATTGCCAACTGTTTTGAAAAATGCTGCCATTAAATTTCAAATTGCCATCAAGCTCCCAGTTTCAACAACTGGCATGTCTTTGTTTTATTTACTATTTAGGTTCCAAATGGTTTATAGCATTTTTTAAAATTTACATGTCGCACGGCATCATGAAGTTTGTAATTTATTTGAAACTCACAGCTAAATTATGTTTTATTTTCTTATATGTAGCCATAGTGCCATGCACATCTTGCATATAATAGAGAGAAATATATACTTTGACCAATAATAGAATGGTACAAACTTCAACACCAAAGTTTCACACACCAACATACAGTACATACACCTACTCACACAGCCGGTAACACTGATTTTGCAAATATCTTTTCATATTCGAAGGACTCAAGGGGATATAAAGAAGTACAAAGGAATTCGATGGGCGGATTTGTGCAGCAATAAAAGAGAAGGTCAACTGCGTTATAATACCAAATTATTTCACACAACCAATGAAAACGAAATTCACAGCTTTATTGGATCCAAATGATTTACACCCTCAGAACAACTCACAGAAAATGGTTCTACATTACAGACTAGTAGGGAAGGTGACATAAAAAAAAGCAGAGCATACACAGTGTTTTAAGCTGCCTTTGTCTGCCTTACTGGTCATCCCTACACCTACTGGAGCTAAGAGAACACTGGGCCAAGTGAACACGCCTCTCCCGCTTCTAAATGCAGACATGGAGTGTGCTTTCATCCATTAAAAATGATGACTGAGGGACCCAAACAGCCCCTTTTTCCCCACCACTGCTGCCTAACACTATAATATGGTTAAGTGGACATAATTTGCACCTGTCTCTCCCTGTCAATTTCTAAAGAGGGATGGAGTTGCACTCAGGCATAGAAAAGGCAGCATCGCACAGCTCGGAAGCCAAAGACACCCTCTTCACTCCGACAAGGTGATACCAGCGCTGCAAATGCTGCAGCTTTAATGTCACTTCACTTGGGTCTTTGTAGCCTAATTGCTTCACTTGGCCACTTTTTATCACACTTGGTTATCAGATCCAAGAAGAGAATCTATTTAGACATCGCCAGTGAGGAAATCATGTTCATTTCCAGACCTGCGGGCAGCAGGAATTTAATACAACCATATACGATGTGCTGCATTATTACTGCCAACTCCAGCCTTAGGGATTGGACCCTAGCCTTTGTGTTTTCGGGTACACAGATCCCTATCCCCCTAATTGATTTTCCCCGATTCTTTGGATGCTGAGCCAGGAACAGTGTACCACAGAAAGGCAGCTGATAGAGTTAATTAGGAATAACTGTTCCTGGATTCGTCATGAAAGCTGAGGAACCATTTAGGCAAAATGCATAAGCCAATACACAAAGTGCAATCCATTAACAGAACATAAGGGAGTATTTATTCATGTAATCTTGACGGTTAAACTCCTTCCTTTGTCTTTAAAATTGGAATACACCAGAAGAGTTATATCATAAAGATCTGTGCCCACACTGTAACATCCTCTCTTATGTAATTACACTCTCTTTGTATCAGTTTCACAGTGAAAAGATGATTATTTTCTTCGTTGTAATCAACTTAGTGGATGTGAGAAGCACACAATGCTACACATTTTGTTCACATACCATCTAATCTTTAATTTGGACATTTAGGTGTCCAAAGATTTCTGAAAGAGAAAGAGAGCTGCTCCAAAGGAAGAATTAATGTCTTTGTTTGGATTTAAACCCAATGGGAGCAGTTGAAAGAGATTTAATAAAAGCCAATCAACAAACTTTTACAATTGATTGTACAGAGGTGTCAGTACAAGTTGAAGGTCTTGCCTTGAAAGTAATTTATTTCAGTTCTTCCTCACTCAAATTTAAGCTGTATTTTTGTACCCCCTTTATAAATGTATGTAAAGCTACAATATGCAACTAAAACTATAGCGCTAGCAGGGCACCTGTTCCAAACCGCTCTGCTTAGCCCTTAGTCTCTTGCTCTGCTGGTGTCTGCTACACTCTGCTACTGTCTGCTACACTCTGCCATTTTTTATAAGAATCTAGATCTGCAAAAAGGATTCAAGCTGTCAAATAAATGTAGTGAAAAGTAGAATATTTCTTAACTATAGTGGACTAAAAGTACTTTGTAACTACTTCAGTGATACAACAGCCTTATGTTGCCTTATGTAACAGGGTACATGAAATGTACCTAGTTAATAAAATATGTTGAATACCAAGACTATGATCTGTGAACTTTAGGGGATACGCAGCAGACAGGACCACCTAATGTAAGAGCACCTAGTATCGTTTAGTCCTGAATGACTAACCTGAGTTTGGATCATATCGAAAGCTGTGACAGCAGAAGTCTTGACATCAGCTGCCTTTTCACTGTAAGCCAGTGTAATCCATGACCGAGGCTTTCTTTCATGAGATTTTCTGAAAGAGTGAAACAAATTCTACTCTCCATATTTAGATATACTGCAAACCAGAATCTACAATGAAGTGAAGCCGTGCTCCTTTATCATGCTCTGCTGAGTTATAATGTCTGTTTATTCTACCTTTCTGCTATCATCACATGGGACTATCCTAACTTTTCAGCATTTTTGGGTTTGTGGGAAATGATCGTTATTAAAGGTCTGTCTAGACAGACTGTTGAGCAAGGTTATTTAGGGCAGGGGTTTTCAGTATTTCTGTTACTGCAAATGCATTTTGAATGAGGTTTTTGAAGTATTTTGTTTTCACGACTGTAGGAACCAACTCAGTCACTTTAGAGTCGAGTTCATAGCACACAACTCTGCAGTAAATCTACACTATATCCCATATTACCATTCAAAAATAAATTCTCAAAGTAATGTCCCATAACATTTATATAGCATAGCCACTGTAAATGAGAGGCAATGGATTTACCTTTGACCCTGAGTTTATCTCAATCAATATTTACCATGGCCATATCTATAACCTAGATACTTTAAAAGCCAGACCAGATTTCCCTTTAGAAGAACACCACAAAGCACAAAAATAAATAATAAATAAAAAAAATAGGTTTATTCAATTGTACCATTAACACATTTGTTGTATTTTTTTAAGTCAGTTTGATTATAATTTACAGTTTCTGTGCTTTTGTAATGTTACAAATTGACTGTCACAAATGATTTTGTGCCGTCGTGGTTTCCCTCATTAAAAACAGTAAGCTGTGGTTAATTTATTGTAGTGTAGTGAAAAACAATAATACCTTCCTCGATTTGCCTCGTACCATACCATAACACACAATCCAACGGTGCAGTGCTAGTGTACCCAAAAAGTTCAGGCAAGGCAATATGGAGGCTTTTTGGGGTTCCATACACAGTATTAATTGAACAACATTGTTCTAAATTCTTCACAGCAGAGTCATGACAGTACAGCTATTTTATAATTAATTAATCCAAATGCAAATCTTTTCTACAGCTATACTCCCACCACTGTAAAAACACATAAAAATGTGCAAGCTGCATACACACACACACACACACAATTACAACACAGATCAAATAATAGTAATTGTTTCTTCTGCACTAGCTCTCTCTCTCCCACATCTCTCTTCATTACATTTTTATCTCTTCCTGGGCCTCTCCTGGTTCTACAGATTGCAGTATAGAAATTTTCCAAAAAATAAGAATATTATTTGGAAGCTTAATCACACTGGTCAGCTGTTCAGCTTTATGTTTTTAACATTTACAACTCTGTTTTGCTAATACCTCTGGACTGTCACCTCCTCAGGTCAAGTCCATCTGAGCCTCAAGAAATAGGTTTCAGACTTCACCTGCATTGAGGAACAACATTCAGGGTCAAAAATCAATATGTGGAGGTTAAGAAGAATATTGTTAAAGGCTGGGACACATAAACAGATGTATACAAAAAATACTGGCGAGGGAGGCAGCCCAGCCATTCATAAAGTAAATAGTTGGACATTTTTTTGCTGCATTCGCTGAAGTAGATGTGATGTCTGTGAGGACAGACACAGTGAATACACCTGGCCTCGCCCTGTAGTCTGTAGAGTTATCCATAGTGCTAAACCCTTCTTATATTAACTTCTGTAACAACAGCATTGCAACGTCCACACAACATTGATCACATGACCTTTATTGGTCTCAAAGTCATTTTCCCTATAGAGAATCGTTGGAAAATGATTGGCTATTCAAACAACGGTGAATATATTTTGTCTAGTGTCACAAACTTGCAAATAGACTCTTTCTATAAAAAAATTTAATTAATTTGATCTAATATAATTTGTAAAATCTAACAGCTGTGTTATATTATGTGCAGGGAGCAGAGCGGTGTGACGGCAGGAGGTTGTTACTGTGCATGCTCTATAGGCCTAAAAAAAATGAAAGCTTGAGGATCATCCAGAGCATTTTAAGGGCTAGAATGGAAATTAATAGGTGCCACATTTTAATCCTGTATCTATTTCATGGAATACGCCCTTGATTGAAAGTGCCTAAAGTGAGATGGAACTGTATAACTATGAGTTAGTAATAGTATACCCACAAGTTTAGTTATACAGTTCAAAAGACACTTAGTTGTCTCCAGTTTATCACAGGGCCAACACGGACAGACATACACAGACAACCATACACAACTATGGGAAGTTGAGAGTCACCAATTAATCTAACATGTATGTTTTGGACTGCAGGAGAAAACCAAAGCAGCTGGAAGAAAACCCACACAACCACGGGCAGAGCCTACACATGTGACTATTACTTAGGTTTACCTGTAAAATTACCTGTAAGTGTAGTTTTTTTTTCACTGCCTCACAGTCTGTCGAAGGCATTCAGCCAGTAGTTCTCAAATAGTCACAATATGTCACTGAAGCCAACAGATGTGAACCCAGGGGCCTCCCTCCCACTGGGATACAAATGTTTTAAGTGCAGAGTTTGCACTGGCATCCCGTGGTGTTGAAGGGTTAAAGCGATGGACTAAATGGCATATGTAAACTAATGACAATGATGGTGAACTAAATTTGCACTGCTGGAAAAAAAAAAAAAAAATCCACCTAATTTTTCTCCACTGTCAGTGTGAGCAGACTGCAGCGAGCAGTGGGAGCCGCGAGAAACCACGGCCCACTTTACTCATCGCAAACAGCATTAGAAGAACGTTCCTCTCATCATTCAGACTCCACCCCGTGGCCCGAGCGATGACAAGCATTACGCCCAGCGCACAAACAAGGCTATTACAGTCAGCCGGACGGCAACTCGCCCTGCTGCCTTATCTTTAACATATAAAATAGCAGCCAACAAAGCTCTCAAATAGCTGTTGTGACACAGTTTATCCACTTCCCCCTGGCTCATGGACAACAAACAGTCAAGGCTGTATGCGATTTATCAGAGCAATAAGGGGATATTTCTAATCATTTAACACTAAGGTCAACAGGTTCAGTTACATATCATCATCACTCCTCCTGTCTGTCTATGTGGTGAAACAGGAACATAATAAAAGCGCCAATGCACTAGAGGAATATTAGACTAATGAAAAGCTCTTTCCTGCCTTGGCTGCTGGCCCATCTTGTGTACTGCCTTGCGTCTACCATTTCACAGCATGGAGCTGTGAAATGGAATTCCATTGGCAAAACAATAAAGCAGCCCCCCATGACTGTGCGTCGTGCACTTTAGCACACACACACACACACACAAAAAAAGCAGTGACAAACAATGATGACTCACAGGAAAGCACAACATCGTACGTGCATATAGAATCACCCGGTTTAAGTAGCTCGTTTTTAAGTGCATTACTGCGCTTGCCCAACAACGAGCAGAAGTGCTCGTGTGTGCTGGCAATGATGTCCTGGCAGCATCTTGACTTTTATAACAATAGTCCGTACAATAAAAGTCCTGGAACATCAAGACGTTGTGGATGACAGGAAAGGAGGCGAGGAGAAGGTCTTCCTGTTTGAGAATCTGCTCAAAAATCAAACCCCTCGCTGTGGCCTGCAGAGTGGACCAGAGAGACTTTACCCAAGAGGGCTAACATATGCATCCCTGTCACAGTGAAGGTAGAGATGCAGTATAGATTTACATTTAGAGGGATCTATAAGCACAAATGGAACATAGTTTTCATAATTCACTGTTTTCCATTAGTGTTAAATCGATTGAATGGAGCACATCCCCTTTTGTTGTAGCTGCAATGATTCTGCAGTAGCCAAGAGCAAACACTGTTTCCAGAGAAGGAAGTTTAAGTTTTCATGATAAATTAACATCTTTATGTTTAATACATGAAAATTTATATTAGTAACATATTATGGAATAATGAATTATTCAAAATATTTGACTAAGAATGTTTGTTTACAAGGCTTTGTCTGCTCCTCTGATGAGAGATTAAAAATCTATCTTCTTATAGCGTTCGCATGTAGTCAGATTTTCCATTATACTTTCCTAATGTTATTTTGTATATCTATAGAAAAAGTAAAAGAGTAAACATTAAGAAATCCTGTCAATGAATCAGTTAAGCTTCTGCCTGTGAAGGTCCACGGTCATCACGGTTCGGTTTTTCTTCTCGGTCCAGTTGACTCGGCCTCTGGATGCTGCTATAGGTCTTGCTTTTACTACATTAATAGTTGAGTTTTTGCGCTGATTTTAACAAACACCAAAGAGCTTGCTTTGCACGGCTTTACAAATAAACCTCTTTCTAAATGTGTGTGTGCACTGGCTTTGGCACCAAAATCTATAGAGATCCAAAGCTAAATCCAAGGACAGGAAACTGTTGCTGACCTTGGCATTACAGTAATTTGTTCAAATTTAGCAATAACAAAGACAATATTACATTTATCTCCATTTAAAGCCGCATTTTACCATTACACCACGAGGCTACGGCCCATGCTTGGAAATGCTTTACTAAAAACAGATCAATAATGAGCACCGAAGAGTTCCCTTTTTAAATCGCTGATCGAGGAAAGATGCACATTTTAGACAAATCCTATCAAGACAAGTCCACTCTACAACTGGGTTTGGCCTGATTAAAAAAAAAAAAAACTGATGGCTTTAAAAAAAAGATAATTTGTCATTACAGATTCACCCAGCAATTACCATTCTGGTTTTAAACTATTCCTTGCCTTAAGGCGTGGGATGTTTGCTGAAGCTGCATGTGCAGGTCTGGGAGGCCGGCAAGTGAAATACACAATGTGCATCAGAATCACTGTGCCAGTGTAGATGTAAAAAAAAACTAAAATATTGTTTTAAAAAAGCCTTATACCTGAAAACATCAGCAGACCGACCATAATCACAACACACACAGTCAAACTGGCCGTCTTACCTGAGCCCAGGTGACTCTGTGCAGAGGCCTGTTGAATCCACGGCTGGATCCATCAGACAGGCCTGGACCATGTGCTGGCTCACAGACGTCAGCTGCCTGCATCCAGAGCGAAGCGCTGACTATAATGTTCGTGCTTCCTCTTTGGACCTTCAAACTTGGTCGTTAGTCTCGCCTCACTCCTTTTTAAGTTCTGGAACTTTTGGAAACAACGTGTTTCTGTTTTTCCACCAAACACGAACACTCACATATGCTTCGCAAGCTCCAGTTCTGCCTTTGCTTCTATGGAGGAAGTGAAGCAATGCTTCAACGGGTCAAAAAGGTCTATTAAACTTCTGATTAAGACTGCGGACATTTTGATAGTAAAGTTGCTACGCTAACCAAATGTTTCCTGTTCTTACCCCTTCAAAATAAAAGCATCCATTATTCAAAACATTAGGTGGATCTTACAATTTACTAGCCGAGAAAAATGCAACCTGTTTGATTGATATTAAATTAAAGAAAAACCCAAGTATTGATTTTGACATTGTACTGGTTTAATAATCACAAAAAATGGATGTTAGGAGAAGAAAGAGACTACAACCAGTTGGGTGCGCAATTGAAAAGTGTCCCCAGTGAAACTGCGACAGCAAAGAAATCATTCCACCTAAAGTATTAATGACCTAACCCAAAGTTCTGTGCTGCATGGGGAGGCCAGTGGGGTGGCCAGACTGTAACCAGGGGTGGCATTGGCCACCCTATCCACCCATCTGGATGTGCCCCTGGGGCTGTGTAGTATTCGGATCAGTACTGACACTGTAGATGCTACTTTATAACCACACTGCACTTTTAAGATTATCCAAAATTGCTTTGGACAATGAGGTTCCAAAAAAAAAAAAAAAAAGATTTAGAAAGGACAATAGCCTCAAACCCTAGTGTCAAACTAAAAAGATCACTAATGCCTTTTTGGACCAAACACAGCCAAAAGCTAAGAAGCTTCAGGGACTAAATTTGTGACCTGAATCAAGAAATATTTCCTTTAGTGAACTTGGGTTTACTGTCTATTGTTTCCTTTCTGCAATATCTAAAGAAGGGAGAAAAGACTGGGCCAATAAAAAGGAAATAAGAACATCATTTACAATTCAGTCCTGTACATGACAGATCATCACAGCTAAATGGTAATGGGTCCTGGACCTGGACCTGTTGGGTGGGACTTCCCCCAGAGCAGGGTTTATAGTGAGGCCAGGAAGAGTACTCATGCAACGAAATGTAGAAACTGGTCCTCTACTTGAAATACATAAACATTCACAGAAGGTTTGAGTGTTGCTGGAAAGCCTCTTGTAGTGAAAGAGGACTTGTGTTCACTTTGTCAAATAAAATTTATTATGTGGTGACTAAAGTTCAAGATGAGTTGCAAAGTGTACAGTTGACTTTTTAAAGTATTTCTTTATTTGAAATATGCTTCATACCTTTCATTAATGTGGAGAACAAGCTGGGCGGCTGGGACTTTGTGTTTGCAGTTTGAATGTTCTCCTCATGCCTGTCAGCGTTGCTTCTGGGAACTTCTTCTTTCCACAGCCCAAAGACATAAAAGCTAGGTTACTGTTAGGTTGTACACAGACTTCTGCTTCGTATCGGCCGGGCTCCTGTCAGCGTAGTTCCAGCCCTTCCTGTGACCCGCTACAGGATATGTGCCATATGGATAGATGTTCAATCAATAAAAAAAATGTATAAATGATCAGATTCATCTCATCTATGCACCTTTAGCCCAACTAAAAATACAACGGAATAGTGAGAAGCGTTGCAAATTCTAAATGAACACTATGCATTCTGGCTCCTAAACCAGCATTGTGTTTTTGGAAATCATTTGTGTGCAAGGTCCAAATCTCAAGAAATGCAAAACTGTACAGTAGATTCCCACTACAGTATCTGAGTTGCTACAGCGGCTGTGATATAAGTGACTGCACCCTATAATCTGACCATCTATGAAAAGTCATGTCAAGCGGATGTACAATGCAGCTGTCTAATCTTCCAGCTGACATGTGCAGCTTCACACACAAAAACCACCAGGCTTGCAGTCCTTACATTAATAATAGCTGCTTGTCAGGAGAAAGCATTGGCATGGTAATGCATCACGTCTTACGCCTATGTGTGCCATTCCAGATCTCCGCGTTGCAAGGACTGCACTTCTGCTGGTTTATTAGGAATTATCTGCTGTAGATTAATAAATGTCGCGCTGCTTGAATCCCACGGGACATGGGGCAGGGAAGCACACGCTGATAATGGAGGGGGATCCATCACGTCTGTCAGTCAGGACCCTGCAACTGCCACCCAGTCCCATGATGTACATGTGCGAGGCAACAGTGGCTATTAAGGAACACCTGGAAATGATCTGATGATAAATTTAGGAGATGCTTTGGTGATTGCTCAAACATAAATACTCAAACTAGTTAATGTCTAATCTGAAAATAGAACAGAACTTTTTATGATGACCTTACCAAAGCCCTAGTCTGCCATAACAGTACAGATATTATACAGAAAACTAAGACTCATCGTGTAGACATCCAGACATGAACATCCATTTCACAGTGTCTATTTCAGGAAGTTAATGGCGGGGCTAATATATGACAAGTATCCATCCCACCGACACATTTGATAACAGGAAAAATGGGTAATTTGCAGCAATACTTTAAACATTTGTCCTCCACAGGCATACATTTAGATCTTTAAAAGCTGAATTGAAATTCACGAGTATAAAAAAACACCTCAACCCAACAAACGCATTCAGTCTAAGTCATCCTCAAAGGACAACGGTGAAGCGAGCTGTTTTTCTGACATGTCATGAATAAAAAAAAAGGCCTGTGGGCTCTTAACGGCCTGTGGCCTACTGCAAAAACAGAAAACTCAGCGCTCATTTTTCCCCAGTGCTCCAGTAATAGGCCAGTGGAAATAAATGTAATCACTGCACTTTGTTCTCCCCAGTGATATCATTTCTTCTTATTACTTTTCACCCCCTCTGCCGCTCAGGCCACCATCAGAATCTCATTTGATCGTATTTACATTCACTCTGGTTTCAAACCCTGCTGATGCTAAAAAGCAATTACTACTTGAAGTCTACCAGAAAGAGTCGCACAAGATATCCCTGCCAAACTGCAGCGAAGTCCAACCCAGTCACTGAATGACATTTAAGCTCTTGTCTTCTCATGTAAAGCACAGGTCACTACATTTACAAGCGAGGGACTGATTATGACAAATGTGGCCTTTAACCAGGGACAATTGCAAAAAAACTAACATTTATTGGAAATGAACGCTCAAGTTGCTCAAATCCAAACAACAGAACAATATGTCACTTATGAAATTAGACTGTCTGCTCTAGACAGGAACCTTTATCAGTCTCATAAAATCTAACTGAAAGTCAAAAGAATAAATGATGGTTAAAGGACAAACCTGCGCCAGACTCGAGAGTTGATTAAAGTGGTGCTTCTTAGTTTGCTCATCATGGGGAGAATCATTTAGATGGGGAATAATGTCATACAAAACAATACGGCTCTGGAGGAATCTATTATCCACATTCTAAACTTTCAGGAAGCATCTTTTTTTTTTTTTTACTCCAGCAATGGTATCTTGGTTATTTGTAATTGGGCTCAGAATCTGCTTTGTCTTTTTAACCCCGAAAATCTGATTAAAACATAAGGAAATGATGGGACCGAGTTGGATTATGGGATGTGTAGGGTCCAGTATTTTATACCTTGAACAGTTGGGACTAAAATTGAATATGTCGTTCTCTCCTGCACCATTTATTCAAATGGGAAGTGACAATATGATTGGACAACCGGTCAAGAAAGATGACCGTCCACTCTAAGCCTGGTTCTGCTGGAGGTTTCTTCTGTTTCTTCTGAGTTGTTCCTCTCCATTGTTGCCTCCTGCTCTTGTCCTGACTTTCTTTGTGTAGCACCAATTCACAACATGGTCATCGCGGGGCCCTTTACATAATGAAGCTGATTTTAATTGAATTGAATCAAACGATTTTAAGTTAATAGATTTAAGTTAATTTCTTTCAAGTTAATTGAACTTAAAAGCAAATATAGTAAATGCAAGGTATTCGGTTGACCAAAGTTTTTAGTCTTATAAACATTTTTTTTAGGCAAATTTACTTTCTTTACTGTGCGTTTCTCAGCTTAAACATTCACATCTTCATGTGACATATAGAACTTCAAGTTGCAACTCGTGATTTGGTAATTTTGTACCAAATCACTACTAAAAGCCACGTTTAACAACACTAACTTTGATTATGATCATCATCTTTGTTTTTAAGAACAATGCCATTTAAAAACATATGAATACTTTCTTACAAAATACAAGACTCCTTATACAAGAAATGTTTCAGTAAAAACATACATGCTGGGAAATCTGCTAGTTACATTAAATTCTGAAAATTTAAATTAGACGTTATAGTTTTAACGATATAGTTTTAATTTAACTAAATTTAAATTGAAAATATATATTTTTTTAACTTTTAAAAGTATAGTTGATTCTAATGAATTCATGTATGATGTAACAAATGTGCTTTAATTCTAGTCATTTTCATAATTCCTCCTCTGCTCTGCAACAGGTGCTCGGCTTTATTCTACTTTTAGATCAACATAATAAAGCGAAATAGAGGTTTGTATAGCTTCTAAGTCCAATGAGTCCAAAGTGTCTTGTTGTTTTCTACAGTAACAGACTCATTTCATCATTTCATTATTTCATTAAGTCACATTCCAATTAACATGACCCTGCACCAAATCATAAAAACATGATGATGTAACCCATTGTAACAGCTAGTAAATGATGCAACTACTGCTGCCTTGAAGGACGCAAGCACAAAAATTGAAATCCCTTAATTTGATTTCCTTTAATGCAATGTGTGGTTGTCCATACCATTAAGTGTGTAGTCTTAAACGACCCTGTTGCCCATTGATTGTGTTGTTTAGCAAGTGGAGATTCAATTACTCCGTTCTTCCAAGTGAGCGCTGAGCAAACGACATAGAACTATCAATAGTAGGCTGCTCTGGGGACAGATGCAACAGAGGATAAGCAACATAGCTGAACTTCCATTGCAATGCACTCTTTGTTAAATTACCCAAGGTTAGTGCAGCGTACTAAAGGCGACTAAAGCGATTAGTTTTCCACCAGTTAGTCAATTGTCAGTCTGCAGGCGGATGAACCGTTGTCTATACAGTGCTGTTTTATACCAGATGCCGGCAATCAAGAATCACTTTTGAGCAAGAGCAGTTTTTTTTTTTTCATAACAACGAGCGATAATGGATTGTTTGAACTATCGTTTCTCATCTATCCTTTGAGAACTTGTAGGCAATACATGCATCTAAATCCTCCTCAAGAGAAGCCGTATACACTTGATACAGTACAAGTTAGAATAAAAAGTAATAAAAGAGGCTCTTCCGATCAATGCTGCTTTTACAGTCAGCGCTGCAGTGTATTCTGTAGCATTTGATGTTTCTTAAGCAGAAAGCAGCTCATGGGGATTAGAAGAAATGACAGGGATTTAAGGTTTTAATACTTTATATTTTATGTAATCCATTATGCCTCTTAATTCTCGTCTGGATGTTTGTCTTATTTTTTACTTGTTCCTTTTCACTTCTCTTAAATGAGAGACATGTGTTTCTCTATTCCTGTCCTCCCCTGTGGCAGATGGAAGCAGAACTAAATGTGGAATATTTCAGATGCCACTGAAGTGCAACAAAATGTCTAGAAATGGTTTTCAAAACCTTTTTTTTTGTCTGCAATTACCATTCTGCTTTCCATACAGCCCTGAGGGCTACTCATTACTCAAGGACTTAACATAGTGATGGACTACTTTAATTTATTCCTCGCAGCCTGCATATACAGCGAGCATCTATCGAGTTACACTACCTCGCCACGGAATCTAAAGCCTGTCTCGAGAAAATCAGTAGTGACATTTGTGACTGTGGTTTTATTTCCTGATATTTCTCCACCACCTATTCGTTTTTTTAAACTTCTGAATAGCCACCTGGTGAACGAATTGAGACTGAATACAAATCTCACTGTGTTTGTTCAAGCTAAATGGCTGTGTTCTTTTAATCAATCTGTCACCTCCAATCAATGACTTTGCATTTATTAGGCTTTATTCAAAATTCATATTGCTGCAAAACACCATTGATGCAGTTATTAAATAAGTGCTGTAGCCCATTAATCACGTTGAAATGTTTCTCTTCCGAGCTCGTGCTCCATCTCCACACTCCTCACACTAATGGCGCAGTGTATCTTTGACCTGCTAGCGTGTGACGTTAAAAGCTTTTTAGTGTTGGTAGGTGATTTTTAGTACTTTGCAGGAGATCTTTGTTTTGCAGAGCACATATGGATTTCACATGGCCCGAGAATAGAAGGGCTGGCGAAAAGAGATGACTCTTATCTCAGTGTGTTTCCTTCTGCTGAGAACATGACATTAAATTGGCATTCTCAAAGACCAAAGTCAAATCTAGCTACTTGTAGCCAGCTTGCAATAACTCCTACGTCAGTCAGGGGATATTCACTGTGGGGCTCTGGAGACTGATGTGAACAATAGCCATGGGTGGATTTTGTGAAAGTGTCCCTAAAGGGTCTCAGTCATCCAGGTGTGGTTATTTGGTAATAGAGTCATGTCAACTGCACTTCTTTCTTCTTAGTTGGAAATGTTTCTCTACGCATCTAAGAGGCTTCTTCAATATTCAGGGTTAGGCTTAGTCAGCTCAGTTGACTTGACTTCCACCTTACAAAGAAACTGGTGTCTTGGTACAGCAAGGCCACCCTGTCTCCTTATTATTATGTTCCTGTATAACTAAATGGGAAAGGGCCTGCACTTATATAGTGCTTTTCTATCTGCTGGTACTCAAAGCGCTTTACACTGCTTCTTATCTAACCATTCACGCTCACAGTCACTCACACACTGACGGGGGAGCTGCTGGCCAACACTCACCGGGAGCAACTAAGGAGGAGAACTAAGTGGGGCTTCAGTGTCTTGCTCAAGGACACTTCGACATGTGACGGGAGGAGCTGGGGATCAAACCAACAACTGTAGAATTGGTGAATGACCCAAACTTCAAATGCAATCATGTTTTCGGAGCGAACTTAGTGACTTAATCTCTGTCTTTGGAGTCAGGTTTCTGAATTTTGGGGCCTAGGTGGGCTGGAGAGGGTGCAACATCGCTCCTGGGTGGGGAAAATCTCTAACAGGTGGAACTATTGTTTTGTTGTCAGAGTCCCCAGTTTTAATTTATTTCATTTTAGGGACATAAAACAACAAATTCACTGACATGGTGATTTCAGACACAAATAAGTTTGAACAATGGGCAAAAATAAAAACATGCAACATTTTCTGAAACGAACAGTGGTAGCACTCAACACTAGTTACAGAGTGAGCATGTTTTGCCAGGACCCAGCATTTGGTTAGAGTTTGGTAACAACACCATCCAAAAATCATAAACATGGTTCACATTGATTGACTGCTGTTTTACGAGGTGGAGCGGTCTTCCACCAACCCCAGGGTTTTTGGTTTCAGTCCTGCCTCATCCTTTAAATCTATACAGTCTGTTAAGTTTTGTCTTTGGTTTTACTTACTTAAAATGTACTATTGTTGGAGTATAGTTTTTTTACCTCAAATTAATTAAATAAATATACAATTAATTAGTAATTCAGTAATTGAATTAGTTATTTAAACAATAATTTCAAACTAGCTGCACTCTTGTGCAATATTTACTCTGATTTCTTTATGAATTATTACTACTCACCAAAGTCAGTTTGTACAGGGTAAAATTTCAGTGTTTATGTTATATCTGGACACTTGGCTGCTCAGCTGTTTCACGGCCAGATGTGTCATTCAGATTTTAGTAGGCAGATTTCGAGAGAATTTAGTGTAGCACTGTATGAATCACATTGTTGTTGCTGCGAGATTAACTTTGGTTTATAATGTCAAACAGGTCATGACTTGCTTGCCTTGTACGTCACTTGTAAGTCGCTTTGGATAAAAGCATCAAATGACTAAATAAACTGTCTTTTGGACGACCCCAGTGCGCTCCATGGTCAGTAGTGCATGGAGCGGCAGTGCTGCTGTTTTTGATGTACATATGAACACCATCCTGTATGACACAGCCCCGCTTGGGTGCCCTGCTGATTTACCCTGCGTAAACAGACGTACACTGATTTTGTTGCTCTACATCCACCAACACATCGTGCATATACACATCTGCAGTTAGCAGCTACCTGAACTGGAACATGTGTAGTGGTGCGTGAAGCTGCGTTCATAAATGGCAAGTGAGGCTTTAAACAGCTATTAAAACTGCCCGCTGGCAAAATAGAACTAGATTAAAGCAGGAGGGAAAAGGAGACGAATTGTGACCTGGCTTCTGACGATTTGGGACAATCTTGAGAAGATGACGAACAAGAGGCCTGGATAACAGAAAACAACTGTAGTGGGTGACAGAAGAATTGCTGCTCTGATGAAGAAAAGCTCCTTTACAGCTGTTGTCAAGATCAAGAACCCTCTCCAAGCAGTAGGTGTCGAAGCCAAGAATCAGGAGGAGACTTTGTCGGAAGCTTTACCACAATATTTGGCAGAAGAACAGGAAGTGGCACAGTAATCATGATTGTTTTAATTATGAAAAAAACAAATTTATGTAGTAGATAATTTTACCCTTAAAACTTTAAAATACAATTTATAGTATTAAATTTTCTTCAGTGAAACTGCTGTCATGGACACATTAGGCTTCAGCTCCATTCTGATGCATCTTTGCATTCAATGGTATGTTGTGATAACCACTACGAGGTAGTTATGAAATATCTTTTTAAATTACTTGGCATGGCCCCACTATGACCAAACACTGGTCACTGCTGGTTACCCAATTAGCAAAAGAATATCTTCAAAAGACAGCATTCATCTTGATGGCATTTCATGTGATTAACTGTAGGAGAATCCAGACTGAGTCACACAAACAGCAGCTGACATAAGATGTTCCCAAACAAGCAGCAGCAGCAGCTTCAGGGCAGTGATACAGTGCCTGCCGCATTGTTGTATAACTGCTATTAATTCGCGTAAATGCAGATTAAAAAGCAACAAACGGATAATTTTCCTGGGATGCTGTGTAGGCACAAGCCACCGCAAATCAGCAAAGATACAACATGGCCCATAAGGTTGAGATGAATACATGTTGGTTTACATAGGGGGGTTCGGTAATCCGCAGCGGTGCTGACCCCGAAGAACTCTGAGATTGTATCAAAAGCCAAAATGAGTTTCAAAAGAGAAATCTTGCAGCATGAAAAGAAGGCAGTGGGAGGATGCCTTAGGCACATCAGGAACTGAAGAGTTACATAGCCGATACCAGCCAAGACAAAGCAGAGCACAATACAATGCAATATTCATATTCTAAATGCTTTACCAGGTCACAAGCCAAACTGCCAGGACCTGTTCAGTCAACAGAAAAGCAGTGAACTATCCCACTATGCACCCATCAAACCCTGTTCTCATTAAATACAGCAAAAACAGGTTTAATGTCGTACAACTGCAGGACTAATGCATTAGTCACTGGTGGAAAAAAAAATGTTCTGAACAGCCAGTGAAAGGTTGGACAGGGAACACATGCCAGGTGTTTCATCACCTTCCAGCTAAGAAACTCAGGAGATAGCAGCAGCTGTCTGCTACCATCAAAACATGGCTACCTCATTTTCCCTGTCCAGGAAGCCTATCTGAAAATATGCTGAAAGTGATCACCGCACACACCGTAAACCTGCGAGGGTGACAGGCTTCAAATGTATTTTCATATTACCCTTCGTTTCATAGTGGCCACGTCCATTGAGACGATGGTTCTGATCATCCATCAATCCGGGTTGATACTTTCGGTGAGTAATGTTATATGAGAAAGGTGGCTCATGTGGCTAGTGAATGAATAGACTGTCAAAAGCAGATAGACCATAAAACAGGAAGGCACTTAAGAAGGTGCCTTTGAGAAGGCAAGAATCGCTGAGAGCTCTCTAAAATATTAAAAATCCATGTATACAGTAGCATTTATCAAACATCAATACATCACTCTGCAATTTACTGTAATGCTTTTGTGTAGTGACCATGAAGAAGTAAGACCAAGGAGAGACAAATGGCAGGTCCTATCTCACACCGCTGCATTTCAAGTTTCGCATTTCCTTGGTGATGTACAGTATTTATGTACTTCTGTATTTTAATCCCTTTAAAATTCATTTGCACAGTGCAGTCTAAACATTTAGCAATTTACTGTTCTAACGTGAGTTAGTTTCATCAGTTTCATCAATGATTAACATATTGCAAACACTGGAAGCACAGATTTACAGGGAGATCAGTTACATACTGAATGCATGGACAGGACAGAGGGTGGTCAGGGGTGGCACAAGACCCCCCAAAACCTGAGGGGGGCAATGAAAAAACAGGGCCTTTGATGGTGAAAGGATTTATAGGTATTCATGTACTTAACTTCATATACTATTACTATCATGTACTATACTATTGCAGACTACTAAACATTATTTTTTATTGTTACGCCTAAAAAAACAACCACTTTGGAATCTACATATCTACAACACACATATGTAAAATGAAAATCAACACAAAAAGAACTTTTAAAGGCCAGTGTGAAAAGAATTTTTCAATGTTCATAATGAGACTTGACTTTTGTTTTTGGAAACACTTAAAAAATTGTGAACCTTTGCTTTCAGCTCAAGTTCCAAGCTTACAAATTATAACAGTACACTATTGTAATTTTAACAAAAGCCCTGCCTGTGAATGTCAGATATTGCAGGAACAATTTCAGACTTTAGATAGAAATAAATCAACTTGTCTCAAACAGTATCATCCAAAGGTCTTAGATAAAATGCTCCTAACATTAGTTCCATGTACTGTATAAGAAAATCTTCACACATAAGAAACTCACTGCAGGATTTAACAAGCATTATTTTTTTAAGCTGCAGAGGATCATGAAAAGAGACACCTGTTTGCAATTATGTTTCACTGAAAAACACGATGCATCAGTCTGCCACCTTTATCAGCTGTCACCGAGTCGCACACTGAAACTGTGAACACGTGCTAAACCGATTACTACAGCACTGATCACAGAGCCCGACAAACCTTTAAACTAGTCATTAAAAAGCCTTAATCACAATGAATTCACAATGTACTATGATTAATAATTAATGTTTGTTTTACCTTAAATACTCAAATATTCATGTTTTGATGATGACTTGTTAGGGCTGGGAAATATTTGATGGGAATTAATTTGATCCAGTGTTGGATTTTTCTGAACAATCTGAAAAGTGGCTACATCTAAAATTCTCGATACTCCCTCTACTGCCACTCGAATGGCACCAGCATCAGCATCAGCTCTCTGGAGTGATCAGTAATGTCAGCTGTCTCCGTTTTCTCAAGACTCATGCATGTGTGTTGGCTTTGCTGGTCAACAAGCTGGAGTAATGGCTGCCACGGCAGGTGAAGGCTACAAAACAAAACCCGAGAAAGGTCGTGTTACCTCAGTGATATGGAAATGCCATCTCGACTCCTCTCTCTTTCGCGTGGGCTTCACATTAAAAGAAAGTAAAACACTTCTTCACAGAAGCCGTGTTAGCCGACTGTCTGCTCGAGCATTTATAGTCCAATGAGCAATTACTACTGGGCGAGAAACACTTTTTTGTTTTTGTTGCACACCTGCTTCTATTGTACATATTCATAAAATTCACCACATGTAAAAGCAGAAGACTTTTTGTCTTTATGATATATACTATGATAAAGACATATCATGTCTGGGTATCAGCATATAGTTTAAATAAATCTAGTTTTTTAATGATTTTATCTCTAATTCATCTTAAAAAAATGATAAAATCATGAATTGTCCACAACACTGAAAAAAGTTTTGAGTGTAAAACACTACAATGCATGCAGCACATTTAAAATTTTATCGAAATGTGAGGAATTCACTGAACCTTATGGCACCAATTATGAATAATCAGCATTGTCAGTGAGGAGCCAGTTCATTCATTTCAACTGGATTAGTATTTTTTATATAGTTTTATATATACAGATGATGTAAAGCTATGATCTAAGAACACAAACCAACTAATACAATCTTTTCCCTTTTTATACACGTTTACTGTGCAAACGGTAAGATTACATAGTTGAGGTAAAACAGGAACTTTGCATTTGTTATGGTTATGGCAACAGCTGGGAAATAAATCTGGCTGGAAAGTCTTTGCTAGTGAGAAATACTGTAGCTGCTGGGAATTTTTAGAATTTTAATTTTGATAAAACGATCTGGATTTAGTTAGTTTTAAAATAAATAGTTAGTTAATTTAATATTATTAGTATTTCAGTCTCTCAAAGAATTTGCGCTTTCAAAAAAAACATGATTTTGTGACAAAAATTCCGAGGTCATGCAGAATAATTTTTGTGATTGCAACATTGACAATTCCCATAGAGGCTGATATTTATTGGTAAGTAAGTGGTTGTTAATAAAAAATTCAAATTGTTAAAAATGTGCATTTCAAAATTTGTTCAAAATGTTTTTGTCCTTCTGCAAAACAAGACTAGTAGTAGTTCATTTGTACAAGCAGTGAAAAACAATTAGCAGACACTAGCATTTACCAACGGCTGTGGAGAACAAAAGACATGAACAACGTGTTTAAACACACCGAGCTTTGTATGGAGGAGGTTGGGGTTGTAAGTGAGTCACCAGACACAGGAGACTGTTCATGCCCAGCAGTGTTTTTGCACGCAGTCATCATTTGTAACGTAAACTGTGACTTTTTTTTCTAACCCATTTTCGCCAATAATTTAGTACCCAACAATAACCTAAAGCTGAACTGTTCAAACCCAGTTTGCAGTGTGCACTGTTTAAGTCCTATAGTTTAAGGTGTGAAACCGGCCACCTTTGTGGCGCCATCGGAAGCGACGGTATTCTCCATTTTGTTGAATAAAATGGACACCTGTCTCCCTCCGTTGCAGAGCTATTCAACAGTTCACTGTGTTGTACATGAGGGTGGGGACAAACTTATATGGACTTTAGGAAGGACGAGTTTGTAATGGCAGGATTCCATCCAAAGCAGGCTTTAAAGGGTCTTACAGGAAATGTGTGATTTACCAAAAAAAACATTATTCCTTTACAGGTGAAGCATAAAAACATAATTACATAAGCATTTGATTCTCATTTAATGTGTTTTTACAGACACACTATTCAATGTCTTACTAGTACTAGTACTGAAAAGTACAATTTCAATGAAACCGTACGAGTACAAGAAAATATCCAAAAACATTAAGAAAAGAAGGTGAAGCTGTGGTTACTTAACAGTTCAATCAGAAACATATTTTGCCGTTTTTCTCTCTCATTAACTGATGATGTAAGTAACAGTCCAAGGCTATGCTGTAAAACGGAAAGCAAGCAAATTTTCATATTTAAGAAACTGATTGTGGCTCACATTTAGGGAAATATATATGTACAATATTTACACATACATATATATACATTTACATATATGTCACACACACGTATATTTATGTAAACAAATTAAAGAAATATGTACATATGCAGATGACGAGATTCTTTATTCTTAATTTCTATAATACCTTGTTTGCAAAGTTAATAGTATTGCTTTTTTTTTGTTCCTCTTGCTGCTGTAACACAAGAATTTCCCCACTGTGGGATCAATAAAATCATATTTTATCTTATTTTAAAATTAGTTAAACATTTTCGTTATCACCATCATCGATCCTCCACTCATTCATTTAAAGGAGAAAGCCTTTCTTTGGCCTTCTCCGCAGCACCTCGTAGCCAACCTCTGCTCACAAACAGCGTGGTCCAATGAGTAACATGTGTCCACCAGCGAGACCCAGACGTCCTCCGGGCAGGACAGGACACGGCGAGCTGAGACTGCTGCTCGGCACTCCATTCATCACAACTTGTCCTTCAGCGATGTTCTGTCCCGCCAGGCCCGCTGCTGCACCATGGATCAACAGAGGACATGTTTGAACAGCTGACCCAAGGCCATGAAAGTGGGTACGGCAACAGCAGAGAACCATCAGGGCTGGCATAAAGGTCATACATCAGGCGTCCACGAAAATACCTGTGATCTGTGTACGAGAGAGGCCTTTCCACAGCTCCTGGCCTTTGGCAGAGCCCGCTCATGTTGCTGGGTAACCAATCTGAGCTACTTTCTTAGTTAAGTGAAATTTTATCCTCTGCTCTTTGTCTTTGTGCCTTCTGTTCTACTACACTCCATTTCCTCCACATCCTAAGCAAGTCAATAACTCCAGAATCCTGCAAATGCTCACATTAAGTTTTTCAATACATTCATTTTTTTTAAGCACTGAAAAGATGAAAAGGCAAAGCAGAAATACTTGTGTGGTGTAGAACTTAACGTCTACAGAGATGCCAACAGCTGTGTGAGACTGTGCTCAGTACACACTGGCATTTGGCTCAAATGTTAAATGCCAAATTATCATTAGTGTCACCACAATAATTACTAAGGATGTCCAGATTTGATTGGACATTTTTACAAAATATATTTATGACACACTGAAATAACATCTATGTCTTACTTACACCTTCATTTTCACAAACTTCTTGATCCAAGTTTTTTGTACAAAACTACAAAAGTATTAATTCACTCAGACTGAACGTGCTTCTTCTGGTTCTACTTTGAGTACTACATGTAAAGAATGATCTGTCAAAATATATTTCTATTTCTATCTGAAAAATGTCTCCAGATGCCATCACTTGAAAGAAGCAGGGTCAACCTGCTCTTAAAGAGCTCCTCCAGATGACATCATCCGAATTCCTAATGATGAGAAACTCTCTGGGTGATGTCATCTGGAGGAGTTTCAACTAAAAACAGAGCATTATTTTAATATAGATATAAGTCAGGGGAGTTTTGAAGCATTACTGTACATTTACACCCTGAACTAACGCCACAGAAACCAAGTTTAAAATTGGTGAAGTTGCCCTTTAATATAAAATAACTATCATATCTGATACTGACCCCGATAATCTGCTGACCAAGTTAATCCTGTAAACAAAAAGTGTGAAAAAATGTTGCTTTTAGAATTAAAGGCATTGTTCTTTTCATTCCCAACACTACCCTGCAGATTGAGGATGTCTGTCTGGGATTAAATTCAAAATGAGCAAATAATTTTCAAAAAAATTTTCATTTCTCATTTTGAAATTCTAATATATTTTCTCTCCACAATTTACAATCAAACTTCAAATCTTTTTATACAGCCCCCAAACTTTTTTTTTCATATAATAGTTAGTATCTATTGTCTGTCCAGTTAATGATGCCATATAATATCTGCTGGGGGCTGTAATGGTAAAATAAGATCATCAGGCTTATGATTATAAACGTATATGTGCTGTAAGTCCAAAATTTCTGCAGAACCCAGGTGGTGGGCTGAGTGACGTGACCATCCACAGAGCCTGAACACTGGCATAACAAGTAACACCCAAAGGTGGTCGACACCACGTAATAACAACACTGCTGTATCTCGGCTCCGATGGACAGACCATGAGAGATACACTTAGAAACTCCAGTCATTCAAAAGGCCATTTACTTGAGATCAGCTGACATAGATTTCAGCCATGACCCATACATCAACAGGACATGTTTTTCGATAACAATATTGAATTCTCTCCGACTTGATAAGAAATGAGACCTCGCCCTGCCTTCAACTCTGATTCTATAAAGGCCCACACCCAGACGCTATCAAATATGGCCTGCAATGAAGTATAAATACAATTTACACAGGACTGTGAGTGGATTTCCTAATTACTGTGTGTGTGTGTGTGTGTGTGTGTGTGACATACATCCCCCAGTAGACCTTATGGCAGCTTGGGGGTTTGCTAAACAGGATGCTATCATAAAGCAGCCTTGTAAAAAGCTCATCTGGTGCACACTCTCTGTAAACACAGATATGAAGAAGTTCATCGTGCAACCTGACACGTCTAAATTTGGCTTATATCGCCGCACAGATGCAATGCCGGCACTGGGTCCACGGCAAAGGCTAAATGAACGTGAACAAAAACACACATTAGAGCTGTGTCTTTATAAAGACTGTGTTCTGCCTCTGCTGATCCTTGAGAGTAATTGCTCCACAGCACAAGTGTGATTAATTACAGTTTACAGCAATGAATATGTGTTTTTATTTTGAACACATGTAAGAAATTAAGATGACAGGATAGCACAGTTTTGTACTGTTGTGTGTGTGTTAAAGTAGCTGTGCAAATCATGTTAACATCCTTAATTTAGACATGAAACTGGATATATTATTATTATAAAATGGACCCCTGGGTGCAGACAGGGTAAAATATGTCTATTTATGGGCATTCTTTACCTGTTCTTTAACTGTTTTAAGGTATTTGCTCATAATTTTGGGGATGTTTTGTATGTTTTTTATAATTATTATGTGTCTTTTAACTGACAAGACATGTGACTTCAGAGGTTTTGACCTATGGACTCCCCGGCATCTCGAGCCCCTGAGACTGTGCGCAAAAACATTTTCCACTCACTCCACTCCACTGTTATTTCTACATTTATATATGTGCACCTGAAGAGTAAATAAAGACGGGGTCACTGTGCTCTTAATATGAAATCGTAATGGAAAAAAATCATCTGAAAAGCTGAAAACTACTGAAAAAAAAAACAATTTATATGATGCCCCTTGTCTGAAGCTCTTTTAAATAAGCACTTTATCCCTCTGTAAGTTTTTTTTTTTTTTTTTTTTGGTCATCATTATACAACACAGTGAATCCTCCGCCTACCACATTTAAATCCCAAGGCTTCATCACCCTTAGGGAGTTCATTCGTGCTAAAAACAACAAGAACAAAACAAACCTCCCCTGAACAAAGCTGTGTCCACATATGTCATTTAGGGCTCAAACAAGGGCTGCCAAATTTTTAAAAAAAAGCAACTCGGCTGCAGCCTAGACAGGACTGGAGAATGAAGACATGTGGCTCCAAGAGCACAACTGATTGAATCTCCTGACTGAGACGAATGGAGGGCATCTGCAGCTTTGTTAGATGATTTAACACTGTGACTGAGTGGGTCTTCTCACCCTGTCCTGATTGCCATCCTCTCACATTAAGCAGGATGGAAGCTACAACAACTCACGCATTTTCTGAGAAATTCTAAATAATAAAACAAAAATAGTGAATTGAGTTTTTGGAAATGGTTACGCTGAGGTTTTGGCCGTGTTTGTAATTGTTAAATGAGTAAATGCAGCAGCTGTGTGTTAAATGCACGTGCTTCCTCTGCACAACAACCAAGGAGTATTTCACATGTGGTGGCAACATCCACGGGGATGTAAATGGGGAAATGTAACCTGCACTTGGAAACAATTTTAAAGTGCTTGAACAAAACATGATATTTTGGACGTGTTCTCATCCTCATGTTTAAAACACTAGTGAGGTGGTGAATCTTTTGGGTCGCATTGATTTTGCAACAAGAGTCAACATTTTACTGAAGAGCAAAAACTAAGCAATATAGAGAAAAGATGTTTGTCGGTTCATTTCAGTACACTCTGTCCAACCTGTGTCTCTGAAGTCAAATGCAAGGCGTCAATAGGCTGCAGCCTTTTATTGAAAGAGTAGGTTAAAAATCCCAGAGGACAAAACACAATATAGTCTTCAATGTACTTATCACCTATAGAAAAACTAATTTATGTTCACTTGTCAGTAAAACACACTTCATAGCTGCACGTGTCTCCAACCAGTTCAACATTCAGGCCAAAAAACATTATTTCAGCAAACTGACCTGAAGTGCATCATTGCTAAAATAATGGACCATTCAAACACACACAAGCAATTAAAGACACATTTCAACAAAAGCCACAGTGTCCAAACTACTATCATGTTTGTGACGCTTCCATCCTGTTGTCGTTTCCTTCATGTCCCAGACAAACTGCATCTTTTCCAATTTCACTGTTCTTTCTCACTCCAGCCACTATCATGCGACTTGGCTGCTTCACCGATTGAAGAGGGACTAGCCACAAACTATAGCCACAGTAGCCACAAGGACCAGAAACTCTGCTTACGTCTTCATATTACACAGTAACCCAGGCATTAATTCCTCTATATTTTCATTACGTTTTTTTTTTTTTATTTAACTATTTCCCCTTTGTGTTATGGGAAATCACAATTTTGTATTTTGAACATGGAAAAAAAAAACATCAGTCACATTTCTCTGGAATAGGTGAAACTGCCCATTACATTTGAATGGCAACTTACAGATAACAAACGGTAGTTGGGGAACAAATGATTTTTCGGGATTACCATTCAGCAGCATAGTGGGACAGGAGAGCCCAGGGCTGATGGCTGACTACATTAAGCCTCTTAGGCAGCACGTTGATGAATCTACTCATGAAATGCGAAGGTAATAGTCTTGACATAGCAAAGAAATAACTCACCAACTGTACCTGCAAAGTCCCCAAATGACAGCAATCGCAAATAGGAGACAGTCCAATATGAAACAGGAATTTGCTTTTATTACCATCATCATTACTGTATATTATTTCTGAATGTACAGCCATTTGGTTTCATTTAAATGTAAATCTGGGCACTGAACTGCGCATATTGTCACCCACAGCAGCTTGACTATGATGATTCAGTCTCGAATCTGCAGAGAAAATATAAGAGCCCCTTTACTTTCTCTGAAGGAAAATAACAGATTTGACCTTTGTATGTTTTCATAAAAGCCCTGTACACAGCAAAATATGAATAAAAAAGAAAAAGAAATCTTGAGATTTATAGAAAACAAACCCAACTTGAGGATGAAGTAGAGGAGAGCAAGGTCAAGGGTGAACTACGGGGTTGAGAGAGTGCAGAGTCAATGTTGCAGCATCAGAAAACGCCGTCACACGCCGTCACACGCCGTCGCCGTCACACGCCATGTGGCGGTGGTTACTTCAGCAAGACTTGACACAATTATCCATGTGTGGAGCTGGAAGACGCTGTGTGCTACTAATGTTCATCAAATGAGGAGACCACCAGGGGCCTGGGTGTGTGTGCAATCTGACACCTCCCAGATAGGCAAACATTAGCAGCCCCATACATACTGTAACATCAACTTATAATCATATAACACATGCATAAAACTTTGGAGCAGAACCTGCTTAATTACAGGCAAATGAACTAGGTGACTTCGACAATCCTCAATCAAATATCAGTTAATCCCCTTCCTCATTATTTTTCTTACACACCTTCTCTCTTGCTAAATCACACGTCACATAAATTAATCATCAACTCCCAAATAAATGCACCCGCATGTCAAATGAAATCAACAAGAGCCTCATCAGAAGTCGGGTTATAAGGGATATTACATCTCCGTGCTCTCTGATAGCCTTTTCGTGCATCTTTAAGCGGGGCTTCATTACGAGATAAATACACAGTGAACCTGATCTGTGAGCACGTCACATCTAACACCGCAGCTCAGGAAGCTTGTGTTTCGTGACCAGTTGTGTGTGTCATGACTGAAAAGCCTTTTAAAGTCCCCCCCTCTGGGCCACGCCACGCTTACTCAGGGCCTGGTTGCACAGGAGGAGCCCTCCTTCGTGACCCGTCGCGTGAGTCTCATTTCTAGCCAAACATCACCATTGATCCTTTAGAGCTTCAATCTTGCTGAGTGCAAGCTACAACTGTGGGTTCCCACTGCGGCCGGACTCCGGCGCGTGCTGCTGTTTGCTTCAACCTTGCGGGGAAACACCTGTCGTTACAATTATGGCCTTTGGGACGGATGTGATGTGCAGAGAAATGGCAACAGGGAAAGTGATGGTGATATACATACACACAGAGCTGGACACTATGAAAACACTATAATATTTGTATGTAGACGTATATGGGAATTAGTCCATGAATTGATTAGCCAATTGCAGGGGCAGTTCTACGGGGTGTCCGGGGGGGACATGGCCCCCTCCCTCTGGCTAAAGTCTGGCCACCTCACACAGAATCTTGAATCTTACTTGAAAATTGTGATGAAAATGCTGCAGCCACTCCTCACAATATGTTCATTAACTGACGTATATACTTTTATTTTATTTTATTTATTACTGAATACAAGGGCAAAAATCAGAGCTTTTAAACTCAGTACTCGCCTTTCTCCAAAGATGCCAATTGTATTAAACATTTGAACTGTTGTAGACAAAGCAATTTACTCAAGAAAGACATAATTAAAATCTGTTGCAGGCCTATCTGCCACTGTTTATTAGGCTACAAAACTAGTTCCACACTCTGCTGATTTGTTCAATGCAACATTCTGGCATGACTTATTACTTGCATACAGGAAGTGACAAAAAGTCTGAATAAAATCTAAATTCAAATGGTCTCCTAAGCAACAGTCAGTGAACAAACGTTTTATGCAGAGAACATCAGACCCACAATTTTTACATCTTCTGCTTCTGTCAAGTTTTTCATTATGAATTATTTGGTGTGGTGCAACCGGTTTAGGAAAAAGAGGAAGGAGGAAAACATGCTTTGGCAAAACAGATTTCACAATAAACCCTGAAACATCCATCCATAAATATATATAACAGTGGGATGCATAGTTTTCCATGTAACCTTAAAACATGTTTTCCTTTTGATTCTCTGATTTTGGTTATCTTGTTTGCTTGTTGTTTTTTTTTTTTTTTTTGCCTGTCTCTATTTTCATATTTTGAGTGTTTCGCTTGTGTTTCACTGGCTAATTTAACATCTGGCTGAGGGGAAACAGTTGCAAATTAGCCTTTTGGCTAATAATGGCACGCTTACAGTGATGTTGATTAATGTGCTATGTCCCTGGGTTATTAAAAATAACATCAAATTTAAATAAATAACAAATTAAAGCAAGGTTGATTAATTTGTACCCTGTTGTTCTCATCTGGGCTTTAGACTTAATATTTTTCACAGAAACTCTACATGACTTATTAGAGTTTAAAAGCTGTTGCCTGTTAACGGGGGAGGAGATCTAAGGAACGTTGCATTGTGGGAAGTGTTTCTGGATGTTGACCAACACTGAAGTCAAGAGCGCTTGACATCCGCTGCACACATTTTAAACATTAATTTTAAAACCGATTTCGTGTGACTCCCCCAGCTTTAGAAAAGTACAAGGCAAAAATCCCATGAGTGCACCTTTAACTTCTTCTCGCTCATGAAGACATGCAGACAGTCACAATTATGACACAGCCACTGGCTTTAATGCACAGATGTGCTGTAAATATGTTGCATAGTTAATAATAAATATGTTCCACCACCATACGGAGGTGATCATGGTGGATGTTAGGGCAACAACAGCAACAAACTCCATTAGCTCAGAGGGTTTTCAGCATCTTTCAGTAAATAGTAATGACTTGAATTATACTTTGATGATCATCTGGGATTGACGATCAATAGCAAATAGTGTAAAAAAATATCAGGATATGCTTTTCTCCATCACTTCACTCATAAAGACTGAAAACTTGCTGTGCTCGTGCTTAAGAGGGAACGCTGCCTGGCCATGTTCAGTGACAGTAGTGGGCAAGTGGCAGGAAGCTGTGACCTCAATCTATTACTCCACTCATTTCTGCATCCACACAGGGAGTTCAGATTGTGTCGCTGCATTGAGGAAAGCAGCGATGCCACATGCGATTCAAATCCCACGTTATCCACATTACTTTTCATTTTCCATTTCCAAGATCAACACAGGCACAAAAGGCAACATACTAATGTGAAGTTGTGAGCTTGGGTTGTAATATTACACACAAAGGTGGTAAAGCAGCTTCCTCCCGCTGAAACCTCGTCTATGGGAAAGTCTTTCCGTCAAACATGAGTTGTCACCAAACCTGAGCAATACTCTTTTATGGAAAAATAACCCAAATCAGGCTCTTTATTCTGCCACCTGCCACAGCCACCCCACATTCAGCTGTGTTTTCACCAACAATATGTGCCAAAAAAAAAAAAAAAAAACATGTTCATTATCTTTTTTTTGTGAAACACATGGGCAATGCAAACTCATTCCAGCCCTTTGGAAAAATCATTTTTTATGCGTCAGTGGCACAATGATTGGCTGATGTTGTGCTTAAAAACACCAGAAATGCTGGTGCACCGTGCACACACACACACACACACACACACACACACACATAGCCCTCATCATTTCCCCCCACACAGTGACACCAGGGAGGGGATCGTTGGACAATGAAGACAAAGTCTCCAATGTAAGTGGGAGCGAGAAATGCGCTGACATGCCTGTTGCACAGGCGCGGCCACGGTGATGGATTCATTAAAGACTGCGAGAACTGAGTGAAAATGGAGCAATTAACATCGATTGAGAGAGAGAGAGAGGGGGGATATGAAAAAAGATAAAGAGTGTGGGAACTTGACAGTGCGAGCTGTGGCTTGATGAATCAATATTAGGAGCTGCGCTGCGCGTCGGATGAGAGGAGGCTCAAACAGTGACAGTAAGTCCGAAGGTGAATCAGAGAAAAAGAACCAGAGAGGAGAGAAAAAAAAAGGTGCAAAGCTTTTGAAATCATAAATGAATGATGATAAAAGACATGTGGCAAGTGGTGCGTAACCACGAGGATGGAACTGGTGAAGCCACCCAAAGTGTCCGCGGCTCTTACCTCTGGACATCACGGAGGCTGTGCAGCAGAGAAGAAGCAGGAGGCCGGTGGCGGAGGGGTAAGGTCCGTTTGCCAGCGCAGCCATGCCGCCGCGGAGCTCTCCACACACACGTTCCGGGGAGGGAGGGAGGGAGGGAGGCGCAGGGGGGGGGGGACGACGCTGATCCGGATCTCCGGTGCCTCCTCTCGCCTTACCCGAGCTGGACGAGCCCCGGCTGCGCAAGTTCCTCCAGTGAGCCGCCGGCGGTCGGGCGCTGAGGCAGCAGGAGGAGAAGAAGCAGGAGGAGAAGAAGGAGCAGCAGGAGCGAAGGGCGGACGGGCTGGACTGTGGCTCCAAAGGGAAGAAGCATCTTCACTTCACTTTTTGCCGCGCATGTGTGCGCGTTAGGGGAGACGTGCTCCGACTTTACCCCCCCCCCCCCGTTCCGAGCATCATCACCATCATCTCGGAGCCTGCCTCGTGTTAACCAATGGCAGAGGAGGAGAGGCGGAGAGGAGGAGACCCACGGTAGGATGGATGTAGGCCGGATCCCTCACTCACTTACCCCCAGACCAGGCACCGCACCGAGGGTCAGACACCTGTGAGGAGTGAAGCCTGCCCAGGCTCACACTCAAGCTGTTTTTGAAAGGGTAAAGTCGAATTGTATGTGGAGATATTAGTTTTTATTAAATGGATCTGATTGATCTGACATTTGAGTAACTCAATAAAGTCAACTACATTGTTTCAGTGGAAATATACCGTGTGTTCCTCAGTTGTATTTACTCAAACATTCATCAGATTCATGAAATGAATGAACGTGCAAACCGATTGTCAAAAAAAATAATATATAAAAAAAAATAAAAAAGCTGTAACTAAAGTTCTTCAAACATACACTCATTGCTCACTTTATTAGGTACACATGTTTATTAGAGTCTAATGCAGTCCAATACAATACAGCTCTGCCATGAATTCTACTTTTACAAGGTTAGAACTTCTCCATTTTTAAGTTGAGACTGTCAGAAAGATGATAATTCTACTCTCTGTTTATTACTGAAGTCAGAGTGGTTGGTGGAGTCATATGCATTATGAGAGGAGACGCTTCTAATGTTTTTGCCAGCTCACTTTTTAAAAAGGTGGCATCTCTAATTTGATTAAAACAATAAGAAATAAGCAAGTACAGTTTCTTTTTTTAATGTTTGCACAGCTATTATAATTAACACCACATTAGTTAAGGCTTTAATTTCACTTTACCTTTAAAAACTAGTAGGCCTAAAGAGACTGTAAACAGACAGTCAAGATATGCGGTCAGATTGATGAAATGATCATTTCCTCTTCAGCCACACACAAAACAGAGAACAGACTGGCCCTTGGTGCTCCCGACTGCCAAATAAACTGTTTGTTGGCATCCTCAATTTGTTACACTGCAATAATTAATAAAAAAAACAAAACAGATTTAGTCGTGGCACAAAAAAGTTTCAGAAATACAGTATGTCACTGTCATATCATAATTCACAAACAGGGAACAAGAGAAGCTGCAAATACAGACGTAAATGCAGTTACCGTGAGGACTCCTGAAGAATTCGTACATGATAAGGCTTGATTATGACCATACCTGGTGTTGACGTGTTGACATATGAAACATCAACTAATAAAACCGGAACATCACAGCTCATGGCATCAAAGTTGTACTGAATTGAGTGAGACTGTTCAAGTGTACCTAAAATAATAAAGTGAGCCAATGAGTTCTATGATGCTCTGTCATTGTATTTTCTCAAAGAAAAACAATACATACTAGGAAATGACATATGTTAGATAAAATGCTACTACTGTAATAGTAGACTAATAAAACTCCAACCCAGTAACAATACTAGTGATTGTTGAACCAATCTCCCTAACACATATCCAAAAAGGCAATATATAATTTGCAAACATAAATGTGTAGCATGTATCGCAATCCCAATAATATGCACACGCCACCATTTGCTTCTACAAAGCTGAGGAAAACATGTCAGTGTTGCAGTGCAGCCCGAGTGAGCCGCTGACGGTAATGTCATCACTGTGGCCTTTTAGAAACAATATCTTATGCACAAATCTCTGCAGACCTTTGGATTGCTTTGATTGGAAAAAATAATAATACAGAGCATATTTATTTGCACATATCCGCATGCCAGCTGTTATTCTGTGATGTTACAGCCCTGCTGTTTCTCACAGTGAATCTATTGTCATAATCAATCTGAAAAATAAATACACATACAAGTAAGTGTCCCTGCTAACAATGGATTTATTTATGTAATTTTTGACCCATCTAGGTCCTCCCAAGATCCCCTGGGGCTCCCGGTGGTGGTGGTGGGGCCTACATGTGACCTGAAGGAGATATCTTCATGTGACACAGTATCTGGGCAAAACAAGACCAAAACCTAATGTCATGTACTTTTAGGCAACTCAACCCCCTATTAGGTTAAGGTGAAGATATTTGCTTAGTTATGGCTTACTCATCACTGAGAATTTAGACGTTTGATCTAACAAAGGTCACCACATTAGTTTGGTTTCAGCTACAGCCAAGTTTACATGTTTAAAGCATCTGTTGGACTGAAGCACCAGCCCTCATGCTCAACCCGCCTTGTGTGAGCATACGCGATCCCCCACGGAAACAAAAACCGAATAATACCAAGACAAGGTTAGCAACTCCACTGACGCCAGAAAGCTGTTCTCCACTTTCAAATCACTCCTCTACCCACGTCTACCTCTGCTGATGACTTCGCCAGCTTCTTCACTAAGAACTTGGCAAGTCACAGTTCTCCCCAACAGATGGAAACATCCTACTAAACTCATCAAACAGCACATTACTCTCCTCGTTTTCCACTCTGACTGAGAACAAAACATCCATTCTTCTTCTTTCAAACCCTCCTACCACCTGTTGTCTGGATCCCATCCTCTCCACTCTCCTCCAGGAAATGCACCCACACTAATCCCACCCATTACACAAATCAAGAATTGGTTTCAAGACAGGGACCTTCTGCGCTACACTTAAAAAGGCTTGGGTTACCCCACTGCCGAAAAAGCCTGCTTTCAACCCCTCCCATGTGGAAAATTACAGCACTCTCTTTCTTCTTTCATATCTGGCCCTTTGATCAATTCTCAGATTGTATTTATGTTAACCAGTCCGACTTAATCAGCGTCCATTCTGAAGAAACTGCACTCCTGATGGCTATAAAACCTCTGCAAGGACAGTGTTCTGTCTTTATCCCACAGGGTCTATTTGCAGCCTTTGACATAATTTTTAAAGTAAAATTTTCACTGCCTTTCCACTGTTGTACCACAGGGCTTATTTCTTGGCCCCATTTGTTTTCAGCATCTGTACACATCACTGGGGTCTATCATCCACTTGCACAGCCTGTTTGTTGTTGCTGCTCTTCATGTCTTTTTGTCCAATGACTCTACTGCCTCATCATGTATTTATGCCTGTCTCTCTAACATCTCTGCTTCAAATCAACCTCTCCCAGCCAGACCTCCCATAAAACACAGAAAAGGCATCAGCATCAACTTAGGATCTTCATTGTCTGAATATAATACCCAACTGCTTGTCATATCTCATGTTGACTACTTCAGGAACACATTTCATTTTTGATTATGCAAAAGGACATGTCACACCACTGTACAGATCAAGTCTTGACTCTAGCCTACAGAGTGGTCAACTGAACAACACCTTCATTCCTGAACCCCTCTTGATCCAGGTCCAAAATCCCTCCCACCCACTATGTTCTGCCCACAAATGGCATCTAGTGGTCCCTTCACCACACAGCAAGATACCAAACAAAGATCCTCTGGTCAGTGGTCTCATAATGGTGAAATTGCAACTATTCACTGAAAACAATTACCTACAATATTTATCCCATTTTGCACTTGCCTCTCATAAAACAGAAACATTTCTTTTCATATACCTTGCCTTAGATTTCTTACTTACTAGAACCATTTTAGTCTTGCCTTCATGACTCATGTTGCTCATTGTTTCTGTCATCTGTAATTAAAAACCTGTCTACATGAATGGTGTGATTGAAAAGTGAATGATAACAGACGGAGAAAACCTTACGATTTGATGTGGCGGTGTTGCATTTGTGATACATTGTGTGCAGTTGTAGTGTCTTTTAAGATGCTGTCCTTCACATTTGCAATATATTGGTATAAAGACTGAAAGCCACTTTTTTATAGACCCAATTAAAATTTCCAATTAAGAAGAAACCAAACACCAGCTTAAAACAAATAGAAACTAATTCTGCACGTTTTCATTTTTACTGCAATTCTGCTCTTTAAAAGAAAGTCACCACTTTATTTCTTGTTTATAATATTTGCTATTCTGTCAAAAGAAAAAAAAGAAAAAACTGCAACTCTGCTGCTGATGTGTGGAATATCGCTGCCAAGCTTCCATTCTGTCATGCAAAGCTCAGGGTGTTTCGTCAGGAGGTTTTTGACCTGATTCTGTGCAGCAGATATTCTAGATCCAATTATGTTTTCACCCTCATCTGACACAAATGTGATGTTCTGTAATCAGTGTGACCAGCAGAAAGCTGTATGGAAATGTACATTTATGGATGTGAAGAAAATGGGATATGGAGGAAGCGAACTTTGCTATTTCTGGAAGCTCAAACTGGGATTTGTAGGCGTTTTTATGACAATGAGAGTCATACTTAATGCCCTGTGAGATAATCATTGATTAATAGTTGACAAAGAGCAAAAACTTTACTGTTAGATAACATTAAAAGAAAAACCTTCAAACTTTTCCTTTTACTGGAATGTCTAAAAATATATATTTCCCTTCTTGCTATACTGTGCAAATGTCATAAAAAAGTTGATGTAATTTAACCTTCACTCTAGCTACTAGTTATATCCTTGAATGAACAGTCAGGCCAAAGAAAGAAAAAAAGCAAATCACAAAGACATTACAATGAAGTTATTGAAGCTGAAGGCCTTTAAGTAGCCTTGGATTCTTCTTTGGGCTGAAAATTTCTGAAAATCAAGTGTCCTTGATATCATCGTTTTCAAAGACCGCAACACTGAAGTTCTTGAAGGTATCACAGACGTCACTGGAAGTTTAACTGTGCTCCTGTTTGTCGTTCATTCAGTGGTTATTACAGCCTTATAGAGCACTCCTACGTGAACTCCTATGTCTTTTTTGAGCCGTAAAAAAACAAGTGTAAGCAACTGAGCGTGTTATTTTCTCTAACATAATAGAAACATTTTTTGCCTGGATGTAGTTTTGATTACCTGTTAGTTTAGTTTCTATCCTTCGTTCCCTCCTGTCCTTTGTTTGCTTTGGCCTGTGCATGTTCGTCTGATTCTGTTTTAGTGTTTTTGAGTTTTGGGGTTATGTTCATTCTTTTCCAGGCCTGATTTGTGGTTATTTATCCCCGTTTGTTACTTCCTCTTTTACCTTGGTTCTGGTATCTGTCTGCATCTGTTTTTCTGTTTCTGTTATTGGGTTCAGGTTTGTATTTGGTTGTCCCTGTATGTGCCCCCTTTAATTTATTAGGGGGCATCTTTATTATTTCCATGATTAGATAATTTGCTGTTTGCTGTGTTATTTTCTTAGTTTTCCCTTTATTTCTGTTGTCTACTAAGTTCTTTTTTTGCATATCTGTCTGGTTCATTTATGGTTCGTATGTGCATTTCCTGTCTCCCCTTGTCATCTTTATAACCTCCACCCTTTGCATAACCCTTGAAAGTGTCATTTGTGGTACATAAGATGGTAGAATATAGAGGTAGCTATTTGGAAGTGGAGAATGGCTGTGGTTGCAACATTTTTTTTAAGGTTGTCATTTTGAGATCACAAGTTTATTAATATATTTTTGACAACAATGCTAATTTTCTCATGATAACAGAAAACTTTTTTCGCTTTCTCGACTTCAGTGTTTGGACTTTACCACTCAGGCATACAAAAGTGTAGTTGTTCTGTTTAACATGATCAGATCCTGTGTGACTGATACCATGGAAGTATCCACTGTTTACCCCAGTGGTGTAGACACCTGTTTATTACAGGTAATAACAGTGGTGCGCTTAAATATTTCTAAGTCCAGTACAAACTTTGAAGGATGAGGTATGTGGTCTAATCAAATTAACCACACACATTTTCATTTAGATAAATTGTGCGGCTATTGCAAAAATTAGCACGTGGAACACAAACCATAACCTATAGATAATAGCATAATACATCATTGCAAGCCTGGCCATTTGTGATTTCTGTTGGTAACAGAGGCTCAGTCATGCTCTTTTTTCGGGTTGGGGGAACGTTACATTTGTGTTGCTCATCCAGCTGTGTTTCTCTATAGTGAAAATCCAAGCCATCCAAAATTACCTTTAATTACAATTGTGTAATTATTTTTTTCTCATAATCCTCCACTCAATCACGTGTCCCAATGTTCAGAATATTTCTCGGTACAGAAATTAACATTCTAACACACCATAACAAATCAGATGTTAAGAGATTTCAGGTCAGAAACAATGAATAACAAAGAGCAGCCGAACGTCATGTAACTAACATTCTGTTCTGGACCGGACACTCGTGACAAGGCTTCAATGGATGTGAAAGGTGAACTTAAGGACAGCACTTAAAATGATTCACCTCTTGTAGCTTTTTTTGTATAAAATGACTGGAAAGGCAATCACTGCAAGTACCTCCAGCCATGCAGATAAAACCAAGTGGGCAGCCCTTTGTTTTTATGGATGGGGAGAGCTGAAAGAATGGTGCAGTAGTTTAACGATACTTGACTGGAGTGCGTCAGTGGGATTACTTTGCGGATTACAGAAGCTCTGCTTCCAGAGCAAGTACATTGTGTCCACTTGTTTTATCACTTGCTGTCATAGCTATCAATGACACAAACCTCAAATCTAGATTTAGTAAAAAGCGGGAAAGCTTGAGTGGAGCGGAGGTATAGGCAACCACAGTGACCACTGTTCAGTGTTATCTGTCTTTTATCATCACCATAGGTATGAGCGAGTAGGTCCCTGCTCATGCTAGAAGGCTCAGTGGGTCATTATCAGTGTTAATCGTTTGGTTTAAGCATGGAAACAATAGGATTAGCATTCAGAAAAGATAACAGTTTTGGTTAAAAAACAGAAAATAGACTGACTAATTTAACATGACTACCATAAAAACTGTTTCAAAGAAGAAAAAGCCGAAACAAACTTGTCTGTCATTTTAAAATCCTGTCCTGTTTCTTAGCCATCCACCCCAAACACTTGACCTACAACCCCTATTCATGAGGGTCTATGCTCCTGTCATAAAAACCATGGCCACATAGTTATTATTGAGCAGATATTTGGGGATGAGTAAAGTGGGGTATATCCTGGGGTATATCCTAGTGCAGCTCTGCAACCGTGTTGCTCTGCCACCGTCATCCTCAGTACTGGTATAATTAGCAAGTGGGATTGAGATTTTCACCAGACCGGACAATGTTAGTTAGAAAATAATTAGTTGGTCCATGGAGGGAAAGCAATTGATGTGAATTATTTCCAGAAAATTTCTGATTGGCAGAAGTAAAACGTGCTACTGTACAACATAATCACAACAAAAGGTAGAACAAATTTCTTTTGCTAAAATTGACTGTTCTTGGACTGAATGCCTCTGACTGAATCTAAATTGTCCTTGGAGCCATGCTACTGTGTCATGTGTAGAGGCTGGAGGCTCCTGAACTAGTAACAATAAAGAATATATATTGGGCTACAGTAAAAAAAAAAAAAAAAAAAACAAGAGATAGCAATAATGAAACAGGTAATATTAGTATTCCTACTTTGTGAACATCTGCTGGCACTATTGAATAAATTCATATACAATGATCTGCAAAATGAACCAGAGTCAATATAGTTAAATTTAATTAACCTGATAATTGATACACTGTTGTTAACGTGCGAGATGAGGATTCTCTGGTTGTAAAGAGCCAATGGTCTGTTCCTGCAGCAGACTGTGGCACCATATTATGAAGCAAATGCAAAAAGAGGCTCACATATCTGACCTTCAGTGGTCTAACATACATGAGGAAATTATATTTGCAAAACACCACGGTGGAAATTCTGTCTTATTGAATTTGGACTGATGATGCAGTTCCAAGATTGTAGCAAAAAGCAGAATCCATTTTACTAATCTTGCTGATTTAGAAGGTAGGTACATTTCTACCCCCTAGAAGTAGTGATGTAAATGTGGAAAATATAATATCCGTGTAGGTATCCGTGTAAGTAGAAGTACCTCAGAACTGTACGTAAGTTTCATATCACTGGTTGTGATGTATAAATGGAGATCAATAGGTTACAAGTCTGAAATGACAGTGAAATGATATGCTAATACTGTAAAGGTTGGAGTCAGTGACCTCAGGAGGTAAAAGGGTGCAAACGTGGAATAACAGATACTGCAGGAGAAGGCGGCTCAAAGTCACATTTATTTATAACCCCACAGTTCTTGTGATAGGTCTCAACAAATCATGACTGACAATATGCAATGAACCTGGCATCATTTGATTTCAAGCTTAGCTCCACCCTGAGAAAATGTCTAATCAGGCATGAATGAATGATTTACATGTGGCTGAGGATATCTGAAGCATGGGCAGTGTAGGGGAAACTAAACTGGCAGAACTAAATGGACATTAAAAACTTTCTGCAGACACAATTAATCATCCAATTAGTAACAAAATATGGGGCATTTCATGGTGTCAATAGTAAACATGTGCACCATAGTGGTGTAATTATAAGGGACCTTCATCCTCATGGGTACAGCAACAAACGGGGTGAGATTACTGAAGGGTCACAGTTAAGCTCAAGTTCAGGCAAGACCTTCAGCAAATGTGCAATTAATGCTTGAGGGCCGTTATTACCATTGTTACACAATAAACATACAGTTTGTTGGGAAATACATAACAACAAATCTTGGTTGGTTCGGTTCCCTGCAAAAACATGGCTACCAGAGGTCACCTAAAACAAAAATGTTACTGTGGGTCGCAAAAACCTGTTTGCCTACATGATGTGTGGGCCGAGCATCAATTCCTCAATTCATTTTTTTGATTTTATAGAAACAATGGCAGTTTTGCCTTGATTAGATCGGACTCTGTCAGATTTCATAATGTCTTATCATTGCTCATAACAACATTATCCATCCTTTATCTACAACTGCTTATCCTGTGTAGGGTTGCAGGAGGCTGTAGCCTGTCCCAGCTGTCATAGGGCAAAAAGCAGGGTAGACAGATCTTAAGTCCGTCAATCTTTTATCAGCTTTGTTTGCCTTTTATTCATTATTTCAATGCTCTGTTTTTAGTTCAAAGAATCTGTATGAATCTGTAAAATATTCCTTAAGATCCTATAAGAAAACTGTAAAGGATGTACAGTGTTTACATGTCATGGTGAAAGTTACAGTTTTATAATCTCTGGTATCAGAAAAATATGGTAATTTAGGAGAAGTGAATTATTCATTATGTCTACATAAGTGTTTTGTTATTTTTAGTTGCAAAAGTCATTTAGTATGCAGCGAATAAGTGTGAATACAGAGTTTATACTGAAAACAATTAGAGAAAAAAAGTGACCTTTATTATAAATTTCAATTCAAAGTCTTAATAAGCCAGTGTTTGTTTATTTTGCTCATGGCAGTAGAATAAAATTATTACTCTGCTGTGAATAATTAAGAGAAATTAGAGATCTTTTCCTCCTTGTCTCCTTAAGACATCTATGATTCTCCCAACTTGTCATCTGAAGTGACACCTGCAGACTAACAGCTGGATCAGGTGCTGTGAGTGTTGTTTGCCCTCTGGTCTGTATTCACAGAGATGATGCCATGCATTGTTCAAGTTAGAGGTGCAAACGTACATATGCTGCCAATACAACGGCGTCAGATATCTCCAGTAATTCCCATAAATAGTTTCATCAGCATCTGCACAGTGATTTAAACGCATAAAGAGCATAACGACTTGTACACGCAATACATTAAAATTACCCCACCTCCTCCAAAGATTAGCATCTTAGCAGGCTAACACCAACTTCGCAACATCCAGCTCAAAGTTTATTTTATAAAGATGAAGATGAATTAGCTAATTGAATTTGCAATTAAGTTAACATTCATTTTGAGACATTGCATTATAAAAAAGCTCATTTCTGTGATGTGAGCGTGATTCGATCGTGGGGACTAGATTATTAATACTGACTGTTGAGCACAGATCCCCTCTGAAATGTGATTGACACATGCTCTATATGGTCATTGAACATCTCACACACGGAGTCAAAAAAAGCTTTCGCTGCTCACGTTCACTCTGTGGTATCACGCCATTCCTCAAAGTACTGGAGAAATTATCTTTTGATCTGATTAAGATGCTAAAGGCAAAACTAGATTGTCACCGAGGTTAGTAGGAATCCTATCTCTACAGTCACACTATTAGTGTGCTTAAACGACCACTGCAATAATGTTCCATAAATAAATGAGCTTAGATGAACAGTTTATTAAGTGTGGGTGTTCTCATAAATTATTTACATTTGCTTTTAAAAATCTACCAGTTAAATTTATGATATTCTTAAAGACTTGTACATGTACTTTTTAGTAAGAAGGAGTTTGAAGGAGTAAAAGTCTGATAGAATTATGAATCACACAGCTTTGTCATATCCTTTAAATCATAAAATAGTGTAGATATTGTAGACTAGACTGTTGGTGCAGTGCTCAAGTAGATGATAAAAACTTAACTGATAACAATTACGATTTATTTACTGACATTTTAATGGATTGCATGATCATGAATTTTAGAAATCATATTTTGTTTGCTGTGGTTAAACATTATCCTCAGAATAGACTTTATATATTCAAATCTTCCCCAAATATTAAAAAAGTAACTTTGATCTAATCTGCTATGGACTAAACTAAACGATACTGAACCTGCAGACAGCAGCCCTGCACAGAGACATACACGTCTCTTATGTACAGTATGAATCATTTGCTACTTTGCACCATTCAACATTATCATCAATCAACACTTATCAGTGGTTTAATTATTATAATTTGATGAAAAAAGTCTAGCTATGAACAAGTGCAGAAAGCGTCTAATGAAGCCATAGGTAGTGCAGTCTCCTCCGCGTTGTGCTTGGTATTACCGCCGCCTCTCTGCTGTCTGCTTCCACTTCCAACTCCCCTTCCTGTATTGATCAAAAGGAAAAAGTTACCTTCAAAAACACACATACATATCACTTGTTTCCCTTTGTACTAACATTTCCCAATTTAATGGTCATACAGTATATCAGTGCATGACATGGTGCAGAAAGGTCAGCTCTAAAAATATCACATCGAAATCCATCACAGAATAACAAATGAATCGAATCTGATTTCCTACAGGGGGTTTTGGCATACTGTACATAAGAAAAGCTTTAGGTTTGTCTTTAATAAAGTCAAGAACATCATCTTTCTCTCTGGTTGGTCTCCCTTTCTCCCTCAGACTGATTCTTTGATCCATTAAACTCAGACTGAGCACTACATAAAGAAAGGAGATGACTATAGTAGAAGCATCATAATGTACAGTATATCTGAAGAATAAGTACTTTCGCTACTATATGTAGCATATTTAGTCATTATCAAATCAGACTGTCTGTAAAGAAAGGTACCAGTTAAATCAAATGCAATGTATGATTTCAAATATAAGTTATGAATTAATTCTAAGCCTAGATGGCCTCTGTTTTTTACAGGAATTTAATTTAATTTTTTTTTTTTTTTTTCGCCAGTGTTACATTTGCTTAAATAACCAGGCTCCTGGGTTGATCAGTGAAATGGTTTGTACTTTTTAAGTCTAGCACACATGCTTGGATGCTTTGCCAAGCTTGTAAAACATTTGCAAAGCTGATTTGCAAAAATGATTTTAAACTGTGCACTGGGCATTTATTACAGTGTGTTTGCTCGTTAGCACTCGTCTTCCTCTGTTCTGCTTAATGATCCCTGCTTTGTTCCGATCTTAATTTTTCTGTTTGCAGTCGTTTCTTATGTATGAAAAGCTGTTTTGAAAACAGGTTAGCAACATTAGTAGGAATACAGAAAAATCTACCTGAGGAAACTCAGGATCACCCAATCATAGTCCGTTTCTTGTTTGACAGAAATCAGCTTACATACTGAGTGTTCATGATATAGTTTATTATAACGTATTTTAGATTTGAAAAAAGTCTGAGGAAGCACTTTAAACCTGTTAGTAAACATTATAAAATTGTATTTTAATGACATTCTGAGCATTCTAGCACATGGATCATAAAACCATTAGCCCATACAGTAGCTTTTTGAGTGTTAACATCCAATGTGGGTTGTTTCCTCCCACAATCTGATGACAATCAACCAATCAATTAATCACTTAAACAACTTGTGACTATAAATTGGCTGTAAATGTGAATATGAATAGTTCTCTGTACCTGTATTATAATCATTTTTTTTTTAAATCAGCTCTTTAATAGATGGCTGGAATCAGCTTTATTTTTTCAGGTTCTGTGTCATGATTTAGACTTAGGACCAAAGTGCACAACCAGGTGACAGTTCTGCATATGAGCAGAATAGAGAGTTTATTAAGACAAGCCAGACCAGCAGGGCAAAACAGATGAATTACTTAAAGAGATTAGTTTGGAACATGACATAGGGACATGTTATGTTGCATTTCTCTGCGTGTCCATAGAGTGATCTTTGCTCAAAATGCTTGAATAGGTGACTTTACCTTCCATAGCACCAGATGAAACACAAAACATAACAAAGTGATAAAACATAGTTCTTAAAAAAAATTTGAAAAAGAAGAACATTGTATATTGTAACTTTTATAATGCAACAGTGATCTTCTGGTCTTCCTTTAGAACTGAAGTTGGACCAATGTTATTGATTGTGTGTGTGTGTGTGTGTGTGAGAGAGAGTGTGTGCGCCCAACCAACTACTGTATATCATTTCCTTCTTTGCTATCTTTTCACACCAACTTCAAATAAGACACCTTGTAAATAGATGGTGCGGTTTCCAAAGAATCCCCTCTGCTGTTTGACAAAATGTGTGATCGGCTCGGAGATCTGAACTCGTCAGAAAGAGGAAACCAAAGGAGGAAAAATATTATTTCTTCCCTTATTCTATTCACTGTCAAAGCGATAGTTGTGCTGGTTGCAGAATGAGCGTAAGACTGAGTTCTTATTGTGTTGGTTGATTAGTATGATACAATTATCATGTGGTGGACAAATTATCAAATGTAGTTTGAGCAGCTCTACCAAACCCCTGTCTTTGACAACCATTAAGGCGTCCACCAAGCATCCACAGCAGCCTGGCTAAGGAAGTAAGTGAACTGTGACGTAGAGCCGCTGCAAACTAAAAAAAAGCAGTTGACTACAGACATGGGCTCAGTATCCCCCAATAACAACACATTAGATTGAAATATAAAGATATTTCACGCAGGAGAGAATAGGAGAACATTTGTTTGAGACAGCGAGTACATTTCGAGAAGAAACCTAAACATATGCTAAATGATTTGTACAGGCCAGAATCAAATGAGGAATATTGGGCAGCACTGCACTTCACAATGTACAATGTGAGCATTGCATGTACATGTAATGTAGCTTATCTGATAATGATGAAGGAGATCGAAGTTCCCAAGCAACTACAATGCTTGAAGCTGTGGGATTTCAGCCTGAAATTCCACAGTTTGAACACCTCTGCTGTGACTGTACACTATTCAGCTATGTACAGATACTGTAAAAAGTGAGAAACATTTTTGAATGTAATCCAGGATAACCCAGCCTCAGCATTCTGGTTTAGAACTGCACTGGATTATACAGCATCTAGAAACCAGATTATGTTTTAGTGGTCTTTTAATTGACTAAGTCAAATTGTTTGGTGTCTAAACAACTTTGGATGAAACTATTTTTACAATTTCAAAAAGTGCTTATTTTCTACGAGGATCCTTTATTCCATCCTTAAGTTCTGTGTCAAATTATTTTTATTATCTCCTGTCTCTTTAAGGACCCTAAATTTTGATTTGCCAGGTTTCAGAAGCCTGCTGGTTGGCTGAGCAGAGCGGTGAGACATGGATCTAATAAGGGAGTGGGTGGACTGATGGTTAATTCATATGTAGGACTAGAAAATCTCAAAATGTTGTTTTTTGTGTGAATTATTCTACTTCGGTTCAGCTCACATTTTGGAACTTTGTAGTTGTAACCTAGGTGTCCACATCAAAAACACAATGTGACCTCTTTAACCTTAAACCTTCATCGCAACTCAGATCCCTGATTGCAGTTCTTTATGTGTGATTTATACCTCAAAAACACTAGGTTTTCTTCAAAACTTCTTCACCATACCGAGTCTTACAGTGCAAAATGTAGAATTTATAATTCTTCCTTTCAAGTTTGAATTACATTTGAATTAACATGAAGACCTCTGTGGGAGTGTTACATGTCAGGGTTACTTTCACGATGATGTAAATCTCCTCTACAGTAAATATAAAACATAAATAAATGCATAAAGAAACCACAGAATGGAACGCTATTAGATTTTGACTCTCCATTTGCCCAACAGTACCATCTAAAAAGAAGACAGTTCTATTACCTTGTATGCAGGTACCTTTCAATTATTTCTGCAAGGTGCACTCTATTTGCAGAATAGTGCTACTCCTGGCATGTAGCGCTTGAAGTGTGCTCCTCCAAGCACAGGATGAATGACACTACTTAACTGTATTCTTATTACTGCTCGCTGCTTTTTAGGCAGAGGGGGCATGGAGTGATGCCATTTATCATGCTAGACATGAGTCAGGTTTTTTATTTTTTTTTATTTATCAAACACATTTTCTCCTGCAGGGAGTTCGCAGCACACATCTTTGATGCATTTTCACATTTATTGGACATCTTTATTTATATATTTTGCTCTTAGTGTGCAGGCTAGCCTGGAAACTCCCACCTCTGAAGTGATTGTCTTCGTCACTTTGGTGTCAAAAAGTATTGAGTGGCCTGTAATGTGGAACATCCTACGGGGATAAAGCTTGATTTCTTTAAGGGAACATGGTGAAAATCCATAAACAAACTGGCGGTGAGAATATTTGATAGCAGCACTGCCAGGAGGCTCTATTGAAAGATTACTGTAGGTGCCCCAAGGAGATTCTGAAACAGATGAAGTGACTTTTGCATGCGTGCAGATGTGACACATGTTATGATTATGGATTTTCAGTTTGAGTTAGACCATGTAAATCCAGGGCTTACGAGCCACAGTACCCAACAGGATGTGTAGCTTCACTGCGGCTGTCAGATCACTGATTTAAATTTACTGCATCACATCAATCAAGATCTGCACTGCAAAAACCAAAAAAAATAAATATTACTGCCAAAATCTGTAAAACAAAGAACGGTTAGTGTGCAAAAACATTATTTTATGAAGCATGGTCCGACTTTGCTACAGAGGTTGTGTTCACAGAGTTCACTCAGTTCCGTTAGGATGACCACAGGGAATCCTCGCTACCATCATGGTAGACTGCGTTCTTCTGAGGATGAAGCCCAGAACTGAAACAGAACTTACATTTGTCACATTTGTCTGATCAGATGATGATGAAAATCCTACTTTTCTATTAATGTATGCTCTAAATTTGGACAGCAAGTCATTTTACATGTTAAATTAAGAAAATATCTGTGTTTAAAAGGCATAGAATTATTTTTTTTAAAAAAAAGCACTATAAGATTGAGATGTACTCCTTTTATTATTAATTTTTTCTCCACAAACTGCTGGTCAAACTCAGTGACCAAGAAATTAACGATACACAAAAAGCAACAAGCTTCACTCTGTCTAAACACACATAGTCCTCTCCAAATATATATATTTACAACTGATGTTGCAATGCTGACCAGCAGCAGATCCCGCCTTTGTATATTTGTACTTGTGCTTTACTCGTAGTCATAAAACTTCTCCAATATTGCACCTACAACTTCATTAGCCTTGGCAAGAACATTAACTTTAAGTTCTTTTTGTTTTACAGTTCACTTTGGCTCTGAATGAAACCATGAGGAACATTAACGTAGAAGCGACCAATCTTTGGCTGACAGAATACTGTAGCTCTAACAGATTAATAAAGAAAAGAAATGTCCCATATCTCTTGTCTCATGAAGACTGGATCACCCAGTCTGACTTGACTTATAGGACCCATCCATCCCAGCCTCCTCCTATTGTGGACTTTCTTGCTTGTAACTATATCACCAACTTTCTCCATTGCTAATGTCATAATTACTATGGGGTATTACAGAAAGGTTGTACAACCACAGCAGACTAGTGTTGTTAGTAATACTCCAGTGGCAAAAACAACATATGGGCTTGTTTTTCTAATCATCTCTAGCCTTAAATGTACAGGAAACACTCAGTTTTCCCAGCAATGATTGGTAGAACGAACACTACCACAGGATCTATTGCTCAAAATGCAAACAAACAAAAACATTTAATGGATTGCATTGCATATTATATCATTTTTATTTGTATTTTTCAGTCTCTCTTGAGTTTCATTTTCTCCTAAGCTGTTCCTCCTATGAGACATGCATCAATGATAAACAATATACATCAGCAGACACTTGGAGAAAAATGATGTCGAGCTCTGTTGGGAGTTGTCGAACTCATCCAAGGACTGGAGCTGAACACTCATAGATTCCTGTCTGTTTGGCCCGACTTGCTCTCAAAAACAATTCGGCCTTGTTCTCGCTTTCTGTGGCCTTTGAACTATAGGTGCTCAGCCTCGAGGTCTGGTGAACGTGTCGGCACATTATTCTTCCTTAAAGATTCGACAGCCACTGTGGATTTGGAAAAAATGAGGATGGCGGGGAGTGTCATTTATCATGATCATGACTGCAGCTTTGACTAGCACTATGTCCTCATATAATGCTTCCACATTTTTTAGCACGAGGTGGTAAACAATGTTCAGAGGAGCCGTTGTGAAGGCGGAGGATTCAGGGCATGTTTTGACAATTCAGATAGCCAGGGATCATGTCAATCAAAAGCAAGAAAAGGCTGTAATTTCAGACATGTTGCCTTTTATCAGTGAAAATATTGACACAGTGAGTGAAGCTGATCCAAAATTACAACAGGGACCAACAGAAAATACATAAATAGTCCAAGTTTATTACCCTAAGATAAAAAATAAATAATCTTAAATTGGTGGGTTTTAACACCAACAACTCAATGTTTTTTGTGTTGGATCTGTTAAGCTTTAAAACACGGTGCCCAAAGCAGTCTACTACAAATAAAAGTCACCTGGAAAACACAATCCTAAGTTTGTGTAAGATGATGTCGGATACAAAGAGTTTAGACACTAAATACAGATTAATATAATATTAACAGGCAACAAACTTTTTGGAATGAAGTGGGCTATTTAAAGTGTCTGAAAAATATGATGTAGAAAACAACATCACATATTGTATGTTTCATGTGCAACATTTTTATTGAACTGTCATAACCATCCTCATGCTGAGCAGCCATGACAAGTGTTTTAGCATGTGGGTTTGAAGTTAACAGGAATGAAAAACAAAATTAAAATCAAATAGCTGCTACTAAAAGGCTGGAAAACACTTGATTGTACAGGCGATTATGAATGAGATTTGGTCGTGATATCTAGTCTGCCTCATTCTGTCCTTAGTCTTAGTCTTGTGTAAATCGCACTTTTATGCAAAGTGCTTTGCAATGTTGCTTGTCATTCACCCTTTCACACACATTCACACACAACGAGCAAGGTGCTCACATGACCCACCGGGAGCATATTGGAGTTGTCTGTCAGTTGTTTTCACAAAGATTTTTTTAAACGCTCTAGTATTTAATATTTATTAACTAATATATAATATCAGCAGCTCATAAACTCACAAATAAAGGCAGACCTACAGTAACTACAGCTTTACCTGAACATAGTGTTGTTTTAAAAACTTTTTAGGTTCTTCCACAGAGTCATTGTTAAGTTACTGATCCACTTGTCCACCTTTTCTCCAGAGATCTCTTTTTGCCCATAATTATAGACAGGAAGTGGAGCTTGAACTTTCTAACTTACGAAAAAACTAAAACGCAAAGGAAGAATAAAAAGAAACGCACAAAAATGAGAGCCATAAAGTTTGAAATGCAAAATTTACTGGGAAAGACTCAAATTACAAAATGTGCATACTGAAGCCATCAACCTTCATAAAAGTAACATCAATGTGTTAAATGTTAAATAATGATGTTAAATAATCATGCACACCTTGTATACGCCCACTAAGGTACATTGACATATGATCATGTTATGGCTGTGGCTGTTCATGATCATGTTATATTTATAATAATTCAATGTTACTATTTGTTTATGTTCATGTTAGTTCATGACTGAATTCCTAATTGTTGTTGTGTGTTCTTACTGTGTGTTACTAGATATTAAACAAACCCAATTTACCATTTGTAATAATGATGTGATAATATTTTGATTGTATCCGTTCATCAGAGCCTACACATGCGTGTTAATAGGAGGCATTAATAATTACATGCATTCTACTAGAAAAAAGGGCCGGTACCGATTGAGGCCTAACTTGGTAGAACGACCTGCAGCAGCTCAAAGCCAAGACAAAATTCCTCTTATTTCTACTGAGAAGTCTGGTGTCCACACAGTCGTTAGCGCAATGGAGCCTTTCTAAAGTTTCTAAAGTATTTTTGAGAATAAAAATACGGAGTATTTTTGTGAATAGTAACTGAAAAACATTTCTCTCGCCCAAAATCACTACACTCACACATTGATACCATCAGTCTGTTTACTTAGAATTGGTCATTTCACTTTTATTGTCCATTCATTTATTCACTCTATTTCATATATCCATATGCTTATTCACCTACATTTATATATTCTGTAGTAGAAGATTAGTAAATAATTGAAAAGAGCTGGTTCTCTGTTCGTCTTTCTTCAGAAAAACAGACCAAGGTCACTGAAATTGGAAAAGAACTCATGACAAAAAGACTGATTCGGGTTTACCAAAGTCAAATCCATTTTTTTAACTTGGTCTTTAGGTATTTAACCAAAGTAACTAATTGTTGGACCATCGGCGGGACCTAATGAACTAATATTTAATCATAGATTGGTTTTTCTTATAGAAGCTAATTCCCCACTCCGAGGATAATTAAAGTTTACATTAATATCAAATTACATGTTGCAAAATCACTACAATCCATATTACAAAAGATTTGTAGGCACTCACATCAACGCTGCTGAAGAAAATTACAAGGGGCCAATGAACTGGTCATGGCGGGTTTGTCTCAGTGTAGTCCAAGACCTCAGAGTGGCTCTGTCAGTGAAGTCAAACGTGGAACATGTTACCTTCCTGATCTGCATCACAAGCAACTCCAAGGAAAATCTCCAGTTTGTTTTCTCACTGTCACCAACATGGTAGTCTGCTTTTTCAGCAGCTCTTCACCCAGGGCGTACAGCGTTCTTGTAAAAATTATATTCCCCCAAACCACCCCCATGTCAAGAGAACTATCAATGGTTCTCTTATTACTACAGTAGTGGAAATGTTGGGTTAGGGCCCTAAAGCTTTTTGAAGATTGTAATATATCATGTTAAAGTGACCTCAATATCATCCAAAACAAATCTTGATATTTCTTGTATGTTTTACACAGTTAAAAGAGCCTGGAATTAAATGGACCCCAAAGAACAGTGATGCAGACAACACATGTACTGGCCATTGCAAACATATGATCATGTTAAGTTATAATGTTTAGCCAGTGGTCCCCATTAAATTAGGAAAAGTATAAATGATGTCGATCATTTATTTAGAGATGTTAAAAAAGTCAAATTGAGCCCAAAGGTAATAGGCGGGTTAACCAGCAGCATCTCAACCAGCTCCATCTTTTCTGTCTGCCACTGCTGAGCTTTGCTCTGCCAAATGTCGCAGAATTCAACAGGTTCCATTCTGGACTTGAGTTCTTTGTGGAGTCGTCCTCTTTCTTTCCTTCTGTTCTTTTCTCTGAGCTTCTTTTTGACACTCCCTTCTGTGCCTGAAAGCTCCTTCCTGAATCGTTCCTCTTTCTCAGCCAGCAGCGTTTGGAGTTTCTCCTCCAGAGCGACACAGCTCAGTTGGCTCTGTTTCAGAGCTGACTGGGTTTCGGTCAGATCGGCCAAGGTTTCCACGTGGGCCCGAGTGCGAGCTTGTTTTTTCTCGATGGCTCTGCTGATCTCTTTCTCTTTCTCAGCGAGGAGCTCTTCCAGCTTGGAGACTTTTCTCCTCCACTCCTCTTCTGCAGTCTCAAACCCACTGGACTCTTCGAACTTGTGAAGAGAGATGATCTCTTCTTCGTTGGCTTTCTGGAGGTCAGTCTGCAAATTTCCGTTGTCTTCCTTCATGATGGACAGCTGTTTCTGCAGACTCCTGTTCTCCTCCAGCAGCTGCTCTCTGTCCTGTTGCCAAATGTCCCTCTCCTTCAGGACTATGATCTTTGTGGCTGTCCTCAATTTTACCTCCATTTCTTTCACTTTAGCCTCCATCTGTCTCCTCATGTCCTCCAACTCTCTGTTAACTCCCTGCACAGAAAGACCAAACAAACACGAAGGTATTTTAGTATCATAGAGAAGGAAATCTGCAGTCATATTGACAGACATGGAAAGATTACTGAAGGAGCCTGCTGGACACACACCCATGAGTCCCCTGAACCAATGACTCTGTACAAAGTGACTGTTGACATATATTATATATATATATATATATATTTAAATCCTATTTCATCCCATTTGAGTGTAACTTAAACATGAGCAATGTTTTTATCATCAGGAGCAACAGAAATGGTCAAAGAATGAATTAAACACTATTATAGTGAAACTGTAAAAATTGTCATAATCAAAATTCTGCTTCCCTGTTGATAAGTTATTTCAAGTAACAAACTTCTGATGAAATAACAATTGCACTTACTGAATGTGCCTTAAGTATTATGTCAATCAAAAACATTTTCCTATTTGTGATTTAAAAATAAGGGAATTCAAACTTTATCACCCAACTTTGGGCCCTGAAATTATTTAATGAGACAAAACATTTTAAGGAGACACAAAATAAGTGAAAACAGATTGACTATAACAAAAAAAAGATGCCTTACTAACACAAAAAGAACCTCAAAACCTCACGGACAAACAACAAATTAAATTAGAGCAAAAAGAAAAGAAAAATAAAGTGACTTTATTCAGACCCAATTCATTATTCAGAAACAAATGTTCTAGTAAAGCTGCAAAATTGACAGAAAAAGCCACAAATGAGATTTAAAATCAAAAGTTCCCAGATTACTACAGTTTTGAAGTTTCTTTCTGTCTGTTGGAGAGTAGGAGTGAAGAATGAAAAGCCTTACCCTGCTCCCTCTGCTCTCTCTTCTCGACATGGCGGCTGATGATCTGAACTATGAACGAAAACTAATAGCAATGTGGTCAAATCTCGGCAAGGTGAAATTAACAGGATTTCCTCAAAGGCACAGATGTTGTCTGGTCAGCCCGTGGATCAGTGCAAATGTGGATTCTTGTCTCCAAGTAGCTTAGTTACTAGATTAAAGCCACAGCCTAGGATGACATTCTAAAACATTCTAAAACTGATTTAAAAATCATTGTTTCCATCACAACCATCAAATATTCTCGTTTTGATGAAAACACTGATTTTGTGTTTCCATCACAACGGGAACAGGAATTCTTCTGCAGAAGAAGAATTCCTACGTCAATTATCAAGTTCAGTAATGTGAATCACTTTTTGCTTGTTTAAAATATAAAAGAAATAAACAATCCTGAAAAGGCATTATCTGATCTCCACATCACACCAAGTTCAATGTTGTTTCATTCAACTAAGAAGATTTTATTCATTTACCATCCCAACATATTGCGTTAGTGCTCTGAAAGGTTGGACTTTGAATCCACAGTTGTTCTGAGCCTGCAACTGCCTTTGATTTCTATTGAACTGGTAGTTCAGAGCCACATGAGAAGGTTGCATTGGTGGACATGTGACTCACACAAGCATTTCACACATTAAAAATCGGACAGACACATAGTATTTGGAGGAAGTTATATAAACTACATTTAAAAATGTTTGAATCAATAAACATGAAAGTTGAAAAAAAATTCTGAAAATCAGATAACCTGTACTATCTACAATCACGTAGAGTTTGTTTTGCAAAAGATTGCATTCTCTTTATTTACATTTTACACTATATCCTAACTTTACCATATCAGCAGCGTGTTTGCTTTTTAAGCAATCTAATCATTGATTCCTGCATTAAAACATTAGTTTTAAGTCTGTGTATATAATTGATAGATACAGCATGTGGATACTAACACGAGTAAAAGTTATGTTAATTAAAAAAAAAAATGGTAGTAATTTTTTTTCCAATTCACCTCTAGCCTATTATCACGTACGCATTCTGCGCAGAGTAAAATTTAATTTTATGAAGATGGTAGGATGGAAGTCTTAAACCTAGTGGATAAAAAAGTAGCTAGTGACAAAGCTTGGTATTAGTAATTAATAATGTGTGTGTTCAGTATGCACGTGTGTTTTCAGGTCTTTCAGCTGCAGTTTCAGGACCTGCTGGGTGTCTTATGTCCTCACTGGGAAGGACACGGTATCTAGTAAACCAAATTCTTTCTGCAGCCAACATCTGTGCATGTGTGCATTGGCTGAACTGATCTGGAATCTGATGTTTTGGTCTGATAAAACAATAAGCTAATCAAATGACGTCCTGGGACAAATCTTCAAGAGAGTAACCGAGATGTTTCCTTGCAGTCACAGTAGAGATGAGACCACACAGCATTGCTGCCTAATTGTGTCTTCCAACTTGTGGAAGAGGAGTTAAAGCGGCTGCTGTCACTGTTAATCCAGTAAAAGCCTGTCAGCTCCATCCGTTTTTTCAATATCAATATCACGCAAACAAACTTGTGGTGTGAGTTTTGTCTGACAGCGAGACAACCACGTATCCGTTACCGAAAAGCATTACCCACTTTTTCATTCCGTCTGAGGCTGGAATATCAAGGCAGCTGTCAACGAAGATTAAGGCCCTGTTAACATATTAAATGTAGCTCATTAGCGATGCTGCATATTGTATGTGGAACGATTTTGCACAGGAGGTGTGTGACTACAGTATGAAGTGCATTTAGTCATGTCACTCACTGTATTTATGTAATCACGAGAAGGCATCTTTTTTTGTCTGGAGCACGCTGTCTTCACATTGGTGCAGTGATTAGTAATTATATTTCTTCAAACTATAGGTAAACAATATGTGTGCTTACACTTAGTCATGTTCTGATGTCAGGAGTTAATGAACACTGGAATTAAGGTGATTTTGGCCTGTGGAGAACAGAGAAACTGGCAGAAGGTCAAAAGTTTCCAGATTAAATCAAATCTTTATGGTAGCATGGTTCAACGGAAGCCACATTCTGGAGCTTGTCAAACAAAACAGGAAAAAGGGCTATTATATGTGCTCAACCGAGTTCTCTCTCTTATTAATAATGGAGTTAAGTTTTAGATTTTATTAAAACAAAATGTTCAAAATGCCCTAACTGTAGAATTTGAAAATAATAATAATAAGAAAACTTATAAAAAAAAACATTTTAATTATATATCAGCTATTACACAAACACCCAGCAACTTCCACCATTGGAAACCATTTTTGCCAATGATTCCTAGTGACCAGTGCTTAACTACTCCACTAATGTCAGAGTTTTGGGTACGTTTTCATGCGTTATTATTAATATTTTTTGTCCAGTACATTCCACCTGATTCCCCTTGTTTTATTTGCAGCATGTGTTTACTTGTCATGGTCTGTGTCCAACACTTATGTTAGTTTGCAATCAAGAACTCTGAGAACTCCTGGCACAGCTCAATCAGTGCTTGCTGGCCCTTTGTGTCGAGTCTCTGTGTCACGTCTACCCTGTTTCTTTGCAGACTGAAGCAGGAGCCTGAATTTGAGAAAGTTTAGAGGTGAAACTGTTTATGATGGTGGATTTTTGGTTCAGTGGACCTCGGGACATTAAGGTGTATTATCCATTCCTGAAAATAACTAAAATAATAATGTAAACTGGCTTGCAGGTGCCTCCTACCTCTGGGTGTGACTAGAAGCTAACCATGATATGCTATGATATATTACCTAAATATGTATATTATTAAAGGCTGCATAATTGAGGGGACCCTGTAACGTATTTAAGCACTGACAATGCTAGTGGTGAACAATATTTTAATAAATGGACCTAACTAGTAACACTGAACCAGAATTGGATCAATGTGCCCATAGGCTGCATGTTTGTGTGCACGTGCCAGCTTAGCGTATTTCTTAGACCAGTGGAAAAATATTCGCAGCAGTCTTGTATTATTGTGAACATACAGTACACATGGCTGGGTCTTTTTCTCCATTGCTGTTTTCTACCTCAGCTTTTGAATGTTTTACAAGGAAGAAATGCATTCAACACATTTGTAAAGGCTCAAGGATGAACAGTTTGTTTAAGTGAGACACACTGGAGCAAACACAGGTCTTTTTTTATATTCATTTATTTTTCATATGTGTTTAAAGTACAGCACCACAAGGTAACTTTAAAAGTATTAAAAAATGCTTTTCAAAATTTCAGAAAAGCTGGAGATGGCAGATGGATTCAAACTTTAACACATACAATATTTCATATTTAAGAGATCCAGAGATTCCGTATACATAAATACAAAATAAAGTCTGACTTTTTTCTTTGTCTTTCTAGCTCTTCTCAAACATTTATCCAGTTCATTTTTAGCTAAAATTTCTCAAAACTTAATCTGCAAGCATTAAGGTACAGATAGCATTTTCACAGAGCTTTAAATTCAATTCTAAGGGGGAAAAGACTTTTATTTTCTCAATTATGAAAACAAAAAGTATTGACAAGTAGTATATCTTTAATTCTATTCTTTTGAGCAACATTGTAGATTTTATGATCAAATACATGTGTATTAATCAACCTAGGGGAATAAGTTTAGGAACTCATGGCATTATCCTATGTGTAAACGAAGTGCTACAACTGTTGGTGTTGTCATCAGCAGAATCAACGTCTTATGGATAAAAAGAATTATAAGAATGAGTGGTCTAAAACAATAGCAAGTTTTTATAAGTACATTCTATTGTTTTTTAAAAAATTACATCTTTTTAGCTGAAATGTGCAAAAACTTTACTTTACATTGATGGTCTATGTACAGAGAAAACAGGGAGAACCGGCTTTAACATTTACGAATCATATTTGGTGGCTCATAGTGTAACAAACGGCTGACAAGCAGTTGAATGGCATCTCAAGGAAGGAAACGTTGATCAAGTTTATGGGTTCCAGAATTCAGGCAGTAATTGACTGCATCATCCAACAATTCAAGGAAATTATGTTTGTAATTATGTTGGTTTATTAACCAAAATGAGGGTGTGTGTATCAGCCTGTTTTTTGTGTAGATTTATCCAGTGGCTCTTTTCTATAAGCTGCTGGATGCCTAAATTTTAACAAATTACCTTGCTGCAAATGTAATCTTTGATGTTTTTTTCTTGTATTATATATACTTATCTATCTATGTATATACTATTGTATAACTTATCAATTGAAATAGTGGAAAGAACTTGAATATAAAAATGAAGAGGGTATTCTTTATTTATACCATCACAGATGTCGACTTTTAAACTGTGCACTGGTAACAGGTCAGATGGTTCAGGTCCTCTTTAGCATGGAGGCCATGATTTCCAACAAGAAGTTCCAATTTTGACTCATCAGACCACTGGACACTTTTCCCCCTTTTCTTCCCATGTGGGTCTGAACTATCGGTTCAATACAAATCTAGGCAGCTCCAAGCTCAAAACAACTGTGGTCCAACCTCTCAGGGTGTTATAGTTAGTATTGAACCAACAGGACACTGTTTGGTGGTTGTGATGGAAACAATGATTTCAGAAGTCTTTAAAATGTGGCTTTAATCTAGTAACTCAACACCTTGGAGACAAGAGTTCAAGTTTGAACTGACCCACGAGCTGACCAGACAACATCTGTGTCTTTGAGGAAATCGTGTTGATTTCACCTTTCCAACATTTGTTCACATTGCTATTAGTTTTCGATCATAGTTCAGATCATCAGCCGCCATGTCGAGAAGAGAGAGCAGAGGGAGCAGGGTAAGGCTTTTCATTCCTCACAGCACGTAGCCACATGACCACTGGTGCTTTTGTTAAGTCTAATTTAACTTGTTTGTCCATGAGGTTGTTTTTAATATTTTTATGGTAATGTGTGGCTTTTTTTGTTGTAGTTATTGTTATTTCGTGTCTCCTTGAAGTGTTTTCTTTGTTTAAATCATTCTGGGATTACAGTTGGCTGCAAAGGTTTTTATCCCCTTAATTTAATATGTCAGAAATGGTAAAGGAAAGACTTTTTTCCTCAACAAAGGCAACCTTTTGTTTTGATTTGATTTGTTAACTTCTGATGATAAAACAACATTTGTACCCACCTGAATGTGCCAATGTTATTATTATGTAGGTCCAGGTTCAAGTTAACATCCCATTACACTGAAATAATGTAAGATTATGCAAAAGTTTGCATCCAACAAAGTTATTTTGTTATTTTATAGCCACTCTCCATTTCATTGTGGTAATTTTGGTCCATTGCTCAGTTGTATTTGTCCATCAGGTTTTTTTGTGCCCTGCAGTCATAGAGTGTGTCACTTTGTACAGTCTCTGGTTCAGGGGACTCATGGGTGTGTGTCCAGCAGGCTCCTTCAGTAATATTTTCATGTCTGTCAATGTGACTGCAGATTTCCTTCTCTATGATACTAAAATACCTCCATGCATGTTTGGTCTTTCTGTACAGGGAGTTAACAGAGAGTTGGAGGACATGAGGAGACAGATGGAGGCTGAAATGAAAGAGATGGAAGAAAAAATGAGGACGGCTGCAAAGATCATGGTCCTGAAGGAGAGGGACATTTGGCAACAGGACAGAGAGCAGCTGCTGGAGGAGAACAGGAGTCTGCAGAAACAGCTGTCCATCATGAAGGAAGACAACCGAAATTTGCAGACTGACCTCCAGAAAGCCAACGAGGAGCGGGAGCAGCAAGAGGAAAAGATCATCTCTCTTCACAAACGTCTCCTTACTCTGGAGAAGATTTACAGTACAGCTCTCTTTACCTGCAGTGGACTGAAGAGAGAGTGTGAGGTGGCAGAGGAGGAGAAGATGAGAGAGCAGCTGATCATCTCTCTCCAACAGAGCCTCTCTGCTCGACAACAGGGGAGCGAGAGAGTGAGAGGCTTATACCTTCAGTGCGAAAAGTCCAGTGGGTTTGAGACCGTAGAAGACGAGTGGAGGAGAAAAGACACCAAGCGGGTAGAGCTCAAAAAAGGACAAGCTCACACTCGAGCCCACGTGGACACTTTGGCCGAGCTGACTGAAACACAGTCAGCTCTGAAACAGAACCAACTGAGCTGTGTCGCTGTGGAGGAGAAACTCCAAACGCTGCTGGCTGAGAAAGAGGAACGATTCAGGAAGGAGCTTTCAGGCACAGAACAGAGATTTAGGCAGCAACTCTCAAAGCAGGGAAGAAGATTCAAGAAGGAGCTCAGTGAAAAGACAGGAGAAAAGAAAGAAAATGATTCTTCATGTGAACATAACTGCCTTCGCGTACTCCTCACTCATAACTAACTGTCATCTCTATCCAAAGTATGTACATTACATCCTCAGACACAACCAGTCCTCCATTTTTCATGCCTTTTCATCTATTCCTAGAAAGGTTAGGACCACTTCAAACATCCACAAAGAGGGTTGCATAGAGGGTTTAGGGTCATTATCATTACATGCTGATGACTCCATCCTGTTCCCACCTCCCATCTTTCAGGTTTGCTTATTTTGGAGTATACAGTACCTCTAGTTACGCTGTTATTCTTATGACAGGGAAGGAGTTTTCAGACCACACTTGGGGGATGTATTACAGGACACATGACACGGCACAGCGTTCGCTGTGGTTAGCTGTTTCACAAAAAGCCCCTAAAACCGTGGCACGCAACATTGACACAAGCTATTTAAAGCTAAATCTCTTGATGACATCACACATCTTAGTGTAATCTTATTTCATTAGATACAAGCTACTGCTGCTGCTGTCATGTACGGCCGTCTCTGAAGTGCTTGGTTCTGGTTTAATGTTACAAAAGCTGTCAAACACAAAGCTGTGCATCCCTCTGCTTATAGTAGTCTCCTTCATATCCTACAGCTTTATGCACCATTGTTTTTTAATATTTGTTGTTGTCCCAGTGTCCTTTCATGTGAAAAACCTCCCCAACTTTGTTGTAGTCGGCCCCTGGATGAAGCTCAGAGAACACCTGAAAAAAAACAGTGTTGCCAACTCTTCTGTAAGGAAAGTATTTATTGTCCTAAAAGTCACTAGAGGTTCCTGAATGACGCCATCGCCTAATTCGCATTATTGACCGGTGTATGTAATTATAGTGGATGCAGTGGGAGAGGAAAAGAGAAAAAAAAAGTGAGTAAAAACACCCTAAATATGTTTAGAACTACAAATAAACTCTTTTCTGTTAATCCTTGGTTTTTGTCACTATTTCATCCTTTCTTCTTTTGGGCTTGGGACTGGCAAAATGGATCCTAAAGGGACACTTTGGAGGAGTTAAGCTTTTTTTCTTAATTTTTTTAACTTTTTGGGCAGCATTTTATGTTAGACAAATGGGTAAATAACAATTGTAAAGTGCTTTGAGTACCGAGGTGCTGTGTTTCGCCCCAGACATTAGTTGGAGCTTCTCCAGCCAGCTCCTTAGTGCAAAGTCTGGATTTTCTCCAGCTGAGTTAGTGTGAATAGAGGAAGTAATTGTCAGAAGGATTCACCTTGAATAAGTGGATATTAGTTCCAAATATTCAGAATATTGTCAACCCAAATAGCCGGAGTGGTAACAATTGCAAAACGCTGTTTGATATTTTGGACTGTCTGACCATATAATAAATTTGATTTGAAAAAAAATTACTGAAAGGATCAAATGGATCATTTGTATTTTTATTTAATTTATTTTTTAATATTTTGGGTATTTTACATGTGGTCTCTTCTTAGTTTGGTGGAAATGCTTTTCCTTTCTTTTTTATTTTTGACACAGAAAGCAGCTGCAACAAGTCGTCAGAATTTTCCTATGTGATCAGTAAAGTTGTTTGAATCTTGATTGTCATAATCCAGCCTAGTTCTCAGATACTGTATAACCCTCAGAGCTCCAGCCGATCTCTGCTCCATCACTTGAATTCCTTCAGCAATTGTTGAGAAGATAAATTGTCTGCAGAGCTTTTTTGAAGAGATAAGAACGCTTGAATTAGCCATGCCTGCAAAATATGATTCTATGTAGCCTCTCTGATGTGTATCTTTAATATTCCTCTTACAGTGGCAGATACCCATTATCATAGTCACATGAAAAATAACAGGAGGCAGAGTTTGGAGTGACTAATGGAGGATGGGGGCTGAAAACAAACCATAAAATATTTGGAAAGCTTCATTGTTGTAGCTTGGTAAATACAACGGGAAAACATATCAACCTTAAATTCACTTTTAATTAATGCTCATCTTTAACATATTAATAACAGGCTTTCTCAACCACTGAGAAGTCACCTGCTACACAAGCGCTGTGTGAGAAACTCTTGTAAATGGTGTAAATGGCAGCACAGAGCCAGAAGAGCTGTGACATTTTTAATGAAATGAAGAATGATTGCATGTAAATGAGGCACACTTGTAATTTGGGGTGAATGACATAACTTTCACAGTATTTACAGCAAAAAATGGTTGCCCTAACGTGACTTGATAAGGATATTAACATTGATTGTTATTTGAAACCAAAAACAAAAAAAGATGTGACAGAAAATTGCAGCAATTGTTGTAGATTGTGGAAGCATATTTTTGTTTGGTGATCCTTCAGGCAATAAGGAAAATTGGGAAGTGGGTTTTTTACTCACCACAGATTAATGGCATGTGTGACCGTGCCAACTATTAGTCAAACTTTAGGACAAATGAAGCTAAGCAGCAGAACAACCTTACAGCGGGGGAAATGGGCATTTGATCCCTGCTGATTTTGTAAGATTGCCTATTCACAAAAAAATGAAGGTTCTATATTTGAATCATATCAACTCTATTCTAAAGGACAGAGAATATTGACCAAAAATCCTGAAAAAGCACATAATAAAAATGTTATAAATTAAGTTACATTTCAGTGAGTAAGTCATGAGTATATGCTCATGTGGTTTACAGATTAGTCCTGTCCTTTTAAGAAGCCCTCCTAATGACATCTCATTATGTGAATAAAAGACACCTGTTCACAGAATTTCTATCTTCCATTCAAACCTCACCACCATGGGAAAGATCAAAGAGCTGTCAAAGGAACAAAATGTTGGACTGAGCTACAAGATCCATCAGAAAGAAGCTTGGTAAGAAGGAGAAAACTGTTGGAGCAATTATTTGCCAATGGAAGAAATACAAACTAACCATCAACAGCCTCGGCCTGGAGTTCCATGCAAGATTTCATCTCATTGAGTAAAGATGATCCTGAGAAAAGTGAGGGATCATCGCAGAACCACTTGAGGAGCTTGGGAAAACAGTCACCAAACAAACCATTGGTAACACATTCAACACCGTCATGGATTGAAGTGCTACAGGACTCGCAAACTCCCCCTCCTCAAGAAGGCACGAATCAACATCTAAATGAGTCAGAGGACGATTGGTAAATGCTGTGGTCAGATGAAACCGAAATGGAGCTCTTTGGCATTAACATGACTCACCTGTTTCTCTGCTAAATGTACAGTTCCATTCTGCCACATTAAGGGCCGATGAACATGCCAGGTATTATAAGATCCTGGATGAGAACCTCCTTCCCTCAGCCAGGACACTGAAGAGGAGTCGTGGATGACTCTTCCAGCAGGGAAATGACCCCAAACCTACCACCAAACCCACAAAGGCACGGCTCAAGAAGAAGAAGCTTATTAAGGTCACGGAGGAGTCTAGCTAGTCTCCAGACCTTAATCCTGTAGAAAATCAATGGAGGGAGCAAAAACTTCGAGTTGCCAAGCGAGAGCCAAGAAAGCTAAAGTACGTAGAGAAGTTATGTAAAGAAAATAATTCCTTCTGAGAGTTTGACAGATTGTTACCAACTAGAAAACCAACAAGAAACACTTTACCTCTGTGTCTGCCAACAGGGTTTCTCTACCAAGTACTAAATCACGTTTTGCTTAAAGTCCAAATACTTATTTTACTCACTGAAATGCAACCCAATTTATAACATTTATAATGTTCAAGCATCAAAGTAATAGTTTTATGGTATAATGTTACAAATTATTCATCCTCCATGTTACTGATCCATACATGACCTTTTACAGTTTTATATGCATTTTTCACATACACACATTGCTTTTTTCGCACAGTATGAAAATCACCATGCATAGGAGTACAGGGAGTAATCCATCACAGTGAACTGCAGGTTTGGTTTGATTTTTGTCAAAGTTACGTATGGTAATACAATAATGACTTCATCGCAGCCTGCACTTATAACACCAACAATACTTTAACTTTGACAATGGGAGCAGACATTGTGTTCACTGTGATGGATTTCAGTCTCGTTTCAAGTGCCAATTCTGAGGCAGTAATGAGATTTTCATACAGCACTGAAATTGATGTAAAACAATAGCTGTGGAAGGAAGAAAGAGACATTCAACATTTTTAAATAGTTTTCAATGAAAACCAGTGAACACCACCACCAGCAACAAGGGATTTGTGACTAGAGCAACCCACTCAATCATCTTGAAGAGTTTCCAAGAACATTTTTGCATGTGCAAGTGAAGCCTAGAATGTACAGGAAAGACAGGACATGGAATTACATTCAAACACTTTAAATCAGCGAGATGCATTTTATACTATTCCTGTTTGGATTCAGATACAAACTGTCAGACAAAATACTTGTTCACTATTGGAAGGCATTTGGCCAAGATCACAGTATTTCAGAAGTGACCAGGTTGACTATCACTCTAAGGTTTTTTAATTTGTTTTGGTGAGAGTCTTTATTTTATGCATCCAGTGTATTGTCGGTTATATTGCACCACATTATAGGGTTTCTGTTACAGATTTTATGTGCAGCCTTAGGTCGACTCTGAGTGCACACACTCTGCTGGCAGTGGTAAAAGAAGTACTCAAAAATTAAAATACGCAAACAGAAAAGCAACTACATGATTTCTATATTACTTAAAGTAAAAAAAGCAAAACATACTTGCTGGCTTGTTTTTCTCCCTGTTCCTTTCTGTGGTTTATGTTTGGGGAGAGGGCATTAACTAATTATTGGTAATAGACATAAATGATGGGTTGAAGCTGTTTTAGCTTTGTAATGTGATGTTTTTTCAATTTTATGTCTAAACTCCTCATGTCACTACACCACATAGTGACAACTAACAGCACTGCAATTTCAAAAATAAAATACTGATACAACAACTGATTAAAGGTCAGTGGAGCTGAAAATAAGGTCAGTATGCACTGACATAAAGAGCCACAAAAAAAAACAACAACATAAGTGTAAAGGTTTTTTGTTCTCTTGTAGAATTATTTTCATATTTGCATCTGATTTGATCCAAGTAAACTCAGTGGATGGTCGTGCACATGCGGCTCCCTTCCTTTCAGAAGGAGGTCAGAAGGAAAAATCATACGTTTGATTACAAACACAGTGTAGTAAGTAAAAAATTATAGATATTTTCTCTTAGGTGTAGTTGAGAAATTAAAAGTAGCCAGAAATAAATTGTTTAATTACATACATGTTATTATGTACTCTGTTACTGTGCATTTTTCACATGAGATATGCTGCAGAAAGTCACTTTGTGGCGCATATTCATGTATTGTAGAATAAGGAAGTACTCCTATTTTAATGCATTTCCTGTTCAAAGTAACTGGTTATGTAACTGCATGAATACACATAAATCAGGAGACATGTTCAGAAAGTGCTTTAATAAAAAGAATGTTAGTGAAAGGTCTATGCAGTGATTAGAGTCTTAGGTAAGTAAACAAAACTTTTATGTAAAGAGGAAGTCAGGTTATGATGAGAACAGAAATCTTCCCCAAGTGGATTCTAGACACTGATGGTGGCGATGCAGAGGAGGTTTAAAGTGTGTGATGGTGATGCTTGAAGCTTTGGATTTAGTAGTGGACGCAGGAACGCTGAGGTGAGGAAAACAGGCAGTGAATGGGATGGAGGAGGCGAGGAATAGATTTCACATTTGACGGCTATAGTCCATAACGGATTATGGTTAATTTAAGTAAAACGCCCACAGCCTGCTACAGTAAATGAGTTTGAAAGAGGTGAGGAAAGTCTGAAAGAGACATCATTGTTTCAGAAGACTTCTCAACTAAAAGTACGCTTAACTTCATTACTATGACGCTGAAGGTGTCACAAATCCCAGTTTGACAACAGTGTATTTAGACTCTAACAACGAAGATCAGGGAAAAGATTGTCGTCTGGCCCAGTGCTGAAAAATTTCAAACACAACATATATATTTTTAACAAAACCTAACCAAAGGCACTAGACATTGTAAAACCACCATCCACCCAGACACATCATTGCCCCTCGCTTTCTGTAAATGTAGCACTTTGTTGAATCAGAAACTTTGTTGCATCAAACATCCACACAGCGCATCACATTTTCTTCGAAATCATCACGTCACGTCATCACATTTACGGTGTAGTTGCCAAGGAACCGGGTTCAACATCATATTTAATGTTCCTTTTTCTCTCATTTGGAAAAGAAGATGTTTTCTCTGGTTTTCACTCCAATAGAAACTAAACCAAAATGCTGGACTTTAATAATGAGGGCAAGGATTATTTATTGTCCAATAAGGTCTTGAAGAAAAAGTTCCACACTGGAGCCTGTTTCACCTTCACAGGATTGAATCATTAGGGTCTGAGACTGGGCCTTGTCAGCTCTCCACAACTCAACACCACCAACCATCAGTAATTATGAGAACAAGACCCATGTCAAAAAAAAAGTTGTATTTCGAAAAAATATCTAACTCTTTCTCTGAAGCTGTTTTTTGGGTGGAATTTTTGCCATAGCGCAAAAGGGGTGAGCAAGGGTGGACTTGGCAACACATGGCTATTCAAATATTTTTTGGGTTGAAGCCATAGGATTGTTTACATGTCACCTGTAAGATGATTTTTATTACCAAAATACAGAGTGTCTTTAACGGTCAAACTTAACACTCGTATGGACATTACCGCCACCCACTGAAGTGAGATAAAAACCCAGTGATGGGAGATTACTCCCTGACCCCACAGCAATTCAAAAAGTTGCATCAGCACACACACACCCCGTACAGCCACACACTGACTGACCTTGGTCAAAAGTTTGGTCATTCAGACGAGGGTATCGTCCTACACGTGTGTGAACACTGACTTTCAGCCGGCAGGACACCTCTTCGGAGCAGCTGCTGCACCTCCTCCAGGACAAGTGTGCCCCCTGGCTTATAATTAAAGGGCCTTAACGTTCGCTGCTGCAGTGTTTTCCCCTTTATGCCAAAGCAGCTGGTTCAAAACTAACAGTATAAAGCACTGACAAATTGTTACTATGACTGATGGCCAGAGGGATGCCACAGGCCACCCTCAAACTGACTGGCCACCCATGGTGCAACCTCTCTTTTATTGTATTTATAATTCTAAATATTTGCATATGTGACCATAATTAAGACTGGACCATTACCATCTGTAACCACTTATCCTGTTTTGGGTCCTGAGGTAGGTGTAGCCTATCTTGGCTGAGAGGCGGGATCCACCCTGAACAGTTTTTCAATCTATCTCAGGGCCACCACAGTGAGACATACTGTACACAGACAGACAACCATTCACAGCCACATTCATACCTACGGGAAATTTAGCATCACCGAGTTACATAACCTGCATGTCACATGTCTGTGGACTGTGGGAAGAAAACACGCACAGGGAGAACATCCACACTCCTAATGTGCCCAATTTTTGCCACACCCCACTTCAAAAAAACAGGTAAAAATAAGAAGTCAGAAGTAATTTATTGATTAATGGAAACCATTATAAGGGATTTAATAAATGTAAGTACATGAATAACACAACATCCATTAGCTGATAATTTATGGAAACACTAAATCTTGTGTTTATGTTTGAATTTTATAGTTTGAATCATCAATAAGATATATATACACTCACTAAGTTTTAATGAATAAGGTAAGTAATTAGCAATAAAAAATTAATAACTGGTCAGGATTTTGAGGACTGGATTTTGAGATTGTAGCAGCCTAAAATGCTTCACTTAATGATCCTTTGCCTTTCAAATTGCAATGTATGTTTTGAGGTTTTAGGCATTTTTTTAACAAAATTAAATCAGAGAAAATGTCAGCAAATAGTTTTTCTATATTCAATGTGTAAATCCCTAAAAATCAAAAGCAACTTCCAGTGAGAATAAACCTGAGAGAGCAAACACATGCACTACGACATGCAAACAGTGAAGGACATCTGTATCACTCACTGCATTACTTGTCATATTCAGTCCATTCTCCAGGCGTGTTTTCATGCTGACTGTACATAATGGAAAACAGCTCACCCCCTGCTCCATACTGTAATCGTTATGGGGGCAAGGGGACGTGTCCCTCCCAAGTTAATAAAATCCCCCTCCCCAATATTTGTTATGACCAGTCCTGCTGCCTTCAAAAGCCAAAAGATTCCATCTAAAACCATTAAACGGACTCAATAAGGTTCGGAAGCTGCTCCTGCTTCATGCTACAAATTACAGATCAACCAGAAACAGGGAAAACAGCAGCTGTGCACACGTTCAGGAATGGGCCAAAGTTTTGGCAGTTCTCTATCCTCTATGAGATATGGTTAAACACAGCATCACTTATTTTAAATACAAAACCTTTTACAGCTTGATTGTTAAACACACTCCGATGGAAAATCTGTGCACTGGAGGACGCAGTGTGTCAGATATGTTAGAGTTAGAGAAAAATAATTCTGTTTCAGGTTTTTACAAAAGATGCTTAGCTGTGCTCACTTTTAGTCAATATGACAAAAAGCTGCTGTTTGTAACAGTGAATTGAAAATGAAATACAGTAAATAACCAGAAACAATAATAACGGTGTTTGATACAATCTCATCAGTTGACTGCATTAATCTTAATTTTATAACACATTTTTTAACTACTATTAAAATAGTTTATGTACATGTTGAACACAATTCACTTTATTCTTTGCTGTTGCTACTATGTTTTAATTTTAATGAGCTATAGAATTTATTTTGCTCCTCATAATGAAATGATCAAACTCCCAATGGTTAACACAGATGTAATTGGAGAAGCCTATACATCCGTAAGTGCTTCATCAGAATAATGCATCCATTTCTCTAATTTTTACACAGAAGGACAAAAGCAAATCTCAGGAAACTGTTGGAGCTGCTCTGATCGTTATCATGTTAACATCTCTGTCACAGCCTGCAACCCTGGAGTTGTGCGTCTGAACACTCTCCGTGGTGCTGAGCAGCACATCAACAACACAGACGCCCACAGCTTCGTTTTATGTCTGGTTTGCACTTCTGCAAGACACATGTCTTCATGAACGCCGTTTCTGCATCCTAAATGAGACACGTACGTTTAAGAAATGCTGACTGCACACTTTCTGCGTGCACAGAGTTGGATTCAGTTCACGGAAAGATCACAGCCTGTGTTGGATCGACACTTCAGCCACAGCTAACCCGCTCTCTGCCCCCCACCCCAAGAGAGTGCTTGGCTTCTTCCTGTTCAGCAGAACGGGCCCCTAGTTGCACAACCCCCCACCTCCTCGTCCCCGCAGACTGTGGTGGGGGGTAAAGCAGGGGGCAAAAGCAGTTCCTGAAGTTAGGAGGTGCAGCTGCAGGTCATGTTTGGGTAAGTTTTTCAGGTGTGATTCCATAAATTAACTTCCTGTTTAATGGTAAAGTTATAACTTTTTTTATGCATGCACTTGAACTTGTGTTACAGTTTGTTATATTAGAAAATTGATTTCGTCTACTGGTAATAGTGTTCTGGGCCTTTATTAAGTTCTCACCTTGCAGGAGAAACATTTATTTGAAACACAATTATAGGACGGACAGGCCTTCATTTGTTTCTCTGTTTAAAGCATACTGCCGCTGTTGTTTGTTGGTAATGCAAACACCAACTTCCTGCAAGTTTCTCTTTGTCTGCAACTCATTATAAAACCCATTTCTGCACCACCAGTCATTAGAACAAGCTAAATCCAGTCACTTTTTTCTTTTTAAGAGAGAGTGCTCATTCCACTTTGTTTAACTTTGCCATTTTTTTGAATCACCCTTAGATCCATTCATGTTAAATTACGCTCTAAAAATTTCCTGGTTTTCTTATTAAGAAACACTTGTATACAAGAAAACTTGTATATATATTTTTAAATACATGGTATATACAATAATTGACGTTTTTCCATTGGTTGATATCAGATCAGATACTGGGGAGCTGTCAGATTTGGGTATAGCAATCATGGCTGAAGAGACAAAGACAATGTGCAGTGCAACAGAAAGAACCTGACAAAACTTTTAGACAATTGCTTTTCAAGTGCAGTGCAGAAACAACAACAATAAAACCAATTCAGAAAAGAGGAACCCTCACTTCAACAGCGAGTGCTTAGCATCAAAGGCAGAAACTAAATGGAAGCACAAGCTCACAAATACCTACTACAGAACTACAAGTTGAGTTGAGGTCTCAGCATGGGTTGTTGAAGAGAATGAACCACAAATTAAGGTTCATTCTTTTTCTTTTAAACTTCTGCCCTTCTTCAGTGAAGAATGAACATTCAAAAACTCAGTCATCCAAATCCCGGATTTGATTTTAAAATCCACCCTATTATTTGAGTAGCAGCTGGCCAACGCTCACTGGGAGCAACTAAGTAAGGGTTCAGTGTCTTGCTCAAGGACACTTTGACATGTGACCAAAGTAGCTGGTGATTAAACCAGCAACTGTAGGATTGGTGGACGACCCACTAACCTACTGTCGTGCTATTTAGTGGCTTATTTTCAGTTTCTAAAGAAAGTATGGATAGAACGGTTGTCTCAGAAAGGTCCCAGGTTCGATACAGGGAAAGTTTTCCCTGCACGGTCAGCACTTTAGATAGTAAGCACATGGCCCTGCTTTAGTCAGATTTCCAACCTCTGGAACTGGGGCCGGTGGATGTACTACATAGGGGTATTTTCTAAAGCAACAGTGACAGTGGATGCTTTGACACAAACTCCCTGCCTGGTACAACTGAGCAATTAACATCCTTCACAGTCACCTCGGTGAGATTTTGGACCGACGTGTTAGACAGCACTCTCCACCAGCATCATTAAAAACACCAAATGAGGGTATATCTGTTGGAAGGACGGTGCCCCATCCCTCCAGTACACTTCCACACTGTAAAATCAGTTTCAGGACAAATTGAAGCTTTTCTGGCAGCACACCGTGCCGTGTACCTTACTATCTATATCCGCATAGATTTTTGGGTTGCACTGACGCCAAACAGCATTTTCAGAATCAGACACTTTACTGTACTAGGAATTTGTCTAAGTGTCAGGTGCAAACCCAGATTCTAAAATCAAGGTAAAATACAAACATGTGACACACAACAAATATAAAGTATGTACACAAGTGAAAATACTGAATAAAAGATAAAATAAAATACAATAAAATGTGTTTGCTTGTTTTAAACATTAAGTCAAAGTGAATATAATTGGTAAATGTCAGTTTTAACAGTATTTCTGTTAAAAGACAAGTAACAACATGTTTACTCAATAAATGAGCCATGTGAGCCATTAAGTGTGATTTGTATTTTTGTAAAAAAGATGCCACGAGGACTGGTAATAGTTGGTTAACAGTAATTTTTTCCAAGCTTTGACTTGTAATGTTTCAACCATCAGCTCTTGTCGTTTCCCTTTGCTGACTTGTTTTGTGTTTGATTCAAAATGGCTTCTTTTCTCTTCCAGACAGATCTCTGCTTCAACACTGTCCCTCTGTGAAACACAAGAGTATGTTGTTTGTACCATTTGTGAAATGGATAAAGACAAAGCGCCTGGTACCATCTAGCAGCAGTATACCACCAAGTGCTTAAAGACTTCAGATCTCGCACTGAGGCCGGCTGGAGTGATGGATGGTTCACAAAATAAGACTTTCACACAAGAGACTGGGGTTTGACTCCATAGTGAGACGATGCTGCGTTTGTAACAGTCATGTAAAAAAAAATTTCTCTGACGTCATGCAACGTCATGTTAGGTAACAGGACATTAAGGAAGCACGAAGTTTGAAGGCAGACTGAATTTTACAAGTCACATTACTGTGAACAGTCATTTTCAAATCTTGCCACAGATTTTCATTTAGATTTAGGTCTGGACTTTGACCGGGATGTTCTAACACATGAATATGCTTTGATCTAAACTGTTCCACTGTAGCTCTGCCTCTATGTTTAGGGTCGTTGACCTGCTGGAAGGTGAACCTCCGCACCAGTCTCAAGTCCTTTGCAGACTCTAATGGGTTTCCTTTCTAAGTTTGCCCTGTATTTGGCTCCATCCATCTTCCCTGCCCATGCTGAACAAAACCCTCCACACAACATGATGCTGCCACCACCATGTTTCACGGTTGAATGGCACAAGAAGCGTTTTGCACGTAGGCCAAAACATTAAATTGTGGTCTCCTCTGACCAGGGCACCTTCTTCTACAAGTTTGCTGTGTCACCCACACGGCTTGCCACAAACAGGACTTCTCATGGGTTTCTCTCAACAATGGCTTTCTTCTTGCCTCTCTTCCATAAAGGCTGCTTCTCTGATTAATATTCTCCTTCCTGTCAGTTTAGGTGGACTGACATGTCTTGGTATGTTTGCAGTAGTGCCATACTCTTTCCATTTTTGGTGATAGATTGCACAGTGCTCAGTGGGATATTTTCTATCAACTAAACCTGCTTTAAACTTCTCCACAGCTTCCTTGGACTTTACGATGCTGTTTGTTCACTAATGTTCTCTAACAAACCTCTGAGGGCTTCACGGAGCAGGTGTATTTATACTGAGAGTCAGTCACACACAGCTGGACTCACTTTACTAATTAGGTGAGTTCTGAAAGGCAACTGGTTCCACTGGATTTTAGTTAGAGGGCATCACAGTAAAGGGGGATGAATACAAATGTAAAATATACTTTTCACACATTCATTTGTCAGAAATTTGAAAAACAGTTAAAATTTTACTTCCACTTCAGTATTATGTGCCACTTTGTGTTTTCTATCACATAAAAATCACAAAATAAATGTATGTTTGTGGTTTGTAATGTGAAAAAATGTGGAAAAAATTAAAGGGGAATAAACACTTTTGCAAGGTGCTGAACATCATTATTAAGAACCCGAACCAACAGTTTTTTCCACGTACAGCCAAGGGAGTCATTTCAAACTACTTAATCACCCAGGACACACATGGGTACCACTACCAACCTGGGAAATTTAACAGAAAAGCTGTGATCTGTAAACAGTATGTATCTTGGTAAACGTATGTTTCATGCCCATCTTTGAATCTTAACCCACGTATCATCTGTGTATAGTAAAAACACATATTTTACCCCTTGCTATTCCAATACCTTTGGAGGGAGGCTTCATTCACTATTTGATTCAGATAATAGTCGGTAAACAATAGTAATGTATCACCCGGCTTTAACTATAATAAGGGTTCGAATATTTAGAATTTCTGCTTAATGTCTTTGAATATCTGCTTTTTCTGACTATATTCAGGAAGCAACAGCATTGCCACCATTACTGCTAAGTGACTGTGTGACCAGTGAGTAGTAAACACATCATGAGCTGAATATCTCAACAACGCAAAGCTCACTTCACTTTCTATTATAAATCATGTCATGTTTGAGAACAGGCACAAAGCTGAAGATCTCGTCTGATAGTGTCGAGAGGATTATAAGTGCATATGATGGATCTTGTCGTGTCTGAGCTGCACAATTGATCTGCGATGGCTCTGAATAAGCTCAGTTTCATCAGCTATCAGCTTTGCAATAACACATCCCTGCCTTGACTTAATGTAGTCCACCCCAACACCCCGAAGTCAATATCTCGATTTGGATTCCTGGTGCGGGCCTGCAGAGAGTAAGTCAGGGCTGCTCATTGTTAAGTATTGCAACCTACATTAACAGCAAAGAGATAAACTCATGTTTCCCATAATATGAGACAGAGCCATGCATCAGAGCTCATTGGGGTTATCAACGTTCACAGATCTGTGCTCGGGTTATGGTGGAGAAATCTGATTATGTGGGCCTGTAACTTATTTTCCTCCAAAGCCAAAGTCGGCATAGAATCACATTATCAACAGCTGCATGTGGAATTACAACACATTCTTCGAGTATAAGAAACTGTATGCGTTGCCAGGGGAAGGTTTTGAAAGTGCTGCTTATAGACAATAATTTACCGTGCATTACTATTAATTTCATTATTTATTTAGAATAATAACTGAATGTCTAGTAAATACATGAAATTATCTTATTAAATGCCTGTTATTTGTAAGTCCAACTTGCCTGCAACTAGAGGCAATGGGTCATTTGAGTCAAGTGAGATAACTGCTGGCAGCAAAATTATATATTCTGGATTAATTTACGACCAAAAGTTTGTAGCTGCAGTTTTTATTTTTTAGCATGATATAGTCCTAAGAAAGTGTTTGTCTCAAGAGGCCAAGATGTGGGGATAGTCCCGAACACCGCTGGTGCCCTGAGTGGGAGCACAACAAAAGGCAAGCCCAAAGCTTTAAACAATGAGAGCAAAAGCCACAAATTGATGCCAGGTGGGAATGACTGCGTGTTGCCCCACTGCAATTTCACTGGCTATTTGTCAAGTACTCCCTGGAAACACTGTGCCATGGTGATTTAGTGTTGTTTGCCAAAGGTGCACGAACAACAACACTGACAGAAAACTGAAACGACTGAAATCAACATTGAAATGTGCTTTATCCAGTTCACCTTACATGCATTTACAGTTTCAGGGTTATTATTAATTTCATTAGTGGTAATGCTCATTGAACCTGACACATGCAGTCACGACTGTTGTGAGCAGGAAAGACAGATTCCATATTGAAAGACAGACAAAGCACAAGTTAAAATTTGTGGTTACCAAGACACAGCACAGCAGCTGATGACAGAGAAAAGGGAGACAGCAAAAGGCTGTCCGGATACTGAGCATTTAAAAATTTTGTGTGACAAGGTTGTTGTTTAATAGATGGGATGCCAGATGAAAGTTTTGATTTTGAACCATGTGGAACATCTTGCTGCTATTGGCTCGTAGATGGGAGACTTTTCTAATGGATTTTTGTCTCCCCATGCCATGTGCAGGCTAAAACCACCTTGATTACAACGCTGCACATAGTATCCCATTAATTTTCCTCAGTCTTAACAGTAGCATAGTGCACAGGGCAGGAGCACCAGTAGGTCACCTACTAAAAGTACTTGCTGGGCTGAGGGTCAAAACAGCATCAAGAAAGAAAAAAGTAAAATCTAAAGGTTTGTGGACCTTCTGTAAGTTCAAGAGTAGAAGCTTAGTTTGACCTATTTACCATTTTGTGGCCTCTTACCTTACGTGGAGATCAGAGACTTGCTTACACTAAACGAACAAGGTCGACAGCTACTCGGAAAGAACTTTGGAATCTTTAGGAACAAATCGGCAAAAGCAGCAAGGTCAGGTACCTCGAAGTCCCAGCGCCATGTCAGAAGGTTGAAATGATTAATGAAGGTACAACACACATGACTCCACATCCAAGCTGTGCATAATGAGTCAGGAGAGATTTTAATGTGTGTTTTCTGAGAAAACACAAGACCTGCAGGGCTTCAAAGAGGAATATCCGTCAGATTCCCAGCTCAATGTCGATGAGATGATCTGCCGTTCAGTGCAGCCCTCAGACTATTAAAAACGGTTTAGACCAAGCCTGAGAGAACACTACAGGTAAACTATAAGAGGACACTCTAAGGCACTGGAGAAGCAGTGTTTTGTGACATTGTGATTTATTATCTCGCACTGGTGTGTAACAATCCCATCAAAACGTGATCCGCACTGGGATAAAACATAACGATGTGGCTACTATGGGAGCAAGTTTAGTGCTCTGCCCTTAAATCACGCAGAGGTCACTTAGGTAGTGTTTTCGATTAGAGAACCCATCATTTAAACCTGGAAAGCAATGTGAAATTCTTTATTTCCAGAGGCAGGAATTCCAGATGTTTGAGAAAACGTTGGTCACTGATTCATGTGTTTGCTCTTTGAACAACAGTTACACGTTCACAATCTATACAAATTAAAATTCAAAGTGTTTCATTTGACCTAACTAAAAGAAAAACATAGGGGTGGGAGAGAGAAACTAGCAGACAGTCACCTGTTTTTACACTCAGGTGACCTGAATCTCACTGGTGCCTCCAGCTCCACCCACCGTCCATCATCACATTAGACTTAGAGAGGTCACTGTATATTCTGTAGCATATCCTCAGGATAATTAAAATCCTAACAGGGTCTAGAGTTCATGTAAAGGTGCACTTTTTTTGTCACTAATCATAAATCAGTTCTTGTGGTTATTCCGTGCAGTTAGTTCTCTGTTTCTGTGCTGCAGCCCAGCACTGACAGCATTTTTGAGAGCCTGAAGAGAATCTGTTTCTTGACACCTAAGACCTGTGAAGCATCCACGAGTTTTTCAAGCTGTAGAGCCCGTTTCCTCTCAAGTGATGAATGCCACCGGTTTGGAGGAGAGAACACAGTGTGTGTGAGCTCTTCTGGCATTTGATTGGTAACATGAGAGATTCTCTCCTCAGACCAAAGTTCTCTTGGGATGCATCTTAGATATATACGCTCGGCGGGTCCTAGTCTTTCCATGCTCCAACGTTGCCGGAGCAAAACAGGATCAGGATTAACTAATGGTTTCCTCTAAGGGTGTAAGACGAGGCCTCGGTGCCCACTTATTACAGGATATTGATACAAATCAAATTGCAAGTAAAATCATCAATAAAAATCAATCAATACATAAATAATTAACCAGGAAAACTATCTAGATCAGTTTAGACTTTTTCTTCCTGTATATGTGTTTTATTGATGGGATGGCACATGGTCAAGGACAGGCTTCCAGGATCTCAAGCATCTGTCTGGGACGATTACGAAACATGACAGCAGCTATATTTTATATATTATGGTCAAACTGGACTGATGGCGAGCACAAACAGGAAATTCAGCAGCACAATCTCAAACTGGGGAGAACAGGTATGTTCTCAGTAGCATTATTGTCACTATTAAACAGTGATAAAGTATGAAACAGTGCGTTCCCTCTTTGTAAAGTTGTGTAAATGATCTGCTTTCTTTCATCAGTTGATCAGTTTTTTTTGGTCTGTGTAATCACACTTTTGATGTAAGCATGTTGCATCACTTTGTCATTGTTTTTATCTTCTTTTTTGTGTGTGTTGTGTTTTTGGTTGATTTGCCTTTGTGGTAATTTTTTGTGTCTTTGAATTCGTCTGAATTAATTTTGTCTTTTAATCTTTTTGAAGTTTAGTTTCTCTTGTAGTTGCTTTATGCGTCTCTGCGGTTCTTTTATTTCTATTTCTAGATACAGCTGTTTTGAAGTCACGTGGTATCATTTTGGGGCCCCTGCCCCCTTGGCAACCCCCTGGCACCACCTCTGTTCTCTGCCCTCTAAAAGTTTTCTACAGGTGTCAACACTCTATCACTGGTCCCATAATAGCCGCTCTCCACATAGTTACAATGAGAATAGATGTCGCTTGAAAACGAGCAGCGCAGCTGATGTCAGGGAAGTAGAGCACCGCTGTGCTTAAGGTTACTGTTCGGAGAGGGGAATAACGTGGCTGCGTTAAGCTATGATAAATAAAATGGAAGCAGAAGGCACTGTCTGTGCAATCCACCAAGATAAATGACCAAAGCACTACATAAAGTGAAATAGTTTATCTCAAGCCTAACAACATGAAACTTGTAAATGCACCAGCCATTATTCTTTCCAGGACTTTGTGGCCGCGCTCATGTTGCATTCACTGAGTTCAGCCCTTACGCTCTCAGATCGGAAAGCTGTAGAAAATATTCTCCCCTTGGACCCTACATTGGCCAATCTGTATGTGGCTGGGGTGTTGCCTGTCTTCATATTTTGTGTCTTTTATGTTGAAAACTTGGCAGATTCACAATAAGAGCAGAGCGCTGTGTTTCATACACACTGCTTTCAAGGCTACGCAGGCGGGAAAGGGCAGGAAAACATCAATCCCACTCAATTTCCTCAGGACCTTGAAATGTGGGCCATGCTTTGTGTGGCTTTTCTCTGCAAAATACTGAGGAACAGCTTTCAATCTTCACTAAAACGAGTTTAGGTTTCTTTAAACTCCTTGAAGATTTTGTTGTATCTGTGCAGGTAACTGGGTTGGGCAACGGCTGTCACGGCACTTGTGCTTGTGTTGATGCATCATGAGCAGTTTTAACAAATGATCCCAAAATCTGCAGCAGTGAGCTGCTATGGTGCAACACAACTGATGATTTCAATTTCATCACAACAATTATAGATCATCAGGACAGCAGACAGGGGCTAAGTAAAACTATTTTTCTCTGTAAAGTCAGTCTAAGGCAGAGCTTAGTATAATATGAGAATTTCTCAGGATCTTTCCGGACAAATAAATGGACTGTAGGTCCACTAGAGACTATTTTGCTGTGGGTTGTGTGTGCGCGTACAAGCACAATTATATCAAAGACGTTCAACTGTGCTAAAAGAAATTCTTCTCACTTTTATAGCGCAGAGAATTAGTACAATGCCAGTGGCTTTCAATTTTGTCTTTTTAATCAGTCCCATTGTGTCAGACCAAGAAAAAATGGACGCATTCAGCCAGCTGGTCTACGCCCGCTTACCACACTGAAATGACTCACCACAAAGGAAAAAGACCAAAGTCTTGTATCAGCTTCTGTCTCTATCCTTCAACAGCAATATGGAACAGAACACAAAGCATTAACCTGGCCACTTAACCGATATTAATGAGCAGTTTTATTGCTATTTCCAGGATTGTTGGAGACCAAGGCCTAAGGAAAAGAACAGTCTATAATATTTGTATTTCTGTGTGTAACTTGGCAGTTTGGGGTCAAATTTGACAAAGCAGAGATGATGTTTATTAGTAGATATTATAACACAAACTTCATTTTCTTTAAAGTAAGTAAAAGGAGAACACAATGAACACAAAACGCACCATTAACTGGTAAAACCTATTGAGCCAACATTTGCTGGACCTCCAGCTCTACACAAACATCAAACTTTTTCAGTGGCTGCAATGAACTTCTCTGCACGGGCTCTTGTAGGCAGCGGTGGAAAATAAAGTCAAGTACTTTGTTACTGTGCTTAAGTAAAGCACAAATACCCCACTACATCTAAGAGCAAATATCCACTTTTTTGTCCATTACTCTCTCAATCAAACATATTAGCTGCACTTCCAGAGTAATTTAACTCTTTGGCGTGTTGTGCTGAGTTCAGCTTGTGCACAGAAAGGCGCATTCAATGCACAGGAGCAAGAAAGACCCCGGACTAATGGTCTATTTTCAGACATAAAGCTGCTGAATTCATGGTAAAATGTGTCTTCAAATGGGGATCATTGAAAGTAGGTCAAATTCACTCCGCCTTGTCAAAGTCCATCTGACAATGTAACGGCCAGCACCTCAAACATTTGCTGAACTTGAGCCTGGTGCTGCTTCCCCCTCCTCTCTGTGTTATGTAAAAGGTGGAGATGTAAAACATTTTAAATATCACCATCATTTCTGTCCCTCAAACAAAAAGCAGCAGTGGTCCATAACAAGGGACGAGGAGAAAAAATAGTCAAGTACTTTTACTTATAATACTATAAGTAAAATATAAATCATCTACTTACTTTGACGCCAGTAGAGTGATTATACTTATAATACGTGTTTCTCTTCTTCTTCTTTCTTGTCTTAAAATCAGGTTAAGAATACTATATTCGCTACTGTTTGGATACAGAGTTTTGAAAGTTGCTTAATGGTTCACTGAAAATGAAGCATTTGCCATTTAAGACCTCATGTTGAATTTATCTCTTCTTTATGTTTATCTTCAGACTAATTTACTCTATTTCTGTGTTTTTTAGTATAAGTTTTAGCATAAGTTTTTTAGTGTGCACTGACAATGGTATTCGGAGATGATGTTAGATCCAAATATTAATTTTACTCTACAGAATTTTGTATGCACTTAATGCAGAGCTATATAAGGATCTGAACATTACAAACACTTCATAGAGAGCTTATTATACTGGGATCTTAGAAGTTTGAAGCTGTTTGATTTTACCTTAACATACTTTACCACATTTAAATAATGTTAAACACTGATTTATCATGTCTGTCCCATTGGGGGACTCCAGAGGGCTAATGATACTCAGAACCAGAAGATAAAATTCACTGATTCTTTGTAGTTTTACATTAAAAGATTTTTAAAGAGTAATGATCCTGGCCCCATCCTCAGTCCTGAAAGACCCTGTGGGGGTGCTCTTTACCTACTTAAACCATGATGCAACCAGTATCACACCACTCCTCCAGTCTTTTAATTTCACTGTTTCCATAGTTCTGAAATGTAATGCTGGAATCAAATAAGCATACATAAAAAAAATAAAATAAAATAAAAAAATTGCAGAACATTTGATGAAACCTATTTGGCTGTAAATAGTCCAAATGATTTTTAAATCACTGCTTTTCTCTATGTCTGTTTTACAGAGAGCCCCAACTTTTCTGGAAATGGGTTTTGTATTTACTGTAAAACAACAATGTACATTTATTTCCATAAAAAAAATGTCATCTCAAATTTACATCTAAATAGTAGCAGTCACATCCTAAAACATACAGAGACCATCATTTCTTCACAACAGAGCAGAATGCAGCGAAGCTGCAACACAGAGAAGCAAGTAACAAGACTTTGTTTGTAGAGATGCTTCTTCAGCTCTCTGGCTGTTGCTGACAATAATGTGGTTGTCATTGCTTCCTCCACCTACAAATCAACCCAGCAGGATGGAACAATTGTAGGTGAGTCTCGGGGGAACGTAGAGAATCGCTGTCTGAAGGAGAAGTTTAAGTAGACAAGTCAGGCGGAGGAAAACAAGACGACAGTTCACAAAACTTCATCTCAAAATAAAGCATCAAATACGCTCAACATGTATTCTTAAGCTTTACATTTTATGAAGCCTCATATTTTTGGCGAGGATGTTTGCAGCAATATTCATGGACTGTACTTGCATTATGTGACAACCTCTGTATAGTGTACAGTGGTAGCAGGTTTCATTGGCCAAATAAAACAAAACTGACTTTTTGGACTCCAGAAGTGCTTAACAGCAGTAAAACCTTAACTGCTCATGAACAATAAATAGTAATATCATGAGCATAGTGACAGGATAAGTACTAACACGAGCAAAGTACCAACAAAGAAACTGTTTCTTGAAGCTGCCAGTCACAGAATAACAACAGAGCAGAAACCATAAGCCCAAAACCAAAGGCTCACCGGAATAAACTTGTTCAAACTGTGGGAGATCGTATTATGTAAAATTCAGTGAAAAAAACAAAAAAACAAAAGCGGAATGAACTGCAAGTAAATGAATATTATCAGATGATTAGCGATGCTGCACGGAAAGGGGGTCCAAATTGTGGACCATCCCTATTCATTTTAGCCAGTCAACATGAGCAATGTCACTTAAATGGGGAGATGTTGATACTGAACATATAAAATCAATCAAATATAAAAAACATATAAAATCTGTCATTTTACAAAATTCAAGCTTTTAAACATCTCCGCAATCTTTCTCTAACCTTATCAGTGGATTAATATTACTTTGCATTGAAACATGATGATAAATTTGTTAAATTGGCTACAAAAACAAAATCAGGTTTTTTAGTTCTATAAGAAAAGAATTTTTAAAGTCAAGCTTGACACGAGGTGGCAGGTAACAGTTGATGAGTTCTCGCAGGCTTTATTAAAGAAGAACAAGTTATTTTTTATGATTTAATTCTGAAAGTGCATGTTAATTAACTAAAGACGTCCAAACACCCGGAGCGTCAAATCATTTTACACATGCTGGAAGGTCGGTCAATTAACACATTCAGCAAGTGAAATAAATTCACCTTCACATTCATTTTGGATAAATTTCGCAACACTTGTGCCGTGTTTCATCCCCAGTTCTAACAAGCAAATGTTTTCACTTGTCTCTGACTTCCTTCTAACTCTCTATAGCAACAGAGGCTGATGAGTATCATTGTATTTGGAGCCAAATTCTGTTCCTATGCAACTAAACTGCAAACACAAATGTATTTTGTAGGAAATTGCAATGAAACATGTTATATTTATAAAGTGAGGATATGTGTCAAATAATGTGAATGTATCGATTAGTCCCAACATTAATTTGACAACCCACAAATTGCAAACGCTTGTCAATCAGGTGTGGATTGATACTGACGGTATCAGGTAAATGTTTCCAGACTACGTTAATATTTTTCCTGTCTAGACTAAGGAAAGAATATTGTTAATCTAACTTTCTGGTTTTTCAATGAGTCCACAGACATTATTGGATAGAAATAATAGCTGGAAAATTATTGTTTTACACATTAGCCGTTAACCACCTTCCTCTAGAGCTAAAACAAAAGATTGACCAAGTGCTGCATTTCACTGGCTTTGAATCCTGCACAATGAAAATAAAGTTCATTCTAATCTGCAGCATTAATTAACTTTTTATAGTCGTGTTTAGACTCTTGCAGCAAGAAATAAAATATTTATTAACCTTCAAACCAAACCACAATTTTGCTTTGACCAAAGCTTTTCTCGCCTAAACTTAATTAAGTTTAGTTGCGTAGAAACAGTGTTTGGGAGAAAGGATTGTTCCTCTGCGCCAAACAGAGCATTTCTAAGAAAATTTTAAAATGCTTTATTGTATTGTTATCTTAACAATGATATTCATGTATAATTAAAAAGATGAATAGGATAATTAGGTCAAGTGTACTTTATGCAAAAAATACAATAACGTCATCATTGACTCTTGCATTTTAACCATCTGCAAAACATTTCTCTGTAGCGGAATAATTCATATTCTGGTAGAAGAGGCTAAATTTAAGCAAGCGGTGAGATAGGAAACTGGATGAAGTTTCCACTTCCCATAAAGGTCAGAGTTAAGGTTGGTCTGCTGTGAGATGACGACGTAAATTTAACTGTCAACATGAACAATGTGGGTCTGCTTTAAAAATGAACCGACTTTGCAGCAAAATAATCTACAAAAATCATAATTCCCTTCATCAGCAGTAACCACAGCTGTTTAGTTTATTTAGTATTTTGTGTTAAGTTATTGTCAGTAGCGCTCTGCACTTTCCTTTGCCGACTTATTGTATATCGTGGCGTGTAGTATGAGTGGTATCCCTGAAATGTAAATGCAAACCTTTTCTTCTATTTCCACTCGCAAACAGACAAGCCTTGCTGCTGATGTATTCAGACACGAGCATTAAGTGTTTTGAGTGGGCATTCTCTCCTCAGTCTCGAAGCGTTTCTGTCTCTCTAGTGGGAAATGACTTGAATATCAATATGTTAACTTTCATCCTGCTTAGAAACAACAATCTAGAAACAGCTACTTGAAGATACACTTGTTTCTTTTATCTATGCGGCATTAATGTTGGCATTTAGCCAACCCTGGGCCTCCTCTCTCACGTATCATATTCCACCCCTCCTCATTTTCACGCTTATAAATTTCAATGCCGTTTCCCTCTGAAAGACTCAATACAATTTCCCCTGACTCACCAGTTTTCTTTTAATGTCTCATCACAAACCAAACGTGTGATGTTCCGTCTCCAACTCAGTGACCTTGCTGCAGGAAAGTGATTTTTTTTCTATTCTAAGATAGAGAGGAGCCCAAAATTTGAATCATAGGATAGATATGGAGTATATCCATCACATGATGAATGATGTGTTGGGTGAACAGAAGCTGGATGGGTGGACAAACAGAACACCAAGTCTCAGCTGTCTGGCATTCATCAGCTGTTTACAGCGGCACATTTTAGATCAGTGTATTAAACTCTTATGGTTCCAAAATGCAGAATTACAGCACTTCAGAGGTGGATCATTGCTGCTTCTGTTCATGTGCAGGTAGAATAAACAAGTGAAAACCTGTAAACAAGCTGACAACTTTTCTTGAATCTCTGCCGTTAATTGGGAGCAGCTACAATGTGACTTGTGGCACATTGTGTCAGAAAGTACCTGCAATTAGAACATGCAATCAACACTTAAACGCTGTTTACAAAGTGTCACAAGTTTGCACAATTAAGTGTTAGAAGTTGCACAATGATCCTAAAATCTCTGCAAAAAAAAAAAGTACAACAGGGTGGAAACATCCACTTGTATTAATTTCATCTCCACACGCACACTTGAGCTTGCAGAGATTATTATTATCCGAAGGTTTTAAACTTCCTGTTGTGTTCATTTCATGTGCGCTCGTTTTTTTTCTTTGCTGGTGAGAAATAACTGCTCAGTTATAGCTGAATATATCTTTGATAACATGTTATCACTGTTGTGATAGATCTTTCATTAAATTACAATTTTTTAGCTTCGGGTTGCTTTTTATGGCCTGTAAGCCTCATTGAACTGAACCCATTTAACTTGTTTCTGAATTAAACACACATACAACTTAAAAATTATTTTGACTATCTCCCATATTCATATAAAATATATTGTGCTGTTTATCACTGACTACTTTTTATGAAAGCTTAACAGGCCTAAAATTACACATGAAAACTCAACCATCCAGGATGACTTATTACTTGTCTGAATGCATTAAAGAACAACCATAACAATGTTACTAATAAAAATATGAATAATAATGCTTCTGTCTTCTTATGCACATGTTACACAGTACACTGTGGTTGCCGCATGAGCCTTGTAAACAGATGCACTGCCATGGTGAGAGCTAGTTTCGACATCTCTCGGTGAACACACTGCACCTCTTCCTTCAGCTTTCACCAAAGCTGCTGCTGATGGTGATTCAGGAGCGTGTTGGCACCTTTGAATGAGAGGCTTTAACCAGCTACTCTCAGATCACACTGACACGGCCACTAAGACATGGTACTCTGACCGCCAAACTCCAGTTTGTTTTACCACTGGGATTGTTCGGATCCACTGGGCACAGTACCGATCACCTAGTGGGAATAACAATGGTCTCCTAGATCTTCCGCTGTTTCCAGCCTTAATTTGCCTCTAACGACAGCCCAGAGCTGTTGCAGGCTGACATGTTATTTCACTCTGCTAAAAATTTATTGTAAGCAAGGCTTCAAAAAAAAAAAACTTTACAAGGCAGAGCTGTGAAAACGTCTATATGTTACTGAAATAATGTTGGAGTTTTTTGTGAGGATGTCAAAAGGTGCAAATCCCATGAGGATAAAACTATTGGGTGGAAAGGTTCCGGGGGGGTTGAAAGAAGAAGAGGAAAGTGTGTGTCCATGTATGTGTGTTCGTCCTCTGTGGGAGAAGAACTGTGTCCATCTCACTAATGAACATGGTCCAGACGTACCAAAGTTAAAAAAAAACATCTACACACCCTTTGTCGTCTCATCCGTTCTTTTCTAAAGACCAGACGTTTTTGGCAGGAAACACCACAGGTGTACCGAAGTTAAATAACCATTTTATTAAATGGAGGGTGTTTGTGTTCAAATTCTCTGTGGGGAACAAAATTATGAAACCTCGTGACAATCAAATTAATTTGACTTCATTTTTCAGAGAGAAAACTTTGAAATTCATCATAATTTGACTAGCGCACATTGCATTGAACTGTACATAATGAAATCGAATCTACTTGCTATATTACCTTGAGAAGCTTAATTCTCAAGGTGTTGAAAGTATTTTTTTTTTACGATTATCCGTTGTGATCTCCACCCCGTTCTTATTTGAAAAAGACAGAACTTTTTTTAAGCATTACACAATCTCATCAGTCTTTTGTTGCCTCTGTCCCAAGTTTTTGTTGCCTCGTTGCATCAAATTTAATATTTTAAAGTTTCTCTTTTAACATTTTTGACATTTTACATGGCGCCCCAGCGTGTCCGGAAATGGGGTTTGTATAACAATCTCTTCACAAGCCCTTTTCGCCGCGTGCTTTCAGAACCTAACAAAGAGCCGACCTCCGTATAAAACACTGCACACGCCACAGATAATGTATCGCTAAAAAAATAAGAGTCTCTGTGATAGACACTTACACAGCTCAGATATATGCAAAGGAATTACCAGGCTGACATTCTGAGAGAAAAGGCCCAGATAGAGGGGATATCACCAGCTCTGATCTCTACCTGATTGTTCATTTCACATTACGTTGTGCACCACCTGCGCACACGCTGGATGCCGGATGGAAGGTGATGACAGGCCGAGTTGCAAAAGATAAAGTGTGTGGTATAGAGATGGCACCCATCATGCAGAGGCGCATCGCTTTCTAATGAACGCCCGCCGCACTTTCCTACCTTGTCCATCCTTTGCAAATACGACACCGCGAGGCAATCTGACGGCGGGCGGCAGAGGTCACGCCGCTCATGTTGCTCATGTCTGCACATCCTTTTCATAATCTGTTGTCAGGAGCAGTGACAGCTGCGAGTGTAGCATCCACACAAACACAAGCTAAATATCATGTTATGAGCCATTTTCAAACCACTTGTTTTTTTTGTGTGTTTTTTTTTTAAGATACCTGCCAGTTCTGACTTTGCTAATCCTCTGAGATTTATTGATTCAGCCCAGCAAGCCGGACTTCTTATGGCTGCAGCTTTTAATCTTTTATCTGCGGCTCATATGATTTTTGGGGCTTTTTTTTTTTCTTTCTTTCCCTTATTCCCCTGTGATAATATTTCACACTTGGAGTGCTGGATGCCTGGCACTTTCTTAATATTGGCAGCGGTTTATAAAGCCCCATGCTCACAAATCCATTGAAAGCTATTCTCTCCATCTAAATATAGTAGCTTTTACTCTCCGCTCACTCTGTTCCTGTCTGTTATCTGTTGAAAGACGAGTCTCTCTTATCTGTCAGAGAAGTTTCCCTTACACTCCTTTCACTGCTTTGCTGTATCTCTCTGTCCTTTAAACACTTATTCCCTCTTCTTCTCCGTCTTGACTTGTTAGCTCCTCTCAGCCGCCCCCGTTCTCTTTCCTCATTTGTGGGAGCATCTGAGAGGTTATGAAATAAATTGAGTCTCTTATATGCAAATGACACCTTCTAATGTTTCCATGGATATGAGAAAGCGGGTTATTCAGCTATGACCACTGATTGCCAGTTGTGCAGCCCAATAACAAAAGTGTTTAATCAACCCTGAGTTGACAATGAAGACGTCATCTGCAAACTAATTGCGATTATGTCTCTGTGGCCAATTAAATGAGTCATCAGACAGGGGCTTTACAGCTGATCGTTTATTGAATCATTAGAAACCGTCAACTTTTATTTTCCGTGGAATGCCACATCAAAATGAATGTTACTTGGTATTTAGACAAGTGTGTTTCTCTAGAGACAAAAAACAGCTCTAAGGCACAGACTGACTGTCTTGGCTGTCACAATACAGGGAAATGATTAAAACTGACAGATGACTTCTCCACTAGGATTTTCAGTGCCCATAAAAAACGATTTATTTCCCTTGGAAGTTTTCCCCTTTATTTTTTATTTTGTTTTATAAATCATGATCAATTTAATGTGACTTTTTTTAACAACAATTTATAAAAAAAGTGTCCGTCAAAGTGAAAGCAGATTTCCTCAAAGTAATCGAAATAACTTCAAAATATAAAGCGACTGCCTAGGTATTTGAGTGGAGTGGCCACATTTCTGGCCAAATGAACCAGGCACCACAGGCTGGTAAAAGGCAAAGAAAATAGTTTATTTTGTAACTTTAGTAAATTAACTGGATCATTTGTTGATGGCCGACGAACCCCCACCACCGATTTGTTATTTTTCATGTATGTGGGTGAAAAATGGGTGAAATGAACTTTGAAGCAAACGTATTTTCTGGATATCATCTGAACAGAAGAAGGAGGAGGCACCGATGGCAGTGCATTAAAAGATTAGCAGTAGGAACAAACGTACATTCTCCAAGTTTGACGTGAGCAATTAAAAGTAAAGTTGATGCACTGCATCGCTCTCTAATTTCTCTTACTGGCCGAGCTGAGCAGTTATCTCACCTACTTTCAGGGAGGGCTGTGTTGTGCGACTCTGTTTGACCACAGCGAGAGTTAAACTAAACTATTTATTACGTTTGATTAACGCCCTCAGTAAGGCAGCAGTGTTCATTAACTGCATCCTGTGTGTTTGCATCAGCCTCTGTGTTTACCGGTGCAGACACCGTACTCTGATCAGTCACAACAGTGTTATCACAGTGGTTTTTTATAGGAATATTCAACGGTTTTTATAAGGATAATGTGTCATTGTTCATTAACCCCCTGACGGTTGGCTTCACCTTTCCAAACATTGAACTTTGACACTTATTTGTCATTATTTACTCCACTTTTACTGTTGCTTGGTTTCTTAGAGGAGAACTTTTGCTTTAGTATTTTAAGTAAAATGTAAATGATCTGCTGAGTAGTTTCACTTGAGCAAAAGATTGGAAGTGTTGACTTTTTGAGGTCAGTACTTTGAGTTTGTGCACTTGTCCACCACCTCTGCACACAGGGGCATCACATTTTGCTGTGAACGGAGCCGTGTAGCTGCAAACTGCTCAGAGTGCCATGCTGACAGTGATGGAGAGCTTAGTACTGGCCCCTCACACCCAGAAGGGTTCCTGGTTTGAATCCCTGGCTGGCTGTGACCTTTCTGTATGTGTTTCCATGTTCTCCCTGTGCTTGTTTGTGTTTCCTCCCGCAGTCCAAGGACGTGGATGTTCGGTTAAGTGATGACTCTGAATTGACAGTAGATCTGAATGTGTCTGTCTTTGTATTTCTCTCTCTGGCCCTGAGAAACAATGGATGAATGTTGGTTCCTCCATGTAAGGTTTACACGACATACCACTGAGAGGAAGCTGACAGAAGAACTACTTGACATGAACTAAGCAGATCTAAATTTGTGAAATTAAGACTTAATAGTGACACAACATGGAATATTTATTTACGATAACGTATTTCCATTTTCTGACACAAAATTTTAATTCAGCCACTCCACTCATATTTAAGTTCAAACAACTTATATTTTGCAGTGTTGTGCACCATTCACTTCTTGTGCTGCAAAAACATTTCAAATAGATTTTGAGCTGTTGAGAATATCCAACCCGTACCAGTATCTTGGGAGATGAAATTGTCCAGAGGTAACCAGAATCTGCAGGTAAAAATGAGTAAAGGTTGTGTGCTTGTCAAAAAATATAAATGTATGAGAACCTTTTTTATGGGCCGGTTGTGAAAGAAAAAGCCTGCAGTGTATGTCAACCATTTTTAATTTATTTGGATTTGATTGGTTAGAGCATTTATCATCACACTATTGTGCAGTTTTCGTAAATTCTGTATTCCATATTCAACTGAAATGCCAGGGCCATCGCTGCCTGTCACACAATAAGAAACACTGAAATCTCTTTTCCAGACAAAAACGTCTTTTTGGAAAATGTTGACATGTTATTCATTATCTCTCTGCAATAATTGTCAAAGGCAACTCTAGCTTTTGAGCCACCGAGATTAGGAAACACTTTGCAGGCTTAATTGTCATGTACTGTTTTGATATGTATCCAATAAGCTCGGGTTATGATTTGTTTGTTCCATTGTATTCGCCTGCAGGCAAGGTTTGAAATCCATCTAATAAATGCCGAACCTAATCCCCAATGTGGGATCCACAAAGATGATAATGCAGACGTTGACAGGTGTACTGGTGGTGATTTCTTCTTCAACAATGTGGAGACTGGGAGCATTTGAAGCCCCTCATGTTTACACAGTAATTTATTAGATTTTTTTGTGCTTAGGAATATACTATGACATGTGATTTTTTGACTTCAGACTGACGGTATTTGTCAGATTATTAAGTTTGTTTGCATGTTTAGCCACTAAATTGTTTCACCATTGTCAGTTATTTTTTAAAACCTTCAGAAAAAATTTTAATTAGCACTTCTTCATATGCTATAAAAGCTCTTAATAAATATGGCTGTGAATGTGTCTAAAATCTAAAAAAGTCAATGTGCTTGTGCATGTACATTGAAAAATGAGCCACACAAAGTCTGTACAATTTCTGCAGGAAACATTAGCTGAGACTGGCCACAGGTATCTTCATTCCCTGTGTGTTAGCATGGCGATGTTGGCTGCAGGTAAAAGTCAGGCCAAAATGATCCGTCACCTCCAATCACCAATTGATGTTGGCGTACAGTATGTGCACCCTTCTTGCAGCAACATCATTGCTGCTGCTGGTTATTTTAAGGGGCATTAAGTAATGTATGGGTCCCTGGAGATACATTATGTGCTAAAGGGAAGTAAAAATCTCACTTATGCCCCTTTAGGTTTACAGATGGTGTGAAAATACCATAGAAATTGGAAAGAGAGGCCATTCATTTTGTTTTGTGGCCCGAGTTTGTGCTTTTCATTTTCTGTGCATTGATCCCTCTACCCTGAGGCAAAAGGTTGAAGGCTGAAGTTGAGCTAGAGGTTGGAAATGCTGGGCTGTACTGTTGTGTACGAGGTGTACAGCAAGCTCACTACATTTTATGTTCCCACTGCAAGCAACTTGATTGGTTGATGGGTCGCTCGGCTCTGACGGATTGAAAGCAGTGCCAGAGGTTCTGATTCCATCTGTGTAGTGGTTCAGAAAAACAAAGTTTTGACGGGTCAAATGGAAAATAAAAAAACATATCGGCTAATTAGATGGATGTAATTGAAAATAAACAGTGAAAAATCAATACATTTGCTTTCAAGCTCACCGTCAACACCAACAATGCATGCGAGCTTCCCTCAAACATAATTTTAGAGCCTGCTTATTCCTGTAGCCAAATGAAAGTTGTTGTGCAGTGGGAAGCATTGAATGGCCGTAATCAACTTCTCATTGATTTTGCACTCACAGACAAAAAACATTGGATATAGAACAAAATCGCATTGGTGGGGAGAATCAAAGAAGCATGGCAGGCATGGCTGCTGAAGGCCAGTGACTGAAAAGTTTAGATTAGGTTGTTGAGCCTCTACACATCACTTGAATTCCTCTCATCATTTAGTTATTGTTTTACTGTGAAAACGCGATTAGTGTCGAGAGTCGCCGCGGAGGACAGTCATTTTCAAATGGCAGCATTTGCTGTGGAGCACTACAACCAAAAACTGGGGGAGTGTTGAGAGGAAAGACCTATAAAACAGTGGCCTAGACAGCTAAACAATGATGCGGAACTCATTATAAAGTGCAGTGAAGCACAGGATCCTGCAGCTTGAACTGCAGGTTCAGGTGATTAGACTCTGGCTGTTAAAAACAAAACTACATTTCAGTATGTTTCGGTTTTCAGAAGAGTCTGCAGAGTTACACTGATGCGTTTGTGTGTGAGCAGTGCCATGTTTCTACTGCCTCGGCAGAAATAGCCGGCGTGCCATTTTTCCTTTCATATGTGCTGCAGGCAGCTCTCATGGTGAATGAAGCTGTTCCTGACTGTACGTAGACAAAGCAGAGGCCCGAAGTGAATGTGGCGTTATCCACGGACTCCACGAAACCCGTCTTTAAAAGCCGTTTAAAAGCCACACAAACCAAAGAAGCAAACACATCCAATTTGGCAAAGCACCTTCCCGACAGACGTGCCAACTTTGTGGATGTGAAAAGTTATTTGTACAAACCAGAGAGTGGCTCTGAGATTAGACCCTGACGTTGGCAAAATGCCTAAAATTGATTTGTTTGTGTTTGTTGGCGTAACTTTGGTGTCTTCAGCCTATCATTACCAAATATCACTAACATTACAGACACATTCAGTGAGCAGCTGCTGGTTTTTAGTCAGTACCGATGCTGCACTTTACTAGTTAAAATGACAAAGGGCTGCAACGGCAGCAGGTCGTTTCAGCTGTCACTAATAAACACAAAATCAGTAACCTGCTGGTTTAATTTGATTTCTGTAAACCGGTGTCTGTGTGGAGCCAAAAAGGAAAAAAAAGATAGTATGTGGATCAAATGTTACAGCGTCTTTAAGTTTTTAAATTTCCAAAATTTTATAACTTCTTGTTCTGCAGTTTCACAAGGTTTAACTGTATATTACAATGTATGATGAAGACGTGGACAAGTAATCACAGCGTGTACATTTTTGCCAGTTATTACTCTGTAGAGTACAGACCTCTGAGCATGAGAATAATATTAAAATGACATTATCTCTAAGTCTAGCACTTAGTGGTGTACTAACTGTAGAACTGTAGAAGTCAATAAAAGAAACTTAATACAAATGGCTCAATACACCCAGTACATTTTCTAGTGTATTGCTTTGCCATCTATTATTTCTTAACCTTCTCTGATATTGTAGGTTATGCTGTGGTATCATTTTAGTATTGTTGTTAAGATATTTTGGCAGGTATTGCTATGAAAGTCATAATTGTGGTGTAGGGGCAACACTACATTAGACACAGTAGGTTGTTTACATTTGTCATCATGTACCAGACCTTTGTTGTCATGGTTACATTATTAACTACAAGGTTGGTTAGAGAAGGAATTACAGTTAAAATAAAGTGCCACTATTGGATGGTGGGGTGGTTAGTGCTGAGAATGTCTCTGTGTTGGCCCTGTCCAGGGTGGAACCCACCACCCCAATGGCAGCTGGGACAGACTCCAGCCCCCATGACTCCGAACAGCGTTAGTGTGATAATAGTTGGACGGCCCTGGCAGGCTGGTAGGTAGGATGTGGTCTACTGAATTATAACTGACCTTCGACTCATTCAGTGTCTGTTCATGTTGTTGTTCATTTTATTACCCCACAGGGTGCAGTCGCAAGGGTATAAACGATCAGGGCGCCTGGACCAGAGCCTCTGAATGAAGAGCATGTTAATATTTCCGTCCCTCCAGGTATTGGTGACGTTGCTTTTGCAACGATTAATTCAAATATTTCTCTGAATAATGCATGATTTTGGAGCCACAACAGGCACCAGAACAACAAAAAAGAAAAGCCAAATCCAGTAAAAATGTACTCAAAATAGAAAAAGATGAAAAATGATCAAAAATAGAGACATGATAACAAATATGTGGACACAAAATGACACCAAAAAGACAAAAACAGCCAAAATATGACCAAAAACAAACAAAACAACTCACAATATAAAAATGGGTTTTAAGTCACAGGTTAAGTCACTGAGTGGCAATGACCCAGACAGTAAAGACCTAGTTACCTCCATGACATGAAAAAGTCAGACAAATTCATAAGGTAAGCAGCAACAAGGTTGTTTGATGGTATTTTAATAGTTTGGTCAAACGATACACGTATTATCTACTACGTCGCTCATTTAAAGCATGTTGGACCTTAAGGAAATTTTATACTACGTGGGTTCTCAATCAGTGAACGGCACCTAGAACAATTCAAGGGTCCACGTGTTGCTCATAGAACGTTTAGGGGAGCATTGACAACCTATGTGCACACTTCTTTGTCATCTCAGTACTCTGCCTGTGGGGGAACCCTCAGAGCAGGATTGACAATATTTGATCTGTCCAGTAGGAGCTCAGAACAAGCTCAGAAGTTTATATATTTTAAATCCGAGTTGGGGATGGAGAGAGAGAATAAGAGTAACAGAGAGGGACAGATCCATAGTGGGGCTTAATATGTCAGTGATAAAAAACCAAGCCACTCATTTAACCACCAGGAGCATTGTATTTATGCTTGAACAACAAGCTTTATGGTCAGTAAGATATACAGCCCACATCTAAGTTCATTCTGTCTGTTGTAAAAGGCACCAGAGGTGGTAAATCTGTCCATCCAGCCACCTCTCACTTTACCTTTGAGGTCACTTTTATGAGTAAAACCACACGTCCTGACCCGGCTCAGTTTCCCTCCGCAGCGGAAAATTACCTGGGTGAAGGAGTGACTCCGGGCCAAATCTCAGGTGATGGATTCTCCATGAAAAAGGAGGGCAGATTGTGATAGATGGGCAGGTCCCAGAGCTATTTCTCAGCTGCATCCTCCAGCTGGGCTACCCACGGTAATGGCCTCTACAGGACACTGCAGCATGGTGCATTTTATATTTGGAAAACAGAGAAGTTGTCAGCTTGATGCCAAAGTGAACATTTAAGTCACCTCCATATGACAGTAAGGGATGTACAGGCCAGCAGTACATGTTGAAACTGTGGTTTGCAGGGCCACAGGCTTTTAAATCCAAAGATCTGGATCGTATTCTGGGAGAAATTTGCAAAGAGTGTCCTTAGTGTCCCAAATCCCAAACACTTTGTAAAAAACACACAACACACACACGTCATGATAGATTATGTCAAACACTGCATGTCTGTCACTGCAATTTTAAGTAATTAAATGAAACTAAACTAGAAATATGTACCACTTTTCTGTCTTTTTGGTGCCCAAAGCACTTTACCTTGTTAGTCATTTGCCCATTCTCATACAGTGATGCAGCTGACCTGCACTTAGTGGGAGCGACATGCAACCACAGGAGCCGGGAATCGAACCAACACATCGGAATTGGTGGGCAATTGCTTATTTAGCTGTGACTCAGGTAGTAGAGCAAATACAATCAAAAATGTATCATGTTGTCATTATATGTTATTACAGTGCCAATAAATGTCCATTACCTTTTCTTATAAGCACCATAGATATGAGCCAGTAATTACCTGCTCCGCATGCTGGTTTTGCTGTCATAGTGAAGTTTAATTTTAATTAAGCAGATTCCTTTCTATATTTTTGCAGGCGGCAGCCATTTCTGTCCTAAGACATTGATAGGATCAGTTCTACTTATGACCTATAAAGGAAAATGTAAAAGACATCGTACCGTGTGACCAGACAACTGACGGCACCAAGTATGTAGAACAACAAAAGCAAATCTGATGAACTGGCCACAGATGAAAAAGCATGTTAAAGAGTGCGATTGGTAAATTAAGATCATTAGTTACCCTTGATTTTCCTGTGAGTTGGTCAGGGCATCTTCCAGCACATTGTACAGCATAAGCCCCCCCACCACCACCCACCACCCCACCCGCTCCCTCTGCTTCTCATCTACGCTACGCCTTGAGAGGTAGAAAAATGGGCTTGCCGTTTGAGCAGCTTATCTATGGCAACATATGAGGAGAGCGGCCCAGTGAAGTTCCAGGAGAATGTCTTGTTTTAATTGCTTCTTTAAAGCCTGAGCAGCTTCACTGAGGGAGAGGGTTCATCTGTAAAATAGCACAGTGGCTTCGTGGCGTACTGGGGGGGAACAGCGTGACTTTGCTTTCACTTTAAAAGAGCTTATTCATAGGAGCTCATAAGTTGCTGCACCATACAGTAGCACTGAGTGGGGCTTTACAGCTTAGACTTAATCATATTTAATGGGTTGCATAAGAAGGAAGAACTTTAAATAACGCGAGTCGGATTTTCTAATGAAGAAGTGTAATGTGACTAACGAATCAATGGTGATTTTTTCATAAAAGTGTGGCTTTTCTGCAATCCTACGTCAAACGCCGTGTGACTTCTAAACGAACTGCAAACATTGCAGACTGCAGCTCCCTCAAATGAAAACCCCACAAGGTTTCTGAGTGTGGAGCGTCAGAGCAGGTTCTCCACCCGAGTGAGAACACACCGCGGCAGGTGAAGGGAAAGTCAGGAGACTGAACGAGGAGTGAATGTCTTTAGTGACGATGGCTCCCCGAGGCTTCATGTATCACTGGCTGCTCTGCTTAAGTCAAACATGGCTCCGAGTTTGCTGAGAAATGTGTGTGTGTGTGTGTGTGTGTGTGTGTGTGTGTGTACAGAGTTGTCACTGCAAGTGCAGAGTAATAGTTCCTGCAAGTCTGTTTTGTTCCTTACCTCCAAAAAAGGCAGCTCACCAAAAATACAGTCATATGATCGACAGTGTAGAAATTGTGAAGGTCCTTTTTAGAAATAACTAACAAAATTATTTTACAGTCGTGTTTAACTCATTAATAATTAGTTACACCAAGTACACCAAGAGTTAATTCTTGGGCAGTTTGGAACTCCAAGACGAGTCATGTGACATATCAGTCATATCAGGGTACCAGTCTGTAGCCACGTTTATGTCGTCTGTTAAAAGGTAATCAGTGAAAAACACTTACAAAAGTGTCCCTGAAAAAATTGCCATACTGAGAAGGAAAGATAAAAATAACAGAAAAACAATTAGAACAAATAAAGCATAAAGCTTGTTAATCAACCTTGTTTGCTTTGATTCAGTCATTCAGCTTTTACACCGTTACATCACCAGACTCACAAGGCCGTGGATCTAAAAGGCCGTTTACTTTCAGAGGCACAAACAATCATTCATCATGGCTGTTTATGGTGACTCCATACTCCATGTGAAGTTATATCAAATCCATTCAACTCTCAAACACCGATTTTGCCATATTTGTTTGACACAAGTGAGAATCTTCAGCTCTCTTGCGATTTGATTTTTCAGACATGCCCAGCCAGTAGTTTGGTGTGTTGCCACAGTCTGTCACTTGTCAGGTGTGTGCCAATAAATGTCCCTTTGACTTCCTCATATAAAATGAGGAGGAGATTTTCAGGTAAAAGCAGCAATGTTTTAATATAGGAAAGCTGGAAGAAGGATTAAAAGCATTAACATAAATTTACAACCCAAACTAAAGCCATAGAAAGCAAGTTGAAAAACCCTTTTGCCAGAGACATCAAATCTGCGATAGTTGGTGGAGACAGTCTTTTTGTGTCAGCTGTCCAGTCTGTTTCCAGCTTAAGTGTTTTTAGTTTAATAAGTAATAATGTAGGGTCATACATTTTCAAGTAGCACCTCTAGAATTTGATCAGTAAGCTCTTGAACATGCCATGGCATTGCAGCAAGCAATTTAATTTATCATAGGCATATTTAATACAATTTGACTGTAGGAAAATACACTTTGGTACTGGCAGATAACCAATGATGTAATTAGATTAAGATCGGGCCCAATAGACTTGATTTGAACAGCCTTATTATTTTTCTTTCACCGCATTAACTACTGAAATTTAGTTATTTGTAGCCATAAATGTTTTTACATTTTATTTTTTCCTTGTTTAGAACATCACCCATTCAACAACTCTCATTACAGTGTCAGACTCACTCGACTCCAAAAACCGAATTATATCATTTCCTTTGCAGATTTAAAACGTTTCAAGAGGATATGTGAAAATGTTTGCGTATCACTGCAGAGGTGATGGCATCACCAAGTGCAAAAAAATATCAGGATACTGCGTTTGAGTGCTGCAAATGGTTTTAAATCATATTTCAGAGGATATTACACCCTGCTTTTTTTGTAATTTGCATGACACTGGCTTCAAAACATTATTGAACCAACTAATGTAATTAATTTTACTTCTTGAGTTTTTTTTTTTTTTTTACTTGAAGAGCCCTTGGAGAGTGGAGAGAGAGAGAGAAATAAATGGCCAGAGGCAAAACACAAGGCGTGCTGCCAGGAGCGATGTCTGCCTGAGTGAGTCACTGGTTCCGTCCGAACTGTTTCGTTCGGACACAATCGCAGACGACGGCATCTGCCTGTGAAAATACGTCCTTTTCTTTGTGTGAGTATTGATGCCACGTCAGTGTTCGTGTGTGGAAGGGCGGGCGTGTGAAGCGATTTGAATCTAAGAGGATGATAATTGGGTGGCGGGCCAATACCCCACTTTGGGTTCTCTCTGCTTTTACCCATCATTTCGTTTGCTCTGCTTTGCCATTGATAACACAAATGCTGTGCCGTTATGAAGGGCAACACTGTTCAAGGAGTTGTTTTCACATGGGAACATGTTGCCAGGAAACAACAAGTGTACACATGAATACATTTTAGACCTTGTGGCTCAATTTGTAGCCTGAAAGTAGGCTTTTTTTTCCCTTAGTCACAAATGAAGTGGATTACACACAAAGCATGCACGCACAAAAACAGAAATCTCATTTAGGTTGTCAGTGAAATTTCAGGTGGCTGTCTGTGGAAATATTATGCGGTCGCTGGACAAAAAAAGACCTGTTTGATTTTGCTATTCAGCTTGAAACCAAGCAGAACCATTTTAGCATTCCACCCAAGTGATTCATGAATAATCTAATTCCTCTCGCAGTTAATCGCAGGGGGGTTGCATCATCTGACGACTCAGCTGCTCGGTGCTTACAGGGGCCCAGGCTCGTCCCACCTTTATTTTACCTCCGTAGTGGACCGCTCTCTGCACTTGCAACATAATGTCTGAACCAAGATTGTGGAAGAAATATTACCAAGCACCAGGCCATCCATCATCAGAGCTGCCCGGGCTATGAAATACAGGCCGGACCCAACCAACAGTGAGTCCTATCTCGGATGTTAGACCTCATGCTTGTGTATTTATCACCTAAGCGGCTGCACAGCATGTGATTCATTGAACAGTCTCGTTGATACAACATGCTGACTACATCTCTGGGCATCCTGCTTCTCATAGTCCTCCACACCTCCTTCCCTTTCCCCCGCATAAGGATGTGCATTTTCAGTTTATTTCGTTGTTGTTTTCCCTCCCTCCCACTGCGGTTATGCTTATGAAAGTGTTTGCATTGTTGATATGTTTAGGGTGGCCTCATCATAAGGTCTGCTGCCTGAGGGATGTGTCAGCATGAGAGGGAAAAAGTTGGAGATGCCACAAAGGTATTTAAGAAAGTAGTCGAAGCTTCTCTCTGCAGGCATAATCCGAGGCAGGGGATGGGTGGGGGGGTGGGAGGGGTGCAGCTGTGGTAATGCCAGAGGTTCTTAAACTTCACTTAATGCAGTGCTGTGTTGCACTACACAGCCTAGTCATGTTATAAAAGAAGAGAGTCTCGCCATGAACAAAGGGGTGCAGCTTCCAAAGATGCTGACTAAAAAGTGAGGATGTGTGCAACTTTTTTTAATAAAGCACTTTAAAAACAAAACAGTTGGCAAAGTGCTGCAAACAAAGCATGAGGACAAATAAAGCACAAAAGAATTATAGATGGGACATTTAAAGGATCAGACGCACAACAAATATAAAACAAAGGTAAAAAAACTACAAAAAAACAGTTAAAAAAATATAATCCAACATCTCAAACTGAGTTAAACACCAAGGTTAAGTAACGTGCTTAAATCTGGAAGCGAGTTGTCCTGCTGAATGTGCAGGGGCCACGTATTTTATGTGCTAATTTTTCTGAAACCGTTAAAAGCCGGGCAGCAGCATTTTGAACTAGCTGCAGCCGAGAAAGTGACATCTGACTAAGCCCAACATGAAGTGCGTTGCAGAAAAGGTTTCACTTTGGACTCGACCACTGGGCTAATCTGTCTAGTCTCACACGAAGGTTTGTTGCTGCAGGTTTCAAATATTGACTTAAGAAACCCAGGTCAACTATTGCAAATATAGCAGTTTGGTTTAAGCTTGGTTAAGTTTAGCCTCGGTGTTACTCAGTGTTTGTCACATATGCTTTGTCATGTACAAAACATTATTGTGGTAAAAAAACCAAACTTCTTAAATCTGCACTTGAGCTCCAGTCTTTGGCTTGAAAGAAGGTGGTTGGGGTTGGGATTTAATTGGTGGAATTAATCCACTCTGTTCCGCCCGGTCCTCCATCTCCGTGCCACATATGCTCTTCTACTGTGTGCTTGGCTCTGCCACACTCTGCACAGTCCTTCAGTTCAGTTTTCAATCAAATGTATTAGCAGCTGCCCTTAAGTTGTGATGTAACTAACTTTTTGGTGCAGCCGAGGAAAGATCACAATAACGAAACTAACGATACATTACCATGTAACTACAATCATTTGTGAGATTCTCCGAAACATACATAGGTGTATCGTTAACGTACTAAGCCTTAAATCACATTTGGTTTAATAATAAAGTCCTTAAAGATATAAACTTATTAGAATAACTACATAACTGATAAATATCTTAAATAAATTAACATTGTTCTGAGGCAAAAAAAGGGCACTGAAGCACTGCAAAGGTGCCGTGATGAAGCTCGGAGTGGATCATGCCTTTCCCGTCCCTACAGACAATTACTTATAGGCACACAAACGTTTCCCGTTTCAATTACTGGTCGGATTCCACTTGCTATGGCATGAAATGCTGCATCGGCATATTGTTTTTAAGGGATGACTCCTCGCTGCACCGAGCCGTCAAGACAGATGCCGTTTCCCTGCTTGTTGACTGGAGGCAGGCCTCTGATGGCGTTATTACGACGCCATGCTTTTTTGGACTTGGCCACTTTCCTCCTAAGTTCATTATGCGCAATCTGTGACAGAGTACATTAGTTCTACGCACTGTACAACTGCCAACTCCAGTAATCCAATATTAACGTATGAATTCCTTTTGGCAGGCCAATAAAACTCAAATGGGTTCCTTCGCAAAGGTACACTCGTGCAGCGTTTGACAGACATTCGAATAGGATATTAGCATATCATCAGCACAGACTCTCCGGGGACAGAGAGGATTTCCCCCATCACCTCCAGTGTCTCTGGTCTCCTGTACAGCAATAAATAGAAAAAGCAGTGACAACTACCACTGCGTGGGAAGGAAGCAATAACAGTAGGTGGATTATGTAAATTGGATTATGTAAATCAGACAGGAAAATTTGTTTTATGTTGTTTTAGCCGCAAAACTGTAAACTTTATTATTGTTTTTTAGGAGACAATGATAAAGACAAACAGTGTGAAGTTAGCTTTACAATTAGGAATTGAATTAAGTGAAAAAGGGACCAAAGTGCATTTTGGTCTTTTGCATTATTCACGAGGGACTGTTACACATATTATTTTCATATGCAAAAATGAAAATACATATTTTTTCTACAGCTCAGTGGTTGGCTGAATGTTTTAATCGACCGGAGGATATTACATAATTTAGAAGCATTTTAGCATAATAATGCTTTCATTTGTTCGTGTGTTACTGAAGGGTGTGTAAGAATTTTCCAAACACACACACTGCACACTTATTTTCCACATTTTAATCAGACATACAGTAAGCATATCAAAATGATAATCTGTGTCCTTGTTGTGAGTCGGAGGGTCACCTTCTCGGAGGAGCCGATGGGAAACAAAACAGTGTTTTGTGTGTCTAGCTACCACTAAACTGCTTTCTCAAGGTCCTTCACACCCACATCCCCCATTATTAAACGGGCAGCCTCAAGGCCTGCTCTATATTCATGACATAAACGTTGTTCATACCTAATATTTGTGAGTAGTTCCAATCGTGTCCCAGTAAACACTGGCTGCCCTCGCACCACTGGAGCTGCACTGGCACCTTTATTGATCTCTGCGCAATAAAGAAGCATAAAACTACCTCTGGAAATTAGATTTTTATACTACAGAAATATGCTGGCTGAAATTGCATTACCTTAGCACATTCATAACGTTTTTTTTCCTCAAACAAAGTTAGAAATTAAATCTCAGTCCTGGGGGTGTTGCTGAGTTTACTCCTCGCCACAGCTGCCATCAACAAAAGGATCTTTAGTAACTAAAAGAGAATTTTGTCCTCAGGGAATGTATTCATGAACTCTCATCATGACTCTCTTATTTTCCAATGTGGTGAGGTGGCTTTATGAAGAAATGGTGCATTCAAGTAAAACAAGTTTCTCATAACATGAAAAGTGGGACTCCATGATTTACTTTGCTGCCAGCTTCCCTTTACAAAGTGACAAACTCACAGAATTAGGTTCCACCTTTTCCCATTGCTTTACTGTGGACGTAATATTGCAGGAGCATAAAATGATAACCATTATTTTTTTTTCTCCGCTGGGGAGAAATGTTTCCCATCAATATGCTCCTGTAGTTGGGCTCATTTTCTACACATCATCCATGGTGTCACATTTCTGGTGATGTGGATCCTGCCTTCAATCAAATGTCCTTTGTACTTGCGCGCTCATGCTGAGAGTTTGCATTTGTATTCATACATAGTCAATGCAAGGGCTGCCAGTGTGGCGCTGATGAGATATAATGTATGTCTGTGAGAGTCTACCAATAGAAGAAAACAGACAAATGGACCACATGATTACCTTTGATTGTTGCATGATCACTTCAGAAAATGTATATTTCATAAGTTATGTCCGGTCATCAGTAATGCATGATTGGTGATTGTGATGTTCCACAAAGGAAGAATGCTACATCAAGTTTTGATAATCGTTCAGACATGACGTAAAGTAATATTCATATGGCTCTAGCTAATCACTATTTGATCAAACAGTTGGAGTCACAGTTTGTCAGGAAGTCTCCTATCTAGTGCTGGTCATTATGTCCTGACTCATAAATACTATGCAGTATAGTATTGTACATAGTACAGAATTGGTTGTATGTTTGACCATATAAGTCAGGGCTTAATGACATGATATGCCAGTGTTAAGTTACTTCCGGGGCAAAGGGCAACTTCTTAACTTTTAAAATTTGAGCTAAATTTGGGATGTGAAGTGTAAACGTCAAGTCAACCATCAAGCCAAAGTATTTTAACAGATCTTTGAAGGCAGGTAAAGAGACCAACATACACGGGCTCCATTTAAAGTTATTATCCCCTGGAAATGGGCAAAGGTATTACAAATGGAGACTTGTGTGTCATAGGCATGAATGTAGGAAAACGTGACGTTAGCATTTCCCTGCTTCCCTTAACCAAAAGGAGATGGGATTTTTTGACAGGAGTTGGGATTTTGGCAGAAATTAAGCTAATTGACATACAGAACTGTATGATATGTACACGTTTTCATCAGCAAGGCAAACTTAACTGATAAATCAGTTGTATGATTTTTTTTAAATCTTAAAATTTGTAATTTGATTTACTGCACTTACTTCTTTTATAGAATCTTTTATTCTTAAACTGAAATATAGTTAGTGATTATGACTTATAATCTCAAAGAGGTTGTTAAGACAAATTAGTAAGTAGATGATTCAATTCCTGTTGAATTAGGCTCTTTCATATAGCGCTTTAAAAACAACCAGGAGCTGACCGAACTGCTTTACAACTGATAAACATGATGTCCAAGCGTGCAATTTCAGTAACATAAGTGCATTGAAGTAAGTAGAATATAATTATATTAAAAGTATGATTAAAGTAATTTACAAAACTGAAGGAAGAAGTAAAAAGAAAAACTTTTCATAATTTCAAAAGTCAAAATCTGTCCTCACTACTTAGAATCAAAAGCCAGTTTGAATAAATGCATCTTCAATTTGGATTGAAAACATGCCAAATCTGGTTTGCAGCCTTTCCGTGTGGAGTTTGAACGCTCTCTCTGTGCTTGTGTGGGTTCCACCAGCAACAGTCCAAAGACATGCATGTTAGGTTAAATGGTGAATCAGCCTTTATGCTGATTTATCTGTTTGTTTTTCACCTAGGAGCAAATATATTAAACTGTGACGTTAATACAGGCACAGAGAAGGGTGTTTAAACTATTTATAGACATTTACCCTCCAAATTAGTACCACAGGAAGTAAGTGGAAAATCTCAAGTTGAAAGTCAAACCAGCTTTAACTACTTTATTAATCATCATGTTTCAGGACATACTAATGCTGCTGTAGCTGCCATTTGAGGCCAACGGCACTCAAGTCGACCGTGTTACTCCAGGACTCGTACATGAACAAGGCGGGTGGCCTCAAAAGATCCCACCAGTCTCTTAAGTATTTTTCAGTGTACGGGCTGCAGTTTAAGCTGCTGTATGGGAAGCAGCGAGGGAACGGAGTTTGTTTCCATCAACCCGTTATCTGCAGCAGCCACGTCGGGATGATTCCACGGGTTTGTAGTGCTAAACTGTTTCAGCAGTGAGTGCATAAAGCGACAGGGAGACCTGAGGGAAAAACATGAGTCAGGTATTCACCGGCTGCAGTGATGAAAGCTAAACTTTGTCACAGAGTACTTAAGTGAGTTTGGAACACTACTGCTTTCATTTGAATGGCTGACAGTTTAGAAACATACAAAGGCTGAGTAGGCGGTAGAATGTGCAAGCTTTTGTCAGTGTCGGAGCTAAGAGTGGGCATACAGTACATACCTGTGCAAATTCAGTTTATACTGAAACTCTCAAAAATCACCAGTAGAAAGCAGAAAGAATGAAGTCAATCATTCTGGGCCTCCCATCAACCGTAGCTATGACTACTTGTTGTATAGCAGAATACACACAGAAATGTCAAAGCCCTAAAAAATACATCAGAGCATTGTTTAAACATTTTTCTTTGCTGGTCATTGAAGAATGTCTTAGAAATATATCTCACACTTTTCTAAAAGTTAGCTGCTATTTAGCGGCGATTACTCAGTTTCATTGTACACCCTGCATCTTTACCTTACAGTTATAAGAAAGAGTCCATACTTCATGTGACGAAGTTGTTCTTCAAACAAACACACTCTTTATGTCCCCTCTGAATTTTCAGTTACCTTTTGTAGAAGAAAAAGAAGTGTTTCCCAAATCAGATAGACATCTTGCAAATTTGACATGATTTAATTTATTATTATATAACCCATCAGAGGCGTTGCACATCGGACAATACAGTTTGGAGTGTCCTGAAAAAGAAGGAAACCACTGGTGCGCTGGGCAACATGCTGACATTACCATTAGAAGAAATCTGAATGTACAGAATTATACAGGCCCTAAAAGATGCAAACCCATAATCAGCAGTAAGAATCCAAAAAATATTATTTTGCTGAGGACTAATTTGAAGAAATGTGACCATGTTGAGGAAATAAAGTTGTCCCCATCATCCAAACCCTACAAGATAGCAACGATAATAACAATAATCCAAAATACCCCGTCAACTCAGCAACAGACTTCAGAGGGAAAAAGGTTTTAGATAGGACAAGTGAATCACCTGATCCTGACCCAACTGAACATACAGTATATTTCAGTTTATCTGTTCCAATATTTTTGCTCAATATGTGGATCTTCTGATACAGACGTTGCTATATTCTACTGCCTTCAATGTATGAAATTCTAAACACTAATCAAATAAAAGCTTTAATTTTTAACATTCCTCTCCTACTGTATGTATTCTGATCTTACGCCAAGCTGTAGGTTCATAAGATGCCTTTAATGAAACACTCTCAAACAATGAAAATCCAAGAAATCTAAGATTATTTCCTGGGGTTCTTGAAAACATGGAGGAACCATGGCCTCTCCTGAAGCACAAAGAACATTCTCTGCCCTGTAAATATGGACCTTCGTGCCACACGTTGCTCTCGAGCATCGGCCTGTGACAGTGGCATCTGGCAGAGAGCCGAGGCAATGAACTCTCCTCCTGATGGACATTACTATTGATAACCGAGTTACGAATCATTTAATACCATTAGCGCGTTTCTACCCCTGTGCCTCACATGGAAATATCCTTCCTACCCCAATCTCGCATGCTGTGAGAGATTATCAAGAGTGATGATGCAGGGAAATGGTCGACGATTTCTCAAGTTAATAAAATGAGCTCCGCAGAGAGCTATTTCAAGGCATCATTGAAAAGTTTAAAGTAAGTGAGGGTTGATGGTGGCCTCAGCGGTTGTGCTCAGAATTCACCGCAGAGAACTTAAAATCAAACACTTGCTCACATTGTTGACAGAAATTGGTCACAGTTGATGCTTGAATTTAAGTAATGGCTGTGTGATTAGTTTCTGAAGCACAGGAGACAGAATGGACCTGACACATGCTCGTAGAGAACCGAGCTGTTAGAGGGCTTTTTGTCAGTGTGTAAATTATTTGTGGTCATAATTTACTGCAATTAGAAAGCAATTTAATGAAATGCTGCAGAACACTCTGCAACACAGCAGAATGAGACTGGCCATTTACAGAGAACTATATCAAAAATTACTCTCCACTAACTGAAACGTCATTTTCAAAATGCATCCTATTAAGGCTAGAATGGATGAATTTAGCATTACTTTATAGCTTTTATTTCATTGTTCATTTGCTGATAGGCATGAACCTTTAAAAGTTCAAACCTTAAATTTCAACTTCTCTTTTTTTCCTCGTTGAGGCCCAAAGGACATATTCACCTCTTCTCCATTTCCACCCTCTTTACCATTCATAAAGTCTCCTTGATAGTGTTTACACAATGCATACATGCACTTTTACCTTGGCTCCACAAAGAACCAATTATCTGCAAAGAACCAATCAGAGTTCAGCATGTTTACAGGAGGACCAATCCGGCCTCACATCTTTACTGTGTCACTCAAAGTAGAAAGCAACAAATCCCATTGTGCCTTGCAAACGGTAGCTCATCTTTGCCCATAGTTGGCAGCGGAGCCACTTCATTTATTTTTTCCAAATCGTTTGAATGGTTTGAATAATTTCCAAATGTGACAGGACTGGGACCGGACAACCTGGAGTGCAGAGTGTGTACTGAGACTTTTTCCTGCTAGCTCAACCTAGCCAATGATTTACATGTACGGAGGGAGGAAGAGAATGTCAGGGGAGGTTTAGCCTGGTGTGGGAAAATGTTGTCCAGCGTCCATTAAACTGTCTCAGGGGTTTAGTCCTTTTACCTTCCATATTTGGTAACGTAGAACCCATTTTGAAATGTTTTCAGAAAAATGTGTTTTTATCCAACACCTTTTTGGGCAATATTTTGAAGAAAATTGCTAATATGTCTCAAAGAATGCTCTCGTGTGTCTGTGGGTGTCATGACTGAGAGTTCAGCGAGTGTTGGAGAGCGGGGTCATGTGCAGTTTAGTTTCTGCATTATTTGAATTCATGATACTTAGGTGGGCAGCACGGTGGTGGAGTGGTTAGAGATGCCACCTCTTACATCCCCAGCCTTCTGCGGCCTTCAGTGTGGAGTTTGCATGTTCTCCCTGTGCTGATGTGGGTTTCCTCACACACTTCAAAGATGCGTAGGTTAATTACCGGCAGGTGTGAACATGAGTGTGAATGGTTGTCTCTCTCTCTGTGTTGGCCCAGGATAGACCGGAGACCTGATCCAGGGTGTACCCCGCTTCCCTTTGACAGCTGCCGTACACTCCAGCCACCCTGCAACCCTGAACATTATAAAATAAGCTGTTAAAGATAATAGATAGAGAATAATAATTTTCCACATACAACCTTCATAAAAGGTTTATCAAATTAGGTTTATCTTTATCATTACATGCGCTGTATGTTAACCAGGTGACTTTCACTTTTAAATATGGGAAACTTTCTTGCACGTTCAGTACAAAGACTGTAGTCACTTTGCAAAACCCTCAAGGATGCTTTAGGTTGGTTGTACACCTCTTCTGCAGCACTGCAGTCATCCCAAATTTACAGCCAGAACCAAAAAGTCCTTGAATCGATGGTATGTCCACAGTTTTCTTGTATTAACATTTTAATGTCAATCTTTATTGGAGACTATGTATTTGCCAACCTGTGTACAATCACAATGAGAGAAAATGGGGCGGTAAAGGCAAAGAGAGATCACATGTCACTTTTGAAAGCATCCTTACTTCAGTTTCAGTGCCTAAAATGTTTGCACAGTACTTTTGGCAGTTCAAACTTTTTAACACTTATTACACCCAGTTAAATCGGAGTCTAATGCAAAATCCTTCATGAAGGTGATAATGTTCAGCTTTTGTTGAAGCGCGTTCAGAGGTGTTAATGCTCATTTTGGAGCAAGTAGCTCGCAGTGCTGTTAAACTGCACCTCATTACCCAGAGGTGTGTTTCTGTTACCCACAGTGATAAAAATAAGGCAGATGAAAATCCTCAAATTTCCTAGAATAATAAACTACTATTCATAACCCAAGTTTTCATAATATATTAATAATATGATGTAATGGATGTGCATATTCATTTCTGTCTTTGATAGTAGACAGTACTAGAAAGACAGAAGGCCAGAGTAGAGTGAGAGGGTGAATCTTGACCACCTCCTTAACCATCAACCCAAGACTTTGAAAAAAAATATGACAGTGCAGGTCTTTTGTACAAAAGATTATGCTTAAGTTTGCATTTCCCCTCTGTACTACAAAGAGATTTGAATCATCTTTTAATGATCTGTTTTGGTATTATAACTCTAAAGTTACTGCCAGTGGTTGTTTAAAACGGCATCCAGCTAACACATGCTAGACATTAACAATTTCATTACAGCTTGTTGCTCTGCCTCCAAGCGGCAAAACCAATCAGGTGCCTTCAAACCTTGATGCAGTATATTAATCCAGAAGCTCGAGTATTTGGAGGAAACCTTGTGAGCAAAAAAAAAAAAAAATAATTTTAAAAAATTATGCAGGTTCCCAAATGTCTTATTTTGAATGAATTGTAAAAAAGGATATTTGCTGCTCTCATTTTTAGATTAGCTTAGCTTTTGAATAGTCTCTTGTATTCAGAGTGTTCTTAATCAGTGAAATGTGATTACAGATCTGTTTCATCTCTTCGCTCTTATTATTTATAACTATTTACAAATGCTGAAAGCTGAACTTAAATTGATTTGTTAAGGTATTTAATGGGATTTGATGATGGATTCAAATTCAATAAATTTTTATTGAATCTCCTTCTAAATGTGTTAACAGAATCTGACTTTTTGTCTTTCTGTGAGGATACAGCACCTGACTGTGCTTTTAGCCTGTAGAGGGCAAAACACGGCTTTAGGAAAGCCTGTGTTGAGTGGATTCCTACTGGAGCCACATATGAATGTTGAGTGTCCAGCCAGGCATTTGTCATACAAAAGATATTGGGGATGAAAATTAAATGTGAACAGCCACAGGACATGTTGCTTTTTCTGTGTTAGACCTGCCCTATTTAGTGCAGAGATGGGCATCATTGTCTATGCATTGTGGTTTTTTATGCAGAAAACATACCTCACATTTGCTAGATCGTCTGATCAAATCCAGCACCAATCACATTTAAAAATTGGCTGCGTGTGGTGTTTTTCTCACCCACATGCGATGGCATCTTTCCTTGGGCTCATTTCTTGATCTTTTGCATATTTTATCTCAGTAATGTGTGCACTGGATCTGTCTAACCTGGGGGGGGGGGGGTTGATTGCAATCCTCCTTAAATAAAAAGTGCAGGATCAGAAACCATCTGCACAATAATGATTTTATCTCAGTGATGATAATGTTCCTGGCCATGTTAATATGGTCATACTCCCAGCTGTAACTAACACTGAGTTCATCTTCTGTGGTGAAAACAAATGGAAGAAAGGCCAAAAGATTGATGGGTTAAGGTACCACTGATGGCTCCAACATGCCGTCCACAGAAGGTTGCATGTTCGAATCCTGGTTGGCTGTAGCCCTCCTGTGTGGAGTTTGACTTTTCTCGCTCTGATTAAATAATGACACTACAGCCCCACCGTGACCCTTAACAGTGTATGGATTGATAATCTGATGTACGCTTCAATAAATAACAGTTTTCTAATAAATGTTATGTGGCACTGTTTAATTATGAGGTGCTCTTTAGGAAATGAGGGACAGTTTTAAAAGACCGTTGATGACAATCAGCTAACACCACAGGCAGGGCAGAAAGGCAAAGAACATATTTAAAAACCTAAATCTTTGTGTTCATCTGATGATAAATGCCATTATGTTCATATTTTTATAAATGTTTAGAGTCAGTCTGTTATTGTGTTATACTCAAGTTAACACAATGTGTCTAAAATGTGCCTTTGCCCCCATGATGATCTCTCATGACACTGATGAAGTCAGTGATAATGCAGCAACGTGAACCGATGAAACAGAGAAGTGGATAATGTCAAACCTACAAATGCGGCCGTGCAACCACCGTCTTGTAGTCGTCTTGTATGTAGTTTTACTTCTCCGTGCTCTGCAGTCTTTTTCGGGGTTCAATATCTTTCCTCAGTTTGGGCAAAATACAACAGGATTAAAGATGCATGAGATCTTCCTATGTCCGGTAGGTCGGAATGAAGAGAGCTGGTGTAAGATTTAGCACATCGACTTTGTTCTTGAGTTATGAGCCAGCCCCACACGAGGACTTCTCAATTTAACTTCGTATGGGACGACTAATTTAGCAGCTTTAGTCTGTCCATGGCCAGAAAAAGTGCTTTATTGTTTCATTCCACTTTCTTTGAATGAAACAGTCAATGATGCCATTGGCCTCATATAAAACTAACTTTTGTCTGACGGACAGCAGTGTTGTCCGGTTCCCCTCAGACACGGCAGCGAGTTTCATGCAAACCTCTCATCAGTGCAGTTCTGAGAATTAACATTAGTGATGCCGACTGTAAACCTGAGGACGTTAACTTTTGCTGTTGCAACAGTACTGAAACGGTTCTGCTGAAAGGCTTTAGCTTAATCAAGCCCCGTACATGAGCTTCTGCTGCTCTAGGCAAAATTTGCCACGTCTTAATTTGTCTTGTACCATACCAACAATAGCAGCCAAACACATACACACTAGTGCAGCACTAGGTGTTCGTAAGATTAAAGTGTGAATGTGCTATTATACATTGATTTTGCAGCTTTATAAATTGTACAAGTAAGGCACCAACTCTGCATAATAACTAATAAATGAAGATTGATAAATTATCCTCAGAGCAGATCTCTCCTATAGCTACATGACGTTTTCCTGTGTATAAACACACATATGAATCATGTGCGAGCTGCATGCACACACACTCAGAATTAAATAATTTCAAATTAGACCATTTCATCTGCTGCTTCTGCACTAGCTGTCTCTTTCACGTTTCTCTTCCTGACCTTCTCCTGCTGCTTCACATCACAGCATGGAAATATTCCAAATAATTTAAATATTCATTGGAAGTTAAATCACACTGGTCAGACTGTTCTGCTTTCCTATTGATGTTCTTAGGTTTCTAACTCTGTCTTTACCTCTAGTACAACTCTTAAAAGATTCAGGAAATATGCTTTGAGTCAAATAAAATTGCAGAGCAAACTTTCAGCATCAGAGTTAAAGATGTTATACATTTGTATTACTTGATATTGAAGATATGTACAGCGGGTTAACCTCACAAGCCGGCTGGATTCGAACAGTTTTTACCATTTACCAGCTTTCTGCATGTTACGCTGACTCTTTAAATAGTCTGGATGAGCTGGAACAAACAGAACAGAGTTTGACAAATGCAGGGAAAACACTAATATACTGTTGACTAAGCTGACTTTTCTGTATCCAGATCCTCCATCTCCTTGGACTTCAAATACATGGCACTTGCATAAATTTCTCCTGGACCTTTACCATCTCAAACAAATGTAGAAAATAACACGTCTTATTTGACATTAAACTGAAAAACACCCCAACATGAGGAAACAATTCAAATAAATAAAGCAATAAAAACAGTCAGGAATTTCAAAGAGCGTGTGAGTGAAACGACGATACTTCATGTAAGAAAGAGCGAGGACAAACAAACAGAGAGGAAACTAAATCAGGCACCAACATGGCAGCTTATAGTGGTGCCCAAATAAAGGCAGGCGTGACACTATTTTTTCCTAGTCAGTAATTTTAGATTAGGTACAAGAACATTACGGTTTGGGTCAAGCATTTTGGATTTGCTTCATTTCACTGATGTTTGTCACATGATCAGTGGAACCAAACTCTAGTCTCATGTTGGGACATTTTCACTTTAACTCAGGAAGGTTTTTGCAAGAAAGGAAAGTAGGACTAATGTTTTATGAGTAATTGATTTTAAAGTCACCTGTTGACTTTGGGGGTGTGTGTGTGCCTTTTCAAACTACACCCAATCAGTTCTATTTTCCACAGGTGGACCACAGTCAAGTTCTCGACACAGCTCAAAGATAATTAAAGCAAACAGGAAGCACCTGATCACAATCTGAGTGCCACAGCAAAGGCTCTGAATACCTTTACAAACGAGACATTTCAGCTTGATTTCTAACAAATTTGCACAATTGTCTAAAGTGATTAGAAACATTTTCTCTTCTCTTTTTCCACTCTCGGCGAAATACTGCTGCACTGCTTCTGGTGATAGCAAAATCCAAAGTCACATGAACAACAATTCAGCTCTCTGTGGCAGCGAGATTGTGAGATTCAGTGCAGATCTCATCCATCATTTATGCATGGCTCTCCATTACAGGTTCATTTGAATGAGAGAATAGTATAGTCCTCCCCTTTTTTTGGAGCTCTAAAGGTCAGTGATTGAATCGAGTCATCATGCAGAAAGTAACCTGATTTCCCTCTCACAGTCGTGCAGTAATTCCCGGGCTCTTGTGGTTTAGTAAATAACAGCTCAGACTTGGTATGCCACAGAACCGTTGCATTAATCTTCCCCTGGAATTGCTGGGATTATTCTCTGTCAATTTCCAGTCTGGAATAGGGTTTAGTAGTCCAAACATTGCAACAATGTCCTCTGCATAAACCCAGAGCATGTTGCAGCTCATTTGATTCAGCCCAGCATGTGCTGAACCTCCTCTAGTGCCTGGGTAGCTATAGTATGAGTTGACCAGCTGTTGAGAGGAGGAAATGAGCCTCAGCGTAATGATCATCCTGTGGTTTTATGCACCTGCCCATTGGTTTGGACTGAGACTTTCAAATTAGCTTTGGACTAATGTCTCCAGGAAGTCCAGCTGAGTAGGTGCAGGTGGATATAGCGTGTTTTGTTCTACTGTATCCACCTCCAGATGGATGCAATGAGTGAAGCCTTCACGCCTTTCTAGTAAAAAAAAAAAAAAAATGAGGCCATGACGCTTTCCTCCCTTAACACACTCTGACTGATTATAGTTGAAGTGGATTATTTGTTTTTGCAGTTTGCTGCTTTTCAGTAAAGCTGCATGTCTCTTAAGGTAATACTGATGTGAAAAAACACCAGAGGCAGCGAAACCCCAGAGTTCAAAGCAACAGTGATTTTCAGGAGCGTGGACAGCAGCAGCAGCAGCAGCAGTCAATGGGCTGCGATGGTTTTCACCGCTATGTAGCTACACACCTTAAGTCTCTCTGTCCTTCTGTGTCTTACTAATTCCCGTTCTCTAAAAGCAAATTAACGTTTAAAAAAAGACAGATTAAATCGTTTTGTTGATCACTAGCAAACACATTTATTTCAACAAACCACAGGAACAGCACTGGGCAATGAAGCAGCGGCCAAGCAGCAGTACGTCAGCTTTCATTACACATTACTCCCACGGTGAATTATAACACGGCCAACTTTAAAATAGTTTCCAGGAGCATCACAAAGTCCTGCAAAGTGGCTTTACATTGTCAGAACTTTACAACTTCCTAACCTAAACAAATCTGCACTAATGCTCAAATGTGATTGGCCACATTTGTTGTGAAGCTTAAATTTCTGTGGCAGTGCTCTGTGTTGTCCCTTTATGGGAGGTGTAAGTGGGTTTTTGCAGTTGTCATAGAAAAACATGCCATAATGAATGCCCATCGAAGGCCACTGATTGGTTTATCAAGACATGGAGACCATCAGAACTTTGTCAAACAATGCAGAACAATTACGCTTCATTGCTATTTTTACATCATTACACCATGTCAGCAAAAAGGCAGATTCAGTTTGCGCTGCTGTGTTGGTAAGTGTGAAAAAACCAAGGCTAGCATCTCTCCTGACCAATGGAATCATAGCTACATAATTAAATATGCATTTAATAAATTGTTGGGTCCACTACCACTGGTTTTGTCAGAAGTGGATTGAGGTAAAAATAAAAACATAATGCCAATTAAAAACATTAACATGAGAATGCGAAACATGTGGGGCTGAGCTTTTTCAAGGTGCTCGTATTCCAATTTCCTTCCTTTCAGAATACTTTGCACATTGTATTAAGTTGGCCTGTACTATACTTACATCAAATATTTGCTGTTTAAACATGATGAAGAAAATGGTCGAAGAAATACCAGAGCTGAGAACATACTGTGCTTTCAACTTCCTCTTCTGAAAATTATGTTCATATACAACGAAACTGCAAATACAAAATTACATTTTCCTGAAAATGAATCTCTGTCCAACAAAATATCTGATCTTGCAGGAAAATATCAGTTATTTTGCTTGAACCTAACCACACTCAGCACTCAGAAATTCCTCTTGGGTCTTTGGTTTGACAGTTCATTGCTTCTTACATCCTCCCCAACCACCATCCTGGCAACTCACTTTTCCTCAATAAAAGTACAGTTTTGGTCATTCGCTAATTAATTAGAACTGGAACATAATGCATAACATTTTCTACTAAAACTAAATGGCGGGTGCATTTTAGTTGTATAGGAACGTCGTTTGTAGGAGACAGGATTGGTGCTTCTAAGCACATAAATTATCCCTTAGAAATGTGCCACTTTTTTGCCTTTGACCTTATAAACTGGACATTGTCATTCGGTTACAGAGAATAAAAGGTGTCTTCTGTGTGATCTGGGTTAAGTTGAGGATGAAATACATTTTTTGTGTTTTTTGTTTTTGTCTTATGATGTGCCTCTTCAAAAAAGTGGCAGATAAGAACCATAGTTTGCGTGACGAAAAACAAAAGACAAAAGTACATATAGGATATTTGACATAACTTTGTTTTTTATTAAAGGTTTACCATCAGCTTTTGGTAGCACTGTGTGATTGAATAATTGTATCTGTATCTGAAAGTGTGTGTATAATGTACAGATGTCTTGCTATTCACCTTATGTCCCCGTCTCTGAAGGTAATGCAATCAGTGACACACTTAATCATTCCATTCTTCACACAGGTATTTCTAGAGATACGAGCGCCCTGTGTCTTGTTTGTGTCTTATACTGATTTAGATATGGCATATGTTGACCTGCAAATTGTCATGGAAACACATGCAAATAACCCGGATTGTTGACTGTTGCTGTCAAAACCTATACACTGACTGTAGTTGACTTAGTGACTCAGTGTGTCACAAAGTTGCGTGTTTAGTGCTTCAGCAAAGAACAGGATGGCAGTTTTTCACAGCTGTCCTTCTAGAATCAGTGATTTGAATTTATGGTTTATTAATATTAGATCATTGTTTGTCATTACAATCTTTTCATTTGCTACACTTACTTCAGGTGATGAATCATTTCTACTAAACATTTGAATACATACTAGGTATATTTTCACAAAAATTAATACACCAAGGGAAGTGAAAATTCTGAATGCTGGTTTGTAATAAATGCACAGATTTTTGTCAAACATTGGAGTCATATTCAAACATACAGACAGGCTGAAAATAAAAGAAAAAACTGTTTGTACTGATGTTGGTAAGCGTGCGCCCTAATTATTATTTGGACAGTTTGCATGCACATTCCAAACCAACAAATGTTAACAGAACTAAAAGCTTAAAATAAAGCTAAAAAAGCTCCGTCCTTATGTCTTTTGGTTCTATCTCTGTCCTCACATTGTCATTGAGAAAAGATGAGAAAAGTAGATGAAAAGAAGAGAAATGGAATGCACCTCTTCAACAGTCTGTATTTTAAAATAATAATAATAATGTTTTACACATGACAAAACTTTATTTCATGTGTTGGCACCTTTTTATCAACTTTTGGGCAGGGGTGGGCTAATTATTACTTCGTATTTTCACATATCTGATTTCACGTTTGGGTGTGACACTGCAGCAGGTTTATTTTCACTCCCCTGAGGTGTAAAAATTCAAAATATTAACTTAAAAATACTTGCTTTTAGGTGTGTTTACATGGACATTAGTAACCTGGTTACTGAGATAAACCAGCATCCTCTGGTAACCAGCGAACAGTGTTTACAGGCACTTAGGAACCTGGTTACGGGAAACATGTACATGCAGCAGAGGAGTAACACAGTTTCTCCTCCACCTCCGACTTATTTTAGAAGCCTGACGCACAGATTCTAACTGTATGATGTTGATGCTGCTTTCTGACTTTTGTCTCTGTTTGCATGTGTGTGTTTGTGTCGCAGCAGAGTTACAACAATCTGAGTTTTATCATAGATTTCTTGGAGACACTTTTGTAAATTAAAATTTCAGTCAGCCCTTAGGCGGATTTTGTTTTTTATAGTAACTCATTGACTATATCCTCGTTATTCATTCTTTCACTCAGCAGTGCGTGGTTTACCATACGCAGCCTGTTGTAATGCACATGCGCAGTAGGATTAAGCCCATTTTAAACCCGGTTAATCGTATACTTGACACTTTCTTTGCAGAGAAAGCCGACTGTAACCCGGTTCCTAATGTCCATGTAAATGTGTTCGCTGCGAACATGGAGTTGGACAGACGATGACCTCTGCCAGCACCCCCCACCCCAAATGTCACTTTTTGTTTGATCTCCACATCACCAGCTCCCAACAGCCAAACGTAAAACGCCTGTGGTTGTAACCTTTGCAGAGCAGCTCCACCTCCTGTGGCTGCGTTCCACTCATTTCCTCCGTGACATCATCATTTCCACGTCACATTTTTCTACTTGTGGAAGCAGGAGGCCTCTCCGCACTACAGTTACACCCGTCCGTCTTCTGACAGAATGAGTAGACATGATTTTTATGTCTGTGAAGCAGCTCTTAAAGCATTATGTGTCGCCCTGCCCGGATGAATGGAAATGATCAGCACGCCACGCACGCGTCTCATTTGAATGACGACTGAAGGGACGTATTCACAAAGGGACACATAGGCTCTCTGTAGTCCCGACGCCGTGAGACATCAGACAGCTTTGATAACAGCAGCCTGGTGGTCACCCCAGCTGGGGGGGGTGGGCTTAGATCAACCAGAAGAGACAGCTGGGGGCCCCAGCGGAGCAGACCATCCACAGCGCAGCGTGAACTTTATCATCACTGCCTGTTTTTCAGTTTGTGGACTCCTGGGAGCTGACTGACGGGTGCCGAGAAGGATTTGGATCAGAGTGAGCCAACGCTGATAGGCTTTGGTATTTAGATGTGTAATTATTTATTTAGCTGCTTTTTTTCTTGCATGAAGAAAACAATTTTGCTCCTGCCCTGATACGTGATTTGGGTTAATAGAATTTAAAAAACATTCTGACTACAATCCCCAGAAGAGCTTTTAAGCTAACAGAGACAGGAAGCCGTCTGTAGGAAAGTGATGGAGGGGCTATAATTACTTGCCAAAGATGTGGTTTTTATATCAACAAATTACCAGGTGTACAAAGAAAGCTCTGTGGTCTCGGAGAAACTGCAAAGATAAAGCCTCTCTGCTTTTTCTTTCCCAGTGTTTGTCTCTTGACTCTAATCCCATCAAAGGCTCCCCTGCTTTTTGTTTCTCCTTTTCCGAATGCTAAGATCCTCCCCCATCTCGAGCTTTACCTCCCCTCAGGATCGGCATCTTGGAGTACGCACACTGGTGATTACTCACTTCCAGACAAACATCTGGGAGCGTAAATACAGCTAATCCCCTTCATCAGCGAGCGCAGTCTCTCCGCCACAGTCGGTTCTTCCTCAGAGTGAACACCAGAACAACAACAAAGGAGAAACGAGGATGTAGTTGCCTCTGCTGGTCCTTCTTCAGTTGAACGGAAACCAACCAGCATATTCCTTTGATGGCTGTTGAATGGAAGCCATCGTTCCTTGAATAGTCTTTTCCCTTGGTAAATGTAAATGAACATGAACACAGGAGTCCAAACATTGGCAGAAATGTGTGAATTTGGCGGTTGTTTTTTTTTTTTTTTGTCCCAGTAAAAGCACCTTGTTCAGGTTTCCCCTGCAGTGGAATATGCAGGTTAATAAAAAATACTCATCTCTGCTATTTCCGGGGGAAAAAGCGTTTTTACTCCTGTGTGGAAAAAGACCTTTTAGCTGCAATATTACATTCATGAGACAGGAACTTAATCATGTGCATGTATTTATTAGTTCAGTGTTGATATGTTACTTCTGAACTGACAGATCTTGTAAAGGGATTCGGGAAAACAGAAACTGAACGAAGTTTTTATGTTCAGTCCAGCACCAGAAAATCTATTTTTGTAAAAAAAAAAAAAAAAAAACAGATACGTACAGTGACATTTTTCTCCCGCCATTGTCAACCATGTTTGACTGAGGTGGCCAAAACATTAGAACCACCTCTTTTTTAATTCACTGCAGTATGGCTCCACTATCCACTTTGATTTCAACAATAAACACATTGTAGAATTATAATCTTTTCTAATAAGAACTGAGAATTTATAATATTGTAAAAGTAGAAATCAGGGCAGAGCTGCTGTATTATATTGCATTAAAATGTCCAGGTGAAGTTAATGTCATCAGTGTAAATATGATATAAAATCAGCATCTAATAGGTATGTATGACTCCTTTTGTTTCTTCTTCTTCTTTTCTGTTCTATTCCCATTTTGTCACAGAAGTGTAATTCCACCTTTAGGAATAATATTAAATAATATGTTGTACATATAAACAGTATATATAAGCCATATTGGTGTAGTCTATGTAGTTTTTGTGCCCAAGCGTTATTTAAATTGTCTATGTTCAAATTGACATTATTGAAGGCAGATAAGCCAAAGATTGTTGTTAGGCCCGGTGCCTTTTTGAAGAATGTCCCACCATTGTTTAAGTGAGCTATGCACTGTATTTTATTTCTGCCATACGTCTTATGCTATGAGTAACATAAATGAAGTGAAACAACCCCTGGTTTGACATATCTGTTCAATATAAAAAACAACATGCTGATTTTTCCTACAGATGCTTAGACTAGTTATAGTTTCTGTGATTTGCGATGTTGTGATGTGTGGTTACAGTGGGCACCAGGCTATCATCAGGACATCAGTGTATTTGCTTAGTTCCACCTGGTAAAATCTATGATTTTAACTTAAATTTTTTTAGTTGCTTGCGCCATAAAAAAAAGAAAAAGAAAACACAACAGGTAAAAAACATTTTAAATACACCAGTCCGAGACCACTTTAGTGTAGCCCAGTAGTCATGCAGGTTTGTCATTTGGGGTCTTATCACGCTACACCATCAGACCATAGTTATTCTACTGCCTGCAAACGTTAGTTTTCAGTAAGGTACCGTAAATCTCCAACATACAGTGACCAGAGCAGACATGTAGGAGCAAAAGTGAAATAAAGTTACAGGACTTTGAAATCAGAGACACTTTTATCCAAAGCAACTTACAGTAAGTATACATTTTGGAATAGGGCATAACCACTGTAACTGGTCCAGTGTCTTGCCCAAGGACACTTTGACATGTTGCAAGCAGGGACTGGGGATCAAACCACTAACCCTATGGTCCATAGACAACTTGCGTTACCAACTGAGCTACAGCCACCTTTCCCCAACCTTGTGCTTTTTGTGCCCAAACTTAACAACAATAAGCGTTTTTATATCAAACCCAAACGACATTGTGACACATAATATGGCGTGATAATAACCTATTGAACCTACTAGGATCTAAAGCAGGTACCCACTGACCCATAAATATAGTGCTGACAGATGTCAGCCTATTATTGGGCTGATAACACCCAATGGAAATTTCCAAAAACCATCCATGCAAGCAATTTATTCTGACAGAGCTTGAATGGTTCTGTCAGGAAAAATGGGATAAACTGCCCAAATCCAGATGGGTGAAGCTTGTATAAACTTGCCCAACAATACATCTGCTCAACAACATACAGCAAGTTTGACTCAAATTAATTTCACATCAGTCATCATTAAGTGACTTTGGGTTACTTAATGTTGCAGTAAACCAGTGCAGCATTTTCTGCTTTCTACGTTCTCAGCTTGTTCACAGGGACAAGATTGCTCATCTTGGCTTCATCTGCAAAGTATTTAATAATTCTAGTCTTGACCGTTCTCTAAAGACAGCTATACAAACAAACACAAGACACCTTTTTGGTGTGTTTGAAAAGACGTTAAGACAAACTGACTCAGCTCTGTTTAAATGTAGAAAAAAATGTACCACAAAGACGGGAGAGAGGTATTGGAGTCCCTGCTGACTTACCAGATGTGACCAGAAGTAATGTGTTTTAACCTTTATTAAAATGCTAATGGACTGGGTCTATTTTAGAGTTGTTTACACTACTTAATATTTTCTCAGTGAAAGTATAAAATAATCATTAACAACATTTTTTTTATAATAGGAGGTTGTTCTTTGCGTTAGGCCTAGATAGAATTACTGCAGTTTCCCCTCATTCTACAGAGCGCTCTGGCATTTTTCAACAAATTGTTGTGATTTCAGGGCCTGCGACTTTACTGCTTTTGTTCAGTCTCACCGCTCTCATTAACCTTCCTTCCAGCAGCAGCAGGCAGCAGTGGCAGTTCTTGCCCATTTAAACCACAGGGGCCGGACTTGGGCCAGCTGTTCTTTTTAGAGGGACCAGTTAAATTAACTCTGAACCTGAGAACTGAGAGGGTCATCTAAAGATATAAAATAGAACTATGTACAGTAAATAGGACTATATGAAAATGGGAAATTTAACAAATTTTAACTGCAAATTTACTGTTCCCAAAAGGTGTAACACAACTGCATATACTGCAATACTTTTGCATACACTGTATAATCTATTTACAAAGCAAACATGGATTGTGTTTTATGAATTTTCAAAGCTTAGAAAGAAACTTATTTTTTTTTAATATTCAAATCATTTGAAAAATTCTATTAAAAAGTGCTTAAAACCTTAAATGTTGAAAATCAGGAACAGTGTTCACTGTTCACGACTTCATTGTGTTCCTGAGCCCATGCAGTGATTTGTGCTATAAAATCATGTTGCTTTTGTGGCAGTTCATAAAGGTCAGAGAGTCACGACCATTTAATGTTGGCAGACCTCTGTAGTTGTGAGATGTTTCCACCAGGTGTTTGTTTTTAGCACTTTTCAATTTTATAAATTATTATTATTCAGAAATCAAATTTTCACTTTATTGATACATTGTTAATTCATGGTATGTACAATTTAAAATAGGTTTAAAATGATGGGAACCATTGCATTTCTCTCTGTTCACAGTACATTTTGCACAATGTCCAGCCTTTCTATAAATTGTGTTTGTACAATGCTTACACTCTGACTTCTTGCCAGAGCTCCTCTTGAAGCCCAGAATAAATAATGTCTTGACCCATCATTGGTCCACACGGTGGTTAACACACAGCCATAAATCTGCTGGTCCCCATCACAGGTGAACCTATTTCCTATCCTTAACCTGACCCAAAGTGTTGCTGATCTGCTTTGAACCTTAACCTCAGCCAAACAAAGTGCTGACATTTCACCTCGTATCTAACATACAGTGTGTAATGTTTATAGCTGAGCTGCCGGGACCAGCCCTCGGCAGTTTCGCTGGAAAACCAAAGCCCACTCAGCTGTTCAGGGGTCTTCCCACTACACAGAGAAGGCAGCCAAAATTGTTCAAACCATTCACCTAATAAACCTCCCAACATACTAACACTATCTACCATGACCATGTTTTTTTGAAGTTGTGGCTTTAACATCCATTGGGTGATTGTTACTTCCTCTGCCAACTTCATACTGATCTTTAGTAATCACAAGACTGAAGACATCTATTCTCCTAAGGTTGCAAACTGACCTTTGACTTTTCTCCACAAGGATGGAGAAAGGATCCCCTCATTCCAGGGCCAAGGCTCTTAGAGGGTTTAGTGTTAAAGTTAGGCTTCCATGTGTGGATTCAGAAGCCATGACTTTAAACTTTTCATTATTACAGTCTCCCCCAAGAGGACCACGATGAGTTCTTATCAGATTTAACCCAGGTTGAACTCAGATGCTTTGGATGACTCTGACTTGGATGGTATACTGTTATACTTAATCCCTGTTGCCTCACTAACTGAAAGTGTTTTATGCACTTTCAATATTTGAATGAACCAGTGTTAAGGAATTTTATAAAGCCTGAAGCTTCCTTAAGAGATTTCACAATGTTTGATTTGAAGTCTGATCACAATGCGATGAAGAATTTAAAAGATACTATTTATCTAATAAATGTAGTAAATGTATGCTGGAGCCACAGTCCATCCAAAAGGTAGTAATATTAATCATATCACTGCATATATGTGTTTGACTAATTTTGACCGTTTGATTGGTTTAGATTTATTAATAGTATACTGCATAACATTATATCATATGACCTTAAGCAGATAGCTCCATGTACTTAATACTTGGACCATTCTCATCAGTATTATGCTTAGGTGTATTTGCTGCAATAATGTCATGAGATGACATCTGATCCTGTTACATTTTAATTAGGCAATGTTTCTGAGAATATCGTGATTTGAATATCAGCCTAATGGATATTCAAAATATTTCTCAAAGACAACATAGACTCAGAAAAAGAGGCATTTCTCTCACTATAATGGGAAATTAGGTAAATGATTCCTTCCTTAGAATTCAACCCTTTTGCAAAGTTACAGCTAGAAGTACTTGTTTAGGATTAAATCACAGAGTTTTATAGTTTTGCGAGCTCTGCTGCCTTAATCATATCAACGCTGTGACCCATTAGAAGCGTTTTTATCTGGACATCAAGAATGAAGACTTCAAGAATCCTGCTGGAACTCTGCCTTCACCTCTTTGGTGTCAACAAGAAAAAGTGTTGCTTCTCGCTCTCCTCTGAATAGCTGGATGCTGGGACGGTCTAGGCGACCAAAGACATTTTCGATGAGACGACCTGATAGCAACTGGAAATGCTCTGCTTCTCCTCTTCTGGTCCTGAAAGCCTTCAGAGACCCACAGCAACTCTCAAATATGCAAAACTTGTTTAAGCTCTTGTGCTGAACCTTATTAACCATGATTTCAAAATTGTCTTTGAGTTGAACAGTTTATTATTTAAACTATTATTCACCTTTTTATCTCTTTAGTCATTAAATCAATAAATATTCATTTACTGTATGAATTATACATCCAGTGACGTGATGTTTATTCTTTTGGTGATACAGTAAAAGAAAGATCAATTGTGTCGGAATTTACTACCTTCGACACATGACTAAATCATTTGTGCTGTTTAATCAGTGATTAACTGGTAATAAAAGAGTGATCGACCTTTATGACTGATCTGGTCCCTTCAACGAGACTAAAATATCAATCAGTGTTCATTTTGCTTCACTCAAACTTTATTTAGGACTGTCTGCTTTTCTTTATGGATCTGAAGTGATTTTTCAGCACACCAATGGCCTCTTTTTCAAACATGTAGCCTCGTTCCTTGTCTTCAAAACAGTCCATCTCCTTTTCCTTTCTATGCTGTAGTGGCTGAATCATATTTGTAATGATTTTTCACATTAAGTACCAATAGGAATAACACTAAAAGACATCAGGGTCTTGTAATATAATGTTTTACGATATTAAAAACACAATTGTTTTTACAAACAACATTGTGGTCTTGAATGAGAGCGTTCGCCAGGCTACATGGACGAGTGAATAACTTGCATGGAGCAGGTAAAGAAAGTCTCTCCTGGACCCGATCAGTTGCCCCCAGTAAAGTTTATGAGGAGGAGTTACAAGAGTTGCAGGCCCCACAGCTAAACATCTCATTGATTTCTAAAGACCACAGGCGGAACTTTGGTCCACCTGTCAGATTTATTAGCCACTAGTTTTCAGAGTCACACTCTCATGCCTTTCCAAAATATTCCGTTATTAAATTTCTGAGATTGCAGCATCATCGCTCCTTTAATCAAGCTGGTAAGCCCATTAGCTCCGTACATTCCCTCTACAATGAAAATGGCCATTATGCTCTTCTCCTACCCAGCAGCATTTTTTTTATTCCCTTGGTATATTCCATGGTGCATGTTGGAAGTCACCTTGTGCCCAGCCATTGGGGAATATAGAACCTGCAGTTGTCTATCCTCTACTTTTGACACTGCGCCTGCTCACCCTGCTCATTGTCAATCGTGTTCCAAGGTCAATAGCTTGGCGTCCTGCCTGTGAGTCATCTTCCACCCCTGCCCTCACCCTTAGCTGCGGGCTACGCTCTTTTATTGACTTTTACCTTAATTGGTGCAGCCTATAACACACTGCTGCCATCAGGAATCGCCGGTCCATGTTGGCTCAAATTGGGTCTATTTTCATTTGTCAACTGCCTTTCCAGCCTGACACTTGGCCTTTCCCTAGTGGTCAGTAGTTGTTGCAAGCTATGACAGTTATCAATACACAGGGTAAAACCATTCACAGAATAAGAATGTTCACATTTAACCTATTAAGAGATGTAACAAATACTGGACTTGTACTGTTCGTTCCACTTGCTCAGCACACAAATATCATCTTCTATTTACTACTTTTATTACTTATGATACAGTAAAGAAAAGAAACAAGGATTCCCTGGCAGTGCACAGTATGTAACACAACAGTTTCAGTGTCCAAAAGAACAATCGTTCACAGTCGGCTACAAATTTCTCTTTGCTGTGTTCTTGTTAAAGAAGAAAATACACACAGGAAGTCCCAAAGAGACATTTTCCACCAAGAAAACAAAAGTAAAGAAACAAATAGATCGAAATAGAACACCCATGTAATAGAATGTCCAAAATCAGTGTGTTTAGCCAAAGTTTAGTTAGTGGAAGAACAATATAACAAATTTATTATAGTCATAATTTAGGTCAAATAACATAGAAATGTAAAACTAAACGAAGTGTAATAGGTATAAATTAGTGTCCTAAATTAGAAATTATTAGAATATGGAAAAATAAAGGTCTCACTGTTCAAGCAGCCTGGTGGGTTTTGGTGCTGCTCAGTGATGTATCTCACGGTTCCACTTGGCTCATCTGTGTCTCTGCTGTTGTCCCATCCTGTCCATCCTTTGTCCTCACCACTACTGTGGCTCCCCCCAGATCTGCCCCTCTCTGTCACCATGCTGTCTACAATCCCCTGCCCCTGCTACTGCCTCTACTCACCACTCTTCACCCTGCTGTCAGTCTCATGACTTCTCCTGCTGGACCAATGGCCAAAGCCCCAGCATTCATTATAGCAACAGGGAATAAAGTTAACTCAGCGCCTAAAACTAAGCAATCTTCAAAAGGAGTGCATAATATCTCCACACAAATTAAACTACATGAAAAATACTTCCCTTAATCACCACCTCCACATGACGTCCCAGTGATTAAAGCTTCTCTGTTAGTGTGTGAAGGTGCACCAAAGCCACAGATGAACACAGCAGAGACTGTGTCCTTCTGGGCCAGGACACATGCGTCCCTGAAGTTGTGTTGATGGCTATCATGAGCCTGGGGTTCATTGGTTTTTGTTTTTTAGGGAGCAGGCATTCATCAAGATGACAGAAGGCAGGGGGATGCGTGACAAAGGCTGCCAATTTGCTGACTGTCGTACACCTCCTCTCCTGCCCTGTTTCCTTGGCTTACCTTGGTGTATGCTGGTGTATTCCCTGTTAGTCAGAAGGTGGTGCAATGTTTGATGGATGAATGCGCTGTAGGAGTAAGTGGATTTTATCCTTGCATCGTGTGGTTTGCTTATCCACAAAAGTGAAAAAAAAAAAAAAAGAGGGACGCGTGTTAAAATACTCACAATTTAGACAGTTAGAATAAAAAAAGAGGCTGCTCAGCTGCTGCCAGTTTCAAAATTGACATGTGGAGTATAACAACAAAAGCTTAGCACATAAAACTAATTAAAACACACATAGCAACCAATGCAATAGAATTCAAATAAAGAAAATATAAAAACAGTTAAAATCCACTACACATGGTCGTGTATGTCTGTGGTGGCTATTTTGTTTGTGGGTAACAGAAATTTGTCACTGCTAACTACTGCATGCCGCATGGGCACTGGCCTCCTGTAGACCCCCTGCCCCAGACCCTCACAGGCAAGCAGCTGTTTTTAGCAAGAAAACTAATACTCCCCTGCATGCAACCCACCTAATCATATCTCTATACGTCACATATAAACTGCTACAACAGGTAAATTTTTATAGAGAACACAATTGCAGCTGGATTACTTTTAACACTTTTTTTGTTTGAATTGCAATATTACTTTTTTAGGAAGTAGAAATTCTAAGCCAAAAGGTCATCATTTTGTTTTAGAGAAGAAATTAATGCAGAAAAGGACAGGAAATAAATGCAATTTTGTAAATAACTGTTAACTATTATAAGAATTGTGTTTTAACAAAGTTCATTTTACTGTAGTTATCATATACAATCACAAGAAAAACTAATAGCAGTTTGTAATTTCCTGGTTTTATGTGTAAATTTCTGATCATAATATTTCTAAACTGATAGAACACAATCATGATCTTTTATATCTCAATTAAACACATTTAATCAAACTTACAAAGTGATGTGGAGGTGGAAAAAAGTAATGGCTTCTGATAGTAAACCTTGAGTCAATTAATGAAATGAAAATAGAACTACCTTGACTTATAAAACCATTTAAATGGTGTCAGCTTGCTGTTTTCAAGTGGCAGCAGTTGATGTGTGTTACGCCAGCAAACCATGGACGTGTTTCAAAGTTCACCTTGACACTCGTCAGCACTACTGGGAAAACACTTGTGGACAGATGAAAGAAAGGTAGAATTGTTCGGAAAGAACACACAGCTCTAAATATGGCATAAAAAAAGACTGATACTGTGAACGAAGGTGGAGAAAGCATCAGAATTAGGGACTGTTTTGCTAAATCCAGACCTTGACGCTTGCCACTGCGGAGGAGAAAATGTCAAGGTGGCCGTCTGCAAGCTGAAGCTTGGATGAAGCTGGGTGATGCAGAACCATCAAAGTAAACCTACAATAAAATGGCTTCATAGACCTAAAATCCTTTTGAAATGGTTCAGTCGGTGCCTAGACCTCAACCCAATTTAATCTGAGAAATATTGAGGAATGACCTTGAGGACAATTCATACCAGTTTTCAGAGAAGAATGGTCCAAGAATGGTTCAAAATTCCTCCTGGACTATGTGCAGGTCTATTTCACATGCACAGGAAGCACCTGCTTGGGGTTATTGCTCAACAGTGATTCAACCAGTTATTAAAAGACTGTCTCCATTACTTTTCCCACCATCACTATGTTTGTTTAATGGCTGTTTTCAAAAGACATTGAGGAGCATCAGTTATGTTTTCTCAATTTTAATTATTGTTGGGATTTATGACTTTGGTGAAGTTCGGATTGATCTTCATGACCAATTTATGCAGCAAAACAGGAAAATGCAGTCCAGTTGGGTTTAAGACTGTAGTACAAGATACAGATATCAAATCCGATTAGGATTAGATTATGACTTTAACAATTTGAATTCCACTTCACTAGGTATACAGTCTCAATGTTGACAAAGTCAATAATGTGAAATTTGGACAAAATAAATGTCCAAATATTTGCTTGCTTTTGAACCAACATCTGAGCAGCTCATGAATGCCTTTAACTGTCAAGCATTGGTCCCCGAAGCACAACATCAAACAGCTTTCCCAATCAATATTTCACTTCCACTGACACCTCCTTGTGTCCAGGTGTACTTTCCATACACCATTTACTTCTCCGGTCAGATGAGACAATCAATTTCACCGCTGCATGTTTTATATGTCTAATAAAATCTCTGTGCTGTCAACTAGGTGTGGAATATTTAAGAGTTCAATTCACACTCCTGCTAGTGTACCAAGGCTGGGCAACAGTTGAAAGCCAGGAGGGACCGCTCGGTAGAAAGGTCAGGTATCAGCTACTCAGACCACGCCAAATGTCAGCAAGACAATCTGATAATTTGTGACCCCGAGGTGAGGGGAAAATCAAAGTGTATATATGGAGGATCTGTAAAAGACCCAGTGCAAAATGTCAGACAAATATAAGGTGGGATGAAGTGAGACGTCAGTCAGACATCAGTGTCAGTATTCGGAGAGCACACGCTTTGTCTGCTGCAGCAAAGTGCAGGGAGCTAATGGAAATGCACGTGTAACCAAAAGTGAACGCAACAAGCTGTTTGTTTAACTGAGGAGAAATGATGATTAGTGTTTCCTTTCCAGAAAGATTTCACATTTTACTTTTGTTACGTGCGAGGTATTGCTTCCCACTAAGGCGACGACAACGTTCAGAGAATTTCGATTGTTAAATGATGTACAACTGGAATATTTAGAAAACACCCTCATTAAAAATCAGGAGAACCAATGCTAATCTCAAAGTCGCACAGTTCATGATGACAGAATGTGAGATATTCTCGCCTCTTTTTTCAGAAACCAATTAAAACTAGAGCTGAGGAGAATCAGAAGCAAATAAATCATTTGAAAATCCCATTAGGACAGACACAGAGGACTCAGCTGTGTTTTTAAAAGCCAAAAGGGTCAAAGATAAAAAAAAATTAATAGGCTTCATAGGTAGAAATAAATAGACTGGGAAAAGGTGGCTCTGATGGAAAATGAGGTTTAATAAAAAGCTGCCTGTTTTCTTCACAGTGGGGTAGACAGAATTCAGAATACGCCTGTATCATCAGCTCCTTTTGGCTGGGGGGTGCAGGGCCTCGCTGAAACAATCAGCTCAGAGGCAAAGCACTAAAACAAGCCAGCCTCGCTGCTCTGGGTCGGGTGATCCAATCGCAAAACATGAATAACCTCGGCCTGGAAAAGCAATTACCCTGCAGCCTAGACAAAGGGGCCAAGGCACTGACACCTTCATGGCCAGAATGGCAGCGGCGGGCTGCTGCTGTCTCTGCAACGGTACATTTTAATACGCTCTGTGCATTGCTGTTTGATCATTGCTGGGAGGAGGAGGTTCTGTGTGTAATTCCTATTATTTCATGTAATAATACATCAATCTAAAAGATGCCGCTGGGCAAAAGTCATGTGGTTTATCTGGGGTAAACATGGCCGGAGAGATAAAATAGATGTCCATAAACTGCATTCAAACAACATATTAACAAGCTGATATTGCCAATTAGCTGAGGTCAAGACTCTCTGATGGACCTTTAAACAAGACATCCGCACAACTCGGACTTTCCTTTAGTACATTTTGAAGGCTGGATACCTGAACTAAAGCAGATTACAGTTACTGCATGAATACATATTATGCTAATTAGAGCTGGACATCAAAACATGACACCTCTACATTGTATAATGCATGGCTACACATTCAAAACAAAAATATTAAAAATATATTTTAAAATCCCATCCCAAACAGCTACACACGCACATACAGAAATTGAGGAGAGGCAGGGGAGAAACAAAAGTCTGGTCACTAATTTCTGCATTGTTTGTGTTGGTTTTAGAACAGAGTAGAATATTACATTATAGAATAAGTAGAACATTGTGTTGTTGTGGAGAATTTTATTTGCGTGAAACACACAAACTGGTTACTCATTTGTGGGACTTACACTGTGGCTCAGAAAACTGTAAAAACCACAAGAGGAGATCAGCCACCAACAGAGTTTTGTCCTTCCATGGTCTGGATGTGCTGTGGTCTCATCTCATTTAAGTTTTTTAAATAAAGTTTCGGAAGTAGATCAGGAGTAATTACAGTTTTTTTCCCCTTATCTTTTTAAGAAAACTTAGTTGTAGAAAAACGCCACGTTTCCGCCAACAGGGATTTTCTCCCAGGGCCAGGAACCTTTTGTGGAACTTAGCTCACTGGAGGAGCCAGGGTCTAAATTGAGTTCTGGACCATAGTTGGGTCCCTCTTCCTGAGGGGTCACCCGCCCTTTGACACTTGTGTCAGTGAAAAGCAAAGGTTTATGTTGTCGTTTCTCCACTATAGACTGAAGCTGAAATTGTCATTTAAATACAAATGCATGTTGCAGGGTCATACATGAACTGATTGTTTAATTTTCCAGGGCTTTGTGCCTGGCCTTTATTGACAGGAATTACTTCTCCTTCCACCTGGCAAGCTATGACATTCTCCTTAAACATCTGACATAGACCCATTCCCAATTTTTGTTTTACTCCCACAACTTAATTTTATTTTTGCCTCAAAACAGAGTCGAAAGGGAACATGGTTAAAATATTGAATATAGAAAGGGGAAAATACTCTACATTTAGAGCCAATGATAGTTTTTTAATACTTTTTTGGTCAAGAATTGAAACAACATTCATCTAAATGTTAAATATTAATGTGGTTAATATCTATATTTTATGGTTCAGTTAACAAAAATGTAGGAAAAATCTGATCATGACATTACAGCAAATCAGAAATCTCCAAAACTTAGAAATCAAGCAGAAATAATATAGAAATAAAGTTGAAATGATGAGGGCAAACATTTCAAAGTGAATATATGTGTGTCCGGGAGCCTTTGACAGAACATCTCCACATTAGATAGGTTTTGGGGCAATATAACTATTAAAAATATAAACTAGTACAAGTTTCCCTAAAGTAACATCCATGCTATAGCACCCACCAACGTAAATGCAAAGCAGCTGAATTTGTAAATGTAATTTCGAGAGCACTTGAATGTAAGAGCGAGTGACCCTTTGGTGAGCTTTCTTGGCCATGGGAAGTTAAAAAGGAAAGTCAATTTAGAGCCTCTTCAGTAAAAAAACGTTTGTAAATCTTACACTTAATTAAAAGGACCCCAATTTACTGCTCTTATCGTAGGTAATCATGTTAACCAATAGCGGTGCTAAAAACTCATTAGGGGTATGGATTTTAATTAGCAACCTTGTAGATGCAACATAAAATATCCCCCCCTGAACAGGAATCCGTTTGTAATGGGAATATTCAAGCTGTGTGGTTGTTTGGAAAAGTAATTATTAGCTAATGAAGTGGATTTTCTTTTCTCTTCACTGCTTTCCTGCTGGACATTTTCCAGTAGTGTGCACTTAAATGTACTGTATGTCACTTGGCTCTACTATTTAATGCACATCACTACACCTAATCAGTCATGCTTGATAAGGTTTTTGTAGGTACAGTAGATTCAGTTTAAAATGCAGTGGAGATAACAGCTGACTAAAGGTTTAGTTTCTTTAATTTATGAACGCAGTTTTAAATCCATCATTGCAGGAGTCTTATGGAGTTTACCTGAAACAGGTACTGAATCACTTACAGCTGAAGTGTTTGATATTTTATTCAATTTCACAACTAAAATCCACGCAGAAGCCAATAGATGGCTAATGGAATGGACCTACTAGGCACCAGCCTGGGGCCCCAAAGGTTAACTGGGACAATAGTTTTATATCCAAGAAGCAAAACAACTCTTAATAACTGCATAAAGATGCTAAACAACCACAAAAATATGCAAAAATATCCCCAAAGTGACAAAGCATCTACAAAAATATCTAGTGTGTTATTTTTTCAATGAGGTGCCGGTGTTGCAAGACAGCCACAAAGAAAGACAAAATCAGCATAAAAGGCATTTAATGACTACAAGCGGGAAAAAAACGTCTTCAAAGAAAGACAACCACCCACACAGAGATGCAAAGTGGCATCTTTTCATCATGTGTCAAATATCTTGTGATACATGCCTGCTATAATTAGGATGGTGGGTCATTTCACATGTCTGTGCTTATGGGCCCATTAAAATATATCCATGGACAAAAAACAAAAACAAGCATACAAACAAACACTGATGTCCAGCATATTATAGAATATTACTATCAACATATATATTCTATTACATTTAGAATATTCACAACTAAATAAACACAAAAATAAAGTATATGTATTACAGAATAAACTGCCAAAAATATGACTGTCAGTCTTTATTATAACAGTTGATGAAGTTTGTTGCATTTAATTCAAATGCAGCCCACATATCCACCATCACCTACACTGCTTCAGTGTTCAGGGTCACAGGGGGTTGGAGTCTCAAGCAGTTGTTGGACCGGGGTAAATGTTTACTGGATCTTACACGAGTTCCCAGTCATGGATCGTTAGACTTACGTGGAAAATATAGATAATGACGTTCTTGATAAATTTAACGATCTGGTACTTAACTGCATCAACACTGCAACATTAGTGCTACACTTTCTCTATTTATCTTGTAATTTTTTCCAAATTGCATTGGTTTTTCCTGGAAACATCTGATAAGAAAACTGCTTTAAAAAAAAAGTGAGAAAAAGCAGAGTGAGCCTTGCCTGCAGACAAAGATTGCAAATTGCCGACCATATGGCAGAACTCCTGAAGTTAATTTGTCTGGAAGTTAGACTTCTTGGACTTTAATACGTAACCTTAACCATCTTCGTCTTCACATCCATCTTCTGCCAAGAATAAACAAGTTACAGCAAAAACAACCACGTCTGGCAGCCTGCTATCCTCGACTGCAACCAGGTTCTCTTGAGAAAGTTTCCACGAGTTTTTTGAAAAACATGGGACCTTTAAAATGTTTCCAAAACTACTTCAAGGACATTCTGTTGATAAGTCTACTGCTTTTAGTTAGTTTGAATAAATGGCCTTTACATAACAGTATTTTAATGCCACTCTTATTTGAATGCTTCTTTCAATATAGATCAATTATAGGACTGAACTGTTGCAACCACATAACTGCTGTGAACCCACAAATATGTATCCAACAATCAGCTTTTCCCCACTGATTGCAATTTATGGAGGTTCCTCCCTGACCCCCTTTCCCCAAATTCACTGTTGTTATTCATTTCATATTTCTCTTTAGTTTTTAAATGAATATTTCACATTGACATTCTTTTTTTAAACGTGGTAATGTTAGCAGATGGCGAGCCAACTAGCAGGTGGAGAGTGTGAAGGTGTTTTCCTTCTCCCTGAGGTAGAAATTAAAGATGATATCAAAAGGTCAGGGAGAAATCAGGATCCAGAGGAAACAGCGCTGGATGATGAAAGTGTTGCTGGTGCAGGGAGCTACATGTGATCATACCCACAGTCTCCCAGTTAAATAAGAAGAGGAGAGAGCGGTCGGCCCATTAATGTGCTGCGAGTGCTGGTGTAGAATTACATACATCAATAATCGATTGTTTTAGTCTTCAAATCCAGCAGATGATATAAGGAAGTGGCACTGAAGGTCAGCTGATCTCAGGTACACAGCAGGAAAGTAAAGATCGAGACATTTTCGAAATTAAATCCTAATGGAAAAGATGGAACTTTTGAAGAAGAAAACCATCATCCATGCTCCAAAATTAAACAAAGTTTAGGTCGGTCTCATTTCCATATTTTTCATTTTTATAAATCTTGGAATAATCATACTCAGTGCTGAGGTCCTCCCCAGTGTGCAGGCACTTTCTGTGCTCGTGTCTTTTCCCAGCTCCGAGGGTTCATGAACAGGGTAAAACCTGTGTCTTCAGCTTTATAGCATCACTCACACACAATGAAAATAATGGTTCACAACATGATCAGTAATCATAAGTTAATGATACCAGCTAATCGGACACCTGGAGAGGACAGTTTACTTCCTAGCCAGTTTGATGGTAGTCTGATATCATCTGTCAGAAAGCGTGTGATAAACTGCCTGAATCCTTTTGTGAAACACTGGTAGACACTTAACCTAGAAGAGTCTGAGCTGTGAATTTAGCCTTAGGAGCTTTTATACGCTGCTGAATGAGGGTTCTGAATACCTCAAGCAAAATGTGTTCACTTTGTTATTATCGCCTATTGTGTGTAGACTGAGGGGCAAAATTTACCATTTTAAATTAAACTGAAAACTAAATAAATAGTCTGAATATTTTCTGATCTAAAATGACACTTCCTAATTCTATATGTGGACTCTTTCTCATAAACCATGCGTTAATCAGCCTTTATCCAACTTTTACTGAAATGTGGATATAATTCATTCTATATTTGGATCCTCTGACAAATTGTGACCATATGGTTTTGACTTGAATCACTTTCTGATTGAGTGACCCAGCTTAACCCCCTGAGACATATCTTTAGTCATTACACGGGCAAATAGGTGAGAACAGTGAAAACAAGGACACAGCACTGACAGCCGGGTCACCGAAGCAAACCACAACAGCTCGCACTGGGGGAAACTGACAGGTATAAATCCCGAGGGCATAATCAGAGAATTAAACACAGGAGGAGCGTGTGGGTGGCAAGGAAGCTGAATCGGAGAGGCAGGAGAGGATTAACGGAGACAAGCGGGAGCAATGACATCATGTTAAGATTTACTTTGTTACAATACAGTTACCTCAGTAAGTGTAGGTCTGTAAATTCAAAGCATAAAATTCATAACATGCATTTTGCAAGTCATATGTAAATATCGAAGCAGAAAGTTACATGTTTAATATCTCACTACAGTCGTTCCTTTCGTGACATCAGAGACATCAGACAATCTCAGTGATCTTTGGGCTTCCATGAGCCATTTAACATGTTATAATGATAAACTAAGACTGACATATCTGCAGTTCTAGGTTTTGTACTTCCTCTTCCTCCCCACTGGTTCTTTCTGGGGTCATGTTTGAGTGAATGACTTACTAACCTGTGGCTGCAGTTTACTGATGCAAACATACAGTTTATCACCTAATTGTAAATGACTCGTCAGTAGCTCCATATAAAATAAATCACACATGAGAAATGAGCTGTGCACACATCCAAAGATGGTTGATATTAACAGTTTAATTTGCAGTTTTTCAATTTCAGCCCTCACCTGCATCCCATTGACATTCCCAATCACAGATGCTGAAAGCTGATTAAAATAACAGTAATAATTACAACGCACTGAATTTGATACTATGATAAAGTTGCAACAAATCTCACTAATTAAACACCAGTTAATGCACGTGTTTATTATAGAATTAGGATGTAATATTTCTATTTTTATGTATGGGATTTATTTCTTGAATAAAGCATAAACATGCTGCCAATGCATCACCCACTATGCAATAAATCTGTTATGATGGCGGATCAACTCAAAGCCTGAACTCAACTTCAAACTCAAAATGTGGTTTTTGCCTTGAAGTTTGGGCTTTATTTATTTTTTACCAGTCCATAAGATTTCAGAACCTAAGGCTCATTGCCAAGAAGAATTGATTAACCTGTGTCTGTTGGGGAAAATACATTGACCCCTGTGACCTCTTCCTTTATTGGCAGCCTCAAGATAACTTTATGTTGTTATTTTGTAGAACAAACTTCGGGCTGGCGATGTCCGTCTGTAGATCATTCCACTGCTCAGGCTCACACTAAGAAATCTTGGTCATGGCAATGACCCAAAATGACTGATGGTTCTGAGGAGATTAGAAAAAATAAAGTTGTTTTGGTGCTTAAACCTGCACAAAACATCTACTTTTTAACTCATCGTGCAGAATTATCAGCAGGAGCCAACATCACCTACCACCAGTTTAGAAGGTGTATATCATCGGATCGCATCCTCCCTAAAAAAACCTCGTTGGCCAAACAAATGACGCAGGTGACACTGGTCTGGAAGTTAACAGGAGCCTCGTGTGTTTGGGTGGAAAACTTTGAAACCGAATGTTGCAGTCTTGACATTAATGATCCAGGATATTGGAAATAAGGAGAAGGTCCTTATTAACACATACTGTATGGTCATACATTAACATATGAAGCAAACTGCTGCGAACTTATGTTGGTTTTACACTAAAACTGCAGGAACAGCTTCCATCTTTAGGTCGTAGCTCATACTGTGACTGTGTGTTTAAGGCTGTTGTTGACACGAGTTCGGAGTTTCGGTTTGGGAATAGGTGACAGCTGATTGAGGAGCAGACAGATGGCTCCGGAAAGTGTTTTACACCAACAAAAACAAACCAGAAATGTCTGATCGGTGATAATCCTTATATCCTCTACTGGCACGGTTTGTAAGGAGTAAAGCTCTGCCTGTTTACGCCTTATTTGGAATTTGCACATTGTTGCATTATTGTCGAACATCTGGCATAGATTGTCGTGTCCACAGAGGTGTGTCCTAAAGAGAGACATACCAGGCGAATTGTTGAGACCCTCCAAAAATAAATTTGCACATTATATAACGATAACCCTCCTTAAACGTCCCACAGAGACACTCCGGAATTATTTTCTACCTCTGTCATAACCTCAGTTATAATCTCCATCAACTCCCGAGCGGGGCCCCTTCGAGCTGCTGTGGTGACAGCCCAACTGAAACCATTAGAACAGCCGGCTGCATGTACACACCTGTAACTGTCATACATACGACGCTCAGACTAACCCTCAGTCAGGCAAGAGAAAATGAGGAGGAGGAGGAGAAAAGTGATGAGGTTTAATTTTCTAAGAGTCTGGTATCATCTCGTTGTGTTCACTATATTCTGGGACAGAACCCAAAAGAACATCAAGATAACTTTTTTCTATGACTAATTTAGCTTTACTACTTCCACTCAGTGCTTTATTAGTTTAACATGTTAGCTGCAAAAACTGTCAGAATTGGCATGTGATATGAAAAGAAACCCTCTCCTCAAAAAACTGCAACAAGATCACATATTCTGTTACATCCCAAGAATTCATTGACATTTAACATAAATTGGAAATTGCAAATACATACTTAACATGTGAAAAAAATATATGGGATATTAATTGACGTTTTAAGCAAGCTGGTTTTCTTAATAATAAAAAAGTCCATATTTAAGCTATTGTGACGCACATCCTCACTGTATGTATTTGATCCTGCAGTACGTTACTATTCTGAATTCCCTCAATAAACGCTTGACTAAATGAGCTCAAAGGCGACTTTAACCAACCTGTGTCTGAGAAATGGACATAAAAAAACAAAAAAAATGAGTTCTTGCTCTAACACTGTAAGATAAAAACTAAATAAAACCAAATATTGAGGTGGTTCCATCTTTAACTACACACGACTCTGTAATGCCTTGTTTGATTAGCTTGGTTCAAGATGACTGGAGCTGTTTGTTTCGTTTCATTGGCTTTGCCACTGATTTGTGAGCCAGCCATGGAGCAACAGGATTTGATAAAATAATCAAATCTCATGCACAACACATTTTAGTGTCAGCACTACACTGAGTCAACTGTGAAACAAACAACACAAAGCTGCATTATTATTGTTCACCTCACTGCTGATTTGGGGAAATTGATCAGACTTTCAGACCACACACTGTTCACTGGAGCTGCTTCAGAGCTTTTTCTTTCTCCGGAATAATTGATATTAATCTTCCATAAATGTATGAATCACACTGGAGTTGGGACACGTGGCAGTGGCAACATTCCATCTAAAGCCTGCAGAATCGGGAAGAAGTATTGATCTTTGACCACACTTGAAGGCATTTATTCTCTTCTGCTCAGTATATCCTGGTAGCATTAGACATTCAGAGCTACTGTAGATAGCAGTTACTAACCAACACGTCCGGGCCACATCATTGTACATGCATCAAGTCACAGATTATGGGGGCTTTTCATAAACCAGCTATTGCTGCAGTAAAATAACTTAAAAGTATGATTATGTTGCTTTAGCATATCACTGTATATTGAGCAGCTAGGTGTACCACTTTATCAGTGCTGTATAATTTAATAAGTTTAGTATGTAAGAGTTTGTACTGCTAACCATTTCAGAATTAATGTCACAGTCAACTAATTTCAAGAGCTGAAAGAACCCAAATCTGGTGATATTCCATTATAAATCACATGAAATGACCAAAACCAACAATTATTACTTACTACTTAATTAATGTGTTTACTACAAGGCTCATATATCTTATTCTAGAGCTTTAATTTTGTCTAAGAACGATTACAAACATGTGGATGAGCCGCACTTTTGCAACATTTAATATGTTTTTTGTTATTGGCATGAACACGCAGACACTGCATTATTTTTCATGTATTTTCAGTACATAACTCCTACTGCTGGACCTTCTTACATTAGTCAGTCACAACATTAACAGAACGTGATTTGGTGATTTTAATCACTGTATATACAGTCTTCATACGCAGCTCAAGATATTCCCTGAAAACTTTATCATGTTAAATTAGCAAATGTAATAAAAATACACAATATTTTATGTTCACTAATAACTTTGAATGAGCTGAGCAGCTTAGGGCTGTTTGCTACTGGCAGGTTTGCGAAGAAGGAAACTGCTGTAGTACAGACTAAAACAAGTTTGTTGCAGTTTGTCATTTAAAAAAATAAAAAATTTAAACCAGATTTGGATTTACCAATGCCATCCTACAAAAAAACTACAGCAATATACTAAATACAGTCAGTATATGGTCTCCCTTCATTGATTTACAGTACAATTTTGAGGATTCTTACAACTACATGAAACTGAATGTGGTGAAGTTGTGATGTGTAGCAGAGAATCGAGGGCGAGAGCCGGGCGGAGGAGAGTGGACTGATATAACCCCAAGCTAACACTAGATTATGTTACATATTGTAGCTTTGAGGTGAAGATTGTTTTTCAATAATTCCTTAAAGGAATAGTTAATGCACACAGGATATCATTGCTCTTATTTCTGTACAAATGATTTAAACTAGAGATGTCAGTTGGCTTAGTTTGGGACAGAGCGTAGAAACACTGCAAAGTTTATGCATTTAGGTAAAGGGAATAAAACAAATGAGATATAACATGTTGATTCGCGGTTTGTGGTTGTGTACAGACATAAATGATATGAATGATATACATATTTAAATCAGTTTGTAAATAGCTGCATTTCTTAAAAGCAGTAAAGCAGTTTCAAAAAGTTTTTTATCAAAATCCGGAGCTTCTTGTAGCTGAATGGTTACAATAAAATAACAAAATAAAAAATCTTATCCTTGCTTTTTTGCATACTCAGCATTATAAAACTAAATTATTTTTTTCAGCAGATGGTCTTGGAATTTACTGAAAAACAAATGAATTTTTTGTCGTAACATATATGTTTACCGTGCTTTGGTGACATCTGCTCATTTGTCCTCCGTTTACATTTCCTTCTTTGTCTTGCCAGTCATTCTGGCTCTGACTGCGGAGGCTGCGACATCATCATTATGCCTATTTGCAGAGGCACCTTGGGAGCAAGGTTGTTAAGAACACTAAGCTCCAGTCAGCGAAGGGCTGTGTAGCTCTAATCTGTGTGTGGGAATTGGTAATCATGAGGTGGCACACCATCGAACACAGATTGCCATGTCAGATAGGATTAAAGATAGCATCGCTTTGATTGATATGTCTCTGTGTGCGGCTGATGGATGCTGATGTGACAGGAAGGGTATGATGACCTCCTGTACAAGAGGCAGTTTCAGGCAAACAATCAGATTAGTTAAAGATGTATTGGTTTAAAATGTGTTGTGCTGTGCCGTGCTTCATGAAAAATGGAAATGACTGCCGTCGTATTACTTCACGGCAGCACTGTAGCGGCAGTTTCACCTTGTTTTACTTTTATGTGCTACTATGCGGCGCGTTGATGAAAACCTTCCCAGACAGTTGGCATGCATTAGTAACCACCGTGACACCCAATGCCTTTGTTATTCCGTGTAGTTTCAATAAAGCATGTTGTCCTGGGTTTTACTGGTGAATTACCGGACAAATAGATGACACAAGGGTTGGATTCGGCTGACGTTTGTGCATTGTGGAGGCAAACAAAAGGATATTTGGGACAACTCTGTGCAATACAGGTTCACGATTAAAATATTAATCAACTTGCCTCAGGACAACAAGTACATGGAGTGCATAAAAGACCAGTCACAGTCTGGGCTGAGGAGAGGAAGCACTGCATCGCGTTCATACTGTGTGCACCGGAACAATGTCTGCAATCCATTTGCACAGCCACACCACTGTGCTGCACGTCCCGGGATGGCGAGCGCAGGAAGAGCTGCTTAATGGAGTGGAGTCCAAATATGAAACGGTGGCTAGAGAGGCTCAAAGCCGGGCTAAATATTCTTGTTAAAGGTGAAAGAGTTCAAGGGCAAGAAGGAAGGGCCACAGGAAATACCAGGTGGGGCAGTTTAAATGCCATTAAAGGCCAGTTACAATATTTAAAATGCATTTTTGAATTGGACGTTGTGACCAACCTGCAGCCTTGATATGTTTTACCATAATGCAGGCATGTTACTGAAAAAAACTAATGTTCAATTTATGCTTTAATTTGATGTTTTTTTAATCTAGAAACTATACAGCAGCTCCCGTTCCTGTGGCACAGACTTCAGTTACCGAGTGGAACACATACTTGTAAAGTAAATAAAATGTGATATTCGGTTGCAAATGCTTTGTTTGCAGTAACCTCATCAAGTCTGCAATGCCCCGACATCAACACGCAAGTTCAATTTAAAGGCTGAACATGCAGATGCCTCTGCTCAGCAAATCACTACTACAGTAATAATGAATGTGGCTCAGGGTACCGCAACACACATTTGCACTAATGTGAAGCCTCAGTGTTTTAGTCCAGCAAACTGTGAGGGATTTACCGAGACGTTCTCCGAGCCAAATCTGAATTAGACTCTCACATTCTTGGCTTGAGTGATGCTGCAATTAAAGAAAGATTAGTTTGCAGTCAGTGATGTAGCAGGTAAATGAAAGGAGGATCTGAAATCCACAGTTTGAAATTGTGATTTAAGTGTGGATGTTTTCATTTTTCTTTGCAGTTGTTCTACTTCAATCCATCTTTATTTAAACCACTTTTTTTAACGTGGTTTGGATTTATTTTTACTCTTGTTAACCTAAATACAACTGTGAGCCAACAAATGCTGGTTAATTGCTGAATTTGTTATTTAGGTGTTGCTGTGTTTTCTCCCTGTTGCTATATTCACCTTCAGTCATCTCACGAGAGCCACTAATTGTTCTATTTACTAGTTATTATACAGTTAATTATACTGGTGGCAAACATTATTCTAGAGGCAATATATTGATGTCACGTTTTTCATTAGATTAGATGTTAGACACACTATTTTAATTTCAGCGATAAAACCCAGGGTTACGTCTCCCCTCATGCTGAACATTGATGGATGCTGACACTGTTGTCTTTGCTCTCTTTAGATGTGAATATTTATAATGTGCAGCATATAAAATTCATAGTCCTTTCACTGCTGCCCTTGACCTGCTCAGAAGCTTTGAAGTCATCCCTCCTGCACTGACAGGGCCACCTCATCTCCTGCTGTATTTCACCAACCACAGCAGAATATGGTAAAATCCATTTTGGAATTATTCCCATTGATAGAGGCATAAAATACTTTTTGTTTTATAGGTCATACAAGCCTCCTAAAAATGTTTTCCACACAATTACAGCTGGCGATAGTCAAGTGCGCCGTCTTGAAGTCTCACTCTGTCTTGAAAAGCATATTTTCTAAAAGGTTCACCGCCGCAGAAACATGGCATTCCACATAAAACACGAGTGAAGCTGTGTACCCTGTGACCACTGCAGCTGAATAATGAATCGCACAGCAACCAGTCATGCATCCTGTGTCTCCTGCTGCTTTATCTCATGACTGTATTTGATCCTCTTTGCTTGACAGCACACTGGAGCTTGCAGGCAGCTGTTGGCTTCCTGTAGTAGATGGAGAGTTTGTGATAAGTTAACTCGGCTACTAGTCCCGCCAAACTGAAAGGAACAAGAAAAAGCTGTTCTGGCCCATCAAGTTTAGAGGCACATTACCTAGGAAGAGACATCCAGGAAAACAGCTGCTGCAGCAGTCCTTGGTGGAGCTGCCGACTGGTCCCACATTGGTTCACCGGGTCCCCATGTGGCCGCTGTGACACGTCATGCAAATCCAAATGGATGCCCCCAACTTTATAGACGAAAATTAATGTGAATTTTCTGCATCTTAAGCAGCCAGTGCAACAATACCACATGGCACCATATGGTGGATGCACAGAGCCAAAAAAGCGATTGGGAAATGTTAACACAGTCATATTTGAGTGGACAAGTTTTATCAATGCACACAAAGTGGTGGAAGTGTGAAATAATTTCCTTAATGCAGCATAAATGCAGTGAAACAGGAAACTGTTTAATGCAATAAAGCACAGCTTTTTTGTATCTTTGGCCCACATGTCAATCGAGGACACCCCGACGTCCGAGGACACCCGAAAAAGCATGTAGCAATTTAGTCCTATTGATTTCATATAAGAAGGAAATAGAAGGTGACAAGCTTTTCCAATTTTCTGGCCATTCACACCTGATTATATATTTCTATCTAGAGTTTAAAATTGAGAAAAATATTAGGCAATTTGCATATTATGTGGCCTTCAATTCCTCCCTCTGAACGCTTTGGAGGGAAGCTGACTGATGAACCCGAAAGTAACAGAAAACTGATAATGGCTTTGCAGCGTATCATCAGAATCTGTAAAATTAAGGACGAGTGATGTTTACAGAAAGCAATCTGTTTGATGAGCGCTTCAAAATCAATTTCAAGCAACAAGGGTCAAAGCAGCCTCCCTTGATTTGACAATGGTACTGTAGCGTACTGCTCCCCAGCTAAATAGCGACGGACAGACGAATGCAATTACCCAGCATAAAACATTCCTGACTCCCCACTAATTATAAACCCTTGTGAATAATCACAATCCAATGCAATTAATGCAGGAACTCTTCAGCAGAACACTGCAGAGAGCTGCACCTCACCCTGATGCCACATTTTAATTTTACAGATTTCATTAGGCCTATCCATATTTGAAATTAGAGTTATGAAATGTGGCTGACCCCTTGATGCCACCGAGGCAGGCCCTGATTGCAAATCCGTCCCATCTATAACTTGTGAAAAATGCAGTCAACATTTTCTGCGTGACTTTCTTACAGGGTTCACAAAGCCCAAAAAATGAGTATTAAACGCCATATCTGCACATTAGGAGCAAAATAAGACAATCAGTTCCAGTCGGCTTCAGAATACTGGGTGAAGTTTTTCTTGCAGGTTTAAGAAGCAACATCTAATCAAAATTACCACCTCTAAACGATGACCGTGGTTTTCACAAATACATAACAGTGCAGATAATCAGTCCATTTGACAACATTTACATCTTTGTTAATGGGATAAACTATCCTCTTTACATGCTCCACAGTCAGCAATCAGATACAATATGTGCTGCAAATGTTTGGTATGTATGTCAGCTAGACCGAACAAATGCACGAGAAAACACACTGCTCGAATGAAACGCTATTAAAAAAGATTGAGTTATGACTATTGTTCAGTTGTTTTAAGCATCTCCATTATGGCTGAATGAAACGTCCCTCTGACTTCCCTTTATTAAAATATGTTTCTACTTCTAGCTGATAGGGAAGTCAGAGGGAAGTTTAATAGCATTTATCCATACACGTACTACCCAAAGTAGAACCAAAAGAAGCAAATTCAATTTTTTCCAAAAACTGCAAACACTGGCAATAGAGCACTACCGGTTATAAAAGACAACTGAACTCAAAGAAAGAGTGGATGGTTTTAAAAATCTGAACTCGTAATATAAGAGAGGCACAAAGTTGGGTTACAAGTCGACTGTCCATTCCAGCTGGAAAAGCCTCCAGGGTCACTGTAAGGGTCAGAAATGTTTGACCTACTGAGATTTGCAATAAACCAGTAAATGTATTTGGAATAAAACAACAGAATGACCTTTCATGGCTTTATAGTCAAACTGGTTCTAATTGTTTTGACCTGTGCTGCTGCTAACAAGGAAACAAACCTCATGCAAAGTCCGGAGCTCTAGTGAGTAATAAAAGGACTGATGGTGGCTTGAAGGAAATAACACTGTCAATATTCAACAATTTTCAATATTATTAACGTATTTACCAAAGGTAAGTGATAAAGGAACTGTTAGTAATATTTGCTGCATTTTTGCTAAGATTATATATTAGTCACTTTTGGCAGATTAATTACCTTTTAAATGTTAGATCTACTTTGCATAAAAAACAACTTCATTTATCATAATCATAAGGAATATCTGGGTTTTTCCACTTTAGAGTGCAGAATTACATTAAATCACTGGACACCCCTCATTTATGTTACATAAATGTTTTATTACTACAGTGGAGCTTTACTACTACATGTACCATATATGTAGTTTGTTGCCTTGTACTTGTACATGTGTAATGGCAATAAAGTTGAATCTAATCTAATTTAAACACACTAGCTTTGCAGCCAAGGTGTAAATGTTAGATTTTAGTAAAAGATATAATAGCAGTTTTTTAGCATATGTACTTGCAAACCCTGAAATAAAGCAGAAATATGCAACAAATTAGTTTTAAATTACTTTCTGGGCAACGGAGACCCTCTAAACATTTCATCGTCAGGGTGATTTTTTTAGTGGTTCAGTGGTTGGTGTGATGAATATGAGAATCTTGCAGCAATACCCCGGGGTTATGTTTACGACATTTTGTGTTGCCGTCGTGCCCTTTTGATTGAACTTGAGTCGTGTGTGGGGTCATTGAGGGCACACGCTGCACATGAAGGAGTTCAATCAGAAGCACACAGTCAATCTCAGTGTTTCACCGTGTGTGTGTTGTGTGTGTGTGTGTGTGTGTCGGTCTATGTTTTTTATAAAGTTTTTAAAGAATTTTTGTTACCTGCAGGGCTATGAATGACCTGAAAACAATGTCTGTACCCTGGTGGTGTGCAGCTCGCATGGAAATATGAACGAAGACAAGGTTTTACATTGGCAAATGTGTGTGCTGTTGAAGTTGTAGCAGCTCATTTTTGACCATGAAGTCGAAACAAGGGTTAATCGCTACTTCTTTCAGTTTCTATATTACTCTATTATGAGCCTTTTCTCTCTCCGAGCTAATAAAAGGAATGATTCATCCCACAAATAAAACTGTTGTCATCAGGTTGAAATAACAAATGAATAGCTGCCCGGGCTTATGTTCTCTCAATGAGCTAAATCGTGAACATACAGCAAATGCTCGTTTCCTTTTTTACATATTGTAGGAGACTGAATCCATCACGCTCGGGAACGTAAAGGATCCTGATAACTCAAAATGTCACTTTAACCGTGTGTGTCCTCACCTCCTCTGTTATCTTCATCCACTGCCATTTGTCTCTTTAATGAATGCGTGACACATTACAGCACAGGAAATAAACGTGAAAAAGTGTGATAGTTTCATTTGAAAAATGTCCTTCCATTGATGTAGCCGCTAGGAAAGAATCCTGCTATTGTTTTAATTTAACAACCACTTCCTGTTATACCAATATGTGAACAGAATCGAAAATTATTCTAGACTTAAAAATCTTACTGACCAAGGTTTCGAGTATAAATGAAGAATTATTGTATAAAAACAGCACCGGCGTCTCAGGATATCACACCGGTGGTCTTATCAATTTTGCAGGTCTGTCACCATCAGGTCCAAATGGCAATAAACAACTTTTTGACGGTATTGGATCAAAGTTGGGGGGTTGTAAGGCTTCTCATATGGGACTCTGCCCCTTTGAGCCAAGATAGAGGGTCTGATAAGAACCTGACTGCAGGCGGCTCAATGCAAAATGCATTAACGTACTGTGTCATTACTTCATATTGGGCCCAGTAGGCCCTGCATCTGGAGAGGCAGAGAGGGGAAAAATAGAGTTAGAGCTTATGTCTTATTGCACCTGATATTCACCCTCCCCACCTCACAGTGGAAGACAATACTCTGACCTTTGACCCACGGGAGTGAGGGAGGAGTCAGACACTGAAACGTCTGAAAGAGAAATTGAAGGATTGTCGAGTAAACAAAGTCAAAGTGCACAAAACTGAACACAGTTCTCTACACAAGGCATATTTTGACCCCTTTGCAGATTGTAAAGTCGCACGCCATCAACGCAGAGAAACCACCGCACTTCCCTAAACACGGTTGACGAGGTTTTATTCGCCTTGAGGAATAAAGATGTCGGCTTTCTGAGTCAACAAACATGTTTTCATTTAGCGTTACTCACCAAATGCACCGAGTGAGTGTTCCCACTGTAAGCTGTTAACTGTTGAGTGCGTGTCTTTCTCATGAAACATTTTTGAGGAGTTTTTTATTTTTTATTTTGCATTGTTAACCCTTTGCTTGCCTGCAGTCTTCTTCACTACTACTTTACTGCATTATACTTGCAAACCCAAATAAAACACCTAATAAGAGTTTTGGATAAGTCTTCCAATTTTAAGAGAATAATGAGAAAAACAATGCATGACCATCGTAACCAGAATTTGCCTGATCCTAATAATTTTTCCATCTTTAATGTGAATGAGAGAGTGGCATCATTTTAACCATGAAAACTATTTCTCTTGTGTTAGAATAAATATATTACATTCTTGTTCTACCTTTGAATACTGTGTATGCTTGCTAAACTGTACAGGTCTTCCTGTCATTTCTCCATGTTTAAAAGTTGTTGGAGCAGTGTGTGCTCCTGTGAATTCTGCCGACAAAGACAAAGAGCAGCAGAAACACAAATATGTTCCCCATGAAATGACGTGGGTTCATCTTGGGTTTCTCATCTTGGGTGAGAGATAAAGTACACGGTGGACAGGTCCCCAGTCTGTCTCAGGGCCAACACAAAAAAACATTTACAGACAGACAACCATTCAAAAAAAAAAAAATCCCTCACCTCACTCAATAATGACAAAAGCTTCTAAAAAGAACACAGACATTACAGCTGGAGGGTCAAGTATGAGAATATCAGTATTTAGTCAGACCTAACATACACCTTTTGGGTAAAAAACGTGAATGAACAAATGCACGTCCTGGGAAACAGTCCTTTGGTATTTTTGTATTAATTTTAGCAGTTTGTTAAAGCTAATTTGTGCCCAATAAAAACTTTGTGCACTAAATGCCACTTGGATTCAGCACGCAGTACATAGTACAATGGCTACAATACATCATTAAACATCCACTTATGGCAAATTATTGCTCAGACTCTAATAATGTGCTGTATAATTTTCTTTTTTGTTCTCTGTCTTGCTCTCTCCGGCTGGTGACTTGACTCACATTGCCCTCTTAGATAGCACTTGCGTTTAAGCCTGCACTTTAGTTGACTCTGTTTCGAATGGCTGAGCAGCGTCTTGCCCTTGCTGAGTTCCACTCACTAGGAAATGCAAAATTCTGGGCTCAGTGCACAGGCCAAGGGGCTTAGAGGAAGCTCTGGGGAGCGGGGTTACTCTCAAGTAAGAATTGTGACTGAATGTAACAAGTCTGGATGAGGTCTCTGTGGGTTTGGGGAGAGAATCTGGCAAAGAAAGAAAAAGAGTCAAAGGAAAAAAAAGGTGAGAAGGGTTTTGTTGGGGGATCGAATATAATGGATTGGAAAAATATGTTGATTACACAGCATCAGACTTTACAATGCATCACGGCAGTGAGGCACAATGTGCAATTAACCAGGAGATGTGCAATATTCACCTGTTATATTTCTCCACTCTTACATATGTACATATGCAAATCACAAGATTCTTTATTTTGAATACTTTGTTTGCAGAGTTAATATGATTGTCTTTTATCTGGTTTAGGGTAAACAGAAGTGACATTGTTCTGTGTAGGTTCTTTGTTCTCTTTTCCTATTGCTGCTGAATCACAATCTTATCTTATCAGATATAACATTGTTTCATTTGTGCAATATTTTAAAAAAAAAGGACGTTTTGGTGATGAGACATAGTGAGCAACACAAGCAGGCTTATCTCTTAGATTTGAATGTGTTATTTAATGCTACATCTAATGGTCAATTAAGTTCAACATATTGAATCTTTAAAACTATTTAAAAAAAGCTTATGCATCAGGAACTGTTGCCATTTAATGTTCCAAAGGCAGAGTTTGTTTTTGCTTTCACTCAGACTTTCCCGGTGCAGCAACTTGTTGGACAAATCAACGCTCTCTAATTGTGGTAAGTAAGCGTTTTTTTATTTTTGATATGTCGAATTATTGTTGCTTTAGCATGGCACTATTTACACTTCCAAATATATTTTTGGAGGAAATGAAGTAGATACTTTAGTTTGAGGAAGTGTCTTCCGCCACACCATGATTCTGATGGTTATACGTTAAGAAAGCTAACTCAGGTAAATGTAGCTGCAGTGTTGAAGTGTTGAAGCTTGTTATTTTAATTGTTTGTAACATAATGCCGGTAATTTCAGAATCCCCATAGGAAACGTTACATTTGATGTGTTTACATTGTTACAATGACAAATTTATCCTAAAAATTAATAGGTGAAAAAAAAAATATGTGAAAATAATGAGGTAAAAGTTGAATAGATCATGTTTCATTTTGCTTTTTGGTTATCGCTACATCTTTTTAGTAAGTCACATGTTGAAAGAAATCTAATAAATTCATGATTTTCTGTATTGTTGTACATTTTTTTTAAATTAAATGACTTGAATACACCCCTGTGCAACATTATCAAAATCTTAGAAAAACACCATCTTATAATAAGACTATTATTTCTATTATAATTTTTTGTTTGTTTGTTTGTTTTTTAATCTTTGTTCTTGACCGAATGGTAATAACTGGCTGGAATATGTTTTTTTGCCAGATTGGTGCCCATATGGAGGTCATTTGTCTCCCTTTCATATCACGAACAGGATGACCCCACGTTTCTACTGTATGAGTGCGTTTACATAGACTTGAGGTTACCCATGTTTCCAGTCATGCGTCATGTAGATACGAGATCACCCACATGTCTTTCCTTTCTCTTCCCCTGCACTCACTCCCTCTGCTGCAACACAAACACACACACAGGCACACGCAGAGAGAAATGTCAGAAAGCTGCATTTTTCGTCATTGTACAGTTTACCAGGCTTCTAAAATAAGTCAGAGGTTTCTACTGTGCAAATATAGGCACAAAGACATCGGCATCCAGCTTCGGCATTGAATATCCATAGTTTGGGTTAGTATAACTGTCACATGATGTGTGACATGTTACAATACACCAACAGCAGTAGTTTAACCTCCAGTCGCTGGAGTGCTGTAGGTTTTAGCCTTTGTGGACCCAAATAAGACATGACAAACACTAGACTTCGGCAGACAGTAATTCATAACTGGATCAGTTTACTGTAGTATTAAAGTACATTTGCAGTTACAATTGGTGAATACGGGTGTCACTAAATCAGTCTATCCCAGGGCCAACACAGAGAAACATGGAAAGACAGACAAGCAATCACGCTGAAATTAACACTGACAGACAATTTAGAGTCAGCAAATAATCCAACATGTATGTGTTGTGACTGTGGCAGGAAACTGGAGGACCTGGAGGAAACCCACACAAGCACGAGGAGAACATGCAAACTCCACAACGCTGGACTTTCTTCTGGCTGGGAGGAGGCAGCACTAACCACTCCACCACTGTGCCGAAGTCATTGGCAACTTTTTCTCCATAAGGCCAGACCTCAATATTTTCCTGACTTGAACTAGGTTCTGTGCATAACAAAGCATAAAAATAAAGATTTTGTTTTCAATGATGTAGTCAGACAAACTGGATTTTCAATTGCAAGATCAGATACATTTGTCAAAAAAGAAACATATTGTCTGAAACCAAGCTTTGTTCTGTATTATACAAATTAGCGACTTGCTATATAACAGATGGTTGTTATGTTAACAAAAAATATCCAATTATGTAAATACATTCGGTATAAAGTAGATGCAGTTTTATGAAATAAAACACCTGTAGGTCTGTGGCTCACTTTTTAAATATATGCAATAGTCAGAATCCATAAAAAAAATTATTTAAACAGTAATTGGTTAATTTTAAATCACTCTGTAAACTTCCTGCATGCACAGTGCCGGTAAAATGAATGTGTATGTGGTGCCGTGAACTTTTGACAATCAGGTGACCTGAGGCTATCCTCTAATTGGCAGCTTCAGGTAACTTTCAAAGCCAGTGGTTTTAATATTGTTGGCCTCCTGTGATTGGACAGTTGTCTAGTCTGTCTCCGTCTGTGTCCCACCCCCCCGTAACTGCATGAGTTTGACTGTTGCTGCAGCTCAGTAGCTTGTTAGTGGTAAGGGGTTTACAGACCGTGGCAATGGTAGATAACAATGGAACTGCTGCACTCTGAAACCCATCATATTCAACCCCTGTATTATATTCAATGCAGTGGTTTGTTATTATCCTGAGAAAAAGTGCATTGTTTTGGGAACCTCCCAAACACACTGAGGTGAAATTAATTAAACTTTCAAAACTTTGACAGCTGTGTGACAAATAGCCGTTGCCTCGGTAAAGATGAAGCATCCGGCCATGATCCAGCAAGGCACTGAAGTCTAAAGTGAGGACCAGCTACGTGACACAATTTAGGAAACATCAGCAGGAAAGCTGTGTAATGGAAATGTTTTAATTCTAGTAGGTCTTTTAGTTTTATTTAGACAGATTTTTGTAGGCTTTTCCTACATAGTGGATCTACAGACCCACTAAAGTTGAAATAATCAGGGTATATTTTCACACACAGCATTTTGTTTTTGCAGAACGATTATCACAATGTAGTGAATACTTCCCTTAGAAATGGTGGAAACGTATTCCTGATCCCTTGTGACGCACAACGGTGAGTTTACCTATGATCTCTCAGCATTGTCAGAGTTGTCCCTAATGCAACACAGGAAAAAGAAAAGCTTCAATAGGTAAGTCCCCAGGTTGTAAAACTACAAAAATATGAGAAAAGAAAACTTGCAAAAGGACCATGATCCCAAACACAGTGCAGAAATCACATAAACAAGGAGAAAAAAAATGAAAACTGTGATCCGGTCTGTCCCCTGACTTGAATCCAACACAACACCTATGGCAGGGAGCCCCCAATGGTGGCCTGCAGGCATGTTGGCAAGTAGAACAAAACAGCAGCAAAGACCAGCTGGAAAGAATCATGTGTGAAGGAAACTACAGCTTCTCTCCACAGAGATGATCATCCCAGTCCAGAAGGACTGAACCCATCATCAAAAATAAAGACAAAAAAGACAATGATAACCAGGAAATATACACAAATAGTGGGAAATAAAAAAAGATTCTTATACTTTAAACTAAGTGAGCAAGTGGTTGTTCTTTAAATCTTTATTCTGTAGCCCGATACAACGTTTCCCCTTTACTTAAATTAATGTGTCATCTGCATACGTTAGATAATGTCTTATTTAGTCTATATGCAATTCTCCACTGGCAAATTATACATAGACAGATATTAATCCCCACTGTATGAGGATGAGAATTAAACTCCAACAGGCAGATGAATTATTCTGTTTTATATGTCATGTTTAGAATCTTAAAGAAGATGGTGCTTCAGTTCCTACATCAGCAGCATTGAATATGGACATACGGGGCAGAAAAATGAAAAGCAGCACTTGCACCTCCCTCCTCTACAGTACTGTGGTGTCCCCGAGCGAAGCTTGTACGCCCAACTGCTTTAGTGGACCTGCTCGATTGTGAATGTGTGTCTTTAACTGTGTAACCCGTGTAATGGAGAGGCTGCCTATCAGTTAAATTATTTTTAATAAAATATTGTTGTATGTTTTGTATGTTTTAATTTTTGCACTGTATATAACTACAGTTATTCTTCTTACATCTAGTCCTAAAGGCAAACCCAAAAAAATGCATCACTGAAAATTTTTGGTCGCTCGAAAATCCCTCCTCTTCTGAGATGCTCGATAAACACCAGCCATGAGCAGAATAAAAGCATGTGGGTGGATTTCATCCCACTGCGAACACATATTCCCTCCTCTGGATCCTTGTTTGCCACAAATAAATGGCTACCAACATTTGGGACCTTCTCTCTTCTCTTGTTGCTCGGCACGAATGAAGACAAACGCAGCATGACGTGCACTGTAGCAGCTCTTAAAGCTCTCAGCCCTGTGATCACGTTTACCGCCCTTAGACGGAGGATCAGAGCGCTGCTTTGCTGCTTGTGTAAGGCTGGTTTGATGTTGCATATCATACGCACTCGAACAGCTTCGCTCAACCCCACCCCCCAACCCCACCACCATACATCACAGCCATGGGGCATTTACTGTGAAACATGAACACATGGACGAGTGTGTTGAGTTTAGTTAGGAGAGCGATTGTCTTGTGTGTCGGGTGATGGATGTACACTGTGAGGAATGATTCCGAACAGCAGGGATGAGCAGGGCCTTCAGAGCGGCTTCGAGGTAGTTTTGCTTTCGCTTCCTCATCTGGCTGTGTTTTCGACTGTAGGTGGATACTGCAAATCTATACAAGCACTTCCGTTGTAAAAGTTTTTCACTTGCTTTCATGGACAATAGTAGGTAGCAAAAATAGGCTGAAGAATAAGGGGGTGTTATCTTCAACATTTCAGGTTTTGAGGAAATGTTTCTGTTTCTCTGAAATGTTACAGGAAAGCAAGTCAAAGCCCTTAAAGGTTAGAAGTATTTGGACATATTCATCACAAACATAAATGTAACACGTTGCTTTGACTAATTCAACTCCAGTAACTCTCTTGTTTGTTTTAACTGTCACATATTTGTCATAATTCATTGTGTTTTAGCAACACAATTTCAGATTTTTACAAGCCTTACTTTACTAGTTTTGGAATCTTTACAGAATTTTTACTAATTGATTGAGTTTATTATGGTCAGAGCAAATCCGCAATTATTCATTCGATCTTCACTGCAGTGTCGCCTTTAACATTTATCTGTTCTTTACCCAACATGGATTTTTCCCAATTTAATTTCTTTTGAAGAATGAATTGTAATTTAGCTTTTTGAGAAACATTGAATAAGTCATGTCAAAATGAAACAAACTTCTACAAAATAATTAGAAATTATTATATACTGTAACAATTTTAAGCTTTTAATGTTTTTGTTAAGTTTTTAATAGATATATAAAAATGTCTCATTCAGCTTTGAACATCTGCAGTTTCTTTTTTGTAAAACTGTTTAACCTTTGTCCTATCCTGCACAAAGATTAAGAGTGAAGTAAATGGTCTGCAATTATTAAGCGCTTTTCTACCTGTTGGTACTCAAAGCACTTTTTATTTACCCATTCACACACACAACGATGGAGGAGCTGTTATGCAGCTGGCGAACACTCAACAGGAGCAACTAAGTGGCGGTTTAGTGTCTTGCTCAAGGACGATTCGACATGTGACCGGAGGAGCTGGAGATCCAACCAACAACTGCCTGGTTAGTGGACGACCGCGCTACCTACTGCGCCACAGTCGCCCCACACAATGTTCTGCTGAAAAACAACCTTCTCCAAAATATCAGTTTTATTGCAAAATGTGTTGGATTTTTATAGAATTTCTCCATGTTTGCTAGGTTACTTTTTCCCTCTAATAGCCTTCCAGGACCTGCTGCACAAAAGCATCCACACATGGTGCTGCCAACATTATGCCTCACGGAGGGGATGGTGTGTTTGGCTTCCGCCAAACACTGTACATTATTCCAAACACACAGAATCTAGTCTGATGACCAAAAAATTATTTTTGTCTCATTAGTCCCCACAACCTGTTTCCTGTTGACTTCAGAGTCTTTACATCTTCTGACAAACTCTAGCTGAGATAGAAAATATTAAAATATGTCTCAGCTTCTTCCTAAAAACTTCCTCCAGATAATGTGATTATGACTGTTTCCTGTGATTTCTTTGCAAGAAGAAGATGGATATTTTAAAAAGGCAAGGCAGAAGGAGGTTTAATATTAAATACTGGAAGTTTTATTTTAAGGATTTTTATTAGCTTAATTTATTGATTTTAATTATTGATTCAAGATTAATATCAAGGCGTCTCTTGACCATGAGTAGGTGTGACCTGATGTCTGTTTTTGTCTTTCTTATACTGTAATTCAGGGTAAATTAAACTACTTGTCATGCAATTTCTACTTTCCAGGCTGATTTTAAGATTTGCTGGGGCTTTTTCATTCATACTCTTTTTGGACAATGCAGTTGTCAGTCATGTCCAAATGGACTGGTTGGAAAAAAAAGGCAGGATTATTTAGCATTTGGAGAAAAGGTTTTACTTCTTCTATTTTCAAAATATAAATCACAGCCTATACAGGAGATCACAAGCAATCTTGAGTTGGAAAAGGCTGGCGACCTCTCGGTTAGATTATCTTGTCAAGTCTACAATAGGTTTGTTGTAATGGTCTTGTGCAGATGTGTGTCATGTCTTGGTTCTCACCTGCTTACGTCTGTGTGTTTCCTAGACCTCTGCTTCGAAAGGTCCAATCTACTGATGCCACATTTTTGGATTGAGACAGTTGGCTGTTTTTCTCTCGAGTGTGTTTCAGGTATCATTTTTTTATTTTTACAAAATTTACAAAAAGGTAGTGAGATCAGGGGAAGCATTTTCTTTGTAATTGTTAAATAAAAATGATAAAAGAAAATGCGCATTTCTTGATTCTATGGATGAGACAAGTGTAGTGGGTTGATCAGAGATTTGGTATTTGAAATTCTAATAATGACACACTGAACTTGAAGCTGTAAATATGATCAAATGTTTATTCACAAGCCCGATAATTATATCGAACTCCTGGATGAATTATCGTGTTCTTTTGCTTTATAAATATTTTGCACAAGGTTAAACAGCCACAGCCTTTTCAAACTTTCATCATTTCCTCCAGGCCATTTCTGACCTGCACCAGTAAGTCCATCACAGCCGGACCTGCCCTTGATTGGCTCCCCTTTTTTTTTCAAATTTAGACCATATTGCAGTTTTGAACAGAGTCTTCTGTCAGGTGTTAACAGTGAAAGCATTCTGACTGTAAAACTTGTCTTAGAAAGGAACTCAAATGGAGCCACAAATTACTAAATTAATAATCTGTGTTATTTCAAAATGAGTCTTAAATACCATGTCTTATTCTGTAAAATTAAAAGGCCATAACAACAGTACAATGGGCAGGACGCAGGTCACCTCACCTTCTTCTCCAATTAATTCATTATAAGACAAACATCTCGCTCTCCTTAAGGTTCTCGTCTCAATACACAACACGCTTCTCTTCCTAGTCTTTCTTCTCACAGCAAGGTTTTCTTCAGATGAAGCAACTGTAAAACCAAGGTACCGTACAGACAAACACTGTTACACTTTCAACCTCAAAGCACATAAACTGTGCCAACACATTGATACAACTGTAAAAATTGCGGTGGACAAATGCTGGCGCCAACTCACGCCTATTAGAGTTAGAGTCAATGAAGAGCATGTAGTGTAGGACACACAACTCTGCTCTGCCAGGAAACAGCGTCTGGTTGTCCCCACACCAAACAGCAAAAGATTCCAAGCAAAGCGCTTCTATACAACTTAATATCTGAAGTCCTGTTTGGTTAATTGGCAACTTTAAATCAGCCTTACCTGTGAATGTGTGTGAATGGTTGTCTGTCTGTCCATGTTGGCCCTGAGATATGACCTGTCCACTCCTCACCCAATGACAGATTTAGTGACACCCATGGTTACCCGTTGTAACTGCAAATGTGCTTTAATACCACAGCAAACTCATTAAAAAGCTACTTAGTCAGAAATATGGCTGACAAATAGCTGGTATCTGTTTACAGTGCATCCAAGCAAACTCAATTTGTGTTAATACAGAAACTCGACTAACAATTTATATGCTAATTACAACAAGAATCTGACTTGGACTTTGGTTACCATGCTGAGAAGATGAAGGTTTGCAGCCTGTAGTCTGCAAGTCTTCAAACACATTGTCTCCTTGGAAAGTGTCGCATCAGCATCAGTGTGTGTGTGTGTGTGTGTGTTTACACTGAAGCTGTTCAGGTGCAGTCCTGTGTGTTTAAGAAGTGCTCACCTCCCAGTCCCTGTGCTTATCTGCACAAAACACAGGAAAACTTTAAAGTGAAAATCAGTTTTGGGATCTGGTTACGTGCATTGAAACTGCTGCCTCCTTCTGATGGGTGGTGGAGCACAAGTGTCAGTATACATGAGTTTCTATTCCAATTCTTATGAAATTGTTAGACTGGAAATGAGGCTTGCTGATGTATGTGACTGCAAACAAAAACTGCAAATTGAATATAATTCCTCTACACATAATAAAGATATGTTGACCAGCAGAAAAAGTAAAAACATCTTTATAGAGAAAGCTCATCACACTTTGTTGTGGTTGTGTTTAGACTCTCTCAGTACTCTGGTTAAGTTGAGAAAAAGCTTGTGGTTTAGCTTAACAGAAAAAATAACACTTTACCCACCACTTTCTAAAACTTTAACCAAAACTACAATCTTCCTCTAATCTTACGCAAAATAGTTTTGTTGCTTGAACTTGATATGTTTGTTAATAATACTTCCCATGAAACCAAAGTACAGACAGGGATAAGACGAGCATGAGAAAAACTGCAGTTCCACTGGTCGTAAGAATACACGAAAAAGTTTTGCTGCAGAGTCCGACTCCAGTAAGACTCAACCCCAGCACACTGCTCCAGTAGGAAGCTTTAAACCCTTGGGGATGTTGGTGGGTGCCTATGGGATGAATGAATGGGGAAAAGCATCACTGGTAAATAAAAAGAGACACAGTGGAAGAGCTGAAGGAAATGGATTATGGAACTGGGAAGAAGCTGGATCAGAGAGGCCTGAACGAATCGGGCTCAGTCTCATTGTTGATCTGCAGAGTCAGAGGGGTGTTGCAAGGTTCACTGAGGCCACTGATAGATTTAACCATTCTGGGCCACCTGTCTGAACGCAACACCAGCTGAAGGGGCATGTTTTCATCCGTTTCTGACCCGTTTTAGTAAGTCGATTACTCATTTCCCCTGCTATAACCATAATTAGTTTCTCCAAACATTAGTATTTAATATGATATAGTGCAAAGTTTCTGTTCTAGCAGCAAAGTGATGTGTTATTTTGCTTCAGTTGCAATGATATTTACAGTACATACTTTACTTAAAGGCAAAAAAGCAGTTAAGTTTAAGATTTTGTTCATGCTAAGGTTATTGATTATCTGTCTAAATCCTGTCCACTGTCCTGATAGAAAACCTTCACACTATCATCATGTCTTGGTGTAGACGAAGAAAAAATAGTCAAATACAGATTTTTTTTTTTACATAAAATGTGGTCAGAAAAAATCCTTAATAGATCTCAAACACAAAATGAATCATATTACAATCAGACATAAGAATAGCCACAGTATGTTCTGTATTGTGTCCTGAATATGGATAAAACAAGATAGTACAACAGAAGGACTAGTATGCATATTAAATGACTGACAGATGTCGATGCATGTTGCAGAACAGAAGTTGATTTTAGTTAGATTTGAAATAAAGTATTTTAAAATTATCATAGCTGTCATAAATTATTCTAATGAAAAACTCAGACCCTGAGGCGTGCCAGTGGACATCTTGCCTAGGGCACCAAAATGTCCAGAAATGGCCCTGAGCACATTGCTGTGTAGCATTTTCGATCACATAAATTTCCAACTGAATTTCCCGCGATTGCTGCAAACTATACAATCCAGTTCCTTCTATGATTTATTTATTTTTTTATACATTTACATTTGATCATTTAGCTTAAATTTCTTAAGTAATTTTTCTTCTCAGTTCCCAAAAGCTTGGAGTGTTAAGACATGGTGCACCCGAGTGGAAACCTACGAAGACCCTGAGAGCTCAACACTGCAATTTGAGAAAACACATGCAAATAGACAAAACACAAGCAAAAATTACAAAACGGCACCAATGCCCTGCAAAAAGCCACAGCATGTCCAATCGAGAAAAGTGGCTCTGTGTCGTGTTGTGGCTTTTGCAGCGCATTTTTTTATTTGGTTGTGTTGTGGCTTTTTGTAGTGCTTTTCTCAAAGTGATGGTGTTGTCAATTTGGTGAAGTTGTTGTCATATATTTGCTTGCATTGTCTCAAATTGCAGGGCTTTGAGCTCTCAGGGCCACCATAGTCCAAAATGTTTTGAAACATGTTGCTGCCGTTTGTGAATTTCAACATTTGTTTTGTCGTATTTCCAACTTTTCTGCAGATAGAGTTTGGCTTCATGTACAGACATACCAAGCATTCAATAAACAATCATACACAGTGTCAAACATCGCAGCTTCTGTAAGAATAATTCTGATATTCCCAGAGCATCTTCTGAATAATTGCAAACAACTAGAAAAGTAAAACTACAAAAACCAACACACAACACACTGATGGCGCTACTGCTGGGCTGGATTTGACAAACACTGCTGACCAGTTCTGTAAAAACTAAGACGTACACATCCAAAACACGAAAAGAACAATGCTTGTTTGTGTTATCATCTCTTTGTCTTGCAAAGGGAACAAAAAATGTCAGGCCACATATTCCTCAAAGAGAAACAAACTGAATAATTATAGCAGCGCTGGGAACGGCGGGGGGCCAGGTTTGGTCTTTACCCCCCGAAACAAAACAACAACACAGAGATCAGTGGCTTTGCTGATGAGGCAGCACAAGGTACAAACGCTGCAGTGGGCTACTGTGCTGCTCTGCTGATTGAAACCTAGTGTTTGAACGCACATTTTATTAGGCTGTGGAAATCTGGATTTTAATGCTACTGTCTAATCTCATAACTTCACAGGGCGCATGAGAGGAAGGTTGGGCTATATGGAGGTCAGCCTTCAACATGCCGCTGTAATCATTATGGAACCCAATAACCGTCTGATAAGACAAACGGGATTTTGATCTCTTCTTCATCTTATCTGCTCTGGCACTGAAGTGTTGGCATTCTGTTTGAAGTGTGAACAGCAAGTCTTGCAGTGGAGTTATTGTTGCCACTGATATCGTCAAATAGCCCTGGAGAAGGCGTTCATTAGCGGAGGCCTGAAATCACCGAAGCACGCGGGCACATTGTATCTGTAAGCATGTTGTGGGTAGATAGCACTCTGAGATCAGGCTGCTATCTCAAGCTCCACGGGCCACTCCAGAACGATGATAATCAAACATTTAATCAACCGGGTCTCTTGAAGATGTGAGATTAAATGATCCAGATAAGTGCACAAGCATTGTGGGAACTGGAGAGCAGACAGAAAGAGGATGAGCAGCTGTGCCTGAAGGTGCAATTCTGTGAGAAAAGCTGTCTGGGCAAGTTGAGTTGGCCCTGAATGTGCATCCTGAAACATATATTTCTACAGTATATGTGTGAAAATGGTGACCATTATGGAAACAGTTGGCGATTTAGTCTTAAAAAGTTGTTCCACAGAATTATTAGTATTGTAGTTACAAAAATGTATAGACTATTGAAAGTCCCGCCTCTTCTTTGGTCTGCACTTATTTAGTGCTTTTCTACCTGCTGGTACTCAAAGCGCTTTACACTGCTTCTTAGTTACCCATTAGCACTCACACACACACTCATACACCAATGGGGCAACTGGCCCACGCTCACTGGGAGCAGCTAAGTGTGGGGTTCAGTCCCTTGCTCAAGGACACTTTGAAATGTGACCAGAGGAGCCAGGGATCAAACCAGCAACTGTAGGTTGTCTCGCCCACAGTCACCCCTGTACAGTAATTGTATGCAGTATTTTAGAATATGTTATCTGACAATTGTTCCCAAGGTAACAAGAGTTATAACCTTTAAACTTCTACTCTGCAGGTTTTGGTTCTGGCTGCTTTTAGTGAGTTTTGTTGTGAGTTCTTGTTAGCAGTTGTAGAAACACAAAATATGAGCTAAACAAAAGTAAAAATAGTAAACTTGCATTTACCAAATGGACCCAAACACAACTCTAAATGAATGTGAACGTTATAAATTATTTCCACTGCACCTAGTGGCTAAAAGTCAAAGGGTTAAACTTAAATCTGTTCATTTCAACTTTATTTATATAAAGCTACTTCAAAACAAAGTCATCTCAAGGCACTTTACATAATAAAGGCACGAATACACAGATATGTAGAGAAAACCCAACAATTCCCCCTTGAGCAAGCCCTAGGCAACAGTAGAGAGGAAAAACTCTAAACTAAAGAAATTACTTTTAATGCAGAGAGAACATGACACTTTTTCATTCTAAAACTTTCAGCACATTGGCCAGTTCCAAATGAAAAACAACCACCCATTATGCATTTCGAGCGGCACAGTGGTCGAGTGGTTAGTTTTGCGTCCTCACAGCTAATGTGGAATGTTCCTGGTCCGACTTCTTTCTTTCTGGAGTTGGCATTGAATTCCTGCCTTATGATGAACACCATTGTATGGTAGCAGTGGTCGCACCTGCATATTTTCTCTTTTCAGACGATACTCTGCAGACCCCAGTGATGGCTGTGCTCTGATTAATTCTCTTTTGTTGTAATTAGATCATGACTAATACCTGAAGGGCTTTGCAGAGCGCTGTGAAATGCGAACAGGATGGTAAAAAAGACACAATCTTTGCCTAAACCAAACCAAGATGTTTCCTGCATAAGCCTAACCGCATGGTTTGGGGCCTAAACATAACAAAGGTTTTAGCTTCTTGCTTTTTATTATTATTGTTGTTAATGAGAGCAGTGTTTGGATGCACAATACAGCATCGTAATAATAAGCTATTGTCCATTTGTAGATTCTGAATTATAATTATGGACTCATACAAATTAATTACAGACCAAATAAATGGTGAGATAACTTCCCAGATGGTTGGTTTTGGTATTCATTAACTTTTCTACAAACAGTTTCTTCAACAATGGTATATTTCATAGTTACTCTGCTTGAATTACAGCTTGATTTCGTGTTTGACTCCAGCATGATGTCCACACTCTCATTTTGACATGTGATAATTAATGGAGTTTGGATTTAATTACATATTTGATGTACTTTTTGTTATTTTGGGAGACAATTGGAAGTGTTGGCCCTAACCTTTACAGTATGAATCAATGAGACACAATATTAGCACTTTTAGTAATAATAATAAAAGTCTACAATAATAATGTGACTGAGGATAAGGACAGCATGGCCACTTTTGCAGTTACACAGCCCCATGCACAGCAAAATGTATTAGGCTGTGTAAAAGTGACATTTCAAATCTTATACTCAAGTAAAAATACTAAACAGATATTCAACATTTTACTTACAAAAAAAAATTAAAAGTATTCCCCTAAGAAAACAATGGATTGTATACAATATTGACTATAGTAAATATTATAACGGATTTCCACACCTCGGGAATGAGAATGGACTTGTGGATTGTGATCAAAGCTTTGCTCATTTGAGTGACTTTGATTATTTGAAATATTTAAGGGGTTCTTATGCACAAATATACCATCTGTAATATAAAAGAATAAACGAATGAAGTTCTGGGAGTGAAGTCTCTGATTATTCACGTCCACATATTTTACAACTGTATTTCAGATGGCATGTCAAAAGGTGATATAACTGTTGCAGGAGCAGGAACAATACCTGGTGTAGAAATTAACACCAAGCAGTTAATTATGGCATCATGTTGCCGAGTTACTTTGCAGGTGATAAAAAGGGATATGAATGTCTGACAGGGAGTTTTTCTGCTCTCATTCATGTATCCTACTGAACCATCTGCGCTGATGGTTTGTTCACACATATCTACACAAATAGGTTGGCAGTATCTGTGACTGTGGGGGTAATGGGAATGTAGTGGCCACTTTATTAGGTACAACTTGTCAGTACCCAGTTGAACCTCCCTGTGTCTTCAGAAATGTTTTTATCACATATATTCAAGAAGGTGCTGGAAACATTCCTTAGAGATTCTGGCTCAAAGTGACATGATAGCATCACACCGTTGCGTCAGATGTCCTCTTCTGACTCCGAGCTTTTATGTTGTTTAAGCCATATTCTGACCCTAACATCATACAGTACATCTGCATACTTTCTCTTATCAGACGATTCTCTGCAGACCCTAGTGATGGCTGTGGCTAAAATCGCAGTGGATCCGCATTTTCTGAATTCATCCTGCACCAACAACATTTCCACATTCAAAGAAACTTAAATCATTTATCTTTTCTATTCTGACACAGTGTTTGTTAAAAATTCCTTCATGTGGTGCAGCTTCAGTTTTTCACTGAACTAGTTCAATATTTTCCCCTGTAATGTAGCTGGGCTCCTTTTGAATCTCCTGTTTTTCTGATGATGGCACTCGGCTGCTCTCACTTGTACACAACTAGCATATCACACTGTGAAGTGGTTGTGAATGGAAAATTGTTTAGAAATATTTCAAAATGATCTTGCTGATCTCAAGACTCTTTCCCTTATTAAAAAAATGGATTGTGCCTTTTTCATCCACAGTATGAACGCATGGACATGCATCCAGGGAACAATTTCAGTGCTTTACTTTCTGATCATGATTCATGAGGATTGGTAATGGTACGTTTTTTCTATTTCCTAAAGTCAATTAACAATGCATTTGTCTTGCTAACTTTGGGTTTCAGGCAGTTATCACAACATCAGCTGACAAATCTGTCGGGTCCCTGGTTGGTGCAGCCACTCAGAAGCAGTCTGGGTCAGGACTGACATTTTGTTAATGGTCCAAATTAAACTGCTTTCCAGTCCGGATTCAGACTCAGCTGTCCATCTATTGAGTATGTGCAGAGAAAAAAGGGAGCATTTGGCTTGGTGCAGTGGTTTGCCCTGCCGAAGCAAACACAACACAATCATTGTCATGCACGGATGGCACCACACAGGAATATAAATCCAGATTGTGATTTAGGAGCAATGAATCATGTCCAGTTCGTTTGAAAACAACAAAGACGGGATCAATTCTCGCCCCCCTGCATGCATCTCAACACTGATTCTTTAAAATCAGTTGAAATTAATATGGTTTTCACAAATGTCATTGCGTCTAAAACACGAGCAAACAACTAGAGGAAGCTGCACTCACATGTGATGACAAATCGTGTTGCCTCCCTTCTGCCCCTTTGTGTTTTCCTCGGTATGAAGCACCACAAACAGGCTGTTAGACAATAGCTGGGAAAAGTTTCCTTCCATCACTTCACAGGATTTCTGTCTTTTCTATGTGTCTGGGCCCCGTTTCCTCAGAACTGCCTCGAGGCTGAACTTATCTTAGCCTCTAAAAAGGCTCAGATGTTACTAACAAGGTCCTTGGCTATTTGGAAAGAGTGCAGACTGTAAAACTGGTTTGATATTGTTGAACAAAGCACTTTGAAACACTAAGCAGCTAAAAGCTCTGCACTGTTTTATGTACGACCTCTATTTCCATTAAAGTTGGGACGCTGTGAAAAAATGTAAATAAAAAAGTAGTTTACATTCACACTTTTCTGGAAATAGTTTAAATGCACCGTGATTTAATGAAACGGTGGAGCTCTTATTTTAGAATAACAATTATCCTGTCAGAGATGTGCAGATGATTTACTTTTAGTCAGGATTTAGCATCATGACTTTGTTGGCCAGACATAAACCACAGTGAACGTGGACACAGTTATATATGGGCTGAAACACCCACAGCTGTAAATTGGATCACGGTGCAATAAGCGATTAAACCTTCAGTCTGGAGCAATAGTGCAATCACCCTCATTACCAGTCAACCACAGCTTGGCATCTCCATCTTCCCCCCTTTTTTTTTTTAGCTTTACTTTGCTTCCTCTTCACCACAATATTGCCTTTGTGCGAGGGGTGCAATTAGGAGGTGAGGTATTAGTGGACATCTGAGGGCTAGATAAAATGATTTTAATTAAGATGTTTGTTTCGAGTTTCGATTAGCAGATCTGGTTAATTAAAGTCAAGGTTATTTTAAGAAGCTAATTAAATCTTATTTCGACAGAGAGAACATATTTGAAGGCCAACAACAATTGCCAATATCTTTATTTACAAGTTGCATTGTTTAGTTTATTATAATGACATTTGGAAGTTCACAAAGTAATCCCAACACAAACAAGAGGATAAGGCTAACGACAAAGAACAAAACAAAGGTTTACATGTGCAAACAGACATGTTTTTAATTCTGTAGTTTTAGAAAATGTGATATGTAATGCAATTAACAATGGACAGATAAACAACTGGAAAATGGAAAGGATTAAAAATAAAAGCACATTCAGAAGACACCCTTCGTTTTGTATCCTTTTTTTAAATGGCTATGATTCTCACTGAAGGTGAGGTTATAACATATGAAGTGTTTTATTATTTGCAAGCATAAAATGCAGTGCCCTGGAATTTAGTGCGGTACCAAATTATTTATGGACACATCACAGGATTTCTGTCTTTGAATCAAGGTCAATCGAGTTTCAAAAATAAAAGTCCACATGCTGAGGTTTTTTTGAGTTTGTGTATGTGTTTACAAACTTGTGTTTTCAAACTTACAAGGTTTTTCATATTTTGTAAAGGGAAATGTTCTATATTCAGAGGAGAGTGGAACCTTTACAGCAATAAACATAGCTTCCACACTTATAACTACACGGTGGTTTTCATGTTGTCGTGACAGGGATCAGCATGTAAACCATTGTGCATTGTGTGTTCAATTGTGGGTAGAACTAATCTTTTGTTTGCTTTACAGTTTTAGAACTGGATGTGCGAAAGATGTGATACTGTTAATAAAATGAATAATATAGCTCAATCCAGAGGATTTCTACATTTACTTCATAAATAAGGTTTCTGCAAAAATATAAAGTGCTTAGGTTTTCAATTTCAACCATGCTGAGATTCAAGGAGCAAACCAATTCAAAAACCTGTTTTGACAATTTACTAAAAAAAAAAAAAAAAAAACATTGCACACAGGCATTTCCTCTGCATTGGTTTGCTTTTTCTACTTTTAGGACTTGATTCAGACTCAAAATGTTTGTGTGTTGAGTCTTTATATATAAATTATTATTATATATTAATGATTACCATCGATTCTGTTAACTGAAAGCTAGTTGTGCAAGATGTGGGGCAAGTTGGAGGAGGAACAGCAGCTCGGGGGATAGGCCAAGGTGACTAGTCAAGCTTACAGTAAACTTGGGTATGAATAAACATCATAATATGACTATAAGAGGTAACAAAAAGTTGACAATTGGATGCATTCCTGCAAAAGCTTGCATCTCATTGTGTTCCTTTGCAAATTTCCTCAATGTCTCTTCCAACGCAGCCCTCTTTATGTCTGATGGCTTAATTTTTTTTTTTTTTTTTTTGATCAAATAAGAATATCACCATAATTCTCAACCCACTGTAAACAATTCAAAGCAATGTTGCTTATCTCTGATGTGGTCCTTTTTCTCCTAAGGTGTCCACTGGACTCAGGACAAATAACCCTGTTAGTCATTCATAGAAATTACACATGCACACACACACAAACACACACTTTGAAGTCAAGCATGTGCAGTGAACTGGTCATGGCTGGATTATTTTACAGACACTAAACATGAGTACAGAGGGAACTAAAGGCTGCAGAAGAGTGGAAAAGCATAAAGTGGTTAATTATGAATGTGTCCTTCCAATCAAGTGTTTAGGAGCATTCCAAGGTGTCACCCTGTGATGAAGTGGCCTAAATCCTGTTGGGTGTACGAAATGTCTAAGACAAACTCTTAAGATTGTTAATCAGTGTAAATGACTGTTGGAATAATTGGATGTTTTCTATTAGTTCCTTTGTGATGGATTTCGAATATGAAAACGAGCTAAAGCCCGGCATACCCCAAATGAACAGGTTTTATGCTGCCATTCAGTTGTGGAGAGATTAATGCTATAATAATATCAAATGTAAGCAGCACGCAACGCAGCAACACATCAGGCCGTCATGAATAAACCAGAGAGAGACTGTGGAAGAGACTGGAATTCAGCTGCAGTGCGACCATCCATAAAACATAGCCTGTAGAGACACTGGCATGGGCTTTATGAAATCTTTCTTTTCTGCCCCGCGTTTAATGGAGCTCCAACACACTAATTTGAGCCAAATAGGAAGAACAGAAGCAAGAACATTAAAGCAAATGGCAATTCCCAAAGGAGCAGCCTCTGGGAATTGCACAGCCTTCCCACTTAAAGGCAATGCTCCCCCATTTAGCATTTGCCACCGTGCCCTGTTCATGGCAATGATGTATGCGGCCCACATTAGAAATTATGGCTTTTGCAGTCAGCGGCCCACTTTGTGCAGAAAAGAATGTTCACATGAATACTTCAATTAGAAAAAGAACGAGAGAAAGAACACAAGTTTCTTCCAACAGATCAAGGTTGACAACTGCGGGCGGCTGGTACACAGTAACTCAACAGCATGTTTGCTTACAGTCTAGCCTTAGCATACGAAGCGGCGGGAGAAAAATAGATCTGTTTAGCACATGACAGCTTCCATCAATCAGGTGTGAGCCCCGCGAGGGGAGACGCTGGCATGATCAAACAGGCGTTCACTCTGTCACCTCCACACTGAGCCACACTTGACTCTTCCAGGCACCTCAACATCTGACTGAAGAACGCAACACACACACACACACACACACACACACACACACACACAGTCTAACCATTTATAGGAGGTTTGAGATTTATTCCTGAGAAACTCCAAGGAGGAACTCTGAGGGACACTTCGGCTGCAGCTCCTCAGGCCTTTTGCTTTATACCACTACTGGTGTTTGAAATGGACGTACAGATGAATGACTGGATTTCTCTGATACTGAAGAGGATTAAAAATGTGATTAATTGCAGAACACTTCAAAAGTGCCCTTTTTCTACTAATTTTAAATGAGTTGATACTTCATGTCTGTTCATGTTTAATTAAGTTCTATATTTAAGATGTACTATCCCCATATTATTTGGCATTTTATTGAACGTCTACTGAATGTCAGGGTGGCTGTGGCTCTGGATATAAAGTGGGTTTCCTACTAATTACAGGATGTTTTTGATTTCCAGCTTTTCCTGTCTGAATTCTGAAGTGTCCTTGGTTTGTAAATGGATGAATAAGAGGCCAAATTGCAAAGCACTTTGTACGTCAAGGTACAAAAGTGCAGTCCATTACCTTAAAGTTAGAATGCAGTACGGTTCAAAAGTCATCGGCCAATATTAGATTAGTTGTTTTAGCAATGCTATGATGACCACATATATTTAGTTTACTGTCTCCGTACTTGATTGCAACTAAAAAAATATAGGGAATATGTCCACAGCAGTGGCGCTCTTCTATTCTGAAAAAGTGGTTTCTTCTTAACTTTGTATTCAGACATTCAGAAGCTGCCAGCCGCTGAGTCAGATCCTTGTTAGACCTTATGTCTCTCAAAGAAAAAACTCTGAGAAACTTATCAAATTCTGACAGTTTTTAACACTCTATAAATATTTTCTAGTGGTATTTTCTCATTCATCCATTTACAAGGACATTTCAGACTTCAAATAGGTAAAGCTGTGAAAAAAATATTGTAACTGGTAAAAACTCACTCCATCTCCTAAATTACAACCACCATGACATATGAACAAAACAAACCACAGTATTGCAGCACCTAATATCACGTGATGCTGATCCTATTAACATGGAGTGCATGTACCCACAGAACCATAATTATTCTGCTGATATTGAATGTGATAATGACCACTGAATGATGTGATGGCATCTGAAGCGGTACCAAGTCATGGCCTGACCATTGACACACACAAACACTTGTCTCTCTATACTTGTGAGGACACTCCTTGACATAACGCAGTCTCTAGCCCCTTACCCTAACCATCACAACTGAACTCCTAACCCTAACCCTTGGCCCTCCAGGCTTGAAACTTCATTCACTGGACAGCTGGGAGACTATACTCGCACAGCTTTTTGGGTAAGGACCATTACTCGATGACATAATGTTCTCTTGAGTGTACGGGAAGTTCAGTCAGGTTCTAGGGGAACATAAGTCTATCATGGACTGGGAAGGGGCCTCACATTCATCCCAGTTCCACATACATTTGACCTCGGGCCAGTATGGAGGGATCTTTACATGTACCATAGGCGAATAACACTCCTCCTCACACTAACTCAACCAGTTGGGTAAATCTACTAGAAGCCTCATTCACAAAGATAGACATTCGTTGGCGCGTTATGAGCCCACCACCGAACAGCTCGATACATTATCTTATGAAGAGGAGAACTACCATACAGCTTCATACGAGACATCTGCAGATTGTCATCAAACCCGCAGACATGGGGTCCAGAATTGTCATCATGGACTCACAGCACTACGCCCTAGAGGCAAAGAGGAAATTTTCAAACCAGAAGCATTATAAGCAGATCTCTAGCAGCAGGCAAGATGACACATTAAGGGGAAGTGAGAAAGATGGTGGACGCGTTTTATTTCAAAAAATACATTACAGCTAAATTCTGAGATTTTTTATATACACTCAAAGCTTATACACTAACATTAACACTGAGAGCAGTGTAAACGCTTAAACACGCTATCCAGATACATCAAGACCCGACGTGGAAATTCTCAAGTGGCTGAAAATTTGTCTGACTTAGAATGACTTTGTGTGACAATAGACCTTTTATACAAAAAAACAGAAGTACGTAGCAAACGCGTGACGCTCTTTCTTTTTAACACTGCACAAGGCAGTGACACAGGAACAATAGATTGCAGGAGTGTTTTCATCTTCTCTGAGGAGGAATACAATTACTGCATTTGTACAGTTACCAGGACAAAAGGATCATAAAGTAGGACATTTAGCCAGGTTGCCGTATTTTAAAAGCATGTCTGAATATTTTCATGTGACTTTATAAATTTAATGACTCTGTACAGATTCTAAGCACTTAAATTGTTCATCTCTCTGTCTCTGTTCAATGGAATTTTGCAGAAAAAGTTCTTTTTATCAGATAAGTTCCATAGTCATCATATCTTACTTGTTTCCCAGTAAAAAACTGTGTTCCAGTGTCCAAATATCAAAACTATCTCCAGATAAGTTTTGTAGTTTAAGTTTTTGTCGGAACGTAAAAGAAGAAGGAAAAGCTGTGTGGGATTCATCAGTGTTGACACAGAAGAGGAATTAAGACGTAACAGAGCAAGACACAGGTTTGTTCTTTTGATGTATTCATAGTCTAATTTTAAATTTTATTTCTCCACTGGACCCCATACCCCAAAATATACACAGATTTTAAGCCAAACACCTTCTTCATTTCCAAGGCAAACAGTGTTTTTGTGGAAAGGACAGTCACCTTTTGTTGCAGTGACAGCACTTTTTGGAATAAATAGTGGAAAACTGGATCGTTAGCATGGCTGAACAAGCATAAATTCACTTTCCATCAAGAGAAATCGTGAGAAGAAGAAGGAGAATAATGGCTTGGAGGAAGCCAGCATTCTAAACAGAAAAACAGTAGCTTTCTGGCCAAACAGAGAGAGAATAACCGCTTTCCTTTTTAAAGCTGGAGCTCTCAAAGAGCAAGAAGCAATGGAGGTGTGGCGCTTTTGCATTTTTTTGGTGACCACAATGAACCTGGAAGGATTGTTTAAAGTACAAGCTAATTTGGTGCTCTCATAAACACAATATCACAAAGACCAACATGTAGAGTTTTATGTAAATTTTGAACGACGACAGTCACAGTTGCCCAGTCGCTGCTGTGCTGGTAAGATGGATGTCGTGTATCCTCATCCTGAATAAACACATCTGAATAAGTCCTTTAAGACTAAATCTACTTTTCACGGAATGCAGAGGAAGAAACAGATGAGAAGGCTGCAGCAGATGAGACAGAAACACTGGAAATATTTAAAGATGCAAATGGCCAAAGATTTAAAGGAAAACATTAGGAAATATTTAGGATCAGCACAGGAGTCAGCAACACGGAGACATGTTGGCGCTAAACCCAAAGACACAGTCATTTTCATGTTCAGTCCCAGTTTGTTTGCTCTGGTCCAAATTGGAGAAACATTTGTTCACTTGATCTTTTTCCCTTTCAGTTTCCGTTTCAGTTTCCTTTCAAACGAAGAAAAATCCAAGTGATCCAAAAGAAATCTCTAAGATCTGGTACACTGAATTGTTGAATGGATCTGGTAGCAACAAAACAATAAAACAGGAGGAAGATTCTGATCTAAGAATGTAAAGGTCTTTGCCCGGATTATCTCTTCTGATGACACATCTTCAGGTTTGAAATTGTTCTGGAACCAGAACTAGACCACATCGAGTAAAGGTGCAAAGATTTTGCTTGACAATTGCTCAGTGTTCAGACCTGTAAAAGCAAACTGCACCATGAACCAGACTAAAAAGGGCAGGTATGAAAATTCACAGAAAGTATTTTTTTGTTATTTATTTAATTAAAAGACATACAGATTGGTCACATGTTTCAGAGGATGGGGGTGAGTACGGTAAGAGAACTAGCTTCAGTTTTTTTTTTACCCATTTGTCACACTCCACAACAGGCTTTGTTCAGTTACTCAGCTTCCGGTTGTGTCATAACGCCTCATATGAACCAAAATGGAAAGGATATTACTCTATATTTTGAGAACTATATGAAATGATTGTAGTTATTGGTAAACTGTGTTGTTTGGTACCCATGAGGAGAAAGCATTCGACATGAGCATATTCCCCCGAGTTGACCTGGAATCACTTTGTTGAATACGAGCTTGTTCTGACATATTATTGATATTCCACAACTTACAGAAACCTCCAGCAATCAGCAGACTGGACACACCACTAATCGAGTGTTTTTCTAAAAAGCGTGCCTCAATACTGCCTCTGGAGAACTGTCTGTTCAGTTTGTTCTCTATTACTGTAATTAAGTCACAACAGGGCAGCTTTTCGGGACAAAAAGTGACAACTCAAAGGTTTTCACTTTGGCATTTTCATCCAACCTGATGATTTTTCTGTTTTAAAACTGCACTTTTAGATGCACTGGAGGTAAATGGCTGTGATTACTCAGCACAAGACCGCTTATTAGCTGAAGGCAGCATTAGCTTGTGGAGCTGCTACAGTAAAACCAACTAAAAAAGCCATTTGGTGAAACAGCAGCGTCGGATAGAGTCAGTCACTGCTGCTCACTCACAGCACAAGACGAGCCTGGAATGAATATGCAGATTCGATGGGAAACAGGGAATACGGCTCTCAGACGCAAGCGTATAGATTAGTGAGAAAAGCGGGTTTTGCCGCCGTTTTGTGCCAACATATGTCTGAGGCCTCTCGTATGCCGTGTAAGAAGTTAGTCTTGTGTATGTTGCATCATTGTTGCAATAATTACAGGCAAGGAAAGAGTCATGGGAGACACACAGTGTGAAATTGAGGAAAGGGAGCAGGATTACATCACTCCATTCTTGTTCACAGTGGAAACAGCAAATTATTTTCACCAGCAGAAGAGCACAAACCAGCACTCAGCCAGAGGTCTCTCTCCTCCCCAATTACTGCGGGAGCACATGGCGGCGCTGACATGTGAAAGCAAAGCCTTCGGGAGGGCGGTGGCTTTACCGTGGACTGCTGGATTACAGAGCTGGGTTTTCAACTTCAGCACAGGGTCCAATATTAGACTGGTCTGGAGAGCCGGTGCGCACACTCGTGTGTGTGTGTGTGCGTGCACGTGGGCATCCATTCCCACCTTGCCAGAAAACACCATCGATCCCCCAAATGCAACACTGCCTGCTTGCAAACTCTAAGAGCACCTTGCAGAATGCCAATTCCAAAACTCTTGTCTTTTTCAATGAATGCACAAGTCTGTAACCTGGCTGCCACAAATTGGATCAGAATCAGTGGAGGTTTTATTCCTTCTGGCAGTGCCTGGAGCCCAGTATTTCATAGCAACTACTGTCAGTCATGGGCAGGAACAGAGGTGCATATTTGGACGGAGGGACATTTGTTCCTGCTTTTAACTCTGCATGTCTCTCTTCCTGGTGCAATGCACTTTGAAGTAGATTACCAGCCAGCACCTCTATAACTCCCAGAGTGCATTCGATTGCCAGTGTGTTATCAGTATTCGAATTGTCTCATCTCTCTTACATCTAATACAATCTGCCTCGACTTGCTATACATCTGGTTACCTCGAAGGACACATGCATTAATTACTTACTGCAGAGAAGGTGATTATTTTGTTATGGATCTTTTGAAAAATCAAGAAAGTGCTACGGTATGTTTGATTTAAACATGAAGCGTCATTCCAGCACTACAGGATTTTCATCGAATTAAATCAAAGTGAAAAAATATCGGATTAAAAAGGAAAAGCACACTATAAACGCATTTGTTTTCAAAATATACATGCTGAACATGAATCTCACGAATTACCTGTGATGCAGGCGCCAGGCTCTGCATTGAGCCCTTGGGATCACAGAATATATTTTATTTTATATAGGAACCATTGTGTTTTTTTTTTTTTTTCCATTGTGGGTGACATTTCAAAAGCTATCTCGTTCAAAGTTTCAAGTTCACCAACCAAGTGCTGCCCTTACTGAGACAGATTAGGTTACAATTTGTTTAAAATGTCAGACTCTCTTCCAATAACATCTGTACACATGTGGGACTCATAGGTGTATGGGAAACTCATACGGCACTGAGTCACAAACGAAGGGATTAATGTAAATGACGGCTGTGTGACAATATAAGGAAGTGCAGCAAGTAAACAATATAAGCAGCAGGTCCCAAGTCTACCATGATGAATACACCTGTATTCATTTTAAATGATCGAGTGTATTTAAAAGACAGTTTGGATGTTGATTTAATGCAATTCCCATACAGTATATAGTGGTGCTTCAATTGTCTATTTTTAAATATATGACCTATAAATATACTCACACTTTTATATGCTGTGCTTAAGTTAAATAAAGGCAACACACACAAACATAGTGGATAACATGAATCTAATATAGATAATATAGTGTAAAATGACACCGGTCATTTAGAGTCAAACTAGCCACCATTTTAATGGCACTAATAAGTGACGGGTGGGATTTTGGTACCTGGCACCAAAGGCATAGAATAGTGTTCCCTGCATCAACATATGCTCCCATGGTCAAAACAACATGTATGGTGAGGTTGGAGGACTTATTACTGGCAGAATTTTCTGTGGGTGGATGAGAGAAGAACTTTTGGCCTGAAAAGGTGTTTGGTTTGGTAATGACCAAACTTTCATGCAGCCTTGTATAGTGAAAGTTATTGGTTTCTGGAATCCTTTTCCAGTCCAAACTGGCCACACAGCCGTGCTTTCCTGATACAACACACACAACAGTCCCTGTAGACACGCTCGCCCGTTTTTTAATGGCTGGCCAACATACAGTCCCTTTGGCATATTTGTAGGCCATTTTGCACTTATGGATGACTGCAGGGTGTCGAGCTCGCACACAAGTTGCTGTTTTCTGTTACCTTGTTTGTTCTGACGCTGCCTGTCACTGCAGGCCGTTGCCACCAGGGCCAGTCTTCGACACTGGTCTTCAGTTTTCTTTCTCCCCATCCGTCTTTACGGTGACCAGTCAGCTTTGACTAGCTGTTTCCAACCTTGGCAGTTTTTGACAAACCCTACTTTTTCCCTATTAACTTCTGTATAAATGTAAACTTTTGCTTCAAATCTGCTGGACAGTTAAGCTCAAGGCTGGATTGTTACAGGAGGACAACAAACTAAGTTCACAAACTGTCCACAGGTGGAAGCAGGCAGGGCTTTAGTAAACGAACAGCAACACAGCGTTAACTAGACCAGGCACACGTGAGTCCGTGTAAGCCGTTTAGGAGTGGAGTGAGCGCTGACTGCTGCCTCAAATACTGCAAAATGATTATTGCTGCAGAGCAGGTGAGTGTGGGAGGACAAGTGGGTCAGATGTGTCATGAAGGTGAGAAAGGCCTGGGAGGGGGGTGAGTTTGGCTATTTGGCAGATGTGAACCAGGTGAGTTTGTGCTGAGGAAGAAGGTAAAGAGAGTAAAAGAACCTGGTGGCGCGAAACAGGAAAACTGAAAAAACATGCCGAAACACGATCACAGAAAAGCTCTCGGCAACCAAGTAAAATCCGCACCAATAAAAACTAAAATTATCAAATTAGGCTCCACACAAACAGACTCATGCAAACATATGTTCAGATTGGTAAGCTATTTAAAGAAGTGGCGATGCATTCAGCCATAAAACATATGCTATCCAGACACGAACACTATGTCTGAACAGAAGGTGTAGGTGCTCCATCTGCATCCTTGTAACAGACATTCGTACGCAGCACGGAGCTGTGCTGTAAGTGACAAATAAAATGCTACGGGTCATGTTTACAGGCATACAGTCCAACGCAGCAGATCCTGGGTTTACGTGAGGCAATCATAGCTCAAATCTAATGCCTAAATAGAATTTCAAAAGCACTTTGGAGATGGAGCAAACACATTGATAGATGTAGGTAGTTTAATCAAAGCTCTGGGCATGTGGCCAAACGTTCAGCTACAGCGATGGCACAAGCTCAAACAATAAAAATTAAACAGATCACATCCAGGTAGGTAGAACAAAAATAAATAAAATATGGATGAGCATCTGAGTCTGTGAATGTGTTTTTCATATCAGCCATATCTTCACATATGTAGGAACAGCCCTATCCTAGAATTCATGTTCTTATAAACCAAATGCAATGTTGTTTTTGTTGGGAACTTAATAACATGATCATTACAGTCTAATGCAAGAAATTGAATTAAATTAATGCAACTTTTATCACTCTTATTAACGAAAAGGGACTTGGAAGGAGGCAGCAGGTGTGGGTGGTAGGGGGTCAAAGTGCAGGACTGTCAAGGCACAAGACCCAGGATCGATTCCAGTTTCAGATGGGGTTTGATATGTTCAGTTGTTTTGCAACTTACTGTTTAAGTCACATGTCAACAAATTCTCAATATGTTCATAAAAAATGTCATGTCTTTGTAATTACTCCTCCAAAACTTACTTGTGATTCCAGTTTAGTTTAGAACCACAGTTTTAACATTTTTTGATTGACATTTTATAAAGAGTAGACTGCAAGCTGGGGTATCGGCGTCCGTCCGCCACCGGTGTTTTAGCTTAGCATAGCGGTGTGTCACATGCTAATGATGCTAAGTGCTGCTTATGTTGACCCTATAATATATAAATGACTTTTATAATAATGGCAAAACGAATGGGCGGTGGTTGATGAACATGATTTTTGTAATTTTCATTGTAAGTAGGCTAAAGCAATTTTTTTAAAAGTAGTCATGTAAATGCTGTAATTGGATTCTTTTAATAAACCGTGTAACTTGGATAGATGCGATCCTGGCGTGACCACAGTTCACACGTCTGATGTTGCTCACAGGAGTCCAAGGGACCGTTAGGGGAGTTTGTGTGTTTGCTCGGAAACATGAAAAATTAAAGGAACATTGCAGCTGAGAAAGACCTACAAAAAGTACAGCTTTACCGGACGTTAGCGTAATATTTTATGAACTGTCCAGTCTTTGCTAGTCTTCAGGGGTGTCCCCAGTTTAAGGTACATGTAATAATTAGAACCCACAGAATCCACATATCGGCCAACAGCTCACTGTTCTCTTGGCGTCTGGGCACCATTAATGGCTCCCATAGAAACATCAAGGATCCTGTTGCACCGGGGCCCAGAGACAAAGATTACCTCAGCAGGAATCATTTTACACCAGTACGTAGAGCTTTGTGTGATGGTAAATAGTGTCTTTATCAATGAATTCCAAGCTACAAATTCTTTCAAATATGACAATGTTTTCATCCACTTGCGTACCATGTAACAATGCAATGCAACAAAACTACCTCAGAATAAAAACGTGATGTCCATCATCATGTTGGTAACCTACAATTTTTAACTGTTTGCCACAATGTTCACTAGATCAGTTTTCACCAATTTAAATAGACAATATTTCTGCTTATCATCTATTGCAACTGGAAATAATTGCTATTTGCATCTTTGCTTTAGCACTGTGCTTAGATTCACACCAGGTGCTGATCCTAATGCCACCAGATGACATTGTACAAATATGTGCAAAACCATTTGAACTTTATAGTGCCAATATATACAGGAATTCACAGTTTCCCTTTGGAGTTCAACACTGAACGTAATACAGATGTAAGCATTCATTTGTATAATTTGAACCTCTTACTAAATGTCAGTGCTCTAAAGGAAGAATAATCCGTGCTTCCTCATGAGCTGGACATTGGCACTGTTATTCCAGCTTATTAAAATACATTTCAGGCCTAATGTTGCTTAAGGAAATGTGTTAGTGTGCTGTTAAAGTCCTGCCCTGTGTTTGAATACATATCATCTTAGTGCTAATTAACGCTGCTCTGAGCAGCTACCACTTCCAGTTCTGCTTCTCAGCAATAAAAGTGAATTGTAAGCAGCCTTTGCAGCCGAAGACAAATCCAACTACGTGTTCTATATGAATATGATATGAAGTTGGAAAATGATTGTTCTGGTACAGACCCAAACTAAGTTCAACAAATATATCAACCTCCTTTAACAGACCCCTGGTTTGTGGATGCAATGCCTAAAGAAATTCAGCCAATTCATGGACAGAGCCAAAAAACCATCTGATTTGGGAGTTGAATTTCATCGAGCTGTGAGAAGTTCTGATTTGCATGATTGATAAGAATAAAAACAAGTATCTTTAATCTAGCCATGTTTCATCTATATCCAGGGACCAAAACAGTGAACACCTCACTGGCCTTTGGCCTCTTGGTGGGAGGGTGCATCTCAAAAGTGCCTCATGCCGACTACAATGATGTCATTTCAGCACACGGAGGGTTTTTGAATCCAGATGTAGGGCAGTGAGGAAGATGAGTACAGCATAGACCTGGGAAATTACACTTGTTTGACATGATTCACTGCTGATAGTGCAAGCTCACTGAACAAAGTTTAGTGTAACATCTGCTGCTACATCCTGCGAAACAATCTCAGGCATCGTAACTGCAATTAACATTGTGTAAAGTGAAACTGGACATTCTGCACTTGGACACTAATGACACTTCCAGATATGTTTAATGCATATTTGAAGAAGAAAAGTGTCCATGATGCATGACAACAGAGTTTTTGTTAGTTTGGATCGATGACCACTTTAACATAACACGACTGCCGTTCAAAAGCACATTTCAAATGTGCAGAAATCACCTGCCCATAACCACTGTTTGCTTCACAGTTTGCACTTAGGCATCAGTTGTCGCTTTTGAGGACTCATGGCGTCACAGTATGTTAGGCCCTTTTTCCATGTTGCCAGGTCTGTCCAGTGTTGTTAAAGTCTGATGACTGCTTGCTCCTGCGTGGACTTTAAACTGCTCTGATAGTGATTCAGTGCATCTTTAAGATCCTCCAGGATATAAACTCTCTTCTATAAAAGCAGTCAGTGAGCAGGGATAACTGGCCATGGCACAACAGGTCTTGGATGTAGATGATATTTTGTCGCAATAAAGATAATGGTCAGATACGGACCCCGGTCCTACTTGAGATGAAAATGACTTGGTTTTGTAAGAATCTTTCCAGCACACTCTGTTGCACTGTTGCCTTAGAAATTTTCAATTTAGCTGTAATTGGGTGCTGGGAGAGTTTTTCTGAACTCAAGGGTGCAACTGATGGAAACATTGGCAATGTTTTCAGCACCGGTCCTTTTTCAAAGCTAAAGCACAAGCAGTTAAAACAATAACCCACAGAGGAGCGGGTTTGTGCTGTGGACAAAATGATTGGCAATCGGGCCACACGTACTATATCTTCTACTGCACCACACAACATCACACAGAAAATATAAATCTTGTTTTGGTGGAGTGTTTGTTTTTATTTGTGTGTGAGTGTGTGTGAGTCTGCATGTGTGTGTGTTTCATTACATTTGGCACAAACTCTTCGTTAAACTGTAGGTCAAAGGTTAAGGGCACTATGACATAACACATAATTCGACGTGGCCATAACTCAGGAATTCAAATGGAGACGGCAGATAAAGACATTGTGTGAGATTAATGTTACTAACTGCATGCATTCTTATCCCAACTGAACTAATGATGACAACGTTTCAAACCAAGTGTCTAAGTAACTGGGTGTTTATAGTTTAACGTCCAAATGTTTAATTGAAGTTTCATTTCAAAAAGCTTCAATGTGATGTAATTTTCTGCAACACTTTTCTGGCCACAAATCAGGAACAGCAGGAGGTTGTGCTGAGTTAATGACAATGATCTTAGGTCTCCACTTTGAGGCTCTGGTGGATGTGAACTTTAAAAACTACAACACGCACTATTTATAACAGTGATGGAGCCAGATCAGTTTCCCTGGATCGGCCAGATAAAGGCCTGAGTTTGGGGTTTTAAATTATATCGAAATTGTTAATCCATACAGCCCAAACTGACATTTATGGGTGACTGTATGTCAGCTGGTAAAGCAGTCGTGCAGTAGCACAGGGTCAGTGGTTTGATTCTTGGTCCCTCCTGGCTGACACTGAACACTTCAGGTGAGCACATTGTATAGCTCAATGTAAGACGACATTTATCATGTAATTAAACTGAAACTTGACTAGTTGGCAGAGGCATACTACCACGAGGCAGTCATTTAAATTTTTGATGGGCTCAAAACCAGCGTACAGTATTTAATTTATAGTTCGGTTTGAGTTGTATCACAAAACTGTAGCTAATGGTAAGCAGCAAATAAATAAATATTGTGCTCTTTAAAATCTGAACATTAAATTGGAAATGTCACCATCTATCTCCAAGATTTTGCATAGATATGTATTCCTCAGGCAATGTCTATTAAACTGAACTGATGTTTGATTTCAGAAAGTAAAGTATAAACTTAGGAAGTAACACCATCTGGGTTGAAATGGGGAAAAAAATGAATAAATAAAAAAATAAGACAATAAAAAAATAGCAGACAGGGAAACATTTTTTTCATTTAGCAGTGGAACAAAACAACAGCGCCAACCTAACATACTTTATCTCTTCAGCTAAACACCACTGTCATCCACCAAAAATGAGGCATTAATTTTAGTATATTCCTTTTGGTGAGGAGAGACAACAGCTGTGTCCCAATTAAAGGCCTTGGATCTGCAGAGGGACGCAACGCGTGAAGGTAGGTCCTTCAGAAGACCTGAAGGCCAGACAGAAACTGTCTCCACATTCCCAATGAAACAGGCCGGTCTCCGGACTAATTGTGCATTCAGTTTCTCCCCATTAGCATGCAAAGTAAACTTTAAACTGCATGCATCTGTGAACCACTGAATGATGAATACAGCCAGATGATGCCGGTTTTTTGCACACAAGATAACTAAGACGGTTGGTCTACATAATTTTCAATAAATGCAAAAGAAAGAGATTTAGGAAAAATTAAATGTCGACAATGAGCAAAGTTCTAAATCTTAAGAGATTAACAAACCATTTCTATTAATGTTTTTAGGTAACTAAGTCATTGAGGGCTTTACATCATATCATCACAGAAAGAAGAAGTTGTCATTGTGCAATATTGTTATTTACATATAAAGAGGAGAATGTGCATGTATTTGATATTAAAATTTGATATTGATGTAATTTTCTTTTGATTAGTTTTTTGCCTAAAACTGTACAATTTGAAAAGGAAATGTGAATATGAAGAAAACTGTAGCTTTAACACAAATGTGTTCTACTACTACTACAACTACTGCCTGGCAGCCTTATCATCTTGTGTTTCAGTTAAACTTTGTGGTTGTAATGTTCATGGATATCTGTAATTACTTTCAAGAGTACAGCATTAGCATAATCAATATAAATGTTAATTAACAGCCCAAAAACTCTCCAAAGGTAGCCATCCATTCATCCATTAGCTCTAACCGCTTATCACTGAGAGTCACAGGGCTGCTGGAGCTGATCCTAGTTGATACTGGGCAAGAACTCAAGTTGTAATAAAGCAGAATTGTCCTTTAACTGGACCAATAAAAAGACACTAGTGTAAACACTGGAAGCCAGTGTTGGGTGTTATCTGATTTACCAATGACAAACCACCTGAAAAAGCCTTGTAAACGTGTGGTCACATTGGTCGATCAGGATTGCTCCATCAAATGATCGACTTGGAGGCATGGAAGTTGTGGAATTCCTGATCTACCTTTTACACGCCCAGAAAACACAGCTGCTCGCTCTGAATGTGTGCTTTGTTACAGCAGCTCTGCGGTTCTGAAGAACAAGTGTTGTTTGCAAAGCGTGGGCAGGTTCAGCATGACACCAGTGCAGCAGAGACACCTGTCAAAGCGCAGCACTGTAGTTTCTTCATGAGTCTGACCTCTGCAGCTCCGCTGTTCTCGGCTGCATCCACCGCTGAGAGGTGAATTGTGTTTTCGGGGGCGTTCTCCCGGGAACAGGAGGCAAACAGCGTTGCGTTTACGGGCACAGGTGTAAGTGACTAACATGTGCTCGTGCATATGCCCTTTGAAATGCGCCGGGCGGCATCTGTGCTGCTGCTGCTGCTTCAACCTGCTCGCCTTGCAGTTTGAGATAGTTTTATGTGGTTGAGCCTGAGCTTAGCAGCAGATGAGCGGATGGGATTTTGAAATTGTATTGTTTTGCATCCCCTTGCATCACCTATAATATGTCACAGATATGGAAAATCACACTTAAGCTCCTATAAAATGTTTTTAAGGAAATTTCCCCTGAACATCTAAATGGCCCCTTAAAATAATTGTTCTACACATTACACATTTAACATACATATTTATTGCAGTGGGGTGCATTTTTCTTGCAGAAATTATGACATTAGAATAGTTAGGCTCATGATGCTGGAGGCGGTAAGCAGCCACTGCAGTGCAGCCCAAAGAAATATTAAAGTAGGTAAATTACCAGGTTTACACCTCCAGGCCTATGTGACATTAAAATGCTCATTAAGAGGTGCTGTCAGTATAGTTATGATTCAAAGCTGAGCATACAAGATAAATAATTCCATGGGCGAACATTGTATCTTCAATATGAAACATACTAGTTTATTATGTATGCACTAGGGTACAAACCAAATAAGTTGTTTTATGTATGTGTAAACCAGAGATGCCTGTACTTTATTTTTTCAATTAAATGTAAACATTTTTGAAATTCCAGTTTTCAAGGTGTGAAGGTGTATTTGCAGTATGTTCCATAAAATATTTCATACAGCTTTTTCACCATTGTCACAAAATATACTGTTACAAAAAAAAAACACCAAAAAGTGTTTTCTTGTCTGCAAACTGTTTAGTGTATTTTTGTACTTTTTCCTTTGTGCAGACACATTCTCAAGGCCTGCTGAGTATGAGAGTGTAGAACGAGTGTCTGAAACACTTCCTGTGCGTTTTAGCCATGGGTGCCTGCGAAAACTGTATTTGTTGATAGATCAACATACAAACCAGAGAGATGTCTATTGGAGAAAAGCATGTTATTGTGAGAATAGAGTGGGAAAACCATCGGAGGCATCGCACAAACATTTGGCATGGCCGTTACACCGATTTGGACTGCTGGGACCAGGATGAACCGCCACCAAAGTGATGAAAACACTGAAGTGCAGAGGAAAAAAGAATCGGCTCATGATCCAAATTATACAAGCTCATCTGTGGAGCCTGGTGGAGGTGGTGTCATGTCTTAAGCTGCATGGCTGCTTCTGGAACAGGCTCACAGATCTTTATAGGTGACATAGCTTAAGGTGGATCACATCAGAAGGAATTCACGTTATCTGCAAAATTACAGAAAGAGGGATGAAACCATCCGGGAAGAGTGTCATCATCTAGCAAGACAGTGATCTGAAAACGTCTGCCCACTCAACAAATGACTGAAAAGAGTGAAGTGTTTTAGACAATAACTAGAATGTGTATTTCAGAAGCATTTGAAAAGAAAACCAACATTTAGGTCATGTCACAGAGTCACAGGCTTGATCCAACATTCTCAAACTTAGGATTTGCACAAAATAATAATTAATGGCCTTGACATTCCACTTTATGAGGGCACTGCAGTGCTGCTTTCACTTCCTGTTATATGTATAATAGGTATTAGTTTTGTAAAACCGATTTTTTCTTACCTCAGCTGAAAAACTATATTTATTCCTTTTAATAAACTCAACTGATCTTGCAGTTAATCAGCATGTGGCATCATTCTGCAGCAAAGAAACATGGAGTTAAGGCTTATCCAGGAGCCACAGGCTGGAGCTTTGCAGAGAAAGACATTTTAGTCAAAAGCTGGCTTTAATTAATGTCTGTGAAATCAGCCCTGCATTTCAAAGTGTGTACTTCCAGCAGAATGTCTCACCTGTCTACCTCAGAGACACATCAAGAGCCAAATGAAAGTGTACCACATCAAAAGTGCTACAACACAAAAGTGTGCATTTTTTTTGATGGGACATGGTACACCTCAAAGAGAATGACTACCCACAGCATAAGGAATTCCTTTTTCTTATCGACCCTTCTCTTGTGTTTATGTCCTCCTCATGTTTGATACATGACAGAAGGAGAGGATAATTATTCTGCATGTGATACATCTAACATCCTTCATCGACCCGAAAAGACTGATGGAACATGGTGGAAGTCAGTCGACTCGCTACGTCGCAATATCACCAAACCTCCAGATGTCTCAGGAAAAAAAAAAAGCAACTTGACTGATTTTCATTAATTTCATTTCTTTAATTCATAAAAATTCTTACATGTCCTTTCTTTTGCTTGTAAAGAAGATTTTTTTTATCATCCACCGGATGTTTTAGACTTGCACACATCTATTTAGTTTAGTGGCAAAGTCAAGGTTTTGTAGAGAGATCCCAGTTTCTACTGTCAGCCTCTTAGGTTGGTGCTTCTCAACCTTTTGGCTGCAACATGCAGCGTTTTCCGCTGAAGAAGCTCTGGTAAATTGACTGTACAGTCAATGCCCTGCCCTGCACCAACTGGCAAAGACAAAGTCAGTCACTAGCTGGAGGAGCATATAAGCAGCTGAAAAGCCAGAGCTGGTGGAAATAAAAAGCAGAGCTAAACAGAAGTATGTTGGTGGAGATCCAAATGAGTTATAATGTGGTTCACTAACTCTTATGCACAGCAATGTGACAGTGAACCAACTGATCTCTCTCTCTCACACACACACACACACACACACACACACACACACACACACACACGTCAGCTAGATGAAATTAACTGGATTGTTCTCCTTCCAGACTCTCTGCTTCTGTGTATGAGGTGGATTTGTAAAGCAGATTGCATGCTGAGCTGAGCACTTTTTTTCCAGCACTTCCACTTTCATAGCTGCTCTCATCGGTGTCTTTGTTACAGAATGTTTTAATGATGTTGATCTTACAGAATAACATCCTTCTGCAGGGCCTTACACGCATTTCTTAAGGGTGTGACTGCTGACAAAAGTAGCAGTATGAATATTGAAGTGTTTGGAGTCATAATACATGATCATATTCAGCTTTAAAGCTCATTCGACGGAGCTTTGCAGGGCTGATGGACAAAGACATACTGCCAAAGCACATCAGGACTTTGTCAAGGCAAAACTGTTTAATGTTCTACACGTCACCTGACCTGGATCCAACTGCAAAACAACTTCATGTCACCAGGGAAGACACCCAACATGTGGGGACTTCTGTTAGAATACGTTATATAATTACAGAAATAAATATTGAATAGTTCCAACATTTATTGAATATTTTCTGCAGCTTTAGGTTTAAGTTTAAGACAGAAGTTTGCATGAATAAGCATGAATTTATTTAAAGAATCATATGGAAAAAGTTTGTGATTTGGGTAAATTGGGTAAAGATTATCTGTGGAAGGTGGTGATACATTTTAGCATAATAAATGTATCAATAAATTATCCAAACTGTATACTATAGAAATTCAACTAATTGATCATATTTCCTGCTGTTAAATCTTGCTAAAGTGACATAAACTGATCCAAAAGAAAATTCTACGATCATATCACCATCAATTGTATCAAGAAGATGAATAAAAAGAGCACCAGCTCATTTTTCATCTTTTAACTGCAGCTCCCTTGTTATCTTGTCAGCGGATGTGCCATTACCATTAAGTTGCATGCAGGGAAATATGAAGGAGCAAACAATGAACATGACAAAATGTGAAATTCCCCAGCCTCTCTCAAGGTCCCATTTCCCTGGCAGCTGCTGGGGAGCGGGAAAGATAGATCCTCTATCAACAGCCTTTGGGAGGAAGGTTGCGCAATTTTTTCCTGGGCCATTTATCTACATTTAGTCAGCATAAGTCGCATGGAAGCTTTATCCCTCTGGAATGTATCTGAGAGACAAAAAGATTGGAAAAAATAAAATAAAAGCTCTAACTGTGCAGTCAATTTAATCTCAAGTACAGAGACCATTTAAAGCAACCCGGAGTAAATTACACCCAGAATGAATTACCTCAACTCTTGAGGAGAGCTGCTGTGTGTGGGTCACCTGTCATGCAGACATATTCATGTGCTCCATCACAGCCGCAATGATCCACGTAGCTGCTACAGTTGTGTCACAGGCAAGTAATCTCCAATTCTAATAATATCCAGATTTCGCTATATCCTTGTAAATGGTGAATGGAGCTCTATCATCTTACAAAGTGCCAGACTTGAGGTGAAACATTTGTGCATTTTTCTGCATCTAAAACTAATAGAATTAATTGCAAGTGCTACTGTTGTTACACTGCTGTGTTTTTTTTTAATACATAGACTTTTTGACACTGATCATCACATTACGGCTTTAAAAAAATCACTGCAAAATTCATTTTGGCTTTGATACTAGTGACACTAACTACTCAGTAGCTTTTTCTGCATCCCACAGACTCAGTTGTGTTGTTTTTTTAATTCTTTAAGCTTTTTAGCTTCTTAGCTTGGCTTACCAACAAATTGGCTGCATCAATCATTTGCCAGTATGAAACTATCGTGTATATGGTGTAAAAAATTGTGTAAATAACTAAAGCAAAATAGAAATGAATCCATGTAATAAAGACTAAATTGAAACTAATAAAAACACTTGTGAAACTTACTAATTTGAAAATGTTAAAAACTTTATTTACTCTGTTTTGTGGTAAATGTACTTGTCACTTGTGAGATTGTTGATATACTTCAGCCAAATTCTGTCCACATGGATGTATTTTGTGACTATTCCAGAACATTGGCTTTAATAAGCTTCAAGGTCCCATTTTTCTTTGATTTGTGCATCAAGTTTAAGTGTTTTGTGTATTTGGGAGATGTATAATTCTGTTTTTGTTCACAACCTTGGTGTTGGTTCCAGTTTTAGGCCAACTTCGGGCAGATTTGATTTAAAAACAAGTTGGAATTACTGCATGTCATGACTTATTTTTAAAGGTCTTATTCATCCACACCACTTCCCCTGTCTGCTGCCTTTTGTCGTCCGCATTCACAGATTAGAAAATTGATTTCTTATGCACATTGCAGAGTAATCAAGGTTCTCCAGGAATAATCTTCTTGGGCAAAATCTGTTGTCACCAATCCACTACCCTGATTATAAAAAACATGTTTCTCTTTTATATGACAGCTAAGAAAATGGCTTACTCAAGAACGCTGTAACTTTATCACTTCAAAGTGTTTTTGACGTTTCCTTTTCTTTTTCAAACAGTACCACAGTCAGATCGGGCTGCTCTAAAGCTGGGGACAAACCTGACGACTGTCAAAGTCCAAAATCCTGCGAGAGCTAGAAATTCTTGCATCTTGTGCCAAAATAAATATGGTGGAAACTGGGAACTTTGAAAAATTAAAGAGGACAACGCAGACACATGATAAATTATGACTAGCATTGTTTTATAAAGATGCAACAATGCAATGTTCAAGTGAAGCTAAAGTTACTGTAGGTCTTCCTCAGTTGTGATGTCATTGGTCGCCGATACCATTGGTCATAAATATTAGATGTTCACAGTAACCTGTTTCAAAAAATCGTTGTGATAATCACTGACACAGACTGGGTCTCAAGACTACACAGCACACACTTGACAGTTGCCTCTGCCGAGTGTCAGAGAAGACCAAGCTGGATTGACACTGACCAGGACAAACCAGGTCAGACTAGTCAACACAAACGAATCCCTTACAGAATTTGATGTGTATTTGTTAAAAGGGCGTCTTCAGCACTTTTCAACTTACTTGCTATGGCTTTAATTTAGGGAGTAAATGTACATTAATGCTTTTAAAGTTCCCTCTGCCTTCACTATATTAAAATATTTCTTTGCTTCTAGTTGAAAAACTGAAAATATCCAGATGACGAACGCCACTTATTTACAAGTAATACCCCAAATCAGTCAATGTTTCCTTTAAGTGTGTGCCATGTTGTAATTATGATGTTCGAAAAAGATTTTCATAATGTGCGTATGATGTTTCACTCAGCAGCCAATTTTCACACGAGGTTGAGCATGTTGACACTTTTGCCCCAAGAAACCACAGACCCTCATAATACAAACGTGATGAGACATAAGTTTTTGCTTAACTCAATTGGTGGCAGTGCTGAAAGATTGTTGTTTTAAAAAGACAAATAGACGCTTCAATTGCTGATGGAGCAGAGGGCCACAAGATTTTTTAAGCAAACCCGGTCAAGGCTTTTCTTATTTTATCTTGTTTTTAACCCATGACTAAGGAAGTTAAACGTGGAGTGGACCTTCATATGCTGAATGTTGCTCAATTTAAAACCATTGTCTCTCATCATCTTTCCATCAATCCAAGTCACCACGGCCTAAAGTTGAGTTGCCCAATAGTCGACCCAGTCCCCTATGGTCCTTACAATAAGGGATGATGATATCTAACATTTTGGTCATATATTAAGGCACAGGTTTTAGAAGCAACTGTAATAAAAAAAACAATTTTGGCTACATGACAATTTAAATTTTCTGTTTTAATTTCAGTGCATTATGATGAAGTTACATGCTGATGTCTTCTGACTAAGATGTGATTACCACATAACCTGACTCTTCTATACTACAAGGAAAACTGCAGGATGTAGCATTTTTGTCATTTTTTCCCTTTGGAGATCAGAAAAGTGGGAGCAGTAACCTTAACATCTAACTCTGGAGTTTGGATAAACTTTAAATGTGGAGGAACACTGTTTTTTAAAAGCTTTGTCTACGTAGTTTTACGTGACTTCAGTGGAGATGGACGGTTAAAAAGTTCTGTAGTAACTGTAGGAGGGTGTGGTAAAGCAGAAATTATATGGGTTGTCAGGTGAATATCGAAGTAAATAATCATGTTAGTATTCAGGTAAATTGGCATTTATGCAAGGCGAACACAGCAGAGGCATCAGGCTTAGAGAGATGTAATTGTCCAGATAAAGAAAAGGCAGGTCGACAGATCGGCCAGGGAACATATAAATGACACGCATTCTTGGACCATACAGTTCACACACAAGTTATTAGTCTGAGAAAGGTCAATCGAGGTCAGAGTCCACGAAACACAAGCTACTGTAGGTTGGGAATGACGATAAAAATCCAGATGGGTAATCACGGTGAACAGTGTGACAACATGTGCCTGCAGGCTGGCGGTTTACGAGCTGCCTGTGATTACTCTGATGCAGAGCAGGTGAGGGTGGGAGGAGGCGGGGGTCAGGTGGTGGTCCAGACCGTTTGGTAGGAGGGGGTCCGAGGATCTGAAACAAAGACAAAATCAAAGAGGGAGCATGTAAAGGCACAACCAAGAACAATAGGATACAGGGACACGAGGAAGGTGTTTCTCACTAAAACCGCATATCACAGAAGTTATTTGTAGATCAGAAAGTCAAAGGGATCCGGGTAAATTAACAAGACTGAGGCTTGGGGGTGGTGGTTAGAGCAATGTCTGCACATTATAAGACAACATCCTACTGGGTTGTGTGACTGCAGCGACCCTGAAACCATTAAGCATGTTTTCCTAGAATACAGCAAGTATAAATCTGAAAGGAAAAAGTTTTATAGCAGAATGACAGAGCTAGGAATTTTAGGTTTTACTGTCAAATTCTTCTTTGGACAAATTGAGAATGATGCCACAAGCAGAAATAGTCTACAGTACCAAAAATCCACAAAAGAAGAAACACAGCAAGACATTACAGTTAATGTACAGAACTGTGCCATAAGATAATGGAATTTTGGTGAATAGAGTTTTAAATAGTTTTAAATGACATCTTGCATGTTCTCAGGAATTGCTGCTCATTTAACAGTATTTAGTTTTTTGCTGACAGTAAAGATTGAGGTACTTTTGGATCCCTTTAATTTTCTCTTGTTTTTCATTTTACATGGGTGCTTGAATTTCCAACAATGAATGTGAACATGCAGAAGCATTGACACATATAAAGTGTCATAGTAGCCACATGGTCCACTATGATAACCTAAGCTTGTTAGAGAAGTTGAAGGTAAAGTTATTTGTCTTTTTTTGTTGGTCTTTTATCATCTCTTTGGTATTATTTTTTTATCTTTTTTTTATTACCTTAGCTCTGTGACTTGGGGCCCTTTGACCCCTGGGCCTGTGCCCAGTAAGCCTGTTCATTAAACCATTCATTCACAGAAGCATCTATTGGAAACACCTTTAACATTTAAAGGACATTTTATATTAACTTTACTACAAGATAAAAGATGTGGGATGTTATAAAACCCATCGTTTATCATTTAACACAGTATTCAAGACACCAAAATTCTATAAAGTCACAAGTTCTCCTAATTCGAGCATGACTAGAAGAATTTGTGTGCTAAAGTTTTAAATTCACAATAAAAATCACCTTTATGTATATGTAGAAATAGAATCAATTTATCTGTACAGTTAGAAAAGAGTACAGGGTGCATTGTCCCCGTTATGATGTAATTTAACATTGCTGAGCATGCTTTGTTGGCCCAGCTGAAATTAAACACATCATTGCACTGATGGTCCCAGGTCATTGTAAATTGAGCCACAATACAGATCACGTTTTGGCACAGTGTACAGTTGGGAGTTGCAGTAAAGACTTCATGGCGTCAGGTTGACCAGTCTTCTTTAAACCAGTCAAGACTTGTCCATGATGTAGTAATATAGTTATAGTGTCACGAGTTGCGTTGTGACAACATAATATGCCTGATTTTAAAGCTGCTATGAACATTAATATGCTTCTAAACAGCAGCTCTACTGTATAACTTAAATTGTAAAATAATCTTTTTTTCCAGTGAAATCCGTGCACAATTTTTTCGCATTGATACTGTCAGACGCAGTGAAAACCGTGACATCGAAATATGTCTCAGACACACAAACATTCACCTCCAAAGGCCTCGTTAAATAGAACTACCACTGTGAAAATCAGTCATGCTTCTCATCTCGGCAGAATCACCCGCTGCGATTCTGCATCAATAATTGGGTCGGACGTTTCATGTAGCTGTTTGGTTTTGAAACTGAAGAGCTGTCCACCGGCTTCAGACGTTCCTAGAAATGTCATATGGAAATATAATAGGAGGATGCATTGTTTAGGTGATGTTTTCTGATGCACTAAATATGAGTGTAATTGCACCTAGTTATTTAAAATTTCTCAGCGTGGGCCCTCATCAGGAATAGAAAGAGCTGTGATGATTTTACACATAAATGATGAGAGCAGATGTATGAAGAAGTGTCATGACTCAAAGGGAAATAGTCATCAAGAGGCAAAAACCTGTGATTCCTGGATAGGTAACACCTCCAGGTATAAAAAGCTTCACTAACCTCCATGTGATCTTGCAGTCTGACAGATATTACCTATGATTAATATTTCACCACACTCTGAGGTCCTAGTGTACTTTACCCAACTTAAAACCTTTGTGGACCTCTCCCCTAATGTCATCACTGACTTGTAACACATGTGGAGTGCTGAATGTGGCCTCATTTTATATTTTACGTTCTTATTTATGTTGCATCCAGCCTATTTTAAAAATCTGAATGGCTTTTGTATTGATGACATAGTAATCATCAAGATTTCCAGGTGCTGCTGCAGTTTGAATGCAACAAAGGGCCTAAAGTGCTTTACTTATCAAAATTATACTCCGAGTGCCACTGAAGCAACAATAGCTGAAAATTGCATTCCTACTCTACTTGTGATTTCTGTGATACGCAAGTGGCTGTCAGGACCCTCGCAGACAAAGGCTGTCGCTGCAGTTTACGGAACAACATGCAGGTTCGGAGCAGACGGAGCTCAAAAAGCTGCAGTTGTGCATTCGCATTCAACTTACTAAATGTGCCCATGTGCTTGGACTGTGTAGATTTCATATTTTGGGAATATAATATAAAAAATATATAATCTTCTATCTGGTTTAAAGTGTAAAGTGGAGAAACCTTTCGTTGTGAGAAGTAACTGCTGCAATCACCGCAGTCAGGCTGGGGCTAGCTTAAGCTAATGCTAGCCTCCTGTGCTACGCTCTGCTCAGCTGTTCATTCAACCTCGTTAGCAAATTAAAAAGAACCGAAAATGCTCCAAAATCTACTAATCAAACAGAAATACATGACCTTCTTTGATTGGTTAGTAGGGTGAGCCCCTGCATTCCTGTCTGTGTTGTTTTGTGAGTCTGGATGATAAATTTCCACAGTATGTTTCTAATAAACCTGTTACATGAATAAAAATAATAGATAATAAGAAATAAATACGTAAAGAAAAACACATTTTTCTTTAAATATAATAATTCAGCAATAAAACCTTAAAAATCTTGCCTTTTACAGTACACGGCCAAATCCCATGGATGGACTATGAAAATATGGCCCCCTGGACATAGACACATGAAAGCAGGATTTCTTTATTAAATATTTTAGGTGTAAGACAGGATGACAGTTTGTGGTTATTTCAATATCTTTTTTTATCTTTGGCATAAATTTGCACTTCCTTGTGAATTTGTGTTCACAGACAGCTGTGGTCAAGTCAGGGGGCACAAAAAGATCCACTCTAATTTCAAGCCGAGAACTCTTTTGCTCTAAGACCTAAAGCTAAAACTACATCTGTGTGACATCACATATGAACGTTTGGTTGATTAAAGGGACTGACTGGGTGGCCATTTGTATTCATTAGACATCAGAGGGCCAGTAATTCTCAATAGACTGTGTCAGCAACAGAAGTCTCCAGCCTGAACCGTCAGAGCTCTGGCTTGGACTGGACCACTGTGGGTCCTGGTATTTACCGACAGCCACCATTCTTTTTCTCTTCTCTAACAATGAAGTAATAGTAAGTTGTAAATGCCCGCGTCTCATCTTGAGGGTGGTCCTGTTATGAGCATTGCTTGGAAAACAACGATCCACTTAATGATTTCAGAATTTTATAAACCCAAATATTGCTTAAAAAAATAACAATTGCCACTGCCAGCATATTTCACGGAGGCTTGCGTATTGTGCAATGGCAAGAAAAGAAATATCTTCCAATGTGTGATTTGTCCAAAATGTATGACTGTACCTGCTAAATGAAACCTATGAGCTCAGAACAGATGGTACAGTACAAGGTGTGCGAGACTTTTGATTACATCACAGATGAAGAAAGGCGCCTCTGGCCAGATGATAAAAGCGAAATGTTTCAGCGGTAAAGAGTATGTCTATCTAGGATGGTCTTACTGTTAACAAGAGGGTTGTGCAGTTCTTGCAGGAACCTATAAAAGAGACCTGGATTTCAGGATAAATGTGACAGATGGTAAGAGTGGAAAATACCTGAATATTTGTCAGGAAATGTATGTAATGGACAAGTATGGCAGGATCCCGTTATGTGAATAGGGAGCAATTTTTAGCCGGGTGTAAACGTGGAGTGATTTCAGCCATTCAAAAATGCATCATATTTAGTTGGAGTTGAAAAGAACGAACGCCATCTTTGTCCTTGTTACAGGAAAATGCCTTTAACATGACAAAACTAGGAATATTAAAAATAAAGAACTATGATGAACTTCAGACTGGATTGGAAAATATCAATATCTAATGCAGTTGGAAAAAATCCCTTACACATTTTTATGTGGCTAAACAGGATTTACAGCACGTCAGTGAAAAAACTGGACAACCATTTACTCCCTGTTTTGTCTGAAGGGGCTTAGAGTGTATGACATGTGGTTTGACTTTGTGCTGACTTGTATCATATGTGCTTTAAAATCATATCCATCAATAGACTGGCACTACAGTAGAGCATAGATACCTGCAGACATTTCTCTCAAAGTTCAAAATCAAACCCCCAACATGGATCTGCATCTTTTTTATAAAACAGTGCGCGTATGTGTTGTTGTAAGTATGAGTGTTATTCTTTCTTCACATTTTCATTCAAAAGCTTTAATAGATTACTCTGAAGGTTTAATAACAACTACTGGACAATTTCGACAGATTCAGCAGATTGGTATGCCATGGAACATGTGCGTATGCTGCTCAATTTGCCAATATCTCAGGAGAACACATGGTTGGGAATATGTCACATGGAAACACAGCTGATGTGCTTTACTTGAAGCACAGTGACTTCTCTTGGGAAACCGTCTCCATTCCACCAGATCATCTTGGATGAACATGACAGATATGCAATGTTGACATATAGGGTTGTTGCACAACCAAAAATTGAGTAGACCATACCAACTGAAAATCAAGAATTCTCAGTACCATTTTTAATCAAATTAATTCACTTGTTCCATGGAAAATTTAAACTTAAAAAACAAAAACAAATCATGGTCTTTGACATCATTAAAAACAATAAACTTTATTTTTTTGATCCCTTGTTCTTAAAATGAGAAAATATTTACTAATCATGATCAAACTATATGGTGAAAGTAACATGAATGGCTAAACAAAGCTTCACATTGCAATGACTGCTGTGGGGATAAATAAATTTTGTAAACTTTACATTTGTTCACATATTTGATTAACGTATTCTGAAAAGTATTCAAGAGTAGGAATTTTGGGCTTAAAATTTGCTTTCATTTTTCCTTTATAGCTTTTTAAAGGCTTTTCTTAAAATATATTTTGTAACTTTTGGAAGAAGGTGTGAAGGTGGACGAGTCACACTTCAGTCTCACTACTGTCCCAAGACGGATTTGTGTAGCTCACAGCATTTGCATTTACTGTATATGTGAAAACCTCTCATAGACATGGGGACTTTGGGAGTTTCTCAGCCTTGTAAATCTGCTTGAAATTCAAACTCTGCAACATTTATCAGCAGTTTCTGGTAGGTTTCAGTGCTGCATACAAATTCCTGTAAACAGACGTTACCCTGAACTTTTACAATTCACTTTTCAGTGTGAATTGTATTGCAGTGTGTTCATATGCTGCATTCATGTTATAATACACAGCTGAGTGGGAAAAACTTATATCTACTACAGAATTAACTGCAAAAGTATCACCATAAAAGGCTCTTAAAGGGTAACATGTGTTTAAGTTATTAGTAAAAAAAAAGCATTGATACATTAAAAGCTACAATAAACAACATTTATTCAAGTAGAAGAAATATTTCATTTTTTTTAACAAGACTATGCTCCATAAATGATTTTAATATGGACGGGTGCTGTTGTAGCCTCCAGAGAAAGAGACTCAGTCAACAGTACAGGCAGCAGAACAGAATCTTAATGTTGTTTGAGCAGTGCTATGGCCAATTAGAGAGGACTAATTTCTGCTTGATAAGTAAATTTTGTACAGTAGCAACCCAATTTTTTGTAATTTTATAATGATGACTAAATGAAAGGCTATGCAGAACTTAGAGGATGGACCTCAACTGACCCTGAGACGACTCACGGTTCGGACATTAATTTAGAAATGATGTTTGGGTCAGGTTTGGTCGTGTAGGTTTGGATAAACAGGAATCCCTGCAAATATTTAGCAGCATAAAACAGACTTTTTGAAAACGTGTTATGTGACTTTCCTAACCTGGGGTTAAATCATCCGACCCATCTTAGTTACACTCATTTCATCAGCCAAACCCAGGTTGTACCGAACTGTAATTACGTTGGACCCAAAGGTGCCTCAGATGCAGAACATACAAGGTTTGCAACACAACTCTGCAGCTATTAACAAGGCCCTGAAACCTAGCAGGATGGAAATAGAACATCCTTTTCCATTTCAGCTGTGAGCAACACGTTGACAGCTCCCTATTTCCACGCAAACACATCCATGCAGCGTTCAAACCATCCCCAGTAATCTGAGTCACGTGGGAAATGTGAGGTGAGCATCAATAGATCAGTCCTAACGAGGGCCCCGGCTCCACTCTGAACCATCCTGATCTGCATAACCATCTGTAAACGTTGTTTGGTGAATGATTTTTTTTTTTTCCATCCCTTAGCCACAAGCTGCTGGATTTGCTGATTTCCATATTGATTTACGTCTGGAGGTGAGCAGGTTAATTAAATGTGAAAAGCGTGGCAGCAGCGTGATATAGAGGACAGAGTAAAGGCAAGCAGAGTGACTGAGTTGCTACAACAGCAATCAATGCAAAATAACAAGGTATCTGTCATCACGCGGCAAATGGATGGGATGGAGTGTGATGTGCAGATGAATTAAGCAGCTGCTATAAAGCACTCGAGCTGTGCTTCTGTGAGATTTAGTTGTGCATTAGTAATGAGTTAGTGGATTAACAGAGACGAGGTTTTCTGACACTTTCAGGTTACCTGTGGAAAATGCCAAGACCAGATCAGGAGGATTATGAAGGACAGCGTTAGAAAAGCTGAATAAGGAAACTAAAGGCTGCGCTGAAATTGGCGACTTTCCATTTTAACTTACATATTCACACAGAACAAACTTGTTGTTTTTGGGAAAATCTGCAGGGAAAATCACAACAAAGAAAACCAAATCAGACTAATTTTTATTATAGTGTTGATAGTTTTCTCGAATTTGCTTCTCAGTAGGTCACAAAGTGTGAAATCTGTTTTTATATTTTTGACAAATTTTATAACACAAACCAAAATTAAAGTGTATTTAAAGTGCAATTTTGGCTTTGTAACTCATGGAAAAAAAAAACTGTTGTAAAAGCACACTTTGTATCAATGATTTGATTGCTGGGCCTTGTTCTCCCAGTTCAGAAAAATGAATTAACTTCGTTTGACGGCTGATGGTTTCAAATGTTTGTTCAGTAAAACAAATCTGACTTTATTTTACGCCACAAAATAAAGTTTTAGGCCACAGATTACTGCAGGTATGCATGAAAATGCCTGAACGTAGACATGATGGGGAAAAATTTGAGATTTGAATAAACGGGAAGAACAAGCAGCCTGGATTAGTTAAGCCACATTTGAAGAGCAGAGCACTGACCCCCACAACCTGTGCCGAGCAGTAGAGGAAGCGGCACATACCAAAGATTTCCCCTCACCCTGGGCTCTTTTATCATAAAAGCCTGGTGACACTGCCAAGAGACAAGTCCGCCAATGTATTTCCTGTCTGATCTAGTGCCACTTCTTCACTAGGTAGGAAGGAACAGGGGAAAGATAACACTGTCGTGGCGGATTGTGTATTTTAAATCATCTTAGTGGCAGTGTGCACTCCAGTGCAACGTCGGTGAGCTGAAACCTCTGGGTGATTTTTAACAGTGACTTGACTTCTGAAGAGCAAGTAAAGAGGCAGGAGTGCAGTTCTGCTTCCTGCAATTTAGAGACAAATCCAAAAAGTTTTTTTTTTAGCACTTTCACTTGAAAAACATTGATGTTCAATACATTATCAATACCACATGAAAAAATAGACACGTCATTGAGGGATTGTAATTTTGACTTGATAAACAGCTTTGTTCAGTTTTTGTTTGTCATTTGAGTTTGCATCATATAATATACAGTGAGTGTGTTGTCCTGAAACCTGAAGCCTCTTTTAATTATGCACTGGAATCCTGAAATTCTCCTGACTTTATCCAAACTATTTTATGTCCATGAGTCCGTTGGTGGACAATGCTGCTCTTTCCCGAGTTATGGGCAGGATTTAAACTTTCTTTCTTCTTATTATTTTTATAAACGGCTCTGCTGTTGTGTAAAACTGTCTAGAGCTGTTTTTTGGTTTTTTTGACATTGTCCAGGGTTTTATATGTAAAAGAGGTTTAACGCTTCTGCATTAATAGTGCCCATCAATGCCAGAAGGTGCCGCCGAGCTGTTGGTGAAATCGGACTGAAGGCCCCAGAGCACAATCTCATCCGAGCATCGCACCATTGCTGCTGTCACACTTGAATACCGTGTCAGTCTCTCTGATAAAATGTAAACCATTCGTCTTTTTCTTTGACTTTTAAATAGCTTTGGCCATTACACAGCAGTGGGACTGATGCAGCCACTTTAAAATAAAAAACGAAAAATGAATTTTCGGTTTCTACCGCACACGGGTTAAGCGATTAACCCATATGCTCTTTCTGCACAGACAACGGCAGTGATGTCAGTGTGTCCTTAGGATTAGTCCAGTGCTGTCAATGGCTGTCGATTTTTATCTTCAGCAATATAGTAAACTCTAGAGAATTACAGATTTTCTTCCGGCCTTTCAAGTTGTTTGATTGTCCTTACAGCAGGTGCAGCATTCCCATCTCTGGCTGCACAGAGAAATATTTCTCCCATCGCACCAGTTGAATCCTTTGTTCTTCAATCAGGGCCCCAAAAAACCTAAACCGGATGATCACCGCTGTAGTTTTATGCAACTGAAAATGTTTCTCTGCAGCTGTTGGAAATATCTCAATATGACATCAAACCATCTGTTTAGCCACTCTGTGGGAATAAGAACAAAATCAACACCGACCACAAAACAGAGCCAGGAAATGCAAGGTACATAGCCTGCAGGTGTTTTTAACAGTGCTTAAGTACTGAGGTGGGATTTTTCTTTGAAAACACAGCTGTCTCTGGCCCAGAGCTGCACTGTAGATCTTCGTTTGGCTATGAAATCACAGAAGCAGAGGGTTAGCTTTAGATGCACGTTGAACACCATAACTAATTCAGTATTATCCAAACTATCACTGGTAACCACGGTGGTGCTTTTACTGACACAACAGGATTCAAAGTCTAAAGCTGCTATAATTGTTTTGGTTTTTTTAATGTCCATTAAATTTCTGTTTGTGTGTAAGACGTCATTCCCACCCACGGACCACTCACCATCCTGTTGCACATGAACCAGTCCAGTATCACCAGTCCAGTGTTTACACACACAAAAAAGAGATTCAATTTGAACATTTTAGAGCCGAATGGTAGAATAAACTGCAGAATCAATTAAAGTGCTGACCTCATAGTTGTCTACAAAAAACTCTATACCATGTCTGGCAAATCAGAAGATAAGGCTGCAGTGGGCCAAGATGCACAAACGTATAGTCTACAAGATTTTGTTCCAGTCATCTAAAGATTCAAAGTTCGAGGTGTTTGAATTCAAGCAAAAATCATGAGTCAGAATCAGAGCCCATGGAAAGATGACAGACGTCGGCCTAATGTCACCAGTGAAGCATGGAGGTAAAAACATTATGATGTGTGAATGGTTTGGTGATGGGAGAGTAGGTGATCCACATCAGGTGAAAGGGATCCTGAGTCAGCATGGATACCACTCCATGATGAAGAGATATCCTCACTGGGCAATCACTCAGGATAACCTCATTTATGTGTCTGGAGAAGAGAGTAGCTGCTGGAAATATTTGGCTGATGGAAATCATAGTTTTTGTTTCACAATTCAGCCTGGACCTCATTATTTCTGTCATGGAAGTTTACTTTTTGATTTTGATTGTCACATGATCTTATTTTGGTTCAGGTTTTATTTTGTGCACGTTGGAGCAGGTTTCTTTGTTTAATGTCAGAATATTCGCAAAAAAGTTTTTTTTTTAAGAAATCACTTTCTAAGAACTAACAATTGAGGCCTGTTATCATTGGTTTACATAAATAATTTTACTTTGTAAAATGGAGGTTAAAGCAAATGACTTGGCAGTGAGGAAGTTCAGAGTATAACTGTTTTCTCCTATAAACTATGGACAATGTCAAGAGAACCAGCTATGGACTGTCGCTTCCCACATGTAACACGGAGTGGGACTTTGTTTCCAGCAGCTCATGTTTTCTACCATGTGCCTCCTGCCTGCTCTGATCAGGTGATGGATGGGCCAGTGTCTTCTAAGTCAGGACCAGTATCCTGATGATAACACCGTCAACACAGCCACATTCTTGCTCTAAAGCCTCCTGACCATTTGCTGCTCGATCCACACACCGGCTCGATCCGACATTGCAGCTCCTCTGGGTAAAGTGCAGAGAAGTTCTGAGTTGCAGTGCATGTGTGGATGCAGCTTTAGAACAAAATTGCAGAAAACATTTAACGTTTTGCTAAATGAGGCAGCACCCACTTTTAATGTTAGTTTAACATCGCTGTCATGTGGTAGTTAGTTATTTTTGTTGTTGTCATTGTCTGTTGAATGTCTGAAAAGAATTAGTTTTTTCATAAATGCAACAGGTAAACACTGAAGCTGACAATGGATGACATTTCCAAGCTGAACACATTACAAAGCTATTTGATCATGAGGACTTTATCAGTTTGGGCTATTAATGGCAAATGTGATGAGAACCTCCAAATGTCACACAGATGCGAGATGATTCGACTTTGGAACGCACTGGTGAGCATGGCTCAACAACAGCTTACTGGAAAGAGCCTCATGTGGAATCTCTCACATCTATGGGCTTGTGAGATAAAATCCTTGTGAGTGATGAAATTGTGTTAGTTTTTGTTTGTCTTTCAAAATAAATCACAATGATATTTCTTAACCTTAGTGAAAATTGTACTCAGAATTAAAATTACAATTCATTTGCTCACTCCTAAAAGTAAGAATCACATATTAGTAATAGGTTGTGATGCAAGCACAAAGCCAACATGCAAATAAAAAAAAACAAAGCCAGCCTGGAATTGAACTGCTGACCCCCTGGCTGTGAGGCCGTCTACCATCGTGCTGTGAAATTCAAAATTGATAGAGCAGAATGAAAAGCTCCCACTGTAGCTTGATGAACATTGCAGAAAGTCAGTAACCCATGGGCTTCCTGACACGCCCACACTGTGGGGATGCTACAGTATCATCCATCTTCAACTCAGCTTGAGTCATGTAATCAGTGAGTTAGTCTGTTTAAATCTACAATGTCAAACATGTTTTAATGTTCTGTTATTGATGTTAACGTTATTGATGTAACAAGGCGGCAAATCCAGGTTTTCTTTTCTTTTTTTATGAAAGCAGCAGCTATAAATCCAGCTGACAGCTGTCAATGCGCGGCACTGTGCTTCATTAAAACACCTTTCAGTTTCAGTGCTGTAACAGCGGCAGTAAATGAAGTAAGCCATCAGTGGTTCTACATCAGTTTCTGTGTTTTCAAGCAGGTGGCAATGTGTGCAATGTGTCTAAATTCTGTCACCTGACACTAAAAATGCACCTTGACATATTTTCTCATGGTGTAGGCTTCAGGTTTGCAATGAAGAAAGTAGAAATACTCATTTATAAAATGAGCAGTTGAGTAGGAATAATAAGAATCTATTGGTTTTAATGTGGCTAAAGAGCTTTTTGAATGATGATGATATAATAGAAAAGACTAAGCCCACCAAGAGGGCCACACCTAAAGACCTCCATCTTGGGGATTAGGGGTGTCAGGGTCGTTGTATCTTGATGACTCCACCCTCTTTTCCCCTGCCCTATTATCCACCTAACGAGGTGTGGAGCAAAGCCGACTCTGGAGGATAGAACTGGGTTCCCTAACCAACTTTTCCTCAGACTGAAGAAGCTGCTTGGATCAGTAGTGAAACGTTTCTGAGTCCAGTTGACGTGATTCAGTTTTTGGATAATCAAACCTGGACGACTAAGAATCTTCAGTGACATCATGGGAAACTGTTCATTTGTGTCGACCCCCTTCAGCCCCAGTCTTCTTTGTTTGGAATGGGCAGCTCGCAGAAATGGACCAGTGGGCCGAGCACAGCTTTGAGCCATAGCTGTGGTAAGAGATTGGACAAGAGTAATTTAAAAAAGGCATAATATGGCCTCTTTCACATAACAAGCAAGTGGACCAAAAAATGGAGGAGATGTTGGAAGAAATGCAGTTTTTTCAAAATACTTTAATTAACATTTCATACTAAGACGTCACAAAACCACCATATTGTGCCTGAATATAATCGTATGCGTTTGACTACACACACTATCCAATGTAGACGACATACAGAACAGACCTTAACTGTTTGCAGTTACTAGTACAATTATTCAAATGGAATAATGAGCAAATTCTTTCGTCGTCATCATCGTCATCATAATTATGATCATCATCCTCTTCATTATTAAGCTGTAGCAGTGCTCACACCATCCAAAATCTCTGCAGTCTGTCAAGCTTGCGGTGCTGACAGATCAATGGAAATCTGAGACTGTGAAATTCAAGTACAGTTTTACCATTGCCCTGAGCAGTCTGTGATAAAAGAGGGCGAGACAGACAGTGATGGATATAGATTTGGGGAATGATTTTTATCTCAAAGCCATTTTATGTCTCATTGCATATATGACACGGAAAAGACAAGTGGATGTTTCAATTGAAGCCAGATGTGTTCGATCAGCATAAACATTAGCTCACGGAGGAAATCTTTAAGATGTTCTTCACTTCAGGTGAGAGCGCCTGTCTCCTGCCAACAAATATCACCATATGTGTGTTTATCCCAGTCAATTAAAATCCCTTATTGAATGTGTGTACTGCAGAGTAAGCATGGGTGAGTGTTAGAAATGTCAGATTCAATTATCATAGAATAGGGGGAACATTATGATGCAGATATTGAAGGAGGGACCATATAATCCGTTTAGCCTGTGTACACAGCAATAACAACCTCAAATTATTATTGCGGTTAACCATTTAGAAAACAGTGACAACGTAAATCATTGTTGGACTAAATTCAACAAGCGCCACAGTCCACTGGAAATGTCATAGTTGGAGTGGGCTCTCTTCAGATGTTCCATTATGTCCCCTTTTCACGGAGGTACTCGCACAACAAAATGAAAACACAAGGTTGTTGGACTGAAAAGCCCAAACACACACTTCTCAGAACACTCACAGGTGAATGACTTGTTTTTATTGTCAGCTTCACTTTTTTTTGGCCGGGGGGGGGGGATTGTGAAACGTTCAAGTTGCCTAGGTGGGGAGAAACCAGTTATCCGGAGAAAGTTGGAGAGAGCTCGAAGTTTGTCTATTCCAGTAGTGAACAATTAGAGCTACATTAGTGGAAATTTGTAGGCCACCTGGGCACCACAACAAGCTTTAAATATTACATGTAATTTGAATTTTCAGCGTGGATAACTTAAAGACTCCTGGCAGCTACATTGCAGATTGCAACCATCTGTAACATCCCCACACTTAAATTTCTAAATGCGGGGGACTACATTGTCTTTCATGTGCCATGTTGTCGTCTACAACCACATTAACAGGCGACAAACCACTGATTCTTCCTCTTTCTTTAATTTTGAGTGGAGCTATAGTGCCATTAAGCTTCTGCATCAACATTAACATTAATTTTAGATTTCTTTGTAATCCCATGCTCCGAGACTTGCATGTGTGCATGTAGTTCGGGCCTGTACTTATACTGTAGTGCTTTGGTCTGATTTTCAAATTGAAATTATCAACGATTTTTGTTTTTCTTTGAGAAATGCTTTTAGGAATCTTTAATTAGAAGGAAGAAGGGACAAATATTTTATAGTACATTTTTTTATTTATATTTGCTAAATTCTATATTGTACTATTGTGTACCAAACTTTTTGTGCTATGTTTGGGCTGGACAACATTACTAATGTGGTATCACACAATCCGATCACAAACTTCACTGTTTCGCTCGAGTTGCAACATTGTTGTCAAATGTGCACAACTGTAAATTAAAACTGTGAAATTATTTTGTTATTCCTGCTCAATAAAACAGCTTCACTGCTTATTCCTGCATCTTCCTGTTAAAGGTTATAATCTGGTCAATGTGTTTTCACATTTACAAATTTATAAGACATGGAGGAACATTCATTCAGAATTCATTTTCAGTCAACCTGAGAAATTGGTTTCCATTTACATACATTGCTCAAGTTTGGTCTTCACTACCTTCATAATCATTAGCTGATTAATTACTTTTACTTGATTTAAAAAACGTTTACAAAAACAATGATCAGTATCTGTATCATAAAACTGTAAACTATTATCAGTCACTTTTTATTGTTTGGTGATGCCCTCACAGTGACTCAAAAAGCTGTGCTGACGGTTTGACACTTATTGGCATTGTGAGTTTTCAGATCCAGGGAAACAACGTGGACATGTGGACGCTCCTACTGCAATACAAAACCAATCCCCACAGGTTGACAAATCATCTATCAAAACCCACCCATGTAATTTGCACCAATATGAAACATCAAACAGGAGGTTTGATGTTTAAACATGGGCCTGCAACTCAGGCTGGCCTTTACCTTCAATGTCTGATGACCCAAATAAAGCAGTTGTTTTATGCCTGTGCCCATTTTTCAGTGCTACCCATGCTGAGGCAAGTTATACAGCACATTCCTGAGAAACGTTGCTGCTGCTGATTCATCTGAGAAGATTCACAGTACGTTGCTATTGATCTGTGACCCAGGCTTGTGGCCAAGAATATCATTTCCCCCATCAGGCGACAGTTAGACGACACCAGGCTCAGCAGAACCACACAGACACCGACGATGACGACTGGATCTTTTAACAATATGCTGGTGTTAAAGTCAGCTGCAATTTCAGCTGCAGGTCTGCATCTGTAATGAATACTTCCTTAAAGAGATGATATCACATGATTTCTTTTGAAACATAAAAATGTTTTTGAATATGTTTTTTTAAAGATGTTTTTTTAATATAAATAAAAACAGGATACTACTTTTGGTGTGTTACCTCTTTTCCTTTAGCACTGTGTGTTCAGTCATTACATTTATTAGAAACACTGCTGCCTTCTTTAAAATTGACTGAGTTGAATCTATTGTGTCGAAATATAAAACATTTAAAATCAAAATCATAGACACAGCATCCTCCGTACTGTAGGGGAGACTTGTTATCAGTGCAGAGTTAAAAAGTCAGCATATTTAGTAGTGTGGGAGCACAGATAGCAAGTACCATCAGTCAAAAAGCTAAAAAATATGAGACAATAAATGCTATAGTACAACAAAAACATTTAAAGCTGTTTATCTCCTCTGATGAACTGCGATGTTAAAAGACAAGATGATTCAACATGATGGTAAACCAAATTCTTTGAGATCTGTTGCTGGCATCAAATCAAAACACTTTTTTTTCAATTTCAAAAAAATGTTTTAAGTTGTCTGTTTAATTCTATCATCGAAATTACGCTTTAAATGATTTGCAAATGACAGCATTATCTCTTGTCTTACACTTTACACAGAATCCCAACTTTTCTGGAAATGGGGTTTGCAGATAAAAAAAACAACCTTTATGACTGCATTTATTAAAGGCTTAATCATATAAACATGCAGCAATTCAATGCATGATGTGGACAGATGGTATAAGAAAGACCAAAACAAAATAAAAAATAAAAAGAAAGAAAAGATAAAAGGTGGTTTACCAGAAAAAAAAGCTGACTGCAGAAGAGCTCTTTTTGTTTCCCATGTGTGTTATTTGGAGGAGATAGTACCTGGTCAACAACAGGCTTTTGGGATGTCAAGCATCTTTCTGAGAGGAATGTTAAACATGAAAGCAGCAGGAGTCCATAGATTGTCAGACAACACAAGAGAAAAGCTTTGAACAGAAAAGGCTGACAAACAAAATGCTAAAAGACAAGGCGACAAACACCAAGCTTAATGTATAAAACTGCTGCTCCCCTGTAAGAAACCATGCTTTACTCCTCTTTACCTCTGAACAGAAGGACGTGGCGACCTCATATACATGAAAGCATGTTTTCTAGCCACCTGCCGTCATTGCTTTCACAATCATTCCAGTTATACTTACTGTCAAATCATTAAACTCTTGTTTTCCCACACACAAAATCAAGATGGAAGTAACACATAAAATGTTTTTTGTTGCTTGTAGTGGAGAGCTGTATTGATTTTCAAAGTCAGTTACAAATGAGTGAAAGTAATGAGAATGTCCCTCTGTACGAGTAAAGTCTTTGTCTGAACTTCTTAAAGAAATTACTGCATGTCTCTCTTCCAATTGTCGGTATAAGTGGCGTCCATTCTTTATATTCTGCAGCTTCACTAATACACAGTTCTTGACATTTCTATGATGCTGAAAAAGCAAACAGTGAACAGCAATGGCTAGTTAAGACAATTCTTATGTTATAGACAGTCTGAAAGCTTTATGATGATTGACAGCCTGTGTGTGGTATAAACTGACAAAGGAAAGGTTAACAAAGGTTAACGTAGAAAAAAGCTTTTGTAAGATATCGCAAAACTTTTGCTGGATCTTTTGAGACATTTACGAGATCTCTGCAACCATTTCCCTTCTGTGGTTCCGTAGCGAAATGACTGAAAACAAGATTTTTTTTTTAATCAGCATAATTTTTGAAGCTCCTCTCCACAGGAGACTAGGCCTGCATTGTGAGACCGAAGTGGTCTGTTAGGATGATATTGTACTAGGAGATCTTTTAGGTATGATGGAGCTTGACTGTTTAGAGCATAATAGGTAAGAAGAAGGGTTTAATTTCTACATTTAATAAGAATCCAATAGAGAGAAGCTATTGAAGGTGAAAATCTCTCTTACCAATGCCAGTCAGTAATCTTGGTGCAGCATTTTTGATTAATTGAAGCTTTTTAGAGAGTTCCTGGGGAGCCTGAAAGTAGAGAATTACAGTAGTCTAGAAGTAACAAATGCATGGAGTAGTTTTTCAGCATCGCTTTGAGACAGGATGCTCCTATTTTTGGTAATGTTCAGTAGGTGCAGGAAGGGTGTTCTAGAAATTTATTTTATATATGAGGGAAAATCCTGGCCAAAAATGACTCCGCGATTGCTTGCAGTAGTACTGGGGGCCAGAGTTATGTCACAAAGTAACAATATGTTTGGAAAACATGTTTCTGAGATTTTAAGGCCCAAACACAATAACTTCAGTTTTATCTGAGTTTAGAAGGAAGTTGTAGGACATCCAAGCCTTTATTTCTTTTAGACATGTTTGTAGTTTGAATAATTGATTTGTTTCATCTGGTTTCATAGATTGATGTAACCCGGTGTCATCAGCATAGTGATGGAAATTTATGGAGTGTTTTCTGATAATGTTGCCCAGAGGAGACATGTATAGAGTAAATATCATTGGTCCTAGCACAGAGCCTTGTGGAACTCCATAACTAATGTTAGTTGTTTTCTCTGCTGTACTGCCAAAATTGGGGTTAGCCGTAAGGGGCCAGAATCAGGCCTAATAACCCAGACATACACAAACTATGCAAGGTATATGCAAAGTATATGAAGTCTGTAGTTCCAGAAAAGCTGATCAGTGTTAATTCAGTCAACTCTGAGTTTGTTCCCTCTGAGTTCAACACATGCTTAATGACTATGATAAACTCTTATTAATGGAGCACAGAAATTACCATGCATGATGGCAACAGTAAAGAAAGAGCAGAGCACACATTTTAATTCAGTTGCACCACAAATATTAATGTGTCACACTAATGCTGGTTTAACTTGAAAAAAATAAAGAGTTGTGAAAGAGAAAACAGTCCATAAACTGTTACATTAATTTAATTTCATTCATTCATTATTAGACTTGGATTTGCTTAATGGATAAAGTGCTTGAATCAAAGGCCTAATTATTAAACTATAATTTGACGGTGGCAGCAGGCCATGAAATTAAGCATATAAGTACAGTGGCAAAAAAAGCCAGCACTCTTTGAAATTGTGCATTTTTTTGCATGAAATGTGATCTTTAATAAAGTCGCAGAAATCAACAAACACCAGCAGTCATGATCTTTCAGGTTGTTACTGAACAGAAGTGATGGTAGAAAAAGTAATGACAGCTTCTGATGTCACAAATGTGAACCTGGAGTAAAGTAGCATCAGCTGCTATGAGCCCTGCCTCACAAAAAATTGATCTTAAAAGACCTACAATCAGGAGCTGTTAATTATCATGCAGCTGGAAAGGGTTACAGAGTAGTCTTTAGATATCCATCAGTCCACAGTTAGACGGAATGTCCACAATTGAAGATGGTTTGATGCTGCAGGTACTCGACATAGAAGTGGACGCCTAGCCAAGATCACTCCAGATAAATATTGCTGAATGCTCAGTGAGGTCAAAAGGACCCTACAGTATCAGCTAAAGACTTGGAGGATTCATTGGAATTAGAATTGGTTCACATTTCTGTTTATGTTGCTGTCAACAATACACCAAGCATTAAATGAGCATACAAATTACATGTCAACAAGAAAACACCACCCAAAAATTGAAGAGATGATTTGGGGAAGCTTCGCTGCCTTTGGACCTGGACCATTTCCCACCATGGAGGGGACAATGAATTCCCAAATCTACACCTCTTACATGACAATATCCGAGTTGCTGTGACTTGGTGAAGATCATGTCACATTTAATGACCAGTTTGTGTAGAAAAACAAATAATGTAACAGTCATGCTACAGTGTTCGTCATTAAAATCCATTAAGGCTTAAAGTCAGGCTAAAATATATATTTAAAAATCTTAAATGGCAACCCAAGCTTTACCCAGTTTCAACTTACTTTCTATGGCTTTAGTTTAGGGTGTTAATGTAAATGAATGCTTTTCAACTTTCCCTCTGACTTCCCTTTACTAAAAATGTCTCTACTTTAGGTGAAAAAAACTCCACATGACATCACCCGGAGGAGTTTTCATCATTAGGAATTCAGATGATGTTGACTATGATTACAACCTCCATAAAATCACATATGGAGTTTTTAATGTTGTATTTGCTGTTGCAATACAACCAGACTTTCCCTATAATCTCCAATATAACACGACTATGATAATGGTCCATAAATGTGATCAGTTCCATATGAGAAATGATTCTTCGTTGGAGCCGCCTGTCATGTTCTGAAGAAACTTCACAGAGTTTTAAAGTGTTTACAGCAGCTAATGTAGGCCCAGTGTAAATGTTTCAGTGCAGACTCACTGACAATCTGACAAGTGTCTTATTATATATCGAGTGCTACAGTTAGAATGATGAACAGTGTTTAAAAGTTTTTCTTCTGAGCGGAGAATAAATGCACGCTGGTTAATGCTGGAGTCTATGTGTGAAGAGAGATTAATGTCTATACTGTTATAGCTTTAATGATCGGAATAAAACAAAAAAGGCCTGTTTAGCTATTCAAACATGGTTTTATCTTTGCCCTGACATATATATTTCAATAGCAGTTCTACATAAATTGTACGGTTGAGAAAATTAAACGGAGTAAGTTACCACCGTTAAGTGATCTCTGCTTTTGAAGCAGAAGCTTTTCCTTCGACTCTTCAACCAAGGTTCAGAAATGCCGCCACCACATTAGAGTTCACTGGAAAACCTACTGAGCTCGTGGAGGAATTGACCTGATGCCTGCTGCCTTTCTTTGTGGAGTTTGCATGTTCTCCCCAGCCTTGCGTGGATTTCCTCTGGTTCCCCACCACATTTCAAACACATGCATGTTAGGTAAATTGGCATGAATGTGATGGTTGTCTGTCTGTGCAGTGTATGTCTCTCTGTGTTGGCCCTGACATAGACTCATAACATTATTTAGAACATATAATACTATGAGAAAAACTGTTATACGACAGCTGACAGTTTTGATTTCATTAGTGGTGGTTTGCAGAGCCGAAATGATGACTAGTTTTACTGTTTCAATACTTGTGAGCCCAAGTGTGCTTGTCTGACGCTGTGTACTGCAGTGATATCAGTAATTAAGCTTCCTTATAACACAAGTCCTCATTGTTTATCCGTTACATAACAATGTTCAGGAACGGTACAGTTGCGTCTGCAGAGCAGAAACAAAGGCGTCAGCTTCACAGAGCTGGCAGACGCAAACATAAACTCAAATGAAAGCGTGTTCCCTAACTTCCTCCTTTATTTCTGGCATCGAAGGCACTCAAAAGCTTCTCTTGAAAAGTATCAGGTTGCCCTTCAGGATAAAACATGTAGCTGCTCATCAGCACTGTCAGGATTTGCAATTCTTTGAGCAGGAGCACGACAACCCACAGTTGTCATGGGGAGTTTGCGCTCCTTCATTTTCTTCAGAGAGGAGATGTCACACTGTTGGCGCCCACAACACTTAGCGAGGATGCTCGAAATAAAACAAAGGTGTAACTACGGGTCCCTGCCGGCTTCGCCTTTTTTCAAACGCCTGTTTAGCTAAATGAGAGCTTAAACAGAGTTCAGTGAGAGTTAGAAAAAGTTCAGCGTCTTCAAAAAATGAGTTTCTTAAGGATGGAATCAGCCTTTCTGCTCTGAGGTGGGATGATTCCTTACAGACAGATTTCAGCAGGAAATCATCCATTCTGTGATGGTTAGTTGGGGCCCAAAGCTCTGAATTTTTTTAGGGGTGTTCTTTCTTATTGGCTGATCATAAATTAATGTCTTGAAGCAAAATGTCTTCCAACCAAAATGATAAAATAGGTCATTTTGCACTGCTTTTTAAAACCAAACCCTACAGTATTCATTTTTATTTCACGATCTAATGCCTACAGGTTAAGGTTTAAGTTTTGACACATTTGTTTGCTAAAGAAACAAAAACAGAAAAGATATGACTGATGGTAGAAAATGGGATTTAAAGTTTAACCCATTCAATACACATGACTCCAAGATCAGGTATGATTCTTGAGGGAATTTGTGGCATTGTGGCTGCTGCTCCCACTGCTGGCCTATCATGGGATAGAACTATAATACGTAATTATTTTTAACCGACCATTGTGCACATGTCCTTTTCAATAACAGGCTAGCTGTATTTGTACCACTATTACAAGTATTGTAACATTTATGCGGGAAAACTGAAAGCTCACTGTGATAAAGTTGAAATGCCAGAATGTTTTTTTTTCTTGCTGGAAAATCAAATGTAGCAACGGCTTTGATGCTGCTACAGAAACTCTAACAAAAACGATTTTATGCACATCACGCTGGGAGTTTGCAGTGGAATAATGGTTAAAGTCTCTCATAAATACAGTAATTTCAATATTTAATGAAATGAATGATTCTACATTGTACCTAAAGTATAAGTAATCCAATTAAAAAAATATGTATTTGTAACATGTACAGTTCTTAATCAAAAACAAGGGTCAAAGTTTACTGTTGGTAAAGGCGGAGCTGATTTTAAAACCTGTATGTGCTGACACTTGGTTAAGTCACCATGATATGTCAGAATTTATTAGTTCATCATTTTTTAATATTGTACTTGGTCCACATCTTTTCCTGCTCTGCTTGCTTGAAATGGGTGATGTAATAAGTAAAAATAATATTTCATGCGATTGTTATGCTAATGACACTCAGCTGTATCCCCCTTTTTAAACCCATGGACCATATTAGACTGGATACTCTATAAGAATGTATGTCTCATATTAAAAACTGGATGTCCTTCTATTTTCTACAACTATTTTCAAATAAATTGGAAATTATTATAATTGGATGTCATAATGTTTGCAGTAATATACTGCCATCTATACGGCCTTTAATAAAATTTCTTAAGCCTAAACTAGTTCAGTCAAACTTTCACTGCCTCAGGAATACTACGCAAATCAGACTTTTGTTAACTTTTAATGATACTCAGACTAATATAATGCTTTTATCCCCTCACGTCATGAATATTGAAATAGCCTATTTTCCTCACTTCATCAAAAAACACTTTAAACGCCTTCAAATTGTTCAGAACTCAGCTGCTATGCGCCTGACTAGAACCAAAAGGTTCAGCCACATTACTGCTTGTCTTGCTTTTGCTCTGCATGATTTTCTCTGTCCAATATTTCTGAACCTTTATTTTTATAAGTGTCATTATGAAATTTAAAATCTTCAAACAATCCATTCCCACTTCCCGGTTACAAGCTTTCCAAGGTGGAAAGAACATTTTTCATCATGGCTCCAAAACTCTGGAATGACCTGAGGAATTTGGGCTTTCTGAAGGCCGTCATCTTTCAAGCGTCTTCTTAAAATATATTTTTATCAAAAGGCTTTTTCTGATATGTGAGAGTCTTGATTTAGTATAAATGGTTTATTGTGTCTATTTTAACCTTGTGCTTTCTTTTGATTTGATTTTCTACCCTGATGAATTTTTCGTTTTTCTGTACAACACTTTGTACTTTGTACTTTGTTTGATAAGTGCTTTATAAATAAGGCTGTTATTATTATTGTTGTTGTTGTTATAACCACTAGTTGGTCTTAATGTTGTGGCTAATTGGTGCATGTTTGTCAGAGTGACATTCTTGAAAGCTGTGATTCTGAAGACCTTGCACTTTAAACCATCATAAAAATACTGCAACATGCAGTTTTGTTAGAAAACCTAGAACAAATCAAGGATTTTCAGACTACAATAAATAAAAAGGTAGGTCACCTGCCTAAGGTGGGAGGAAAATGTAGCTGCACACACACACACACACGCACACACACACAATTACTCAGTCAACTTCCCTCCATAGCTGTGCAGTAATGTCGTGCTTTGCCACGTACCGTATCCCCTCCTCCAAAGACTGGATGGGGCCCATTCTATTCTCGCAGCATCTTCATCTCTTTGAATATTTTCAGCAACACAAGATTCAACCACTACATTACACTATTCTTAAAAAAAATAAAATCAACAAAATAGGGCATGTCGAGATGAAGGCAGGGATTTGTGTTCAGACTTTCATGCAGACTGTGATCGTTCCCTGCATCTTGCATTATTCAGCTCCGTGAACAGGAATCATCTTCCCTGATATTCTTTGAACAAGCAGCGTTTTGTTTACATCAGACTCAAGTAAATGTTTGAAGTGCCTTATAGCATCATCACACCAAGCTGCCTCATCGGTTACAGGGTCTATGTGTGGCGTCTGGGGGGTTAGGTCTTAACAATAGAGACTGTTTTTAAGTCTATATGCTGAACTGCCCATGATAAATCTCACTTACAATACACCAATTGAATAGAATATATTTAAATGCAAATTGGAAGGCGGTGATATCAAATCGCCAGCAGGTATTAGGAAATAAGCCCATCTTAATGAAATACCTTCTGTTTGCTGGCCACAGTATTATACAAAGCTTCTCACTATTCAGCACAAACAGGGTCAGTTCTAGTTTTAATGTTGCTTGCTCACCTTTGACAAATTTGTTTCAAAGGAGCAGAGAAAATCTGCTGTTTTACCTTGAGCAGCAGATAGAAAGAGAGGGCGGCAGCGGAGGCTCTGACAGGATTTGATGTGATGGCAGCCGGAGCAGAGAGGAAAGAAACAACATGATACTCTTGGTGGAAACTGACGGAACCTGCTAAAAAAATGCCATTCCTATACTCACATGAAATTCTACTGAATTATATTTTTTGGGGACATTTAAAAATAGAATAATAATCTCCTTTTGCATTGTAATGTTTGGTCACTCACTTTGGATGTTATCACATCATTCAGTGGATGTTATCTGTTATTAGCACCATAGAAATAATCATTATATGGTCGGGTGCGGCTGTAGCTCAGTTGGTACTCGCCTTTCCATATGCTGAAGCGTCCTTGGGCAAGGACACTGAACCCCAAGTTGCTCCTGTCAGGGTCAGATGACAACCACACATTTAACCTCCATTGGCATGTGTGTGTGAGAACGGGTGAATGAGGAAATTCATTGTAAAGCCCTTTGCACAAAAGGCATTTACCAAAGTAAAGCCTGGCGAGAAGGTTATGTTATATGCGGATCGTGGGGTGGATTAAGATACAAAACAAAGTTACAATAATTACTGCAATAAGAGTATTGACTAAGAGACTTTCCCCCTGTAAAATATAATTAGGTCATTAGTACAAGCAGGGAAAAAAGGTAACACACACCACAGAGCAAACACGAACACTGAATATTTAGACACAGAAACGTTTAACACAAAGCAGAATTTTTTCCCAAATGAATTCAAGTCGGCTGTTAAACACCTTTTGTTGTTTGAGAGCTGACTTTTGTGTCCTAAATCATGTGACGAGTGTTAGGTGGGTAATTAGTGAACTAAAGCAAAAGCATTTTAATAAAACCCAACCATGTTTAATCCTGATATGTTTATGAACGTCGCCTACCGTCCAATGTGGGGGGGCTCTTTCAAAAGAGAGCATAAAACAAAGGGCATCAAGTTGGGAGATTGTAATAGTCGAAATCCAGAGAACTTCTCCTGTTTTGCCACCCACCTCGAACACCTCCGTATGTAACCTTTATTAACTGTAAATTGCATCCTGTTTTATTATTCATGCTGATAGATGTGATCAGTTTCTTACGTGGCTCATAATAAAGGCCAGTAGGTGGTGAGTAGCCTGCTGAACCAGAACTATGGGCTGAAAGTGACTGAAAACTCAATAACACTAGAATTGGGTGATTTGGTTGTGTTCATGCGCAAAAATCACATTTGAGCCTCAAAGAGGCCTTAATTTGTTCATTGTATATTTCTCTTTAAATAAGGCAGGGCCTCCCAGACTCTCACCTGATTAAAATACCACCAACTGATACCCTGAATCTAATTTCCCTTTCAAATTAATTAACAATCCTCAAGTTTTAAATACTTTTGCCACACACACACTCAAATGTTTTTCCACATTAATGAGTAGTTATAATGTTATAGTCTCATTTGTGTAATTAGGTTCCCTTCCCACTTTCAAGCACCACTGTATTTTTTGTTTTATACTATTTGCAATTGTGTCATATTTTTGGATATGGAGACAGGTGTTAAATCCTTTAAAGATGTCTACAATAATTCTTTTGTACATGCACATCTGTACCTGTGCATAACAAGTAGACAAAACAGACATTACACAAGATTTATGAATGTTTAATGTGACAATGATGGTACAGTTTGAATGGAGAATAATTACATTGACCAACATTTTTTTAAAGTCATGTTTGTGGTTATGTGAATACTGTTTTTAAGACAGACTTAAATAAATGTGAATTAATTGATTACATCATATTTATCAATCTTATCGTAACATCTGGGACTAAACGCCCATTTGTTGTTGGTGCAGTATAACAACCACCAAACTTCTTGAATCACAAACCAGCTGAATATTAGCACCATACAGTAAATCTGTTGTATAACACACAGATGATTGTCTTCTGCAGTTGTAAAGAATTCATGCTTCTGTTTTTTAATATTAGTCGAAAACGTCGCGTCAACAGACCAGAAAAGAGCTGACGTTACCAATTTGTGCCTGAGCTCTCACTTGAGTGCAGAGGAAGTCTAATCTGCAAACTCCTGAATGTTGTGAGATAAGTGGCGGCCATATGAACGGAATATCAACCAGTTGCAGTCAAGGTGCCAAATCCAACACATATTTTTACTTATCAAGCTAATTGACCTATCTGGAGCGAGGCTGCGGCTCTGTATCACCGACCATCTGCTGACGCACTGTCTGTGCTATTAGAGTCTCCCCACCCACGTCTCAGTAGACACGCCACCCATCAATCACAATCTGTTACTCTCACTCGGTCTCATGATTAAGGGCTTCTGCACTATCACAGTCTCTTTACTAACGAGCAAACATGCAAGAGATTCTAATGGCTGGACAAAGGGAGGTCATTTTGTTCCTTGTGTTACATTAAGCTCGAGGGTAAAGGGTGGGAAATATGAAAAAGGCTCAAATACACTGCCAATAGTGAAGGCAAACCAAGTTCCTGTGGAAGACGGTACGATTGACCTGACCTTTACCTGACCTTCAGCTGGTAAAACTAATGATCTATAAATTTTGATTTAAGCACCGGGTGGAGATGCTGCACAGATTCTAGCTGCTGTGTCAGAGGAGAAGATTATCCTGCTGGAGGGGTTAAGAGAGCGAGTACGAAGAGTGGAGGATATCATGCCGGTCAATAAGAGAGCTCCATCTTGCTTTCAGGTGAGGCTCGTTTCTATTCCAGGGATCTCTCTACCAAAGTATGTTTCAGCTTTATTCATGTTTCTGCAATGAATCCTGTGGCATAGGAACACTGTGGACATGTACCCAATCCCTACCCTGAGTGCCCCTCTCCTGAAATTAGATAACAGCAATAATTTCAGTAGAACTAACTGTTAATGTTCAACATCTATTAGCTCCAACGTGATCTGCTCACTGAAGAACAACAAGAGCAAGAAATATTACTACTACAGAAGCTGCCTTATCTGAAGCTGGTAACAGAAATGACCTGCCAATCAGCAGCATCAAATCGTCCCTCTTCTTGTAGAAAGTTGACATTTGTCATGGGTTTTACATTAACTTTCATCCAGTCATTTTCTATATTCATATTATTTTCAACAAACAATGTAATAGAGAACTGAAGACGACATGACAACCACATCATGCTATCGGTGATGAATGCTGTCTTTTTTTTATGTGCCATATTGTGAGAAGTCTGCACTTTACCAAAGTAATGGAGTCTGCATAATTTACAACTTTTCATCAAAACACTGTAATAGTATGCATTACCTCATTATTACTCCCAGAAATATTATTGCTAGTTACCTTCTGCTAGCCATAACGTGTGTGGTTTCCGTAATGTGCTTGTTTTGAAAGGTAAATTATGTTCTGGACAAACTGAATCTCTTTGAACTTCATTCACATCTTACTTCCCAAGGCGGCTCACGCACAGCAACATGGTTGTGCCGCAGGAAGGTGCAGAGCAGAAAAAGTGGGAGCTGAATCCTGTTGTCTGTAAAAACTGTGTATTAAGACTATTTGTAGGAGCATGTGTGGACAAAATCAATGGTGAGGAAGTTTTTAGTTGCAGCTCAGTGCAGCTGACTGTGTGTAGAAAAGAAGCTGGTTTGGTTTCAGATTCTGTGAGTAGCAAACATGAACGTTTGGGTACTGGAGTTATTTAACATCATGTTGAAAACCACCAGAGATGTGTAGCTCTTTTTTGTAGGGTAGAACTGTGGTAACTGGGGTTTAATAATTCAACTTTTTTTTATCTTGCGTAACTTAAGAAGAGTGTCAGCTTACGTTTGGGAGGATAACTCTTCTCTTTTTCAGTGTCCCAGCTTGTGAATTTGGTGAAAGTGCAAAACGGTCGATAAACTCAAGGGATTTAAAACTTTCAAACACTTTCTGAGTTAATGCAACATTTAATTAGTCCATTAGTCCAAAACCAACAAAATATCTGGCAATGTCTGACTACTGTGTGTGACTGCGAATGGGTGAATGAGAATCACTGTAATGTGCTTTGAGAACCAATACATGGAAAAAGGGACATATAAGTGTATTCCAGTAGGCTGGAAGTTTTGCACTGCCAAGTCACAGGTTTGAATTTATTGTCATTAATTATCCAAATGGCACCTTGCAAGTCAGTTTAATTTACCTATGTTGTGTCTGTTTCCTTTTGTCAGCCTCATTTTCATCCACGGCTGAACAAGATTTCAACAATTTTATAGGAAAACAAAGCAAAATTATGCAGGTTACCACCGTAGCAGTCACAGGTAAAAAGATCACATTCATGGATCATAATCGTGAACATAGCATGACATAACTTCATATTCTCTATAAATGGTGGCTACTGAAATTTTGCCCATTCATTTCCATATAATCAATGAAAATACAGCAGCAATTCACAGATAAGCTGCATTTCACTTATAAGCATATAAAAAAATGCCCATGAAAAAATAATTGTGACAGAATGAGGGAAGCGTGGAGAAACCACGGTGTACTGTTCCACTTCCTGTGTAAAACGTTCTGATGTTGGTTCTCTTATTGAATGCAGAGGTTTACAGGACTATTCGGTGTGATTAGATTCAGCAAAATATTAAAAATGTATTGCATTACATTTCATCATACAGCACGATAATGATTTTAGCCTGATGACCAGGCTAGAGTTCAGAGGGGCCCCCACAGCAAACAGGAGAAGAAGGCGACTGCAGTGAATCTCTGGACCCGCAGACTTTGGATAGCACTGCACGTTTAGAGCTCCATCTCCCACACTAGCTGAGGCTTGGTACTTTCTTACAGCAGTGTCAAATATTTTATTTAAAATCAAATTGGATGAAGAAGAGAATATGGAGAACAAAATTTGTGTAAGTGTCCAAAAACATTTGGTCCAAATTGTAAGAGGAGGTCATACTGAAAAAAAGACAACAGATCAATAAGTTATACTGAGGTAAATAATTGTTCTAGAGATTGTTTACCCAACAATGGCTTCAAATGAGTGTGAACATACGTACATGACATGAATGCAGCATATGTTAGTCTTACATGTCTAATAAAACTATTTTCCTGTGCACAGATGTGCTCCTTAAAAATGGATGAAATAAGGAGCCAATGCTGACTAATTAGATTTCAAGCCAGTGCACATGTGCGAAGGCACATCAAATCCTAAGCAACACAACTGTAACAGGACATGTGATCTGCACCTTTGATGCGCGGTCGTTTCTTCCTAAATAAGGTGATGGTTTTGAAGCATGCAAACATCTAAAAATTGTCTTGGAAGCTCGGCTTGCCCCCCACTGAGCTCAGCGTGTGGAGTTTTTCTTCTTTCACCTTCCCAGACACATGCTGAGAAAGCTGGAGGCGGACGCTCGGAGATACACAAATCATTTGTCTGTACAGCATCTGTTTCTGTGTTTTGTGTCTAGCTGGCCGACACCCTCATATTTGCCTTTTTATTGCTGATAAACAGCATGCCAACTTGCTGGAATCGCCTTCTCTGCACCGCACCAGCACTGTGGCTTTTCATGTATTACAGTCATGCTGAGGCGGGTTGGATGGTCCTCATGAGGTCCCCACACAAACAAACTGTCAAACACATCCCTTGTGTGTGTCTGCACTTTGCATGTGGCAAGGGGAAGGTAACCAGCGGGCTCTGCCGACAGGGACCAGTAAAAAAAAAAAAACTACAGGTATGGACTATGAAATATTCATGAGTGTATATGCAGAGCAAAGCTTTCAGCAGAGCCTCTCACAGCCTGTTATTTGTGGTTTAAGAAGCGTTCACAGGTGTCTGGGAAACTCATGACACACACAAGAGGTGGAAAGTAGCTTTTCCCCGTGATTCTTAAAAGAGTCATCGTCCTGCTGACGTGGTAAAGAAGATTCACATGTCTGCTCGCTTTAAATATATTCATTTAGTGCCTCAGATGTTAGCAATAGATTAATTGACGCCTTCTTCATGCCAAAATTAAAATCAAGCAACTGTCCAGTCTCAGCTTTGGGGCAGGAGCAGCTTCAAAGCAGCATGTGCCATGTTCATGTTTTGGAGAAATAAAGATTTAGTTATTAATAAATTGTGACTGTTTGCGTTGAGTTGAGGTGTTTGGTTACATTCTGTGTTCCTGGAAGCATTAATATGGCACTGATAACATAAAAGCATCGTGTTTAATTGCTTCAGCTGATCGGCGGCTTTTGTTTGATTCATTTGTTTGATTTTCTTGCACTTTTGATGCCGAGTGTGATGTTGGATAAATCAGAGCTTTTAGATCAGAGTTTACAAGTTTCTAACCTGTAAATTAGTACTGTTCACAGCTATTTGACATCAAAACTGTTCATTTCAGGCCTGCTAATTTGTTTGTTGATCATTAAATGGAGAAATACAAAACTCGGTACAGGATCCGGTGAGTTGCCGTGTTGAGCTGAATGCCTTACAGGTGGTCGTTGAAAATCCCCGATCTGACACCAAATCTACAAAACAATAAGAAAATTAATCCGTTAGCTATAATTTAACAAATTCCCTGCACCCAGGTTGATGGCTCATGTTACAGACACATTGTTGCCTCTTGGTAAGACCAAGTCTTATTTTGGGTTCCAAAGTGCTACAGGAAGCTCAGAAAACACATACCTAGCATGCAGCCAATTATTTTGAATAAAAAGTTGCCACAAGTCATTTTAAAAGTTGCTAGATGATGCCACACACCATCTTCCATATCCATGAAAATTAAATTTGCTTACTGGTATAAACTCTAATAACTTATTTTTTAAGCTGCAGCTCCCAGTTCATCCAATCGATATGTGTCTAAATCTACTTTTCAGTAGTCACTTTAGTTTGCAGCTCTTTATCGCTTCTTTCTGGCTGTTTATTGGTCAAATTAATATCATCTCCCCACAGTAATTCTCCTCTCCTTCCAGACCTTGGCCCCGCCTCGCTGGTTTTGCCATCTCAGCTCTCCCACCGGTCATGCCACCCGACCCAGCTCCACCTCCCACTCACCTGCACTTTCCAAATCAGGCCCAATAGTATTCGATACCAGCCAAACGCCTTCACACTTTGGCCAAATCCGCATTGTCTAGCTCCCTGCTTGTTTGCCGGCTGTGTTTTTGACCATTGCTAAATGTCAGATTGGTGCCAGTTTTTTGAAAACGAGCCTTACCTGCCCCTGTTTTCTGTCAAAGCAGCCATTATACAGTTAGGGAAAAGGGTGTATGTAATTAATTTTCTGAATCAGTTTTCAGATCAGCAAAACAAATATCACTCAAATTACACCCATTTGTGGTAACTCTAAATTAAAACTGATAAGTAGTTATTACTGTAACAATGACCTCAATTCATCAAATTGCTCAGTTAAGCTTAAGTACTTTTTTTTTTTTTTTTGCCACCACATAAATGTTGAGCAAATGTCCTACTGCAGTTATGTAACTGCACCAAAGGTTGTCATTTTTTAATATGATATCTGTAGTCAATGTGGGGTTATCAAGTCATGTGATGAAATGTGACAACCAATCTGCACCAAGACTTGACGGGACTTTAACAGATTCAGCACTAGCAACTAGCAGCAGATGTTAGAAGCAAACACACAAGGTTAATACAGACTTGATGTACTGTAGAACTGCCGAAGGTGGAGTTGATTTTAAGAATTTCATGGACTGACAACTTGTCATCCATAATACAGCATCATCATTCGTAGGAGTGTACCTCTCTGCTGGACAACACTGGTAATACAACACAACTCTTTTTTTTTTTTCTGTGTAGGGATTTTATTTTTATTAGGCATGGAAAATTCATGTCACACTGTAACATCAGCAGGTGAAATCCTCCACAGATTGACACGTGGATGGATTTGTTAAGGGTGTGGAGGTGCTGTGCTCTGTGAGTTGGAGGGGAGATTAAAGTCCACGGATGCACTTGATGACAGATGGTAGTTATCAAACAGATTGTGCTATGTGTGCCCTCGCTGCAAGGGTCAAGGTAAAAGCAAATAATATTCCCAAATATGATGGGAAACATCGGCCTGCATCTATTTCTTTGGGTTTTCACAGATGCTTTACCACGCTACCACATTTTTACACTTGAGTAAATTACCTTATTTGCATCTATGAAAGACATCATCCACTCATCAGGTGGTCCATTTTAGCTGTTTCCATACACTGTAAAATAAAAGGCTGCCTCAAAAAATGTACATCAAACTGAAGTCCAGCTTATTTTGAGAACAGTTTCTCACAAAACGTCTGCAAAATGCAATTGAATACAATGTGTTTGTTGAGCTTGTCAGTTTACTGTTCACTACATCTTTGGGCTGAAGTTGGGTTTAGAAAAATGTCTCCATGATCCACTTCTCAGGACATTATAATATTCTAACCTTTCTAAAAAAAGAGAGATTTTAAAACTCACATAAATATTATGTGGACTGCTACATTACATTTAGTGTTGTAATTGCAACAAAAATTCAACCAATCCCTGTGACATTGCAATTTTAAACAACATAACGTTACCAGGCTACTTTCACGTTGCAACTTCTATATTGAGCATTGGACAAAATTTCTAAGTGAAAAATTAAATTTTTTACTAGTTTTAATGTCACATTTTAGCAGATCGAGGCATCCTTGAAGTTTCTATCTGAAGAATTTTGCATGAAAGCATAAATAATAACTAATTCAGCCCCACTTTGATGGGCTTCCCCCTACATCTGCCTGACATTCTCCGTGTCCACGCTGAAACACACACTCCTTGTCCTTTCCCAGCTGTCACTGCTGCCCGCTCCCCAGGGGTAATTGCAGCGCCAAATCATTACCGAGTTCTCTTATCAAATGGCCACCGAAGTCTTGGAAGGCAGCAGTTCAGAACCCTTTCACATAAAACAAAGTGAAATCCAATAAGAAGCAGAACAACAAAGATTAATCTTCTCTCAGACTTCAAAATGATTTCGGATATAAATTCGCTGTAAACGGCCTCACTGTTTTTCTTATAAATTTCTGAAGGTGAGCTGCAACTTACAAGGCCCGTATTTCTGCCTCAGCGAAGCTGGCAGTAATAACAGTATCCATACCCGGTGGGTGCCTCTTGAAGAGAACATATCTCATGTACATGATTTGCTTCTGAAAGGTCCAGCAATAAAGACCCAGAGAGAAGCTGGAACTTCCTGATTGCTTTCCAAAATTAAAACTGCACATATTACTTGTCTCACTCTGATGATCTCTCTAAGCTTTTGAAATGTTCCTTGTCTCTCTCCTTTTTTTTTTTTTTTGATTCACATCTTTCATCTGAAAGAGCTCAGCCCTTGAGATACCACAAAGTTTGACTTTTCTTCCACATTCATGTGCTTCACAAAGTTTGTGCTACTTCAAGTAAAAAGGGGTCACAGTAAGATCAGTGCTTTATGTTTCTAGCAAATATCTCATCTACGGCTATATTTCGTCATGTCCCACTGAAAAGCAGAACATTTAACAGAACAATGATGATCTAACAAACAGTGGTGGAAAGTAATAAAGAACAGGGACTTTGTGACTTTGCACTGAAGTAGATTTAATTATGACTACTTTGACTTCAACATCTACACTACTGCACTACATCTAAGAGTAAATATAGATACTTTTTATTCCCCTCAGATCATAGACTCAAACAAATTCAACCCATTATTTATGTGTATTACCATTAATTACTTAATACTTAGTATTTACTTTAATACTTAGTATTTACTTAAAAAAAAAGCCAATTGTGAGCAATGCTCTCTTGGTCTTTTGTGACTGTGATACCTATGAACACCTGACACAGTGATAGACTGGGTCTGTATTAAATGTGCATGAAAAATAAAAGGGTAAGACACCAACAAAGCACCTAAAATTATCTTCTTTTAATTTAATTTAAAAATGTAACCCACATTACAAAGGAAGGGGAAGTGTATGTCTGTACGACATGTTGCGTAAGCAGGTAGAACTGTGTGAAACGTAATGGACGGAGGTTGGAGTTGAATCTCACAGCGCAGAGCCTGTAAGTCTTCACTGATGGTTTCAAACTGGAATAGTTTTTAAATTAGAAAAGGGTCACATGTTTGCAAAATGTGACTCCTTCCAACATGCACCAGCGACAATCAAAATATTTAGAAAGGCCAAAAAACATAAAAGCAAGTATACGTGTTTGTAACATGTGAAGAACGGCGGCGCCTGACTTTACTTTGCTTTCTCCTTCTACAGCAGCCTCAGTGCCCACCACCTTGTCAGAGGAGGAAGACACTGATTCGTTCCGGCAGCCCGTACTCGTTTCAGAGGAGCTCCCAGAGTCCGTGAGGAAGTGGACATGTAAGGAACACCACTTCCCTCAGTGTGCCGAGAACCGAATGTACAAATCACCTTACGGGGCAATTTAACATTGTGTTTTTCCTGGTCTCCACCTTTTCACCTCTGCTGCAGTAATGTACAGGTGGACCTCGGGGTGCTGTGACGTCACTGTTGAGTGTGGCTACAGGTGAGCTCTGAATCCAACGTTGTGAAGTGAAACTCTTCCACTACATTTAAGTTAATGCTTCGTCTGAACTTGCATGTAGCTGCTGCAACAGTCTGAAGGCCAAGTGTCAATGCGGATTTCTCACTCATTTAACATTAGACAAGTTGTGCTTCCCCCTCTGGCTCCTCTATAACCAGTGGCTGAGGTCGGGCAGAGATACAATATGTGTTTCTTCCACGACTTGGCGATAACCTCTCCATGCTTTACTTATCTGCAGACACATGGTCTGCGTGTAGCAACAAAACAGCGTTCGCAGCTAATGAGTTTTCCCAGATCACCACCGAGGCTGCCCTCACTTCTTGTTAATGTAGTTTTCGACCAGAATTTCCTGACATTAAGAAAGCTAATTCTCAGACACTTGTGCCCTCAATTTCGAACTAGCCCAAATCCTCTTAATAGATTACGAGTCATCAATCAGCACACACAAAGGAGAGTGAGGGAGTAAACTCAATATCCATGACTAAGCTTATTTGCCCTGGTGGTGACAGCCACCACTGGAGAGGGAATGTTGAGATGCACTTTGCCACCACATTACATCTCATCCACAACAGCAGACAAGGCTAATGAAATAGGATATGGAGAGTTCCCCTCAAACAGCCCCGACTCTGACAATTGCCATATGGGACCTTTAAAAAGCTGCATCTCAGATAGTCCAGAGGGGCTGTCATTTCGCTTCAGTTTCATCTTCAGTGTCGCAGAGGCAACCCAGAGCCAATTAGTCCGGCGGTCATCAGTGGAAGAGGAGAGGAGCTGCGGTCAGCGCTGGTCCTCAGATGGCTGACCTTGGGAGCGGCAGACTCTCTGCATCTGGGTGTACAGAGGCAGCGGAGCTTAAAGGCATTCTCCCCACTGCACCTCCTGCCCCAAATTAGATGGGAGCCACTGGATTACACAAAGTGCGAAGTGTGGATCACTTCTGCGCCCTAGTGGCGGGAAGGCAGGAAATACAAAACAGCTGTGCAATTTCCATCAAGAAAAAAAAAGAAGAACTCGGCGTACGAGCAGGTTACAATCCTTCAGGAGCTCAGAATGGTCGCGTTAATGTTGTGCATTTTAGCTTTGTATTTCTATAATTGTTTCAGCTGTAACAGTGCTGAGATGTGGGATTGCATTCCATGTTTTACTGTGCGTGCAGAGATAAAAGGAGTGTTTAAGTACAGATGCTGAGAAATCTACAAGGCCGAACAGCTTTATTCCCCGGCTGAATAGAACAAAGTGAAGAAGCTGCTGTAGGAGGAACTTAACGACACAGCCCCTTCCCAAACTATTGGAACGGCAACACCAATGTGCACTGACATTTCAGATCAAAAGATGGATATCTGATTAATGTTCAGGATTTCAGCTTTTATGCCGTGATATGTGAGACAACTAGGAACACAGCACTTTTTGGGTTAGATGACCAAAAGTATTGGAACAGTCGATTGCAATAACTACGTCTGCCCTGTGAGACACTGACATCACCAACGGCTGTAAAAGGCTTTTTCTGCCGCCTTCCTCGGTTATTGTTTGTTTTAAGGGGAGGTTCTCTCTTTAATTTACTCTTCAGAAGGTGAAAACATGTTGAGCTGGGTTCAGGTCCAGTAATTAAACCTTGTCGGTGTAAAACGTTTCCTCTGATGAAGCCCTTTGTCGAGCTGACAGTGTGTTTTGCGTCACTGTGCTGCTGCATGATGAAGCTCCTCCCGATGAGTTTGATGCATTTCTCCAGATTTTTGCAGAAAAAAAGTTTCATGTTTGTGTACAGCTCCAAATTAATTCTGCTTTGACCATCTTGACTTAAAACATTAACAAAGATCAGTTCTGTTCTTGAAGCAGCCATCATGACGCCACAGATGGTTTTGTATGGTTTGGATCATGAGCAGATCTTTTCTTCCTCCGCACTTTTTAGTCTCATCAGTCCAAAACTTAATTCCAATATATATATACTGGACCTCCTGTGGAGGTTGATTCAGAATCTGAGGGGGGTCCAAAAAATTTTGAAATCCAGATTCAAAGCTTGCTCTCTTCATTGCATGTCATCTTATAATTACTTTATGAAATAAATATAATATGTCAGTCAACCATTCTAGCACGTTTGCTAACATAAAATTCAGGTCATCCAATACCAAAGATGTTTATTCTGTTATTTAAAAATCTGTGTGTAGATTTCATCACATAAAAGTTGAATTATGAACTTTCATGTCATATTCATCTTTTTTAAATCCAAATGGAGTTGCCGTTCCAATGCTTTCAAACTATATATATTTGTGAACACTTAAGCTTGCAAACTGCTTAACCCAGTAGACAGTAGACAAACAGCAGCAGCATAAAGACATGATCAAATGGTGAACCAGTAGCAAAATACAGTCTGAGGCGCATAAATTCCTGGTTTATAGCCGCAGTGTGACAAGCTTTCGGGTACAGTGGAGAGCAGAGAAAAGCCAGTGGAAAAAAAAAAAAACACTTTGTGTGTGATCTGAACCTTCCGTTCCACAAGACACAGGACAAACTGAATTTTCCAAAGTCACTGAAAGAATCGTCAGAAGTTGCAAGAGTAAATGCTTTTTGAAACTGTTCTTGACTTTCAAAACTAGGCCACTCCTGATCAGGAAATTGCACAAAGGACGCATACAGCCTCTTTAATTCACACCCGCCGTAATGAGCTTATGAATTATGAGTTTTCCGGGGGAAATAATGGATTTGTATGCTGAAGGAGCAGCCAGAATGACAGCCACTATAAATGAAAAAAACGACTTGCGTAGTTACAGTCGGCCATTATGGAAATGTCAGGTCATTTTTTTTGCCACTGATGTAAGGGTTCTTAACCGCACTATGTTATACGCAATCCATTTTACCACGTGGACGTCTTGTAATTACAACCATGACAAAACAATCAAGAATTTGAATTCTGATGCTGTCTGCCGTTTTTTGAGTCTCACTGTGGCTGTTATGCAATGAGCTAGAGGACAAATGTGATGTGGGTCACGCTTTGAAAAGGTCCGTGTCAATTGTCACAGTCATCACCATGAAATCACACAATATGGTTAAGTGCTACAGAAGCTGCGTATACAAAATACACGAGGGCTTTACAGGACATATGTGAAAAGACATGAACAGGCAGCACGTACTCACTCAGTTGGCGATCAGATATTTTCCAATTAAGAACAACTTGTTGTCTTCTATCAAACCTGGATGGTGCATGTTTGACTCAAACTTTGTCCTCAGCACAAATAAAAGCTCATTCACAGGCAGATGCCATGCTTTGGTTCTTCCGCTCTTCATCACCAAATAATGGAGCCTGGGAGGCAGTCGGCACGTCACATGACGCAGTGTAACTGAACTCTTGCCAAAGGGGTGAGCCATTTGTAATGTCACTATCATTTCTTTTACCCAAACTGTTAGTGTGATCATCAAGACCTCATTAAAAATCAACACGCCTCCATATGTTTTAATCAGCCTGTCCAATTACTATCACAAAGTCAACCCCCTCAGGTGGATTGAATACAGGGTGAGGTGACATTAAAAACTAATACAAAGTGTTATGATGTATGATTTGACACATTTCAAGGCTGAATGGCACAAAAACATTGTTGTTCTCTATGTCTGTGCATAAATTTCACCATCACAACATCCTAAAGCTAAATAAAGAAAACACAGTTAACCCTTAAGAGCAGTGAGCTGTGTTCGGAAACATCTGAAATCTAAAACCTGCTTTCACCCTTTGTACGCTGCCTCCAAGTGGCTGGACCAGTCCAGCTTGTCATCCAGCTGCACCCCCCAGGTACTTGTAGCTGTAATCAACCTCTACCTCAATGCCTTGAATGGTGAGTGGAGTTTTTTGGAGATGTTAAGATGGAGGTGAATAAGGTTGCACCAGTCCACAAAGTCCTCATCCCGTCCTCCTCGGATACAACTGACTGACTTGGGGAGTTTGCTGAGGACGCAGTTCTTCAGACGTACATATCATGTCCACCTTTAAGAACAACTACGGAGCTGATGCTGTAACAAACTCCCGACAATCTGGTCCCATCTTTAGAAATCAGGTTTGTGTCATGCGTGTCAGGTTTGTGTGTGCCTGCAATAAGAGCTCTTAATCCAAGCTGGAAAGGGTTAAGCATTTCTACGGACCAAACCTCCAGGATGAGCGCTGGGCAGCGAAGCAATTAGATGTAGTGCAGTGATCAACTGATGCAAACTGTTGCTAAAATAATTTTCCTATTGAGAATTATTACAAACGGAGCAGCTATGAAAGAATGAATACATATTTATGAGTCCCACAAATTGGCTTTTATCCTAATTCATGTGTGCATAGAGCTGAAAGGCATAACTGGAGGAGCTCACTAGTGAGCATCCTCTGTGGGCCCAAAAAAGCGGTAACATAAGGATCATCTGGACATTTTTGCAACTTTCAAGAATGAATGGGCACGAATCTATTGTTTGAACATTCAACACCACTGTCCAATGAATTTAGTTGATAATTGATCAATAAGGTTCACATTCTTTTACCATAACAGTGTTAACCAATGCACATATTAGCTGACATTACTTTTAAGCAAGTAATTACCTTAATTCGTTGAAGCAAAGCCATTTATCCAAGATCTGCATGCGGATTCATGCGTTAGTTCCTCTGCTCCAACTGTCACAATAATATCACAGTATGTGGAGTCAAAGAAGCAGCACTGAAATAAACAGCATTTCTTTGTGTCACACTGCTACAGTGAGTCTGGCAGCCTGTCAGAGAAGGGCTATTAAGCCATTAGCAAGATCCCTCTCACCAACAGAATGGGCGAATTGAACTGCGTGTAATCACAGTGGTGCTGACCACAGTGATGAGAAAATAAATACACAGATGGACAATCTATGTCTTCTCTAATCAACACAAAGTAAAGGAAGCCATCGAAAAACAACCGAGCAGCCAGTCTGTCGCACTGAACCGCAGCTTTGATTTCACAAGTGCGGATAATGCCATGAGTTGAAAAGCCGACTTTTACAGCAGCCACTATCTTTTGCTGGGCTCGTTACGAACCGAAGTGGCAAAAATCCAGGACTTTGCTTCCAAGACACTAAGACGTTTCCCTCGAAGTGTCAAATGTGTCGCATAGATGCACTTTGTTACAAGCCGAACTGGACATAATCAACCTGTCGACATCATTAGTCCTGCTTCAGTGCAGGAAAGTACATTTACACGTATTGTACTCAAGCAAAATTATGGTATTGTTACAGTTTATATACTCCTAGATGCTAATACTTTTAGTCACCCTGTTATGACTGAAACTGCCATCAGGTGGTGTTCGACTTTCTTGGGATGTTTCGATTCTGAACCACAACTCCAGTCGCTGCCCATCTCCTCCTGGCTTCCAACTCAACTCAAACTTCCTGTTTGAAAGCCAAGAAAAACCTGTTTCCGCCGTCCCTGCTCCAAGCTGCAGGCAGCTGTCTTCCTCAGCCTTCCCATTATTCCCAGAGCTGTGAGCACCGTCCACACTGGAAGTGACCAGGCCCGCCACCCTTTGTCGGCCTCATTGCTGGACCTCAGCTAGGCTATGATGATCCTCTAGATTTATTTCATATGTTTAGTGAAGTTAATTTTTGAAACCAGATGCCTAAAACAAAATATAGTATACTGAAACTATTTGTCCTTGTGGAATTTACAAGCTACTTTGGGTGTGAAATAAAAATATATATATTCATGATGTTCTGCTGCTCTGACTGCATGAAAACTAAACTTCTCACTCTGATTTAATGCATATGTTGGCATGTTTTTATAAATAACATGAAAAAAATGCATATAGTGCATTCAAAAGGTTTTCAAATGCCCTTCACTACACTAGTACACCAAATGAAAAAGTGAAAACTGAATTTTAAAAATTGTAACTGTATATGAATTCCTAAAAGACTGGTCATGAAGACTGGTTAGTTTCTAAGTAGAGTTTAGATTTTAACACCCATGAACCTGCACAGAATCCGTTTTTAGAGAATAACATGAAAATAATTTTATCTGTGGATCAAACATCAGCACTGCCGCCCTGATCAGGTATAATTAAGGTGAGAAATCTTTACAGTCTACTCATTGATAAACAGATACTGTCACACTCATAGCGAGAGTGGACAGTTAATGATAAGATTTAAAAGTCCAAATGAAGAACATCAGGATCTGAAATAATTAATCAATATTTCAGATCCTCATTAATCATTCACACTTAGATCTGAAGTGTAAATTGTACCATGGAAACCCCCATAGATTCCCACTATAGGCTTTAATTTAACTGGAAACTTTGAAGCTCGTGTCTCGGATCTACAGTAAGTGTAAACTACACCAAAGAATCGAAAGTGTAACTGAAAGAAAAAGGTCAAAGTTGTGATTAACATATCAACCTAACTGGGTAATTAGTAAGAATATCCTCCAGTTTATGACAGTAAGCTGGATGCTTATTAAAGGGAAACTCTTATACATGTTATTTTCTAATTATGAACAGAACCTTTTTTTTTTACTCTTGTCATCAGGTAGGAACAGGGTTATTCATCAGTCTAACAATGTTTTCCTGTTGTTTTTTCCAAAATGTTCTGAAAGGAAATGCTGAACTACATACACTTTTCAGTTTACACTTTTGTTATTGTTAAAAAAAATTAATATGGCATATTTCAGGGCAGCACAGTGGCTGAGCTCCACCAACTCCTGAGGGAAACATCGGGCTCTTTAGCTACTGATTGCTGCTCTGTGTTAAACGTGTCATTTTTTCCTTTTATTTCTTTTATTTGTATTTAACATGAGTTGTTTATAAAATTAATTCAGATTAAATTTCTGCAAAGCTCCTTTGTGAATCTGTTGTGACAAAAATTACTATTAGAGGACAGATACTTTGCACTTGTACTTTGCAAGAGCGGTCGGCCTTCACAACGTTTTTCTGGACCTTAGTAGCTAAGATACTTAGGAAGAAGGATGCAACAAGGATTATGTGACATGAAATGTCACAATATGGCGAATGAAAAAAGGTACCTTTGAAATAGCTGAGAAACACTTTAATGTTTCTTATTCATAAACAAATCACTTAAACACTATTAAATGCAAAAATATAAATGTCCTTTTCAACTCTGGAAAGAGGACGGTACCGTTTCACCGCTGCATCAAACGTCTTTAAGCACAGACTTTTCTCCACATTTCATTACTTGCAGATTGTCTGTGAGTGGGAGGCAGTGTCTCGGGTGCATGGCCTCAGTATTTCTTATACAAAACACATATAGACCTACAACATAAAAGATTGAATGCAACTGCATTCCACACCAATTGCATAACAAATAGATGCTCAGGTGCACATTCGCTGAGGGTGAAGTGTGTGGGGAGTGGGGCGTTAGCGACCTCCCCTGCGGTGATGAGCTGCCTTATGACTCTTTTTCGGGGACGGACAAAGAGCTCCACAGCTCGCGCCTGTCCGCCTCCTCCGGACCGTCGTGTTGTGATGGAAGGACTCACCAGTGTGTGTTGCCTTAGAGCAGAGAACAGGAGAGCGGAGCTCATGAGACTGACCAGATCATTTTTTATTAGGAAATGTTTTGGAAAATATGATGTAAGCACAGTGGCAGACTCAGATTGCCTGAGGGGCAAGGGCAAAAACTTTAAAGGGCACCTGATATCAGCCGAGAACAACAATGAATGATCATGTTTGTATCATGTTTTCTCTGCTATGGGGTTGTCCTTGTGGGCAGCCGATGGGACTCCCAACACCTCCGTCGAGACACAACAGTGCATGCTGGTAGGTCATGCTTTGTTTCTGTATAATAAAAATCAGCTCATTGCAATAATTAAACTGGGATGTATGGCAGTGAAAAGGTGAATGGGGGATCTTGAAGGCCAGCTTTATGCACCATAAAGCTGGAAATATGCACACATAAAATGTAAAGTTGTTTTTTTATAGATTATGAATTGAAATTGATTTCACAGAAATCTATTCTTTGCCTTGTTTCTACTGCAGACAGTTATTTTTCTATACTGTGATTTAGTATTTGTTGCTGTTTGCAATGAACATGAAGTGTTTCCCTTGCTAGGTTCATTTTATGTTGTTAATATCTTTTCAATTTATCTTCTACACCACTGCGCCACTTTTATTAAATGCTGTAAGAAGCTACTCTTTGTATGTCTGTGTCCTAAAATGAACTGCATGTTCTCAAAGAAGCTTTACACACAACCTCATCAGAGTTAAATATTTGATTTGGGTGTGTGCAGTGGTCATTTACATTTTAAAAGTGAAAATGCAGAGTGGCTGGTAGCTTTGGAAAACCACTAGCCACAGTGGCTGGCTGGTGAGCCAGAAGGTTAATGCCAAGCTCTGCATGTTTCAGAAGGCAACACACAACCATTTCTACAGTACATTCTGCTAATATTATGAATGTCTAGGATACATTTTTTAACACACAGGAAGAAGGAAATGTACTTATTTACGTTCTTACTGAGAGTTCATGACCACTGTCATGTCCATTTAGAAAAGTATAGTCAGAAAGGCCAACTTCAAACTCATCATGATGGTTTTTTATGAGGATTTTTCTTTGAATTTAACAAAGGAGATAAGTCATTTACTGGGAATGATAAGTTTGCCATTTCCCCATCTCCACCGTTTGAAGCGGGTTTTATTGGACAGATATTAGAGTCATATTTTCTTCCAAATACCAAAAATGCAACACTTTCAAAGTATAATTTGGATTTTAATGTCACTTACACCACTTGTTCTTAGCAATGACCTCAGCCAATAGCACAAAAAGCTCACAACTAAATATTCAAACTATAGTGACAACAATATTACTGTTGCTAATAACTGTGAGATGTAAATTAGCTGAATGTGATCTACATCTGTAATATGTATTGTCCCTCAAACATTGATATAATATCCCTCCATTGTTCTGCATAATCACACTAAGACAAGCAGCAAAATGAAAACAGTCACAAATACTCCATGATGCTGTTTAATTCCCCTGAAGAAGAACCAGCAACAAAATGCTGTGAAAATATATCCTCTTAATTTCCCCGCCTTGCCCCATCCATTTTTATAATTTGCAGTTACTTACCGTGCTTGTGGAGTGCTAGAGAAAGAATACCTCATGCACTAGACCCCCCGCTGCTTTCTTAGCAGGAATGCAGAAGCTCAGAAAGTAGGAGAGGCCATAAAATTAAAAACGAATCGAAAATGAGACACAGAAACAGGTTTTCATTTATGAAGCCTGGTTACAAGTTACAGTCATATGATAAGTGGAAAACTGTGTGACCTTTGTGATACGCACATTCACTGACACAAATGAAATAATTCTGCGTGAAATAGTAAGTTGTTATTTTTTTGTGTGGAGTCAAAATAAGAAACATCGCAAGCCTGAAGGATTTGGGATTTCTTCAGTATTAGACAATAAAACTAACATTTTACAGCCAGTGCAGGAGTGAAAGCTTTTCATTTACTGTAACCATATTTACCATGTGTAGATATTTAAGATATGACAATTATAACAAAATTTGTCAAATGTATTGTCCCTTTAAATCTCAGAAAATAAGTGACATTATTGTACCTTCAGGGGTGTAACGATTTGTCACTGGGGATGTATCTAGAAAGCCACATTTGTACTCTTCCTAATTGTAATAGCAAATTGTCATATCCACAAATATACCGTAAAAACTATATATTTTTTCTAGGAAAATTGTATCTTAACAGAACAAATAGTACATATACACTGTACTACTAAATGGACTCCTCCTGTAGACCTGCTTCTGATAGCGTAAGTTTTGCAAAACTGTCTATTTTTAATGTTCTTTTCTGATACTTGTCTTGGGTTATTGTTTTAGTCTATAGGCCCTAAATTATGTGATTTATTGGTTTGTTGGTTCTTCTAGTTAGTTCCGTAGGTTATCATATAGTGTGACGCTCCTGATTGCTGTTGTGGTTAAAAAATGAATTGTCTTCTCACGTTAAGGCAAATAAACATCAGGGCCAGAGTTTAATTACAGTAGGTGTTTTAACCCAAATCACAAATGTTGAATTGCTAAGTTACCAACATTACCGTCCATAGTGCTACCGTCATCAGCTAGTTATGGATAAGAAGACTGAGAAAGTTTTAAAACATAGAGCCCATTTTAGAATAGCATTTATGTAAGGAGGGGCTGAATCTAGTGTGTGATCTCCATGGTACCAGATACTGTAAATGGATTTGCAGGTTTTACGGTTTGGAGACTCGGTAGCAGATTAGATGACAAAAAAGTTTTAGTAGTATTCATCTGATGGATGATTCTCAATCACATAAGTTGGCACGACCATCCGAGGTAACAGTGAAAGGTACAGCTTATGCTGCCAATGGGGAGTGTGCTGCCGATTTGTTAGCGGAGCCCTCTGACACGCAAAAAATACTTGGTGTTCTGCCAAAGTGGCTGTTGGCATAGACACGCTGTCATTTGCATTTAAGGCTGTTTCTGCAGAGAGAAGTTCATTTGGGAAACTTGGTAACTTTGTGAACGCAGCATTAGTCAGACAATATGGTGGCTTCAGGAGAGGGGTGGAAAGGAAGAAAAGCCGGTCTAAAAGGATATGATAAACCAAATGAGTGTTGATTTTGTGTATCAGCAGGCAGTTACATGTCTAAGTAGAAGATTAAGATTTAAAATGAACAAAGACGCAACCATGTATGAAGAAATGCGCTGATTTTTTACCAAAGGTGAATCTAAGCTTTACAATGTTTGCAGCTCTTGATTCTGTTATTAAATGTTAAATTAGCTCTGAAACACCCAATGACAAATCAGGAGCTCAAAGTCATTAAGATACATGATTTAGGATCTATGAAACAAATGTTGTGGCAATATTTATTATTGTGAATGCTGAAAGGAATACAGCACCCAATAAGAGTGGATAAGATTATCTGTGGTGCACCTGGAGCTTTTTCAAATGTTCAATAAATGGAAGAAACAAAAATTAAAAACATCACCACGGTCTTGATCATTTCCCATCCCAGTGTAGCAGTGCCATTTCCCAGCAAGAGGGTCTCCGGATTTGTAGTGTCAGAAGGAGGCTGGATCATCAGCAGCTCACACTTACTCGCCAGCGAGCACAGGATCAAAGTCGAGGTGAAAAGTGCTTTGCAGTACGACGCCGCAGAGAAGGACGTGGATGAGAAGATGGACATCGCACTCATCAAAATTGAACCAGATGTGAGCGGCCACTGCGTCCCCTCAGCGTCTCAAGAGCCTTTGACTAAATCGTGTCTTGTGTTTTCCCAACATCAAAGAATATTAATCCTGCACACAGGGGTGAAGTCAGTGGCTCTCGCCCATCACAATCTCTCAGTTTATTGTCCAAATGCCACACAATCCCATATTGTAAAGGCAAAGCTTTATGTATTTTGTGTGTTTGCGACTGCTGCTCTTAATAGAATGTGTCGCTGCCTCCACATGCTTTTCATAGTAGAGGGTCCTCCAGATATTGTGAAGCACAATTACCATTTTTAGCATTGATCTAAATACTAGAATACCTCAAGAACACGAGCAGTGAAGGCAGTTTTAACTGATCTGAAGGCAAAGGAATTTGTCTTTATGCAACCGGTGACGGCTGCACAATGCCATCTCTCACTGTGGTACATTCCTTATAGGAGGAGTCCTCAAACTTGCCTTAAAGGCAAATTTGTCATGACATAGGGCTCCACGGCCCGGGAAAAGTGGCTATAAATTCAGTCATGCAGTCTAGCCCAGAGATAAACGGCCCGCGCCTGGAATAGGAGGAGGCAGCCAGAGACAAGCTGACGATTGGTTCAGTTTATGCCCAACACATCCCTTATTAAAACTCACATTAATTGACAGTTTGAAGAAACATGCACACATTTCATTGGCTGCAGGAACAGGTTGAGAGGAGTCTAGAAATGGTTGGGAATGAAATGAAGTATCATATGTGTATGGATAATAAAGTTTTATTTAATATGCTAATTATTTTTGACTTGTATTCTGTGTAAAACCTACAATCTTCAACTCCTAATAATCAAAGTACAAATTGGGGAGAAGTTAAAATCCATCTTTCCAGGCATGATTTGTCTGGCTGCTAAATTCTAGTGTTACATTTTAATACACTTTGAGGCTATAATGAATTATAATCATTACAAATGATCGGGCAGGGTTGGCACGAGGGTCTGCTCACGCCCCTCCATACTGTACACAGCAATTCACCAGGGACATAAATTAATTGTCTTGAAATTTACGTCCCTATTTAGGCTTGAAAAAGAGCAATATATGATGTAAAGGTACCTTAGTGACTTTAGCAAGCTGTCAGAAAGCAGCATGAATCCAAGATTTACTGGAGAATTATACTGGATTCAGCTAAATGATTGAGTTCATAGGCATATTATATCAGGTCTATGGTTCCACGGCGCGGTGAGCAGAGCAGAGCACCTTGTTCTTTGATTAAACTCAAGCCGTACAATCAAGTGGATCAAATGAGCATGTCCTGACTGACCTTAAATAATCTCACAATCCTGTGGTCAGCTAAAGAAAGAAGTAATTGCATTATTTCTCCCAGCATGTGATTCACTCTTAGCTCCGCTGTGGCCATCGTGTCCCAGACTCCCCCCGCCCATCCTGCCCGTTCTCAGACTGCGTTCCAGCACATTCGTGGCGGCAGTGGGAATTCCCCGCAGAGCCTGATTGGTTCGATGTCCTGGAGACCTCTGACATGGAAAACATACAAACCAATGCAGTGTTTACACATTTCTTCATGTATCTTGACAGCTTGTGTTCTCATAAACAATGAGTAAGAAAATGTTTTTGTCCCTCTGTTGATTCCCAGCATGGCGACTCTGGTGAGGGGATTTTTAATATTATGCCATGTGTAAAGAGCTAACGCCATGTCATTTGCATATTTGTTATGCTTTGCTGCTGTGTAGGCAATCTTTCTTGTTTTATTGATGACAGTGAGGACTAAGGTCATAATTTTGATTTATTTAATACCCAAAAGTCTCTATTCTGCTTCCTGTGGTTCAAGATTAAACCTCCCTCACAGTGTTTTAGGCCAAGACCTGATTATGAAGGTCTTTGAATTTTTGCTGTGAAATAACATCACAGATGGTTCATTCATTTGCCTCCAGCTTTTTTTTCGCCTAAACATGCAATTCTTTCTAAAAGAGAGCCGTTGTCATACCAACATATTTTTTTTATAAAATGTCCTTCGCCATGAAAAGTTTCGACAAAGACTTTAATAAACTGAGCTGAGTTCCGTGAGTTTGGAGAAAAAGACAGACACAGACAATACTTTTGCTGCTGGTCTGTTTCTCTGTTTCTCTGAGCAGGATCTTCTGTTGGTGCTGCTAATTTAATATTACATGATCTCATTCATTTAGTCAGTTGTGAATTAAGTTTAGCAGTTCTCAGAAGCTGCACTATGGAGAAATTATGACAGCTGGACACCACACTCCGAGATGAAATGCATTCATTTCAATAAAAACTTGCTTGCCGCATAAACCAAAACTGTTTTCTAGATTCCAGATTTGCAACTTCTTTGGCACTGAGGCACATGCCTTGCACCTTTTATTACGCATGTCATCACACTGTCATGACGTAACACAGTGGGCCATCATTTCTAAAATGCTGCTCTCTGATATACTTGCATGCTGGTAAAAATAACTTAGGTGACCAAAACATTAGAACCACCCTCCAGTAGGACTCCATGACCCCTTATAACCCCAATAATAATCACAACGTAGAATTATCACCTTGAAAACTATTTCAAGGAAATTCTAACCTTTAAAGTAGAATTTATGGTATATAAATATATTATCATCCAAAAATCATCTCCCAGTCCCAAACATATTAGCATCACTATTAGCCACAAGTCCAAATGACACCTACACATGTGATTATTCACCAATATCAGCCTGAACATTTGTTCATGTTGGTGTTGAGTTTCAGAGGAAGAATCCACATCGGTGGATCGTTTTCTGCGTGAGAGCGTTACCTTGATGCACACAGTGAGAGCTTGTTGATGCTCTACACTCACAAAATGCAACAGGAGTGCTGTGAACTGGCGTTCGGAGGCCTCTGGATATTTTCAGAGGTGTGGAAAAAGAGCATCCCTGCAGTTCTCCAGGCTGAACTGTAGTGCACATGCTCATTATGCTTGTGCTCCCCACAGGCAAAGCTCTGACATCTTACTCTCCGTGCAGACAGGATCGCTGACTCTTTAGACTCTGATCTTTGTTAACAGGCCGACACTTCTGAACACGCAACACAACCATTAAAGCAGAGGATGTCATGCTTGCCATGACTATGCAACTCTTTGCTCCCTTTACAGTTGTCTGATGGAATATGAATTTGATCATAAACTTTCCACATTGTTGCAAGTTTTGTCACTTACGGTTTTTGCATAAATTCATCTACAGCAGTGAATACAGACATAACTCAAACATTTTTGTGCCTTATGAATTCATGTCCTACGTTTGTCTTTGTGAGCTAAAGATGAAGCCGCTTTAACCTCAGTGATATTTTCCTCAGAGTGTAAGAACTGCTGGGCTGTCATAGGTGCGTTTTAGTAAAGGTTTGTGAAGGTTTTTGTGGGACAGAGGCAGAGTGGTTAGTTCCTGCAGATGTGACACCAGCAAAATGACAAATGCTTAATACAACAACCCCGGATACCCGTGTGAAATTTTGATTTTAAGTGCAATTGTATTCCGAGGTGCAATGACAGAACAAGTGCAAAAGAAATACAATTTTTGTGCAAGTAAATTAAGAGGAAATCATAATTACGCAGTTTTGTATTGAAAAATGCTCCTATAATTTGTTAGGAGCAGTTTTAAAAGTGGAGTGACCCACGGAAACAACACTTTGATCTAAAATATAGTGCTTGTGTTCACTTTTGTCCCTGTCATGATTCTTTGTGATCCCTCAGGGGTTTTTTTGTTTCAGCTTTGTCAGTGCTGAGGCTGTTGACAGGTTTCGATCTGATCCCCTGAAGTTAACCCGGAGCAGGTTAGCTGTGCAGGATTACTGGGCTGATCTTGCCTGATTAAAAGTGGAGCCAGCTTTGCAGTACCAGAACACAGAGCTAAGCCCAAAGATAGCTGGATAACCTACTAATCTCTAACTTTGTGCTGTTGTGGCATGTGCAGGATGTGGTTTGGCATTGTGTTGCTGAAATACACAAGGCCTGAAAAAACTGAAATGACTCAGACCACAAACAGTTTGCCAGTTTCACCTCAGACCCAGAAACACCACCATTTGTGGGTCTCTCTGGATCTTGAGTCTTAGATGGAGAACTAACTTAAATTTGTGGATGCAGCAGCAAGTTGTGTTTGCTGACAGTGGTTTTTTTGAGATGTTCCTGAGCCCATGCAGGGATTTCCACCACAGAATCATGTGTTTTTAATGCAGCCCTGCCTGAGGGAAACACAGCCATTCAGTCCTGGTTTTCGAGTTTTTCCTTGTCTGAGATTCCTGGAGTTTCTGAATGTTTTGATGAAATAAAAGTACAGATGATGAAATCCCCAAATTCTTTTCAATTTTATATTGAGGAACCTTATCAAGCTGTTGAAATATTTGCCCACACACTCTTTTTATTGTCTCTTTTCATACTTTATGTTGTTGACACCAAAATTAAAATGAGTCTGCCAGTCTTGTCTTGGACTGTACAATCAAAATTAGGCTTCACATAATTAGCAAATCACTGCATTCCATTTTAGTCACATCTCAAACAAACCAGTGCTTTTTTTTTTTTTTTTTTTTTTTTTTAACAAAGCACAGGTTGTACAGGGACAATCAAACTAACTCAGTGTAATTATATAACTTATTTCAACCTACTAACCCACCTACATGTACATCTATAAAAGGGTCAGTTGGGTAATCAGTGGTGTTTGAAGAGAATCAGCAGTGAACGTCTACTGACGGCAGAGCTTAAATACACCCTCAGCTGTTCCCAGTTGCACTAATTCACTCTCGCCCTATGAGGAGCTAAAGACAGACAAAGAGCCAAATAACCCAGATCAAGAAAGAATCTAACAGGCCGTGGCAGAGCCAGGAAGTCATCCAGCATCAGAGAACAACGTTTATTTTATAGATCTGATCTAAGCTCCAAATATCACTCATGATGTCATCAAATAAGCTGCTGCCCAGTTAACTGTGTGTGTGCGTGTAGAAACTCCAGCGAGTCCATCCACACAACAGGAAATATGTGGAATGTACCCCGAAATAATCAAGTTTGTTTGAATTAATTTATTGATCAGCAATGTACAGGAGTACAGGAAGCAACTTTCCTCCGTGTGCAGAAACATTATAAACTGTGGTAAAAGATTTCATTAATATCATCTGTGTGGGGAAATGTATGTAGAAAATGGAAAAGTGTTCTTCCTCTGGTGTCAGTTGTTTCTTTTATTTTTAACAAGCTAATTGTTGGTTGCGGTTGAGGTTTTTACAGGCTTTTCATCGACAGTGAAGCTCTGTGGCACAGTCTGGGCTCATATTCATTTTTGGTTGGGGTCTTTTCTTGGGATTTGCTACAAGAAAAATCGCACATTTTAGCATTTCAATCTGTTTGTATGTGCTCCATTCTAACTAGTGTGTTATCTGCTCACAGCTGCAGTTGTGTGAAGGCCATAGCGTGAGTCATGAAGTATAATGTGGTTAAAGATTCCAGGCTTAGCCAAGCCGGAACCCGCTCACATAGGTGGACTTGTATTTTTTTTTATTTTATTGTTGGAAATTCATTCACTTTGTTAAATTCACTCAGACGGACTTTTTGAAGTTGTTTTGTGTCTCTTTTTAGATACGCCGTGTACCCGTGTTCTGCCTCGACAGAACCTTTAGTTGTTGTACATCTGTGATTTAGCATTTATTTTTAGTCCTTTTGCACGGTGCCGTTTGAACCCACATTTGCGGATGCAGAGACAAACTGGTTCCTGAGCTCATGCAGTGATTCTCACCACAGAATCCTGTCTGTTTTAATGCAGCGCTGCCTGAGGGCCTGAAGATCACAGCCATTCACTGGTGGCTTTTGGCCTTGTTCCTTGTCTACAGAGATTTATCGGGATTCTCTGAATGTTTTAATCATATTACAAACCACAGATGATGAAATCCCCAAATTCTTAGCAATTTTACATTGAGGAATCTTATTAAATTGGTAATTTTTTGCCCACACAGTCTTTTTCTTCTGATGCTGTAGTTTGTCTTACTGGATACTTTTCTTTAGTCTCTCTTTAAACTTCATTCTCGACTCCTTTTATTGTTTTTATGTATCTCTTATATAGGTTTGTGTCTCCTTAGCGATTTCTTTTCAGTTCCTTTGTGACTCTTTTTTATACTTGCATGTTGCATTACTTCTTAGTGATTTAATTTGTCTTTGTGGGAGTTTCATGGAGCCCATGATCATTAATTTATCAATGAGGGCCGGTTAATTTTGAAAACATTCTTTTCTACTTTTCATTTTTAAGAAAAAGATTTGTTTTGTTACATAGACTTTACAGTAGGAGTCCTACAGAAGTGCCTACATTTCCTGCGCTCTCAGATCTGTCCAGTTTTCTCAGAGTGTCTAAACGTTTGTAACTCACTGGAAGAATTCAAATTTCTGAACCAATCCAGTCCAACCAGAGGCAGTAAGCTAATAAATCCATTAACTAAAGTACAGTGTACAGTATATTAATTTTACTTAAATACATTTCAAAGGAAAATATTGTACATGTTACCCCACTGGTTCCTAGTTACTTTGCAGATACAGATTCGCAACACAAAATAAAATCAACTTATAAGTACAAGACTATTGATATGCATAAAGCAGCTGTCAGTACATAACTTTTGTTGACTGTTTGACTATAAATGTTGAGCTGGACTGTGCTTAGACCTCAACATTTGCAAAAGAGTTTATTAATGATCAATAGAAATTAATGTAGAGTTTTTGTTTTTCTCCTTGAATCTGAATTCAACTTTCTGCAATAACATCAGATTTGAGGCACACCTAGAACACATCTGGACTTGGCTTCTACATTCTTATTATTATTAAGTTCAATAGTGCTTACATTTTTTTTTTTAAGTACTAAACTTTAGAGCATGTACTTTAAATTCCATCAGTTATCCAGGACCACTTGTCCTATTTAGGTCACAGGGGCCTACAGCCTATCCCAGCTGTGAGAGGCAGGGTCCCGAACCGATTCCCTGACTATCTCGGGGCCACAGAGACATACAAAGACAACCACTCACATTCACACCTACAGACAATCTTTAGAGTCACCAATTAACCCAACAGCATGTTTTTGAACTGTGGGAGGAAAACCGGAGTAACTCCACACAGAAAGGCCACGGCCGCCCGGGGCACGAACCCACAACCTTCTATCTGTGAGGCAGCAGCTCTAACAACTCCATCAGCATGCTGCTCATGTACTCTAACCTGTAAAACAAATTAAACAGAACATTTCAGTGCTTTTTTAGCCAAGTACTTTCACTTTTGAGTATTGAATTTGACAGAATTTTAACACCTCTGAAGACAATGTCTGTCATTGATATTCTACCCTGCTCCATCCTGAACTCATTAAATCAAACAAGACAACACAGAGAACACACTGTACCAGACACTTTTACTGAGTCCTAAGGAGTGTGAACATTGATAAATACAACATGAAACACTTTGGATTCCTTCTCACCATTTTAACAACAACTGCGCTGTCCAAGAGCACATATACAGCTTTAATTAAAATGATGAAGAGCACAAGAAACACAATACAGTAGGACAATCTCTCACACGGTCCCCTTGTTGGGGGTTTTAACTTGATTTTATGAGAAATGTGTCTTTTGAGGTCATTTCAAAAAAAATAAAAACATTGTCAAATCATCGTAAGATTGGAAAAGTGCATTATATTAACCTAGACACACACTCCTTGGAACATGCTTGACTCAACTCACACATCATGAGGCAAATAAGTAGTACACTGGATTTAAGTTAAAGAATATAAAATCTTTCTTCTGAATCCTTAATATTATATACAGTATCTTACAAGGTCAGGTGACAGGAAAACATTTAGGTTTAGAAAATGGCATCAACATGGTACGTTACAGTATAGTTCCTATGAAAGAAGACAGAGTTAAATTTAAGAAAGAATACATTCAGTTTAAAGAAAAAAATGCTATTCATAGGGAAACTCCTGTTTAAATGTTGGCAGGTAACAGCATATTTACTTCCACAATATGAATTAACTGGCGAAATACAATATGCAGAGCATCTACGAAAGATGTTTAGCCAGCTGAAAATATATTGCTTCCTAAAAGCATATCGCCGCTGTTGATGATCATGTCTTCTTCCACCTTTTATGATAAGACCTAAAAGGGTTTTATGGATCCTTGGGTAATGAAATCGGTCTCTGACAGAGCACATAAACCTTTAGTTAAGGTAAGGATAAGGGATTTAACAAAGTGGAAGATGAAGATATCAAATGTTTAATGTGAGACTTGAGCCGATCAAAACGTGTTTTACTTGGAGACATTTGAACGGAGTCAGGCTCTCTGCCTGAATGCAAAAGAGGCCAACGCTCCCACACAGCACACGTGTAGGGGTTTTATGAAGTACAGGCATTTTCTTGCTTTAAATGCTTCTGGAGTCAATACCAAAAACCACTCTCATCACCTCGTCAACACGATGTGAACACTATTCATTCTTGGTGGTGTGCTCCCACTCGCTTGAGGCTCTAATGTTAATCAATCTAAGTAGAGACATTAAAGCAGCAGAGAAAATATTCCGAACGCCTCCAGTAGAAGAGGACAGTGAAGGGTCAGAGCAGGGCTGTCTGGTAATTTGGAGAGGGAAAGAAGTGGTAACTCAGTGTAGGATGCTGCCCTCAAGAAATGGCAGAAAACTTCTAAAATCACCACTCAGAATTTTGTTGGAATGGGGGATTGTTGGTTGGTTTGCTAAAAGACTCCATCTTAGGTGCTCTGAGTTTGGCTGCCTAAAGGAACAATACCACATGTTGTTCATGAGACGCACTAGAATCTGTTAAGCTGAACTGAAAACAGTAGGTGTAAAACCATCCCAAAGATGCTCTTTAGTGCAAACTAAGAAACTGGAGGAGAGCCACATCCAAGCAAACTCACTTGCACTTTGAGTTTTATCAACATGGTAAACGTTTGATTTTAACACTTCAAAAAGCTAAACTCTTAACAAATGCACCCGATGCTGTCATTTACTTAACTAACCTGAACTCTGAAAGGTTTTCGCCACTGTCGTGGTGGGTTATGCAGGACTGTGACACAGACCCTTTACTGGATGTGGTCTCAGTACAGACCCAAATAACTTGGGAGTTGTCAGTTTGTGGCGAGGACGTGATCTGGACTCGACCTGGCCCAAAACAGCAGATTTTTGCTAATCAGCCTTTTGGCAGCACTTCTTCTTTTCTGTGTGTGAAATAGCTTTGTATTGTAAGATGTTTTTTCCAAGGTGCAATCAGCATTCTCCTGGCCTGGGTTTGTTTGGTTTATTGTTCAGATAATTATGATGGTTCTGAGCAAAAGCCAACTCTGCGGTTGTTCCATGTTACATATACAGAACACGATGGGCTTCCTGTTTACTTTCTCGTTTCTGCCACAGATCCATTCAAAGAATAGTTGTTTTTTTGCAGTAGTTCCGCTAACTCTGCTTACTGTGAGTCCTACCTACTGCTAATTTTGTTGTCACTGCTTCTGTTGTAGAAATTTTAAAAAAGAAATTGCGTTAAATGGTGGTTACTGCTAACATTAGAAGTAGACAAATGAGGAGCAAAATCAGCTGGAAGAGGGAAAAAAGACAGATGGAGGCAGAGACAACGAGAAAAATAGGGAGACTGCCTTTGAATCAGCGTTATTCACAACTACAGTTAGTCAGTGAGCACACGCTGTTATCCGAAGCGACTTACAACTAGACAGAAGACACTATGGACAACTAGGTTCAGGGTTTTGCCCAGAGACACTTCGACTTGTTGTGTTTCGTGGGCAACTGCTCTAACTGCTACCGACTGAGCTGCAGCCTCTAGCAGCATAACCGTCAATGGTCAATGAATTTATGGCACTAATCAACACTGCTGTTCCACAGACTGTGTTTCAGTGGGAAGAAAAGGCCAACTTCACAGAACGGTCAACTCCCGTTCAGCAACATACACGGTTTACAACTAGCTTGCTATACAGACTACCAGTTGATTCCATTTACATGATTTAAAGCCCCACACATATAGATGAACTGCCGTAGGCAGGATACACACGCGATAGTGATCAATTCACCTAACCCTGGATGTATTTTCCTATGTGATTAGCTGTAGATGCTATGCCAGACAGTTTTATCCTATACTTGCCCTTCACTCTGACTTAGACATAAGTGTGAAAAAATTATTTGACTGAAACTATGTTTATTCTGAGCATTCTCAGAGTTTCACAAGTTGTTTAGAGTTTAACAGGTTGCCTCAACATCTGCTGCTCAAAGTGAATTTTCATTTCCCCAAATGTCTACAAAAGAAGCAGTAATATAAACATTAGCAGCAGCTATTGAGTCACCATACCTACTTTTACTCGAAATAGAGTTAATCAAAACAAAGATATCCTTTAACTAAGAAGCAAGCGCAATTATTTTAGTGTGACTTGTATTCATTAATTTTGTGTGTGAATTTAAACCATAAGTAAGACAAACCAAGTGGTCTGCTTGTCCGGACAAAGCAAATGAACTAAAGGTTTGAAAGGGCCCTGGTAACACGACCATCACATGAGTAGAGGGTTATTTTCAAATATGTGCTTGCTCTGTGTAAGCTCCTCACCAGAATTTCAGTACTTATGCTCATACCTTTGATTATTAATAAATCAGTGTGAACATACCAAACACAGCAGAACTAAAACGCAACAATTTATCTTTTTTACTCCTAAAAGGAAAAAGCATAAAACTGACCTTGGCTGAAATTTAGATTGAAAAAGAAACGTCATCGCTGTTGCTCTAGTGGAAGCTGTGGATACCTTAGTAATTTGTATGCTATCTCAAAGTGAAACATTTCAAATGAATTAAATTAGAATGAAATCTAATTATTCATGATTTTACTCTGGAGCCCATAGGAAGCCTGGAGGAATCCTCGGGAGGTCCCTGGACCCCATTTTGCAAAAGCAGCCCACAGATTCAAGCAGGCTGAGTCCCAAGAGTTCTCTGCTTTAACTGATGCCGCCTGACTCTGCTGCTGGTCTCTTAGTAATAGGTGCACCAATTGCTGTAATCGCTGGGCATCAGACCGCCAGTAATGAGCAGGATCAAATCCACAAACCACCAGATTCCCAGACCTCCGAGGGTGAGCAGCTTCCCCACTGCGGTACCGGTGTGGCCGAGGCAGAAACGATCGACCCCAAAACAACCCAGAAGAAGGAGTACAGCAGCGTGGTGATGAAGTAGTGTCCAGTGTATCTGTGTGAGATACATTACAATATTTAGGAAAATTCATGTGAGCCGGACTACTTAATACCTCAAATATTCATCATCTGTATAATTTCTGAACCAAAGGATTCTCAGTGCAAAGTTTTAACAAAAATATTTGAATATTAAAACAAAAATATGACATGTAATGATGATGTCTGTACTGACTGTGTACAGTAAGTGCAGAGATTAAACTCTTGTGCTAATAAAGGCAAATAAGATTTTAAAAAAGCAAACTGGTGGTTGTTATACATTTGCAAACAGTGTCACCTAGTGGTAAAACATGATACTACAGGTCTATTGATTTGGATCAGTTACAGTAAATTTACACATTTAGTTTATCTATGGAGTTTGTATTAGCCTCTGTAGTCATTTCTCACTTTTATCTACAATCCCATTTTCCAGTGGGACAGACAACAAATTATTGGAAAGGCTTAAAAAGAAAACAGTGGTGGAATGCAGCATAACTAATCGAGATAACTGGCAGCAGATCAGTATCATGACTGGGTATAAAAAGAGTATCTGAAAAGAGTCTTTCAGCAGTAAGGATAGGGTAAGGTTCACCAACCTTAGGGCATCTTTAGAGTAAACTCATTGTAAAGTTGTTGGAGTTTTGTGTCCATTTAGTTGTGTTCCCCTAAACTACCTTAATTTCAATCTAACCATAATCATTTAATTAAAAAACAAAATTAAGCAAACAACCCTGGAATTCCAAAAGAGCTGTGTGGGTCAAGGTGTTTGGCCCTTGCATTTCCATGCCTCACACAAGTTGATTACTTTCTGTACAACTCTACTCGATAGGTAACACACAGTCTGGTGTGACCCTCACCGTTCCCTTTCAAAGCATAAGTTTTGTTCAAATTAAATTACTTTTGATTATCAGATTTGTTGTTTATTTAAAGAAATGTGACTGAATCAAACTCACATCATTTTTTAAATGATTAAACTCACAGAGTCTGTAGCTGATTTCTCTTAACAGTAAATATTCAAGTTATCAATGGGTCTCATGCAAGAACCCCTTGCATAAACAACAATTTGTTGAATTATCAGATGCAACAGGAGAACATTTAATTCCACTGTAAAGGACAACAGGGATTTAGTTTCCTACTTGAAGAAATACATTATAAACTAAAAAGAAGTTAATGTTGGAGTTTCCCAATTATTAACAATGCCTGTTAATCAAATTAGGTGAATTAGGAGGACGGGGAAAAAGAACACAAAAACTACTTATGTGTCACTGTAAAATATAAAAAATATTGGCAGTCAGAGCACTACTGCCCAGTTTGAGCAGAGTATGTATATTACAAGCACAAAACACTCCTAGAACTGAGACTTAACTAGGGGCAGATATAAACAGACACATTAAAGCCGTATGCATGTACGGCAGGTAAATGCCACATAAAGGCAATTTAATAGAACATGTGGAATTCAGCGATGTTCGCATTCTTATTTTCTTTAGATTGCACGAGCATTTTTTGCTCAGACAAAGAAAATGGTTCACCTCATTGGACCTGAATGCCATTCAATACTTATATCAACACAGCATCATTAAATTTGGATTTAATATATTGGAATAACAGCTAATAAGAACACCACTTACTGAGACACACTGTATTTTCAGGATCAATGTCACTGGAGCTTCTGGTTTAAGAATGTAATGTACTGAAACATGTACTGAATGAACAAAGCTGTTTCTCTATCAGGACAGTGACACAAGACTATAGATGTTTGTGCGACTTTGCCCAAGTCACTGACAGATCGTTTTGACCCCTGGACAAGGTTAAGTTTATGCTTTCACGTGTGCATAATGTCTGGCGTGAGAGTTGTGTCACACAGAGACGTTTTTTTTAACACCGGTGTGTCGCTTACTTGATGCAAGGTACGTTTCCGCTGAGGAATTCTCTAGGTCCAGCACACTCTATATCATCAAGTGCAGTGCAGATAACTTGTGTGTGGTTCACTTCCTTCTCAGTCTGGCCTCCCCACTGAAGAGAGGAAAAAAATGTATATTAATAGCTACGTAACTGCAACATAATCCATGTTTTAAAATCGAGACTTACCCCCACGCAACCATGGCCCATCTCCAGGAAGGCACTGTGGTTTCCTGCATGATCGACGGGTTCCTGACAGTAGATGAACTCCTCAGGTCTTCATTAAACATCACATGTACAAAGGAAGACACAGACTAGTTAGCTACCACATGCTAACATGCTAACGACAGCAACGATGCATCTACTGGCCCGTAACATCGCATGTAACTTACAGAAAGTTGCAGAGGACGACTGGTGACGGGGGCCTATACTCGTACAGCTCGGAGGTATTCGTGCTGTCCACCGATATTTCATATTTCACCGTTTCAGACGGTTGTTCGCTGAACGGAACCGCGGTAGCTCCCTGGCTAGTAGGAGAAGAAACAGGAGTTTCCGTTGTCGACGAGTTCTGAGAGTAAATTCCTTCCAGGCATTGTAACAGAATGACCGTGAGTAGCAAGAGGAACTGCCCACACAGAAGAATATAACTCACAGAAATCATTGTCACCCTCAAAGTGCTACATTAATCCTCATAAAACAGCCGTTCATCGCCGACAATAACAGATAACTAGCATCACCGTCTTGCGTTTATGACGTCATCAAGAAGCGCCTTAGCCCCTCCCCACCTTTATGTTTTGGTCTGTTCTCACTATGTTTTTTTTACTAATTTCATATTAAATTTGGTCAAAAATGTAGATCTGTGAATCAAAATTTGCAAAAACAACTGTTGAGTTATTTTGAGCAATATGTTTAAATAAATAAATCAAATGTTTAATCGGCAGGTGATTGCAGCAAGCAAACAAAAATAACACAATGTATTATTTTTCTTTCCATTAATTTATATTGCCTTTTATTTATATTTTATTCTACAGCCCTTCCACTGTGTTAGTTCTGTTTTTATGAGCTGTATTCACAATAAACTGAACAAAGTGTTATAAATGACGTATTTTACACCTTGTGTCTGTTACACACACGTTTTTCTTTGAGAAACATATTCATTTATTTATGTAAAAGATAAAATTAATTCACATACTAAGGCTCCAATATTTGCTTAAATACCAAAAGTAAATGTACTCTTTTTGCATAATTGCTCATTTCACATCAATAGGATTGTTAATAAATTTATAATACATCAGTGTGTTCATTGCTTATTGGTTATGGTGGAGCTTATTTTGAACGTATACATTGCTTATTTTGGTTTGAATCTAATAAACTGTTGTAACTTCTACATTTTTATTACTAATCTAATTCATTCCCAGTATTCAATAAGTATGAGAAGTGGGACCTTTTCTCCATCGTCTCGTGTATTGTATGTGGTTTTTGGACCCCAGGCTATAGAGCACACCGTAAAACTCAAGACTACAACACTTTTGGAGTTTTTCATTATTTATTTAACATTAGTATATTTCATAAGGTTAACGTTAGAAACAATGTTTAATTGTTTTTATTTATAATACATTGATGCTAATTAAACAATGTAAATCTTATTTTTATACGCCCATCAAATACCAACTGTCCTCTTCGCCGAACAGACAGATGTATTCATTGTACCTGAGCTGTGTAGTCCATTGATTTTAGCAGAGAAAGGAAATGGGGGACCCTGATTCAGTGACCTTCCAGCTTTCCATTTGTTTATTTAGTTTTATTGCTTTATCGAGGGTAGTATTACCCTTGATTATTAGTATTAATATCAGCAATTAGTATCTAGTAATCAAAATAAGCTCATAAAATGTACACTTGTGAAGTTTACATGCTACAAATTAAAAATTTTTATGTTACAAAAGTAAAAAGTTAGTAAACATTTACAATTTGGTACCTTCCAATATTTCAAAAAGTACTTAACATGAAACAGTGCTTAGGTTAATGCATCATCTGAGAGACTGAGAAATTCCCAAGAATCTATTATTCTGTCTTCTATTCAGTTCAGATTACTTATTTTGATTCAAATATCATGCACCTAAGATTATTTATAGGGTAAGTGTGATCTTTGAGAAAAAAAACAACACATTCTCCCTGGCATATATGTGTGGATGCATCTGCTCATTCTGGTCATTCTGGAAAGCAAAATATCCAATACATTTAGGTTGATTTATTTTTTTGTAAAAGCTTGAAATGTTTACTGGAGCAAGGATTCTCTTTAATATCAGTTTATTTCAACCAGGCCCACTCATACAGGCAGTTTTTGTCCATTAATTTAATTAAATGTGAAAATATATTTTAAAAATATTTAGCAAATTAACATCCCAAACTGAAATCTGTCATTTACATAAGCATTCTCATCCTTCATTAAGCATTTTGTAGAAGCCCTTGTGGATGTAATTACAGCTCAGAAATGCATTGGGTACGTGTCATCACAACTATTGCACTTGGATTCAGGCAGGTTCTTCCTTATGCATCTTTTCAAGCTCAGTTAGATTGGATGAGAAATGTCCGTGAACTAGGTAAGAGCCTGGGTCCACTCTGGACTGGTCTGCAGTCTATCTCAGGGTCAAGAGATGCATACCACAGGCAGAGACCATTCACACTCACATTCACACCTACGGGCAATTTAAAGGTACCAGCTAACCTAATATTCATGTCTTTGGACTGTAGGAGGAAACTGAAGTACCCAGAGGAAACCCACACAAGCACGGGAGAACATGCAAAGTCCAAACAGAAAGGCCACAGCTGGCAAGAAAATTTGGCCCTTCAAAGCCCTATTGCTTCGCTTGTGGCAACAATTCTCTTGATGCTTGATTTGAATACATTTAACATTTATATTAAACTATAAAGTTCTTCAGTAACTGGGCCCAATGTGCAATAATAATAATAATAATAATAATAATAAAAACACTATAAAGGCTGTTCTCGTTTCACATTTTACAAATATTGTTAAGAAAAACATGTGGAGCTCCTGTGCATCAATAAAAGTAACACTACCCACTGTAGAATTATATTTGGCTAAGAATGCTTCTAAAATACAGGTAATCTAATTTCTGTCTCTGGATGCAACAACCTTCTTTGGTGTTATGTTGTTGTTTTCGCCTGCTGTGCCTGCCATTACTCCAGCCTGTGTACTAGCCAAGATAACATATGTCTGTGTCTCCAAGGAAACGGAGACAGATGCCGTCACTGTCGGAATGTCCATAGAACTGGTGCTGCTGACGCTTGAGTGACAGCAATGTGTCCTAGGCATTTTCCACTGCTCAGAAACAAAAAATTCAATATAATGAGTTAAGCCAATTACCCAGCCCTACTGTGAACTGTCATCTTCAGGTCCCTTTACAGATGTCCTGTGGAGTTTAGGTTTGAGCTTTGTTTGGACCACTCAATGACAATCAGAGACTTGTCCAGATGTCACTCTAGTATTGTCTTTGGTGTTTGCCTCAGGTCATGGAGGCATGACCAGCATGCAGGTCTTATGCATTCTGGAGCAGGTTTTCTTAAATAACTTCACTGTATGCATTCACCTATAACTGTCTTTGTGTCTTTCCAAACTATGTCCAATTAGTTCAGTTTTCCTCAGGTGAACTCAAGTCAAGTTTTAGACTCAGCTCAAGTGAATTTATACCCAACAGAATGCATCTGAGGGTTTGAATACTTTGCACAGATGGCTTGAACAAAAGCTTAACCACAATGTCGAACCAATCTGAAACTTTCTCATCTCTTCATTTACCTCAATGCTGTTGTCACTTTCCCCAATTTTGCAGGAATGTAAAATACCAACATGATAAAAGGCAATAAGCACATGCACACAGAGGTGAGACACAAGAAAAAAACACATAAATTCAAATCTGAATTCTGGCAGCAGTCACATTGACGGAGATCAGATATGAGGCAAATCTAGGATCACATACAAATGTGGCCCAGATCTTATTTGAAAAAATATGATCTGGCTTGTCCACACCTCATAGAAAAAGTCTATTGAGGCTGAGAGATTGGATTTGAGCCATGTCAGCATGTCATATAAACGTAGCCTAAGATATAGATGTATTACTTAACCAGTATTTCATTTTTTGAAAAAGGGTTTGGTTTCATTCCCCAAAAAAGAAAGTATTTCCAGCAGGTGGGAGTGTGTAGAGCACATGCAGGGACACATTAAAGCAAACATAGCTCCTCTCAAGTCAGAATTTTAATCTTTTTTAACTAAAACCCGGCTCCGCTTCCTCTACAGAGTTCTTCTGCTCTGTTCTGAGAAGCCTTAGCGAATCGGTGGTTAGATATTTCAATCCACCAACAACGCTCACGGGAGGAACAGCTACTTGTGGAGTACTGAAGTAGTTCCCACTGTGGGAAGGGTAGGCTCTGAAATCCGAGGTGGACGGCATCGGTGGGATGAGGCACTGAGCTGATGCTGCAGAGAGGCTGGAGAACGGATAAAAGAGAAAGCCGCCAAAGTGTGAAAAGTTCACCAGGTCCTGTTTACAAGATAAGAAAAAAAGATTATTCGTTTTAAAATAGTTGCTCAGGGCCAATCTTGACTACTGACAGATATAGTAACGTTTTCTAGAAGAATTTTTTTAAACTACAAACCCATTTCCTACTAGGTCTTCATGTCTGATCCTGCAGAATAATTTGCAATTGTTTAAGTGAAACTAAAATGTAAAACAACAGAATGAAATATGCCACATGTTGTGTCGTTTTCTGCTTTTCATTATTTAATTACACAGTAAGAAAAATGTCGAGTCCCAGCCGTGTCCCAGATAGAATCAGTAAGTGTGGAGAAGCAGAAAAAGTAAATCCAAATGTAAAGCTGAAATACCTCAACCTTATGCCACGTACTAGACTTTAGCAAACTGTACTTAAAGTTACTTTCCAGCAATGGAAGCACATGTTTTAAACCACAAATGAGCAATGTTACAATGACGACACAGGTCTGTTAAGCTCTGTGCTGTTATAGAAGAACAAATGACCTGTGTGAGTGTTTTTGAGGACTTGATGGTTTATATAGGTTTGGTTGATGGTTTATACAGTTAATAATGAGTTTAAATGATCTCCTTTTTTTATCAGCTACAATATTAAAATGCAGCCAACACACATTAATGCTTAGGCATAATAAGACTGGAATAAATCCTAATTAATAAAAGACAATAAATCCCCAATGAGCCATGCTCTTAAACAACTGATAACTTTTTATGCTTTAGCTGATATGATCTGATATGACCTACTGCTTTTGGATACTTATGAAACTGTCGTGTTTCATCTCTGTGTACCTGTACCAGTGCGTGCCTTTGACGGCTGAAGGGAAACCCTGGAGGTGCTGGAGACCTGACCGGTGCCGCCAGGCTCTGTCTGCTCTGTAGAACTGCGTCCGTGGTGGCACAGCTGTACCAGGCGTTTAGCCGAGCAGAGTGGAAAAGGTTCAAATCCCACAGATTTTTGCTGAATTCTGCTGGAGAAATAAAACCGCTGCGTAATTTGCACGGCGGTTCCCTCTCGGACTCTTGTGACTCACAGCAACCTGCTACATTAGTTATCCAGTTAATGTTGTGGTCCCTCCGGGGGTCCATGTCTCTTAGGGCCTCAGATGGACTTGGCACTATCCTCTCTGTAACCGACCCCTCAGGCTCAGGTTCAGTGTCTTTGTGAGTTTTATGTTCTTCTTCTCCTGCATCAACTTCGACATCTTCGCTGTCACTTTCATGAGCATCTTTAAAAAAAAGAAAAAAGGGAGAGTTAGCTCAGTCCTCGTGTTTGTACGGATTTAGTAAAATAATAATAATTCTGTACCTGATGACTTGGAATTATCGGAATACTGTGGGAACGAATCTTTTCCAGGTTGAAGTTTCTTGTTGGTCACTCGCATCGCTTTAGACTTTTCTGATGAATGATGTAGTTTCCTGATTCATTACAAGAAAAGGAAAACTATCAAATTGATTGCTTGGGTGTCAGACAGGCAGATCCATGATTTTAAACACTATTTAATTGTATGCTGCTGATATGTATGTGCTCCACATTTGTTTGACAAGTGAATTAGCACAAAGTGACAAAAAAGAAAGCATCTGGTAAATGTTAAGCAAATTTTAACAACTTTATTGACGGAGGACTAATGTATGTACAATAATACATCAGCATTTCTTAAATGTTCAAATTTTCAGCTGAATTTTCATTTGTACAAAATGACAACAGCTGTGAGATAAATGTAGTGGAGTGTAAAGTATATTTCCCTTTAAGTGTACTAAGTACTTGGGTGGAATATCTAAGTCAATGTATTTACCACCACTGCTTTTAATCTTGAGCCTTAAATTAAATGTTTCCAGCAAATGGGCACTTGATATTGAAATATTACACTTTGTTTATTTCATTTCAAACTTTTTATCTCTGCTACATTTATTTGACATCTTTACTGGTTGATTTTTAATTTGAAAAAAGCAACTGTCCGTAGACGGAGACTGTTTTATTATTTACTCTACTGAACATTTTTCTTTGCCCTTTGTTTTACGTTTTTAAGTTTGGGGAATAAATCTGGAGTCTTGTAAGCAAGTGAACGTTTTATAATTTATTTGTTTTAGAGCAAAACATCATGGTCGATTAGTTTAGAATTTTTGAGGTCAGAAAAAACTAAACAGAAATCTACTGGTTATCTAATTTAATCTAAAATAACAACAACTGCAGTCCAGGTTGTTATAGCGTCCGGGCAGATGATCCAGGCCTAACTGACTTTGGCAATCAACTGCTGGACCAGAGATAATTTAGCTGAATAAAGAGAGTGAATCTAAATGCAATTATATATATTTTTTAGTTTTATATTTGTAGTTAATTTAGAATACTTTCTGGAGATATGTCTTTTTGTACATTTTGCCAAGCAAAGACAAATTAAATTAACCATGAATCCATCTATCCATGTTATTATCTTATCTTCTTATCCTGGTTGGGGTCATAGCACGGTCGGCACTGGACAGGTCTCCAGTCTATGTCAGGCCAACCACAGAGAGACATAAACAGGCAGACAACCATTCACGCTCACATCTAGGGGCAATTTAGGGTCAACAATTAACCTAACATGTCTCTGGACTGTGGGAAGAAACTGGAGTGCCAGAGTAAACCCACACAAGCACAAGGAGAACATGCAAACTCCACACAAAGGCCACAGACAGCTGGTAGATTCAAACCAGGGACCTTGTAACTGTGGTGCAGCAGCACTACCACTGCTCCACTATGTACGTAAATGACCCAACTCACGGCAACATACTGCACTATTAGGCAAAACCTTTTGCATCATTTTTCTTGCACATTGGACCTCCGTCAAGGAAACTATTGAATAGAACTTCTAGGCTAAAGCAAATGGTTTTATTTTTGCCTAGTTTTGAATTACTTATTTTGTAATTACTTGACTTAATAAGTGAAATAATGAACTTGCCTCTTCTCTCTTCTGCCGTTGCCCGTGTCCCTGAAGCCCTTTGCAAAAGGATTGTTGTCTATTTTCAGCTGTGTGATCTGAAAAGGTGGAACAGTGGAAGTGGAACAACAGTAATAAATCATAAGACCTTTTAAGACGAACGAGCTGAATCTCTCACCTTATCATTCTGATAAGCTGTTACTGCGATAAATTCTGTCTCAGAGAAGACAAATGTCCTGAAGGTGCTGTAAGGCAGTTGGAGGATGTCATTTGCCTTCACGATGTGAAATCTTGGTTGATATTTGTGCATTGAATTGAGAATTGTCTGAAATGTTAAAATAAAACCAACAGGAGTAAAGGCTGGTTTGTTTGAGGAATGTCACACAAATGGAATTAAGTAACATTTGTAGGGTCTAAAGATAATGAATCAATTATATAATTCAGACTTACAAAGCCATGTTTGTCAGATATGTTGTTGGTCAGTTTCAGTTTGTGGAAGTTGACTACTTTGGACATCCACTGCTCACCCGTGGCCGGACTGTCCGGGTGGATGTACATGCGTTTGGGCATCTCCGGATCTGCCTTGCCTGCCACCATCCAGCAGGAGTTATGAAACTTATATCTGCAGTCATCAGCCGCCACGATGTCCATCAGAAGAACGTATTTGGCTTTTTTATCCATGCCGGTGCACCTGAGCTTGAGGGGCGGAAACATGCGCCTGGAGAGTGAACAGATTCATCCATTAAAACGCGCTTAAACTCTGCAACCGTGCGTAATTGTTGGAATGTACTGTACCTCCCGGACTTTGTAATGACCATTTCAGTGCGGTGTCCGTGGAATTGTGTCCAAAGGTCGCTGGCTTCCAAATAAACATGGGGCTCATCTTGTGCCGTGCCCCCTCCCTCCGGATCAGCGGGACACGAACTCGCAGACTGCTCCGCTGGAGGCGACCTGCAGACCGCCGCGTCCGCGCTGGCTTTCAGACCGGGAACTGCTGACACTCTGGAGGACAAAGCGATGGCTGGAAACAACGGGGGTCCTGTCAGGGGGGGTCCTGTCAGGATAGGTCCATCTCCTTTTGTCGGAAAGATTTGTGGGACTTCGTCTGGAACGCACGGTTCAGAGAAGCTCCGCATGGTCCCCATCTGAAAGCGGTTTTACGCACGACACTGGTTGGGTTTTACGTTTACCCCAATTAAACGCGACTCTAAAGTCCAGTGGCGTTGATGCCTCTCAGCTTGTGCCCAGGCTGATTTGCTCCTGACACGTTTGGACTGATAGTAGTAGGTGGAGTTTGTCTGGCGTTTCACTTTGTGTGCAGCAGAATGCTGCCTCAAGTTTCTCCACAAGCTGCTGAGACTGTTCCTGACTAGTTGGGCTTAAACTTTATTAATTCAGTTTAGGAACTGGGTTCAGGAATCACACCAAACTTCAACCATAAAAGAAATTAATTGGACAAACAATTGAACAAATTATGCTCAGATAAGGCAATAAATCTGGTTGTTGCCATATCTGGGGAGCTATCTGACAAACACCCTGACTCTTCCACCATAGAAAACCTTAACAGTCTGACACAGAAGACACAGACTTTCCATCTTCCCACATCATTCCAGCATCCTGTGGTTTTCCTCTGCTCCACTGATGTAGTCTGGCCTCCCTTGCAGCGCCTCATGGCGACAGCCTGCAGGGGTTCAGCTCGGTGGAGGTGCCGGCTTGTGCCAGCGATTGTCCAGGCCGGATTAAGGCTCTGGGTTTGGTTACAGGATTTTTATTGCTCAATGGACCGTGACAGTGTGGGGATGTCCCAGGGAAATGTTTTTGTGAGTGAGGGTGGCAGGTTCAGGATACATGCCATGTCCAGTACTACAGGGTCCCTCCAGTAAATGTAATTATATGGAGGTTTTACTCCATAAGATTTCACAAAAAACCACATTTACAAAGTTTATTTAAATTAAATGCTGCATTTAAGCACTGAAACACTGGGTTCTTTAGCTTCATCAATTGTTATCTGGTTTTAGCTAAACTAAGCACTTTCCAGGATGTACTTCAATAAAGTCCTTTTTTGATCTTATAAAAAATGACACAGTGGAAGTCATTCACTTTTATATGCGTGTCTCAGAAATACGTGACTTTTCTTTTTCGTTGTTGTTGACGACAAGTTTGGCAATCCAGACACTTCCCTGCACTGGCCTATGACGTCTATGAAGGGTCACGCTGAGACATCAGACTTGGTTAATATGATGCTTTAATTATGGATATTAATATAAAAAAATATATAACACAAACAAGTTTGATTTCATAGAACATGTTAGCAGAGAAAAAATCTAAATTCTATAAACTTAAACCCTAAAGTTAAAAATTTAAGTTAAATAACAAAAATAGTGCAGTTTGAATGCAATCTTATAATTCTGAAATGGAAGCAATCTTATATTTCTTTATGATCATATTTTCTTTATTTTCTTTGTGGGAGACAGTGCTAATGTGGTCACAACCACAGGCTACTAATGTGTGTAACAACATTAAAGGTCTGCATTCATTTTTATCCCGCATTAGGTTGTCTGCTGGACTCCCCTGTGAAACAATAGTACAGGGTAACGGCCATTTTCCTAAAGCCATCCCACTAAGGCTTATATTTCAGTCAGAACTTTCTGTGAAATCAAGAAATACCTCACACTGGACTTTTGTTATAGCCTCCCCACAGCTCTGTGATCACATGCCTAAGTAAGCAAACATCTTATTCAGAGGTCATTTTAGATATGCAGTGGGTGGCAGAGCTGTTGATGACCCAATTTATCTGGCAGAGAAGCAGCGGAAAACCCTGCCTGTCCATCAGCCAACTTCAAAGAGCCAGTCAGTAATCTGAAACAGGCCCCAGAATGATGGCAAACAACAGCCCTGGCTGTTATTTGTGGGTTTGGCCCACAAGCTGCGTGTGAAAGCTGTCACTGAGGATAAACACGCAGACCTCTTGTGAGTCACTGCCCAGCTACATGCTCTCATGGTCATGGTTTTATGAGTGGGGATATGGTGCATCAGGCAGGCACGTTGTCCCACAGTATCAGAACCTTGGCTGGTTTCGTTTATGGAGAAACAAAAGTGATGCATTCAAGTGACGCTGTCAGGAGGTGTTGAAATATGAACAAAACACAGAACAAAACAACATTTTTAAGCTCTGTTAAATAAAATAATGATACAGATGTTGCACATTATAGAAAGTAGAGGGAGTACGCACAACTGCCACCTGGAGGTCAAAGGTCAGCCGCCTGTTTGTTAAGCACAACCTCGGTGAGGTCAGCAGCTAATTCACCTGGAAAAGTGCCACATTCACTGACTTCTGATGTCACAGAATGTTGAACTTCCTATAGTTTTTATAGATCATGCAGAATATAGGAAGTTTTTAGGAGGTCACACTGTAAGTAGCGGGTTACTCAGAGAAATCAGCTTTCTTGGGTAATCATGGAACGGTGTTTACATGCACATGGTTATGGGAAATGCACATATACATGCAGCATAAGAGTAACATGATTTTTCTTCTGACTTAATTTAGGTGCCCAGCACACAGATTTTAACTGTATGGTGATGGAAAATGCTGCCTTCTGTGTCTCCCTCTCTTTGCTTGTGTATGTGTGTGTTCATGTTGCAGCAGAGTGACACATGTCTGACAGTCTGAATTTTTAAAATCCTTGGGCAAAGTGACTTATTTAGACTTACAGTCCCGTTGCTGGTTGGGTCCCTGAACCAACCCAATTTTGAAACAAATTTTCCTGTTTACATGACACCTAGGAAATTTACTTTCTCAAGAAAAGCCACTGTAACCTGTAAGTTCATGTAAACACACTCGATGAAAAACAAAATAAGCATTAATAAAAGCTAAACTGAGTGTCTGGTTATACACACAAATTTGCAGGCCCTTACTTGTGGCCATTTCCTGCTGCACATTCCTGCATGTTCACCACAGAAATCATGATGCGGACCCACGACTAAATTTGTGTCCATGTGGTCAGTCTGAAGCTTTACACTTCATTTTGTGAAGCTGTGACACGTACTTTTTCACTTTCTTGTGTCATTCAAATACTACATGAAAGAAGCTCCTCTGTTCATTTGTAACACACACGTGTGGAACTTATCAATGTACATATCCCATATTGTGAATGGAAGCATGTCTGTAGTCTGTCAGATGGCCTGTATGACCTGGACTTTAGAAACATTGCACAAACACACTTTTGACCATATATCTTTAACATCTGCCCAGAGGTTACAGTCTCCTAAAATAATGTTAATTTTTAATGTTTCTGATCAAGTCTCCCTGCAGACTTTATTCTATGCATGTCTTCGAAATGAAAATCGTCTTCACCACCGGCTCACTGGAAAGTTTCCAAACCACGGTGGCTGAGCCGTCTCCCTAACACCTCTCGTGTTTGAATAGTTGAACGTTGATGAATGGTCTTATGGTAACAGGTTAGTGCGAGTGAACATATTTGGGCTTGGGAGGTGGGAGGAATGTAGTTTAACAGCGGACAGGAGGTGCTAAAAGAGACAGGGCCTGAGCCGATATCACACAAATACACAGCGGCTTCAAGTCTTCAGCTGGGGCAGACTGGAAGAGGAGCCATGAGAAAATCACCATCATGTCACAATCAGCCTAAAGCCCTTAATGTTCTTCTACCACACAAATAGTCACTTTAACCTAATCAAATGCTCTTGGCATCACTGTTTTGTCACGCAGAAATCAAGTGGAAGAAGTATATTAAAGCTTGCTGGGGGGACCTGGACCACCTCACATGCACATCTGTCCCACGTTGAATATTTGCAATATTTACACATTTACACGTTGTTGCATTTCAATGTTCTTTTAGGGGAATATGTGCATTATTTTCTATACGGCACTCTATAAACAAGTGTTAAAAATAAAATTTAACACAAACTGTGTTAAATTGTTTTTTTTTTTATATTTAACACATTTGAATATACTTTTTACACATTTTATGTTCACAAAATGTGTTACAACTGTAATAGAATTTTTTTTGATGTGTAAGACATCGTTTCATAGAGTGTACAGGAGAAGAAAATTTAATTATTCCATATTTGGCAGCACTCCACTAGCAAATAAGACAAAAGAAATTACAGGCTAGAACCACCATGATGTATGTCCATTCAAGATGTGTCTTTTGGACACCAGCTTGATTCAGAATGAAATCTTGCAGACAGGAGAGTGCACACACCCCATGAGTGGGAGGTTAAAGCAGAAGATTCACAAGGTGATGCTAAGCATTCCTAATATTTTCCAGCTCTCTAGATCCTCTTAAGATGTATTTGCTCAGTGCACCTGAATATCAAACAAACCTATAAGCACTGAAGCACTTCCTGCTGAAGATGTCATTGATTCACAGTAAATATAACAGTTTTGAATTCCTGTTCGGGACTGTTTTAGCTCATAATCGACACTGCCAAACCAACAACAAAAGAACAAAAGTCAACTGTATGATCAATTAAAGTTAATAATTTAGTTAGTTTTAATTAATTAAATTTCAGTTAATGTTAAATAGTAAAAGTTATTCCAGGTCAGGCATGGATCTAGAATACTTTTATTTTATTGTGGTGGCCAGACTGTGAAACAGGCTCAAATAGGGCGGCACATTTGGAAATTATTTCAAAGATTTACAAAAGATACAAGATTTCATCTTGAATCCCAGAGCAGGTTAAGACAACAACAGACATCCATTGGTTAACATCAAATTGTCGTTTGGTAAGCTTCCTTCAAATTTGAACAATTACGTTATGCATGGACATTTTTGTTGATTTACCGTCTTAAATTTGATTTCAGGACTGAGAGACACCAAGCCGATGTCAGGCTGATTGTGAGCAATCTGTTGTTCTAGTCGGATCCGGTCTGGAACGTTCCACCTGATTCTGATTCAGATTCAGGCAAAAACAACTTGAGGTTGTCAGCCAGGTGCGTCCCTGCCCTTAAGACAACAGGTGTGTGTTCTTAGTAGCATTAACTTGATGATGCCAAATCTATTAATGCAAAGTGTAATATATTATATATTGAGGCAGAAAGGTAAAGTGTAAACAGAGCCAGCAAGCAAAAACACTATTAAAGGCATTAAAGAGTCAGAAAAAAATTCACTTTGGTTCATTTTAACCAAAGTGAATTTAGATGTCTTTATATTTTAGCACGACATTTTCTCTTTTATGTCTGGATGACCTACTCCACTTTAATATTACCACAACAGCATTATTATGAAGCTGTCATAGACCATGAGAATTGCTAGAACTGCTAGACAAATAAAAAAGTACACACACAGCAAACTTATCAGAAAAGAACACCTTATGCAAAGAAAAAAAAAATCAATGTAGTGTTTCCAGCACTAACAAGACCATAAATCAGTTGTATAGGAAGGTGAGTGAAGAAAGGGGATGAGAAAGAGCTGTGAGAGGAGGAGGCGAAAGGCCCATAGAAATCAATTTTGACACATTAGAACTATTAGCTTATTGAGAGGTAGAAGATATATTGAGGCGTGGATGTTATAAGAGTAGTGCAGCTTCTCTGCTCATCAGCTCTCTGGAACGTAATGATCTTTATAAAGATCCACTCTTAAATATCCCTCCATCCTTATTATGTCTATTCACATAAAGAAGTCAGATGAACAACAATCTTTAACATTATGAGACAATTTATAAAATGTCGATTATTCAAAAAGCATGAGTGACGTAAAGACTGATAATAACATTAAGCACAGATTCATTTTTAATGACAATAAATATAGTTAGAAAAATGTTAAGAATAATAAGCGATAATAACGATAATGATAACATCTATTTTCACCTATGTCATGCTATGTCAGGTGACTCTGTTTTTAAATATGGTCTTAAAACTTCTCATAGACACAACCAGTGGTTGAGATGCATGTTGAACATAAAATGATTTTTATTTATTTTCCCACAGCCACACCAGCTTGGATTTACTGCCTGATCTCAACAAGCATTAGTTATAACATACATACTCCAGTCTTTGGTTTATACTTCTAATTATTTTATATAATAAATTAAGTGTTGATAGAGAAAAAATCAAGGTAAGAGAGGAAATACAGATTTCATTAGTCCTTGAAACAGTCAGCATTAGGATTGTTAAAGTGAGGAAAAAGGAACACATTAAATCCACGTCTCCCAAAAGGAATGATTCTGTAATAAACTGCATCACAAATGTGTTTTTCTGAGAAAGATAATTACAACCAATTATATTATAACATAATAAGGACAGAAGTGTTGACATGTAACACAAATGCAGAGTTACACAGTTAGAATATGATGAATTGTTGTTGTTGCTGTTGTGTATGTCCACTGAAATAGACATGCAGAAACATAAAACTTTGTTTTTAAAAGAAAGCTGAAAACCTTTTTTTATGTTTCAAATTATAAAACTACAAGACTTTGGACTTCAGGCTTTAGGCCATGGACACCTCTGAGCACTCCCCCTCCCCGTTTACTCATCCCCCATCATCCATCTTTCCTTCGGGTTTGCATTCGCGTTCAGTGCCCTGAACGGAACACCGGTGCACTTTTCAGGATAATTTACAGACGCTGGCAGATGGTTGCTAATTTTCTGAAGTAGCCTTTCATTGCATGAAGTCAATCTTTTTTAGGAGAAAGTGTTCTCTGCATTTAAAAAATGTGCTCAAAACACAGACAACTTCCTGTTTTCCATCTTACAGCCAGGCAGCTGAGTCCAAACCTGGAAAACCATTTATTTTTCCAGCCATTAGACATCCCACCCAACAACATGATTGGACCTTTTTTTTTTATTTTGAGCAGAGCTACATTTCAAAAAGGGAATAATAAATCGAGTTGCTATTTATAAAATAAGCTGCATGTGATCACAAGTGCTGTTAAATATCGACAGCAAATGTATTTGAGTAAAACATGCTGAAAAGAAAGTAGTTGGGAAATGATTGTTTCAATTAGGAAAATGTGTTTTCCTATTTGTCAGCACAAAGATCCTGGAGGGTGGTGGGTTTGGGGGGGACGTAAAAGCCCGTTAAAGTGTGTCTGAAATGAGCAGTGCCTATATTTCACCCTGCTGACATTCTCTCAGGCCCGTTGATTTGAATAGTGTGAATATTTATGTCCAGAGGTGTTTGCCTCTTTTTAATGCATTTGCTTTTCAAGCAGACAAAGCAGACACTTACTGTCTGATCATATATTAAGGGAGGCATGTCCTGCCAGAAGAAGCATTAAGGTCTCCTTATTATTTAATCATTCGCTGCTTCACACTGTGGGCTTGTCAGGAGGCTGGACACACTTAGTTAACTGTACACTGTATGTGCAGTGTAAAGCCATGATTAATGATAATTGATAATGTCCAGGTGATGTCATGGGACAGTACCTGAACTGAGCAATAGGCTTTCTTGTCGTTAAAATAAAAATCTATTCGAATCTATTGACAAAACAAAGTGCTATATAAGTGCAAGGCATTTATAATTTTTAACTTGAAAACTTACTTTCATGGCTTATAATAAAATAATGCTTAAAATATAAGTTTTAGTGATTTAAAAAATATTAATTTGATAACTAACTTTAATTCTACATTGAGCGCAAGATAAATCCCGTCCTCTGTCCACTTAACACAAATCAATTAGAGAATGTGCAGAGCTGCTGCACATGGCACAGAGTTATGAAAGACATTGTAAAGGTGAGATTAATTTGCTTTACAAAGAACTTCTGTCTTATAGTCTATTCTAATGGATAAAGGACAACACCGGCTAACAAATTTGATAGAATCTGTTGTCTTTGTGTTAGTGGATAAGATTATTAGAGCCCTTGTGAAATCTGCTAATCTACAGAGGGATTTTTATTTGTGCCAGGGAGAGGGAAAAGTTTTTCTTGCATTTGGAGCAATGCAATAGTCAACTTTAAAAACATTTGTTTAAAATGCGAGTAATTAAGCTAATTCCCTCTACATGTTAGTTTTACTAACAGCTTGATGAAAACTGTTGGTTATTTTAGTAGCAACAAAATGGTCAGAGTGTAAAAAAACTTTAAATATTATGTTGAAAAAACATTATTTGTACATGATTATATTTGTTTGATTTGTATTTCATATTCTTTCTTAATTTTCAGCCTTGTATAACACACATAAGCTGTGTTGCTGTGATGCTTCATCGTTCCCTCTGGAAAAAAATACCAGTTGTTTACTCTAGAACAGGTGTGGACGGCTTTAATAAAAATAAACACTAAATCTAAGTGTGACCGAGGGATATTCAAATAACTCTTGACCCTGCAAACAGACATTACAATCTAAGTCTGGCACAGCGGGAAGTGACTGCACAAAGCCTGGCCTACCATCCCCTCCGCTCGAAAGCTCGGGCAGAATGTGTGTGTCATTCTCTGCCGCAGATTACATGACACACAAATGTCACAAATGCGTGGGTGTCAGAAGAGATGCTAGACGCTGATGTTTCAGGTTTCGAGGTTCAGTCAGAATTTACACTTTCACAGTGTAAGTAAATAATATCTACCCAGGGGACAAATACAGGAAACACTAAGAGCCTGAAATCACCACGGGATCATAAACACCTTCATGTTTGCTCTCTTATTCCCACTCTCTGTCTTTGGTTGTCTCTGAGGCGCAATAGCATGACCTTAAAATTGACTGCATTACTGTAATTCCTCCAAGGATTCTGGTGCAAGCTTGGCGTCCACCATCACATGTCAATACTTGGCTCTGTCCATTAATCAAACGGTTCTTTTATGAGACACAATTGTGTTGGGTGAGTGAGCCAGCGAAACCCAACAAAAGGCTTTTCACTTTTTTTTAATTAATCAGAAAAGGTCCCTGAGATCTCTTCGGCAAAAGAGAACAGAGTCAAAAAGCAGAAACACACCGAGTTGGCATTAAAGAATAGAACGCCTTTGTCTGATCTAAAAAGGCGACTTTAAGACACTGCTGAAGCTTTGCGTGTGCTCTCTCAACCTCAACGCTCATTGAAGGCCAGACAATAATGAGTCATGCTCCATAATTCCCTACTCAACCACCCATTGCTTTCACTGGTATTATTATTGAATGTGTATTTGGTTTTAATTTTCCTATTTATATTTTTTGCTTTCTACATTGTATTTTGTAAGTGAGTCTGTTTTATTTGTCCCTTTTGGCACCAGCATGCCTTTTAATTTGTAAAGCACTTGGGTCAACCTCTGCTGTTTTTTTTTACATGCTCTATAAATAAACTCGATCAGTTTTGACATTTTTATAATATATAAAATAACCGTGAAATAGAAACTGAAAGCCTTGAATTACTGCACTTGTGTGTTTTGCTATGAAAATTCTGTTGGTGTCTGATTGAATCGAATGTTCAAGCTGCAAAACGTGTACAATAAGTAATAAAGCTCGACACCAAACCACACCAGAAGTTCATAATTACCAAAGAGTGGTGTGATAGTCTTATATGTTGAGTCATATGAGCGGCACATGGTTTTTAAGTGGCATCTGCTACTGGCTTTGCAACATGCCACTAGGGAATGGCCCCAAGCCACTAAAACAGAAAAGGTCTGTCATCAAACACTTTTTGATCTCTCTGCTCCTCTGCTCATATAATCTTAACCTACAGTGTGCGGAAAACAATGACTTTGGTAAGAGATCTTAGCAGATTCTGTGAGTAGCAAATAATCAGGAAATAATTTTGTATTTCAAGGGACTGATGCACTTCATTCACTTGATTTATTAGATTCGATTCTTTCTCAGAGGAAAATACACATTGTGATCTGTGGATGTGCATTGTCCGCACTGACAATATGTGTACATTGCTGCACCTTAATTACAGCTCAAGCAACCAACAGACAGACTCTTGCACACATACAGCACACCCAAAGAAAGTCAAGTCCTAAAAAGCTAATATTAGTGTGTGGGGCCCCCTACTGAGCCCCAGGGCCCAAAGCAACTGTTTAGTTCGCCTTCACCGTGGGCCAGCTATGGATGAATCACAGCTTCTGTTGATGTTCTGTTTTCCATATATCTCATTCAATACATGTGTTAAATAAAACTGACAATGTGCATGTAAACACAGCTTAAGGGCTATATGCAAGATATATAAGTCTGTCATGAGTTGTCCCGTCTCTAAAGCTGCAAAGCGTTCACACACAACCACACTACAGTACCACTGCCATGCTTGATGATGTCATTTTGGGACCCCTGTCTTCCAAACACTTAAACGTTTAACTCATTATGTCATAGAAGATTTTGCTAAAAAGATCCAGGATCAAAATAGGTGGAAGGTTGGCCACTTCTGAGAAGGTTCACTATTGTCCCAAGTCTTCTTTATTTGCAGATATTGTCTCTCAATGTGGATCTTTGTCACAGAGCCATAAAAATACCTCTGTACCTCCTTCGAGACACAGTTTTGACTTCAGTTTTTTGGATGTAGTGAGTGACACTTTTCCCCACAGGCCTACTTGGGATTACATCACCTTTTAGCTTCAATAAACACAATTTGCATTTTAAATTTTTTTTTAATAGTTGGATTTAGTTTGAATAACTTATACAGTTTAGTACAGACAAAAAGAGAGAAATAGAGGGGATTAAATATTGTTTTCTGTGTGCTGTGTACATACAGTATTTGATTGTTTGATTCTCAATAAATGTGCATTAGTGCACAAATTATTCTGACAGTGACCATTTGCATTTTGGCTAAAATAAAGCATTAGTGTTTAAATGAATACAAGAAATGGAAGATGAGAATCAACCGTGACTTAATATAACTCACAGTGGCCCGTGGAGTATTTCACTGGGACTCATTAGGTGGTGGCCGTCACTTCTGTAGCCAGTCATCATGTCCCAATGACTCAGGAGGCTAAAACAAAGTGAATAAACTTTGAAAACCAACAACATGAACTGTCTGTGAAGCCCAGCTCAAAACCGCTCACAGCACATTGTAGGAATTGCATAAATGTAATATCATCAGGAGACGTGGTGGGCAGAAGAAAAACCGAGACAGACAATAACAACATGCACCACAAACCATGTCTGAGCAGAGAAAGGTTTCCAAATTTCTGGAAAATGATTTAAAAGCTGGTTATGAAGTAGATGTTTAGTTGGGTTGGGAAATATTATGTGGTACTTTGCAACCAACTATCTTATGCTATAGCCCTAATATTTATTGTCATTAGATTACTGGTCACAATGTTGTTCTTGCTCAATGTATCTGACAGATCCACTCAGTTGGCTGTTTATTAGGGCTAAAATAAACCAGTCTTATCCAACAGTCCTGCAGCAGATGTTTGGTTTTTGCCTCAACTGTTCCAGAGTTTAAAACCGTATGATAATCGTGGAAGATGCTACCTTGATCTGCTGTTGAACTCTTGTGTTCAGTGTTTCTGTTATTCTGCCAGTTCACTAACAAACAATAAATTTAGTGGATGCCAGTAATTTGCTCTTGTTTGAGTGCAATATTTTTAAATATTTTTAGCAGATACATTTAAGAACTAATGGGTCAAAATTATACATGGCGCCCTGCTGTCAGAAGATGGCGCTGTTTTCTAATCAATAACTCCAAACCCAATAACAGGAGTCATTCAGCCACAACAATATTTCAGATTCAGTGGTTGGTTGTCAGTAAAATAAATTAATATTTTATTGTATTAGTATTCTAATGGATGTGCTATAAAATTCTATTGCATTGTATGGAATGCATAGCCACACTATCCAAGTACACAAAGTATAAGCATACTAAAATTGCTTGTGGCAAACATATTTTAATGTTAACAAATGGGTTTATTATAGAGGTACATGCTACATATGGATATTATTATATATTTTTTAACTTTACATTTAATTTTACGTAAACACACACAATATCGTTTAATGTATATGTTTATTTTTGGCAGTGATCATGTGTAATGATTTCTCCAGTAAACTTGTGGTATTTTAATTTTGCTTAAATAAAAGATACAAATGCGTTCTCTATCGCTGAACTTTTATTAAGGTTATTTCTATAGAAATCAAAGGCGTTTGTTTATTTTTTTTTTGTACGACATTTTAAGTTGAAATGTCCTAACGGAAGTGTAGTTTTTGCGCTCAGTCGCGTGTAACCACGTGACGTATTTGAGCCAGCGTAAAGATGGTTGTCACTGTGCGTCGGTTGAGAACTTTCTGGTTTTTGAACCCAATGTTAAACTTTCAAAACATCCGTAAATCAACATGTTTGCTCGTCACCGTTTGTGTTCTGATGAGCCAGTCTCTGGCAGACGACCAGGAGTTTATGGAGGACTTTCTGAAACGAGAATATTCCCTGGTGAAGCCGTACCGCGGTAAGTGAAGAGTAAACTGTGAGACGTCAGCTAACCAGTGTCACCTCACTAAACTACAGAACTGTTAGCACACAGTGATAACGGCGGGTTGACGTCAGCTAACCAGTGTCACCTCACTAAACTACAGAACTGTTAGCACACAGTGATAACGGCGGGTTGCTCAGTGTAGCCCAGCATCGGAAGGCTAATGCTGTAATAACGTTAGCTGCACGGGGTAATTATTAGCTAACTAAGTGAGACTTTGTGCCCCTGGAAGACGTGGGATTTCACAGCTTAGCTAATGTCACAATATAGGAATTTAACGTTATAGCTGCTATTAGCCCCAAAGTTGAAAACAGTTAGCTTATAATGTTAATAAATCTTAGCTTGCAACTGACAAAATTTAGAAGATGATATTTAGAAGCGGGTTTCACTCCAGGGCAGAGCAAAGCTTTGATTGTCAGTGGATCCAAATATTGCGTCAGCGCTTGGATCAGTTACGGTAACGATCTACTAGCTTTTATAATAGGCTCATTAGAATAAGGAGAGGGAATATGTACAGAGAGATGAGGATGTTTCCATTTTGTCCCAAGTAATAATTTTATAGAAGTAATAGCTCAATTCAATGATTATCATTCCCAGTGAACATCACATTGTAAAGACATATGTTATGTAAGTATGTAACATGAAAGATACATATAAATCAATATGTGAACATGAACACATGCACCTACTAAAGTACAACAAACACTTTGTGCCATTCACATACATACTTTATGTCTAGGCATCAGTAAATGCTTTAAATTAAGTGCTTTCAAACAAAAGCTTTAGTCATTTATTAACACAACAATCGCACAGAAAGAATCTGAAATTTGAGAGTTCCACTGCTAGAGGACAGCACCTTTATGAGGTTAGCAGCATTAAAGAAAGAATTTTTTTACGATTCTCCTTCACGTACACTTAATATTCCTGTGCATTGAATCTATGGTGGCAAATACATTCAGTTTAGCTCCAGACGTCAAGCAGCCCTGGTTACCATAGACTGACGTGTACTTCCCTAGAAATGTAAATCTGTTGTAGTGACGCAGACAACAAAGTTATCACAGATCCACTTGGTCGTTCTTCCTCCCTCAGCTCAGTGGTTGTACAGATCATCTCTTTCAGTATCTGCTCTCTTTCCTGCCTTGCAGTAATTTTAGTAACTGCTGTTTGACATCTGTTAGCTCTAACTCCAACAGTATCTGCTCGGTTTTAGACACTACTCCACCGCCCACTACAGTTTGTTTTTGGTGTAATTGCAGCAGAACAGAGACACACCAATGCAGATATAAATGCCCACTTATGTAACATACAATGTAGCCTCTGTGTGGATTCAATGCTCAAGTCAAATCAAGTTTAGGGTCAAGATAAAGTTGATGTTAATTGTTTAAATTGTATGCCTATGAAAAATGGCAGTTGTCTGTAATGTATTTACTGTCATAAGCAACAGGTATACTGCTGTTTTGCAGGGCTAGGCTTCTCTAGTTCTGCACAGTGGGATCTGATGGGCACTGCAGTGGTTACAACTGACTATGTGAGGCTGACACCAGATCAGCAGAGCCGCCAGGGAGCAGTGTGGAGTCGAATTGTAAGGCAACAAACTACAAAACCAACACATGCACCCTCTGCCTCGTTGTATTTGTCAGTTGCAACTGGACGTTCTCTCTAACACATATTAGCCTCTTCTATCCTACTACACTTCCACATTGTTACTCTGAAAAAGTTTATATTAAAATGACATTGGGTGTGAAATATTATGAATTTGAAACAGAAACATGCATTATACAGTAACGGTACATGTTACAGTAGTTTAGGAGGTTTTTGCTACACATGGCACAGTGCAAAATTAACCTCCTTATTTTATTTTTGTTCTTTCTAGCCTCTCTTTCTGCAGGATTGGGAACTCAAAGTGCACTTTAAAATCTCTGGCCAGGGAAAGAAGAATTTCAATGGAGATGGACTGGCCATCTGGTTAACAAGAGATCGTATGCAGAATGGTTGGTAAAGACCAGGACTGGACAGTAACTTTTTTATCTGGTGGCTTCCACAACCTAACGATAACTTTTTTTCCAGCCACTGACTTATTTTAAGTAGCAGCATATAAATGTCTTGTCACAATACTGTAATTTCTAACTTGGATGTGATACTTCGAAAATAGGGATTTGATACTTTGTGGAAAATTCAAACATTCTTCTTTGAGGAAGACATAAGGAATTTTTTTGATTCCTTGGCTTCATTTCAATTTGCATCATGCATTGCTGTTGTTCAAAAAGTTTTTGGGTATAGGCTTTTAGTCTTTTGAATCTGTGAGCTTGATTCCCCAACCTTTCTGGTAGCTATAAGAGAAATATCACTTTTTTAAGAAGCTTTTTTGATCTTTAGATCAGGCCTTTAAAATAAATAAATTGTCTATTTAACCATATTAGAAATTAAGCAGTATTTCTGTGTAATTAGTAGCTTAGTAACAGAAAGATAAGTATTTTCCTTTCAACATTTGCATTTAAATGAACCAGGAACAAAGGAGAAGTAGTTCAGCCTTAACAAACACTGGGGATCAGAGATTGGCACATTTGATCCTAGGCAAAGTACAGAAATATCTGCCTATTAAGATTATACACTTTAAGAGCAGCAGCATCTTCCACAGTGATCACACAACAGCTGAATCAACTCCTCTAAAACAGTTTCAACTGTTTAACGTTAATTAAACATCACATCTACATTGAAAATAACCTTGACTTTTATGACTGCTGTAAAGTTTTAACATAAATAACATACAATCAGCCTTAGCTTTAGCGTGTGCATAGAAATTGACGATAAGCCAAGAAGCTTGCTGTGACTAAGCACGAGCTGTAGTTTCTCATTCACTGCCTTCCTTAAGTGGCAATAAAATACATTTGTTTCACTTACTGATTCTGTTCACCATTCTTTAATTTTCAGTTGTATATGCTAGTTAGTGTGCTTTCTGCTTGTGCCTAGTTATGGCAGAAATGTCTAGAAGAATGTTACAATAAATAGAAATATTAGTGTTTCAACCTAAAGAAGAGTCTTAAAAGATGCTAAATCTAGCTAAAGCATCATAAAGTTGATCGTGCTGGTGATGAGAGGACAACACTGTAGGTTCCTCTTAGTCCTCAACAAAGCTGTAATCTTTTTATTAATGAAATAAGACAATATATTTGTCATCTTTCTTTGCTATCTGACTGGACCTTCTGTACTTCACTATTTCCTCGCAGGTCCGGTGTTTGGCAACATGAACCAGTTTGTTGGACTTGCAATACTAGTGGACACTTATCCCAATGCTGAAAGGAGCCATGACGTGAGTGACTTAATGGAAACTTTCATTCATAGGGGCTGTAATCGTGTATTTGGGTTTTAAAGTTTTAAAAAACTTTTAGTTATTTTAAGGTTTTTCCACATTGTTTTTGTACTATTATCCTTATATTTTTTGAAAGATGCTATTTACATTTATTAGCACCTAGGTGCTGTGTTTAAGTAGCTATATGGCACAGAGATAAAGCTTATTTTTTAACTGAAACAAGTGAGCATGTTTGTTGGTCTAATCTGTGTTTGGCTTCCCTGTCTTCCTCACAGAGAGCCTTCCCTTACATATCAGTGACACTGGGCAACGGAACCTCGTCCTATGACCACGATCAAGATGGACGACCCACTGAACTTGGGGGGTGCACAGCTATGGCGCGTAACACAGTCCATGAGACCTATCTCCTGGTCAGATATTTCAAAAATAAACTCACGGTATGAAACTTCAAAAAAAGGTGTGGTTATTGTATTTAAATGTTACCAACAAGCTTTTAAATGATGTTTTTAAATATTAAAAAGTAAAATTTATACATCTTTCATTAGCAATGCATGTTAATTATTCCTCTGCTCTCTAGCTCATGGTGGATGTGGATGGTAAGCAGGAATGGAAAGAATGTGCTGAAGTCACAGGGCTGAGGCTACCTAAAGGCTATTTCTTTGGTGCCTCCTCTGCCACTGGAGATCTGTCAGGTATGAAATCTAAAATATGATAATTGAGTAAAGACAGACAGAACCAATCTTTAATACAGTTAGGTCCAATTAAACTATATCTGAAACACCGTGGTTGACAAGCACCACAAACAAAATAACTCTAGTAAGTCGACAAAATTAGCTTCTTTACCAAGTTCACAAATGATCAAATGAGAGAAATAACACTTAAAGAGCGCGAGAGTGAGATTTTTTTCTTTCATGTGTTAATTATTTGTGTTTCCCCAGATAACCACGACATCATCTCCATGAAGCTGTATGAGTTGACAGTACTCAGGACTCCAGAGGAGGAGGAGGAGGAGCAAGTCACCATACCCAGGGTTGACAACATGGAACAGTTCCAAGGTTAGGTGCAACATCCACAGCAGGTTTTTTTTATTTTATTCACTTGTTAGTTAGATGTTTGTACAGCCAAAATTCACAAGTTGCACAAGAGGAAATTGTAGTCCATCAATTTTTTATTTTAAACATTTCGTAGATTAGTTAATTAATCTCACTCCTCTGTAGCTGTTGGGGTTTTCTTTCGACTCTGCATATGGTAGATGTTGCCTCTTCAGTCAATGACAAGATCTTTCCTCATTTGGAAGGGCATGACCACGACCCCTCCATGTAACTCACCTGTTACTTGTGATGCACCCCTTGCCAGTCATAAGTTTGTAGGTACTTCACGTGTGATTTTCTACATAAGTCATAAGTTTGTAGGTACTTCACGTGTGATTTTCTACATCTCAATAATAATCCCAGATTATTCGTCACGTTAGCTGATAGCTTCTTTACAAACAATGAACCGTTCTTTGGAGTTGATCATTTGTCTTAACTGCTTGTCTGGTTCTGGTCTGGAGCCTTTTCTAGCTGTCACTGAGTAAGAGCCAGGGTCACCATCCCGAGGCCAACACATAGACATAAACAGTCAACCATTTTAAAAACACCTTTATTTTCGTTTTCGTGACTGGCTGGAACACTCAGGAAAAAAATGTATGTTTAGAAATTACACACATGGAGGCAAATGAGTTTATTTTAGATGCTAGAAAATATTGACTTTGATTTTGTTTTTTCAGGAAACAAGAAATGATTATTCATGAAGTAATTGTATGAATTAGAAAAAAACCCTCATATGCTTTTGCTTTGCAGTGGCTGTTGAGGAAGAAGGAATGAGCGGAGTCCAGTTTTTCTTTACCGTCCTCTTCTCCATCTTGGGCCTGGGTGTGCTAGCAGTGGTAGGACTGATGCTTTACTCACGCTGGAAGGACAACAGACGTAAACGCTTCTATTAACGAGAGACCAATCACCCCTATGTAGGTTTTCAGAATGTGAGTTTCTCAATCAGCAAATATGACAAGAATGCAAAGACTGCCCTCCCTTTACCGAAATCACATGAACTGAATAATTACCCACGTGGGTCTGAAGCCCAGAGCCAAGAGAAAGCAAATAGCCAGGATGAACATAAAAAGAGAAGAAGCTGTGAAAAGATTATTAGTGTTATGAGATAAAGCTGCTCTAGTAGGTTTTTTTTTTTTCTTTCATCATCTCAACTCAAAGCACAGTAAATACACAGCATCCCATCGCACTGACTGACACACTGTAGATTTTTAGACAAACCAAATCTTCACAATTCACTGCAAAATCTTATGCTGGATGTCGTTTACTGACATGTTACTCAACGTGTTACAGGAGTTTGTGAAACGAAAGTGCTACTGAAGTTTAATTACCTCTTACTGCCATTTTACGCTGCCAGCGTGCAGCTTTAGTCTGACTTTAAGACGACCTATCATCCTGTGGATCAATGCTGCACTGAAGAAGTCAGATTCTTTCAGGCTCCTATGCATCTGGGAGTGTTTCTAAGCCTGGCAAAGTACTTACAACCTTTATGTGACAACACACTCTACACCACACCTTTGTATTAAACTGTCGTATTAAAGCGCTGACTTGATGTGCTTTTTAAAGTGCCTAACTAACACAATGATGACAAGCAAAATATGTTCAAGTCCTGTCTGCAGGGTTGAGCTCCCCTTTAGTTTTGAATAGTGATCACAAATGATTTGGATTTATGTACTGTCTGGAATTCCCGGCAGTTTACAGTTATGTCATTATCCTTTTAACCAGTATAAGCAGCTTGAGCACTGGCTGCTGCTGAATTGTTTCTACTCTTGACTTTTGGTGATGACAAATAGGCTGTTGATCCTTCAGTATGTGCTGTTCTATGTAACCTTCACATCTTACTGCAAGTGCTACCGTAGCATCTTCATATACATGTCCTCCAGACAGGCCTGTGGTGTTTGTTTGAATGTTTGGAATATGCCACCTTCCGTTAAACAAATGTGTCTGATTCTCCGTTGATGCAGACAACCAGCGGTAGTGTGTAGACCAGGCTCAGCACTCTGTAACATTTTTCGGATTTGTTAGGCCCCGTATTGTGGCTTTAAAAAACAGAAAAATCTGCTGGTCACAGAGTTTCCAGCTCTCCCAGAAGTTCAAATTGATACGATCTCATTTAATTCTGTAAATTATAAACAACATACCAGGAATTATGTATTTCTTTGCATTTGTGGGAGGTGTTCAGGGATCGTACTAAGTGTAAGGTCCGCACATGAAAGCCTTTATCTACCTAAAATCATGACAGTTACACTAAATAAGTCCTGGAATCAGATTAGATTTAGAATTGAATCATATCAAAAATTCAGCATATCGTTAAAATTCTTCCCAAATTAGTGCCAATATTCAGAATCACACTGGGAAATCGCTAATGTTTACTTCTTTAACTTTTTAAATAGTTGTAAAATTAACAATTGTACAAATTGGTGACTGCATCTTGTGTTTAGAAGAGGCAGCTAGTGGGTGTTTCTTACCAGTCCTTTGAAATATGCCCAGATCGACTGTTGTATATTGGATCAGGCTGGAGTTTATTAATTTCCTGTAATTTAATTTTATTACGCTGTCTGTAAATCCTGATCTCACTCTGTTTGGACTAACATAATATCTAACTGTGATTGTATAAATTCATTCAGGGCTGTCAGTGTGCAGAAATGCAAATGTCAGAAATGTGTTGTTTTAAATACGGAGAGAAAGAGAGAAGTTGTAGAGAAATGATATATTTATAAAAATAAAAAAGTGTGTGCGTGTGTCAAGGCTTGACCGCTGCGTTGAAACTAAAAGAGATTATTAAGTTGCAATTACATTCCTCCAAAACCACCAAGAGGGAAAGATACAGTTCTAGTAGTTTTTCATTGGCTAATTCTGTATAACACAAAGTGTACATTATAGATGTCACAGGGTATTACATGGAGTTTTTAAAATGAATTATCAGGATTATTAGCATAATAAATAATCTGCAACTTTTTTTCAAAGTGCTAGTATTAAAAAAAACATGAGTCGCAAAACTGGAACTGTGTTCTTAAAGAGAGCTGATACAGCTGCAGCTGTTGGACAAAAAAAGACATTTTTCACATTAGCCATTTTGAATTGTTATGAGTTGTTAATAACATAACAATGGATCTTCTGTAGAGCAGCTAATTGGATCAGTTTTTTGCTTTTTCAACAGAACATGTGTAATCTTGCAGAATAGACTGAAGAAGTTTATTTTTGCGTAAATAATTGTGTTGATAATGCTGGGTCAGTCGTACAATAATGCAAACTTCACTGAAAGGCAAGTCAGAATCCAGGGATGATTGAAGATAATGCAGCAGCTACATCAGTGGCCTGTTTCTCTCTTTTATGGGGTTTCTGACACTTTCTGTCAGGCCTCTCCTCTGGACTGTTCTCTTTAAAGAGAACAAAAAGACACACATGGGGAAATATACACAAGTTAAATGTGCCCAAAAAACTAGCTGTGATCATTGCGTTTATCTGTGGAGTGCAAAAAATAATACTGCAGCTATTCCATGAAAATGTCCCTAATTGAAACCTCACAACAGTCAGGCTACAGCAGCACATACATATCATTGTTTATAGAGTCAAAGCCTGTAAGACTAATGTAAGGACCTAAAACTAAATGATAAAGATTTCTCGGGAATGACCAGCCTTGTGAAGTCGCACCTCCATGGTAGTACCACAAACACTTTCATGCAGCTGCACTGTGTATGTTTGCATATTCTGTTTCTGCTGCAGTTTGAAGCCATGTCCAGATGCTCAGACTCCTCAGTCTAACTTAGTTCAGTCTTTTCCAGCTGCTTGTTTAAGTTTTGCAGATAGTTCTGAAAGGTTTACCGTTATTTTTTTCTAATTGTCTATGTAGGTTCTTTTTTGTAATTCTGTACTGTGTGTCAAACTACATGTTGTAATCATTTATTTTGCCATACAGCCCTGTGGTCAGCTATCATAATGATAATCAAATTGAGCTTGTAACAGATCCTGGAATCCGTGTCTGGAAGAAGGTAAAGTTAAAAAAAAAGTATTTTGCCCACGTCATTTTTTCAGTAAAAGTTTCTATGGTGATGTTCCTCGTGTACTGGTTTTCTTTTTTTTTGCCTTTGAAGTATTGGTAAAAAAAAAAATAAGTTGCATAATATGTATGATGTACAAGAACAAGTCTTGTGAACTGTGCACAAGATGGCAACAGTTGTTGCAGAGAAAGTCTAAGACTTGGATAAGTGAAGGAAAACCAAGCGTAAAACCAGTCTTACGGGTAAAATCCCCGAACTGGACAAGACGAGGCAAGTTGAAAAGCAGGGAGGCCCTTTAATAGTGAAGTAACATAATTATTAGTCAAGAAAAAATACACCCATAGATATAATTAAGTAGGATTTTCAATACAGACATACAATTACTGCAGTAGTAGTGATATGTCTGTATATTGCAATACATCATTATTATAGTAACATACTAATATACTATAGTGTTTTGGAGTAGATTTGTTTTAAACTACTTCCAACATTTTACAATGTAAGGAACTTTTCTTCCAGTAAACTTGGCAGGATGTGTCCATTAACGGTGAAGCCTGAAACATCCTCATGCTTGAACAGAAACTGTAGGGGGGAAATGACGCCACTAGATGGAAGCGTTACACTGGCCGTTCAGCGGCTGCAGCGTTTCACCAACCGGAGGATGACTGGGCGGACGTCTGACTGAAGTACAAACGAGTCTTTATGAGGACAGTGTTATTCAAAAGTACTTGTAGTAAAAGTATATGCTGAACAGACAAAAGTATCAAAATCACTATATGGATTTTAAATAAAATGCCATTTCTTTCAAAGAGTAAGTGCAAAAAATAATGCTTCATAATGCTTCTTAATATTTTATGTAGATATTACACACAGTCAGTTCAGAAAGTAGTCATACCCCTTCACTCTCATGTACACTGATTTTATAGATTCAGTTTTCCAGGAGTCTATGGAATATCGCACAATGACAAATATCTGTATGTATCCAAAAATAAATAAATAAACAATCTATCGCTACGAGTTGCATCCTGTTTATGGCCCATTGTAGCTCTTCCTAAACGATTGCATACTGACCTGGAATTATAGATCTGTGAATCTTTTGTTTTTTATTGTTTTCCATTTGATTCTGAGACCCTAACTCTGGGAATAGCGTACAGTCTGAACATGTGGTCATGCATCAACCAATTCAAGAAGAACTGAAGAGACTTTTAAGGCAACATTTACAACATCCACCCTTTACTAACGGCCGCTGAACCAGGTCACGTTTACCACTCGGTTTCTTTAATGTCTCATCAAATCAATACGGACGTCGCTGTTCTATCTAGGCAGAGAGCTCCTGGATGTTTGTCTTCAGTTGGCAGTTTCTTGTTAATCTCCCCTGATGATGACTGCCCACACTGGAAACAATCATTCTACAAATGCTCGGTAAACAGAGGCTCACACCATGTCAAGCGCTGCAGGGACAAACTGGGGATAAACAGCCTCCCCGTCTCTGCAGGACTAATAACTCTGCTTCATCTCGTACTTTTACCTCTTCCAGGCATTTTTATTTTAGTCCAAGTCTTTCTTTGGGGGGGATCTTGTCATTTCTGTTTAATGTTACTCAGGTTTGAAACCACATGTTCATGTTAGTGATTTTTAGTCTTAAATAAATATTATTTCATACATGAGTCATAGATGTTGTAGTGACCTGGTGGAACAATGGATAGAACATCAGCGTGGGATACAGAAGTCTCCTGGGGGGCATAGATTTATCTACATTTCATACCACTCGCCTTATTTTATTTTTATTTTAATGATTGTATATTCTACACTTTCCCTGAAAAATAACACTTTTTTTGTCTTGGTCCAATTAAACCAAAATTATAACTACAAAAAAGGTTGTGCCATAAAGCACCTGTCAAATGCAAAAATAAACGGCTGAGTGCAGATGCCCTGGAGCTAAATTAGTAATACATCATCATAGATTCACTATAAACAAAAACACCAACAAGCCCTGCCAGCTTTTTTTCTTTAAAACATTAGACTCAGTGTAAAGCCCAGCAGGAGCCACAGTAACATCCTGGTTCTAAATGTGCACACTTTCAGGGATAAAATAATCAATTTTAGATCCAATATCTGCTGACAGAACAAGCACACTACACTTCATCCCCTGCGCAGAGTAATGTGACGTTGGGACATTTTAGCCTGGTTGATGTTACTCTGAGGACAGTAGTCCTCCACTAGTTTCCTTGACCTAATTCCTATACCTGTTCAGAACTATTTTTAATTTGGTACCTGAAGACATCATTGGCATGGTAGATAAATCATCCCCCACAGCTTGTTGTCATCCCCTCTGTGTTTAAAACAACATGAGAGGATTTAAAACCCAACACTGTTATGCTCATTTACATCTCCTATTTTTAGATTTAAAAAATCTAACTCATTAAGTCGCGTTGTTTTCAGACAGTAAATTACCACTGTTTGCCCACTTCTCCAATCATATCTCACATTTTGGAGATATGCTGATGACACTTAGCTCTATGAGGATGTGTCTCATTTTAAATTCAGAGCACATAACATGTCAGAGAAACAACAGTGTATCATTTGAAGAACATTTCCAAAGAGGGAGAGTTTCTGTGCCACACATCTGTAATAAGCCCCACTCAGTGTGGGGCTTGTGCTACCTGCTTATTGTGATTGTTGTCAACATTCTTGACCTATATAGTGATTGAGAGATCAATTCCACTGCTCCCTGGCAATACATTTGTTCTGATTTGATGAGAATGTCATTAGGATTGGACCAAACTGAAATTAATATCGCTAGAGTGAAGAGTTCAAAACAATTAATACAATGATTATGGGAAAATTAGAAAACTTGGGGATGAGATCAGGCAGGGGTGGCCACGGAGGTGGGAAGAGGGATTACAGGGGACAAAACAAGATCGAGTGGACGATGAGAGAATAGATTTCGCTCTGGTATGTGATGTAAAGCACAGAAAATTGCGAGACTTGCCACTGAAATTTTGGTACTGGCTCCTAATAGATAAACTCTTTCAACAACCAACAGCGATTCTATCATGGAGCAAACTCTTTCCCACGCGCTCCATCACTGGAGTTTGGGCTAACCTGCACAGTTACTGGTTTCCACCGGCCTTGACAAATTCAAACTTTTTGTTGCGACACAGAAGGGTGTTGGTTTCCGTTGCCCTCCACAGGACACACGGCGATGTATATCAAAGGACTTGTGCAGTCTGCAAATTGGAGGAGGAAGATTTTGATCATCTTATGATGATCTGTGGTGGGATACGGGATTTCAGGGACTGGGTGAGAGGGATTTTAACAGACAAATGCAAAGTAACTGGGCTTCAAGGAGAGGGGTTGGACTGGTGTGGTGTTTTGGAGTCCAAAAAGGCACAAAAGGGAGAAATACGGATTTAATAAATCTTGTTTTGAGTATTGCACGACATGTAATATACATAGCCAGGAATTATGCAACGTTTGAGAAGAAAACATTGAATAGAAGGGTGGTTTTTAGGAACATGCTACAAAACTATATGGGTGTTCTTCAGGCAACTGACAAGGATGAGTTTATAAGGAAGTGGGGAAAACAAAAGACTTTGTGTGTAGTAGATGATGTGGGGGGGTGGTTCTTAGATTTTGGGTGAGTGAGGATTTAACGTTAAAACTGGGGAGACGGGATCACTTTAATTGATTTTGATTTGTTTGTACTCATTGTATGTGTTTCGACTAAACTGAAAGGATGAATGCTGTACTTCAGTGTGTGCGATATTTAGAAAATGTGACATTTATTATGTTGGTTCTTATGGTATTTTGTATAGAGAATATGAAAATAAGGAATTATATTTTGTTTGTTTGTTTATTATTTATTGTCATTGTTTTCACGCTTTGTAAACAGTTAAACTGTACAGTGTATTTTTGATAAAAAGATTTTTTTTTTAATTATGGGAGGTACATCAACATGTACAGTAAATGTCACAGCAGTACATTCAACTGGGATTTATGGCAGTTCATCAAAATATTATTAAGGTATTTCACTAAAAGCCAAATATTTCTGCTGGTGGCACTGGAGAAAAATTTGGAGTAATATTCTACGATTTCGATCCCAGATTGGAAGATAAACTAAGCACTACAACTTTATAGTATATTTAACTTAAACAAATAAGCCGTATTAAAATACATAATCTAATTCTCAGTATAGGAACAGTGTAGTTCACAAAATTTAATAATATAATTTTAAAATGAGTTAAAGTAGGTCCACTGTACCAAGGTCCTTAACTCAAACTAAAACACAAGTTAAATGAAGACAAACATCTACAAGCTCCAACAGACAAGACATGAACATCCAACCAGGTTTTACTGTAATACACGTTTCTCCATGTTCTTAGAGTGAAAGTCAGTAATAATGTTACTGCCTCACACATCTGAGAGGTAACCGTAGTCCCAGGTCATCATGTTACTCTGCCACTTCAAAACAGACTCCCCGGACTGTCCTCCTGAACCAAATGTCTGCGTTTCTTTTGTACCAGCAGCAGAAAAGGAGCAGGACAAACACAGAACATTCAGGTGATTTCTACCGGCTATTGAAAACTGCAGTCACACACCGTTTTCTGCTCACAAACTCTCTGAGAGCCGCTGAACACTGCAGATCGAGCGGGAAACAGCTTTCTGTCATTGTGACATCATACAAAATGTGATCAAGAACAAAGCCTGTGTCTTTGTGCCTAAACCCAGTCACACTCACGCGTCTGTGTGTCTGCGCTGTGGTTCTCCAGTGTTATTGGAATAGGTGGCAGGCACAGGTTTGATATAAAGAGGAATCTGCAGGCTGGAGGTGGGTGTGTGGATCCTATTAGAGGCCTAAAACAAACAAATGCATCAGCATTCAGGTTTGTGGACTATCCCATTCCTCATGTTGGTATTAAATTCTTGTTTGCACTTCCCTAGTGTGGATAAATGAGAAATAAAAGTCTAATTTGAATAACTAGATGCAAAAGCCATCACCCGCCACATTACCTCTGTTTAAAAATTGAAATGAAATCACCCTTTAGACTATAATGAACAAATAAAATTAAAGTGAGAATAACAAACAAATATATATATAAAAGAGGAACAAAAACTGACACTAACTATTAAAAAAACTCTCATGGCACTGACGTCTCCATTTGAATCCATTAGGGGACAAACAGTTCTGTGCCGTGAAGCTGAACCTTCAGACATATGAAAACCACTGTTGTCGGTGCAGTTTGCAGCTGGACAGCAATGATGGAATCATATGGTAATATGTCAGGATTTACATAGTAATAGGTCAACGCGCCCTCTACAGTTTAGCCAAGTCATCACTCACCTGACAGCTCAATGTGAAACCAGTCACACTGCAGCAGTTTCTTGTGATTCTGATGAGCATCTGTTGTTAAAAACTAATTACGTTTTAAATAGTGACGATGTGAGAAATACAAGTGCTTTTCACAAGAGTCGTCGTTCTGCTAATTAGTGGTAATTTATGGATGACTAATGAGCAGAGTAAATCATTGTGGCTTAGAAGATTTGCATTTTGATTGAAGTTGACCCAAAGGTTGTTACTTGACCAGTTAGAGAGTTAAAAAACAGCTAAGACTGTGTTGGATTCATCTCAGACTCAAAGTATTGGAGTGTTATAAATGCATTTTTAAGTTTGTTGTTACTGGCACTAAAAAGTGTAACGTACAATGAAGTGGTTTGAACGTGGAGCCAACGTCATAGCACACTAGAGATATATATTCATAACATTATAGTCTATTTTTCTGCATTTATGTGAATAACTGGAGTCACTTTACAATGGAGAATCTCCCACACGTCTATACATCATTTGTGCCAACAGGTTATGACCAGCTGTAACATACTGATGTGATCCGTTTAGCAGCTGTAGTAATTATAGATGAGTAGTAATTAGAGTGTTCACTGGGAGAAGGGTGGACTGGAAGATCACGTAAAAAATACCCGAGACCCAAGACAGAGGAGGGTCCAGTGTGAAATCTGTGAAAACTATGATTTCTTTTAATAACCATAACCCACTTACCTCACATGTAACTCTAATGTAAGTGATGTAAAAAAAAAACCTTCAAATAAAGGCAAAAATAAGGCAAAATAAGGCAGTTTACTCAAGGACATTTCATTATTCGGTGACAACATGTGCTGAAGGATTGGGTCAAAGAGACAGCGTGGATAGTTTGTTAACGAGAGAATACTGAGCTGAAAACCACGAAAGGCAGAGCAAACAGGGAGGCTGGTTTGATCCAGGTCCACACAAAACATAACCAGCTTCATAATTTGGCGAGGGGCATGTGGAAAGGAGCTGATATACATAACAGGAACAGGACTGGGATGAAATCATGGCAGTAGTTGTTTATTTGAAGACCAGGCAGTTCATTTTAAATTAGTGGTTAAAGGCCAGTGAGTCATAGACTCAAGCATAAACACTGGAAAGGTTGATCATGCAACCTGAAGGAAAAATTGTGGAATATTTGTGATAAATGATGTTTACATGTGGAACAGGGGCTAGGAGGGTCTGTTCTGGCAGAACATTAAGCAATTTAGAAAAGACGACATTTAGAACGTTTGGTAAATTACAGACGGGGGTTATTTGAGTGAGCGTGTGGAGGTCTGGTGGATGAAATAACAACAATGTTCTTCACTAGAAACAAAATACTTTGATGTATCAAACTAAAATGATAAAATCAAAATCTGGAAAGAGGGAAAGTCATTTGTACGATTCAGCATATAAATATATGACAGTGTTAAACTCTTTGAGGTCTGTAGTCAGATGTGAATCTGCAGCATATAGTATATTTTGTGTAAATTCGATTACAGGCACTGGGGAAATTACTTTGCTTTAATGTCACCACTGGTCAGGTGCACAATTATATTTCTTGGATAGTGGCGTTAATTACTGAGACTGTGAACAATGTGTTGGCACAAATGACTTTCCTGAGGAAGGCAAGACACACAAGGTCTCCGTGAAATGTGTAGTAACACCAGCAGTGACATCAAACACTTTAGTGTTATTCAGTGTGCTCACTCACTGAACGATTGCAAAACTTGAAATGTGGCTTCAAACTATATTTTGGTGTCTACAGTCGTTGTTTAGTGCAAAATTCTATTCCAGAGTTCATGTGACGTCAATAACAAGCTTTAACAGCCTGACTTAACCACATTAAAATGTTAAAAACTTTTTGAAGGTTTCGTCCTTCATAGTAATAAATTCACAGTTTGATTTATTGTCCTTCCTCTACAACTCGAAGCGAAATGTTTACTGGCAAAGACAAAGAGGAAACTTAGTGCTAAAAAGACTTGGAAAAGCTTTTTGCATGAAACAGGACGTCTGGGTTTTGTTTGCCCATCATTTTCAATAAGCGCACGTTAAAAGGAATCTTGCAAAAGGCCAGTGTACTTAGAATATGACATTAAAACAGCAATGACTGTGGAATTGTGCTTCATCAAAAGGCAATTATGGAAGGAGTTAGCAAGATGGCATCTTCTCTGAAATATAATCCAGCACTATGCATTTGTTGCAGTTTTGATTTCAAATCTATAAATGTATGTTGAAATGTCTATTGGTTTAACATGTATATATATTTTTTTTATTCTAGAGTCACATGATTCATAAAATATTCAAACATACATGCTTTCAGCAGAGAACTCAGTTTTTTATGACAGTTCAGTTATACTTCAGATGCACGGACGAACAGAAATACTATTTTAATTTAGTAATATCTGCACAGCACATTCATTTTAATCTACCACACACTTCCTGTACTTACAACCTTAGCAGCTGGAGCTGGAGCTCTTGCTAATGCTGATGTTGTCAAGGAAGAAGAAAATCCATTTCTGACTTACAGAAATAGCATCTCTACAGATCTAAGACTGTCTATATTAGTTCAGTGATGCTTGTAGGGTGAGATGAAGAGCGCCGGCGTGGGGATGGGTGGGGCGGGCTCCAGATGTGCGTCACCTCCACGTCAGACGTCTAAAAACGGCACGGCAGACACATGGACGACCTTCGTGACCACCACCACAGACACGCAGTTTACACACACACAGCGTAGAAAATCGGATTCCTGTAGCAGTCCGACTAATTATGATGGAGCATCTTGACTTTCAGGTTGATTAGTGCCACATTTCATACAAAGCCTTCAGGATGAAAGAGCGTGAAAGACTAATCACTTAAGGAATTGAGCAAATAACTGACCTCAAGCAGCCGCAGTGATAAATTCAGTTAGTTTTTTTTTTGACAGGATGATTTTTTTTTTTTTACTAGAAACAGTATACAGGAAGTGTACATTTATGCTCAAAGTGCATCAACGTCAGTTTTACTGATGTTTAAAATTAATGATGAGAAGCAAAGATGAAATACATCAGCCACTCAGTCCTCTGTTTCAGTAATGGAAAGACTCGTGTTTAAATGCAAAAATAATTTCTTTAAACAGTTTATTTTATTTGCTGAGACAGCAACATACATCTTTATTAAACAAAAACCACAGGTTGATGCACAGGTTTTATTTCATTAGGTGTTTTGACATCAACACAAGCTCAAAATTATGCAGGTTTAAAGCCTCACATACACCTACTCAGATTATTAATTCAGTGGTGCTTAAAGTTCAGACATTTTTAATTTGCCAAGGCTTCTTAACTTCCTGCTAGTGATGATGATTGAGCTGGTGGCTGCTCTGTGCCAAAATTGCAGATCTGAGAAAGAGGATTGTAGATTGACACAAGTCAGGAATGTCTGTCTGAGCCGTTTCTGCAGATTCCAATATCATCAGTTCAAACTATTGTACATTAATACAAGGTAGTGGGAGGTGGAGCTGCTTTCCAAGGTCTGGAAGAAGACCAAATCTGTCTTACTCTGCTAAGATGACGTTTGTTCAGATGGTCAGGAACAACCCAGGATCTATCACGATGCAGGTATGACATGAAGTGATTACTGGAGGAACAACAGAAAAGATCGAGCTGCTTGTCCACAGTGACCAGAGGCATGTTTGGATGGGTAAAGGCGAGACATTCAATTGGAATGGATAATAAGTGCGTTTGGAACGGCCTTCTCAAAGTCCTGACCTCTATCAAAAATATGTGGAGTGAGCCCAAAAAGTCGGGTCTGTGCCACAAAACCAATAAATTACACTTTTGCTCCACCATTTCTGCCAAAAAGAGTCAAAATCAAATCCAGCTGCTACCAGAACCTTGATGGATGCTACCAAACGCATCTGGAAAGGAGCAAAATTATTTAATGTTTTCTTCTTAAATGATGCACACTTTTTCAAACTGTTCAAATAAATAAGTTAAAGCCCAAAATAATTATAGTCATGTTAATGATGATGTATGTAAACTTCTAATTGACCCAGTAAAGCACACACACACAAACACACACACACACACACACCCACGTCATACAATATGTGAACAGGTAAACAAACCTCTATCAGTCTCTACACCACATTCATCTTACCACTAACAAAGTACAGACACTCGTTACTCAAGCACAAGAACAAACGCTTGTGTTATGTAACTAAAGCGTATCATCTGATCATGTAACTGGCAACCGCAGATTTATTTTTGAAGCAACCGTAACTAATTTACTTGTGACCGCTGTCGCCAGTTCACCAAAAACGAATATAGCCACAATGGTCATATTTGTCATTTTTGTCAGCATCATCATTTTTTAATGCTCGGTGAGTAATATAAAAGTCAGGCAGCTAAAGCAGAGATGGTGGATAGCAGGCGGCACAACTTCAACTGCTTATATTTGGTCCTGCTGTTGTGTGAAAAAGTACTCACACTGTGCCAGGCCTGAAATCAGATATATACTATTGACAGTTCTTTTTCCACTCTACAAACACCAGTTGCTCTTCTGACAAAGTGTGTACTGTACAACTAAACCACACTGTTACCACAGTAACCACAGGTACTAGCGTCTCCACCACGGCTGAAATCTTGACTTTCAGATATGGTGTGTCAAACTCCCTCCACAGGATCTCAGAGCAAGATATTGCTAAATGAAAATTCTGGCTTCATTATACATTTTGATCATTTTGTCTTTAAAAAATTAGTCCACGTGTTGCTATTTCTGAGGTTCTACTTGTCACTTGTTGGTATTTGTTTGACACAATCACTGTATATTACGTACTTTCCCCACCAAATCCTGTAACTCTTGAAAAAAGCATGTCCACATAAAATCTGATCAATAATCAGCAATAATGTCTGTGCTTTTAATCATGTCTTTCTTTGACCACTAGTTTTCTTTCTTTCCTAGGGTATTGTGTGATGTATAAGGGATGTGATGTGATATCTGCATGATCCGTAGTGCAGGCCGGTGAATATGTGTAAAGTCTAATGGATGAATGTTGTGGACAGAGCATTAAATAATGTAAAAAGGTTTGCAGAGACAAATGTAGTGGAGGCTTCTGAAGTGTCTGTGGGGAATCGCGTGCTGGTGCTCCCATTCGGTTCAAGTGAACATCTCTGCCTAGTAATCAAGCAAACAAGGTTAGAAGGACATCACAGAGAACACTGAGAGATATGATTCAAAGGCTACGTTTCTATGCAGATGACGCTGTCTTGACATTTTAACATTTTATCAAGAATAATGTCTGCAATCATTTAGAGATTTCTCAACTGTTGCATTAAATAGAAAATATGATAATAGCCAAGTGTTCCTGAACAGTGTCTCTGCTTAAACTGATGTGAATCCTTTAAAAGATGAAAAATCTTGCACACTTTAGTTTTTTTCCCTTTACCACAATCCGCCAATCGCCCCACTTCTTCCTCTCGCCATCTCATCGTTCCATCCTCCAATCCCATAGCACGCTGTGACTGATAAATGGCAACGACAGTGTTGGGGAAGGAAGTGTTGGCTCACTAAGAGAAAAGTTGCTCATGGATGAAGTCTAGGGTCACACGGTGGCGAGTTACAGTAAGGGCGTTGGGGGTGTATTTAAATCACGGCTCTAAATGTCCACTTCCAGGCAGCTGAATAATGGAGACTGTATCCTTGAGCAAGGTCACAATTGTTATGAGCCTAAATGTAAAAGCACTTTAAATGTGCAGATGAAAAGACACCAGGGCACCATGATGTAGAGCCACTTTTTGCACCATGATATTGGATGATGTTGGCAGAGCCACAATTTTGCATCAAAATTTTTATCAAGATAAATGATAAGAACATTTACATTTCAGGCTAACCAATTGGTTGAAGGTACATTCTGAGAGGGATAATGTTGGCAGCAAGTGAGTATTCTTGTATTGCGTTCAATTTGTTGGAAATGATGTTTGACCAGTGGTTCTCAGGGACCAATTTTAGGGGGCAGGGCAGGGCAAAGGACCAAGGTTGGAATTTTATCTAACTGAGAGACATGTAAAATTGAAAACATAAGAACATTTACATTTCATGCTGAAAAGTATAAATTTTGCTATAGCTCGCATCTTGAAAACAGCCTTTGTAAAAAATAATATGCTGCAGAATACACTCACTGACAGGAAACGTGAACACAATGGTTGTATCTCCCATTTACAGCATTAGAAGAAGACTGATTACTTTGTGTCATTTACTGTATGTGCCACTAATATTTTAATGTCAAAAGGGTTTTGCCCAACACACAGAAGTTTATGTGTCAACGCCATATAATGTCAAAAGGGTTTTGCACAGGTTTGGCTGCGATGTTTCCTCTTCTTCAAAAGCATAATGTAGCTACTAAATCATATTTAGCTTTAATAAAATGACAGGCTATAGCATAGTCCTTTTTCATTGCCACTTTGTGTTCTGTGATGCGTAACGTTACAGTTCTTATATTATATACAGCTTGAATATTTCAGAAATACCATTTCCTTGTGCTTAGCCAAATAAGGTGATGTGATGCCCTGTTATTAAATTTAAATTAATTGAAAAGTTCTCTCTCTAAAAAAATAAGGTTAAAGTAATCAGATTTTTATGAGGTTCCATCTGAACCGACAAATAAAAATGTTGACCATTTTGATTAAATTCAGGGTGTATTGTTTAAAGTTGTGGACCTGTGGTGTTTCCTATCAAAAAAAAAGGATGCAGAAGCCATAGTGGTGCCCATCATTCGAAGGCACCAACACCCTCCTCAATCATCATCCTCTGCTGGATTGGTGAAAGCTGGAGTCTGTGTTCACCAAGAGATGTCGTAACTAGCCTCACAGCTGGTCCTTGTAGAGCTCCCAGTGTTGCAGTGCATATATTTACATATTTACATGCAGAAAGCAACTTCTAACATCTGCGTGAGAACACAGAAGATTTAGGCATCAATGACAGAAATGTTACCAACACAATTATTTAAAGGTTCACTATGGTTTTTCTTTAACATACTGTTTTTATTGGGTTTGATTTGTTGAACACATTCATTTTGTTATGATTTTTTTTATTTTGTTTTTATAGTCATAATAATCTGTAATAATTAGTTTTAAAAAAGTTGTATCAGCTCCATTCAATGAGGCCAATGGGCCATAAAATGCAAACAAAAGCTTGAGTTGATAAAAAGATCTGTAAAAAAAAAGCTGTATATGTTTATAATCATTCATAATATAGCAGTCGTTTTGGAAACTCTTGCATCTTTCTATTGCGTGGTGGTAGTAGTGGTAGTAGCAGACAGTGGAAACATCAGGACAACAGGTAACTGAACCCTTTTACTACAGTGGATGGAGATTATCACGACTCGGCTGGTGGCACAACAGTCCAGGTAAAGGTCAAATCAGGCTGAGATATTTCTAGCGTGGCTACAGCTTCACTAATGCAAACTCGGCCTTCTGCTTCCAGCACATGTAAAACACAGCGGGATGCCACAGTTACAGAGCTACTCTCCAAAGGGCACTTAGCTAAATAACCGTATGTACTGTAAATGCTGAATATGTGGAAGGTGAATATGCATGTTCCAAAAAAAAGGATTACAGTTGTTGGTGATAAATGCAGACCAGACAATAGATGTCTCTCTCAGTCGAGCCGCTGTGGTTGTACAGTATGTGGCAGCCGGTAAATGGGAAACTGCAACATAGAGCTGAATGTCAAACAGTGCAGCACTGAACATGAGCGAGCAAACTCCTCAGTCTCAGTTCAAGCATTCAAGCATGCCATTCAGTATCACTGGAATACATAATTATTCTGAGGAGGCATTTGAGGTAAAGAGTCTTGCAAGAAAAACAAGCAAGTTGGCTTTAACATTTTTAACGTGTTCTTGCAGGATAGAACGCTGCATTAGTCTTTCCACTGTGCCCTAATTCCTTATGCACACAGGTTGTACATTCACAAGCTCCTTCCAATCCCGTTACTCTCCTGTGACCAAAGCATTTTACAGCCCTGTGCTCCACAAAGGCTGCATGGCGCATCACACCTGTAAACTTGTTTCGTCTTGGGAGGGAGCTGTCCATGACAAGTGGGCATAAGCATGTTATTGCTGAATCCAGTGGGTGCACACACACACACACCTTTTTTTTGGCCTAGCTTTGTCCGTGTTATGATGGCCCGTTTAATGCTTGAATAGAGGTGACCTTAAAATGACTTGGGACACAGCCAGAGGAAAGGGAATTATTGATGTTGGGAAGTAAAGGGGGTGATTGTGCCAAATGCGTCCTTGAAAAATTTATTTAGATATTAAAATATCAAGAGTGGAGTGGGCAGAGAGATTAGTGGGATCTAACATAAAAGCTCAATCAATGGAAGAGGAGGGAGAAGCTTTAACTTGAACATATTTATTGGGCAGCAAACGGGCGTTGCTGGTGTCTCTGGAGGCCCAAGGACATTTGATTCACAATCCTTCAGCACTTGACCTGCTCCAACAAGACTGTGACATCAGCATCTGGATATTGGGAAGCTAGCAGGTCTCTTTAGGGAAACTGACATCTGCAAAAAATGTAGAATTCCAAACTGCCCGTTTTCTGCTATGGAATAAGAGAAAGAATTTTCATGCAGGACAATGCACCAGGACGCTGCACCATCCCATGCTGCTTCAAACACTACTAACTTGCAATGTGGCATAAGGGTACAAAAGGAGAGTCTGCTGCAGGATGATATCAGACACTGAGCCTTTAAAATGTGCAAAGTTTGGCCAAGTACAGACCATGATCTTAATATGTGGAAAAAGTTATTTGAAAAGAATCTGTGATCGTTTATTTTTGAAACTGATGACTTGACATATTTTACTGGATGTAATGATTCCAATTCAGTATTAAGGCCTTTTCAAGTGTCGAGCAGCGGCCACATGAAATCCCGTCGGGGTTCACTGCGTATAAAGGTTTTCCTCATGACAGGACTGCCCCCAGGCTGTTTACTACCACTCCCATCTCTCGCAATCAAACGCTGCACAGTGGAGACAGTTTGAGCGACGGTCTGCCAGTCGAGGCTGAAAATATGCAGCCTTCCTAGGAGGTTCAAACTCAGGCAGTGAAGTGCTTCTGGCACGGATTTCTCCCCTCTCCATCCGTGGATGTCTGTGTTCCTGGCATATCATGTGCCAGTCTGTCTGCTTCAGTTCCTACTCATCACTCTACAGGGCCGTGGGAGGAAGGCAGGAGCAGCTGATCAGCTCCGTCTGCGTCCAACTTTGATAACAGATTACAAAGGATCACAGTTTCCCTGTCAGTGCTGCATTGGACATGTATTGTGTGGTGCCACTGCTCAGATTAGAGATTCTCTAGTGAACATGCTGCACGTGGGCCCACCGTGTCTGCAGTGTAGTATTTCAGCTTTACTACAGCCACACAAGCTGAAACACACTTCACTGGCTCTACTGAGTTTCCTCTGCATGAGCACACTCCCACAGCAGCATAGTGAAATGTGTGTGCAAGGACACACGCGCACAAAGGCAAACGTGCGTCTGTGTGCGGCGGCGTGCACGTGGATAGTAAGCAACTGTCACCAGGAGGATTTTAAAAAAACAGATGGCTGCTTAAATATTTATTGTCAATTTGTTAACGTGCTCTGCTCACCGTTGCCTGACTGGAGTCACATGCAGGAGGAGGAAGAGGGGTGGAGCAAGGGAAGTGCGGGGAGGAGGAAGGACGGTGACATTAGGAAAAGGAAAGGAAGGAAGGGGGGGTGAGGTGCAAGGTGACGGATGGGGGTTGAGGGTTTCTCGTGTGCACACATCCACGCAGAGACTAGTCGAGGTGACCCAGCATCGTAGAGGTCAGGCTGGATGCTGTGCTGGAGTCCTCCTCCTGGAGTGTGCTTGCTGCCGTCTTCAGCCGTGACTGAAAATCCAATGATGCACTTTACTGATTTACTACTCAAATAAACACAAGGCAGGAATATTTGTATGTGTAACCTGTCAAGGTGTCCCAAACCCCCACGCTAATAAACAACTACTTTCAACAGGATTAAAGCCTTAGATCAAAATCCCTGCATTGCAGCTGTGTTTTTAGAAAACATGCTGATCTGACCATCAGCCACATTTCTCATAAAATAATTCACGCGAGAAAAAAATTGTCATATGTTTACATTCACAGTCCAATTTTCTGTTATTAACATTATTTTTTTTGAGGTAAGATCATAGCTGGAGGCAACATGATTCAAACTGAAGACGACTGTGATAGGTTGTTGTTTGTAGTGCACATTTTTTAAGGTTAAGCCGAGTAGGTGAGGGTGTATGTAAATCTTTTTCATGGCCAGCAGCCTTAATCAGAAACTGGGGAACATGATTTTTCTTTCAGGACATAGCTGATGTTGACGACATTTGTCAGTTTTTCATGGTAAGAAACCTTCAGGTTCTATTGTAACGCGCCCAACACAGCCACATGACCTGTTTGGTGATGTAGCCTGAAGTGATTTGTGTTTGGTTTCATGTAATCATGACATGAAGTCTACATAAATGTACACAAGTACAGTACATCATTATTAGTGAAAATTGTTTTTTTATTCATTGTTGAGTGTATTTTGAGTTTTATGATCCCTCTGTGATGCATTGCAAATTTAGGGGAAAACTGATCATAAATTGCATTCTTTTGGAAATTTCCATGGCAGCTTTGGTGGTTTTAGCCAAACTGCTGGAACCTTCCCCAGGGGTTTAACCCCTAGAATATTGAGTTGACTAAACATTTTATCACATGGACAAATGTTACAAACACACTTTCTGTGTAAAGAGTCTTTATTTGACTTGAAAATCGTACAGCTGCTAATGCCAGACCCAGTTTGTAGCAAAATTAGTACAAAGTCAACATCTGAGGTTGGTCCCAGTGACTGTCTGATGAAAGGAAATGAACTCAACATTAATATTTATCACCTTTAGCAATCTATTTTTTATTAACCTGAAAATATAAATAGTGAGTCTATTTAGAAAGATGATTTCATGATTTGAGTTAGCTACAATATGGAAATTGAGCTGGTACTAATATTAAACTAATATTTAAAAAAAAATCTACTCATCGCTCTGCTCCATCTCTCCCTGCTCTGCATTGTTCTTCTACTGCCTGCTATGCCCTGCTATATGCTCTACAGAGCCCTTATCTAATTACAATAAATCATTTACAAAACTTACTAAGCAAACAGAAATTAAGGATGAACTTCAATTAAAAAATATTAGAATTGTTTTTAGTTCATATTACTACTGGAATTACATATTCTGCCAGTGCTGCTGTGAGTCTGACTTCACAGGAAGCTTAAACTCTCTGCAGTAAGAGAAGCTGTGTTTCTTCAAAACATTAAGTTATAGTCAAAAGACGACCCATCAGAACAACGGGTGTTTATATATTCTGAAGAAAATGAAGATCCTAGTGCAGCTCTGAGTCCAGTCCAACCCTGGACTGGTTTCTTTTGCGGATCCCTCCAACGTGGAGTTCTGCCAAATCCAGTAAAAGCTACAGTTGGAGAATGGGAACCCACTGAATCGATCTTTAAAAGGGGGTTTGAATTTTTGAAGACATGAATATACCAAAGCGTCCAGGTGGAGGACATGACATTTGTGGAGAAGCAGCACAATCACCTGAGGACTCGTGTCCCGCCTCCCCACATCACAAAGAACCTGCGTGTCCATCATCATCTGCTGCTGCTGATGCTGCAGCCCGGGAGGCAGGAGCGCGGTCCTTCCTTATATGGTCCTTCCATCCGTCCGCTCGCAGGAAGCTCCGGCCGCACGCGCAGAGGAGGCAGAGGAGCGGCGGCGGCGGCGGCACGAGCGCTGCGGCACATTCTGAACCTTGTTCCTGAGTCGGGGGAAGTAATTAGCGTCCGGTCGCGAGCGTTGCTGGTTTTTTCCCCCGTCAGTCTGTGGAATGAGCCGCTTTTTCTCCCCGGGGTCGGTTCCTCTTCAGCATGGGAACTGCTGTGTCCAGGAAGAAACATGTGAGGAGTGACGCCATATCGTCCGTGGCCGCCAAAGTTCGGTGAGTGCGGAGCGTCGGCGCGTCGAAAGTCGGAAAATATAGATATGATGCTTTTAGAGAAAATAACAACACTCCATTTGACAGGAAAATATTATAATCGTGTGAGATAATATTCTGTAAAACTGCTCCTCTGTTGTTTTGCGCGATCGTGACTCCCTCATAGCGCAGGTTGACTCCGTCGTTCTAAAGTTTGGCTTCGTACTTTATCATAAATGTTTAATATATTTAATCAGCTTCTTTTTAAAAGACTGAGAGTAAAACCAGGATTTTCATATTTGTTCCCGTTTTTCAAAGCAAACCTTTCATACATGGTTGTACATGATGTAGAGTTTCATCATCATGCGTAGTGGAATTAGGAAATGGCTCAAATATTTTTGTACACAATGTTCTGGATTTACACAGAAACAACATTTCTTCATCATACTTAGCTGGAAGATTGTGTAAAATGCAAATAAAATACTGGAATTATTTATTATTTAATGCATCCTAGATAAGCTGAGGTTTTCAAAACTAAAAGCTGTGGTGAGGTAAATTATTCTAATGCATGTTCACCACCTTAGAAACAACATTTCTCAATGTAAAATTGCAAATATTTTTGGGATTTCATCATTTTATGATTCTTAATGTCATTAAAACCTTTAAAGAATCCGGACAAATCACCAAGAAAATGGCTGTAATCTTCAGGACCTCAGGCAGCACTAAATAAACCCAGACATGATATGGTCAACAAAATCACTACATGGAAACAGGAACACGTTTGGAGACCAATGGCTAATTTGTCTCTGTATCCACAAATATAATTCAAAACTATCATGCAAAGAAACAATCATACATAAACAAGATCCAGAAAACTGTGAGCTTCCTCCATACATAAAATTGATTAAGGGGAAGTGGGAAACTTCCTGTGGTGTAATGAGTCAAATGTACAAATGATTATTATTATTTTGAACATAATAGATCCTCCATGATTTCATGATTTGACTCCTCTTTTGCCTAAAAAACAACAGGTGCAACAAACGTCCCACTTTCCCAACTTAGAGACGTATTGCTGGTCTCCGATTAAAAATGAGCAAAGGTGTTTTTACTTTCAACATATTGCACAGCAGGACACAGAAGCTCAAATTATTAGTCAGCTTTTCGATATCTGTTCTATGTCTTTAAGGCTGTTGGTCAGGCTAAACAGGACCTTCCAATGGATCGACAGCGTTATCAGGATTTCTGAGATCAAAGTGTTAATTAATTTTTCTGGTGATTATACAATGAAATATTAAGCAAGTGCAGCCTTTGGTGGAAAATTTATAAACGGTACATGATTAATTCTTTAATTCATGTTTCTCAAAATATCATTTTTGGTCCATTTGAGCTTATTTCTCTCCACATTACGATCTAAAAATAATTAGCATTTTTTTTCCTGTTTGTCTATTTGCTGGTACTTTATACCGCACAGTATATTCAGTGTGTAATTCCTTTACTTTATGGACATGGTCATCCTCACGCGTGTGACTAATTCTAATGACATTTCACTATGAATGGTGATTCATGCCTTGTCCTTGTGTCATGGTCCGATTAGTGTGTTCTTGGTCTGAAGGCTGTGAGATGACTAATGTTCTGTGGATGGAGATGTGCTCTGTGTTGCCCACTTCCTGACCTTAGAAGCCAGATTAATGAAGCTCCACTGCTCATGTGTGCATACTCCTGCATTGTTGGTTAAACACACAATCTGATGTTCAGCAGTAAAACGAGTGCGCGTGTGCTTAAGCGCTCGACGTATGACCTTTCCATCCACTCACACAGGCATCAGCTCGGTCCCTTTTGCACAATTCTTCGATCCATTCGATTCTGTCTTCATTTTGCTGTTTATCTGTTTACCGCCCCCCCGTCTCCCTCACAGGCTTTTTCACACCTCACACTTAGCTCTCCATAAATCACACTGATCGCAGCCAGCATCCCAGATATGCCCGTGGAATGCGGCCAAAGGCTCGTACACGCTTCCCTCGCTATCCGTGATTGTGAGCCGCACTCCAGTTAAGGAGGAGTTTAATGGTGGAGCTGAGCTCGATCGTGCTGGGTGATTTGCTCTTCCAAAGTTTCGGATCTGCTGTGCAGTGAATGAGCAGGGGGAAAAAAAAGCTTAAAAAAAACCCAGTTTCATGCATGTGGTTGCCACTGGGTAAGTGTGGACAGCAATGCTATATAGGGATGAAATACTGCACCATCTTATTCTCCTTGCATGCTCCTTCTGACCATGTGCCTCACACACACACACACACTCTGCCTTATTTGTTCAAAAAAAAGAGTTGCATTTCAGCCTTTGTTAGCTCAGGTTCCTTACACAGCTTGCGAATCTTGAATGTTTAACATCAGATTTGTTCCCAAACTGTTGCCAAACGACAGATGAAGCTCTTTTCTTTTTAAATTAACGTTCTTCTTTGACTCTTCCATGGTGCAAGCTCAGCCTGCCTCTATGTTCTTGGGTGTGCAAACACGTTAGAGGTCCATGTTACAGCATGTATGCGCATCGTCATAAAACTTCAGGATGACAAATTATCATGCATGAAGAGAAATTATGAAGAGGACATATGAGGGGCAGGATCAAAAGGTACAGCCCTACTTCTATGGTCCAGAACATTCTAGAGTGAGGAAATAACAGCCAAGGTTGACAAATTAAGTCAAGATATGAGAGCCAAGGACTAGTTAGGGGTCAACTGGAGCCAACTGTGTTAACCAACAGTAATTTAAAGTAGAAGTCATTGTTTGATACTGATATAAGGGATGACAGTACCACAGCAGGTAATGTGTGAGCACTGGCTTTCTTGCCAGAGGCAGCTCTAGGGGTGGCCAGGGGGGTTTAATCACCGCTGGCTCAGGTTTGACACAGATGTCAGAAATCATTGATGTGGTCTTAGAGCATTTGAATTAGTTATAATGACAAATTCAGAATATAGAAGTCAATTTTTTTCTGAATGTTTGATTTTATTTGAAATGTATCAGCTGTGTGAATTAAACCATTTTGTTTAATTTCAACTTCATTTTGTCAATTACAAGAAAACAAGCTTCATCTTTTGTTTGAAAATAGTTTCAGCAGCAAATACAATGTCAAGCATTTTTGATTGGAAGCAGCAAAAAGTGGAAACATGAATCCAATTTCTGTTACCAGTTCATACTTGCACGCCAGAATGTAAAGAGGAGATCAAAGCTGACATTAGTATGGTAACAAACTCCTTTAATTCAAGAAGGTTTGTCAGCAATCAAAGAATAATACCTTGAGTTACATTGTGGTGATTGTAAATGTTGACTGATATGAAAAATATATATTTTTGCCTATTGCCAGCTGTAATAGTATGTTTCAAACACCTTTCCCTCCTTCTTTAAAATGAGCCTTTGTGAATGAGCCTCAGGTCCTCCTCCTCACACTTGCATGACAACAAAGCTTCTGAGATTGTTTTTTTTGTTGAATAACCTCAGATGACCCTGTCAAAATTTACCAGTGGAGAATTATCTCTACAGAAGAAGTCACGAGTGCAATTTAAACTGTCTCCTTAACAGCCGGGAGCTCTCGGCTGTGTGAAAGCGGGTGTTATGCCTTGTTTGGTTCTCCTCTAATTCTCGGCTATTGTTATTTGCCTGAATCATAGACCAGCCAGGCTGGCAAATAGGAGCATTCTGTGTGCAGTTTACTGACAACACCTTGTAGGATTTCAGGGTATTCATCAAGGGTGGTGATGATGTGTTTCCATTTGGATGTTGGCTCATGTAAGGAGGAAACAGACAGGAATCAGGCCGATTTTACAGTTGTGCGACAGTCTAGTTGGACCATCCAGTATTTTCCATTATTTATCTTTGTTTTGGCTGAATGTGTGGCATCTTGTTGGCAGAGGGGGCTTAATGGGGAGTGTTCTAGATGGGATGGTGTCACGGTACATCGAAGCGGGGTGAGTTTTTATGCACTGTTCTTATAGCACTGAATAATAGCCTGAACCATCTCCATGTCCTGTTTACGACTGATTTCTGTACAACAGCACGCCATAACCAGACTGCCTGCTTTGATGAAAGAAGGACGATGAGAAAATGGCGCTAACTCTGCCTTTTAATATTTTAAGAACGTTTCAGTCACTCGCAAAAGGAATTACATAGCACAACAGTTTTCAGACCATAAAACGTTCCACGCTGGTGAAAATGTGATTTCATAGTCTCTTTCGCACAGTGTGACCCGCAGCGACCCTGTGCAGATTAGCTCCATCCACGGTCGACTGTGACTATAAGCTATAAAATGTCCACACCCCCTGAAAACATAAATCTGTCAGAATCACTGGTGGAAAACCCATCCAGTATGAGATCAGTTTAAAATGAATGGGCTGATGATATTCTTAATTATATTAAAGAAAAGAAACCACAACCATTATCAAACTAAAGCTAAAGGCTTAGGTGCGTATAGCCTCAGACCATAGTGCACTTTGTTGTGCACAATTAGTTTAATCTTCCACCACATTAGAGATGGATTCTACTGGAAACCTTTGCTGACCTTTAGCGATACTCCAGGATTGCAGTATCATTGAAGGTCCTCATGAACAAACCCCTTGAGCTCAAGGATCCTGACAATCATTAATATAGTAATTATGGAATATACTTACTGTAAATATAAAAAGATGTTCAGTGAGCAGATGCAGGTTTAGCTCTTGCAGCATTTGAAAATACTCAGTTTGTGTCTGTGTGTGTGTTCAGGGGTCTGGGGAGTATTTTGAAATTTCAGCTGTTCACAAAATCGGCGAACAGTGAAAACTCATAACCTGCTCACTCTCCAGAGAAATATAATTTGGTCATTTAGTGCTGTAGGGCAATAAGCCTCTTACCTAGTGTCTCTTTAATAAAAGCCAATATCAGTCCAGTGTGTCCGTCTCACCCCATTTAAACCTGAGGTTGTGTCCTTAAATGACCAGGTATCTTCAAGGATTTTCCTTTGCAAGCTTTGTACCTTTGGAGCCAACAGTGAAATTGTTTTCTTGTTTTTCAAGAAAGTCAGTCTTTCAACTTGTTATGTTGTCTTGCAGTAGCAGTTGAACAGTATCTGGGAATTTTTGAAACTACATGGTCACACCCAGTCAAAACGGATCAAAACATCTCCACAACTGATGAAAATATGCACATAGTTCTTTAGCCGTCCATGTTTTCAGGCCTGTAAAGCATGTGCACTAACAACCTCCTTCTAAATTATATTAGAGGAATATTTATGTCTTAGCTGCTCTTATTGCAGTGATTCTCCATGGAAAGTAATCTTTTTGGGCATTGTGCATCAGCACAGAAGTGGCACTAAAGGAGTCGGCCACTGTGCCTTAATTCCTTCACCTTCCAGTGTTGATGCTGGAGGCTTTTGACAGTCTTTTAGAATCGTCAAGTATCTCACACAAGATGCACACAAACAACTCTTTTACAAGGTCCATTCGTGGCATAAACAGTGGTAAAATAACAGCCTGACAACTAAATCAGAGAAACTGACAAAAAAAAAAAGGCTAAACATAATATTCACTGATAAGAGGCACATTTGACACCCTGAAATCATAAATGAGTCCAGCCACGATTTACAGATGGATATTCCACTGCAAGCCAGTGCAAAATGACTGAGACCCCTTAACTGCAACACCAGAGGCTGATTTCAGCTGAGCAGAAGAGGAACAGTTCATTGTCCTTATCTATGACTAAACAATGAGACATTTTAGGACCAGAACCTTGGCTTCAATTTGGATTTTGGTCCCTGATAGACCCTCGTTTCACTTGGGCTTTTCACTATGTTTTACTACAGCATCTTCAGTCATGAAGAAATACAGGTAAACCCTGTTTGTTCTCTTTATTAATTACCAATATAATCGTATTTCTGGTATTATAGGAAGAAAAGAAGTTGCAAGCAGGATGTTTCTAAGCGTTTGGGTTGTATTTGAAGGGGGAAATTAAAAATACCTATAAAGAGGGCATGATATAAGAATATGTAAGTTGGTATTTTTTAAAGCTGAGCTTTATCTTGTGCATGTTTTAACTTCACATACACAAGCTCAAAGTTCACTTAGTGCACATTAAAATTCATGCAGATAGATTACTATTAATTCCAAGTCCCTAAAATGAAGTGATTTGTGTTCACTTCTTTTAACAATCCTTCTTTTAAATGTTTTTCCTTCTGTTCCTCAAATCATTTTTTAAACAGTTGGTTGATGACTTGATAAACTGATCAAGAGGAGTTAACTTTAAACCTTACTGGACTTACTCACATCGTGACGATACCACTGAAATTATGTGGGGGGTTTTTTCCCCTCCAGTACTCATTGAAAAACCCACTCAGCCTCTAGGGACGTTTTTTTTTTTTTTTTCAATGTAAGAGACACGTTAGTTGCACTTTACTGAAGAATTGCCATTGATGAAGTCATCAGACTTTTACTAGCCAACCTCCTCAGTGTACACAGAGATCAGATAGAAAGTGGTAGAGAGACGACATCAGACGTGGATCAGACTGGGGCTGAACTGTGTTTAATTCAAAAGCTACCTTTTAATCACTCAGTACTTGATATTGACTGCGAAAGGAAGTAAAATCACACTTCAAAAAGCTGAGTTGTTCCTCAAACATTACTGTATTGTTACTTTATATTTCATTAAGCGAAACACTAAGCACTAATTAGGATTAATAATCCCCCGTTTGGCAGACATGACTACTTGCCATGCCAGGTGTGTCTTCCATGTGGACCCGCTGCACATCAGCAGGTTCTCTGGAATCAGTTTTCAGATTCTCAGTCTTTTGCTAAATAGACAGTCTGTGCTGCAGATTTCACTCGTCCTTCTTTTTACACTTGTTTAGATAATCAAGCAATCAACCACCCATGAATTAAACTTCCTCTTCAAACAATACAGCAACAAAATCAGACGGTTCTGCCACGTAGACTGATAGGTGTACATGACTTTCATGAGAAGACATCGACAGTCCTGAGGACAAAGTCAGTTGCTTTTAATAATACATAAGTATTTGTCCAGGTAATGATAGAAGCAGGTAGGTGAGCGGTAAGATGGGCGGATGTCCTGTTATTGATTGCTGATCACCTCCCATGAAGCGGATGGAACATGGAGGGCACAGCAGGGTCAGCAGATACACAAACAGCCCCAGAGTGTGAGTGAAAAATAGCTGATGGACCACTTACTAGAGTATATTTCCTAGCTCATGCATTTGGGCTGATATTGTCTTTTTATTGAATACGAGCCTATGAGTGTCATCTACCTCTAGTTTGATAGATGTCTCTGCCTGCCCACAGCTACTGAAAAATCGAGAACATTTCCAGTCTTGGTTGGACTTCTTTGCACATTTTAGTGGTGCATTGAATTGCTGAGAACAGTTTTTTTTTTAAGTCCATTCATTCTTCACTTAAAAGCAGCATTGTGCCGCAGAAGTGTTGAGCACAGAGCAGTCACAGTGTGGGTGAAAGGTCCCGGTGCTGTTCTCAAACCGTACAAAGCTTGGTCAGCTTGTTCTCATCTAATTTAACACAAATGCGGTTCAGAGTGCCGCATGCACAATGAGAAAACATTCAAACACAGGGCAGAGAACACCACTAACAGCAGGATTAGAGAAATGAGCAGCAAACGCTACTATACATGCCTTAGGCATCACTGTGTATTTCTGTAGCTTTATGTCATTAAAAGCTCCCAGGTCATGGGATAAACCACATTAGACAACATTAGAGGCAGTTCCCCGTTTAAAACTTTAATTTATACATGTCAGTGTGGCATTTACAACACCCCCGTTATTAATAATTTGAAATATCCACCATCAAAAGGTGCAAACAACGGTCGCGCTGACATGTTGTTACATGGCAAAACTAAAATAAATCATAGAGACCAGAACAAACTGAATAATGTCACATCTAATTCAGCTTAGATCAGTTTTTCCAGTGCCCATGAAAATACTCACATGCATGTGTGTTTCTAACCTGGCTAAAGTCAAAGACACACTTTTTTCTCTCTGTCCAAATAAAACCGCATCTTTCAGCTGATTCTAGCTTCATTGTGCCAGTGAATGGAAATTAATCAGTAACTGTCTGCTCATAGATATGGTTAATTGTTGTTATGCGAGACGTGTAGTACATTAGCAATATAGCAGCCATAATAAATAATAATGTACATGCCAGAGTTGCATTTGTCGAGTAGTCAACTTTTTTTTTTTTAATGGAGGAGGTCAAAGTGGAAAGACATCAGATCATGTTCCCTTTTATTTTGTTAAACCGTGTTAAATCAATCAATGACACGCTTTCCTCTGCAGAATTTTTAAAAGTCCAGCAGTTCCTGTTGTTCTCTCCCCTGTGGTGTAACTCTGATGCGACAAAAACACACACACAAATGTCAGAAAGTAGCATTTTCCGTCACTGTACAGTAAAAATCTGAGGCTCCAAAATATGTCAAGTTACTCTTTAGTAACCGGGCTACTAAGATGCGTGTAAAAACCCAGATTACCTGAGAAAGCTGATTTCTCTGAGTACCCAGATACTTTAAGTGCATGTTAATGCAGTCAGTGTCAGCATATTTAACCCTTTCCACCGTGTTACCTTTAGCCTGACCCCCTCATCTTTTTGCCACATAATATCAGACGATAATGACCCACTAAGCCGATCACTGTAAGCGTGTGGAGAAGGTAACTCCAGGTAACTGGCCAAAGCCAGGGAGCAGATTACAAAAGAAGACGGGCCGAGCTTTTCAGGAAAGTGGTGGGATGAGGAAGAGCAGAAAAAGTGGAGGAAAGAGGAGGAAGCAGACAGGAAGAAACAAAGGAGCTTGAAGTTAGAGGAGCGGAGCGAAAAGACAGTGGGGAACAGAACAGGACAGGAGTGTGAGGGTTTAACCTTAAAGACGTCCCTACAGGATCCGCTTAACACAGAGAAACCCTGAATGCACTAACACACCTAATTATGTTCTTGCTTGAGCGCAACCTCTGCACAAATTCACTGCGTAACTAGTGTCTGCTGGTGGGATGTGTGGTGAAGGACATGGCTTCTAGTTAAATGAGTGGATTTATTCATGAGTGTCTCTTTAAAATACTAGTGGCCGTGTGTCATTTACATTGCAATGTCCTTAATTTAACATAACACGAACACACACACTATACAAGAGGCAGCCACGTATTCCTATGAAGCTAAAGACAAAGACAGCTAACTTTGAAGACACAAAAGACACTCCAACAAGTGCAAATCCAGCTGCTGTAGCAGAGGACTCTGTAACACTGAGGCTCTGCTATTTGCTCCATAGCTTGTCTCTGTTGTGCATTAAGACGTGTGTCCAGGCGTCCACATCACTCCGCCGTGTTACATATACGTATATAATCCTCTCAGCCTTCCACACGTGCAGAGAAGGACCGAGACGACGAAGCCACATGACCAGCTCATCTAGTTTCTGTATCATCTGTCTCCTGTCTCTCCTCCCTCCACTCTCTATTTATGACTCTTTTCTTGCTTATTATGCCTCCATCGCACTTCCAAGTCCCTCCTTCCTTTCTATTTTTGTCTTATAAACACATCTCTCTCTTGTCACTGTGTTTCTTCGTTTTTCTCCCCCCCTTCTCACAGCACATGGCTGAAAACATGCAGAACAAAAAACAAGTCCAAAAGCCAGCATGCATGAAGCAAGACCTGTTTTTATTTATTTTTTATATATGTTTTTACCAATCAAGTTTCTGAAATTTGTCAGCAGGAAACTCGCATGTCAAACCGAAATAAACTAACAATGGTCTTGTTCTAACAAGCTTGTCCTGTCCCAGTGTCCTGCTGCTGTGTACTGGCACAGCTTTCGGGGACACATTTACAGTCATCATTGTTTCCACCTGTGCCATTTCAGTTATTAGTCCAATTATGTGCTGTGAAACAGGTCCACAGTGACCCCGATTCCCCAGATTTCTTCACAGCTCACAGTTGATGCAGAGTGTGAACAGTATCAGGAAAGTTCTATAATTAGAGCTCACTCTAAAGGTTTTTTGAGCGCGTAGTTGTACCAGCGGCATTTGTGGCTTGTTCGAGCTGAGCAAATCAAACTGTAATGCAGAAATATCATCATATATTCTACGAGGCTTACACAACTATATAGCATTTCACATTTAAGGCGGGGTTGGGATCTTAATGGTCCAACATGCCACACATGGGTTAGTGCTGTTTGCCCACAGTAATTAGTGTAAATCATTACTCAGACAAGCTGCACTTTTGCTCATATTGTTGTTTTCACCAATCTATGGTCAGTCTGCTCCAAGAAAGTAGTTCTGTTTTAAAACTGTTATAATATATACACTTTTTATCTTATGTTGTGCTGAAGGCAAAAAGGAAGTGGTGGAAGTAGAGGTTTATTATGACCAATGAGAACAAAGAGGGGAACATGAACATGATGCAGAGATTGAAAAATCAAGAGACAGAACTACAGTGATGGAGGTGTGGAGGTTTGCAGGTTTGCAAGTGTTCCTGGGCACAGAACCCTGAGTTGTCTCTAGTGTCTGCTACACTTTTGGGGAAAAAAAGCATCTTCTTTTTGTTGTTGTAATTGAAAAGTCCCGTGTCTTGTACCATTCACACCCTCCCTGAGACTTTGTCACTTCATACAGTACCATGGTGTGGCCCCACCAAGGATGACCTTGGGGGTTGTGACAGGAAGGGCATCCGGTGTAAAATCACATGTCAAATCATTGAGCGGAACATATGCCACCGTGGTGACCCCTGGAGGGACAAGCTGAGTTTGAGTCGGTATTCAACTCTCAGGGGTTTTTCACCACATTCCATAAGAAGCTTGCTCTCATTACAAACAATAAGTTCAAATGAACAATGGTTCAGGTATTACATACAGTTTTTCATAACAATGTGCAAGGTAACAATTTAAAAACACAACAGAAGCTGTGACAATTTACCTCCTGGGAGTTAATTGAGGTAAATTTGCAAAACTTTATCATGTTAAGATCAGCTTTGGCAACGTGAGCTGTTTCAAACAGTGCTAACCTCTAAAAGGACTACAGTTGGCCCAATATGGACGGAACGTCCAAAGCTCATACGCTGTGAGGGACCTCCAGGCTGAGTTGACAAATAACACGTTTGCCAACATGTTCCGAGGCTTCAATTTCCCTCTTCAATAAATTTTACTGAACAAAACAAAGTCAACAGTACAGAAAAGCTCACAGAGCTAATGTTCCCAAAACTCAAACAATAAGGTGGGACTGAAAACAATCATAATGTGGTTTACGAACTCTGCTGCACCACTCAGCTCTACTTCACATAACTTTAGAATAAAAGAAACTTTTGACAGCAATGCAGAGAAATTCAATGTTGACGTGATTTCTTTTACCTACAAAGTCCATATTCTTTGTCCACTGGGACAATACTCCCATTTGTCCTCTGTCAACTGCAGCATGTTTCCACGTTCCCTTTCTCTAAGTGAAGCACATGGGTTTTTATTGGAAGGAGTGCACTGAATGAAGCAGATAGATCAGAGGAGATTGCATTTTCTTCCTCGTGCCGTCCTTCTCCTCCTCCTCCTCCAGCATCCAGGCGTGGAGCGGCTCTGCACGTGCCGTCTCATATTTAATTACTTAGTGTAGTGTGTCAGAGCAGGAAGGCATATAGGCCACAGCAACAACACAGCAATTTCATTTCACCACAGTCCCCCCTGAGATTTACGCGTATGTAGGCTATTTCTTTTTCTGCACGCTGGTCCACATGTACACGCTGACGTGGGAGTCTGTCACAGTGTGCAGATGGCAGGAGTGGCGGGTCAGATTGAGTGGGAGGAGAGTGATTGAAAATTAGTCTTTACAGCTTCTGTGTGTGTCTGTGTGTGTCCTATATGTCCCCCGTACAGTAAGTATGTGAGTGTTTTACACTAGCACAACTGCTGACTTTACTGAACAAAATGAAAATAGATTTGTACTCAGCTTCTATGTAAGAAAATAAAAACTACAACGCAGAGATGCAGCTGTTGAGATGATACAGCTGAGTCATTTTCTTTTTTCGGAGGATGTCGTAGCTCCACATTATTATGGTTATGCGCTGTTAGTCAAACTTAATCACATTCACTATAATGCACTGTAAAGTTTGTATTCCTGCATCTCTAAATTCATCTTTACTAACAGCTGAGATTCCCCTCTGTCCTCCATCAGCCTCTTTTTGAAGCTTTAGAACATGCGTTGCTCCTATTGGATGGATGTGTAGCCTCAGTGCGTACAAGTATTTGTGTGGTTACACATATCTATAGTGTATGGAGTTATGGCTACTTTGACTTTTTGTCATGTGCAGTAATACTTCCTTACATACTTAATAATATACCACTTTTTTTTCAAGAAAACAAATCATTAGCAAGACAGGAATGTTATCACTAAACCAGGTGCAGGCAGGGTTAATGTTAGTGTGTTGGCAGTGCTCAAAGGGAGCCGGTATGCAGCAATTTCACTTTGGCACTTACACTTCTCACACATGTAAAGCAAAAAACCCAGACTAACAGCCTATTTTCAGACTGTTGATTTATACATAACATTGTTCTTTTTAATGCAGTAAATTTTAGTCATCTGATAGCCTTTAACGCATCATTCACATAATAATTAACTAGTTAAAGTAAAAAGTTGGCTGAAAAAACAGGCTACTTAATGTGTGAACCGTATATCTTGGGGGAAAAAAAACACAGCAGAATCTTTAAAATAACAAGATAATTTATATTTAAATTTTAATTAAGACAAACACAAAGCAGCACTGATGTACTGAAAAGAACAAATAAAAAGGTCAAGTACGTTTGCCTTTAATGCTTTAAATTATAAACCATGTGCCATTTTCATTTGGGTATTTAAGTACAGTTGTGCGTAGTTCATTCAGTGCTGGTGACCTGTGAACTGGAGTGTGACCCTGAATGCAAAGGGGAAGGACCTGCCGAGGTAAAATGCTACGATCACGTTTAGTTTCCGTAAGCGGTGTTTGTATTCAAAGCATCTGCTATGCAAACTCCATCTGCAAAAGTTACGGATACTTCATGCCACACACACACACACCCCTCAGAGAAGCAGCTGGGCAGGGGTGGGCTTAGATATACATATCCAGTTTGGGTGTGTCATCACAGTGGGAGCAGTTTTAGCACTGCTCGCTCCTAACAAGATTCAATTTCTATTAAAAAAGATAAAAAAGATACGAGTTGTGTAATTTGACAGCACGGAACAAGCTCCACCATCACTTTAATCCACCCAAACCTCTTTTTTAACCCTTTATACCAGCTCAAACCCAGTGTACAATAAGTACGAGTCACATACTGCCTACAGTTTAAAGGTTACAATAGTGTTGATTGGCCCCATTATGTGCTTACAAGTGTTTTTCTTCCACAGAGTGCGGCCTGAAGGCCGTGTGGCTGAAGAAGCACGAGTCTTGAACCATTATTCATGAGCTAATCACAGTTATTCAAGGCAGTTCCTCCTTTCAGATGGAACACTGAGCCACTGTTGCTCGTTTTGTGCAACCCACTGGTTATAGAGAGATGCTGCAGCCGCTCTGGGTACAGAACATTTGGTTTCTCTGAATAATGCTGAAAATGACTTGCTTATGCTGCTTTCGACAAATGTCTGTTATGTTTTAGTCAAAAAAGGGTCTTTTTGATTCAGAAAAGCCTTGTTAAAGGCTGACAAAATTCTGTTTTCCATTCATTCTTTTGATAAGACGACGTGTTGTTTGAAACTAAACTCGGTCTGCCACATGCTTTTGCAGAACGCCATGCTTGCTCCTCGGCGTTCCTGCAGACACGTGTGCTGTCATCACACGCGTGTGCGATGAGCTTCATTTGTTTCCTGGCTGTTGCAGCTGACACATGCCATCTCTCAGTCCCCTGTGGGAGCTTAGCAGGGGAGGTGGTCGTTTCTCAGTCACTACGTTAGAGCAAGAACAAGAACTATTATTATGGTGGGAGTTAGTTATTACAAGGCGCTGTGTGGATTCAGGACACTGACAATAGAGTCAGCGCTTAAGAGACTGTTGTGTTGCTGTAATGTGCTGAACTGTAACAATTACAATGACCCACAAGGCCTCGCCAAGAAAGAGCTGTCCACTCTTTGTGCAGACAGAAGCCAGTGATAGTGTGAGTCTTTGGAGGCCATTTCTGCATGTTTGACAAACGCATTTAAGCAGCAGAGTTAACTCCTGCACATGTTTCTCTGCAGAGCAGCCAGGGCTTTCGGAGAATACTTGTCCAATACTCATCCAGAGAACCGCAACGGAGCAGGTAGGTGACATTAATATTGCAAAAAAACATAATTCTGTCTAGCATGGGTTGCTAGATGGGTTTCAACCCATGAGTCTCACTGTGATGCTACACATTCCACAACAGTGGGGGAGAATTTATTTAATCAGATGATTTATAGATACTTATTTCTACCAAATGCCCAGATTTACAACTTTTTCAGCATTTAATCAGTTAACAGACTGATAAATGCATTTAACAGGCTGATGGTGTCAAGCTCCACTTGCCTCAACACCAACACACAAGATAATAAATGACAGTTGTTGACAGTATTAAGGTCAACACCAGCATGTAAAACTGCTAAATATCTCAATGTAATCAGGTGATTTTAATGGAAATGCCACAACGAGTAGACTTGTCACGAAAGCTTGATCAAGATTTACCTCAGCAGACAAGTTTAAAACTGGTGAACGTAGATGTGAATTTCTGTCATTCGGCAGTATGATTTGATGTCCCAATCAAAAGATACGATACTTTTATATTTTTATCTCCTGTGTGTGAAATTATTGTTGTTGGCTACTTCTTGTTCCATTGGAAACCAAGCCAACCAGATGGTGGTTTAGCTGTGATCACTGACCATCACTAGAATGTTTGACTGTGTAGGCCAATACTCACAGTCCATCAGTGAAAGACAAAGTTGGATTCTAGTTCTGTTCTTTCCATTTTTATCATTATCACACTGCAACGTGTCCTATTCCTGTTTATTCCCAGCATAGAGAGCATGACAAACCTCAGCTAGTCCCATGAGCTAACACTTATTTACAAGCCTGCGGAATAGCAGCTACTTATTCTGCGAGGAGCATCGAACCTCCTTGACCCACGTGCATCGTACCAGTTCATCCATTTCCAGATCTTTCATTATTCCTCATCGTGCTCTTCTCGATCACTCAGCCACCTCTCTGCTCTCTCCTACTCATCTTGCCGAAAGCTTTGCTGGCTTGTGAATTTGTACCACTTCCAAGCCAAAGCTGCAAATCACAAAGGGAGACAAATAATCTCTCTGTTCACTTACATTTACATTTTCAGAATTTTATCTGATGCTCGATTTAAAAAGCTGTATAAATCAGACGCCGTTACGGTCTTTATTTTTTTTTTATTTCTGTAACTTCTCTCCATATTGTCTTTTTTCCCCATTTTCCTCCAGATCATCTATTGTCTGACACCTTCCCTGGCCAGGATTGCGATTCTCCAGACATCAGTCGTTTGCATAACAACAATCTGTCACCCCAGTGCCACCGTTTTCCCACAGATCAGCCCAACCAGTCCAGTCAATTCAATCCCAGTGCTCATCAACACTCTCAGCCTCTGGGCAACACTTTTCAAGCTCCGGCACCTTTGGGTCCCTCTAAACGCCGACTCTCTGTTGAGCGCAGCCTCTCCGCCGAGGACCCACGAGGTGCCAGAGGCCCAGAGGAGAGTGTGGTAGTGAAGCCGGCCAGGGTGTATACAATCACCAGGGAAGCAGGGATGATGCTGAGGGGCTGTGGCAGCGAGGAGAGTCTGGAGCTGGAGGTGCTGAAGGGCTCCAGGGAGCAGCAGGCTCCTGTCAACCCCAACCCATCCTGCACCAACCAACCCTCTGCCACAGCTGCTCATGGTAACCACCATCGCAGCAGCCATCACCGCAGCAACCACCACCCTGCCCACCAGCATCACGGAGGATCATTGTCATCATCACAACCGCTGCAGAGCTCGGGGAACGCAAACAACATTCGGGGCTGGGGAATGAGAAAAGGGGGGTCACGGGACGACTATACACCCCAGACTGTGTGGCCTGCATTCGGGCTCCGTGTCAAAGCCAGCGCTCCCTTGACCTGGATACTTCACCACGGGATGGAGGAAAGCACCGCAAGAAACTAGAGAGGATGTACAGCGAGGACAGAGCATCTTCTGATGACAGAGGTAAAGAGAGATGCCTTCAAAGACTGGTGGGAGTTTGACAAACAGATCCATATAGACATATGTACATCACTTCAGCAGATTTGTGGAAAACCTAAATGCACCCCAAATCTCACAACGATGCGTTCACCAGCCATCTCTATTGTGAGTGTAAGACCGTCCTTTGCTTTTCCTTGTTTGCAGAGGACAATCCTAATAGCTGGTTCCCCAAAGAGAATATGTTCAGCTTCCAGACAGCCACCACCACCATGCAGGCGTGAGTATGGCATAGAGATCCGTCTTCACTCCCACTCTTTTTCTGTCTCACTGCACCACGTTTGGCACAATGCGGCCCAGTCTCGGGAGGGATAATGGTAATTACAAGGATTTTATTTTGAGGTCATTTTAAAAAGGGCTTAACTTCAGAGTGATCTGAAACAGGAGAAAAGTTGTCAACGCCTTTCTGTACCCGTCTTTGTGAGAATATGCAAATGTTTGAGGGTCTATTTGTGTAGGACTCGAGTACAGGAAGTGTCCATCACCAACACACACACGCCTTCCACTCTTTGTCTGTTGGTAATTGTCACTACTTAATAATCACCTATCACCCAGATTTTATAATTACGACCCTCTAATAGACAAAGCTCTCCCACCATGATCTTTCCCCTTGTCTCTCCCACTCTTCTTCTTCTCCCTCCGTATGTCAGTTTCTCTCCTTCAGTTTTTCCATCTGTTCCCATCTGCCCGTGTCTTTACTAAGGTCACAGTGATACGGTAATGAATATGGTCCTGACACTGGCATTTGATTAAAATGATGGCCCATTTACTGTCTTTGTCCCCTCTGACATTATTGGTTGTATGTGATTTTTTTTTTTTTTACTTACTAGATTTGATCACAGTATACGTTTATAGACAGGCCTTCGCACGATGAGTCATTTTCACCAGATTTTACTGTATGAGTACACGCTGTACTACATTATCAGCATCACTCCTTTTCACTGAGATTTAGAGTCAGGTTCTTTCCACCCAAGGTGAGTTTTTGTACTCGTTTCCTCTGGATACAAGTGAGAACTAGCAACATAAAGCAGTCTTTGAAATGTGCACAGGGTATTTTGCTACTGTTGCTCACTCCTTTCATTTTGTTTTGTCTTCTGGCTTTTCTCCCTATGCGGCGGCTTTCCCAACCACAACTGTAGAATATCGTGAGTACATTTCTTCAAACATCCTCATCTTTTTTCTTGTCAGTTAGGTAACGTGTCTTGAACCTTTTTCCTCATGTGGTTTGTGCTATTTAGTCTGCTGTGTCTCAGTCAGTGTTCAGTGGACTTATTTAAGATGTAGCAAACAAATTGCACTGGAACATATCACATTGTTAATATTTTACATTTCATAAAGCATTGTACCTGTCTGAATAGCAACAATTGGCTCCATAAATTGTTGCTTCATTTTACACAATGCACCATTGAAAGTTTTAGAATTCACACGTGCCTAAATCTATTAGCTTTTTCAGCTGATCATAATAGCATAACTGAACACCAGTGTTACATTTAATGTTATACTAGAGAAAAATGGAATATAAGATAAAGATCTAGCACTAAATAGATGCTAAAGGTTTACTCATTTTAAAATCCCAAACTAATTTAAAGTTTAACTTTGAAGACATGCAAAGTTATTATTATAATTAAAACATGAATAACACCAATTACTCCTAATTATGCTCATCTTCAAGTAGCAGTGTATCATTCCAGCTGGAAAGATAGAAAATGGAATGTTAAAAAAGATCAGAGTGGTCAGTGTCTCTCTCTCCACAGACAGTTGAGATCATAACTTGCATTAAGTGGTTAACAGCAGGTTGTTGGTATGTAAAGCCAACAATAGTTCAAACAGCTTCAGAAATCAGCAGCGTCATTAGTTAAAGGTCATTTGTAATTAGAATCAGTGCAGTAGCCACTGTGGCCTTGTACTAGTAGTGTGAATGAATGTCAGGCCAGTTTTGAAAGTCATTAGATTTTGAGTAAATACCTTAATATAATAAACTTAGCTGAAGCTAAAGAGCTCATTTTATCAGATTCTTTTCATGTATTCACAAGTTTATGTTTGTTTAATGGGATGTAAAGCACCAAATGTGCCCATGAGTGTAATTTACAGAAAACAGCATAATTAAAAGCTAAGTCACAGATGGTCGGCAAAAACCACAATTACATATTTTATTCAAATTGGTCAGCCCAAGCACTAAGTTAGTATATTAGAAAATACAAATTGTTGTCGTTCCTAGTTGCCAGTTAGAGAGCCTGTGTTTGGCGGGAAGTCTGCTGGATTACTGTATGGCAACAAAAGAGGAAGAGGTCTCTCAGCTTTCAGAATTTCTGCTGATGACAGATGGTTGAAGGAATGATGGGCTCCAGGAAGAGGGCCGCTTCCATCATGTTCATCATTTTTAGTGAGAGGGAACAATAACTGACAGAGCCCATGAGAGAGAAAAATATTGCAATAGTATTGCACAGGCAGAGCTGTGAAGGCTCTTGGTTAATGAGTGCTATACAAACTCCACTGACTTCAGCCATGTTCTTTATTTTTTTTTTTTGTCTTTTGGTCTGAGAGCCCATCAGCTGTCTGTCAGTCAAAACCAGACTGCAGGACACGATTTCTCTTCTGGCAGAGATGTCACAAATGATTTTCATCATGTCTGACACTGTGTCAGAGCCATTACTGTCCCCTTAAGGAAAGGCACATCCACACTGACCAGTTGAAGCCTTGGCATTATCAGAAAGTCCACACATCAAGACAAACACCCACAATAATAATAATAATATACAATTCATTTTAGTTTATTTACCAGCCTCTTTGAGTAAAGTGAACTCACACTGGATGAACAGGGTGGTCAGTGTCTGGGTTGCTCCTCAGTGCCCCTTCTTTTAGAAAGCCATCTCCCTATGTTGTATTGTAGTCGTAGTGTGTGTCTGTGAGTGCTGGTGTGTGTGTGTGTCCACACTTTGTGACTCTCTGCGATGTCCTCTGCATCTGGTGGATAACATGTACCTGTGCTGCTAACTAAACCCAGTGACTCCAACCTGTCACTATTCTGAACACGTTTACTGTTGTTCCATCCCAGCATAACCCGAACCCAACTAGACCCAAAGGGATTCAATTTGGCTCATCTGTGTAGCATTTAGGTCGGGTTTGGTTTTCAGGTTTAAAACAAATTCAAAAGCATCAGGCCAATAGAATAAATGATGTTTGAGTTTAATTAGACGAGGTTTGTCAAAGTTATTTATCCCTTGGGTTAGTTTGGGTTCAGACGAACCTTATTTCCCCACAAAACCACTTAATGCTTTGACATCCCGGCAGGGCTTTCCGAGGCATTGCTGAGAGAAAGAGGCGGAAAAGAGAGCAGGAGGCAGCCACCATGATGGAGAGGTACCATGTCCTGGCTGTCCTGTCCTGTCCTGTGCGGTGTAAAACCATCCTTGTTACATGTGCCCAACATTACACCACAAAGAAACACTCAGCCTCAATCGCCTATCTGATCTGAAATCTCTGAACCTTTATTCTCTATGTACTAGAAAATTTCCAGCTCCAGGCCATTTTATTTCTGTACTTTGTGGGAAAATATCCTGTTTCTGGCGTCAAACCCAGAGTACAGATACGGAAATACAGTCGTTTTGTCAGAGATGAATCAACATATTTTGGGTGGCAGAAATTAGCTTAATGTTGAATTTAGTATGTGTACTACAGTGTGGGTAGTTTGACGCATCCACATTAATTACCTGGACTCTATAAACAACCAGCCATGATTGGTTTTTGCTGACTTCCATATTTATTGTTGTGCAATATGGCTGTCCAACTCCTGTTCCACTACAGCCAGCTTGAGGTCTTCTGCAATTCAAACAGAGAAAGAACTTGCAGGGTGCTGCAAAGCTTGTATTTAAAATGAAGAGACTTTCTCCTGGCAGCAGTCTTAATCTTTCTAATTGTGCTGTCATATGCTCGTTGAGGCCTGCTGGGTCTCAGATGGAGCTCTTGGGCCTTTTTGTTTTTGCATTCCTTTCAGCTCCTCTCTTGAAAGCTTTCAACTCGTCAATAATCTGTCTCACTGTAGAGCATAGAACCCTGTGCAGATTGTGGTGCAGCAACAGCCGCTTACGTGCTTCCCTCTTGGCGTAGTGGTAGCACACACCTGAATACTCCAGACCAGCAAACTGCTAAAACTTCTTTCTAGAGGTCAGTTAATCAAGGGATGATGATTAGCAGCACCTGGCTGCAACTTCCCCACTCCAGTCCAATGGAAACACTAAGGGAATAATTTTTTTTTTCTCTTTTTAGCTTCATTGTTATCGAATAAATGATGGCACACCTAAAAGTGTCCTGTTGTTGTTTATCTGAGGTTGTCTTTGCCTAATAAGTCTGCTGTGATCAGATCTTTTTTCTTTTAAAAGAGGGGTTCTACATTTTACACTTGACTGTATATATACATAAACTTCTTTAGAATGAAGAAAGTTAGTAAAAGACCTTAATTTGTCAAGGAGGTGACTATAGCTCAGTTGGTAAGGCAGTCGTTCATGGACCACAGGGTTTGATTTCCTGTCCCTCCTGGCGACATGTTGAAGGGCAAGGCACTGAAAATTGCTCCCGGTGGGTCCGGTGAGCACCTTGCATGAGTGAGTGTGTGTGCATGAATGAGAAGCATATACAAGAAACATTGTAAAGCGCTTTGGTTAAAAGCGTTACATAAGTGGCCGTTTACTTCATCCAGGGGGGTTTTACTCTTCGCCTGGCCTGGATAGTTCACACACTCTTGTGTCCAGCTCATCCATGTCATTTATGTCCACCAAGTTGCAAAAAACAAAAGGTGGAGAACCAGGTGAAACGACATCAATGCGTCCCGAGCACTAGCAGTGGTGATGTTAAATTTGGTCTTTTCTGATAGGTTACATGTGTGGGAGCTCCGCCATTGTAACGGACTCTGCTAAGTCCTGCTGATCCACTGGGACCTCATACTGGTCGCCATTTACTTCAAACAGCAAACAAAGCACTTCTTGTCCCTCTGTCCTCATCTGGTGTTTGGGCCAACACAAATCTTCTAACAGTATTCAGGTGTGTGTGTGTGTGTTGTGACTCCTGGAGGCTGTTGTTGCCAGGTTTCATCAGTGTTCTTCAGTGAACAGTGACATAAAAAAAAATCTATTCCCCTACAAGGCAGTAGGTCACTGCTTTGTTACCAGCACTAAAGTGAACAAAATGATCAATATTGGGCAATAAGCACAACATCCACCAACAATGAAAGAAATGCCATTTGCTGTCGGAGACTGTGTGTGTGTGTGTTGCAGGTTTTTAAAACAGCACAGGAGTGTCACTGGATGTGGATGTTTCGAGAGAAATTCTTTAAATAAAAAACATCTCGGGTTTATAAATCGAATTACGCTTGTTTGATTTAGCACGACATACTTTTTGAAAAGCATTCGGAAAGGTCACAGGCAAACTGTGAGTGTTAAATTAAGGTCGTCGCAGACACACACGTTTTCACACGACGACATGATTTCGACTGGGTGCACAGATGTTAGTGATTTTTAAAGCTTTTGTCAGTCAGCATGAAAATAGCGAGTGTGAAACGCTGGCTGACTGATGGATCCCCCTCTCCTCTGAGTCATCTCTATTTTCAGCTCTGCCTTCACAACTCCTGCAGTCAACACTGACATGTCAACAGTGTTGCTTGGAATCCCTTGAAACTGCACTATGGGTACAAAATAGCTTCAGACAAAAAAAAACAACAATAATAATAATTTAAAAGGGTTTGTGCTTGACATTTATTTTTTGAGTGTCATTTTTTAGGATATTCACAGTGTGGCACAAACAACTGCGACACTATGGTGAAAGCTAGAAATGACGGACCACAGAGGTGGAGCTGATTAAAAATAATAAACTATGAGATTTTTGGACCAGAAAATATTATGAACCTTATTGGTTTCTCATCAGAATGTTTGTGGATTCACCACAAAGCTTACATTTTCTGTAAAACAACTATGTAATGTTTAATTGAAATCACAGTTACTTTACAAAATCTAAGAAATCCAATACATCCACTGATACCTTGCCCCAAAAATGTCCCAAGATATCTTGACTTAGTCTTAACAATCTGTATTAGCCCAATCCATGTACACTTTCATGGATTTTTTTAATCATTTGCTGATTTGCACCGTGAAGCATTCAGCTGCATACCAAAAATAAAACTGACCTTTTCCCATTTTTATAAAGCCACTTTTGAATTGTTTTTCTAATTCCCTCAACTCCACAGTGATTTGACTGTTCATTAGCCAACTTCCTCATGCAAGTTTCAGAAATAATATCTTCCCGGTTATATTATCATATCGGTAATTTCAGCTTTTTAAAATATAGTGATGTTTTTCTGGTCTAGATATTTGGTTTTGGATCAAGTGAAATGACAAAAACCATGTGCCAGATTTAGTAGATTTGTTGCAGCAGCCATTTTGCAGCACCTACAATCTTGTACAGGTCAACCCTCTGAATTTCATAAACAGTGTTTGTAGCAGTTTTGTTAGCGTCAGGCACTAAAGAAAGATGGTCGGGGTTTCTAAAAGAAAATTCACAGGCCTAATAAATTCCCTTAATGCCCCATCACACACCTGATTCAGATAATGAGCATCAGGCAGTGCAGGAACACTGCTGTGGCCCTCAAGGAGCCTCAAGGTTGCCCACCCTTAGCCTAAAAGTGAGAGTCTTATTTTCACTACAACTGCCAGACGTCGCTCTGCTATATTGTATTTGACAGGTGTGCAGTGTTGGCCGTTCAGTTCTAATGATCATAGAAACAGACAATGATTAATAAGGAGCTGCTGACAAAGGAGAATGCTGTGTACTGGTGCTGTGTAAAAACTGAAAAGGAGAGAAACTAGGAGGATCCCAGCCTTTAAAACCTGCGCCTGTAGGAAACAGCCAATGAACTCTTAGAAACCTGAAGTCACGCCCACTCGGAGGCCAATAAAACAGCTCATGTTCATCTTATTTCGATGACAGTTCAGATTTTGGATTGGCAGACACATAATGCTGAGGTACTTGGAGTAAATCCTGTCAGATAAACACTGATGGCACTAAATTATCAAAATTATAACTGGTCACCTGGGAAAAAAATTAATTAATAAAATAAATTTAAAAATTGCAACTCACAGGCTCATAGAGTCCTCAGATATAAGTCTACTTGTTTAAATTTTTTGTCTATTAAAGTTCCCTTTAATCCACCAAATTCACAGCAGTAATTTTGCCGTAGCTCTTGCTTTCACAGCTTCACTGACAACTTCTGTGATAAGTGACACACATTTAATTAAGTGTGAGGCCAACTTCCACTACACTGCATCATCACTGACAAGCCTCGATGAACAATACAGTGATGTGTTTAAGGCGGCACATTGTTCCACCTAAGGTTGTTTTTTGGTCGTGTTTCCCTTCCTCTTTGTCCTTGAGTCTTTTCTGCAGTGGTACAACTCATGGATCATGCAGTGCATTTAATTAATATGTATATTCAGGGTTTTCTTTCTGGAATAACTCAGTGTGCAGTACCACACAGGTACTGCGGAAAGATCAAGAGGGAAGATTCAGCTGTAAAATAAATGCCCAATATTTCTATTACTAATAGAAGATGTGTGATATTTGTTTTCAGTTGCTGTTTCAATAAGTCCCAGAACTGTACGACATGTCTGAGTGACTTCAAATGCATCATTTATATCACAACATTGTTTTTTATAGCAGTTTGGTGCAGTGGTTTGGTACCAAAATAACGTTAAAATAAACCTTATGATAAATAACCTGGTAGCATGCAGTCTGTGCAGACATTATCTGCAAATATATTAAAAAGTGACAATTTAATATTTGGAAGATTTAAAACTAAGGCATGTCCTAATTTGCAAATCATTCCATCACGGCACCGTTATTTTAAACCTCATGTCATCACTACATGCATCTAAATCTACTTCTAATATCTAACGCACACACACTTTTTGTACTATCATAATAGACTGAATTGAAACATTTTAATTAACTCACATTATTAAACTTTCTGGTTTGAGCAAGTTAACTTTAAAACAAAAATGATTTGAAACGGAGAAACACACCACAGCTCATTCATACAGTGGCCTGATAGCTCACAGCCCTGCAGATACAGAAAACAACAAGTGGAAAAAAACACCACAACTTCATCAATTTGACGACACAGGCACAGCGTTAAGAAACGTGCACCAAAAAGCAGCAACACAACCAAATGAACACACGTGCTGCAGGGAAGCACCTGTCACTGTGTGCATATACTTTTTGTCAGATTAATTACGTTAACAAGATAATAATTAGCGAGCCGCTGTCATTTCTGTTGTGTTGTTGCTTTGCGCGTGTCTTTGTGTTGCGCCTGTGTGTTGGCAAATTGATAAAGTTGTTTTTGTGTTTTCGCGATTTGCAGTGCTGTGAGCTCTCAGGGCCGCCGCACTCAGCTGCAGGGGAGAACATTCAGTGACAAATCAAAAAAGCCCCGAAAAAGTTTTTTTTTTTTTTTAAATATGTCCCTAATTGGGTCTAAATAAATAAATAAATAAATAAGGCATTGTACGTGGCTTACACTACTACAGCTAACAATCCCACAATGCACTGCTTCCTTTTTAGAGATGAAAACATTATTGTTGTGCAGCTCAAACAGCTGTTGGTGATGATGCAGTATGACCTTCTTTAGAAAGCAAAATGGCTGAAACTCTTAAAAACCATTTTCCAACTGATGGCTGTAAGTGTTTAGCAGCTTTGAGAACTTTTCTAACCATCTGGTTGAAAAACTTTTCCACCTGCTGCCAAACAAATCAAAAGTGACTTCCTAGAAAACATGTTATGGGGGAACTTGACATGTGAAGTTTTTTTTTTGGCTTTGAAATATTACTCGATATTTGAATAATTTAAATAGGACAACACAGCAAAAAAAAAACAATCTGATCAGCACAATCACATAGGCATTAAAATTATTTAAATTACAACAGAGGAAGGTTTTTGTGGACAGTGTGTGTCTCATGATGAACATAAAGGTTGGAAGAATCTGCTGATATGTTGATCAATGACTAAACCCAGTAATGTACAGCATTCAGAATCTGTCTACATGTTCGATTCATCTTTTTATTCTCAAAGTTGTATCTTTCATACTTGTTGTCTCTGTCTCCTTTTCTTCTCTAAAATGGAAGAAATTTCCGCAAACACCTTAGAATGGTGGGCAGCCGCAGGATGAAGGCTCAGAGTAAGTCTTTTGGGGCATGTATGTGTACAGTGTGTTTCCATTTATTCTTTTGGAATTAGGATTTACAAGAATACATTGTGATGCATGTTTACAGTATATTCGCAGGTTGTTCCTGTGAATTGCTCGTGCATGTTTTCTTTAGTAAAGGAACTGAGTGGTTTTTATCATCAGTCTCAGGCGCTGACCTGAGTGCATAAAACATGTACATTCCTTTAAAAACTGCATGCTTCTTTGCTTTTATCTGACACCTCTGATTTGATTTGGAAACATTTTGAAAAAGGCATGTACTCTAGAAGTTTCTCAAATTTGACTGATAGTCCCTCTCTCCAAACGCAAATTCCAGAAAAGTCAACAATGCAAAAAAAAACACAAATTTGAACCTTTCTGCAGACATCAAACTCTAAATTAGCTTATTTATAGAAAATATAATCAGAAAAACAGTGAGGGTTTCAGTGAGTTTGGAAATCAGAGGTTATGAGATTGACTTGTAGCTGTCATGTTGTCAGTAGAAGCTGATACTATCACATAATCATTTTTCAAATTGGTGACTGTAACAGACATAAACATAGTCAACATGATGAACAATGGCCTGATTGGTTAGTGAGGCCCTACTACAATTGATATACGGTGCATCATATTATTAGAAATATAATGAATGATGATGTCAGTTTCTGTCATCTGATCTGATTTAATTGTAATAGAAAATGTCTTTACTAAATTAACTAAATCCAAAATGTGAAAATACAGTATTACTGAATGATCACCTACATGTATATTAACATACGTTCTCATAGCACTACCCTGTTTATATTCTTGACATGCACTAATTCAGAGAGATATTATAATCCATTGGAGTGTGTGTGTGTGTTTGTGTGTGTGTGCTTGAGTGACTCTCTTACCCTCTCACTTCATCAGCCTTCGCCGACCGCCGAGCTAAGAGCTTCAGTCGCTCATGGAGTGACCCCACCCCTGTCAAGCCCGACTCACTGCACGACTCCAGAGACAGTGAGTCGACGAGCTCTCGATCGCACACGTCAACATAAACACACAAACCTAATCGACACAGTGGTTCCATGCACATACTGCACACACACAGACACACACACACACACACAGTGTAATATGTACATGCTGCTGCCTGTAACTCCATTCTCACCGTGTGTGTACTACTTTGTGAGCTCGAACGTTGCCGTCCGTCCACACAGCCACGTTCATTTGCCAACCTGTTGTCCATCTGCCTTTTGCTTTGTGTTGCAGCCCTCGCATCCGCCTGGGTCCGTGCATCAGTGTGTCCTTGTGTCATTTTGCATCACCTGTCATCTCGTTTTAACTCCTGTGTTCTTCTCCTTTGTGCTGAAGAATAAAATACCAGGTGTGATGCTTTAAATGGAGCACGCACCTCTCTAATCTTGTTTGTGTGTTCTCCTTTCATCTTGCTCTTTGTTCCTGTGCGTGTGTGTGAGCCAGGTGGTGAGATTCAGACCTCCTCAGGGACACTAGATGAAGGGCTGGATGAGGATGCCGAGTGGGAGGATGAGAGGGATGCAGAGAGAGCAGCCTGCGAAGGAGAGGACTTCATCCCGCCGAAAATTATGGTGAGGATCCTTGCGATTTACTTTCAAACTGAAAGCATATTCACAGGATGTCCACCAGGTTTTCCACACCTATGCAGCCAGAGGCTATTTCACTTTGTCTGCACGCGTCCGCTTGTCCACAGCTCATATCCTCCAAGGTCCCGAAGGCTGAATATGTTCCCAACATAATCCGCAGAGATGATCCGTCTATCATCCCTATTCTTTATGTGAGTAGCAGCCATTGACAGCTTCACACCACTCTGTGGGCAGTATGAATTTATTCATTTATGAGTCATACACGAGTTGAAAATAAACACAAGGCAACATTTTTAGATGGATTAAATATTAAGATAGAACATTGTTATCCTTAGGCTTAGGGTCTACATGCTTTTAACTGTGTTCACTTGCACATCATACAATCATATTTGCATTGTCCTCCTGTTGCTAAAACAAGAAAATGAACATAAAATTTACACCTACTGACCATAAATAAATCTTGGTGATGGAAAAGACAGTATTTTCTGACTAGCTGCTTCAAATTAAAGAACAAAATTTATGCTATATAGTTCTGCTATATATATATAATATTTTACCATTTTTAAATGCTTCAAAAGTTAACTTCAAGCAAAACTGCAAACATTTGTTTTAACGATCAAAGAATATTTATTTTTAATTTAAATGTTATTTATAGTCAGGTATTTACTTCTAGAAAGCAAACATTTGGGAATGTTTCAAAAAATAAATCAGAAATACATACTTACTGATACTTGTAATTACCGTTGTGGAGGATAAAAATGACATGTTAACAATTCAGAAATATTTCTTGTCACTTATCAAAAATCTACTTGGCTGTCACTGTGAAAGAGAAGAATCAGCACATTGACAGTAATTTATACAAAAAAACATAATACAGCTAACTCTAATTCTCTTTTACCTTTTCATGTAAAGGACCATGAACACGCCACATTTGATGACATACTCGGTGAGTTATTAATAATATTCTTTCCAATTAAATATTAGTTCTCAAGCGAAAATTACTCTTGTAGTGCAAAGGTGGAAAAGATTAGAGTGAAATAAGTTCGGGCTTACTGGAGTCAGTGATGACTCATTGCTTTGTGTGTGTGTGTGTGTGTGTGTGTGTGTGTGTGTGTGTGTGTGTGTGTGTGTGTGTGTGTGTGTGACAAAGGACAGCCAATTTGTGTGTATCACCATTATGGCTGAGTAGGAAAAGTGACACCTCTCCTCTTCTCTGTGTCTCACTCAGAGGAGATAGAGAAGAAGCTGACCGCATACAGGAAAGGTTGTAAAATCTGGAACATGCTCATTTTCTGCCAGGTGAGTGACAGCACTGTCCAAATTTGAGAAATATTGTGACATTATCCGCATTTAATTACTGCTGGGGTACAATAGGTCATGTTGGTAGTGTGTTTGTTAGTGGTGTGTTTAATTAAGTGACATGTTAAAAGTTTTATATTATAAATGTGACAAATATTGATCACTGGCAGCTTAAGTAAGAAAAATCCATCTCATACACATATTGCTGTAGTTTCACAGCAGTTTCTCCTGTTTATGAAGGTACATACTGTCAACCTGTGAATGTTTCCATGTAAATGTTTCATATTGTCAAGGTTTCCTGGATACTTTCCTAAATGTTAGTAGTATTTACCTAATCAATGTTAGGCTATTTGCAGGTAAGGCCAATTTAGAATTTATTATCAGGGAAATTTGGAAGGTTTGGAATATTGGAATAGTTAATATCTGAAAAATAGGTCAAATTTTTGAAAAGGGCTTTTTGAAATTAACATATCGAATATTAAAAAAAGAGTTAAATGCATGACATAATATTTCTGAGCAGACTTTTAATATTATTCTAAATTATTTTAAACAAAATTGCTTGATTTTGCACCTGTTGACGTCTTGGACAGAAGCATTTAATCTAAGAGTAAAACAAGAAACATTTTGACTCTAGTCTAACAATCTGCTGCCTTATTAGTTTTTTAAGGCTACTTTAGGGAATAGATATGTTTCATGCTTGCAGTAATGCTCTGACTGCAAATATTATTGCATGTATGAAGAAAACTTATGCTTCCTGTACATATCAAGTTAAAATGCCCCCCAAAAAATGTCTTCATAAGAAAATAATATCTGGACTTTTTCTGAAATGCTAAAACTTTGGACATCTTGCTGCATTGTGCTGGCCTATGAAAATATTCATTTAGTTCTAGCAGAAAAAAAGGGGTTTTTGTAATTAGAAGACTAGATGATGTCATCTAAAGGAGCTATAAACATAGTCACAGATGTCATGGATCTGAACTGAAGGTTCCTCCAAGTGATGTCATCTGGAGGCATTTCAGCTAGAAGTAGAGGGATATTTTCATACAGGGAAGTCGGAGGGACATTTAATGACATTTATGTGCATGTTTTTCCCAAATTAGAACCATAAAAACCAAATGAAATATCAGCGAAGGCGTGACCTTTCATAAGGTCAAAGTCGCCTCGGTGTGTTCTCCATTTGTTTGGTCAGAGACTGAGACAGTGTGTGAACGCTGTGATGTCCAGGAGAAGAGCTGACATCCATGTTGTGCCTTAATGGAACTCACCTCTGGTCAGCTCAGCCACAGTTTCCTCCTACTCCCAACTCCTACACCCATCAAAGCTTTTTGACAGGCCAACAGCTTCTTAGGAGACAGAGCCACCTATAACATTATTTACCCATGTGATAGTCAGTTCTTACTCAACTTTGACAATAATTTTATGTTAAGTACATAAATGAGTGTTTCTCAGCTGCACTCAACACTCCTCCGTGGCATTTAAGCTTCCCTGGGTTGTTGGTGTGGCACACAAGGCTTTTGACCCAGCAGCTCCACATTTACTCAACCTATTTTAAAGACACTGAGCACATGTTCAGTATCATTTCACATCAGCACCAGCAGCATGACTGGATCCAGCATCCCATGAAAATCAAGAGCGAAAGCTGTAAATAAACATTATCATGTGAGGGGCCCCCTAATGAGACAACGGTGCCCTAGGCAACCTAGTACATGTTGATCCCACCCACATGCTGCCCTCATTTGCAGTCCTGTTGAATAATGTAACACATCTTCTGCTGCCTGAATGAAATATGTTGTAGGCATAATCAATATCTAATATTACATTTGAGTGTAATATTGTTAGGCACACAAAGCTGAAATTGTTTCAATAGACTGGGCAGAGGATTCGAAACTGTAATATTTAATGGATTTTAGGTTAATGGACCCACTGTTGCTCCTCAAAGGTTTGTCAATAGCTGGAGGCACATTGGTTATGGTGGGAATTGATGAATGAACTAAAAATGTAACTCTACAGTATTTGAAGGATTGAAGTAAATTTTAATGCTTTGCAGAATCTAAAGTAACATGAACGTGTTTTCTCAGGGAGGTCCGGGACATCTGTATCTGCTGAAGAATAAAGTCGCTACTTTTGCCAAGGTGGAGAAAGAAGATGACATGATCCAGTAAGACCAGCTTCATTTTTGCGGTGACATTACAGTGACATTTCTCATTATGACCTGGAGAAAAAAAGATTAGTGTTTTTATAAAAAGCAACATTGGTTAATGAGAGTGAAGAAATAATGAAATCATATTAGCCATAGGTCACCTGATCCAGTGCAAGAAGTGATATTTGTTCGGTTCTGATGACTAGTTTTCTGTCCACTGTTCACAGTTCTCACCTCTCACCATCTCATTTGTCAGTTTTTCTCTGCAGCTCTCACCTATTTGTTGTTGATTTTCTCAACCTTTCCTATGTGACTAGGTTCTGGCGGCGACTCAGTCAGCTGATGAGTAAGCTGAACCCAGAGCCCAACCTCATCCACATCATGGGCTGCTATGTGCTGGGGAGCGCTAACGGAGAAAAGGTAGTTGTCTTATAATCAGAGTCATGATGTGCCTCAAGAGCAAATGAGACTCCCACACTCCCACAGTCAGCGCTAATTTTTATTTAAAAAGTCTGCATGCTTATGCAGCCTGCTTACTCGTGATCTCGAATATGCACTCACCCGCTCAAAGCCATATGTGGTCTATCGCATGGTGCTGGTAAATCATTTAGACAATCTGTTGTCCTTTTTCTCATGATATTGCAAAGTCTTGCAGTGTCTAAATAAGGGCATTTCTTGCATATGCATGGTAAAATAATGAAAGAGGAAGCAGTTTTTGTGCGTGCAAAAGAGAAAATTGTGTATAGGAAAGCAAAAAAATATGGGTTAAAATATAAATCATGGAGGCAAGTGTAAGACTTCTGCCTGTGCGAGCAGCTTCTGCTGCCTCGCTGCAGCTCCGATCCTGATGCCAGAATGTCAGGCAGCAAAGCAAAGGGGGGAGGTCAGGGAAGAAGCCAGCATGCACACACAGCACTTTACAATGACAGGATGATGGACCGATACTCACAATTACACTCGTTCACTCACACACTCAACCCTCCTCCAATACCATGTCACAACAACTCCTGTCAGCCCACAAAGACTGACACACACTTGTTATATGGAAACACACACACATACAGAACATGCACATAAATATGCCCACACACACACACACACAAGGTATTCATACTTTTTATATAGCATCTGAACCACAGTAGTAAGGCTTCTTATCATTGCTTACTGTGTACTGCTTGACCTTTATGCATCGAAGAACAGCATGAAACTGGATGCAGCATGAAACTTGGAGAGCAGACAAGAGAGGAGATGATAAACCATATGATGGCAGGAATTACATAATTTTAGTTTTCAGAAAAATATATTGTGAAGACTGGAGGAATCTGTAATCCAAAGATAGCTACAGCGCATAAATTACCAAAGACAATTAGCTTAGTTTATGATGGGAACTTATAGTGCAGATTATAAAAATGCAGCAAAATGGAATACACTGTGTGGAGAGCTGGTAGGACACAAACTCAGTACTCACGTAAAAGTGCTTCCCTAAATAAATCATGAATTTCAAATATGGTAAAACATGTCAAGTAAAAATAGTGACTGTTGGTATAGGTTGGTAGTTGTGGGCAGGTGGTAATGCACATGCATAATTTGTTAAAAAAAACATAATTTATAATAAAACCATCAGATGGTATTAATGTTGTGGCTAAAGTGCAGTTATGTCATTAAATAGAAGAGTTCCAGTCATTATAAGCCCATAGTGTCACGTTTGATTTTACAGACCCATAGAATACTGGACACAGGAGGAAGGTTGAGGGAGTTTATTGATAATGTATATGAATACTAGCAGAGAATTACAAGGGGGATATAGTAGTGGTGAGCTGGAGGTGAATGGCAGGTTACAGGTGAGAGTTTACAAGCCAGAGAATGCAGGTAAATATCTGAAACAAAGTCCGAATACCTCAGGAGGCTGCTGCTCTTAATGAGAGTTCTCAAATTGACAGGGCCACAAAAAAACCCAATCCCACAGAACGCTCAGGTGTCTGGGACTCAATATAGAGATCAGTAGAAGGGAGGCCGGGCTGAGTTCTGCACCAATCGGTTCACAGGTCTGGTAAGAGTATGGGTAGACGGGTTACCAGATGATGAGACAGAAAAATCCAGACAAGGAGGAAGGTAAATCAGATGAGCAGGCAGATAATAGAGGACGGGCAGGGTAATCAAAACAATCAAGGTAAGTGGTTGGTGGTGAAGTTGGCAGAATTAACTAAAGAGCAGGGACAGGATGTGGAGAAAACAGGCAACAAAATAAAGATCCAGGCGAGGAAGTGGAAATGAGGGCTGAATCATGACACATAGTTCTGGTTTGGTAGGTCAACTCCTGCACTACTGGGGGCGGTATTAAATGTTAAAGGCAAAAGATTGGCATTTAAAGGTATTTCAACACGTCAGGCAGGATGGTGATGTTTCCAAACCATTAATGTGTATTTTGTCTTCCTGAACCAAACAAATTAGCATCAGATATCACATGATAATGACCTGCTTGCTTGCATATGAATCCCGTACCTCTGGGCTCATAGCTACGGTGCTGAAGCTAAAGGCCACCGTCAGGTGGATGTGTCCATGAAACACCAACCTGTTACACTAGTACAGTGTGACATTTGGCATCTTCCCCACAGTGACTCAGTACAAGTCACATGAGGAGGCAGGTGAACAGGGAAGGGCTTGTTCACTGCATTTAGCAGTTTTCCTCCTGCTGCATCTCGTGTGCGCTCCCGCAAGCTCAGCTGGAGAGCCACTATTAATAGACCGACTGACTGAGCTACCTTTACACGACGGTCCATTCCACGTAGCATCACAGCTCTGCCATCTGCCATCCATCTGCAAAAATCACACAGAACAGAATGCGAACCATCTACCACAGATTTTAGGTGTCTTTAATGTAAACTGAGGCACCACTGGCTCCCTCAAAATGTGGGAAGAACATTATAAAACTTTTTGACAATCCGCCACACAATCAACGTAGGTGCTGCGTCGGCCAATCCCGTCCATGCATGCATACACGCCTGCTTTGATATAGCTTCTTAACGCAGTGACATTGCAGGCGTGTTGCAGTGTTGTTTTATGTATGAGACCCTGAAATGCGATGGGGGAAGCACAGCGGAGGGATGGAGTTTGAGTTTTTAAAAGCCAAAACGTCGCACACTTTATGTTACTGGATCGCATCAAATTGCCTTGCAGAAACAGTTGAACCCCTGTGGTGCCAGGGGCACACGGTACCACGTTTGATGTACAGTACGGTCAGTCTTTGTGAACTTTAAATGCGTTTTTTTTTTGTGCAGCCCATGCATCAAATTTTACCCATTTTTATTGTCAAGCTCAGCTACTGCTCTCATTTATCTTACTACCTTTTAAATTGCTCATGATTTTAAGGTTATATGGCTTCAGACTTCAGCCCTGATGACCATGCTGCTGAAGAGATGGCCCATGGGCACATGAAAAGTGGTGTGAAAATATATTGTATTTTTGTCTACACCCTATACCCGACACAATCTACTGTACGTCCGGTTTTCTGTTATCACCAGAGGCTTCAGTGCATTAACATTTGCTGTGCTGACCCCATCCTCTAACCCACACGTCACTGACAGCCCAACACTATAAAACACATGTCAGAGATTACAGTAGCAGGACATAAGGCCTCTGACTTCAGTACAGTACCTGTTCTCAACACACCATTTGCCAGTCTACTGGTGCATATTCATTGCTGTAATGTTTAATTGTACATTAATGTTGTACTGTGTAAAAATCATTACAGAAAAATTAAAGAAACTGTATTTTAGGAGAATGAGAATAAATTTGTTTTCTTGTCACTAGCTTGAGTTAACTGACGGAACATATTTCATCCTGTCAAGAGATATCAAATGGAATAAAGAATGTGCTGCCAGTATTTAATAGGCTTCTCTTCGTGTTCTTTGGCACAGTTTCATTTTACAGTTTCCTGAGAAATTATTTTCTTCCTGAACACCATCTGTAGAGTTTGATTTAGTATTTTCATTGCCTGATCATTCTCTGAGACAAAAAATTTATGTAGTCCTTGTGCTACGATTGGTTAGAAAATGGTGATCAGCCATGATCAGCCCATAGCTGTGATGTAGTAGGTCACCTACTACCTACTGATATGATTATGAGACAGCCGTGGAAAATAAGTACTTTTAAGCCATAGTTAATGCAAAGACTGGCTTTGAATTATATATATTAAAGTGGACCAAGTCTATAAGAGGTTTGGGATGTTTGTTAATAACTAATCGGTGCACCCAAACCTAACCGCATTAGTGCGTATAAGCATCACTTAATAACCTAGTAAGTGGAGGAGGTGCCTATTGGTCCATAGCAATGGTCAGATCACAGCCACTGAGTGGCGTGAAACTTGTGGCACAGTGTGTAATCGGGGGGATACAGCTGTGTTTCAAAAACGTGCAAAGCTGGTGATTTTAGAACAGATGTGAAGAGGCTGTAGCCTAATTCTTCATTTCAAAGGCTCCTCCAAAGCAGCCAAGAGAAGCTGTATCCGTGTCCTAAACCCACCATGAGACAGTTTTGGTCTTTGGAGATGGCGCTAGTATTAAACCTCTTCAGCCTTATGATTTATATCGGGTCAGCCTGCTGCTCCTTTGTAGGCCACATCCTTTAAACACCATCACGGCTGAAATGGGACACTGGTGTGCTTATTTGGAGGTAACTGGGTTACTCAGAGGAACCAGCTTACACGGATAATGGAGTGAGTGTGTGGACATTGTAGTACCGTGGTTACTGGAAATCCTTATATACATCAAACTTCTGTACTTCGGACTTCTTTTGGAAGCGTGGCTCGCAGATGTGTAGTGACAGAAGGCTTTCTATTGATTAAATTTAAAAAAATTTTTTACTGTGTGTCGAAGCCATTACATCCACGGCTGAGTGACAGTGCAGTGAGACAAAGACAGGAAGGCAGAGTGGAGCTCTTCCACAGCACAAACTGACTTACACATCTCCTGCAGGGGCCACTGCTTTTAGTTTCAGTTTATAAAGGAGGAGGCATCAGTCCATGTAATGATCTGTCCTCTGACACAGCCACTCTGCTCTGCTGCTGTTTTCGCCTGCAGTCTTTTGTCCCGTTCGTGCGCCTGTGTAAAAAGCTGAATAAAAGTGTTACGTTAAAATCTATCTTGACAAATCAGGATAAGTCTAACACGTATCGCTTGTTATTCACACAAAAGTCAGCAAAATCATCTACTGGAGAAAGCCAATTGCTACTGGGTTACTTAATAAGTGTACCCTACTGCAGAATTTCATCAGTCCTTCAGGTGTTTGGTTATAAAATATTAAAACCAGATTCTCAAGTGATTACATCTGGAGAGGAACGTGAATGTCGTTACAAACTTTCATAGCAGTCTTTTCTTTTTGGTATAAAGATATTTCAGTGTCAGACTGAGAAACAGTCCAACACTGCCATCTGTAGGGCCACAGCAGCACACTGAGAAATGATCAATATTCAAAATATGTGGCTAATTTATATTGCCTGGACATTGCCTGGACATTGTTAGACATTAACTACATTTAAATATAAAAACTTTATTCTTACTTCCTGTAAAAACACTTTACAAGCATCTTTGCATTGAAATTAAAATTTAAAAAACATATATTTTATTTTCCACTTTAACTCACCAAAAACCGCCTTCACTTTAAAAGGCAGGTACAGTGACTTTTGGTGCCTTTATCTTCCACTTCTTCACTGTACAGTATGTGGCTCTTCTCCACTTGGCCTTCAAATCCCTGTTGATTCACTCTGACAGATGCATCTACTAGACAGAACACAGGCGGCACATGCTGCTGCTGCCGGGTACATCAACATTTTCACACGCAGAGCAGCGGAACGAGGAGGAGGAGGAGGAGGCCCAGTAGCACCGTGATGTTCTGAAAAAGCCTTCTCCCTCTCTCCCTCTCTCCCTCTCTCTGTCTCTGTCTCTCTTCCCCTGTCAAACTCTTTCTGCTTCCCTTTCTCCCTGCAGCTGATTCAGACTCTGAAGAGGCTGATGAGACCCACAACGGTCGAATTCAAGTCCCCACTTGAACTGTCTGCACAGGGTGAGCACCAGACACGCACAGACGCGCATGCGCAATGCCGACACTTACAAACTGACACATGCTACATTAAAACATTGTTAGTTCTCTAATGCTGAGCATGTTCTACTAGTGTCGTAAAAGAGCTGCATGCACCACAACCTGCACACACAGACACATGCATACGACAGATGCCTGGATTCAGTGCCGCTTTCCACACTAGTACACCTGCTCAGTGGGAAAAGTGGGCATTCTTCTGTGCTGATGAAAGCCCATTAGGGGTGTGAGCAAACACACAGGTGTGACCTCCGCTAAGCTTCCAGCACATCCCTCATCGGGCAATCTCCCGACATCCACTGATGCCGTGCTAATTATTCTTCTAGTTCAGTTTTCTCGTTTGCCGTGTTACTCGCTGTGTCCGCTCACATTTTTACAGCAGTGAACACACAGGCTGAGACGGAAGCTCACACACTTAATCACAGGCCGGAAACGACCGGAAGACGTGAGACACACCTCGAATCCTGTGAGAGCGAAACATTTTCGCCCTTTCTTGCGCTAAAACATGGCGGAAACCAGTAACTTTAACTTAACTTTTAACTTTTAACAATTTGTGCATAAAAGAAAAAACATTTAAAAAGCAGCAACATCATTGATGTAAAGGTAAAGACTATAGAGCCTAACCTTATGAAAAATTACTACTGTAGTTACTTTAGGTCTCTATCATCGGTGCATGTAAAAATCAAACATGTTTTTAAAAATCATTGTGAGAATGACATGGCAGCCACTGGGTCTAAAGAAAAGGATCCTTACACAGACTGTCAGCGCCGACTAAGCCAGACCAGCAATGACAAGAACGACTAAGTCCGACCCGTCGGAATCCGTCATATTTAATAGGCCATACGGTCATTAATCTGTTCCAGCCAAGAGTCACAGTGATCAGATGCAGGGGCGGAGCTCGAACCCTCAAAATCTGTAATCCCAGGCCTCAGACTGTTTCAAAGGATGGGTTCTTACCTCATCCTAACTATTTCTAATTATTTATTTATGAGTTTTTGCAGTTTAGTAAGTTAATAAGTTACATATTTAATATTTCTGACACAGGACAAACAGTACATACTGTGGAATTACCACATGGCAAATGTCACGTTTGACTCACATGCCCTAGGTGTGATATTGTCATTATTATATATTATTATTTGTGTATTTTAGGTCTAAGAGGTATTTGCTGTGCAGCCAATTAATCAAAGCAGTGAGCCGCACTGCCCCCAGCAGCCCCATCCTTCTCATTGGTTTTACCCATTCCAGTCTTTATCCTCAGTGAAACGCTCAGTATTGATTCAAAAATTGCTGCTGTGAGGTGAGAGGCAAGAGGAGGCCAACAAAATGAGATTTCTGACCTACAGTTGCTCATAAAATAAATAAAATCCACTAACGTTTATTTTTCTGTGTTAACATTTACAGATAAACAGATAATAGATGAGTTAATTAATTAAAAATAAAGACAATCAGGTATTCAAGTATTCAGAACCTGATATTACTTTATTATTTTATTGTTGCCATAATCTTCATAAATATCACCCCCACATTACACAGTTATTAGGTTTTACCTTGGTATTGCAGAAATCTTACCCTGTTATTACCAAGCAGAAAAGTCAAGTCCTGTCCTTGTTTTCCTCTGGTTGCAGGCAAAGAGATGATTGAGATGTACTTCGATTTCCGTCTCTTCCGTCTGTGGAAAAGCCGTCAGCACTCAAAGCTGCTGGACTATGACGACCTCTTGTGATGCCACCCACCGCTTCCTGGCTTTTTGGCCCTTGATCTCATCTCACCCGTGGTTGTTCGGTGACTGGGCGTTCGGTTGAAAGACCCCCCCTAGAGGCACCTTGGTCAGCTCTGCGGCAGAGCTGGAGCCACAGAAGTAGAGTCTTCTTTCCGCCCTGAAGCCGCAGGGTGGCCCTGTAGATTCCGCCAGCGGTGTGCTTCTTCTGCTTCATTCATTTCCACTTTCCGCCTGTCCCTCTGAAACGAGGGAAAGCGAGTGACACACAAAAGAAGTAGACGAAATTGTGGACTCGTCATCACAAATGCCTCAGACGACACTAACTAGAGTTAGATTCTGGAGTTCAGAGGTGACGTTACATAGAAGACAAAGGACTCCTCCCATCTGAGTTTGGAGGGTGACAGATTTTTGCCTTTATCCGACTTTTCAGATCGAGGCCTGTAGGATGTTTTTTTCCTTTGTCAAGTGTAGAAGTTGTTTGAGTGAGACTCACTCTTCTGAAAAATGACGTGTCTGTTTAACACAGCTTTTTGTAAAACCTTGGATCAGTGTATCTGAATTTCCTGCAGACTGTTGCATTAACTCAGGTTATACCCGCGTTTGATACTAAGATTTGTTCCCACTGTTCAGCCCATGGCCTCGATTCTCCACACTGAGCCATGTACAGTGGAACGTCAGGGATGTTACATCTGAACATGTGCGTGAAGGTTGGAGCTTTCCTGCATTTTCTTAGTCATTCTAGTCGACTGTAGCTGAACTGACGGACGTATCCGTGCGTGTTTCATAGCGTTAGTGCGTTACATTTGACTCTGCTAAGCTAACACTAGGATCCACACTTGCATTTTGTCTGCAACTGACAGCATCACACTCTCACTACGATCAGCAGAATTCTTTTTAGGATTAATACATACTTAGAATGGGCTGTATATACTGTACTGTACATTCATTTTGATTTACTCGCATTGTTTGGAGTAAATCACTTGTTTAATCACTTAAAGTAGCAATGGAGTGGTGGAGGTGATGCGTTATTTTTCATTCTCGCCACCAAATTGTTGTTTTTGTGGTAATATACACTTAGAAAATGTTCTCTAGAAAAGCAGTTGCATCAAAATCACAATATTAGTTATTTTAGGACATTTTAGATGAAGTTAAAACGACATATTTCGTTTTGACATGAATTAAGAACAGATTTCAATGAAGGAGGATTTGCAAGAGACAGATTATGAAAACAAATGAACAGCAAAGGCTGGAATTTCCTGACTTTTAATTCTTTGTGTGGATCAGACTCCAAAAACACTAGACTAATTAGAATGTGAGTTTTTATTCTAATCTAACTAATCTAACTCATTTAATAATTGCCCATGACTCTAGGTGATTTCCGTGACATCAACTTGTTTTCCTATGAGTCTAGTTTGCATAAATACACATGTAGTCTCCAAACTTCACTCTGCCTTCAAATTATTTTCTTTCTTCTCGCTGAAGCACTCGCAAAGATATATATAGCAGAGTGGTAGTATAATTAATTAACACATTATTATTATTATTATTATTATGAATAGTTAAGTGTTGTCACACTAATGGTAATGGACTAAACACAAAATTTAAGGCGATGATTCACATTTCAAACAGCTGAAATCATTGGATAATTCTATGTCTGCATTCTTGAACTTCTTTCCAGAGATCCTCAGAAAGAAGAAGAATGACTGAACTCACTGGAAGTGAAAGACTTTGTGCTCTTGTATTTATCAGTAGCTTGGTTGCATAATCGAGATTAGAATGTAGATTTAGGTTCGAGTTAAGAATCGACTCGGAGTGACACAGTATGTGAGATTTACCAATAGTTTCCTCCTCGCTTTACATCCGAGCTTCCCTGCGTGCGTTCCCTTCACAGCTTGTGCACATTCGTGTATCGTGTTGTCGAGGCGCCGACACGTATTGACACATCCATTTGAACACAGGAGCTCTGTGAAGTAGAGCTTCGTTCGACCTTTTTGAATTACCTCCTGTTGCCAGTAAAGCATTTTATAAACATTATAATAAATGATTGTTACCAACTGTCCTGGTCGCACTGTTTTATAGTATAATACACCTTTTCAACGAAGGCATTAAGAACAGCTTTGAAAGAAAAGGTTAAACAGTTTTAACCAAAATGGCCCGACAGGTTTTTGTTCTGGATTTCAATGATGTTTCATTAGTAATAGTCTAAGATTGCAAACACATCACACGCGCATATCGCTGTTCACCGACTGTAGTGCAACGACAAAGTAGCATGTTTCACTGGATCATCAGGACAACACCAAACCTCCGTTGGGTTAAAATACAAACATTGGCCAAAAGACGCAGTAGATAAGTTGACAGGAAGCTGCTCTTGGTTTGTGCCATGTATTTATCCAGCTTATTATAAATAATCTGATTGTTATGTTTTATTCTTTGTGACTAAGACACTCGCGCTGCTACTATTTGAACTGGTGGGTTTGCTGTTAATTCAGGCTTGAAGCTACATTTCCTGTTGTATCTGTTGTCGGCACATTTTCAGTGCAATATTCCATCAGTGCAGACGTCACGTCCAACTATCAATTTTGCTGCTTTGAGTGTCTTTTCCGAAATGCTAAGTAATTATTTAGAGTGGCGTCCACTTTTGCTGTTTTTTCAGAAGTGGTTCGTTGCTGTTAGGTGACACTTCCTGTGTTAATTCTTCACATTATTCACTTTCCCGCTGCTAAAAGGACATATTCTTCTCCATTTTTAAGTCCAGTTTAACTTCTGAAAGCTCTGAAAACAGTGGCAATCAGCTGCCGTGTTGATTCTGTACTGATGCAATTTCCTCCAGCGCTTTGGAAGTTATTTATTCCCATTACATTTCCTACAGCCAGTTAGTAAAGCCAGTCTTGCTGATGCTCTTGTTTGTTGACAGGATGTATAAACCTTAGTATGTATTCATGTTAAATTCATAGAACAATATTTTTCTCTTTTCCGTGTGTAATCTAGTGTTCAACCTCATGTCGTGTCTGTTTGGAATTGCATTTCATGGCCTTTGCTGTCTCATTTGCTCACGTACTGTATCTCTGCTCAAAAAAAGCCTGTGACCTTTTGTAATTGTTGTACATTCACCATTTTTCTTAAGGTTGAACTTTGTTTAAATGTCACCTATTCTCCAAATCTTTCTTCTGTAGCAATATACCTTATAAAACATTTCTGTATGATAGCGGTAGAGAGCGTTTTATGGTATTGTATTAATGTGCGATGCCTTTGGGTTTATTAAATATTGCTTTACTGCAGACAATGGACAGAGGCTTAGACTTGGAGTTTTCGGAAAAGAAAGAAAACTTTTATATGATACTGGAAATCCATTTATGCCATTAAGTTTGGCAGAATAAGGCAGAAATCAGATTCAGATAGCAACCAACCTCAGGCACAAAGAGCTCAGATGTCAAGAGAATCCCTAATAATGTCTTGTATTCATAATAGTCCAAATCTATTATGCTGCAGTTTACCAAGCAAATAACCCGGAGTTTGACTTGTGCTGGCTCTCTGAAGCTCCCACTTCCATTTGCTGAGTACATAATTGCACATATCAAGAGATAAATCTCTGAACGCCTCCTCTCTCCTGTTATTTTCCAAATGAAACTGTGAGTCACCGCTGACAAAAGAATACATTTGTCCCCAGTTCAACTTATTGCTCGGCATTGTTGCGCCCTCCCCGCTGCTCTCGCCAGTTTCTGAGAAGCCTGTCAGAGCTCAGTCGGGAGCCTGATTGAGTTTGATGAGGATGATGGTTTGATGCGGCTTTATTTGGCCTGACACCTCCAGTCAGGCTGCGGCTGCGTTTTCAGAAGAGTGGAAAATAATGTATTTATTTCCTGTCTGTTTAACTCTGCATCACCTTGTACATCGTCTAACTAAGCATTAACTTTTGGAATAGTGATTAGTGTTATATGGATGATAATCATGTGTTTGAACCTTATGTCTTCATAAGGAAATTTAGCATATTATGAAAGGTATAAGTGCAAATAACATTATAGTATATTGTAACTGGTAATTTTGATGCTAGTGAAAATATATATTTGGGTAGATTTCATGAGCTCTTAGGTTATTAGAATAGTCTTTTTAAATTAAACGTTAATCCAAGGTGGCAACTTAAATTGTAATCCAACTATTAGCAGAGGAATGTGTCATTGAATAATGTTGCTGAGGAAAACATATTGTTTTTAACGTTTTTCACCAGTAAACCTTGGTTCTACACTGAATGTTTCATTGTTTTATTGACTGACTGATCTTCACTAAAACTGCTGTTAAAAATGTTTTGGGACATGATGCTGTCACTAATACAATTTCCAACTGAATAATGATACATTTCTGTGCACGTTGCAAGAATTTACCCCCCTGATTCATGCATTGGATTGAACCTAAGCTATACTTTATTAGCGGAGAATGTAGATGACCACAGCAAATAATTATGGATGACTAACATGAGACATAGTGTGACCATTATCACAGCAACAGCAGATAGAGCAATTAACACACTTGGTTTGCTCTCTAAGGCCTTTGACTGCGGATTCTCGTTATCCATCTCAAAGCATAACATGTTACAGTATAACGTCTGTAGGTGGCCCTCAGCCTGCACTCGTAGATATGGAACGTTGTTGAAACCAGAATTATAGAGCAGATTATAATGTATGCACACTCTGGGTTTACTGCTAACTGATTCGGGTTAGGATTCAGAGAAGCTATTTTTATGTTTTGTGTTCTCAAACTAAGAAGGAAGAAGCAAATGTTGGACAGAATTAATTTTAAGAGCCATAAAAACTCATGCTGCTTGAGGATTTGTCATAAATAAGAGGATCTCATGCGAAAAGACACGTTTAAAAATGTACATGCAGTATCGGGTACAAACTGTCCAAACTTCAGATCACACGTCACCATCTGTGTGATAATCTCCTATATGCACGATATGAATTATGTCAGATAAATGTAATGAAACGTCAAATCTAATAATTAAACTGTATATTAAAACAACAAATTTGTCCAGTAAATAGTAGACATATATATTATGTAACAAGGATGTTCCAAATATATAAATGAGTCAAATTAAATATGTCTATGCCTGATTATAAAATACAATTAAATAGTAAATATCTATACCTAATAACCTGAAAACCAAACATTCAAATAATAAACATTCAAAACATTTGTTTTAAGTTGTGGTTTGCTGAGGTGTCAGCTGAAGGTCAACGTGAACGTATTCCATCACAGGCTCGTCCTCTGCAGACTCCCGCCATCACATCCATTCTACACGCAGGCTAAACTGGAAGATACAGTGTTTTCCCTCCGTGATAACTGCAGTTAGAACACTGGAATGATAAATAAAAAGAAGAAAAACACTTCACACGTTAAACATATTTACACACACACTCACATTTTGTTGTCACACGTTTGAATAAGTGGGTTTTTATGGCTTTTTGCATGAGATTCTTCTTTATTCACTTCGTCTTGTCTATTTATTCCTATAGCAACAGATGTGCAGCAACAAACAAACTGATGATTGGTGAGATGCTCTTACAAAACGTCCTGTTCTGTCAGAATAACCAGTTGTAACCAGGTTTAATGTGTGGAGCAAAGGGCAGAGACATGGGCAAACAGCGCCTCTCTGTGGAGAGTCAGGGGACAACACATCAGTGTTTTGTGGCTCCAAACGAGATTATCCTGACTGAGTGGGTTTATTAATATGAATTTAAAAACAAGTAGAGTTGCTCCATACGAGAGCCATTTCTGACGTTCGACACAAATAGAAAAGATTTCAGAAACTAGACACAAATATATTCTGTTATTCAACAGGATGTTTTTGATTTGGTAATTAGGAGTATTACAAAGCTAGAAATGGTGCAGGTTCTGGTAATGTGCGTTCTGTAAAAGAAGCCAATGAAACGTCTTCTTCATTGTGAACAAGCCACATTTAACCTTTCAGTTCTAAGCAAAGCGACCAGTGCAGGTGACACTGATCACGCTGAGTATTGGTGATTGTGTGGCTGTTTCCACCCTCGTGCTTTTCTTCAAAGACACATGAAGAACATGGTCGACAGCTCCCAGGGAGAAGCAGACGTGAGCAGGTCATCCTCAACCACAGTCTCATGCTTAGAAAAAATTTTAAAAACATTCTTTTTTTTTATTTTAAAAACAGCTTTAATAGCTCTCCTACGAACACCATTGTTGTTTAGTTCTCCTCTGATGAGGGATTCATAAAAACAGATATTAACCGCTGCGACAGTGGCTTGGAGTTTCTTAGATGTCGCCCTGTCCTCTCACTCCTGGGCGGGTAACAGTCGTGTTGTTTTGTACATGATCCGGTTTTTTTCTGATTTGGTGGAGTCCAGACTCTTTCGAAAAACTCTTTTCTAACCTGATGAACATCAACAACTCTCGGTCTAAGGTCTTCAGAAATCTCCTGTGTTTTAGCTTTAAATGAGGCAGGACCTTCCAAACTCTCAGCTGGTTGTTCTCCTATTGATTCAAACACCTGACTCTAATTTCCCTTCAAACGAAGAAGTTCCCAAAGTTTTACCACAAATATTAAACACTGGATCATTTTCAACTTTAAACAATGGATGTGTACTTATTTTTATGACTGGGTTCCCTGTAGGACTTGCTTTTTTGTACAGATATGATTCATAGAGTCATTGATGCATATGTCAGGGTGAATTGTCAAAAATCAGTCAAAATACATTATCAGTCCCTTAACCCTGAGAACTGTGACGTCTCTTTCATTGTCGTTGTTAGTGCATGTGATGAAGTGAGGGTGAACACCTGTGTACTAATGAAGAAATTGTATTTTTTTTTTATAGACAGGTTCACTTCAAATGAATTAAACATGTTAACCGAATATCAGAAAATATTTAAAAGGAGTTTATTCACACAGATCAACAGCTGGTGGAGCTAAATCCCCACTTTTGTCATCAAACCACTGCAGAAACAGTGGAGCTCCACCTGTGTAAAAACCATGATTGAAAAAGAACATTCAATCTTTTTTCATATGCAGAGGCAGGAAAAAGTAACATATTAATCATTTAGGATAATCATAATGTTGTTAAAGCAGGTCATATTTTTTATGACTGTGTTCACAAAAGGAATTGAAATAATTGTGTTATTAGTTTAGACAAAGATCATGCACCAACCTTTTCCAACTCATTAAAGATTGTTTTCATATATATTATGCATAAAACACAGGCAGAGGAAAATGCATTTAATTCTCAAGCTCTAATTTTAAAAACTGTTATGAAAATAGACAAATCAGCTCATTAATACTAATTTCCATTACCTGTATTTTTAGTTTTATCACCACAGTGCCAAAGAGGAATTCTGCCTGCTTAGCTCATGTTGAGGCGCTGCCACCTTTATTAATTCAGACACGATTTGCTGCGATAGCGCCTCTTTTTTCTCAGTGTGTTGATGAAGAAGCTGAAAAGTGATGCTTTTTCACTTGTCACACCAAGAGCTCATGAGTTTGAACTACTACGTTTGCTTTAGGACTCCACTGCCTATGACATTTTTTATTACTTCACTTTAAGACTTTTGTTTTTGCTTTCACCATATGAGATAATTAAATAAAAAGGTGACCATTACCGTCTTCAGTATTAAGCATTAACACAGACATGACTGCAGTGGTTCTTTGACAGGAAAGGACTCTGGAGCCGCATCCATCTCAGCAGGATGACAAATACACGTTCACCTTCCATCACCTCTGGGTGTGACAGGAAACAGCAGAACTGGACTCTGACAGCTAAGAACACCGTTGACTGAGCTCTCTATTGTCTTTGAAAGAGTTATTAGCTGTTATTGACAGAGGCCAGAGCCAAGGGTCTCTGTCTGACCTCTGAAAAACCAAAGTGACCTGCTTCCTGAAAAACAATATAAATTATTTACTTCGAATGAAGCAAACGTTTTGGCCAAATAGGAATTATTCTCCTTAATCAGTTTTTTATCAATTGAGTTAAATTTCTACATGTCAGGAACGAAGCCTGTTTGGTTGGTCGTCTGCATTGAAATATGTTTTAAACCATTTTAAACCATTACCTTTGGTGCCTAAACTAAGGATGAAATTCTCACTCAGATGACATTTTAACACTTTGTTGGTGATTGTAGCCTCATGTGAGATGCCAAAACGATGGCAACCATGCAAACATTCTTATAGTATATTGTCAATGTCTCAATAAGAAACATTCTTTTGTCTATTATTTATCATGAAAAATAGCAGGTACTGGCCCTGGCTTAGTTGATGCTTTGCTCAAAGTTACTCTCTCAAATCAGAAAAACAAAATGTAACAACAAAAAAACATGCAAGTATGAACTCATACACGGTTATTAAAAACTGCCTCTTTTCATTATTTTATTATGCAGAAATTCAGCAAAAGCCACTGGAGAACTCTAAAAATGCAAAGTCATTTTATATGTAATATAACATCGTATGTCTACATAGTAATTGAGAAAAATATATTTTAATGGAAACTATAAAATAAGACCATCATTAAATCTGGCTGAACCCAAACACAGAGAACATTGATGTGGGACCTTCAAGTTTCTGTCTCAAGTTCAACTCAAAGCCTCTTTCGCTCCTGTTTGTTTATGTCAATGGCTGCTCTGCTTTGCCGTTTTCTGTAGCTGGAGCACTGAGTCGCAGTCAGAAGAAGCAGAACATACAGTAACAACAGAGATCATTAGTCTGACTTGCACAAAAAACAGGAAGAACAGAGGACGGAAGACAGACTTAACCTTTAGTCAAGAGCAGCAAAAAAACAAAAAACATACTGCAACAACTGTATGAAAGTGTCCATGAGAAGTCAAAAATGTGTCCTCTGCTCACTGAAAACTTATCTAACACTGTGTCTGTCCCACCTCAGTGAAGACGAGCTCCACCCTGCTCATGCTGTATGTGCTGCACTGGAGGAAAGTGATGCCAGAGATGGCTGGACACCTGACTGGGTGTGTTTCGCTTAAGTTCAGTCCACTTTCCTCTGCGAACAGTGGCAAATGATCCCAGACCCTCTGATCCCGATCCTGGATAGGTGGGATTTCCAGATGGAGCGATCAGCTCGTGCTCAGATCAGACGCCGGTGGCGGCTCCAGGCTCTCGGCGACTTCTTCCAACTCATCCAGCAACTCTGTGAACGCAGGACGTCTGAAGGACTCCATCTATGATTATAGACAAGAGAGGGGACGTGTCTGCGTCATGGCTGGTTGCTCGATATTTTCTTTTATCAGATTGGAAAACCGTTAAAAATAATAATACATATATACATACATCTTTAGACAATCTAAACCTTCATCCAACTTCTTGTGCCACAATAAATTAGTGGAAGAGTGCAGGTTCGATTACTCTATGAAAATTGTTAATGACCCCTCCCACTAAATACTCAGCACCACTAGTTGAAGTATCTGCTACACCTAATACTGCACAAAGCCTTCACACTCATTCCAGACTTTACTTTGCAGTTAGATGTGACTTTTTGTTCCGAAAGCTTAGAGCAGCTTGACTTTTGTCTTTGTGCTTGTTTCCGTTTCAGGTCTTCTCTCTCCTGTACTTACCATACAGCACCTGGCTGCTAACTCCAGCAGACGTGGAGGACAGTCCGTCACCAGCTCCTTGAACGTTTTCACATCCAGCCCGTAGTCCTGAAATGCATCGACATCAGTGGTCACCGTTGTTATTAATAGACTGTGGCGCTTTTCAAAAGAAAAGCATTTTACAAAAAAACAAAGAGGAAAGATATAAAGTAAAACGGAAAATGAAACGATAAAGCAAAACAAAAACATCTAAACAAGTGGGTGTAAAGCTGCTTTTTTTTTAAAGAGTGTCCACAGTGTCCACAGATCATAGATCTAAATGGAGAGTCCCAGTCTCCTTTTGTCTTTTGCCTTGAGTCTGGGGATATTTAGCAAACCCTGATCAGGGGACTTAAGATTTCTATTGGTTCCACAGCTGCAGTAGCTCTGTCATGTAGGACCACACAAGGCTTAAAGAGCAATCACCAGAATTCTGAACTGGATTCTAAATTTGACGGGCCCAGTGTAAAGACATCAGAGCGTATTACTTACACTGCTCAACACACATGCTGTAATCTTGGAATTATGGAATATCACATCCAAGAATTATGTAACGTGATATCTGATAAATAAGGTAGGATTTAACTCCAATGTTTTTCCAGGTAACTGCTTTCAAAATCCTTAAACCAAGTAAAAGTCTGAAGCTTTTATTTTAAATGTTCTCAGTCTCTGTTTTCTCTTCTCCATCTTTCTGTCCTCTCTGTTCTTTTAGTGATATTAGAAATGTGGCTTCAATTAAATTTTGTAAGTTCTGAAACAAAACAAGGAGGTGCCAGTTTGACTTCAGCTCTCTGTTAGCTTAGCTTTGCATAAAACTGAACGCAGGTGGAAAAAACTCGTCTGGTTTAAGAATATTTGTGGAAACAAGGTCATGAAACAACAAGCGGAACGAAACACACTTTTATCAAAAACAAAACAACAGTAGCACCTTTAAACGTGTAAACTCATCAGTTACTTTCACATTTTAGCCTCCAAATAATGTGCAGTATTATGCAGCCTGAAGTTTTTATTAGAACTGGGATAATCCCACTGGCATCTATTGATGTGATATTATTTCCAACAATTTAAATGCGTGTTTATGTAGGACAGCCTGATGTGAGGTGAGTTCTCTACCTGTGTTCGGGGCAGAATCTCTGGGTCAGCAGGAATCCTGGCCAGAATTTCACAGAGTACAATACCAAAGGAGAACACATCCACCTGCAACAAGTATAATCCCATTCAATAATTGGTGCTCAGAACAAACTAACTGCAAATACATGAATTTACTTTTATGCACATTTAATGAGAAACATAAGCAATAATCCAAACCTTGCGGTCATATGGCTCCCCTCTGAGCATTTCAGGGGCCATCCAAAAGGCTGAGCCCACCAGGGACAGCTTCCTGCCGGGGTCTTTAGCTGGCAGCTCCACCACCTCCCTGGCCAGACCAAAGTCAGTCACCAGGGCCTCTCTTCCCCGAGACGTCACTCGGATCAGACAGTTCTGGAGAAATACAAAATAACTGTAGAGAAGGCTCATGAAACAGCCATGTGGTATTTTGTCTGCAGATGGCAGTGTATGGTTGACGTATAAAACAAAAACTCAATAGTTCCTTTGTCCGCTTTGTCTTGTATTTTAAAATAGACTTGATGTTTGAATGTGCTTTCAGTGAGTGTACTTGTGTTCCCTGGAACAAAGGGAACATCTAGCTGCCAGACAAACTGTCTCTCATTATTCTCTCCACCTACCAATAGGCTGAATAGTGTCTGCTGTTAGCACAGTTCCAGCACAATAAATCATCACCGCACCACATGTAAAGAGATTCTGTGTTCTCTGTGGCACAGGTATAGCCTTAATCACCCTGACTGGCTGAGATCTGATTTTTAATTAAAATTTATTATGGTGCCTACAGAAAAAGACAAATGATGGGTTGCTGAGTTTACAGGCTGTGAGCTGGAGGTGTGATACACAGTGGGGAAGCTCTGGTTGCATAACAGTCAGTGGGTGGCCTAAAGTGTGTGTGTGTGTGTGTGTGAGTACATGTGTGATGCTGATGCATGTGCATACATCCGTGTGTACAGAAAGAGGGGTGTCGGTGGCATCGCAAAACAAACACAAAATAAAAACGTGCAAATGCGAGCGTTTGTCAGTTTCCAGTGTGTGTGACGTCTCTCGGCATCTGGCTCCCATTGCATCAGGAGTCTTTTCCCTTCACTAGTCTGTCATTTTGAAGTTCCCCCTGGTAAAAAATAAAAATCTTTTCCAGGCTTCGCTACTAACTTTAGCGCTGCCCTCTCATCTCTCTGCCAAGGAAAACAGAACATTTTGAAGAACCCAAATGGAAAGTTTTTGTTCTTAAAAAGAGGGGGAAAGCAGCTTGTAAGCCCTAATTAAAAGAAAGCTCAACTTTCCAGGAGCCTTAACTTTGATTTAAGCTAACTTGCAGAGTTACATAGACAAAACCACTGTATTAGTTTATGGGGAGTGTAATATGAATTTTCAAACTTGTTTCCCCAAATGTAAAGTGTAACACAGTCATTTAGGCTGGGGTATATCTGACTATTCGAAATTTTTTCAAGTCAAGTCATGTTGAGGAATTCACACTAAAATATAAGTGACAACCACGACAACATGCTGCGAAACTATGAGACAGATGACGAGAAAAAAATATTACTTTAATACTTTAATTTATTATTTTGACCAGCGCTTTCACCACAATCGGCTTTCTGCAAGTCAAATACTGGTGTCAGTAGCTCTTAAGTGCTCTCCAATCTCCAACCTCACATCAACACAAAACCAGTGATGTCATTTAAACCCATGCAGGTCTGACTGGGTTAATCACAGCACTGACAACAACCTGCTCTCCTGTAGTGATGCTACATTTGTGAGTGATCTGTTTTTTTCCAAACGCTCTTCTGGAATGACGGGATCTGCGTCGTACTTGAAAGCTCTTGTTTTTAACATTATGATCTTCTGTCACTGTCAGCCCGAAACCCACCCCGCTCCCCCTTTATATCTCGAGAGGCAGTAGTTGCTGATCTACGTTCCTTAAAGGAAGTATTAGGTTTGACAATATGAGTGCTTTGGTGTACACACATGCACAAAGAAATTATTTTGAGGTTTAAGCCTAAATGTAGTAGGCCTACAAGTCCTGCCTTCATTTACTATTAACTATAATAGAGTATTTCATATAGCCTAGTAACCCCCACACCCTGATGATAAAAGGACATCATGGGGCCATTTTTGTGCACAGCTGTTGGAGAAGAACGGAGCCTTTATTCACATTTCAATAGTACATCTGCTTCCACTCTGACCAGAAAGTCAGTGGGTTGGACAGCGCTTTGGACAGCTCTGGATCCAAGGACGAGCTTTCACACCTCCGTAAAGTATGAAAAGCTGAGGAGAACCGCAGAGCTTACAATGAGCTCACAAACTCTTTTGCTCTATTGATAAAACATTATTGATTAGTACAGTGTTAGTTGATCCATTTATGGACGAATCGACATTTAACATGGATCAACTATAGATCAGTCCAGTTTCTCTAAGCAGAGCTTGACGCAAATCCGCTGTGGCCTTCATGTGAATAAAAGGCACTGGGTTAGAGCCAGATGAGTTGCGTCACATGCACGAATGTTGAGAAAGAGGCCTCTTTTCTTTTACACGTGTAAAAACTTGGTTAACAACAATCTATTAACATGACAATAGCGACAATAGTCGTGCTGCCCTGTCACTTTGCATTGCTGACCCTTTCTTCCAAAAAGCCTGGCAACAACAGGGGGTATACAGCCCCTACACAGTGTAATAAAATCATCCCCGTTAGTCTGGTGATGAGGTCTGCTGCTGTTTTGGAATAGCCACCTTTGAAGTTGAAATTTCAAGATGGAATACATAATATACTGATAAGGCCTCATTTCCAAACATCATGTTTGTCGCTGATGGTTTCAGAATGACCCATGTGTTGGACGTTTATTTTACAAAAAAGTAAAAGTTTAATCTCATAAACAGAGTTTAGAGATTAATGACAGCAGGAAAGGGACTAAAGGTCCTACCTTGGAGTTGAGATCTCTGTGGTAGATGTTCTTGTAGTGCAGGTAGATCATTCCTCTGCTTATGTCACAGGAAAGGTCCACCTTCTCTCTCCAGCACAGCGGAACATCTTTCCTGGCCAGAAGCTCCTCCAGACAGCCACCGTTTACATACTGAGAACAGCCAGCAGACGCTGCTTAAAATCAAAGCTTCATCAAAACTAGTGGAACTGAAGAGAATAATAACTGGATTTTGAAAACATACTTAAATATAAATTGTGTGGTCAGTGTGGATAAAAGATTGTATGGATTAATGACTCAACCCAGCTTTATCAGTGATGTAAGATTACTACAAACACTGCTGGACCCAGGTCTGTGATACAATCATTACCGCTATCACCTCCCGACTTCATTATCACTATCAGCTCACACTCTGAATAAAACCAGCCTGTGAACATACAGACAATGCCTCACGTGTGGCAAGCAGCACAGAAAAAGGAGTGGGACTCACCTCTAAGATTGGATAGAGTTTGTCGTCTTTTACACAGATTCCCAGATATCTAGAATAAGGAGAAATAGATTGAATTTACTACTTTTTATTGCCTTTTTCATCAAAGCTGAGTTTCCCAACAAAGGCTGCTGAAGCTTTATGTCCTGTAGTGTACAGTGTTTAATGCTTTCAATTTTTTTTTTTTGTGTAATTTCAAATAGTTTGTTCATTAAATCAAGCTAATAATCAAAAATCAGAGGCCTGTTTATTAAGTGATGGACATAAAAACCATATATAAACATATGATAACTGTAACAGTCTTAGGTGAAAGGCCAGTCATTACAGAAAAGACGTAAAACCAACAATAGGTTAGACTGTCTCTCAGTGCTTTCAGATGGTCTTACCCTGCACGTGACTCTCAAAAATGAGTCTACAAAAAACCTAAATCACTGAAAAACTGGTTATAAATATACTATGATTTTTGATTAAATATTATTTAAACAGAAATAAATAGTGGCTTGGTTGGGGATTATTTTTAATGAAGGATTTATTCACGTATGATGTTCCTACCACAATTTCTGACAGCAGGGTGATGTACTGTACGTGGGAGTGAAAGTAACCAACAGTGTGTTGATGGCAATAAAGGAACCTGTCAGTCGGCAGAACAATGAGGTTTATCAGCAGGTTTTTAATCAACAATGGAGCTCTTTTTGTTGCCATGGTGGTGCATGAGCAGATACAACATCCTTACACTGAAAACAAAAACATCCCTCAGACATTTTGTCAGTCTGTTTTGACTGTAAAATGAAAAGCTCAACTATAGCTGCTGGAACTTTCTGGAGATTGGCAGCAGATCCTGTATGAGTGGGTATGAAGGACTACCAAGTTTAAAGGAAGATGTTTTTAGGGAGACCACGATTGGCCAGCACTCACTGGGAGCAACTAGATGGGGGTTCAGGGACACTTTGATATTCAATTCAATTCAATTCAATTTAACTTTATTTATATGGTGCCAATTCACAACAATTTCAGTTGGGGCAAGTGGAAAGTGGAGAGAGAAGAAAAGAACAACAACAGCAACAACAAAACAGTGGGCAGGTTGATAGGACGTGTGACCAGATGAGCCAGGGATCGATTGATTGGTGGACAACCGTGCTTCCTACTCCACCACAGCTGCCCCTGTTGCCACAACAGAGGTCTGGTAATTTTTTGAGCATTAATGAAACAAAATATTTTTGCTGTATAGACTATGTGCAAAAATAATGAATTGCAGCTTTGGGGTCATGTGGGTGTTCAGGGTCTAAGGCCTATGCCTACAAATGTATTGTTAAATTTGTATGGAAATCATACAAGGACCATCTGTTATTTTGCATGCACAAATGATGCAACAGTGAATTGAGATGAGAAAATGGGCACAGTATACACAGTAGGAAGAACAGTAGTAGGGGGAATAGGAAACCGATAAGAAGGAAGAGTCATGTGGCTGGAAAGGGAAGAAAAATAAAAAGAGCATCTGGCAAACGTAGCAGGGACAAGATGAACACCACAGTAAACAAGGTCGAGAACATAATCTGACAACAACATCATCAGCAATCAACAGACAACACATCCCAAAAGACTTTTTATCATCACTTACAGTACATTACATTAGATGCTGTGTTCTGCATGTCTGTTTTATGAGGTCAAAAGCTACCACATATCTGGAAATCAAAATAACTCTGAACCCGAAACTCTATGGCACAGACGCATAAAACATGAGGCTTTAGACACACACACACACACACACACACACACACACACTGTAGTTAGTAGGATACAATCACAGTGGAGTTTTAATTTTTTTTAAGATGGTAACTTGACACAAAATACTGCTGTGATGATGTGAATGGTGAAATTAATTGAACTTAGATGTTGGAATCGATGAAATCTATCATAACAATGCATGTATTTAATAAAATGAATTCAAATGTGAGTGAACTACAACCGTTATCTTGAATATTGCTTCAAAATGATTACATAACAATTGAGCAACACTGTAGTGGCCGGAGACAAACAATGATTTGCACAAACCATTCTTCACATACACTGTGCGGTTTGCTTTAAGCCTACACAGTGTGTGAGCTGGTTGACGTCTACTCCAACAGGTACTAATCAGACTATCAGCAGGTAAAGTAGGCTGCAATCTGATAAACATACTGCTGTGACCTTGCTAAATGTCTGAAATATGAAATATGAACACACTATTGTATGTCTGCCTGAATTCAAGTCTCATGCTGAAAGTGTCTGGGCCTGTGTTGAATACTGTAACAGCAAAGTCTTATTTTATTTGTTTCAGCTTCAATCAAGTGCCAATCAAGATTTACTACCTACCATAATACATGTACGTTTTTTGTAAGTAGTTTTTTGTTCAATTACATTAAATATCTGGGTTTATAATGCTTATTTTATCAATATAGTGTCACTAAAAACCCAGTTGTGATAGAGACAAGAGAAAGTGCACAACATGACAAGAAAATTCTAGTGACAACTGGGCAAGAACCAAATCAAAAGCTCTTTAATTCCAACCAAAGTACTGAAGAGACTGAGTTTGATGCCCAGTATGAATGGATTTTAAACAAAACAGCTGATCATTGCAGTCTGAGTTTACTATGCGTTTAAAGTGTTATGTAACATAATTTACCAGCTCAGAAAAAAATGGCTTGTAAAAACAAATCAAAAGCTTTTCTGGTGTGTCTGCTGGTGGCAGATGAGTCCAAAAGCAACTTTTCTGTCATAGCAAAGTATGTTAGTAAAAAAAAACCTAACACACCACCAACTTCTGCTTACTGAGCTGGCATCAGTAGTATGAATGTAGCATTAGGCCGAGGGAAATTTTATATTATTCATATGTACAGTATGTACTTCTCATATTAGACCCATAGAAAGCAAGTAGGGAAAACCTGAAGTCATATTCTAATGGTTATTGTGATTATTGTGAATCTCAACCAAGCTCTGGACTAACAGACAGTACAGAAATAAATGGGTGCTTGGAAATCTCGAAGCATTTTTTACCCATTGGATTAGATTTTAAAGTGTTCTGTTGTTTTGGTAGTATAATTAGTTATTACAATATGAGTAAGCGCAAAACTGCTTTCAAACTGCTCTATAACTACTGCGGCCATAAATACTGGTACCGCAGTACAGATTGTGAAGTTGAGAAGGGGAAAAAAAGAGTGACAGTGAGGGTGTGATGTGTGGGAGGGTGTAGAGTCTGTGGAGACTGAATGTGTTAGGAGGGAAATCCTCAAGCCGTTTCTTTTGCTGAACAAGATTCATCTCATTATACAAACCGAGAAGCTTCAGCACCAAGTGAAACACGAGTGGACTGTTACCTAACGATGTTGGGGTGGGAGAGTTTCTGCAGGAGGCTGATCTCTCGTATGATGCTGTCTTGGTCCACATCATTTTTGTAGATCTTTACCACCATAACCTTGCGGTTGGTACTGTGCATCACCTGAGAGACATTGGGGTCTGTTAGTAGCAGAGACAGTGGAGCTAGAAGTAGTAAAAAACAGTGATGATGAGCTGAGACACAGTGGGGCCAGAAATCTGATGGTGTTCACAGGAAACCAATTCTCCACTCTATGGTGTTGACATGACTTTCCCAATTATTTATCCTGTGCCATTTTTCCAGCTCATTTAATCATGGATAAAGCATAACTTGGTAGTTACACATTAGGAGTTGTATAATGCTTCAGCTGGGGATGACCACTGTGCCCCCATAGTCTCCAAAACTGGTGGGACAATAATGGAATGGCAAGAATGTTCCAATTAGTGCCTGGAACAAAGCAACCTTTGATGGCAGTTCACATGTAGGCTGGCAACAAGGCAAGAGGGAGGGGGCGGACAGAGGGAATACCTTATAGACTTTGGAGAAGAAGCCACTCCCAATTAGCTCGGCTGTAAAGTTTTCCCAGAACTCTAGCTTGCGGACGGCGGTGCGGAGCTTCTGCCAGCGGTCCACAGTGTAGTACTTGTCTGAAGACTCACCTAATAAGGTGGGACTGGTGGGCTCTGAGGACACGTCCACATCACACATCCTGGAGATGTCTGCTGCAAAGACAGAGGCAGGAGGAACATGAGTTTGCAGAAATTTGACATTTTGCCTGCAGCTGTCAAATCAGTGATGATTGCTTTTGACCCTTGAACCAGCATAGGACGATTTTCATGCATTCACAGGCCCTAGTCTGACAAAACATATTTCAGCAGGTTGGGGCAGATTTTAGTAGTTTTCACTGAGGGCATTTACATGCACTAATGTAACCTGGTTACTCAGAGAAACTACACATCTCCTTATTCTGCATCGTGTTGATGAATGCCTGCATTATAATAAGATTATATAAGACATTATAACAAGAATTAATATTTTGGCCATACTTTAAAAATTTAGAACCACCTGCTGCATTAGACCTGAGCTACAGTCTGTGAGCGAGTCCTGACTATGGTTCTGGTTCAACTACCATTAGCAGCTTCCTGTTTTAGTTGGCACTAATCTTTGACACTTAATCAGAAACAACAAACAGCCATGTCTGATCATGGCCAGGCTTAAAGTGACGAGAAGCCAAACTGAAAGTGTCCTCGGGTGTGTTTGCTCTGTGCGAGCCTGGGAGCAGCAGGCAAACAAAGATCATCTGAACAGAGTCAAATTAAATTAACTAATTTAGTGCTGGATTCAGGTTGGATAAATAACAGTCCCGCCTAACTTTCCTTTCCTTTAGGGACACTAATAAGAATAATAATAAACACACAACGTGTTTTAAATTATTACTAGACAACATACTCCTTTACAAGAGAACACAGTTCTTCACATGACATATATTGCCTCTTAGAAACCATCTTGCTATATAAGTATATAAGTACTATATATGGTTAAAAAAATGTAATTAGTAATGCCTTTGTAAGTGACGTCTGCAAACACATTAAACCATACGGACCAAACAGTAAACTGATAAACATTGTCTGCACCCCAGACAGGCTACATCCGAACCCACCTTTGTCTCAGGGCCAGATGTATAACTCAGGATGACACTAAAGGCTCTATAAGATTCAGATTTTTTTCTTTTATCACTTTCAGATCATATTTCTTAAAAAATATACTGAATGCTGTAAATATTGAATTATTCAATTTTCATGAGTGAAACAGGGACAAAAGCACAGATGGGACAGGGACAAAATAATCACAGTGACCAGGCCAACATATGGTGCTGATGTATTGCCACAAGTCCCTGGTGTGTGTAAATGTGTCTGACACCAGAGTGGATCCCTGCGGACGCTTCATTAGCTCTGTTTACATGCTCTGTCACAACCATCATAGCAGTTTTTGTTGTTTTTTTAAAGTGAGATGTTCAGTGTTGATGACTGCTGTGGTTAATGTGGCATATTGCACCAGGTCTAATTATCCCGTTTTTCTTTTTTAAGTGTATGTGTGATTTACACAAAACACTTTCAACAGTTTTCATAAGAAGATCGTCTTTTTTTTGTATAAAGTAGTTTGTGCACAAAATGGAATGAGTATTGACACATGCTTAATATCTTGATGTGTTAAGACCAAACCATCTGAGACATTATGTGTGGAACTATGATAAAACCAACATCACACAGGGAAATATACGGATAAAAATAAAGCTATTTAATGTCTCCTATCACTTACGTCTACCAACATCGCCCAAGCGAGCCAGCAGAGGTCCAGTGAATGAAGAGATTAGGACTTTTATTATTCAATGTGTTTAAGACTATGTGACTTACAGTTAAGGGGTGGGTGGTAGGTACAGCACAATGAGAAGTGAGAAACTGTTTTCTGTGTGACTGTCTAAAAAACAAAATGGCTTTTTTTGCGTTTAACAGAATAAAAGGGACCTTAGATGAAAGAGATGCTCACAAAAGGTTTAATTTCTCTCCCGCTTACGAGCTGCATTGATTAATGAAAAGTGCCTCCACTTTACTGGCCGAAACAAAGACTGTGTATAATGTGAGGCTTAAAATAGAGGCATGGCTGATGGGTAACAGGGCTGATCACTGAACACAGACACTATTCAAAGTGATCAGGTCAGATGTTGGCCCTCCAAAAACATACTGAAATGTCTAATTTCTGAGAGCTAATACACAACTCAACTGTGTTTCTACAAAGAAAAATGGCAGACTTTGTTGGTTATAAGTACTTATGATAAAGGGCCCAATAAAATTCAGCATATCCTAATGCAAAAACGCAAACACATGATTTACTGTCTAGGTACTGCAAGTTATAAAATATTAACTGTTTAAGTTATATCAATATTTTTGAAATGAAAATCAATGAAACTGACAGAAGTTCACGTTTTGCTCCGCCAGAAAAAGATGTTGATGGTTGTGAGCTCCCACCCAGCAGCGTTCAGAAAATCAGACTCAAGCTGCTGTCAAAGCTGCTGGGTGTGTGTATTGTTTGCAAGAATTATTGGAAACTAGTTGAATTAGTGGGTTTGTGCTTTAATAGAAATTGTTGATGGCTATGCAAACTAAATCCACCTGTCAGTACCTCTAACAGTTACTACAGGACACTTTATCTTGAAAGTAAAAATTAAAGAATCTACTTGTGAGGTTTAAAACACAAGTTAGACAAGTTAATGAACATCTCAGCAATGTCTACCTGCACCAGTAGACCTATGACACACATATATTAACTGTAATGTGGCCCATTACAGTTGAGTAATGGGCCACATTATCGATTTTAGAGATCCTAAAGAGATACAGATGATGATAGAACACACAGGTCAAACTGCCATTACTTATTGAAATGTTCAAAATGTGGCCGAGCCTAAAAGATCTGTGCTGAACAAACGTCAGTTCCCATAGTGAATCTTGCTCTCTGGTTCATGGACAGGGGTAGTCCATAATAATAAAGGAGCACTGGTACAACAACACTGAAGGTCAGAGTTAGTTTTTTTCCATGACAACGGCCTCTCACACACAGCACACACTGGCATGCGTAGACGATTGGCAGCGTTTTGACAATCAAGCAAAGGGGGAATCAATTCCAGCTATTCAGGCTGCTGTTGCTCATTTGGCTCTTTGACTAAACAACTGCTCAGCCACAACATCTAGCTGTCAATCTTTGTGCTTCAAAGATTCACATCCATTCTCACTGCAGAAACACAAACTTTTGACTCTTCACAAGGTGAACAAATGTCATGCCCACACACACATTTACTGCTTTCAGTTTCATCAGATAACAGTGTAATACGTAACATCCTAAAAGAGTGGCGTTAAATACAATAACTTTGTTAAGAATACCATTTCCATTTCTCTTACGCAAATGAAAACTGCAAGCTCGCAACACAACAGATGCTAAACACGCTTTGTCATATTTTGAATGTGATTTTATTCATTATTATTTATTTCTATATTTAACTATGCATTGCCTTTTTGTTTACTTTTACATTTATTTATTAATACATTTAACATCTCCACATTAGTGAGCTGTAAAAGTGAGATTCATAGGCAGGTTGTCTCCTGGTAGGCAGAGATAGGGGAGTCCAACAAAGGCATCTGAGGTGATGGAGAAAAACTCATCCTTAACTAACATTATTATATATTAAATCAGCAAAGGATTAATGTTGAAAGTGTAAGGGAATTGTTTTGGTGCAATTAAGCTTTGACTCTGCAGTTAAATGAATCATGTGGTTAGATGTTCCTCAGTCAAATTAAATACTCTTTGGTCTTCTATTTCAAGTTTAGAGAACTGCTGCCATCAAAATAAATTTAAAATAACCTAAGAATATGTACTCAATATGCAGATTGTCTCAATTGAGAATGATATGAATTAATAAAGTACATTATGATTAAAGGTACTTACTTTGCAGTTCTACTTATTTTCCCATTTGACTTATGACTTTTTAAATTCTAAACTAAACTAAACTAAACTTTTCTCGAGTTCAGTGAATTTAAATGTGTGTTTTACAACACCAAACTAAATAGCCAAGTTCTTTTAACTGACATTTCAAGGCAGCCATTGAACTGAAAATTGGATTAATCTTCTCTTCCTAAGAAAAAAAAATCTTTTAGTTGCCTAATACTCCACAATGTTCTTCAGCTTGTTGCTAACTCCGTCTGCTCTGAACTGCTGGACAGGAAGAGTACAGCGGAGCATTAAAGCAGTTTCAACTGAAAGCTTTTGCTTCTTGCATTAGGTAACCGTGCTGGAAAGACAGCAAAGCTTTGAGCCATTCAACCCAAACAATAGTTTAAAGACACTAAACTCTTCATAGAACTGAAGGAAACTGCAGAGTTTGGGGATTATTGGATTTGTTGCCCCCATTTTAATTTTTCGTAAAGTTAAAGTCAAAACAACTAAAATCTGAATAATTTTACCTACATCTAGCCCAAATAAAAATACGCTTCTTTCTCACTATGTAACGAAACTTCGCTCCAAGCGAGTAGAATATCATAGAATTTCACTTTTTCTCTTTTTGACTGTTGCTGCTGAAGATTGACACCCTCTGCAGTTTGTATCTCCCTTCTTGTTTCTCACTCTCTATTTTCTCTGTTCCACATTCTGTTTCACACTGTCTGCTTGTCTGACTCAGAAATCTTGCACTTGAGCCAAGACATGTTTTTTCACCAGCTTAATCTTTCTATTTTTTTCGCCCATCAACTTACACGAGCTACATACAGGGAATATGTCTGTGTGCAGTGAAGGGCAAACTGCTACGACTCTGACCTCTGTTTAACCAAACTGACCGTCAACAGGAATAACAGCGCAAGTTGTCACCATGCTGACGTCCTCTCAGCTGATAAGGAATGCTGCACAGGAACATTCACAGTAAAAAGCTGTTCACACTAATGTGAAGTTCTTCCACAGAGTAACTTCACACTTAACTATTCTGTCTAAGGAATTTCCAAAAGATCATACAGGAATGTGATAAAAGCTCTACACAGAGGCTATGACTGTTTGTACATATGCCCAAAAACCAAAGCCTGTGTCACCTTCCGAAGAAGAGTGATTTACGTCAATAGTAGACGTCAAGCTAATGAATCACGCTGGAGTTCCTAGTTGAAGCCTGAGTGGTACAGGTGACATCATGTGAAAACAAAGGTGGCTCTTTCTTTAACACGAAATAGGTGTTAAAGAAGTTTACGACATAGTAAATTCCACAGAAACATGCACTACTTGTTACTACCTATACTACCTGCCTACAAATATTTAGTAAGCAAGTTAACAAAGATGACTTATTCCTGTGTTCACTCCATTGCAAAAAATTAAATAATGTCATCTAAGCCTGGAGTTCAGATTCTGGTAAAGGTTTGGCTGATAACAGCAGATTCAGAGCCCCAGTGACTTCAGCCAGAAAGTATGTGGAGATGCAGGCAAGTGCAGCATAGCAGGTAATTAATCTACCTCAGTCCGTCTTCTCGTGGCATTTTTGGCCGAAGCCTCATTCATTAAAACAGCCACAGCCGCTGCTAAATCCTTCATGAAGTTTCCAAGACAGCCAAAAAGATCTGCTTTTGTGCGCAGAGTTTTGATAAGTGATATGTTAGATGGGATGACATCAGAGACGGTCAGAGCTACACCACACATAGCTGCGGCTCTCCACTGGCACAAACCATAATGACGGGTTATGCCACCATTGCAAAATACAAAATAAATAAACTGCAATGAGTCCAGTGCTTCTTTTAATAGCCATTTACTCTCAATCATAGGATGCATGGTTGTGGTTCCTTAATAGTTTAATTAAAGTAATTCCAATGTGAACACGTCAGTAGCACAGCAAGTGCTCGAAATACAATAAACATAGACTCGAAGTATTGAAATGGATGACTGTACACAGATTAATAGAAGATGCTACTGAGGATTAATCATCTCAAATCAATTTTCCAAAAAATGTAATATTGTCCTAACTACGTAAGCAGTATGGAGTAAATGTAGTGGTAATCAATGTATAATTTTAGTGTAGTACATACAGGAGATGAAGGAATCATACAGGACCTTAAACTTTACAAAACGGCAGTTGGTGTTCTGTAAATCATTAAATCTTAATTCTTCATTTCAGACACTTAATGGGGCACGACACAGGGGCCACGGGTAATGCAATAACTACTCTAAGTGACCAACTGACTGAATACTATAATAGCCTGCTGCTATAAAAAGCTGACAGCAACCATAAGGAGACTCTGCAACAAGCCTCCTCTGCATTCAAATACACTCAATTCTGCATTTAAATACATCAATACATATTTTCATAAGTGCTAGTTTTGAATTTGATGCCACCAACATGTTTCAAAAAAGTTGGAACAGGGGATGTTGTACAATAAATCAGAAACAGGTCTGTTTAATGATGAAGCAGAGTCTTTCAGAAGTAAGAATTAGGCAAGTGTCACCTGTCTAATAAAATATGGGCTCAACACTATGAGTAAAACAAAACTTAATATAAAACTGCAATATTTTAGGGATTTCCTCATCTACGGTCACAGTGTCATTAAAAGAAAATCTCTGTAGACAAGGGACAATGCCAAAACCAATATTGACTGGCTGTGACCTACAGGCCCTCAGGAAGCACTGCATTAAAAACCATCATGACTCCGAAGAGGAAATTACTGCTTGGGCTTAGGAACACCACTGGAATCCATTGTCAATGAATGCAGTTTGTTGCTGTTTAAACTCTATAATTCAAAGAACCAACTTAATATAAAAGATCTGGCAATATGGGCCTTTATTAAGCTACCATTACTTAGACAGCATTAATAAAGCCCTTGTTATATTCCTACCACTTATGTCTCAGTAGCCTATTTTGGCAGATCTGACCAGAGTAACCCTATTTGGGTCTGGACCAGAACAACCAGTCCACAGCTTTACTGATAGAGCTAAAAACTCCTTCTTGATCTAACCCCCAACTACAAGGCATAAACTGTATGTCTGAGTTGTAACCTTGTGTGCTTTGCATACTGGCAGGTTATTAGCAAAATCAACAACTGTTAGCAAACAGCAAACAGCCAATCAAGGTGAATCATTACATTGTTATCATATTCAGTGAATTTCCCCTGTGTTACGTGTGTGTGTGTGTTGTGAGAAATTAAACAACAATAGATGCACTGATTTACCCTCAGTGAGTCAGTAGAAACAGCTCAGACTTATGTTCAAATACTGAAATTGTCATTTAACACAGAAACATGACTTCTGATATATTTTCATGTCACAATCAGAGACATATTGAATAGGTAGATTTGCAAAAATCCTGAACCACTCATTTACAGCTGTATGTGTATTTGTGTAGTTTCTACACTAAACAGGAAGGACTTGCCCCATGGAATCATATTGTAAACACAGAGCATAGCATGTCAACATAAAGACGCAAAGATGTTAAATTTGGGATTAATCTGCGTTTCATGGAGAGATTATTGTCAACATACACAGTAACTGGACGTGAGACAGCAGTGCAAACACAGATCATAGCTTAGTAGCTTAACAGTTTGTCAGTTTAGTTTGTCACCTTGTTACTTTTGAGTGAATATGCATATGGCATACAGCTAAAAGTCATCCAATCCATAACATGTATGCATTTACTGTTGTAGACAATAAAAACAATACCAACAAGAACTGGAAATAATTTGAATTGTTTAATACTTACTCCATTGATTTAATAAGCTATTCATATGCATCTTGTGGATAATGGAACACAGTCAGAGGTCTCTGTGGCGAAGCTGGGGAAGAACCACATACATGCAAACACCAAATAAGCAAAAGCACAAGCACAGGACAAGGCATACAAACTCTCAAAGAGAGAAGCAACGCTCAAAACATGACAACTGACTGGCAGACATGAGACATGAGTGTGCTGCTGTTTTCATACGCACAGATAAGCCACAGTATTTATGTTGTGGTGGACTAAGCATGGGAACATCTTAATGCTGGTTATAAGTGACAGGAGTGAGAGCACACAGTGCACCACAGCGTTAAGACCACCAGTGAGTGATCAGTGTATGTGCCATTTACAGTATTAATGCTATGGACAAGGTTTGGGGCTGTCACCTGTTTTATTTTAAGACATATCACAATTTCTACACAATTAATTTTTCTTTCATACAAGAAAATTATGATCTTGTCTTTAAGGAAAGACAATTCTTATCTACAAAAGGATTTTAGTATATATGGCAGTGGTTCTTTACCTAATAATCCTTGTGAAAATTTCTGTGAAAAGTCTAACCAAAAAGACGTTTTCATCTTGTTTGTTATTTTTTAGGAGAGCATTGCTAAAAATGGACACATTTGCCACTGGATGACATTTCTCTCAAATCCAAAAGGCATGGTGGACAATTCATGGCCAAAACGCTCAGAAATGTTCATGGTTTCACTAGGAGACGCTACATTTAATATTACTAGAGTACAGTTCTGAGCTTCTGGGACAAAACTTGTCTTTAAAAATGTCTTTATTGCTTGTTTTGAAAATAAATCTGGCTGATGTGTTTTTAATCATTTTTGGACAACGCCCAGCAGCAAATCTTCAGGGCAGGACTGTAAGATAAAAAAAGGCAAATATGCAAGAACCACATCATAAAAGGGCTATAAATGTCATTGTAAAAAGTGTTTTATATCTTTAAACCCAAACAAATTCATAATTAAAGAAATTAAACAGTATTAATTAAAACAAGTATTAGTTTAGTTAGTGTGATTAACAAACTATTTTGATGCTTTTCTTTTCATTTTAATCAGATGTAACCCCTTTAGATGTTTTTAGCTGTACTGATTTTTATTTAGTCTGACTTTGACAGTTAATCTGCATATGAAACCACAATCTAAAGCTGTGAAATTGTTTATATGGTGGGGAATTAAATCTAGCAGCTAAATATTTCAGTTGATAAGTTCATCAAATAATCAGTTCATCAAAAGCAAAGTAGCTGTAGGCCAAATTAGAGTTTTAAGACATTCGCCAGCACTGAAGTGAACTTAATATTAATTCTACGTCATCTCCCAGTACACGTCATTTAAATAAATCACAGGTGTTTTACCTGTAACTTACCCGTAACTTAAGTTGAAGGCGAAGTCCTTCTTGAAATGGGTCACAGAATTTAGCACAACACCCACGGTACTTGTCCGTATATTACAAATATCCAAAGTTTTTCACAGAAACTTTAGCACCTTGGATACGGAGGTGAAAGTTTAAACAGTTCACCTGCCTCCATCAAATAAAATGGGAGCGTTTGCTCTTGTTGCACTGACCCTTGACGACGCCGTTAAGTTATCGCGTGTTTAAACCAACGTCATCAGTCTTTGCTGAGGGTGTCAGAGGTCAGAGGTTAAACAAACAGAGGTGAACGCGGGGCGTCTGTGGAGATAATATTTGCACTTTCTATTGTCGACAATAAGCTTAAGCCTAAACATTTTTTTAAATGCACTTTGACTATGTAGTAGCTAATTTTTAATAGTAAACTTGTCGTACTTGATGGCACATTAGCCTAAGATAAGTTAAAGTAACCTCGTGTTACATAATATTTCAAAGCAGACATGAAATGTTCTCTCACTCATTTTCAACAGACTTTTAGTGGTTCTGGAAGTTTGTAACGGATAATGTTAGTTTAAACTTTCCACAAATGTCTACATAAGATGGCTACTTACAAAGATTCTGTCCCAGCGTCGCTGTCGGTTAAAGAACAACAGTAAGAGAGCCGCTCAGCTTTCTGTCCTCGCTGAAGTTGTACACATTCTGTATCCGCTCTAGTTCTCTGTGTGCGCAGGAAGTCCCGGTGGTTTTCACAGCCACAGCCACGGTCGCAGCGTCCAGGTGGTGCGTTCACTTTCCTGCAGCTCGCTCGTCTGTTGGTGGATGCGGCGGTGAAACTGACATCGTCAGTGCGAGTGCGCGTTTCACGCGTTGTCGTGGGAACCGGCTTCAGCTGCTCGTCCGTTGATGAAGCTCCGCCCACGAGGAGAGGAGCTCGGTCGGTGTTACGGCGAGTTTCAACCCCCCCCCCGAGGAGATCTGCGTGCACAGATGAAGCGGACCGGACCGTTCATTTCTGAGAACTGTTTAGAATCGGGATGATCCTTGTTGGAAGATGAGGGGGCTGTGGGGGCTCAAGCCGCTGCCATTTCCCAAACTCCCAAATAAAAGTTGCTGCCCTTAGTTTTAATTTTCCTCTGGGGCCATTGGTATAAACACTTACTGAGTTCTGTCAGACATACAAACATTTGTTTTTTTTAGCACAAAGTGTCTGACATTAAAATATTACACAGGAGAACTATCCACATTCTTTATGTGTGATAGCTTGTGTTGATTGATGATATACTAAGTTTTTTTGATGTTTGCGTCTTACTTCAAGACCCTGTTGGATTGAATTCATCTTTGTAGTAAAAGTCCCTTTTTGTTGTTTTTCTATCCAGATATATTATTCAAAGAGAGTCAGTAGTTTCACATTTATAGTTGTGAATGTAAAACACAGCTTGTTTACAGTGTAAAATATGTTTACTATTCATATTTTTAATATTGGGAAATTCTAATATGCCTCTAAGGAACTATTTGATCTTGTACTATATTTATCTTTATTTGACTGCAGTTATCAATGTTTAATTTTAGTTCATTATTATTAGCACAGATGATTAGATTTACATAAGCCAGGAAAACTGTCACATACTGTATATAGCATTTACAGACTATAAGGTGTATTTTAGTGTGTTTTATGGAATATTTATGTTTATACTGTTATAAAAGTATTCATGAATTAATAGTCATTGCTATTTTTAACCCTTTCGGGACCCATTTAGGCTCCCACTTTAGGAAAAGGTGCATAATAACAGCACTGGACCTTAACTAGTATTGGAAATAAAATATAGTCTCTGTTAAAATCTGTTTGTGCTGAGCAGAAGTATATAGATACAGCACAGCACAGAGGTGGGAGTGTTTTGAACAATGAAGAGCTCTGGCCCAGAGCATAAACTCCCACTCAGTCATTGTGGGAAATGAATAGGCTCGAACAGAAGGCACACAAAACAGACAAATGGAAAATGAGGGAACGTGTTACATGATGAGATGGGAAGAGGGGCACAACAACACAGACTGATTTAAACTGATGAGCTGGAGGTTTATGTTGCCCACAAGTTATGGCCTGTGAGCAGCTCAAGCAATGACAACTGAATTTCAGTCGATGGGCTTAGATGTCAGAAAAGGCAACTGAATCCTGTATTTCACAAACAATATACATACAGTGTTGATTATGTAGGGGCGACTGTGGCGCAGGTGGTAGGGCGGTTCTCCACCAATCCCACTGTTGTTGGTTTGATCCCTGGCTCCTCTGGTCACATGTCAAAGTGTCCTTGAGCAAGACAATGAACTCATGCTTGGTTGTTCCCAGTGAGCACTGGCCAGCTTCTTCCCCAATTAGTGTGTGTGAATGGGTAGATAAGGTGCAGTGTAAAAGCACTTTGAGCACCAACAGGTAGAAAAGCACTACATAAGTGCAGACCATTTACCATATCTGATGGTGGCTTAGATTTTTCTTAGAACTTCCTGAGGGACTGAAACATAAGATGTTAAAATTCCAAATAGAAAAGGGACATTTTTGATATGATTTGACATATGACTTTGAGAAATTGGGTCAATAATAGAGAGAAGAGGAATAATAAGGTTCTTACTCTACAGACAGAGTATTGATAATTAGGATTTTGGTTGGTTTTATGCTGCATGTAACACACAATATGTAAAAGATATAAGCCATTACAAAATATACAACTATATAAGTAATATATATGCAAGTCTAAACAAATGTATTAACTTTTAATAACTTTATTGAAAGAAAGCTCCTCCCCCAGGATTTGTACGGGTCTTATGGTATTTTTTATACAAACAGTGGACATACTGAGGAATATCAAACAGAGTTGTTTGTATAGTGACAAACCCACTAACAAATGATGGTCCGACTCACAGTTCCCCTTGGTGTTTCAGCATTCTTCACAGGTTTTGTTTTACAGTCCACAATTTACTGTTTTTATTCAGTCTCACTGCTCCCATCTGCAGCAGATAGCAGAAAAAATCTCAGATTAACCCACTTTCTTCTAAATCCTGCATTAAACCGTACACATAAGTTGAAACTGGAAAATGTGGTGAAGCGTTAAGAAGTTAAACAGCCTCATACTCCTCAGAAACATTTGATTTTTGATAAATTGCCAAACACTGACACAGTATCTGTCTTCTCCTCCCTGTGATTACAGACACCAGTAGCTGCCATCCGCTGACGCTCCGTCTCACTGGTGAATCAGAAGACCATGAGCCAGCAGACCGATCATTACAAAGCATCTAACACTATTACCTTCTGCCCAAATCCAGGCTGTTGATTTGATGTGCATGAAGCTTTTGATGTCAAAGGAGCAGAATCTCACTTTTATCTTCTGTGCTGTGCACCATCCTGCCTGTTGCCTGCATCGTATTTTTTTGTGACTCTTTTGTTGCTTTTTAAAGCCAGTCTTCCTAATCACGTTTTCTTTTTTTTTTAATCCGTTTTCAACGCAGTGGTGGTTTTGCAGGTTTATGGGATGGCATGTGATGTTCATCAGCTCATTTGGACTTTGCAATCTTCTGTTTTTCTAATTTGTTTTCCTCATACCTAATATGTGAAATAATGTTCTAAAAGGTGCAATTAACCTGGACATGCCTTTGCAGAACTACACTGTAGAAAGCCCAACAAATTGAATCCTATGACTGGTAAACGACCTTGGCTGCAGTTTTATGCAAGTTTCTTCCCCCTAGAAAAGCCACATTATATTGTCAACAATTTAATATAATAAAAAAATAAAAGGGGGAAGACTCCCACAATGTGATTCTTTTTCACGCCCATTGTAAGTTGAACTAATTAATAAATAAAACATCAATTCTTAAATATTGTTTTTATTTGGGTTAGAAAAAAATTATTACAGCACAGCACATTCAACTCTCAGTTATGGCAAAGGAACAACAATGAGAGGATGAAGAAGAATGTGAAAACAAATTACACAAAACAAAGCAAACAAATAATGAATGGACTCACGGACACACATGAATATCATTAATGGTTTCTTACTGAAACAATATATTTAGAGCTTCACTATGCAGTAAAACAGACTTTTGTATAGAAACAAAACGTTAAAGGCCACTCTTTGAACTTCAAAGTGTAATGCACCTGTCACATACTACCACCAGCTGGTGGACATATATAACTACAACACATTACTGTAGATAGGCACACGGTCATAAAATAAATATGATGAATCAGGCACAGTGACCTGACAAATACTGTTTAAAGAGTAGATTATGTAAAGCACTCAGCTCTTATAATAATTTGCTGGTTAATGTTGCTCTGTTAGTCTACAGTACATGTGGACCCCCAACGCTTTAGGCACAGTCAGGACAATGCGTCTACTTTTAAGTAGTCTTTGGTAAATTACTAATTCTGAGGATACATCTCTGTACTTAAATTAGTTGACTATTCCAGCATTTTGGATGAAGATGTCTACAGTAAATGGAGAAAAGCGTGTTGCAGTTCTGCAGCTACTTTAATATTGATTAGTGGCCTGAGTCTATTTTAATGGTAAATTAAATTAAAAAAAAAAAATCCCTTGGTGCCATGTTCTCAACAGAGGTCATTTGCAACAATCTCTTAATTTCTACTTCACGGAACTAAAAAGAACCTTTCATAACAAAATAAAGAAGGTGCTTAACAGGGAAAAGTACTACACAGCAGAACACAACACTGATGTTGGACTATTCTGTGTCATTTTATGAACTAGATCATTAATCAAGTACTAAAGAAATTTTTTTAGTTTTTATTACTTTGTCAATTGAATTTTTAATCTATAGATACAGCAGATATGTCTTTAGTATGTTCTTGTTACATGACTGAACAAACTGATTGTAGAATATTTAGTTTTTCTTCACATTTTGTAGAGTGACTTACATGTAAAATTCTATTAAAGCTAAGACTATAAATCGTCTAAGGCAACATTTATCTGCTAAAAATCCCATTTCCAGGAAAGTTAGAATGAGGTTTAATGGGTAACAAATAACAACATGCAAAGATTTGCAGGACGGGATGTTGTTCAAGCATTGTAAATGTACATTAATGTTTTTAAACTTCGCTCTGACATCCCTATATTAAAATATTTCTCTTCTTGTAGCTGAAAAACTCTTCCAGATGACATGACCTGGAGGACTTTTTCACCATTAGAAGTTTAGATGATGTCATCTGGAGGATCTCTGGGAAAGCAGGTTGACTGCAGCATGAGTGACAAAATGACATATATGAAATGAAGGAAACTGTTTAGTATGTTAAGTTGAAGGTAATAGCTTCCGTGTAAATATTAAATCCTCTCTCCAGAGCCAGTATTTATCCATTCTGGGCTATTGTGGAAACATGCTGGCACAATACAGTGGTCTTTTTAAGGAGAGGATGCATTCCTTTTGTAGACTAAAAGGCTGAAGTAAAGCCAAAAATTATTATTTTCGGCAAAGACACCCCAGGAACAGATATTGTGAATACAATCAATTATGAATAATCTATTTCTGCTAATATGTCTGTAACTCTTACACACTGCACCTACATTTCTCTGTGAAATAAGCCTTTCCTTTTAATTACCTGATAGTCAACCTAAATTCTTATTCAACACATTTGTGTGTAGCCCCCCTGCCCACCAGCGGATGTGTGTGTGTGTGTGTGTAATGGCTTTCTTTCCTTTGGAGCAGCTCACTTGCACCGTCCCATTCTGTTGGACTCGCTTTGTGACCTCTGCTGTCAGCAGCTGGTGTGGCCTTCGGAGAAGTCCTTCCAGACACGCCGCAGCTCGGAGGGCTTGAAGCCGTTCACGATGAGACGTCGGGCGAAGGCACACCTGTTGTACGCCACCGTCCTGATTTCAAACAGGTTCCTGAAGGTGGGCAGGCTGTAGGAGTACACCGGCCGGACGCCGAGCACACGCAGGCACAACCCCACGTACACGTCCTCCATGGGAATCATCCGGACAAACCTGGATGCCCAGGAAATCCTGCTGGCCAGGTCTGCAGAAAAGACATACCCAGCTCCGGACACATACGGGGGGAAGCTGTCCTCAGGGTACACCTCCTCTGACAGGTACCACTTACTGTTCCTTTCCCTCCTGGGCCTGCCGTCGGTTATCACGGACCCTGTGATGAAACCCTGCTGCGGGGAGCCCCTGAGCCACCGGATGAGGTAGAACACGTTCACAAAGATGTCAGCGTCCACCTTCATGACGTAGTTGGAGTTTGGGCAGTAAGTAGCCAGCCAGTTCACCATCATCATGGTCTTGATGGTCAGGTTTTGGTAAGTGTCCTGAAAGCTCATCTGGATGATGTCTCCATGCTTCCTGTTCTCGTCCTCCAGCTTGTCCTGAAAGCCGGATCCCTCCTCAGGGAGCCCCGCGTAGAACAGGGTGAGGGTGTCCTCGCTGGGAGCCCCCCACGTTGTCCTGATGGCCTCCCTGGCTGCGGCTTGGTCGGGGGCGACTGGTACCATGAACACCAGAAAGGGGCTTCTGTCCCTGCACGCCGCCGGCTGGTTGAGGACATAGTGGTACGTTTGAGGCGACAGGAGCCTGTAGTCCTGGACGGGAACGGGACGTGGCTTTGGTCCGTGTTTACTCAGCGTACTCACTAGAAGCTGAACGGACAGCACGAGCGCCGAAACAACGGCTAATAACCTCACGAACCTCCAGGAAAAAGTTTTCCTCATTATTAATAACGGCGCGCTTTATTTCGCCTGGGCGAACCGGCGGACGTGGAGCGTCCAACATGTCTTACACGGCGTCCGTGAACGTCCAGGTCCGGCCGGTCATGTCTGTTCGGGGGCTGCTGCCACTCCCAGCAGGGTGAACCAGGAAATGAAAAGCGGCCAAAGACCGCGAGGACCCGGTGGCCGAGGATTCCGCAACTGGAAACCTCCATGATGACGGGAGCAGCGTGTGATTTCTTAATCCCAGAGAAGTTATTTAAACTATAAGTTTTTTATACGATAATAATAATAATATGTATTTTTTTTAAACGCCGTTGCGTGGACGTTGTCATGCCATATTTAAATCCAATCAAATGAAACTTTATTCATACAGCACTTACGTACAGATGATAGGAAGTTGATGAAAAAAAGTGTCCTGTAAAACAAACAGTAATAATATTTCACACAAAGAATATCAAAAACAAACAAAAAAAATAGACAAACTTTGATTACAAGGCAAACTAAATGAGGGCAATAGCATATTAAACAATGAGACCATGAAAAAAATGACACTAGCACAGACAAAAATCAAAGATTCTGATCCATGAAAACAAACAAACAAAAAAAACATAAAAAAAAAATAAAACTTAGATTAAAAACTAAATAAGGGGAAGGGTACAAAGCAACAGGCCTTTTGTTGAGCCCAAATTCAGGATTAAAGCTGACCAGAATATTGAGAGAATAACCTGTGCAGAAATGTGGTCAGCATTTTCCATACACCACAAAGTCAGTATCAGCTGGGTTAATACCATGTGCGTATGTCTTTGAAAGTGTGACTGCGGTCTACTGCAATATTCCTTTCACCCTGATTCGGCCCACAGCTTGTTTCTTTTGAAACTAGGACTGGACATGTAGTACAAGGTGCCAGTGGTGATCCTAGACTCTGTCGGTGCAAGGCAGGGAACAGCCTGAGGCCCCAGACCAGTAGGGGGCCCCCGAGGGCTGACAGGAGGCAAACTGTGTGCAGGGACCACCACCAGTTGCAGACCTCCCTCAGGGGACCCTGACTGTCCCGCTGTTGCACCTACAATATTCAGTGTAAAAAATTTAGGTCTAATAAAAGAATGAAAATCAGCGGAAGAAAATGAAGAGGAGTCATACTTCTGGGAGCGAAAAAAGAGAAACAGGAGAAAAAAAAGCAAAACAGTAGGAAGTGGAGCAGTGGGGGTGATAGAAATGAAAAATAATACTGAATAGTGTTAGCTAAATGCTGCTAGCATGGCAGTAACTGTGGTGACGAGACAGTTGAATAACAGAAGTTCCACTGGTATCATGTTGTTTCTTGTGTTCAATTTGACATTTAACATGAGTTAACTAACTAGGTTAGCAGAGCAGCCTAATGCGTCACCAGAAGTCAACTTGTTAGCTTAGCTAGCAGGCTGCGAATAATCAGCTAACTCAGACAATATCTGTACAAAAGTGATGAAAGCTGTGTCCCACTAAGCTGACTGTCAAAAAAATGTGGACTACTGTACTATAAAACACTCTGGTGTATTACTGGAAGTTATTGTGCTACATGCAGTGTGGTGTTTCTTTTTGTATTTTCCATTTCTTAAACATAATGGTTTTATGATTATACATTTTTTCTGATTCAAGGATTGCCACTGCTGAGCGGTGTGTATCGGATTCTTGTTTTTGAAGTGGCAGCTGGTAAAGTGGCATTAAAGAGCTAAAAAACATAAAGAAAAGCTTTTTGTGCCACCCCACCACTTATGGTGATCAAAATAACGGTGCCAGTAGGTGGTGGGCGAAATGTTAAACCATAACTATGGGCTGAGAATGGATACGAACATCCCGTTAAATTGAATTATCAGGAGTGAATTGGCTCTTAATATATGTGTGACTTGGAGAATTCCCTTGACTAGTGACATAACACACTAAGGAAATCTTTTCCTAACTTTTCTTTATCATAGACATAAAAAATATTTAAACTCTTGAGCATCTTTTTAAACAAACTGTTTTATTGTAATTCAGTTTACAGAGAAACACCTGTTGGACACCCAGTTATAAACAAAACAATAAAATCAAACTTAATTTACACAGGCATTCTTTAGAAGGTCAGTGGTTTAGTGTCCTGCCGCAGCAGGGGACGGGGGGTCGGGTGTAGAAACAGTGACTAATTCCCTAGTTTTGGCCTGGCCAAACACTATTTTATGAGACCTTACTATATCAACTGGAATTCAATTGGAATTGTGTTTTGTGTTTTGAATATTGTGTTTGTGTTGTGTTGTGTTTTTTTTTATATTTCAAGCATTAACATCTTTCATGTCAATAACATAACATTCTGTTGTTCCACATGTATTCACATTACAAAAAAACATATTATATGTAATCACTGCTTTTCATTTCATATGGAATCATAGGTCCTGCTTAGGAGTTCTAAGGGAAACAAACAAATCCAAACACTTTTTTTCTTTTGTCTGTACTTTAAAAACACAATACTGTGGCTGTAGCATGATGCCTTCAGGGGCTCACATAATGACTAGAAATACTGCCATCCACAAGGACATGGGCTGTGGCTGGTAAAATACTTTTCCATAGATTTTTTTTTCTCTTTTCATTCAATCTATCTCACTTCATATGTTGGCTTGTGTTGAGGGGCATGAGGGACTCTGGGGAGGATAAAGTGACACAGAGACACGTGAAGTCACACAAAGACAAACAAATGACAACTTCAATGGAAAAATCTGACAGCTGATCACTGCCATCTGAGCATTATCCCTTTTCAGATGCTTAAATCAGATGTATAGATGTACAGTAATGTACAAGGAATAGAATTTCTATAATAATCCTGTTGAATTCTCAATGTATCATCAGAAGAGACCATGAACCTAAACAAGACCACATTAACAAGATTGCTATAAACAGACTGTCCTTTTTTGTAAAACCCCAAACGTAGTTTGGATGCAATATTAGGTAACGGTATTTATTAGTGTTCCCAACATAATGCCCGAGCTGCACTCACGCTTCCCCACAAATGCTGCAATACAAGAGAAAGGATCACAATTGGGTGAGATGGAGTCGTTTTTGCTCTCTTTGGTGCATGAAGAGAATCTGCGTGGGCTTGAGATAAGTCCAGTTTGTAACATGCATGGTAATTTCAGCAGTGACAGCATTTCCATGACCACATTACCGAGGAAGAAGAGGTGAGGGTGGAGTCAAGGCTCATCTGTGAGCAAACGGGAAGAGGGAAGATACGATGGTTTTTGCGTGAAGGCAGCAGGGCTCTTGGCAGTGGCTTTGGTTGCTGCTGGGTGGGTGGGTGTGGGAGTGGAGGTGGTCTATAAGGAGTCCAGACAGAGTATTAGCAGTGTTGCTGTTGTTGTTGTTGTTGTTGGTTGGTTGTGGTAGTGGAGGCTGGTGGGGCTTTTCACGGATCATTTATGATCGTTTCCTCCTCCCCTCCAGGTTTCTGAAGTTGGAAGGCCTGATCTTCATCTCAGCAAACTCGATGGAGTGCTCGTGGCCTTTCCAGTGGAACCAGTTCACACCCTAAAGAAGAGGAGGTAAACAATTGGATGTCCATCAAAACAGCCAGTGAACAAGACTGTCCTTTTAGCCATGTTCCAAATTCATATTAAATCACAAAGCAACCCTTTCATCAGACAAAGAACCAGACATTTCTGGATACTACTGAATACAGCTGTCACCATAAATTTATCATCATGGATTTTGCCTCTTTTTCTGACACAGAATGATCCTTAACAGTTGAAGACCCCAAGAATTTGGTGCACAAGGTTTAATGTAGTTGAAGTTTTCTGACATTAACTGAAGCTCAAAATGGGCCCCATGATTGACAACTTAAACTTCCAATCATAATTGTGTGTTACAAAGAGGGGTTTTTAAAAGTCATCCCTTCTAACATCTGTACCTTGCTGTGACTGTTGTCTCCGTATCGTCCCATGAGGTTGACACGATGGCAGTTTTTATACCAGAAGGCTCCCTTATAGGACAGGGCACAGTTGGTGACAGCGATATCGTTGTCATGGTCATAGGTGGAGAATGGACGTCCATGGTGGTAGGTCATAGAGTCGCCTACACACAGACAAAGCAGAGACAGCGAAAAAAAATGAATGAACAAGCGGTAATGAGAAAAACAAACAAAAAGTAACTAAATAGACATTATCTGATTTGTATTATTGGGTGTTGTCATTTTAAATGTTAGAAAAAATGTAAAAGGTTTTGAAAGGAGTTTTAAATGCTGAGACTTATCCATAATTAATATGATGATTGGACAAAAATGGAAAATGCAAGTATTACAACAATCTGAAGAAATACTAAAATGTTTTCAATTGATAGGATGCAATTCTGTTTTAAAAATGATTATTGCAGAATATGGTTTATTTTCTTTAAGAGGTTGGCTGAGGTGGTTCTTGTGTTGACCTAAAAAAACTGAGCTGGAAAAAAATTGGATGCAGATAGTTACTATTTTGCATGTGTACTTAAATATGGCATTATTCTACTTCTTCATTGTATTTATGTTTTCAGATTAAACAGTGTTGTGTATGCTTCTATTGAAATGTACCAATTCTGTCCTGTTTGAGTGATGTTTGATGAAAACCACAGTGAACTGAAATTATTCAAAAACAAAAATGCATGAAACCACGTATTTGTGAGCAGCTTTTTTTAAGTTTTATACACAGAATGTCATCAGCAACAAATGTACAGAGGGCTGAAAAGTTTTCTGAGCGTTCAGAGACCGACTAAAATAAGTAACAAGCGATGTTTGGCTGCAGGCTACAGAAGGCAGCATTACCTGCTGTTCCGCTGTATCCTCCTACGTGGACTTTGTAACGGGTTCGAGGTTCAGAGACAGAGAACTTGTCGTACTGAGCATAGGCTGTTTCTCCCTTATCTGACAGGTCAACTCGCAGCTCGTACTGACCTCCAGCTGTGATCTTATGCAGGTTGGACAGACCTGAGTCAGAAAGGAGATTATATATGTCTATTTATATGCATATATATGTATTATATGCAGGAGAAAAAGCAGTCATCAACAGCTCTTCTCACAAAACAACAACAATGAAATGAATATGAGTATTAAGGCTAAGTAAAATATATAAGAAATAATATTTAAAGGGAAATCACTGAAGTGTTTTGCTTTCTTATATTACTTATTAAGCACAGAGGATTATAAATTATACAATCGGAGGAGATATTTTTTTGTAATTAGTGGGACTGTTGATTAACTTTGGATCTATTTTATAAATCAGATTACAATCTTGTTACTAGCTAAACCCAGTAAATATGTTGTTTGCTAGAAATTACCCAGCCAGAATTCATCGTTGATGTCACCAAAACCAGCTGTATAATTCTTCCAGTTGCGGAAAAACTCCAGTTTGCCATTCTGACGTCGGAGGAAAACCTGGATCGGAAAAATTAAATAACAAGACATGAACGGTGATGGTGGAGTGGTGCGTGCTGCCCCCTCACAGCTAGAAGGTCCCTGGTTCAAATCATGACCAGCTCTGTGTTGACAACTTACTAGGGTGTTAATAAGAGCAATGACACTAAACTAAAATAGTACTTACTTACACAATCATTGGATGCATTATTAATATAAGAATGTGTCCATTTTTAATATCCACAAATACTGAGCATGAGCAGTTATATCACTTACAATCCATCCGCCTCCATCTGTGCTCATGTCACAGTAGACCAGGAGGGGCTGGCTCTCGTCTCCTCCCAGATAGATGGTGTGCAGACCTGACGAGCTGTCGCCATTTAGTAGGGCCTGGGAGCAGTCCCTGGGGTGTCTGTACAGCACACCAGCTACACACACACAAAGAAATAAGAAAGTAAATCAGTGAGGAAGAAAGGGAAGTGAAACGTGTAAACAAATGATTACATAATAAAAGATGCAAGTATTTTTATGCACTTGTCTTCACATTGTTTTATTGGAGAGATACTGATAAGTGACTAACCTGAATAAATAAACAGTTTCACAAGGATGATAATTACCTGTCTATGGTTCATGAAGAGTGACGGAATGGTTTAATGAGTGTTAAATAATGTAAATCATACAACCCCAATTCCAAAAAAGTTTGGAAGATGTGTAAAATGTAAACACATCAACCAATATTTTTCACAATAGAACATAAACAACATATCAGATGTTGAAAATGAGACATTTTACCATTTCATGGACAATATAACTTAAAATAACATGGACTTTTTGGAGCCACGCGTTTAGCACTTTCCACCACTGTCATCAAAACACTTTGGATAAATGGTGTTCCGTGCCTCCATTTGAGTTCCAGAGACTGGATTTCTGGTGGAACGTGGTGGCCTAACACTTCATCTCTTTTTCTCCTTTTATTTCTCTGTGTTTTTGATTCTACAGACAAACAGTGTATTTCAGTATGTAAATCTACTCACTGGTGGTGAAGACACTGGTGATGACTCTGCTTCTCTTGGGACCAGCAATGGCCTGCAGCTTGACTGAATACTCTGTAGAGGCACTGAGCTGAGCCATGTTGTATGACACAGCAGTGGGACTCAGGACCACCTCCTAGTTATGGAAAAAAAAAATTGTTATTTTAGTAGTTAGACGAGTATCACAGGGGTTCTGGTCTCTACTCACCCGGATGGTGCCGTCTGCAGACTGGAAGCTGAGAATGTATCCAGTGATGTCAGCACGAGGTGGCTTCCAGGTCAGCATGGCGTTCTCTGTCTGGATGTTACTGGCAGCCAGATCATGAGGGGCGTCCACATCTGAACACAAAACATCATAGAACGTACAATATTGTGACATATATTTACTGTACGTATGCTCGTAGATGTTTCAATCCCTTTTTGGTGATTTATGTTTCATCTTTCAAACATGTCTTTACATGTTATGGCAGTTAACATTAATCCTGTTAATATACAATAACATTTATATGCAGAACATTTGATGAATTACAAAGCCCATTTCCAGAAAACTGGGCAATAAAAACTAAAATGTATGATTGATCAATTAACTCACAGCTTTTTTTCTCTGACAAGGTTACAAAATAAAGACTTCCACTGTTTTCTCTGATCAACTTAAGTATATTTTCTAAAAAGAAGCAACATTTAAGTTAAATGCTGTTAACACCCTCAACAAAAGTTGGGAGAGAGTCAGAATAATATTTAGTTTATAAAATCTTTAAGAAACACTGTTATAGATGATTTCAAAACCAGCGGGTTAATTGGTGAGGGGATCATGATTGGGTATAAAAAGAACATCCACCAAAGACAACTGGTAAATAGTCTGCACTTATAGAGCGCTTTTTTACCTTATTGGTACCCAAAGCACTTTAGACTGCTTCTCATTCACATATTTACAGTCACAACAACGCTTTACTTTATTTCACCAAGTATACATTTAATATCATGAGCGGATTCAAAAAGATCGAAGGACTTTAAGAAAATCTCAGGCCAAGAGCGGAAAATACTGTTTAAGCTGTATGTGTATGTCCTTCAAGTCCTCAGGTGACATAAGAAAGAAACCATGATGATACCATGATGAATATAGCCACGCTTGTAATGAGAAACATTGACACACAGTTTGCGGCCACATGCAGATATGTAACCTGAAACTTTACAATAGTTTAATCTTGCCAGAAACACCTCCAAGGTCTTCTATGTGCCAGACAACCACCATTACAGATTGCTGGACAGCTGGACTAAAAGGATAGTGATGTGAAATACAGGTAGTGCTAAAAACGTCCCAACTTTTTCTGAATATGTTGCATGCATCAAACTGTTAATGTATTCAAAGTTTTACGCTGGTTAATGAAATCCTTTCTGGAAGTGAGGTTTATAGGTCCTCGACATAACAACTTTCTGGTAGCTCACCAGTCGTGAACTCGGTCGTAGTGGCTGCGCTCTTGGCCAAGTCCCTCACAGCATACACCTTCACAGTGTAGTGTGTAGCCGGCATCAGAGAAGTCATCTCAAACTCCACCACATTTCCGGACACACGCTCCATCACTGGAGCCACTGGAACGACACAGAGTCATTGCTTAAGTTAGCACATCTAGGACAAATATGTTCAAATATTTTCACAGAACAAAGTTTTCTTTCATGAATCCACAAATATGCTGATTGGTGTTTTATTTAAAGGAAGAATTGGTATTGTACATCACTGACTTTTTAGCATCATGATTCAGGATCATGACAATGAATGCGAACATGAATTCATTGTTTCTTCTTATTTTAAATAAAATGGCTTTTCTGTGGCAGGTTATTCCTGCTCCATCATTTTCTGCTGTATACTACTTGTGCTCATCCATGTATCTGCGTGTTTCTATATTCCATACCTGAGTCTGCACTGTAGGTGATCACATAGCCATCTACAGTAGCGATAGCGGGCTGCCAGAGCAACAGAGCTTCAGTGTCTGTAACGTTGACTGCAGTCAGACCACGGGGCTTATCCAGAGCTGTAACGCACATACACACATGAGTTGACAACACTCTGCATCCGTGTAACACTGAATAAATGTCTCTCTGAGTTCGACTGTACCTGTAGTGACACTGTCTGACCCAGGCTCGCTCTCCCTTTGACCCTTGACAGCTATAATGGTGACCTCGTAGGTGACCCCGGGTGTCAGGTTGGGCAGCACAGTGTGAGACTCAGATCCATCCACTGTCAGGGTCTTAGCATTACCTGGGAGTCAACACATGGATGTCACCTTTCCTAAATGGAACCCTTTATAATTTGCATATGTATTACAATCCACAGACACATTATGAAATGTTTTTTTACATTATTATTGGTGATTATTATTGATATATATAGATAGATTTTGTAATTATAAGCTGGCTGTGTAAAAATCATTTCTGTATATTCTATATAAAGTTTAAACTCTGTACACTACAATACCTATGTAAATAAATAAACTTAAATTTTATCTAGCTAAAAGTTTAGGATTAACTACATTGTTTTTTATGCTTTTCTGATGATTATTTTTATATTCCATGGACCTTTGTCTCTCATTTACTAGAATTACCTAAAACCTAACACTAGGGGGCAGAATAATTCCATCCCAAGAGCAGAGTTGCCCTGCAATGAGACTGAGATTGAATGGCAATGACTTCAACAGCAAGAATAACTGTAATCTATGCACATTTTAATATTTTCAACACTGTCTTTTGCTTTTCTTTCATAAATCTAAGGCTTTTATTGTAAAATATTTTTTATTTTTTTTTTACAGTCTAGTTCAACATGAAAGATATTTGAGTGACACTCATATATTAACTGGCCTGATCTAACATGTTCCACTGGCGAATGAGGACTCTGACCTCCATGAGCAGGCACATAAGTCACTTTGAACTTGTCCACTCGAGCTCTCGGAACCACCCAGTGAACAGTGGTGGACGTGTCGGTGACATCGGAGAAGCGGATTCCCTTGGGTGAGCCCAGCTCTGATGCAGAGAAGACACAAACAGCAGGTTAGGGCAAACGGAAAAAGTGGTTTAGTGAACATGTGCACAGCCGCTTGTGAAAAGTGGCAAAAATGTGTCTGTGTCAAAGAGTCAACAAAGGCAAAGTATAGACATTGAGCAAATTCTACTTTTGCGTTAGGCAGACAGGACAAGAAAAAGACACACACATATTCTGTTATTGTAGCCAGGTCACATCCACCACTGAAAGGCACTTGTTTTAGAACAGAGAGTGTGTAAAAGAGAGCGAGGCGAACAGACAAAGAGGGCCTGGGGAGGCCTGGGCTCGTGGAGGAGCTCTTCCCAGCTAACAGCAAGCCAGTATCTTGCATGACAGACTTGAAGAGATTAACTTGCCCCCATTTCATGGTAACACAAAAGTGATACATGCGCCACACAACAAAAAAAAAAAAAGTAAAGCCTTACCCCCAGGGAAGACAGGGGGACACAGCCTTAGTCACTCTCCTTCTATGTGACACAGACTGTCCCCCACCCCTCCTTCCGGCCCCACCCCACCTCGTTTACAAAGACACACATGGGGCCAGAAAGTCAAAAACATTTGGGAGAAGGACCGAACGGAGACAACACAACCATGGAGCAGAGTAAAAAGCTGAAATCAAGGTTTAGAGTGGAGGGGGGTCGATTGATATGAGGTTTTTAAGGACTTGTAGTCTCTATGCTAAAATGCCACCTGTCTTTGACTGAAATTTTCTTTTATTTGAGGGTTGATAAAATACTCAGTTTTGCATTAAAACTCGAATAAAACTATAATAATTATGACTCAGCTATGGCTCTGCCACATGTCCATCATATCAGATCGACCAAGACCCGTTTCTACAGAGGGCTGACATCATTAAGCCCATGTAGGTCTGATGGCAGCAGCAGCAGTCTGCAGCCTTGAGAACAGAGACCTGTGAGCCTCCAGCAGGTCCATCTGAACCCAGGGTTGGACTATTGCTGTGGACCTGGGTTGTGATGACAGGACTGTTATCTGCTGGAACCAAAGATCACCCCAACACATACAGTACTTGGTGACACAAAGCACACAATAGCCACATCTGGTCATCATAAAAACACATATATCAGTGTTAAAATACACGCAAGAGTTGAACAAATCCCATTGTGTTTGTTACCAAATTAGTAGACAAATGACAATTCAGCTCTAAAACAGACTGTTGAAGCACAGGCACTATTGACATTGCATGCTGTTACCATAAAAGACCAAACTGACAACAATGACTATGTGCTGAGCCAAAATTCACACTTTTGATTTCTTGTTTCCATCCTCTCCCGTGTACCTGTTCTCACTCTCTCGATAATAGACTTGGAGCGTTTTCCCAAAACTAGCCCAAAGATTTCGATTTTATACTCGGTGTCATCTGTGAGATCTGTCAATGCTGCACTTCGCTCCTCGCCGCCCAGCACCAGCTCTCTTGGTTGGCCTGGGCCCTCAGCCTGGCTAACCATTACCACAAAGGTGTCGAAGGTGTCTTCTTCAGCCGACCAGGCCAGCCTAAAGCTGTTGGGAGTGACGTCGGAGACAAGGAGAGCCTGCACCTCTGGTTCAGCCTCTGAGTGACAGGGGAAAGTCAGGTTTTCCTCTCTGGGAAACTTGAAGAAAGCTTAAATATTTCAGAAACATTGCCAGCATTGGTTATGTGTAAGCTCAGCATCAATCAACAAGAGCATCAGTTTGTAGAGTGGAAAGACAAGAGGTGAGTTTTCCTGCACAGAACGATGAAACTGAAAGCAACAGGCGGTAGGTTCAGCTGCTTTCTAGTTACAGTGAGTGGTTAGTGAAATGAAAAACTCATTCAATTAAGATTGTGACTGTGACCAGAAACCCTGAGCTGCCACTTTGGTTTTAAATTTTCAAACCTCAGACCATGCTAGTGTTAAAATGATCCCTTCATACCTTGATCTTCCAGCCTGATCCAGGTAATAAGCAGTGAGTGGTGTAGGGACAGTTGGAAAACAGGGATGACAAATCCTCACCCCCAGTGATTAAGTGATTTCACCATTTTAAATGCTAACTCTAGTGCAGGATACGTGAGCACTTGAAATTCTTTGAATTTGAACTTGATTTTTGACAAAGTGACAGTCATGGTCTGATCTTATTTTCAAATTTCAAAATAAACGTGCAATATGAAACAACAGCTGCTACTTTTAGAATAGTGTTCACATGCAGAACAATGCAGACATCGAACTCTGTGTCACTGAATGAAGTGTGCGCATGTGCACGTGCTGCTGCAGAAACTCGTAGTTAAACAGCCTTTAGCTGCAGTTATAGGGCGAGAGGCTGAAAGACAGTTGCTAAGGAAAAAGCCGTGTTTCTCCGGAGGATGAGTCCACTGCAGCTAATTAGCTGGAGAAACTTCCGGCAGCGGCACAGATGGATCCGTGGACTGGACGGAGCTTTGAAAGCAGTCTGGATAGAAGCAGATATAAGTGGGCTCAGGAAAGCCTCAATAAACCCCCAGTTCCACTGCTCATTAAAACACTACACCAAATGTGAGGGTCTCAGGGGTACTTGAACTAGCCTGAAACCTTTTTTTTTTTTTTTTTTATTGTGAGGGAAAACGCATAAGGCATTTGTTGTGAGAAGAAGCAGTGGAAATGAGAAGCAGAGCGGACAAAATCCCAGGGAGTTGTCACTCTTCATTAACTGCCGGGCGGCTTTAGCTGGTCAGTGGAAAAGAGGGAGGGCCACATCCATCAGCTAACATGTGCTAGCTTGCTGCTGATTTCACCCTCCCACCACTACTCCTACCCCGTATCCCCACCCCACCCCCACCCCCACCCCGCCCCCCCAGGACCTGAGGGAACACATTCCCCGCTCACAAAAGGGAGCCTGTTATTGGAGAGGTACACATCGGCGCCAGCTAACCTGCTGAAAAGGGGGTCTGCGAGAAGAACCCCAGAGCTGGTTCCAGTCTCGCCCGATAACTTTGCAAAAGCGGCTTGTGGTGATATGAATCACAACTCAGCTGAGCTTAATCTGGATCCCGTCCACGTCCTTTTGTCGGCCCATCAGTAATTTGTTGTAGAAAACTCCTTCTCTGTTAATCAAACTTTTCTCGCCCCCTTTCCAGCACCGGACTTGATTTTCCCTACAACACTGTGCTGCAGTATACCGACGATGTCCACCATGCATAGCATAATCAAATTAGTCAGCACTTGTATTCACAAGTTGGCATGTTTTATGGATTAAGCGATGCTAATGAAAAATGTTAAGATGGTTATCCATTAGCATGCAGACAATGGGCCGTGTTGAGCGCATGCCATATTCTGCGTGGCCCCAGAAGCCCCTGGCACCCTAGCACCAGAGCCCAGGGGCAATGGCAGCATGTGAATGAAGAGGAGTCCAGACTTGGGGGAAGTGGGGATGCATACAGAAGAGAGGCCTCACACAAAGTGACAAAAGCGCCTCAGGGTTTTCTTTTTCCTCTGTCAGTCCTCCCATCTTTCTTCCACTTGACTGATTCTCATCAGTGAAATGCTGAATGATAATGCCAGAATAGATGCTGACATAAAATTGCAAAAAAGAAAAAGAAATTGCCAACTATTCCAAAATTGATTATTTTCAACCTTCTATTCTGCCCAAATGGCTTCATGAGGTGAACCCAAAAGGTATTTCTTTATGGTTATTCAAAGGTGCATTACAAGGCACCATTAGATGAGATACCAGACTGCGGTTTTGCTGTTGGTTTTGCTCCTAAAACCACACTATGTTAGACACATACTGTAATTCACAGCATTGCAATCACTGACAATGACTGTCATTGGTGTGGTGGGAGGGTCAAGTCGCGCACCTGTTGCACCTCAGTCAAACAGCACACATCAACCTTTTTTATGTCTTTTGGCCTGTTCACACACAACAAACCAGGTGCTGTTTCAGTCCAGACAGGGAGACTAATAGATAAAGGCGGATCAAACGCATATCTGCAGCTGGGGTAATGTGGATTAAACGGGTTTTGTGTGGTGCTCAGAGCCTCAGCCCATTTCACAGGCCTGTATCAAAGGAAGGGATATATCCGTGATGGATGGCTGTTGAGGAGGGTTTGTATGGATATTCACTTTGTGCACACTGTCTGAATGACAAGGAGGCTCTGTTTACTCTGCGAAGAACAACTTCCACCGGAGTAGCTGATAGATTGTCCTTACATCCACCTTTTTTGAAATGTTCTATCAGTGCTGAAGATAAACAGTTTGTGCTTGGAAAGTGGGAGCAGAGTCGCTGCCTTGAAATATTTCCACGGGGATGAACAAAACAGAGCCCCGTTCCCACAGGTACAGCATTAAGGAGGTGCCAGTCAAAACGATTTATCATATCCATCTGTCTGCGTGCAGCCTATTTCAAGCCTCGTTTAATGCTTTACTTGCGCTTTTTTCTACATTATTCTGGAAAATGAACTGATCCCGTCTTGAAATCAAATACAGTGGCAGATATCTTCCAAACAACTCTTTAAGGCTGACATCAAGACAAGTGCTGAACAGCCCCACCAAAGCTATATGAGCCTGCAACGACCATTTGACCTACAATAAGTAGTCAACAAAGGAAACACACTTGTTAATTCCAAAGGTGAGCAAAAGGACAAAAAGAAAAGAAAGAAAAGAGTGAGGCCCTTGTATTGATGGCAGTGATACCTGTAATGGTGTCTGCAAACACGGATTCTAAGAGGACCCCCCTGTACACCCCGTACAGACTGGCCCTGTACCAGGTGGTAGGGGAGAGGCCAGAGATGGTGAGGCTGCGAGCATCAGCAGGTGCCGTGTGGTTTTGCCACTCGGCACCCGTCTCTGCATCGGTAACCTCGATCAGAAAGGCGTCAAACGCCCCGTCCTCTGCAGACCAGGACAGGAGGAAGCTGTCCCATGTCACGTCACTGATAGTGATGTTGGTCACCACAGGTTTCTGCTCCTCTGGGTGATGAAAAACACATCAGGTTGGAATTACAGTGCTGAGATGATGAACAAGGAAAAGGTTAAAGTAAATACTAAACATTTTGAACTGAAACAATACATCCAGATAGATATCCAGAATTTGTTCAATGCAAAGTTCTTCTTCTTCCGACATTTGCTGTTGACGTGTACATTGTAAAACATATTAAACAAGTTCTGCTCAACAGCGGATGAGTCCTCCTTGACAACATCACCTGCAAAAAATGGGTGATGTCTCATTTGGATTTCAAACATTTCATTTTGCTGTCGAGAGAGAACAAAAAGGAAAAGGTCAGTACTCTGTCTGGAGTGGAAACATTCCCTTATTTCCACTACAAAAGACCTGAAAGAACACAAAGCCTTGTTATCAATGGCTGCCTATAGCCATCTCCTCTATATTACCATATAAGAGGAGAAGGCTGAAAGATAGAAAGCGGCAGGCGGACATGCTAATGCGGTCTGTGTGTGCATTAATGGCTGTGAATGAGCCATTAACGTTTGAAGGTGTAGCGTAGCCCGGCCAGTTTGGCAGAAGTACGCTGTTCACTTCAGGACCTATGGGGAGGCCATGCAGAGCCACATACGGCAGCCAATAATTGGAGTCCATTGTGTGTGCAAGCATTCAGACCGTAGATTAGAAAGAGATGGAGATAGGTAAACATCAAGGCTCCCATTATCCTCTTTTCAGTGTGTGGCAGAGTGGAGAGCAAATGGGATGATGGACAATAGGAATGTGATGGAGGGTGGGAGGTGGGGGGGCTGCTGGAATCAGCTGATCATTGCTTACCGGTGCTTGTCTCATGGGTAAGAAAAATGCATTTACTGTATGACTTATCTGATGAAGGAGGTTTTGAGTCAAGGTTGTATTCACAACCTGCCAGTTTTTTTCCTAAAGTTTTAATTAGTAATTGTTTCCCCCAAGATAATGGCAAAAAGAGCAGGAAATAATACTCCACTTACACGAATAAGCACTTTGTTGTAGTATAAAACAATATGGTTCATAACAGTGAAGGTAGTAATTGTGATATACAACTGCACACTTCACAAGATTTAGAATAAAATAACTGGTTGACATTTATGATCAAACGTTCAGGTTAATATTTCAGGCATCACACCAGCTACTGATTAAGCCTTTGCTGCTTAGGTTCACCCTGTGCTCATCTGCTTTGGTTGAATAATAATTTGAAAAAGTATGTGTTCAATAAACTTGCTCTTCATGCACAACAGTGCTACGGGGTAAGTTGTTCCTGAGAGACGGATGTTTAAAACCAGGCATCAGTTTTAGTACGATCACACTGTGTTTGAGTCTCACAGAGTCTCACGGGGTGTGCAAGTGGTTCACTGAAGGCAGCTTAAAACAGGGACTTTATTGGTGACTGCCCCGCCAATCGTTCAGTACGATAGAACCCGACCCCAGTCTCACTTCAACCTGAACCATTTTTCTCTTCCTACTCCTGAGGTAAAGCCCAGCCAGCCAATTGTGTATTTAGTGTAAATGATAAAAGCAGCCTTAAAGGAAATCCTGCCATTTCTGTTCAAAAAGAGGAAATGACAGACAATACGGTGAGAGCCACAAAACTAAATAAACATTATAGGGGAGTAAGGTATTTAAAAGGAGTGTTCCAATCTTTTTTCATCCTGACATCGATCCAAGTCATTTTATATTGGGAGTTTATATCTGAGTCTGCCAGGGAGCAGAGCTGCAGCAGCGAGTTGAAAACATTAAATGGTCTGGACTTCTCTACCTACTGGTACTCAAAGCACTTTACACTAATTCTCATTCACAATCATATTCATACTCACACACTGATGTGGAGGCTGCTATACAGCTACACTCATCAGGAGCAACTAAGTTGGGTTTCAGTGTCTTGCTCAAGGACACTTTGACATGTGAGCGGAGGAGCCGGGGGTCAAACCAACAACTGTGGGATTGATGGACAACTGCTCTACCTCCCGCAATACCCATATTAGAGTTCAGCAGAGAAACATTAGTGTGATTGAGTTGGATGAAGAAATTCTACAGAAAAAGCAAAAGCACCATTCAACAGGCAAATAAAATGAAAGTAAATGTAGGTAAGTTGTTAGCTTTAATATTTTAAACTGTGATCTGAATATCCAAAAGCAAAAAGCAATTCAGCCTGAATGGAATAGATCCCACCTCTGGAAAGGACCATACAGAAAAGGAGCAAAAGGACTGTGTGAACGTGGTGAATATGAACCAACTCAATGGCTCTTTCACAATTTGGTGAATTTAGGATAATAATGTTTGGATAGTCTGGAAGTGCTGTATCATTACTTTATCCCACTCATACCGTAAGTGCAGGAAGCCAAAATGGAGGTTGGTTAGCTTGGCCAGTGAAAGTCCTGGAACAGTCGGCCTGACTGAAGAAGGTCTCTAATAAAAACTGTATGGGCCTATGTCTGAGGAAGCCAAAGGAAACATGGCAGAAACCGTTGGCCAATGAGCAACTTTCATAGGCATGATTCAGGCTTTCCGGGAGTGCCCTGTTCACCTACGAGCCCAGATCAGACAGTGGGCTTCTCAGCAGCCTGGGGTGACTTTCTCTAATAGTTTTTAATGAGAGTGAAACATATTGCGTGCCACTTTGCATTGCTGAGGGCCTCGCATCTTTCTGCTCTCTCCTTTGCATTTTTTCAGGGATTGCCCTGAAAAAATCCAGTTAAGAGCCCGGTGTCAGCTAGTGTTCTTACCATTGTTCGTCTAGATGAATTTAGAGGCGTGGTATTGAAGATTTCTTTTTTTTAAAGTGTGTGAGTTGTTAGTGGTGCAGGTAAATAAATGGGACAGAAGAGGACAGCTCTCTCTGTGTCTTCTCTGTGTCCAGCATTGACAGCAGCATCTCACTTTCAATCAAAGCCAGAGCAGAAGTCTGTCAGTTTTGAACAAATGATGAATGTTTGTTTGAATAGATGGTTCAATCCAATAAATACAAATACAAAAAATGTTTAGGACAATGATACTGTAGCTCACTAGTAAAAATGAAATAAGAGTAGCTCATTTTGAGTTTAAGTTTAGTTGTGAATAGTTTGCTACTGTAATTCAAACTATTATGACTTCCACACCCATCACCACCAGAGGTAAGATACCCCGACATATGTGTTAGAAGCCATCATCATTTCCACACCTGTCATTCTTGTCCAATTTGCGGCTGAGGTCATGATAATCCTGTCTTTTTTCTGATTTTCCTGTTTCATTTATTTTCTGTATTTATTCAGTTTCGTAATCTATGTTGAATTTAAGGAGAAAGTTTTAACTTGGTATTGACTCAGCACGCCTCTATAGTAGCTCCTCTCAAACTGAATCAAACTCTTGTAATCCTTTTCATTAATGTCAGACACAAGTAGAACCCCCCTCGCCATCTAACCCCGCTGCTGCACCCCTCCTCTTTCCTTCAATCCCTTCCATAAATCGAGTGCGATCTGTGTTTTCGTTGCACGTCTGAAGACAATAAAGGCTGTATATCGGCCAGGCTGTGGATTAGAAGGCTGCTTATTTTGCAGACAATGTTTTAACAGGAGACCCAGCATGTGGCCTTTTATCTGACAGACCCACAGTTCATCGTGGTCAAATTTCACAAATCCAGAGGGGAGTGAGGGTTCACGCCAACAATTATCACATGAATGAACACTGTGCAGCCGCACACACATGTCTGTGTAACCCCCTCCACACACACAGAACCCAAAGGTTGAGCTTATCTCAGCCTTTTTAGTCCTTCAGTCTCTCGGTCATACATACCACACATGAACACACAGACAAGTGGACATAAAGAGCTGATACATGCATGTCCACACTCACTCACCCACCCACATGCACACACACACACACAAAACACACACACACGGAAAACACAAAGGCGTGTTTTTTTTTTCTTTGGGGCAGCGTACAGTCTAACTAAGTGCTGCAAAAGACAGTCATTCTGAAGCTCACCAACTTTTCCCTCAAGCCCTATAAATTGTTTTTCTGTAGCCATGCATTTATAGATACTCGTTGCAAAAGTGAATATTTTACTTGGAAAATGTTTGGTTCGAAGGCAACCTGACCACAGCATGAAATATATGCCACAATCTCCTCATTTGTCTTTTCATGTTTTGGTTTAAAAAAGATGGAAAATAGGAAAAAAAACAATCCCATATGCTATAAATGAGCCTTGAGGGAGGAGGTGGAGACAGAGTGGCTTACATTGAGATTCTAACAATGAATTCGATTCATTGCCTCGGTTCGGTTGCAGCACTGAAGGACTGAACCTATGCTTAATGTGAACTTCTCTTATTCTTAAACCCCATGGCACCAGACAAAAACCTCAGTGAAGCAGTTAGATCCAAAAGAAATGTTCACTTAATTTCTACTTGTATCTAGCCATGTAGAAAGATCACTTTGTGTAATAAAATGATTTACAAATCATTTAAAATCTTTACGGGGATTTAATCATCTACCGTTCATTATAACATTAAAAGATTCAATTTGTTCAAAATCATACAAACATGGTCCAGACCTGATTTGAAAGAAATCAAGTCTGATCTATGACAATGCAGTGGAATGCGTGTAGTTTTCTCACATCAGCCAGTGGCACATCTTAAAATCTCGTAAAAATTAACTGGAGATCCAAAAAAAGGAAAAGGGCTGATTTGAGACTTATGGACATTTATGGAGAAACATATTTATAGCCAAGCAGGAAGAAAAATATCATAACCAGTTGTTGGGGAAACTGCATGATTTGACCCACACAAATTGCATCATATTTCACTCAGGTTTGTGTGTGTATATCAGTTTGGGGCTGTTGTGGTGTTCACACTGAAGTTGGTCATGTCTCACAATCATAGGGAACCAATAAACATCAGATCAGATCTGACTAGAAAAATGGAATTGAGGATTGAGTCTTTGGGTTAGAATTAGCAGGACAGGCTTTGTGGCAAGACAAAACTTTTGTATTTGATGAATGAAAAGACATAAAGAAAATATGGGAGCAAAGAGAGAGCATCACATGCAGCAAAGGATCCCAGCTGGACTCGCTTAAGGTTACTGAAATGAATAAATTATTAAATAAATACTAGATGAATGTATGAATCATCCCTTTGAAATTAGAGAATTAACTGATATTGTGCAAAACATTCCTTTAGAGATACATTAGAAGACAGAGTAAAGGATCTGAAATGTTGGCACTTTCATGCAGGAACAAATGCAGACAGGAGAACTCTAAATCTCCACACTGTCCTACAATCCTCCTCTGTCCTCGCAAACATTTCACACATCGTGATGTCAGGCACTTCAGCAGTAGGTTTGTTTTTGGCGGTGCTAACCTGTCGGAGCTGAGATTGTGGCCGGCGCACTGCTCCTGTGGCCCCTCTCTGCAGTGATGTTGATGCTGTATAGCATGCCCGGCGTCAGCCCCTTCAGAGTGTACGACTCAGAGCTGCCTTGGACCACATCCTCAGCCCTGTGGCCGTCGGCGGAAACGTAGACCACTCTGTAGACATCCAGCTTGGCCTGGGGCCGTTTCCACCCCAGCATCATAGTGGTCTCTGTCACCTCAGTAACAGTCAGCTCTCTGGGACGATCCAAAGCTAATTAGAAGGGTAGAGGGCCGGTTGTGAGTGGATGTGCAAAGACGGCTTCACTAAATCTGAACCTACTTCTTTTGGTTCTAGTTTGGGTTTTACATGTCAATAAATGTCATTAAAAGACTTTTTTACATTAAAATCTTTACTTCTAGCTGAAAAATGCCTCCAGATGACATCACTGGTGTGAACCTTCAGTCATCGTGTTGCTCACACTATGGAGTTTGAAATCATAATCAACCTGTTCCCCCACATGATATCAGTTAAACTCCTAATAATGAAAAACTTTTCAGCTAGAAGCAGAGAAATATTTAAATATAGTGAAGTCATGGGAGGTTTAAAACCATTAACACTCACTGTACATTTAAACCATAAACTAAAGCCATACCAAGCAAGTTGAAAATTGGCAAAGTCGCCTTTTAAGAATAGTCAGTTATGCCAAGGTTAAATGTAATTAATATGATAAAGGCTGGGAGGTTTGGCGGTGGCTACTTAAAATTAGAAAATATGTTACATGCGACTTTATAATATATGTGCACATGTGTGTGTATTTGCACACAGGTAAATACTGCACAGGTAAAAGGATCTCACCAGTCACTGCATTGGTGGTTGCAGGCAGACTCTCCCGCTCGTCCTTCAGCGCTGTGACTCCCATACCGTACTCTGTGCCAGGTTTAAGGCCTGCGTAATTAGGCAAAATTAAAACACTGTGATCCAGGAATAAAAGGCAATGTTGTGCTGTGAAATGAAAAGCATGTTGTGTTTGTGCTAATTCACTGAGGTGTCACTAAATGTACGATGGGGAAAGCTCGGTAGTCAAGTGGCCAGCTGTTTCAGCCAAAGGCTCGAGAGCCCATGTCAAACACAAAAAAAACGCTCTCATGTGGCTTGAGTGCACAATAGAATTTAGCCTAATTGCATTTCATGCTAAGCCTGCGGAGTATCAGTGTTGTGTTTGCGATGATGGTGCTGTACGGGCCCCAGAAACTCTATCTGCCATGATACAGCAGGCTCTGGTGGCCCTTTGGTCTCTCCAATTAAGCCTTCTCTCGGCCTGATCAACTTTAATTCCTTTATTAACTCCCACAGAGGTCATCACACCGACTCTTGCAGCATGAAATTACACCTAATGCCCAGGAAACTCTATCAATAAAATCACAAGCGTGAAGGCAATTACAGATAATAACTGCATGAAAGAAGTGCTGAGGTGTGTGTGGAGAAGGGGGTGGGGGTGGGGGGATCAGCTGAATGGACACAGTGCTTTATTTCCATGAGATGGGCCTCCCAAGGACAAAGAATTGCGCCAGACAAAGACACTATTAGCCTGTTTTTGGGGGCTTGTTTTGTGTGTTTCTCATGGTGTGTGATCCAGCAATGCAGCAACACACAAGAGTTGAAACAAACAGGGAAAAAAGGAAAAAAAACACATCCGCCTCAGAGCGTAGCTTTATAATGTCAGCGGTGCAGACAGATGAAGACGTGCCCGCCTTTCTTGTTCCAGCGAGATCTCACAGTAAGACAAGCGGCACTGTTATTCCATTTAAAGTCTGAATGCCAAGCCCTCCTTGGGTGGTTTTCTAATAAAGTGGGTCCTTTGTAGACGGGCAAACATTTCACAACACAAAGGCAACTGGTTTTGGATATTAGGACGCTGAGTATAACACTGACCATTCAACACGAGGCACCACAAACACTCGCTTAGTAGAACAAACACCTGACGTGAATAAACACTGTATATTTTGTTCCCACAGGGGCTTTTCAGCTCCGTGTGGATGTGGATGTAAGGCAAAGAAAAGAATGAAAACCCAGCATGTCAGGTGTGAAGCAACTCATTTGTTTGTTTGAGCAGAACCTAGTTGTTTTGTGCCGCAACTGTGATCGATATCAGTCTCACACTGCTGCGCGGAGACTGGGCGCAGCATCAGAAATGAATTCAACTCATAAGTTATGGCAAAATGAATGAAACGTGTTAGACTGTAGGACTTTGGTGCCACAAACAGGTTTATACTGTGTGTGTGGTTTTGTGTGGCGGTACCGGTGATCTTGGACTGAGTGGTGTCCTTGGATCCTCTTGCGAAGGTGAGCTCTCCGTGCTCGCCTCCCGACAGAGGTCCATATTTGATGCGGTAGACGTCCACCTGAGCTTGGCTGTTCCTCCACTGGAGCGTGATGCTTTCATCAGTCACTTCCACCGTCTGCAGATCTCTGGGGGCATCCAGGTCTAATACACACAACGGAACCTATTGTAGATGAACTTTAATCTGGTCTAAGGTGAACTGTATTTCAGAATTGGCCCCAAATCTTAAGTTGCACCTAGTGGACAACTAAAACCGATGAGATTTTTCTCATCATTCTATATTTGATAGGAAACGTGTTCCTTTAAGGAACACAAAGCAACAGGACAGCTTCCTTCCTCTTTTATAAAACTTGTTTAAGTCAACCCTCACCCCTCCCAGGTGACACGAAGAGCACAGCAACTCATTAAATCTGACCATAAAATACGCTTTTTATTTGACTTAGGAATATTTTATAGATAGACACATGTAATGGGCCCTGAAAATCCTGGAAGAAAATTGCAGTACCTGTGAGGAAAGACTCATAGACAGGGACACTGGTCCTTTCTCCCCTTTGCGCTGTCAGGGACACTTCATACTGGGTGTCAGGGGTAAGACCTCCCACATGGTACTGGGTGTCAGTGGAAGACAGCTTCACCGTATTGCGGTCAGCAGGGTTTGAGCTGGGCCCATAGGAGATGCTGACCCCGTCCACCATGGCCACGGGCTGGAACCAGGTCACCAGCGCTGTGGTGTCAGTCACGTCACGCACTTCGACCTGACTGGGGGCATCAATCCCTACAAGGGGAAACAGTGAAGTGTTATTAACCAAAGTGTCGTTTTTATGTCTTCTCATAAATATATGGTGATTCAGTTATAGATATCTGACAACCGGTCACCAACTGTGACTTTAGAGACAATCAAACTTAACCAAAGTGCTTTTGACCTTTGACTCTAAATGTGGCTAAAGGTCCTGGAGATACTTAAAACTATTGTGAGCGAATCACTTGCACCCAAAGAGACAAATCCACCGTTTTCCAGCAAAGACCCATGGCCTTGGACTCCCTGAATCATATCCCTACTGCTTCAAACTCAGCTCCAAATCCCCAAATGTACGGTGGCCCTGAAAGCTTAAAATACTGCAGTTTGAGAAAACACGTGCAAATACACAAAGCTTAAGCAAATGTACAAAAACAACTTCATCAATTTGACAACGCAGGCGCAGCATTAGGAAACGAGCTGCAAAAAGCCACAAAACAACCGAATCAAGAAACACAAGAAACACACAAGCGTTTGTTTCTTAAAGCTGCGCCTGTGTTGTCAAATTGATGAAGCTGAAATTGAATTAGAGGGGCTGGTGTATGGTGGAGGCAAAACACAGGACGTTATACGCATGAATCCAGTCATTTCAGCAGGTCATACAAACTATTTACAGATCAGGTCCTTGTGCCCACGAAGGGCACCTTTTCACCAGTGCAAAAATTGATTTGTCACGCACAAGCAACTTTGGGGAAGTCAACCCTCTGTGCCGGGCTGATAAATGAAGAATCTCTGTTTGAGCTTAACACAGATTTGTCTTCTGGGGACACTGTGAGTTTGATGTTTACTTGTCACAATACTATTCTCCCAGGAGGCCGGCAGCCCTCTGAGTCCGAGCGCTTGACTGGCTGGTGCCTCCCACACATGGTGGGGTTGATTGGGGGAGGACGGAGAGTGGGAGAAGGAGCAGAGGGGCCCGCTTCACACAATTAGCCCCTCAGCATGCAAATCCCACAATAAGCACCGCAAGCCAGTGTAATGGGAGACATTAAGAGAGCAGCACTGAGAATTCTGAACCTCACAACCCAGATAGTGCTGACACATGAGCATACACGTCTGTACACGTGGGAGAATGCATTTACAACAGCTATAAAAAAAGATTCATCCTCTGCCTTTTCTTTTGTGTGTGCGTTTATCCTAACTACATCAATCCTTCCAATAAGTTTGGTTATTGGATGAAAACATTGAGAAAGAATTTTAAAATGCCAAAACATGAAAAAACTAACTCTGTTTAATATGATCAAATACATTTTCATTTGAATTATGTGCGTGGAAATCTCACAATGATGAGCCCTGCCAATAGTTCCCAGTGGTTCCAGGCTAGGCATGAGATTTTAGAACCATCAACCAAGAAAACCTATTAAAACTCTATGAATATTTCCCAAAATGTTGAACAGATATTTTAAATGAGCAGTGTCTTATCAGCGTCCCAGCAGGATATCCTCCTTTTATCATCAGTGAATACTCGGCCACTGAGGCTTAAAGGCTCTATGAGTTCCAGTGAGTGTTGTAGGAGAATATAAACTATCCAGTGCAGTAGGACGCAGAGAAAGTGCACATTCAACAGCTCTAACAGAAGTTGGCGCAGTGCTTTAACTCAGCCCCAGACGAGACTTATAAAAATAGATTAGTGGTTGGTCTGGCAGTTGAGTTCACACATTCAACCCTGCCTTCTGTTTTCTATAGCCCTGGTTCCATACTTTGGACTTTATAGCCTGATGGAGCAAGTCTGGAAATCCTCGTAATTTTTTCAACTATGCAAAAATCCGAGGAATGTGATGAAATCTATTGAGATAATCATTTAGTGTAGACATGTGAGGGTGGTTTTAATATTCCACTATGTGCTGAAAGATACCATAGCTATCGACTCTAATAACCATGAGGTCAGGTAAAATTTTGTATTTGCATTTCATTTTGATGGACAAAGTGCGTGACTTATATTTCTGGAAAATCCAACCTCTGCATCTATAACACTGGATCAAATGACACAGTCCTATTGTAAAATATGAATGTAGTGTAAAGGTCATTTGTACGAGCAGCATAAAACAAACAAAGGAGACATACACTAAAGCTGGGCAACATCTGGCAGCCATGCCAAACATGACATGTACTGAGGAAGTCAGGAGTCAACAAAGCCATTTACCGTTCTGCAGGATACTGCATTTCAAGTCATAGGTCTTAACTCAACCAAACCACTATGTAGGTTTGCGCTGTCATAATATAACATTTTTAATTATAATACAAAATTGTTTTGAACCAACTGCCATTTTGGTGCCGTTGTAAATGACGAAAGGCATTATTTTCGTGCCTGGAGCCAAAGAAGTGCAATATCAACAGCCACCTGGGTCAAACACTGAGGTTCATACGAGGAGGTAGGGACAAAGGATTTATTTGGTCATGTAGGTTGGTGGACATGTTGAGCAAAATAGAGGTAAATGAAGGTTTATAGTCCGGCTGATGTACCTTTTACACAAAGGTTCGGATTGGTAAAGAGGCTGAGGATGATATATGCACAGGAAAGAAAACCAGCGCTCAAAACCGCCGCTCACTTTTGCAATCTACTTGTGTAATACTCACAAAAATAGACAAAGGGACATTTAAAGGTCGAAAGTGGAGAAAAACATCATATAAAGGCTTTTGTTTTTATTTCCACTGAGCCTGGTGACAGTGAGCTTGAGGGCAGTTAGAGAAAATTGAATTTTGGCGGTCGGTGCTATGTGTAGGTTTCATGATTCCAAAGCCAACCCCCAGAAACCACACATTCTCATTCCATATAGACTAATATTAGATTACTTAAACCAAGGATGAGCCATATTGTTTCACGACTCACACAATTATAATGGATTTTTTGGGGATTATTGGGTTTTTTTTACAACCCACACATTTATATCTAGATCTAGATATCATAGATATCTGACTTGAGGAGGTGGGTTGATTAATTTTTAATACAAAAAGAATCCAGTCTTTCTGGAAAGGGTGGTAAAATAGATATTGCCTATATATACACCAGAAGAAGAAATAAAAATCATGCAGCAGAGGGTTAAGTATACTCTTTATGTGCACCCGCTTGGAATAAAACCATTCCCTTAATTCTAAAACAAAAGACTGATAAGCCAATTAGCAGCGTGAACGTTGTACACTCACTTGTGACGACGTTCTTGGAAGCAGGTGGTCCACGCTTGTTGTTCTTCACAACTTCCAGTTTGACCTCGTACTCCTGGCCAGGGCCCAGCCCTGACTGCTCAAAGGTGGTCTCTGGACGACCGAGGGAGTTGAGAATTTCATCGTCCTCCTCTTTCTGCCAGGACCAAAAAACACCAGTCACGAACCACTACAAAGACTGGAATAATGTGAGGAGTGTGTGTGTGTGTGTGTGTGTGTGTGTGTGTGTCTGCATGGGGGAAACAACCAAATAACACACAACAGCGCTCTGGGTGGTGTTTGGACTTCAGAGTTGAGAGGGAACTCTGTTTAATAGAGTTTGGCTTTGCGTAGAACCTAGTAGCACCATCTGGAATGGTTCCGACGAGCACTCAAAAAGAAAAGTAAAGCATTAAATAAAGTAACATTGGCTATGTGAAGTATCGGGGTGAATGGAACTGCTGGAACATACCAACAGCTACTGCCTCGGCTAAGCCCTTTTCCACTGGGTTTTCTCCTGTACTTAGGTATGCACATTACACAACTTTTGAATTTAAAGAAGGGGGACTGCAGTGGGCCGTGTGTGGTTTTCTACCACAGAAAAATGGGGATAATGACAGAGATTGCGGTAGGCTGTAGATCATAACCAACTCTTGGGTTACAGAAGCTCCATTAACATATTGGGTAGCAGGACTTACTGTGTTTCTAAAGATGAGGTTCCAGCCATCAAATGGAATATTCAGAGGGTCCCACTGTACCTCCACTGATGTCTCTCGCACTGACTTGAACTTGAGTCCCTCAGGCTCAGGCAGATCTGAGAGGAATCAAAGAAAGTTGTAACTACATTTGATCCAGATTCATACACAGTTTTTCGTGTAAATTGCCACACAGACGGAATGACATACGTGTTGCCACCCTTGCACTGACAGGGACACTCTTCTTGTTGTTGAGAACAGCGTAGACGCTGATCAGGTACTCAATGCCAGGTTCGAGCTCATGAATAGTGGCCATCTTCTGGTCCCCCGGAACCCGAATGTCCAGCTCCAGTCCTCCAGTTGCCGTGGGCACGTAGGTGATCAGATACTCTGTGACATGCATGTCATTTTGCCAAGACACATCCACTGTCTCTGGGGTGACCTCGACCACTGTCAGGTCCTTGGGTGGTGACACTGTGAAGGTGCATTGAAAGCCAGTTATGTTTATTGCAGATTTTACAGTTTAATAGAATAACTGATCTTTTTCAGCGGGACAATAAAAAACAGAACATACAATATAAAGAAATACCCACTAAATGCTCAAGTAGTTGTGATGTGCATGACTGAAGATTAATCTACTTTCTACTTTCTGGACAAATCAGAAAAAGCTAGAAAACACTGACTAATTCTTCTATATGCAGACAAAGCAGGAAATATAAAACCTGTCAAAAAAAAAAACTCAGATGTCATATTTACGGTAAGAAATTAACTAAAATTTAGTTATATTTCTCAAGTACATCTTTATTTCGACTTTCACCTATCAAATTTCTTTATATTTGTACTTGAAAATATCTGTCCTTCAGTTTTTAAAACTGACCTCTGTTATTATTTTTTCATCCACACACTGTCAAGCTTAAATGCAGCAGAATGCTGCACTAGAGCTATGGTGCAACACTGGTAGGTTAGATGGACTCATCAAGAATCTTCATTCGTGCAGCTTTAATTTGGCAGATGTAGATCCTTTAAAATATGCCCATATTTATGAATATTGTTGAGACATCTAGCTAACGGAGCTTATCAAATCAAGTTGAAGCTCCTTGACAACAGGTGCAATTAAGACGTTAATTATTAGTCATTAAAAATGACTTTTGCTTAATTGCATGGTGGGCTATAGTTCTTTTGAACTGTATGTTTTTTTCTTACTTATTTGGTTATAAAGTTTAAGCTTCCTTCCAGATCATGTTCATATATGTCATACAATATATAATTTTGTCCGTGCCACTGTCTATACTGCAAGTCTATGTTCTTTGTTCTGGACACGTGGAATCTATTGCAGACTCATCTGTAATGGAAGAGGAATCCTTCCACAAAGTTGTCTTCCAATGTTACAAAACCAGCATTTGATGTCAGTCTGTTTACGTTCATAGCAAATAGCATATATGAAGTTCACACTGTGAACATGCACTCACATTTGGCTTAAGAGTGAAGGGGGACCATCAGCAACGTTTTTTTTATTTCTGTATGTTTCTGCTTAGCTTATTTAGCAGGTGTTTGATAAAATGCTTTTGCCTGCAATGAAAGTTTTTTTTGTAATTTGACAATTTCATTTTTCAATTTTTAGCAGAGAAGGCCTTTGATTGGTTTTATTTTCCTTATGATACCAATCATCAGATTTAGCTCCAGGGATCTCTAATAATTTTTTTCATAAAAGTTGGGAACGCTTAAAATTTCCTTGTCTTACCCTCAGAACAGTCCTCTCCAATGAAGCCCATGTCACAGACACACACACCATTCTCACAGCGTCCCTGGTTCTGGCAGTCTCCTGGACAGGTCAGGATGGAGCAGTCAAGCCCGGTGAAGCCCTCGTAACACACACAGTTGCCATCATGGCAGTAACCACGATCCAGACAGTTCTTTGGACATGTCTTCTCACTGCAGTCCTCGCCGGTGAAACCCTTATGACAAACACATTGCCCGTTCACACAGTGTCCACGATCCAGACAGTTCTTTGGACATGTCTTCTCACTGCAGTCCTCGCCGGTGAAACCCTTATGACAAACACATTGCCCGTTCACACAGTGTCCACGATCCAGGCAGTCGTTGGGACAGGTCAGCTCGCCGCAGTCTTTACCCGTGAAGCCAGTGAAGCAGACACACTTGCCGTCCACACATTCTCCGCGTCCCATGCAGTCTTTGGGACAAGTCTTGACACTGCAGTCCTCCCCAGTATAGCCTTTGTCGCATATGCACAGTCCACTAACACACTGGCCCTGGTCTTGGCAGTTGTTGGGGCAGGATAGTTCACTGCAGTCTTCGCCTTCATATCCTATGTCACATACACACTCTCCATTGATGCACTGGCCCCTATTACTGCAGTTGTCAGGGCACGAAAGAACGGAACAGTTTTCACCTTCAAATCCTACATCACAGATACACTTCCCATTGATGCACTGGCCCTTATTACTGCAGTTGTCAGGGCACGAAAGAACGGAACAGTCTTCGCCTTCAAATCCTGCATCACAGATACACTTCCCATTGATGCACTGGCCCTTATTACTGCAGTTGTCAGGGCACGAAAGAACGGAACAGTCTTCACCTTCATATCCTGGACCACAGATACACTCTCCATTGATGCAATGACCTCTTCCGTGGCAATTGTTTGGACAGGTGAGCTTTGAGCAGTCCTCTCCACCGTAGCCAGTCTGGCACACACACTTGCCATTCACGCACATGCCATGGTTGTTACAGTTCCCTGGACAAGTGAGATCACCACAGTCTTCCCCAGCGAAGCCTTCTTCACAGTAGCAGGTGCCGTTGATGCAGCGTCCCCGGTCGTAACAGTCGTTTGGACAGATGAGTTCCGAGCAGTCGAAGCCGGTCCACGGCTCATCGCAAACACACTCATCCTCCACGCAGCGCCCACGGCCCAGACAGTTGTTGAGGCAGTTAGTCTGGGAGCAGTCCTCACCAATGAAACCGTCCTCACAGAGGCAGGACCCATCGACACAGTGGCCATAGTCACCACAGTCCAGTAGACAGAGCTCGATACCACAGTCGTCCCCACCAAAGCCCTCAAAACATTCACATTTGCCTTCCACACAACGACCCTGGTCCTGGCAGTCATTGGGGCACTCAGCTTCTGTGCAGTTGGGGCCCTTCCATCCAGGCTCACATATGCAGCTGCAGGTTTCAGTGCTCCAGTTCCCATGACCACTACAGTATGGCTTCGTGGACACTTCGCCTGGAGGAATGCAAGAATGCATAAGAAGAGAAGATTTTTGTAGAGAAGGTCTCAAAAGCATATCAGAACAAAACTAAACCCTCCAAACTGTGAGAATTATATTTGGGTCAGAGAAACTGTTCATGCTAACTGGATGAATTTAGATTTTTGTGATGTAGCCTGTTAACTGAATGGTGAGTTTTAATTTCAGATCCAGACCAGTGATTTAAAATTCATAGCTGCTTTTTGCCTCAACATGTCCAACAAACGTAATGGATAATGAGATATTTTTGACACCTCAGGAAAAAGAGGAAATGCTGGTAATGCTCTAACATTTAAGAATTGACAGACTGCAACTAAAAAGTTTTCAAGTTTTTACGGTTTCTGGTTGTTTGCCATTATGTGAGATTTAATGTAACGGCAACACAAAGGGGCAATGACTATCACATTCAAATGAAACATGACAATTTTTTTCCATTGACAAATTTGACCCCCAAGTTGACAAACACACAGTATGCATTTTTTGAATGCAGAGCATCAATTTGAAAAAAAACGTACAATATATTATTGTACCCAGCAATAATGTAACTAAATACAAACATTGACATACAAACGGATGCATTAGAAAGGTGATGGTAGCTACATAAATTGTACATTGTTTTTTACTTACAGCTTAAAAAATTGTGCTGCATTTGTTTCCTTATTTGCCATCTGTATTAATGACCTTTTTATCCTTAAATATATTTCACAGGAAGCACTTTAAAAATAGATTTCAACAGACTACATGCAGGGTAACCTATAAACCCACTGTCATTAAAACACTTTAAGCATCCAGTAAAAGGTGTACCTGTAACTTGAGCTCCACAGCAGCCAGCCCCACTGCTGCACTGCTCCCTCAGACTAGACAGCTCTGACTCCAGCATCTCCAGCCGGTTCAGGATATCCTTGATGTCCGGCAGCTGGTTTTCGCAGCCGCACGCCTGTTTGGGGATATTAATGCGGTGGGTGAAAACAATCTGATTGTCGCCATCCATGGTGTGCTCCATGTTCTCTGTGTTCTGCACGTCCATCGGGGCGCTCTTGTGTTTCAGTTCGGTGCCTCCTGGCGAGTTGAGGTCCACGGAGCAGAGAGACGTGGAGGGGACGTTGATGTTATAGACGTGGTTGAACACTACCGGCTGGTCCGGGTGGGGCAGAGTGAGGTTTTCTTGGGTTCTTTTAGGCGTTAGGGCCTCTCTACGGTGACGGATGACCTTCTTCACCAGGCCAGCCGTGGAGAGCTGGAGGAGTAGGGCCATGGTCAAGCAACCTAAAAGAAAGTCTTTCATCCACATGGTGACACCCTGGCTCCGTGTGTTCGGGTGAAGCAGCAACGGAGTGGAGAGTTGATTCTATTCAGGTATCAAATTGGAGTTCACGTCTTGAGTTCTAGAGTAAATGAAAGAACAGACAGAAGTGAAAATGAGGTAGATTTACTTTGGAAAAGATTTGACTTTCTAGGCACATTTCTTTGTCTCGCAGTTTTTTATGTGGAAAGTTACAAATTTTCGAATACGCACACGGAATTCACACAGAATCCTGTCGAATATTCCCTTCTGTTGTTTGTTTGCTGGGATGAGTAAAACAATATATTCCCAATTCACACAAACACACTCATCCAAACACACCATAGCTGGAGTGAAATATAATAGACCACTAAAAAACCAATTAACCTTCTACCGTTGCCCCATACAAAAGACCACTGTTGCTGCATCTGACCCACTTAAGCCCATCTGCTCTCAGTGGAGTAGACACACACTTAGTGGATGTCATCTGGGAATTATTTTCACAATTCCTTCGAGTAGCAAGAGTGCAACCACTGCCGGGGCGGCGTGTGACCTTGAAGCATTCTTTTTTTCTGAACACCTGTGAAGAGGAAAACCTCCTCTCTTTAACCTGCAACTCTGGAGCACAACTCAAGCTGACAGATTAATACCTGTGTATACCATCTGTGCGCTTCCTGTAAAGCTCAGGGGTCTGCAGAAACCACAAACCAGTAGGTCAGCATTCCTGGGCTACTCTCCTGGCAGCCACTGGCTTTTCTTTTAGTACTGTAACATGATTCTTATTGCTGTTACCTTCTGAGAGACATGATTCTTTTAAGAGGTCTGCTGGAAAAATATGCTGAGGTAGCGGCAGAGAGCTTTAAAACCTGATGTTTTTACTTGGTCTGTTACACAGGTATCATTCATGATTTCCACATATTTGGACACGGAACGGTGATGAAATGGGGAGGTTGGACAATCACTTTTGGGTCTGTCAGTAGTGAAATTTATTTTAGGAAAAGGCTGCGTTTTCATAATTGTGCTTTTTTTGCCACCCTGTCAGAGATGCTGACAATTACTTCTTTCTACCGCCAATAAAATCCACAGTGTGTCTTGGCAGCTCTAAAGGTTAATAGCAGCTGTTAACAACCAAATTAAAATGTCTGGGTAAGCAAACATAAAAATGCACAACTGCATGTATGCTGCACATTACAAATCTGTGGTAGGCTACAAAACAAGAGGTGTAATTGTCTTCCTGTGCCTTACTGCACAGATGAGCGAAAATAGGGAGTATTATGTCTCAACATTTACATATGTGCAAGAGCAAAGAGACAGAGTCAGCAGGTAAAATCCCAAGAAGCAAAAAACCCTGACTGCACAAGTCAGAAAGGTTTAGACGTCAGATATTTACTATACAGATCCACGGATGAAGGGATGTAAAATGATATGTATGTTTTTAAGCTCCTCTGAACTATAAACTCGATATAACATGAAGGTTTTCAACACCCTTGCATCCTTTTATCAGCGCAGTCTGTGGTTGTAATAAAATCATAGAATTAGTGACCTTGTTTCGTAAGTTTCCCCTGGTGGCTGAATGTACTAGATAACAAGGTTAGTAGTGGTCACTAATTAATTCTTTGCTTTTATTCAAATCCTGAATGAACAAAGATAAGTCGACGGCAGTTATGTGTTAGTGATGTGGATATGAATGTGGATATAACTGTGTTAAAATACATTAATTCACCCAGCGGTTTGTACCAACTGTAGGTTTCCCATCCATTGTCGGATGGTAAGTGTATGACATCTGACCCAACCCCAATCCAACCCTGCTCCATTCCAACTTCCGCAGCCAGGGGCTTCTCGGAAGCGGTCCTCGGCCTCCTCATCCCAGCCTGAAATGTGATTGTGCAAGCAGACATAAACAGATAATCTCAGCTTGAAGGGATCCCACCGCTTCAACCCCCCCCACCCTTCCCAGCCCCCTGATTAGACAGGCAGGGATGAGCACCTCCATGATGGGAGCACTGAGGACCCTCGGGGGTCCAGCAGCAGCGCCCCCTCCCTAAAACTCCTCCAAGCCACATGATTGTGTCACACATGCACGTCCACACATGCACCAATACAGTCACACAAATGTGCCCAAGCATCACAAACAAGGATTAAATCACAAAATAGCCAGAAAATTGCTTTGAGCTGCTGCTAAGGTTTTAGTTTTGGGCGGGTGGTTGGCTTTCTTACTTTGATGGCTGGCTGCTCTCCACGTAGACCTCTAAGCAAGAGACCAAAGCCGTCTTTGTCTGAGACTTTGCGGCTCTGGCAAAACTTAGCAGTATTCAGTAGATTAAGAGGAAAAGAAAATTACACAGAAGCTAAGAAATATTTTGATATGATGTTTCCTCCTGTTACCAACAGCTACTGGTCTTTATTATGAGGCATGATATTTGCAATAAGACAATGTGAACGCGACTCTGGGAAACACAGAGCTGATTCCTCTGTTTGCACTTCCTTCACGGGCACCCTGTGGTCCTGGCACTGTGGTAATGCAGCTGGTTTCTGGCAGCATAGACATGGACTTGATACAATCTGGCTACTGCTGCTTTGTTATTCCCTCACTTGGTTTTGCGCTATAGCTTCTCAAATAGCAACAAAGCGTGTTGCCTGCCTTGTGGTCGAATGTGACGAGAATTTTACCAGGATCAACCTGCTGCCACACATTGGGTGCAATTGATCTAAATTACCCTTTTGTTAACGAGTGCTAGGGAAACGCTGTTCTACCTCACACACAGTGGAGACTTGGAAATATATTAAAGATCCAGCTGGGGTAGATTTGAAATGTGATTAGGCCTCTTGCTGTCAGGATCAAAGTGAAGGGGTGTGTCAATCAAACTGCAGACACTAAACCATACGCTTGACACTAGCCCCTCCCCTTAAACCCAGAGTTTTGATTTTTCTGAAGATGGCCTACATATTAATAAGGTCTCAAGGTCTGTAGAGAGAAAGGTGTCATCCACAAATCGGCACTCTCTTGCAACTCAACAAATTAAATTGTGACGCAACTAAACTCCAAAAGCAAACATATATTTATTTGAAAAATGTAAATCAGATATTGTCTTCTATTAACATAGTAAGAATATGTCACAGTCTTTCAGAAACCCTAACTAAAGTGCATTTTTGCTTAAACCTAACCACACATGCAACTCCAGGATCAAATTTGGATCTTTGCTATAGGGACACTCCTGAAGACTGGATCGTTCACACCTGTAGACTGTGACATCAAAGTCAGATTCTAGACACTTGAAAATCCAGCGAGAACTTAGATTCACACACGTTCTTTGGCTAAAACAAACCTGGTTGGGACCAGCAACCTTCACTTTTTAAAAACAGTTCAATTTGTGCTAAAAAGAACAAAAGATGCTGAATTGAAAGGGGCAGGTTGGACTTAGATGCAGTAATAAAGGCAAACAAAGGTCTGCATTGGTTGGGACATCAACTGGCCTATGCCAGGCATAAATATCAAATGTTTAAAAAAATGCTTTTCTACAAAAATGAGCAGATGAGTCTTATTACTAAAGACTAGAATCTTTTCTTAGCACCCACAGCAATTAAACCACTGACCCGGACTATCTGTCATCCTGACTAAATCACCTTCATAATCAGCTGCATGCAAATCATATTCATTCTAAAAGTGTGTTGCATCCCAACATACAATAATCATCCAGTGATGGAAACACAGTCACACTTGAAGTTAAGTTGCATAAGAACAAAACTCTCAAATAAAAGCAAGACTGACCACCTAAAGTAGAAAAACCACCTTCAGTGCAAAACATCTCGCAAAGGTCTCCCTTATTAGAATGGCGTATCAGTTTGGCCTTAATGCTGTTTCCATGTGAACAATCAAATTTAAACGGAAATAATAAATAAATCCTGTTTGGATGATTACTTTACCAGTGTCATCATTTCCTCCTACAGTCTCCGGTCTTCAGATACAAGTTTTACAGTCAGTTGGCTAAACGATTGAGCAGACTTTCCGTTTAGGGAAGATTGCAGAAGAAAGAGTTTTTCTGCTGACAAACCTAATCACATTGCAGGTGCAAGATAAATCTGAACAAGAAAAAAAAACATTACTCTGCAAGCGGTTATCTGCACAGAGAAAATTCTATTTGTTTTTGCTCCGAAGAAGGTGTTATCAGTGTGTGCGATGTGTGGTGAGAAGTAGACCAGTGTGGAAGAGCAGGCAGGGCTTTTTGTGAAATGAAAGGAAAGATTTGCAAACCGTCAATGGATAATGGCAGCAGTGCAACAGACAACACAGCATCTGTCTGGCAACCCGACAACAAACAAACTGAATAATGAAGCAGCATGCCCCACTTGGTGTGTAAAAGCTGTAAATATTCAATTAAAACTACAACTCAAGTCCCAGGACTGTATGTTAAACAGGTCTCATAGGATGCACATGCTTTCTTTTCATTTCTGAAGAATTTATCAAGCTTGCATAGTTTTTTAGGTCAGCCATGACAAAAACTCAGCTTGCCTTCTTTGGTACAGAAACCAAATCTGGGTCGCTGGTATAAGGTCTGAATGAGCGGTTATTGTCTGGGGGCTCTTTTCACCTTCACTGTCACACTGTAAAAGCGAAAATGACCAGGAAATGGACCTCAGTCACGGACACTCACTTCCATGTCAAAACACATGAAAGAATCTTCTTTATCTAGTGGCAACCTTAAAGAGATATGAGCCAAAAAACCCACTAGATCTGAAATGAGCTGATAAACATATTCATCACGATCGACTGCAAGGTGAAAGAAACCTCCCACACGTGTCCCCGGCGAGGCAGGTGAATATTGATTTGGAACTTGCATCTTTGCCAAGGTCATAGCTGGGGAGATAGCAAGTTGCTGAGGGCAGCACAACAGCTATGAGAATCATCAAACACAGAAATTCATTTCCAGCGAGCGACACGGCAACGCAGAGTCGACTGCCTGATTGTTGATCGATGGCACAGTTGTTACGGCTCCTCGGGAAAAGGTTTTTCAAATTTTATCACCTCACGCTCTGAAGGGCACACACCATCTTTCTCTTTCTGCCCTTTATGGCTGATGTGACCGTCGACATTGCGCTGAACCACACAAAATCACGACAGCTGAAGAAATAGTAAACTTGCTTCCCTAGCAGCTGAAGATACAGGGTGTTAGAAAAGTTGGGGAGTAACAATCTGATTTAAATCTTTTCACGCTGATGGAAATGACCAGGTAGCTCAGACAAACCTTTTTTTCAGGTGTGGCATTAAAACACAGTTATCTCGCCAAAGACAAGTCTCTTAATTGACAGATGCATATTTTTTAAGATCTGTTGGTCTGTTTATTGATTAGAAAAGGTGCCAATTAAATATCCAGTAGACACCAAGCAACATTTCCCTTCATTTGGAATCAGGATTCCAGTTACTTGGCAAATACTGAATGTAAAAGCATTGTTCATTATCATCAAAGTCCTTATAAAGTCCTCATACTTTGACTATTAATTCCTTGTTCAGTATAAAAGATTTTGTTCATAGTAACTAACCCACAGAGATTTACTGGATCACCTGATTCCCCAGTTCCCCACGGCTAAACTGAACTTTTTTTAAGCATCTGCCAGTCATTTTATTGTGTAGGTCCCTCATGACCCTAAATAGTATAAGCAGTTTGGATGGATGGGGGGTGTGTTTCACTGTCACTGCCCTGCTGTTTGAAAGTATCGTACAGACTGACTTAATGTGTTTCTATTTTATTTATATATAATAACAATGCAAATAGAGATTGACTTATCAACAGAAATCAATGTGTGCAGAATAGGTGGTCAAAGAAGAAGAAGAGTGCTGGGCAGAAACTCAAGTCAGGTGAAAAGGTGAGAGGTGCATGGCAAGAGTAAAGACGTCTCACCTTTTGAACAAGCTGTGGTGCCTGCAGTTTGGCTTCCACAACTGTTGTAGCATCTGACAAGTATGATGTTTCTATTTCATAGGCAGAGTTTTTAGAGTGAATCTTTATCCTTTACGCAGTAGAAAGTGGCTGGAAGCTCAACTATTTTTATATGGTGCATCCGAATATTTTAGTGGGTGCTACTACCAGTTTACTGGAGGATTTCTAACCTGCAAAAGCAAGTGTGAAACTGATGCTATCAGACTCTGGTGTGCAGCACTGTGCTGACCGTCGAAGCAGGTCCCCCACAATGCCCGACAGGTGTGGGGTGGCCTACTTGGAACAAAGCAACAGAACCCAAAAGAGGTTGGAGACAAGGTGGCCGGACATGCAAGAGCAACCTTTCAGGTAAAGTAAAGGAGGATTAGTTTATGTCGTGCCGTAAAAAAGAAACTGAGCCGGAGGGAAGCGCGGAGCAGGTAATCAGGTAGGACTGGATGCAGGACACAGTGAGAGCTGCACTTCATGTGCTTTCACTCAGACACCTGCAATGGTAGCAACATGCTGTGTACTTTGCCAGTTAACTGCTGGTGAGTAACGTGTGGGCCAGTGTGTGTGTGTGTGTGTGTGTGTGTGTGTGTGTGTGAATCAGTCTGGGACACTGCAATATATTGATGAGCCCAATTCAACAAGCCCTAGTTTGGATGGCCACCTGATGACTCTGTAAACCTGCCTGGACTCTCACACTACACTATAGGGAATGAAAAACAGGTGGTCTACTGAACGGACCACAGCAAATCCAACAAAACTGCCTAACTGCCGCTTAGCTAGAGCCTATTTATGGAAAAACACTGTATTTTCACATTACTGCTCCTACAACGGAGATTTCAGTGAAGAAAAAACAGAGCTGAACATAAAGCGAATAGGAGAACAATGTGGCACTTTTTCAAACTGATATTTGAAATAAATGCAAATAATGTGAGGGTTGTGTAAAGCAGTACCTCTTACTAAACATGCCTAAAGCTCTGCTACGAAATATTTATTTTAAGGAGAATCTTCAACAACCAACTATTCTTTATTTTATGGAAGAAAGAACATTACTGTCAACACCTCAACACTTTCGTTTCTTGTGATACCTCAGTGAATATCTGCAGTTTTGGTGTTCTTGAAAAATTATTAATGGAATCATTGTGATATTTATGGTCAGGGATGCTAGAATCTTTTTTAATGGTGTAGGGCATTCACTAATTGAAGGGAGGGACACTTCAGATGTTACTGAAAATTAATATAATATCCAACGTGTTTAAACATACTGTCCAGTGTAAGACATGCTAAATACACAACTCACACACCTGGCTGACCCCTGGCTGTCAGCTGACTGTCCATGTCTTTTGCTGTGAGCCCCTCAGTGAAAGAGAACACTCTGATGGGCTGTTCAGCTCAGTGAATCATTGCACAATATATATAATTTTAGAACTTCTTATCAGACAAATCCTCGATCATAAGTAGCTGAGTGAGAATTGCACATGAATGGCAGTTTCTTTCCCTCTCAGGCAAACGCTTCTGACTGGATTCTGTCATTATCTGCAATTAAAACTGATGTGAGCCGCTGCCGCTGTTATTCTTTGTCGGCCCTTGTTCTTTGACATTAGCTTAATGTGTCAGAGATCTAAATGTGCCTAATAAATAGAAATTATTGAAAATGACATACAATGTTTCATTATTTTAGTCTTGAACTTGGTCATTTCTCCTTTTGGTGAAGATTCTACATTCGACAATAATCCTAAACCAAGAATCTATCTGACTTTGACTCAGAAGGTGATATATAAACACATTTAGTGATTGTTCTGGTGTCCCAGTGGTGACTTTGAAAAAGACTATTTATATATTCCCGTAAATGATATTCCCTAAGATGCCCCACTCAGACTAGTTTCAGTGAGACCCTGATGACACTTTACAATAACCTGGAAAATTGTTGTTCTAATAAGGAGAGCAAATGTCTGCAATAACATGCAATTAGTCATATGTACAGTTATTATATTCAACCTTTGACAAAGGAAGAATAAAAGCTTTAAATCCCTAATCACGCCCCACAAATGTGACCGAAGCTACTGACGTGAAATCAATAAAGCTTCTTAATATGTTCGCTACTCACTGTTCACTGTTATCAATATTTCCCACATGGTATTTACCACACGGTACATAAACACATAAAAATTTGACTTGCTAAAAAGACACGAAATGGGGAATACGCTCCTTTTGATGGATGAAAAGACTGGCTGCGTTCGCTGGCTCTCCTCTGTGACCCCATTGGATCCGATGACACAGATAGTGGGGGAGTGGTGGGGGTTGGTGTGTTCATGGCTGATAAGGCGGATGTGGGGGCTGGATCTGAGATACCAGCAGAAACACTTATCTGGGTACTCGGAGAGAGCTCTGTGCCAAGGCTATACCCTATCATGCTCAGAGAACCGCTGGAGTGATTTGGAGCCACAGTTGACATGCCTGACTGATACCGCCCCAATAAAGTTTATGTCCTCGCCCGAAACCAATTTCGGACTCTGACACTGAGATACGAAGAAAACAAATGTTTAAAGGAATGAGAGCGCTCATCGGGTCAGTCACAGTCAAAGCTAAATTCTTTTTTTTTTGTGTGTGTTATGACTCACGGCCGCTATGAGACCCATCAATATTCTTTATGGCTCATTCCCCGTGGTGCCTCCGTCTTGTGCTGCTGTTCTCGCTGGGTCCAGATGGAGAGGTTTGATGCTGGTCATTGTTCATGAGCTTTTTAACATGCTGGTTGCTGGTGACCTACTGTTTATTAGCCTAACCCCGCTCCCTTTACAGCACACCCACCTGCTGTTTTCTCCAGACACTCTGCAAGCGCGTAGCCCTCCATTCTGCCCGCTCCTTCCTCCCCGCGTCTAAGCTGCACTGCGATGGCTGTAAAATCAGGCCTGTATCTAGCTGCTGCCTGTGGTGTAATGCTGCACAGAGGTATTGGTATCACCTTCTGGGACTTGTCTATACTTACCATGTAACTAACACCTTCACTCAGGTAATCAACTGCAAGGTGAGAGCTCAGTCTCTAAAGGGCTTTGGCTGGCTTTATTTGCATGATTGTCACTTCCAACAATAGACTCGGGATAGGAGCATGACATTTTGGCAGAAAAAGCTGAGTTACAGACCTACGGGCTTAAATACACGATGGCTGTCAGAGCTTGATGTGCCGCTGCTTGTAAAATAGACAAAAATTCAAAAATATAAGTCAAATCAAAGACACAGGTGCAACATTTATAAAAGAGGAAAGACACATACAGATACAAATGGAAAAAAATAACTGAGATGTTCAGGACACAGCTCGGTAGTTTCTATGGTGATACTGAAGTTGACAGGTGTTGGAATATGAGCTAACGCAACTTTTCTAATAATTTGTTTTAACCTTGTAATGTTACATGTATTTGTTTATTTTCTTATTTATTTACTTTTAAATTATGGAATAGTCATTTCGGCCCTCAGGGCCACTATTCAAACATATAGCAAACTAAATGCTAAAGAGACTGGAATGGTGATTCCGCCATTTTTGACACAGTCTAGAGAATGCTGAGTAAACGTGTACCAGTTTTCAAGGCCTTTCAAAGACAGCTTATGGTTACTTCCATTCAAACAGTTTTCTCTCCACAACAAATGAAGTAAGCATGTTGGCTCTGATACCCAGACATCTGTTTGTCCTTGTCTTTGGTGAAAGCCTGAAGCATGTTGCGTGTCCAAATTGGGAGTGCCTTCCATTCAGACACTTGTATAAGCCTAATGACCCCGGTCCCCGGGGTTGGCTCTTCATTGGCTTACCCATTTTTACCATTTCTCCCAATTTAAATTGTCTGTCGCTTTCAAAAGGGCCCCAATCTTGTTCCTTGAACACCATAGCTCATGCTATATACAATGTGTGAGGTCACTGGTGGAGGCAAAGTGTCAGAGCAAAGTGTCGACCACGTGTTCATCTACTGGCTGCCCCGGTGGAGGGCAGGGCAATACAAAGGCATCCCGGATCCCACAGCTGCATGACTTGAACTCCTTTCCTGTCGCACATTAGCATCCATAGAGCATTAAAAACCTGAAACCCATCTGGGATGCTTAAGCACTGGATTTCTTTAGGGGCAGTTGAAGCTGCTGTTGTGACTAATCTGACTGGGGTAGAGTGAGCCACACGAGAACACTGGGGTGACTTGAAAATATACAGATGTGGGCAAATTTCAATCATATATGTCTTTAAACACAAAACCAAAGGAAAACAGGGGCTTTCATACTGTTTCATTTAGTCATTCCAGTCAAAATCTTTAATAAAAAGTAATGTACCAAATAGGACTGAGATTCATGCAAATATTCAGAACCACCTGAACCACAAGTGATCACATCCAGTGGACAGCACAGTACAGATGAAAGTGTCCATAAATCTACCTCTAAATTATGTTATTTGGAACCTTTAAAAACCAGAACATCTAGAGCCAAAGAACTTTCCACCAAAAATCAGCAGCAGTGACCAAGGCGTGATTATGAGGAAAAAAAGGAGACAGCAATTGGACATTCAGATCAGCCTGAATTAAGAACAGCATAAATTGTGACCAAGCAAAACATCTCTGCATTTCTCTTAAATCCTGCCCAAAATAGCTCATTATGAATAGCCACGATTATTGTTTGTTCTCAATCACCAGCGAAGGAGTTAAGTGGGGTTAAAGACAGTCACCCTCTCACAGCTTTACAGGCCATGGAGCATTGGGAGCTAACAGCTGTCCAAACAAAGGCCTGCTTCCCACTCATCATTATGCCTAGTGTCACTGTTAGCGGCTACTCATATGCGTAGCCAAAGCATCATAAAACATTAATACACGGAGCCTGCACTGCCACCTAGAATCAGATTACATGGCTGTCATGCAGAGGTGGTCATCTGAGCACAAGCCTGCGCTCGGCACGTCTGTAAAACACAAGTTATGTTCATTGTGTCTGCAGCTTCTCATCATGCTCAATTACCATCCAGCAGTCGCTGCCCTGGCATCCCGTGGGTCTCCTCCATCACAGCCCACCCTAGATCTCCATGCACATCTAGTCCTTTCTTTTCTCAGAGACTCAAGAGACCAGCAACCGAGCCGGTGGTGTACAGTCGAAATCCCAGTCTTTAAGAACTAGTAACCACCGTTAAAGAATTTGATTTGCTTTCAGTCGAGACCTCAGGATTCCCACTAAGGTCTAAATCCAGTTTTATCCATTCAAGCAAGAACAGGATGGAGGGCTGAACCTGACGCATGAATACCATGTGTATTACCCCAGATGTGCCGCTGCTGTGATCACTAATGTCTTCTAATGTTAGTGGTAATATCAATGACCCCGTTAGTTACACAAACCACTAATACATCACTGCTGGACCCACAGCAGCCACTGTTTAATTCTCAGAAAGTTTGAATTTATGAGCAAACTAATTGATGGACAGCAAACACGTAAGCAATTGGCTGGGAGACAGTCAGTGTGTGTGTGTGTGTGTGTGTGTGTGTCAGTGAGGCTGCCAGTTTGCAGCCTGCTGTGTGTATGTTGGAGATCTGGGAGAGGAACCAACCAGCAGCTTCTAACACAGAGCAGCTGTCTGTCTCCTGAGTTACACAAGCCTACTGTCTGCTGGCTACCATAAAGTGTACAGCTGGACCTACCCTGGCAAGCAGCTCACACACACACACACACACACACACGCACGCAGACACACACACACACACACGGACACTCTAACCCTTCCCATCTTCTCCACTCCTCTCCCATCACACCGCTGCTCAACATGAGCCCTAACGCAAATAGAATAATTCAGTAGATTATCACAGACGTTCATCTCTGGAGGCAAAATTCTTTTTTTATACTGCTGTGGTAATAAATAGAAAACAGCCAGCAAGAGGAAAAACTTCCACAGTAAAACATAATTAGCGCCCAGGTGCACGCAGTAAAGGGCAAAACCGAGCCAGTCTGTGAAGTCTTTGCTTGTAAAAGATAAGACCGAATTAAAGAAGCTCATCCACATTCTTCATACTGTTTTAGCCACTGAGTTTTTTCAAATGAATTTGTAAAGCACAACGCTCAACTTTGTTAGTTTTAGCTGTTTATAATAATTATATATAATTTGACAAGACATCTGACAGTGTCACTCACAGAAATCTAGGTGGAGTCAACTTAAACATTGCAGCCCAATTGTGCATCTCATATAAATGGCTAAAACTAATAATTTTCACGGAAAGTTTTAGGATCAACTTGTTTGAAATTGCAACGAGTGAATGCAAAGAGAATGTGCTTGAAGTTATAAAGTTGCAAAGTGAGGATCCTAATCATCCTAATGAGGCAAATCACTCGGTCCATTCATTCTGCTCCCGCTCACCAAGCCCAGCTCCATGCAGGTAAAGAAGGTAACTTACCTCACACACACACAATGCCCACAGCCTCTCCCCTGATTAGAGAATCTAAGGAGAAGCGGTGTTGAAGAGAGTCTTATCACGCAGCCCTGACAAACGTTCTCACCAGTCTGTATCTCTCAGAGTGCTGACAGCTCTGTCATCTTCCCTCTTCTCTCTGTTCTCTTAAAGTGTTTACTCGAGTCTACCTAGAGAGCCGGCTGATGTGCAGCCAGTGAGGAGAGAGAGAGAGACGGCGAGCGGCAGAGAAAGAGAGAGAGAGTGAGAATTCCCTTTCTCTTAAACAGTAGACCCTCTGCTGTCAGACTCCACTCCCACCTACTGCTCTCTTAAATGCCCCCCACCCCATTCACCCTCTCCACAGCATTGTGGCTGAAAGCGAAGGAGCTGAAACAGGACGCCTCAAGGCTGGAATGAGAGAGAGAGAGAGAGAGAGAGAGAGAGTTGCTGAAAGAAAGAGAGTAGGACAGGAAAATGGGGTGAGGTGGGGGTGGGGGTTTGGATCATTAGCTGCAATTTGCAGCGGGCAAGCCAATCGAAAGCAAGATATGAGTGAATGCAAGGCCTGCATTAACATACCATTGAGGAAGTTGAAAGCAGGGAGTGAGCAGGGAGCGTTTGTAAGATTGATGAGGATGCAGAGCCAGCAAACATTGAATGTGCTCGAAAATGCTGGTCCAGTACACCAGTCAGGATTCAATCAAGTTCTAGAATCTTGAATAACCGGCAGTGAAATCAAAGGGATGAAAAACACGGAGTTCCTCATTTTTGTGTCTCTGTCGGTATAAAAGCCTGGTTATACTATGTGGACAGTGAAATTCATCTGTCTTCCTAAAAAATATCTGCCACAGCACTTAATCAGTCAAAACACACTGGGCTAAAAAAACACGAGTTGTATGACAGGATCTACTGTGTTGTATCTGCATTCAGTAATTATAAACTCAGCTGATACTGTAGCCATACAAATTAGAAATGTTTTCATACTCTTATAGGACAGACTAGCTCTCTTTTCTCCGTTTGACACGTTTTTCAAAAAGGTAATCAAGGAATGAAGTGAGGTGCTCAGTGTGGTATGTGGCAATTGCACAGTTCCTGTAATTTGACTTGATTTGTATTTTTAGACGTAGCTGAATGTAACAAATGTCACCCTAATTTCCAGTAATTCGGTCTTGCACAACATACGTTTAACTGCTTTTTGAAAACAGTTAAATGGTACATGCATGTTTTGTTTTTTTTTTCTGTAATGTCTGTCATAAATGTCAGAGAACTCAGATGACGGTTATGTGCTGATGGAGCGACTGAATGATGCCTCTTTTGCCACTGGCTCAGTTGCTCAGGTGGAGACCACCATGTGGAAAGTGGACACGCTGCATCCAGCAGGCGTGTCGACTTATGTCTTGATTAGAGTTCGCTGAAGGAACCGAATGTATGCTGATTGCAAATGAAAGCCACTCTACACAAGAATTCGACGTAAACACAGAGAACAGCCTTGAATAAACACAGGAAGAGAAAGATCGGAAGGACCCTGCATCCAATTTGGATCTTTCCAGGTACCACATGCTGATAAAGATCGGTGATATGTGAGAGAAGATCTGGATTGGGCACTGGTGGCGTGTGTGTGTGTGTGTGTGTGAGTGTGTGTGTGCTGAGGGTTTCGTTGAGGCTGAGTGGAGCTTTTCTCAGCAGTGGAAATGATTCTCATCTTGTTGCTGAGAGCTGCTAGCCAGTCAGGCAGAAAAGATCCTCTCTAATCCTATATACTGAACAATGGCACACATGCATGTAGCACGGCTATCGGGTGATAAAAAGCAAACTCGATGACTTGAGGGGCCCTAAATTCATTTTCATTTTCATTATCGTCGCTCCCCGGGGAGAGGGAGGAAATCTATACAGTCTGGGGAAAAGATCTTTTTAATGACTTCTGCCTGTAATGATATCATTTATAGATGGGATGATGGGTTGAAAGCTTGGCTATGTATAGCACCTGTTTTAAATGACTGTAAATGTAGATTCCCTTCATCTCTCCATCTGTTCTTGTTCTCACCTTCCTGTCGCGCTCACTCGCTTGCTCTTTCTCTCTCGCTCTCCTTCCTTCACAGCCTCGCCAGGCTTTGCTGAGAATTGCTGTGGGAGTTCTCCACCTCCTTGTTTGCAAAGGCATACCTGTTCACTGACTTTCAGAGCAAGTGAACTGAGTGGGTTTGATTTCCCAAATGACACCCCGTATGTGCATCCTCGCTTGTCATCCAATTTCTCCCGCTCTGGAACCAGACGGCTGCTTGAGGGAGATTTTTTTATTTTTTTTTTTTATTTCCATTAGAGCATGAGAATGTTCAGTTTTATCAGCTGTCATTTAATATATAGAGGGATGGGAAAATGGTACAGTAATATGCCAAGCGAAGAGAGAGCAAATACCTGCACTCGGTGTTAAAGCCTTGATGTTGCATAAGGCTGGAAGCGTTGCCAGACTGTGCAAAAAGGCAGGCTATTTTCAAAAACAGGTAGTACTACACCAGCTATTTAAAATTCAATTTATGAGCAGCAACGTGCAATGAAATCAATTATGGAACAATACACAGCGACTTAATTGTGGCGGTGATATTCACAGCGTACCAGTCACTGCTGGAAAACTTAATCTAGAGGCAGCAAGAGTAAAAGTAAGGCAAAGGTTGCCTGGAGCTTATAATAAGGTCTTCTTGCCACTGTATAATTGGTGGCATCCAACTTGAAGGAAAGGAAAGGGACTCAGTGGGAAGTGAGACACGTTCTGTCAATGACAGTGAGACCTAATTATACTATGGAGCCCCTACAGCCATGGAAGATGTCAAAGCGGGCAGCAATAAGGCAGCCGATGGGGAAGACACACTACTCTCAGTGGATGTGTGTGAGCTTGCAGGTGACCTGGAAAGACCTGTTTACCTCATTAAAAATGAATCAGAAGGTAATAAGGGAACCCACTCCCCCTCTTCCAATGTCTGTCCTTCATGCATCATGCAAAAGCAAGGTTGGACGTGTGGGTTAAGTCCTCAGGGAGGGTCACTTGGACGGAGACCCAGTCTGCCTCCTCTTCCACAAGCTATTGAAGCCGCTGCATTTGTAATGCAATAAGGAGACAGTGATGGGAGGAACAAGGCTGGTGATGAACAGTGAGATTCAGAAATAAGCCTGTGGCCACGTAAGTTAAACAAGGTAGAAAGAGCCTATTAGCAATAATCCATAATTCATATCCCAGGGAAGAGATGGGGCCCACAATAGCAAAAAGACACAAAGACATGAAACTCTGTCTGTTTTTGTACTTTTCTACAGCTGTTTGCAGAATATTTGCAAAAGAATCATCCAGAGATATTTTAGTCAAACAATAGCACCTGACATGTGAAGGCTGCAGGGTAGCATCTGTGTGGACAAACTTTACAGTAACGAGGTGAGTCAACTAATATTTAATATACGATAAGTGAGACAGAGTGAAGCGCTTAGCAGCTATAGACACAAAAGAGAGCTAAAGGGAATATAAACAACAGACATTTAATGGTTATTATTTGTCAGTTCGCTCAGCATGCAAATAGACAGACATTTGTTGAGTGAATTCTCAGAAAGTGGGTTCAACAATGCCTTTATGTTTTTACAGAATACTTTTATCATTTGTTGCAAATGACAGGATTTCTGGATTCGGTTGTTTCTTTGCGTGGTAGAGATTGAACATATGCAGAACTGTGTTCACTGACAGTGGTTTGTATGCAGAGATCTCCAGGAGTGTCTTGCAGTCATACAGTGCTGCAGGATGAGATGAGGATCACAAGCCAGTTTTCAGTCTTTTCCTTTATGTCCACAGATTTCAACAGATTCTCTAAATGTTTTCTTGATATTATGAAATAAATATAATGTAATGCTTAAATTCTTTATAGTTTTGCACTGACAAACAAGGAGGAACACACGGCTGCCTCTGAAAGGCTCATCTTCTCTATGAGGATCTTTAGTTGGGGGATGTTCAACCAGCACTTTTTCCAGCAGTACAAAACATTTTCAGTCTGTTGTTAACCCTGTTCCAACTTTTTTGAGATGCATTTACTGGCATAAAAAAGAATCAACTTTCCCAGTTTTATCATTTAACATGTCACTATTGTCCTATTTACAACCCCCCAAAAGTTACAAGGCAACCACAGAAGCTGCCGTCGTAGACCACACACAGCCACAACTGCTGCAACCATATGTAAAAGTGGCTGGTAAATGTCCTCAACACTGTGTGAGTATCTTGTGTCTGTCCTTTGGTCTTTGATCTTTGACCCCATGACCATCTTTAGTGTCGCTACAGTTGGCAGCCTATTCTCCCCTGTGTTTAGTCATCAGTGCTCGTACAATCATTTTGCCCCTGGCACCTGTGTTACACGCGAGACACCATTTTTTGAAGCAGTCTGATTCACAGACCACATGTTAAGCAATAAACACCATGCCATCAGTTATACTTTTTTATCATAAAGGTCCCATTATAAGCACTGAACACCACAAGAAAGAAACAGAGTTTGAATTCTGTATTCGAAGAAGAATTCTGACAGAAATATTCCGTCAAACTACTCCCGGACCTTTAATTCAGAAGATAAATGAGTGACAGGAAATAATTTGGGTTTGGAAAATGGAAATGACTGCAAATGTTACCCAGTGAAATTTGCTGTCGTGTGCATTCTAAGGAAGCACACAGTGGAATGTGTCTAGTAAAAGCTTGAGGGTGGGAGGGCGGGGGGTGGGGGGGGGTACTGTGTGAAATGACTCTAAGACCACACAGAGGAGTGTCAGGGAGAAAGCGACGACACAAAACCCCGTCGGGACAAGGAAGTGAGCCCAGGTTACAAGACTCTCATCTTTCAACTCCTCTCGTCTGCTGCAGGATTACGCAGGGTCACGAGACTCCAAACGCCAAACACAAGGCCGGAGAGAAAACACACCGCACCGCACTGCACCACACAGTAGCCCGGGTCAATATTTGACAGAATGAAAGTTAATGATGAGAAAACAAGCCAAAGCTCATTGATATAAAGTAGAACATGTTGCTTTTACACACAAATATTACACACAGAATAGAACAGATAAGTAGATGGATTTCAGTCTAAAAATGTGGAACTAAAACCTAAATAAACCTACACTTAAATCCAAATATGGCACTGGTGCAATTTCTTATTATAAAACTACTATTTACACCTTTTCTTGCTCAAAATTCAACCTGAATGTTTATACAGGTTGTCTAGACTCTAACCCCTTTGAGGTGAATGCGCAATTTCTGATTTTAGGCCAAAATCAATAATATTGATGTGGCCTCTGCTAATAGCTGTAGAAACTGTCTCATTGTCTCATGTCTCAAACTGTCTCAAACTCTCCCTCATCAAGTTCTTCCATTGCATTATATTTATATTATCTTTAGGAAAAAATATCTGTAAATTAAAAAAAAACTCCTAAATTAACAGAAATAAAAAGGGGGGAAAAACTTTTAAAATGTATTTTGCTGCAACTGGACTCACAAGCCTTAGATGTGAAATCTGGGGCAAAATCCACCCGGACAATTACACCCCTGGCACCAAACATGTCAGCATATTGGTACAATATGTGACCACATTAACTGAGAGGATGGGAACGTCCGGTAATCCCACAAAGAGCTGTCAGCAAACCAAGTCTTCATCAAACGACATATTTATTTCCTATTTAATGAAGAAATCCGATCACTGGCTAAACAACTACCTAAGACCTGATTTTAATCATTGACAGCTTGTGGCTGCATGTGTGAGGGATGAAATGTTGCCCGTTTCCACTGCTGACTTCATCTTTCAGACCTTAACTGTCCTGCTGTGTGAGTCAAATTTTAAAATGTCTGTGGAAATCATACGTGCTGCATCCTTCATGCTTACATATCTTAGCGTCAACGTCGAACAGCATTGTAAATATTACAGGTGGCAGGTGCCAGACTGACCCGCCTGCCGTCCACAGCTGTTAACCAATGGAAAGATTTGGCAAACTAGGATGTAAGAGATACAACAAATACAACTGTTCTGTTAAGCTTTCCCCTGTACAAATGACATAATGTAGAAAATAAGCAAATGTTTTTCATAAAACCCTCACAATTCTGTGTTTCCACATTTCATAGGATCATACAATCCAAAATAGGTTTTAAATGACTTGCAAATCATTGAATTCTGTTTTATTGACCAGCCCTTCTCTAGAAATACAGCTTTTAAACATTTCATATTCAACATCATCAGTGTTGAGTGTCAACATAAGCAGAAACTCTAGGAATCCACTGATGGTACCAGGTCTAGAAAAGGCAGAGAGTGCAGTGTGATTATGATTATTAATAGTAATGAGAAGGATAAAGCGCTGCTACATGGAAAGACAATTTACTTCACATTTCATTGAAGCAGCTTATTATTACTCCGGAGTTAGTTATTCCCTGTGGATATACGTTCAGCCGCTCGTCACGCCTGACAGCGCTGGGATTCATCTCACACATGAAGGATGCCATTTGTTTGTTGTTGCTGGTGTTTACTTCCAACGTCATTTTGTGAGAGCAGATATTTTCGAGCAGATAGTAGACATCTCATTTTAAAATCCCCCCTTTTTTTAAGCCGTCCAAACAGCCCACATCATAGTGTTTTTAACAATGTGTAAGAGTATCAGTGCCTCCGGGGACTTTATTCCTTCTATTTTAAGCCGTGCCCCTGTAGAACAGTGTGGCAGTTCCCCACCTGTTGTTTCCAAGCTGAACCGAAACTCATATTTAAGATCAAACAGGTGGAGACAGACTCACAGCTACTGTATATGTCAGACTTCATTGGTTTGTAGATTAACATGTCAGGCAGTTCACAGTCTTCCCACAAGGCTCTAAAGCCTGAGCTACAGTAATATTTCCGGTTTTAAACACGATGTGATTTGTGCTGCAAGCCAAAACAGAAGCACAAGCTGCAGGATTCGATCTGACTTTAAGCGTTTAGTGTTGATATTTTATCACAAGGAGCAAGTTGAACCATCGCAAAATGAATTTAAATGCACTTTCCTTCCTCGGCATATTAACACAGAGGTCACACTGAGCTCAATGCAAGGCAACATTAGTAAATACGCACAAAAACCACAACACATGTACCGTCACCAATCTGAAGATTCAGTTTAAAATGTAGCAGAGAGTTAAAACACGGGAAAGTTAATCAGCACATTCATTTTGGTATTTGCAGAGCAAACACAAAGTCAAGCAACGCAAGCAAAAGGAGAAACACAAGTAAATACACAAATGCAAATACTCATACTCATACTACACAAATACTCATCAGTTTGGTTGGAAAATAACCGACTGATTTAAATTTATGTCGACACTAACATAATTCCGATGTTGAAGGATATGTTCACAGTTGTTTAAAATTTGTTAAAACAATATTTCCGTACACATGTGAACACTTGAAGTGGCTTCGCTTGCTGTGATTATTCCTCCTGTTCTGTTCATTCACTAATAGATTGTTGCCTTAAGCCCCTAAGATGAAAGATATGGGCAACAAAATCTACAGTTCTGGTTCTGTTTGTTCAGGTGTGTTTGAAGAGATAATCTGAGTTTTTTAGTGAACTGAACAATGTTAGTTAGTAAAACTCCAGATAAATTGATTATTAAAGTCTTGAGGTTTTTGTTTTGTGGGGGTTTACTGACTATAAAACTATATTGATTATAGAAAAACAATGTTTTAACCGGTGGAGTTTTTAACCACCTGGAGTTTAGTGGAATTCATGTGTCACAGAAACTTTGAGTTTTTTAATAAATAACACTGAAGGTTGTCTGCACTGGGTGACGTCTGATTTCTTTGATTGCTCAGTATAAAAAATAAGCAAATATATAAAATGTGCACATAGTAATTTAAATGTCTTTCAACACATATAATATAAGGGGGGGGTCCTCACAGACACAGGCTGTATAGTTAAAGCTACAGAGTTTCCCATCACAGCGCAGCTCCATTCAAGCCCAGCATCTCTTTATGGTCCCTTTACCACAGTCTGTCTGGACAAACGCTTTAGGCCTGTGCCTTTTCCTCTTTTGTCTGCTCTCCTGGGGGACATGAATGGGAGCTTGGGGCCCGAACAAAAGGCAGATCATGGGTGTATTGGAGGGGTAAGTGTGAGCTTAGTTTGGGTAATGGCAACCAAAAGAAAAGGGGGGTCTGGTGAAGTATTGAAGCTCACCTAGGAACGGAACAGGAGGAGAGATGAGCTCTCCAGGATGAACAGCTGACATCCTCCTTCCCACACTACATATGCTCCGTCACTATCTGGCAACAACAGGGCTTGTGACCATGTAGGACACTGGCGCAGGAGGGTACGGGTGGTGAGAGGGAGAGAAACTCCAACTGATTGCATGTTTCTCCATGGCAACTCTTGGTTCCGATCAGTGATGTGGTCCTTAGAAAAAGGAGGGTGAACTATGACCTCTGGCTGGTTATCATCACCACAAAATCAGAACTTAGTCTCACACCTAAAAGATTGTTTTGGCAGCTCAAACAGTGAAATTCAACTGACAAAAACAACCCAGTGGGTCTAAATTTGGCTGTTTAATCCTCCATTATGCCAAAAAAAACGTGGTCCAAATAAAAATGACTCATATTCTATTGCATATTTCTACTACAACTACAACAACTACTACCACAGGCTGAATGACAGCGAGAGCTTTTTCTAGAATCTAGATAAGACCTTTGTGTTCAAAGGAGATAGACTTGAGATTTCCCTAAATGTCACCCCATCACAAATGCCATTTCAATCCCACCCTGCCACCTACGTTTGCTGCTTCCCACTTTCATGTTGATGTTGTAAAGATATTTCTTTGTGTAGCCCCCCTGCCACCCCCCACCCCATCTGCTGCTGCACGTAACCTCTTCTCCTGTGTCACAAATCCTTCAGACGGCAAGACAGGGAGCAAGTTACACCGCAGACAGCTGCGCAATATTGTGTGTTTGGACAAGAATAAAAAGAACTTACAGATGTGCATATAACAAGTTCATGTGGTGAACATCTTATATTATGGAAGCAATGGTTTGATTACAGCCTACTGTATGTATTGCATAACTGATTTATTTAGTGGTTACAATTAAATAACTCGCTTGATCACTACAGGTTGATCTACTAACAACCTGTTCTCAATTTGTCCATGCTGTCAGTGACTGAAGCTTGGAGCTTTCAGAGCTTTCACTTCAAAATTTGACTCCCAAAGCAATGATGTAGAATATAAAAATAGAATTACATTTTCATAAAAAATATGAAAATGTCTTACAGGGGCATATGTGACTTGGTGGATGGCACAGCAAGACACAGGACGTTTCCACAGGAGACCGAGGTTCAACTCTAATGTGAGACACTTTAATGGTGATGGTTACTGTAGTGAGTTTATAATGTCTTATTTTTATAAAGTTATTTTTGTAACCTAATCCTCCCCAGAATTGGTTTCCATAATTCTAACGCAGTTTTTGTGTGCATACAGTATAGAGTCATTACCTGGAGCGTACAACAGTGATGCTCAAGGGGACCTGTGGTGTCATTAAGATCTGCCAGAGGACATGGAAACGGTGCAATTTGACGCCTTAGGAAGCCAAAAAAGGTCATATCTCCATAGCTAAATATTCTTTGTTAATCCTTCATAACCCAGTGTTGTCTCTGGTGTTAATTATTACTCTGTTCCTGTTCTGCACCTCACACCCTCCCTGCGCCTTGTAAGCCGCTGTAATGACGTGGTGCCAGGTGATGTGACGGATCGCTAACGTCAACCTCTGGGTACCAGGCCCGGCGGAGCGGCTGACAGGTGATGTGTGAACCATCAGAGGATGAGCTGCTGAATAATGGGCCCTTGTAAGATCCTTCCTTTGTTTCAGACGAGCAAGCGCACTCTGCTTTGGCTCCCGTGATTGATGCCCACCTCGGGACCGGGCTCTGATAGGCTGTCGGTGGTCCCTGAATGTGAATCAAATGTCATGTGACAATGCCACTGCTGCCTACAATATCTTCATTTGCTATAGTAATAATAACGCCACGTTTAGTAAACCGATTTAAGCTCTGTATGGGGAAGAAGTGGCACAATGAATTTTAATGAGGCTCACTCTCTTAGAACTACAATGAACATTTATAGCTTTTATGTCCCCACTGTTTATATTACTCCGCTGGTGGCACACAGTGCGAAGAAGGCTTGTGATTTTATTCATCACCTCCTTCAGTTCTTTCTCCCACCTTTCCTTCATTGTTTCTTACCTTTACACATGAACCCTCTACCCTTTTCTCTCTTAGTAAAACTGAAACACAACAGCGCTCGCCTCATTAAATAGGATTTTTAAGCGCTGTGCTTCTTAAAATCTGTCTCAGATCGATCCCCTCCTTTCCAAAGACGGGTGTCAATACCCTTGAGGGAAGTGTCCATTCATCATAACCCTGCAGCAGCTGGGATGAAGCGAGGTGAGAGGTGAGGGCAGCCAGGTCAACACAGAGCAGGACTTCCACCAGACAATGGAGTGGAGAACAGGGCGCCGAGCTGCGGCACATCTGTGAAGAGCTTCTGCTCTGCGGATCACCCTGCCCTTCACATCTGTTCTTTTTTTTTAACTTCAGGGATGAACCATGCGGGACACAATCATTGTGCTCCACCCGAGTGATGGACAAACATGGCGGTAATTGACTTCTCATGAGCATTTTAACTCCATATTCTGTGATCTTTGTCCAGAAAAAAGTACTTAGATTGAACCTTGAACTCAAAGCCTCAATGAAACATGACTTCACTGGGCTTCCCGATGTTCGCCAGGTGCAGCAAGTCGTCCGAATTTAACAAGAAAATGTGTGTGTCTCCAGTGTTAATTTCCATAAATATCTAAGTTTAATGATTTTAAGATGATTCAAATGACTATTTTTGTGTTTTATTTTCATAACCATAAACATTGTTTTGACTTGAAGTATTTGAACTTGGATGAATTCATTTCTGAGTTCAGTCAACTCATAAAAAGATGATATATTAGTAGCATATTAGTAGATTTCCCCGAATGCACTGTTGACGAGCCAAAACTCTCTATTTGCTTATCGAGTCAAAACTAACCTGACACTGCAAGATTAATTTACTATTTACTGACTTTAACTCTGTAGCACTCATCACTGGACTCACACCTTAAATTTCTCTTTTAAAACATTTCAACGTTTCAGTGTGAAATGTAATGTGTATGTAATATTACCGTTTTAATATTTAGTGTTAGCATTTCATTCCTTAAAGCACGATGCTCTCGTCTCGCTTTAATGGTGCCTTCAAATATGTTGCCCTTGCTGAGTGAAGCTTAGCTTCTAGGCATGTTCATCTGTAAAAAAAAAAAAATGCTGTTAATGATTCATCTTCTCCCATGCAGGGATGGAGTGATGGAGGTACAGAATCAGGAAGAGAAGGATGGAGGCAAATGTGACTACTAAGTGTTTATTAATGATAAACTAGCTTCAGAGACTCCAGAGGGCTCAGTGATCTCCTGAGGTGTAGAGTCTGCTCTACTTATTCTTACAACCTGTCAGCCGTTTGAAACAAAGTCAAAATATATCTGGAGCCCTGCTGTGCTCACTTATGGAGTCTTGCATATGTCTTGCAAACATGAATTGCATCCAAATTTACCCAAGAGAAGCGATGGCAGATCTGTTGTTGTAATGGAATTTCAATTCAGGATGGAAACAGTGAAGAAGAGGAAGAAGAAGAACGCAGGCTTTCAGCTTTAATGTGGGGTTACTGCTTACAGGAAAAAACTCCACAAAATGTAAATCAGGGGTCCTCAGTAGGATGTGTCATAGATTTCACACCACTGCTGATACTACACTGATTTTCAAGAGCTAAATCACCACAGATTCTCTGCCCCACCAGGCAAAAATCTCATCCTGAGCACAAATAATTCCTTTAATTAATACGATGAAAAGCAGATGATGACCAAGACTGACATTGATTTATCCCAAGTAATGACACTGACCTTTTAAACAACAAAAAAGAAAGACTTGAGAGAGATGCTGGTGTCTTTTATCAGAAGCCGAATCTTTTTTCTAACTTTCAAGAATCAGTAGATGCTTTGGGCATTTTTGGAGGCAGCAGAACAAGCTGACAGATGAATTGAGTATAAGTCTTATATTCCTCTGGATACCAACACGATGCAGCAAGCAAGTTAGTATACAGCTGCTTATTTGCACATCTGGCAGACACATAAATGTTGCAGTTGCGTGGACTTAAATATTCAGGTCTTAGCAGAAGTCCTGAATATTCGGCCATATGGTGAACAGAATCCCGCAGTTTGCTGTGTGCAGATGTGACAGAGTTCAAAACGCACAATATTTCCTTACTCGACTCTTACTAGTAAATCATACATTTTCCATTTTCCTCACTTTGCTTTAACACAGCATACTGAAAATGCTCAGTGCAGCCTAAGGCAGGCTACCGGTCTGACTGATAATCTGCCTGCTCACATGCAGCTACTGTACCGGGCGTTGATCAGAATGCCACACAGCACTGAGGTAAATGTTAGCTCTCATTGGTCCCCATGCTTGCTGTCCCTTTGTTCAGTTTTTTGCTACCTACTGGTGTTACGCATGTTTGCCCTCGCTGCCTATACCCTCCACAAATCTGTGTTGTTCTATTCCTCTCACAGTTCGCCCCTGTCTGACCTGGATCTCGGCAGCTATCCTGCACATCTGTATGCCACCGACGCCGCCTGCCTAGAAGGAATAGAGACGAACAAAGAGATTAAGGTTTTTGTGCGACACAGTCGGGGTAATAATCACACGCGGCTGGGATGCACTCTTTGGAACAGCAGCGGGGGAATGTAATAGCTTCCATGTGCATGTTTGACATGTGCCTCTGCTGCTGCTTTCTGCTATGTTGTTGTTTCACCTCTATGGTTACACTTGTGGCTAATATACATGACTATTGTGTAAGTCGATTTATTCGTACGTGAGTGGTGTGTCCACAGTTTGCATCCCACTCCTCAGAGCTTGAGTGTGTGTGGACATCAGCGTGTGCACATACATGTTTCCTTACACAAGACCAGTCTGCTGAAGCTATAGCCTCAGTTCCAGCAGCCTATAATTATGGAGGCAGCTTTAGCGTGCGAGTAGAGAGCCTGCTGGGTAATTGCAACTAAAAGCACCATAGGAAGTGCAGTATGGCTCCTTTACATCCAGCACTTATTCAGATGGATCAACTTGAGCCGTTCCAGACCCTGAGCAGGACAAAATGAAAAAGAAAATACTCGTAAAAGCTTGTTGCAATTAATGGTTGAAAAATGAATAAAAGTCAATTTTATGAGTACATAAAAATGACAACTGGTACACAAGGACTTTATAAAAGACTGTGCTGTCATGACAACTTCCAGAAAGAAAGTAAATCTATTTATGATTATATAAATAAATATATGACGTTTGAAGTTTAGATCAATAAGTTATAACTGAAAGTTACTGTCAGAGGAGAAAACATGTTCAGTTACACTTGCTCATTTCTGTTTAAAAGACTTGAACATGTTACATAAATGTGTGAATTTTGCCAACTGCACAGCAAAAAACCATACAACACTGCTCCAGACTTTGTAAAGAAGATGTACTGTCAACCGGCTGAAAAGCAAAGATCTGCTGTATTGGTCCAAATCCCCCCGAGAGCCCCAGAGCTTGTTTGGGACTAAGAGAAAAACCAGTAATGGGTCTCTGTGCGGTTGTTTCGGTGGACACTCAAATACAACTGCTATGTTCAGAGCTGTAGAAATGAGCGACTTCAAACGGGGAAAACCAACCAATTTAATTTAGCTAAACAATGTAGATGTGAAAGCACCCTTAAAATAAATTCACTAGACTTTGTTTTGGATGGAGGTTGTCATGGAGATCGCTAAATGAGATGGACCAAATAACTCATCAAGTTAGGTTTTGCGGCACCATTTGAATCCCACTCCACCTTGGTGCCGGTCGTGAGCCTGAATAAAAATGGGAGGGCATCTGGTGCAAAGAACATGCCAAGTTAACGGGCAGAACAGGTTCCGGTGTGGCGACCCCCTGAAGGGAAAAGCCGGTGAGCTGTACAGATAAACTAATGTTAGCGTATCCTAAGTATGAGATTAATGAAATGTGAGTTTTTATTTGTCTGACTTCCTCTAAAGTAAGTGGCATCGTGCCTGAGTGATACAAACCATCCGCTGTGGGCCCTTCAAAGCTTCCTAGACTGATAATTACAGTGCAAGGCAATAAAGTCACTCACTCATGCCTTGGCCATTAAAATCTCACAACAGGTGCTGGAAGAGCAGTGGAGGATCGGAGCTGACAGTTTACTGCAAGTCAAGTCCACCCATATCTGAAGCACTTTTCTCTAATGTCGAACCAGCTCCAACAGTCTCAGGCTCACACTGGCTCTAAAAGGCTCCTCTGATTTCCTCAAACAGGTACTGCACAGTGGAAAAATCTGGACCAGTTTTATTTGCTCACCATTGCTTATAAAATGGTGCGTTCAAGTGCAGCAATTTTGACTGTAAACTTGACTGTTCTGAAATGCTGGATCCCATAATTCTCTTTAAACAGCTCTTTCATTAGACCATTTCCAGAGGAGGACAGAGGCAGGACATACTGTTCTTCTACGATTTTAGGGTGCTTGTACCTAACTCGAGCGGTTCCGTGATATAATAATACTATAAAAATTAATGTTGTGTCTTGTTGTGTCCCGAGGTGACATTTCTAATATTATGAATAGCAGGTGCATCAAAGATACTTTACGTCCCAATATCTCCAGATGGTTTGAAAACAACATGAGCATAAAACAATAAAATTATTCACAGTTTAAACCATTTACGCTACAACCAATCATGGGCACAGATTTTTCTTTTTACTGTGTGTCGCATATAAGAGCAATAAAAGATCATTGTTGGCGTGCACAGTTGTCTTAATACTCTTTTTGAAGAAAGATGTTCTTTTTATGCATTTGCATGTACAGACAGCGTCCTTTCCTTACACACTTATAAATAAACACAACTGGACAGCTGGACAATGGCAGCTGCCTTGTGGTTTTTATTTAGGTGCACGGTTCACAGTTCAAGGCAACGTGGTTTCTGTAAATGAAATCTAGCCCCCCACACACACGCCTAACGGCTGGAATCAGCTTAGAGAGATCTGACACAGGTGACCTCTTGACAATTTTACTTTTTCTTTTGTTTTTCATGATCTTTATGATTAAACTTCACAAGTGCAAATGTGCCTATAGATTGGTGGTTATCCCTGGGCTGAAAACAAGTGAATAATGACCAGCAGAGTTTGGCGAATATGGCTTGAAACACTTGCAACAAACAAACCTTATAGGATAAACTTTGTTCAGGATGAGACTAAGACCAAGAAATGGCCACTGAATCTATCAGATGTTAGATTTTGTGACTTCACACGGAGCGTATGAGGGGCCCCAAGCCCACCTCTGCACACACACAAACACATTCCTGAGGAATCTCCATCCTGGGTTCTCATTTGCGCTAACACACATTCACTCAGCTGACTCGGTCCTAAATTACAAACAAACATTTGAAAAAACAACACATCTTCCTTTTCTCACCCTGGACCATATTTCATAGTAGCAACCTGGTTCAGGATGCTTGGTTTGCACATCAGTTAACTGCATCGTATTGCTTTGTCTCAAAAGGACGGGGAGGGCAGTAAAACAAGAATCCACACAGATTTGGCCTAAGCCTTGTGAGGATAAAGAGGATCAGATCCAGCACTTGTATGACGGATTTATGAGAGACGCTGATGTGAATGTAAAACACTTAAGGCTCATCTCAGCTTTCAGCGGTGTTCTTTATTCCGGGCTGGAACCCAGCTGCAGACAAAAACTCACTGGCTCCTGTGATGCTTCTCACTTTCTGTGTCTGGAGGGTCCACAGTGATTCCTAACATGTAAATGCTCAAACACCCCGACTGCTCTAAGTCACTTGTATTTTTACATGTATTCATGCCTAAAGCTCTGCGAAACTATTTGGCACGAGTATGTATATAAACACATTCCAAATAAATTTGGCTTTGACCTGGCTTCCCTTTTTCATGAAGCTCTGTATCTATCCATCAATCACCATGGCTACAGCTCGCACCGAGACTGTGGACAGGGCTTGAAAACCAGAACGCTGCAGCAGATTCGGGTATAGCGTGAAACCAGCGGGGATTTGTCAAATCCAAATATTTTCAGGAGTTCAGTTTGGCAAACGGAGTCTGCGATGGGTTTTGGAGCCTCGCAGCGTGATCTCACCCCACTGGGCCACAGCAACAGTTGAAAGAGTAAACTTGAGCAAACTTCTGCTGAAGCCCGCAGAGGCAAAACACAACTTTTCTCCCAACTTCACTACATTAAAGATAGCACAAGTGCTGCATGTCGATCTCAGCTTTCCAAACTGTTGCCCTTAGATGACCGAGCATGTGCTTCAATCGTCCTTTAATATTTATGCCATTTTGTGTGTGTGCGGTCCTAAGTATTTGCTTTGACATGTCTGCATATTTCATTTGAAATGTGAAGAAACATCATTTGCCTTTTCATCACTGACAGCCCAGGAGGTTTAGGGAAGCACTGCGGCACCTCTTGTGTGACTCAGAGCACTGCTGCCTCTGTAGCATCAACAGAACAAGGCCTTTACATTGACATGCCAGAAGAGTCCAAGGACTGAACGGATGGAGACCCGTGGTTGTGATTTCCTATTCTATACTACACAACTGTGTTAGTGGCTGACAGCAGCGATCCAAAGAGCTCAGTGTGTCGATGTCTAGGTGGAATGATCTCGTGAATATTGTAGTCAGTGTCAAACCCAAACACGGACCCACCACACAGAATGAGACCTGAATGACCAGTTGGCGAAAATAATTAAAACGCCACAATACACTTACAGCTACTGGAACTATCGGCAAATTTGGAGATAATTTCTTTGCACAGCTTGGGATTTCAAGCTTGCTGGATTTAGGGAACACACACTGTTAGATGATTAGTTGCATTTGAAGTTTCATGTTTAAAATCGGTGCAGGATTAGGAGAGAAAAGATTAAATCTCAATCTTGTTTTATAAGAGGAACTAAACAAGTGCCAAAACCTTTGTATGCATGTCAGTGTTGAGGATGAGATGTTAGTTAAAATTCAGATAAAGGGGTGAAGTTAATCAATATTTAAATCAATATTTTTATATCAACAGTACTGTCAGAGGAGAAAAAACATGCTCTGAATCTCAACTCTATAGAGCGTTTTAGCATCTTTCAGCTTATTGTTTTGGTTTTTGGGACAAACAACTCAGTGGCTTTCGTTCGCCGTCAGTAACTGGAAAACCTCTCAAAACTTCACAGCACCAACCCATTTTCCTAAAACTGGCATTTCTAAATAACTGAACTCCAAAAGCAATTATGATTTTATAAAGAGAATAATGCTGGATGAAGAAAGTTCTGGTGCAATATATATGTACAGTTTTTTTAATCAATGCAATTTGTGTGTGAGGTTACTGTATTAAGCCAGAGCTGTGTCAAAATCCTGTCAACACATATTTCCCCTCAATACCTTTACCCTAAGCCTATCTTATCCATCTTTGAATTAGGCAGGAGCCCACTGGAGCTGAGCTCAGGCAAATATCAAACCAGGGAGATAAAGCTAGGGATGTTCATTCATTTTTGGAGATAAACTATTGGAAAACATTTCCATACTGATAAACTCATGGCGTGTCTCTGCTGGACAGTCAAATCGTAATTTACCTGTTTTCTTTATTGATTTATTGCAGCAAGGTTTGGGTTTTTCTGTTTAATTATAATACAGCTGCAGTATAATTACAGTACAAGCCTGAAACTGATCTAATCTCTGGAATAAATTAAATAGAAGCAACAGATAGTCAGCTACCGATTATTCATAAGAAACTTTATCACTTTACACAGCCTGGAAGTTACTGTGGATCAGTGGTGGAACTGGAACTGGAACAGCTACAGTATAATAATACATCAGATGATGCCTTTGAAGGCTTAAAATGTTAACTGGTGTGGCTGTCCAGCGTTACACACAAGGACTAAGACGGCATCTCACAATGGACTTCAACCTTGTTCTTAGTTGGGAAATTGCTGTGTCTTGTGCTGTATCTAACCACCTACAGTTCAACTCCTCCCTATGAGTACTCTGCTTTATATACGACATCAAACATCTTTAGTGTTAATGTGTAATCTCAAGAGTTTACTAGATGTGGAAATAGATACACTATTTCTTCTTGTCTCGACAGGAGCTGAATATTTGTGGGACCCCCACTAAAAAAGATCATCCAGCCATGACTTGATTGGGGGTCACATCATCGACCGAGCGAAGGACCTTTTCCTAAGGACCACTTCACCATGATGACATGTCATTCCGAGCGTGGCTGGATCGTCCAACATCTCCTCAATGTCCTTCATCGAATAACTATAAGATTGGATCATCTGTTTCTTTGTTCCATTCTCAAACTGATCTCAAATCCTCCTCGTAGTGAAAACGTGGAACGAGTCACAGAAGCTGAATTATGCTTCTGTATTGTGTGTGTTCTTCTTTTATCGCATGTCTGCCTGACACCACCTCTGTCCTGACTGTCAGACACATTCATTACAGAGGAAGACCCTCTGGACTGACACATGGCTGTAATACACCATCTGTCTGGACTCATTTGTGGATACATGAAAGGACTGGATCCCTAAAGCAATTATTGTGTCACTGTTGATAGCTTTTGGTTTTGCACACATTAGGCATTTGGGCCGTCTAAACGCGATTGTTTATTTAGGCACAGATTTTCACTGAGGTTGATGACCAGATTTATTTCACTTTCATGTTGTGGCTATTTTGGCTATAATAATTTCCTGATAATTAGTGGGAACCTTTCTTGTCTGAGTCAATGTAGCGTTTCCTGTGCAAATCACTGCCAAACTGCCCAAAACACTGAACGGACATACCAGGGCACATGAGGTCAGGATCCCCTGATGGATTCCAAGTTTTGGTTGAAAGTCACAGGTCTCAGGTATGGACACCAAGTGACCCCAGACAGACAAAGAAAAACATGAAATTAAAGAGAAGAGATCGAAAGTGTCCACAAAGAAACAAAAATGACCAAAAAAAGTAAAAAAAATCACTAACAATACACACAAAATGATAAAAAAAATATCCCAGAGGGACACCAAATGACCCCAAAGAGACAAGGAAGAAAAAAACAAAAATACACATAATTATGTGCAGGAAATTTCAGAAAAGAGACACAAATTAAGCAAAAACCCCCTTCGGTGCAGAGACCCTACCCCTAAAGCACCTTAACTGGAGCCCCCTGCAGCTACCAGGGAGCCTCATAATGCTTCTTCCTGGCACCGATCAGGTTCTTTCTGATGAGTCTTCCACCTAAACCCTCTGCATTAACACTACACAGAGGAATGGAGCAGCACCACTCCTCTGTCAGCTAAAGCTTTGGTCCTTTAACAGTTTTGCAGTGATGGGGAGATTTGCTTTTCTGCCCAGCAGATGTGCACTTTTATCTTCCTTTTATTGATTATTCATAACTTGTCTTGAATACCAATTTTCCGTAACTGTCATTTAATGACATTTTAAACTGTGGAAATTTCAAGCTGGAAATTTCCAAAACTGCTTCGTAGGTATCAGTAAATTGCGTTGGGGTTAACAAGTTAAAGAAGGTCAATAAACTACTGTATGTGCCATTAAAGTTCATCAAGTGATTGTTGGATTGAAATGTAGACATTTTTGGAAATGTATTTTTAACTTTGAGACATTACCAGAGAGACAAACAAACATTTAGAAAATGTGCTGCTGCAGAGGTGCATTTCTGGGACGTAACTCATGTGAACTATTATTTGCTCTATATATAGGGTGTCAGTGGGGTCAAAAGAAGCCCCATGATCACAGTAAATATAATGCACAGACACGTGTCTCTGCCTTATTTATAATATCTGTAGGGCATAATTCCACCTTTGATTGATTGTATTTTAGCATTTGAGGTTTACGCATCGGAATATTTGTCAGTTGGAAAATTCATTCATAACAAAAGAGAGGAAAATAGAACTTAGTAGAGCATATACAACATATTGTGATGAAAGAGTGGATATATTATACCGCTAATTATAGACACTGGAACCTGTAAGTGTCATTATAATTGATACTTCTGCACTGAAAGGAGATGTATTATATGGTATGTTACTAACGTACGCATCACTCAAACACAGATGTGACTTTCACAAAGTCTGTATGAAGGATTGTGTAAACCACAACAACAAGCTAATGTTCCTCTGCAGGTACAGAATATAGAAGCACATCTGCCTGCTGCAACCACGGCCTTATATTACGAGATGGATACAAACATGTGGACGCTCTGCATTGTGCTGAGAAATGAAGCTGGATTCCAACAGCACCTCCGCACATGTCCAAGTCAGACACGCTGATGACATCAGAAGATTTAGAGGCAGATTGAGATCTGGACCCTCTCTAAGGGGGATGATTCATGCAGCTGCGGAACAGACACATCTGCACATAGTCTGATGATATTGTTGCTATCAAAGCTCAGTCGCAAAGTTGTTTTAGTAAAATACACAATTTCCCAAAAAGCCCGAGTTCACAGACAGTGACACTATGTTGGGACCCAGTAGCTAAGTAATCCAAATCTATCGTTATAACCCGACTGTCACACCAATTAAAAGGATCCCTTGAGGATTCAGACCTCAGTGTGCCAGCACCTGGGTCTGCTTTTTTAGTACAGCAGAACTAAACCAAAATCCTATTTGGCCTTTGGAGCGGACCAGACACTGTGATTACATCTCGGAGGGCAGCACTTCCCCCAGCGTTGCTGCTGACGGCAACGCAGCCCTGTGTGAAACGACACTGAGCAGCAGGCAAGGCCGACTGGCCGCGCCGACACACTGGGCCACTGCCACGGCAGCCCACCGTCTGACCTTCGGCACATCATCACTTGGCCAATAACCAGGTAGATGGGACGAAGAAAGGCTGTGTTTCGACAGCCACTTAGTGTGAGTGCACTGTGGAGCCAGGAGCGCCATGTAAACCCATTTACGCTGTGTGGACATGCTTACATCTACTTCACCGACACTTTACTGGTGCTAGTGGTGAAGTGAATGGACACTTAGCGGCGGCACTCGGATGTCGTCGTCGCTGTCTTCTAAATCAGCGGAAAGCGTCCCACGCTCCTGGGGTTTAGGCTCTGAGAAGCTATCCTCTGGCATGCTTTCTGGCACATGCCTAGGAAAGTAGCACCCGAAATGGACTCTGCTAAAGAGATAAGTCTTCTAACGCGAACAGTAAACATATCTGTTGGTAAGTGTGTAGCCCAGCGGTCTGGCAGAGCGATAGGTGATCCATTCTAGGGAGATGGCAGCCTGAATAATGCAGGCGTTTGTTCTGATTGAATGAGGAGCTGGCACTGTCGCAGCTTTGCTGGCAGATGATGTGGTGGCAGAGTGCCGCCCTCTCTCAGGAAAAAAAAAATTAAAGGTCTCCAATAGAATCCGTCTTCGCACAACCAAACCGACCAGGGGGAGAAAAAGAGAAGGCACATTCCGGCGGTCTTTAATTCGCAAGGCTTGCCTCTGACAGATAAAGCACGGATGTAACTGAGCTTAGATTAGGTGGAGATGTAAATACCTGCGTGAGATGACATCACTGGAGGGCTTGTGCCCATGGAAACAGGCTCCAGAAATATCACTATGTTTTTTCCCACTGCTCTTTTCTCTCTTTGCAACCTTTAATAGGTTTCTAGCAGCACTTGACTGCAGCCAGTTGAAGCCTCCGTCCTGACAAGACATTAGCTCAGTCCACAGAAAGCCAGAGGCCAGAACAGCTGAGTGTTTTTGCCAGCTCACAGCACCGAGCCGGACATTTTCCGGGGGATCAGATAGCTGTTATGTGTCGTACATAAGTCGATGCTGAGCCCAGGCCCAATTTCTCTTTGGTGGAAAACTGTACAGTATGTCGAGCATTGTGTAGAAGAGGAAGTCATTTCTCAGGCCGTGGCTGGCAAAGTGAAAGAAACTATCAGCATTCCTCCTAAGTCACTGGGTTATTCAAGTCCTGCAGGAAACTGGGCGCAAGCGACGCGTTTCAACTCCCCATCAGTCACCGCTGAAGAGCAGGTCAAAACAGTTGCAGAAAACTCAAATTACAGTAGGAATTACAGTAGGAATTCTATTTCTACTTGCAAAAGCCTATAAATGTACACTTACAATTTATTTTACACAATTAAAACAACAGCATTAACGAAAAGGAAACGCTTCATCTGATCCCACTTTGCTTTGGTGTTTTCTCCTTGACTTAGATTTTTGCTGCCTTGTACCTCACTTGTAAGTCACTTTGGATAAAAGCATCTGCCAAATGACTAAATGTATATGTAATGTAAATGTGTGTAGTACTTACAAATGTACTTATAACTCAGTATGGAGTACTCTGAATTATTATTTCAACTGAAGTGTACTGTGGACATGACTTTCTACTTTGGTGGCATCGTCTTCAGTCATGGTGTGTTAACCTCGCCCCTCCCCCAAAAATGAATGAACGTGCCTTACTATTGCAACAATACTACAATCTTCCATAATATAATGACATCATTTACTACACTGCTGAAGTAGGTAGACCCCCACCCTTCCATATAAAAATGCTTTTGTCAATTAGCTGTAATTTTCTAATGTTTAGATCATAAGATTGCACTGCACATCGGGAAATACATTTTACTTGCATCCTCTCTTCGCTGCAAATGTCAGCAGATGATTTTCCAAAATGATCTTTCCAAAAAAAACAACAGTTAATTGTACTGGGATGATTTGACCTTTATGACCCTGTTATTACTTCCCAGCAGACTAAGCACCTTAAATACCTGCCTCCCACTGGTTAAGCAGGGTCATTGCCCCATTTGTTGTTACTGCACTTGATTGTGTTAAGTTAGCATCACTCAAATACAATGAATACAGTGGGTTTCTTTCCCTGAACAATTTAAACTAATATGCTACTCGGGCTCTTTTTAGAGTTAGTATGGTAATGACACTATGTCACGACCCTAAGATTCATTTCGCAGAAATCGATCTAATAGCTGCCACGATCAAGAGTTTCAAAGACAGAGCCAAAAGCCAAATCATTAGTCTTAGTCCAGACAAGACCCACCACCACCCCCTCTTTTTTCACTTGAAATATGAATAATAAAGAAATGCACCTGTTCAGAAACGGGCCATTCAGCTTCAAACAAGCTTAGTCAGCAGCTGCCACCTGAGGTGCTGGTTAGTCTGAAAGGAGTCATGTAAAAAAAAATCCCTTTCAAGTTGGATGGTGTGACTTTCTGCAGCTTCTGTGGCGATCATCTTACGCCACAATGGCTTCAGGCCACGATGAGAGGCTCCGGCTCATGTGAACACTCGCAGAACCATTAAGCTTGAGAAGTGCAAGTGCAGTATAGAGAAATAATGTTACTTTGCTACTGAAAAATAATTTTAAATGTTTTAAACTCAAACATAAAACTGCAGTGGGCTAATATTGTGTTTATTGAGTGTTTTTTCAGTGTCATAAACCTCAAATATCCAATTTATGTACCAAATTCCAAATAGTCATAAACAGTAGGGGACATGGGGGAATAACATTCTATCCGTTTCAATATAATGTGCCTGGTTGCAACTGCTACAAAATATGAAAAGGCCTTAACTGTACATCATAATAACATTTTACCTATTTTTAATGTAAAGAGTGCTTTATTTCAGCTCATAGATAAGATCACAGACTGAAATAAGCTACTGCTTCCATATGACCTGCTTGGTTCTGTTAGGAATTGATGGCTACGGTGATGGTTAATAAATTCAAAACCAGTGTTCAAAACCAGCCAGCGTTGTAATGAAGGAGAGCTCATCTTTCTCCGCGTGGCATTGGCTGAGGACATATTTCATCCCACAAAATGAATCATAACATGTATCAGAATGCTTCCTACAGTAAAGGCATCACGAAATTACGACATGGTTGAGAGAGGACGCTGAGGACACTGACCGGGTCATCCCAGGTGAGAAGCTGCCAGCTGCTGAGATGACAGCCGGTTCTCGTATTACAAAAAATGCCGCAACACGGTTCCAAATCGCCAAACGTACATAGACATTGTCAATCTTTTTATCTAAAACACTACAATATACATAAAGTGACCTAATAGTACATCCTCTTTTTTGTGCTTTTTGCTCGTATTTTTATATTTGTACATAATTAGGGGGTCATCGTATAAAACAGCACTGTGGAAGTGATGACTCATGTTACAACATAGTTCAAGCCGAGTTACTTACAAATTAAAAACAGAAGTAACATTACAGTATTAAACAGTAATATTTGTCAATGTTCTTCACAAAATCATTTCGTCCCAGTGTTGAGCCTGGTGTCTTTGTGGCTGGGGAGAGGCTACAAGTTATGCGTGTATAAAAATTAACATCTTTCCAGGGACTGCAGATGAAAAATAGTCATTTGGCTAATCATGGTGCATTTACAGATATGTGAATTAATGCACAAAATATTTTTCTAACTCATGGCAGAAAGTCAGAACACAACCTTCAACAGTGAGGCAGGGGAAATCTGACAATGGTTTAAACATTACAATTTCCAATTTATCTCTTGTAAATTACTCACATTTTTTACAAATGAAAAAGACATTTAAAAGGGGGCATTACAGTAAAGATTGGGTGGGTACATTGAACCCATGTTGATATAGGTATGACACTAAATACCAAGAAATACATATCTGCATCTTATACTTTAAACATCACACACAATCAGTTTCCTGGAGCTTCCTCGAAGCTCAAGTTTTTGTACCAACTTTAGAAGCTCCTTCCCTCCAAAGAGTCCTTCTAAACGCGGTGTTAGCAAATGCTTTGTTGCCTCCCGAGCCAACACTGCGACCCCTAAGGCTGCCCACCCCCAGAAGTGGAGTTGCAGCCTGGAGGCGCGCAAAGGTAACGCACGGGGAATTGTCCAATCAAATAGCTTTGAGGGGGTTGCTCTGCAGTGTGGCGAGGGCTTCCTCTGCCGCCAGCGTTCTCCCCAGCTTTGTTCTGCCCGTTATCTTTAGCAGCAGATAATCCTGAACGTGCTGCATGGATCACAGCTGCTTCGCTAAAAATCAACCACCGGCTCGTCGTGCGTGTTAAACTCATTACATATTCAAAAGGGATCTAAATCTCCTGCATATCGCTGCAGGGGTGTGTGCATTGTGTTCGCATGCGTCGTTGCTGGTGCATGTACATCAGCCTCCTCCACCTCAGACAGAAGGGACGTTTTTCACCCCTTTCAATGCTTAGTACTAATGTCTACATCCCTCATGCTCCAACAAATAGAAAACAGTTTATCTCCGAACTCCGAACTGTTAACACTCACCCAAAGACACGCCTGGATAAACTGATGAGTGTGGGGGGCTGGTTGTGTTACGCAGGGTCAAGGCTCTAAACGCCATGTGTTCCCAAAGGACGTGACAGTATCTGAGTAGGAACACACCGCAGAGGGATAGAACTGATCCTATAGAGGTCAGGGGTCAAACTGGCCAAACTGGTCACCCTCTGATTATAAAAACTGATTTCCATGCATCATCAGTATTTTTATATTTCTCATTATTCATTGATCCATCAAAGCAAACCTCAGTCCTGAATTCTTCAGACACTGTCTGATGTTGACCAAACAAATATTGAATATATTTTCTCAGACTTTATTAAATCTCTGTGGCAACCCCACAGCAGCAGGATCAATAAAACTGTCTCTGGATTGAGAGAGGGGCCGTGTGCAATGTGCCCATATGGTAACGTCTGACATTTTTAATTCTTTTGTGACGCTGTGATCCTACTATAGAATTGTGAACCTGAATTTTTCTCTACACAGTAAACGGAACAACTTTAACACAGAGATTTACACATTTACAGTGTTCAGCTGTTTTATATCTGTCTCTCGTTATGTGTGTGTGTCTTTATAGCCTTGTCTGGACAAATTGTGTTTCAATACCATTGTTGGGAGGATATGTAGGCTGCTCCACTCAACTTCAAAGGGCCTTCTGAAGGTCAAGACAGGCTTTTGAGGTCACAACGACAGGTCAGAGACACAGCTCTGTGCGTGTGTGTGTGTGTGTGTGTGTGTGTGTGCGTGTGTGTGTGTGTATTTGAAGTTCAAATAACTGCAGTTTGTTGTTAATCAGTGTAAATGAAACACAGCATATTGTACTCAAGAGCCTGTAAGTTAGTTGGCACAGTGCAAATACATCTACAGTATGTCAGTGTTTGCTGAAGCATAGTAAAAAAAACTGCCACAAACAATGTACTCATGTGTTATCGTCTTAAAGAGTCACTTCACACTGATTACTACTGAATAAATGTTTGTTCCTAGTGGTCTTCTGAGTGGAAATTGTGGTTGAGAATTAAATACAAAAGTGTAGAAAATCAGACCAAAGGTGCTTTCTACAAAAAAAAAATAGTCCTTGTGAAAAGAGGTGATGATGTGGGCTGTGTGAAATGTGAATAAAAATAATTTGTCATTGTTGACTCGCATGGTCAAAACCTGAAGTTGAATCTGAAATTCAGTCATGATCAGAGGAACAGCAACAGCGATATTAAAGCAGCCCTGTAAAGTGTCTACAGAAACAGACGAAGGCCTAAAGTGTTCAGACAACAAGCCGGTTGCTAATTAGTTACCAACAGGCTTTAGAGATATTATGGCTGTGGCCACATAAAGTCAATTAACAAATCCAGTCCTAAATGGGATACATGTTCAGCATCCCATCTAATTACATTACATCCCAACTATCTTATCTGGATTTCTCATAAGCAGGATAAGAGCTAATCTGGGCTTTTTTAACAATGAAATGATGTCTGACTTTAAACACGCACGAACTAGCTGTTCTCTACAGCTACATGAAAAAACATTTTACTAAGTTTATTGCCGTCAGTATCAACCCTGTCTGGTTCATGAGATCAAGTCTCCAACGTTCCAGTGGACATTCATGGTTAACATAAGCGTGTAACTTTCATCTCATCATATTTCGACATCTGCACAGAGAGGATTAGGCAGCAGATCAGTTTACAGTGGACATGTGCTCAACAATGTTAGGTTAATTGCTCCTGTTTATAATGTGCTTGTTTGCATGTGTGGCTCGGTCAGTAGCCGCTGATCTCCGCATGAGCGCTCACCTCCACACTCACCCCTTAATCCTGTCCCCAGACAGACTGATGCCAGCTCAGCACTGACTTCAGGCTGGAGGGACCCCGACCGCCACAGATCGGTCCCTGTAAGATTACCACTGTCACCACTGTCACGCTTATTTGCCAAGATGTGGGAGACACAAATCTGTTTTCGATTGAACCATTTCAAAAAGGAGACAAAGTGATCACTTTCAAATTGTGTCTTTAGACATAAATCATCAAACTAATTTTTGTATAAATTTTAAGTAAATATAATCTGTTTTTCTATCAATTTATTATTAATTTTCCACAAAGAAAAGCTGGAAAATGTGACTAAAATGGACATTTCTGGGATAGAATATTCATTCTTTACAAAGGCGGTAACATTAAACCTCACGTATCTTATTTTTCTGGGCTGTAGAGCATTTTACAATGCTGCTTGTCATTCACCCACCAGTGCAAGGTGCTCGTCTGAGCACCAGGAGCAACGTTGGTTCAGTGTCTCGACCAAGGACACTTCAATATGCAGCCAGGAATCAAACCGTTTATCCTGTGGATAACTGCCTCACCAACTGAGCCACAGCTGACATTATTTTACTGCTTTAGCACAGTTTAAACAAACCACACAAGAAACGAACTAAACAAGGACAGAGGGTCTCACTGCCAGGAAGCTTTAACAGCTTCACAGTTTGTCCACATTTGGCTGCTCAGTCCATGATAGTGAACACGCTGGACATATTAACCATTTCAGATGAGCGGTGAAAAATCTCTAAATTGCACTGAGCAGCATCTTGGGTCTCGGTCAATAATTATGTAAGTGTTTGGCTTTCCAGACAGATATTTATACGTATATTTCCTAATATTTTCATGGCTTGTGTGATTAGTTGGGTGGAAGGGCCTATGCAAATATGGGATCTATTCTAAACTAAAATCTTTATAAAGTCACTGTTTTGGCTTTGTTTTCTAATGAAAAGACTGTGTTCTTCGCTCCATAAGTGTATCACATCTGATCAATTCAAATATATAGTACATTCATAGTATTTAAATCAATTAGAGACTGACTTTAGGAAGTTTAGTCCAAAGTTAGGACACAGATGATAAACTGAATAGCCAGGTACCTGTCTGAATAAATACTGCACTAAAAGCAGAAGCACCATATGAAATTCTTTGCTCAAGCTGAGATACTAAGTACATACTCTCAGCTCTACAGTTCTCAATATCTCATTGGGCAGGTCAGTGTCATGATTGAATATAAAGCTGATGTTTTCAGTTCATCTCTTAGCGCCCTCAGAATGACATTTCTCAATCTAAAATTGCAAAGAATTAGGGAATTTCATCATCAATGGTTCATGAAATATTAAAACATCCAGAAAGTTGAGAAAAGGGACAAGGCCAAAAACCAATACTGTAACCATGATCTTCATCCCCTCAGGCAGCACGGCATTAAAAGCAGACATGGTGAAATCTCTCAGGAACACCTCTGAAAAACCTCTGTCAGTAAACACGAGTTGTTTCGGCAGGGTAAAGTTTTAACTTGTATATGTGGATGCAAAGAAACAACCCTAAAGGTCCAGAACTGTGAAGTTTTTACATTAAAAAAATAATCAAATGTTTATACTAAAGATTAAATAGCTATTGTCCTGTATGCTACAAATCTAGACACGCAACACAATAACGTCCTGCCAGTCTGTCTGCAAATATAAAATGATTTGCCTTCTTCTTTGGAGATAAACCCAGTCCACTTTTTTACACAAAAAACACGCAGCCATAACTTCCTATAAAATCCATAAAGATACAGGTCTGTGATAACGCTCAACGCTGTCTATAACCTTGAGCTAAGCTGAGGGAAACTATGGCTGGAAAACAGGAAATAGTTACAGAAAAAAAAATTGTTGTGAGAATAAGTCATTGCGATATTTCTCCCTTAAAACCTTCACGTTTTTGTGGTTTATCTGGAGAAGCCGCCATGATAAAAACGCTGCTCTTTCTTTCTCCCATTTTATAGGTCACATCCCAGCGATGAGACGATGGCTTCTTTCATTCACAGGACACATATGGACTGGGATTCACCTTCACCCCAGAACATGCTCAGAATTTGTATGAGCTGCTCCTGCAGATGCAGACTCCCCGCTTCACCTACGAGGTCCTCGGTTCAACATAAATCTGCCTGAATGCATCATCCTCCTGCTGCCCCCCCTTACGCTCGATCATATTGCCGTCCTATCATAATCCATTGTTTGAGCGGGGCACGGGAAGATCAATGTCTGATTAAGGTGTTAATCAGTGAAAGCCTGTCAGTATACACGCTGCAGGGAAACAATATATAGATGTGCTATATCGGCTGAGGTCTAGGCGGACTGGGGGGTCCACAGAGGATTTGATTAAACTACAAAGTCTTTAAATTTGCACAAACTTGGACCGATAGCGCATCAGAATCAACAGTCTTGTGGGTTTGTCTTGTCAGCTTGAATAGATTCAGAAGGAAAGTGGGTTGATGAGTAAACACGACAGCATCAATACTGCATGAGACTGAACATCCACTGATGTCTGTCTTTAATGTCTGTAAGAGATCTGGGTCGAATCCTCTTAATTCCCTGCCATGAGAATGTTTTTTTCATGGATTAAACTGCCACATTAGTATGAACATGGGACACAGAGAGTGTCGAAAGCATAACGCAGTAACAACACAGTAAACCACAAAACGGGAAATGTGCAGTTTCTCAGTGCGAAGCCATTTGCTTTGCTGATACAATAGCTGATTTCAACAGAGGAATCACAGAGTTATGAACAAGAGCTCGAATTAGCAAAAAAAAAAAAAATAACACAACTGTGCAAAATACAAAAGTCTGTACTGTCAGTATGATATTTCCAGGGCCACAAGAAGAAGTGGAAAAAAAAAAATCTACCTTGTTCATGTGGAGCCGGGGCACTTCAGTGGCATTGTTGGTGCTGTATCTGCAGGGTGCTTGTGTTTTCCCCAGTGAACTGGAGCAGATGTCAGCACAGACACCTGCTCTAGCTCAGCCTCCTCCTCCGCTGCCTGCCGGCCCGCGTGTCAAGGGTCGCCGCTGTGCCCCAAAATACACCCATCGCTCAGCCCCCTGGCATGCTATTGTCTTAATCACAGGCGCAGATTTCTTAACTCATTAAGACGTTTTACCGCATTTCTCATCATCTTATCTTCTACATCTGTTTGAGTTTGTGAATCGTGCATAAGCAAAGAGGATGTCGTGAGTATTATTATGGGTGTTCCAAATTTTGCTATGATCACTTTGATGACAAGACCTAAATTAGTGAGTGAGCACGAGTAAAAAAATCATTTAAGGAGCTTACTGTCTCTCTCAAAGGGACTACATCCCGGCTAGTTCTGGGTGGGGGTGCAGGCGTGTGGTTGGCCATCTGTTTGGGATGTCTCATGGTGGGGTTGCATCATTCGGTCCATATGATTGACTGACAGTTGTGTAATCCAATCTCCGTTTCTTCAAGTTGTGGAGACGCTGCACAAGGACAAAGGACATCGAATCACGCAGCCTTCCCAAGTGCAAAAAAAAAAAAAAAGTCAAATGTTGTGTAACTTGGCAGTGACAGCAGGGCAGAGATGTTGGGCCTTAGGTTGCAGCTTTAATCAGACACTGCACAGAAAACACACGAGCAACAGTGTCCTACATTTGTCCTCATCTGACTGACAGATGTCTCCTGTGTCTTTACTGCGGAGTAGTAGCCGGTGCTCATTCTTCAGTGATTGTTGCTCCACGCCACAGTCAGGTATTCACTACAGAAGCAAACACCCGAATGTGTTGCATGGCATGTTACCAACAGCTTATATTTATGTAACTGTAACAGGACTGTGTTGCCACTCTCCATAATTGCATTTTTAAATACTTTGGATGAAATGGAGCCGGCAGAAACTTGGTGCGTCGGGCCCCTTTAAAAGATATGGCCTTTATCTGCTTCAGGTCGGTATTAGGGAGGCAAAATCAGGATGAACGCACGACACACAAGGTAAGGCAAGGCAGTCCTCCGTGAACCACAGGGTCACTGGTTTGATTCCTGGTCCTTTCTGGAACCCAAGTTGCTCCAAAAGGGGCAGGTGAGAAATTTAATGGCCTTTGCCATCAGTGCGTGAGCGTTAATGGGTGAATCAGACTTATTTGCTTTTTTTTTTTAGAGTGAGTTGACAAGACTGATATCTGATTTTATTATAATTATTTGATGCAATATTTCCCCTGAATTTCTTTCCATGGTAAATCACATCCACCTTGCTAAGAGTATGACATTATTAGCTAATTGTTTCTAATCATTCTAAAAGCTTCTTTTAAGCTTCTGTTACACTTACCCCACCCTTCCTGACTCAACAAGCAGATCATAGTAAACCTCATGCTGCTTTTCTTTCTTTACAATAACCAGCAGATTCATTCATCTGTTCACAGGCGTTACAGCATGAATCCAAAAGGCCCAGCTAACCTGTGGGTGTGCCCAGATCACACGCACAGCATCATGTTACACACCTGTAATTCAACAAAAAAAGCCAAGGTCGGATTTCACTCGAGAGCTCAAACACACACACGCACATACACACACACATACACTGCAGACTCGCACAGAAATACATCTGTAAATTTAGTACTACAGGGATATGGTGCAAAATAATTATGAAATAAATAAAATGTTTTTGGTAGCATGTTAATTTTAGCTCCTGACCCGGATGTATTTCCCAGGAATCAGCGCTGACCAAAACACGGCGAACATGAGAGGCATTTTACATTCAAATATTCACCATTATGAGCTAAAGTCCTTTTCTCAAGGTAATTTAATGCTAATTTAATCATCTCATTCTGTTTTTTACTGAGATTACAAATGTTTTACTAACAATGTTCTCACTGCATCTAGCCTGATATTATGCAGCTCTGTGTGACACCTGCATCACAACACAAGTAATACATTCCCAATGTCGCATCATATACCTGCTTTTTATCAGAGCACATTTACATACAATCATAGTCATTTTCTTGTTATTTAAAACTGTCTCTTGCATTTATGAGAGTATGACCTTTCATTCTGTGTAGCTGGAAACCTCCTGAGATGCCGCGCATTCTCTCTTACCAGTCTTTCTAGGCACAATCACACTAGACCACTCGCCTGACGATTGAAAATTGAACAAAAATAAGCACGATAAGCCACGCAGCAGGCAAAGTAGTTTTAAAAGGTTATGATTAAGTATAGTGGTGCACTGGGAGATGCCTCCATTAGTCTTAATTTAGCACTGTTGCATATTAATATTTGAATAACAAAGTGATGTTGCTGCAACATGCGCAACAGGCACATATTTTCTAACCAAGTAAGAACAATTGTTCTTCTTATTACATTACAAGTCATTACATCAATAGTTCAACACTGTTTTGTTAATTTTTTCTAAATATTGGAACAATTACTGTACACATAAGTGTCTTCTCATTAAATGTGTAATTTGTAGTTACCTAAATATCTAGTTGCAAACTTTTAATGCCATTTGGTGCTGGACAGTTTTTTTTCTTCTTTTTTTTCAAAGGTTTTTTAATAAACATGGCAGCCTACTCTGAACATTAAACATTTGAAATTATTAGAATTTAAAACCTTCCTTCTTACATATAAAATTCTAAAAGGTCATGACCTCATAGTTCCATATCATCCTAACAGACCACTTGGGTCTCAGAGTGCAGGCCTACTTGTGGCTCCCAGAATTTCCTCTCCTGTGGAACCAGCTCCCAGTCCAGATTCGGGAAGCAGACACCCTCCCTATTTTTAAGACTAGGCTCAAAACCTTATAGTTAGTTATAGTCCTGCTGCTACAGGCTCAGACTGATGGGGGACCAACCCCTGATGCACTGAGACACTTTCCTCCTCTCACCCCACATTTACATGTCACCACTGTATGACATTAAGTCTGTGTCTTCTTTTTCTTGTAGTTGTGCTTCTCCCTCTCTCTGTCCCTGTCCTCAAGTGTCCACGGATTTGGAGCTGTGCGTCTTCCAAGGCCGCCCAGCCTGAGCCTGGTTCTGCTGGAGGTTTCTTCCCTTGACTTTTTCCTCTCCACTATTTCCTAGTACTTTACTCTTTACATATCTGTACAGTCTTGACATTATTATGTAAAGCGCCTTTAGATGACTGTTGTGAATTGGTGCTTTTGAAATAAAGTTGAATTGATTTGAACTGAGAATACTCAGATGGTTATTCTCTGTGAATTTATCACTTACACATACCACTTTGACCTATTGTTGAAATGAAATATTGATTAATGCAGCTTCAAAATGAACAATAATACACTAAACAATATTAATCATAACGCGAGGAACAGGTCCAATACTCTCCACATCTGGAGGTTTTGTAAGTGTATCCCTGTATTATAGGTGTTTTATAGGTTTTGCAAGATTGAAACTAAAACTAAAACCCTTCTCATTACCGTCAGGGGGAATGTGAGAAGGTGATGGGGTACAGACCAGCAGAACTCTAACACTGCTATCAGAAATGTTGCTGGACAAACCCAAAGTTGTTTTTCCTCTGGCCGTCCAGGTGACATGAAATCATATTGAAGAGAAAGCAATGCATTGTTCACTGGCTCGTGTGAAGCGAGCAATGAGCAGTGACAGATGCTCAGAGAGAAGGATCATTGGAGAAACTCATTAAAATGAATGAGGAGCACTAGATCGGGTCAAACGTTTTTATCTGTGGCCAATTGGAATTTCAAATTGATTGAACATGCTCAGAGAACGGGAGGTTCAAATGAAAATTACTGGCAGTTTGTGCCTTTCGTAGACTGCTCATTGCTGACTTTGCAATAAGATATTAAGCTCTTTGAAAGACAATGATTTCCACATAGACTATGATTATGATTATGAGATGATCCATCTTCTCATCATCATCTACATGGGAGAATCAACACTTCCTTCTTTGCGGTCATTTTTCCCGTCACTGATTTTCTTTGTCTTATATATGTGTGCATCTATTTTTACTTATTTTGTATTGACTTTCCCACAAGAAATATTCCCAATTACTGCAATCAGTAACTTAATAGTTACCTTTGTGCTGGACTTACATCTGTTAGATTTAGTCAATAATCTATCCATGGATTTAGATAACACTTTTTTTAATACCACATTTCTTTTCCTTTGTCTGCACCTGTCAAGTTCCACCACAGAGCTTCAACAACTAATGTCCTTGTAAGATTTATAACTGCTCTAAATCACTCCATTAAATATGACTAATGCTCAGGGATCCTGAATGAAAGACAGAGTAAGGTAATTAGTCATCACTCTATTCGAGCGGCTTTTCTTTGAATACTAAATCCGCGCTGTCACTCACTCTACCCGGTTGGATTTTTGACCAAAGCCTCTGTTGAAATCTGTAGACATTTAATTATAGCAATTCAAAATATAGCAAATGTGGAAAATGCTAGAAATCAACATGCTCAAGTAAACACACCTGAAAATAACCTGTGATGTGTGGAGGTTGATGCATTCATTAAAATTGCAAAAGAAACTGAATATACATGTAATCTAAATATAGTAAAGATTTTCTCCCCCCAACAAACAAATGTAGGTTACTGGGACACAGGAAACTGTCTCGTCTTTAGCACTAGTCCCTTGGGGTTTGTATTCACAACATCAAAGCTCCTCTAGTTGAAGCTTCAGAAGAAAAAACTGTTTTCTTGAACAAACACTTGGTTTTTGGCTTTACTGTCAGATTAGCCGTAGCCAGCAGGAGAAATGTAGCAGTATTGTCACAGCAGCAAATTTGGGTTTTTAAATCTGATCAGCAGCAGTGCATGTTTTGGAGTGTTTTATTGCATGTGTTTTTATATTTCATAGTTCATATTTGTTTATGGGGGCGCTGTAGCTCAGTTGATCATTAATCAACCACCAGGCGGTTCCTCCTGGCAACATGTCAAAGTGTCTTTGGACACTTTGGACACAACGAAGGAGGCAGACCTGAGGGAAGGATGAAAGCTTCACTGGTAGAAGACAGATTAGGACCAGAAGAGGGTGTGATGCCAAGGGAATGGTCACGGAAAAAGATGGCACCTGATGACATGTCGGTTTGAAGCTACGTGGGAGGCCTGAAGAAACAAAGGTGAAGAGCAGCGAAGGACAGAAGATCCTGACTGTGACAACACTCCTCGCATGGGAAAACCAAGTTTATAAAGATTTCCACCCAGCTTCTTCTGGGCTTCTGAGCAGGACAGCCACCCATTATCTCATGTTTAAGAAACCAGTACCAGTTATTATTTATCTCTGTGGCATCTCATGTCCATCAGAAGATGGATACACTGTCGTCAGGGACGGACATGGTCAGCAACCATCTTCAGGTACAATAGGCTGTTGCATTTAAATGATGCACAATCGACATTAAGGGGCCTAAAGTGTACCTAAAAAAACCTTCCACACCAGTACACCACCAGCAGCCTGAACCATAGAAAGAAGGCAGGATGGACCCATGCTTTTATTTTGTTTCTGCCACATTCCGACTCAACCATCCGAATGTCACAGCAGCAATCGAAACTCGGGGCATGTTTTTCTATCTAACATTGGAGAGTCATTGTGATTTGTAACCTGACTGTTTGTGTTAGTAGCCGACAGGAGCGACACCTGGTGTGGTCTCCTGCTGCTGTAGTTCAACACACTCAAGGATGCATTTCTGCAGACGTCAGTTTTAACAAGTGGGTATTTGAGTTACTGGTGCCTTTGAGGCACAAATCACTTTTGCCCACAGATCTACTGCTCACTGGGTATTTTCTACTTTTTGGACAATTCTCTGTAGACCTTAGATATGATTGTGTGAAATTCAAAGTAGATCATGAGTTTCTTAAATCCTCAGACCAGCCTGTCTGATACCAACAACTATGCCACATTTAAAGTCACTTGAATCCCCTTTCTTCTCCATTCTGATGCTCATTTGAACGTCTTCACTACATGCCTATATGCATAAAGCTCCTGCACGTGAATGGCTGATTAGATATTAGCATCAACGAGCAGCTGCACAGGTGTGCCTAATAAAGCAGCCAGTGACTTTACACACTGGAAAACAGCTGTCTGTTCTTCTCAGTGTCTCCTCACTTGGCCTCTTGTTCAGATTCTTGTTTAGTCTTGTCATTTGTTTGTCATCAATTCCATTTTTCAAGTGTTATGCTGTTGGATAGTTTTCCAATCTCGTATGCTATGTCTCATGTCAGCTAACAAGGAGTTTACGTTTGAGTATTTAAAATATTAAACTGAACATGTCTCACTCCTGGATCAAACTTTTGAAATGATATATGCATCCGAGAATGTCTTCCTCTGCTAAATACTTCAACAGTTGACCCAGTGCTCAATCGTCCATCTGCTTCGTTGAAGTTTCCTGACACACTTGCATCGGCAGCTCAGTTGTATTTCACTTCTTGGCGTGTGTGATTCATGTGTGATGAGTCACACACGGTGGGTACTGTATGTCCAACCACCACACACACTCTATTTCCAACTAATTCATGACAGCATTGCCAGCAGAGACCAGGGACACTAAATCCTTCCTATAAATACAAGTTGATGGTATGTCTTTGTCTAAAAATATGTTTAGTCATAAACTTGATTTGTTTTCCAACTTTTCCAGCTTCTGTTTCTTAAAACGAATATAGATATCAGCTTGTATGTCCGTCTCCAATTTGCTTCAACATTTGGTTACAATTTCACAGTTTCAGACATATTGTGATTCATGTTAACACAGTGGAGTCGTTCAGAGTAGGAACAAAATCAAATCTTTAAATTGATGTTAGTTCACTGAACCATCAAACGTGTTGGTTGTTGCAGTGGAGAGTGATGCCACGGTGATACTCATTATGTTGTGTCCTAGGAGATTCCCGAAAAAACCGTCAGCGCTGCAAAAAGATGGTGGTGCAATTATGTGCAGCTCCTTCCTCCATGCCAATGTTCACATTAGATGTTAATGTCCTAAGTTAATTATCCTGTCAGAATCATTTCACTGTGTTATGTTAATTTGATTTAACAAATTTTATACAAACTAAATCTGTTTCTGTCAAACAGTGAACAAACCCTCTTTTTCAGGATTAAACACATCATATATTAAATCAGTATATTAAAGGTACAACATTAAGATAGAACTTGTAAAAATACCTGAAATCAGTCCACTCTGATTCACTCAGCCCTCACTCTCCCTGCACTGCAGTGCTCTGCTACGCTCCACCATGCTCTGCACATCTCTTTATGCATCAGTCACTGTAAAATTACAATTAATAAGAATTCTTCAAAACTTATTAATCAAGCAGAAATAAATGAAATTCTCTGATTGGTTAAAAGAGCAAGCCTCAAACTTAAACACTTGTATAAGTGATCATCTCTTATGTTTATGAGAGGTTTGGACAGCAGCCCTTCACATTAGGGTTTTAGGGAGGTTTTCGAGCATTTCTTTTATTAACAAAAAAATTAAACATGCATGATGTAGCTACCATAATATAAGCCACCAAATGATCCCAATAAACTGAGCAGGTTGACTGCTACAGCAAACACAACACCTGGTTTACTTTTATGATTTCTGGCAACCAATAAAAACCCTGGCAAAAGTAAAGGCGGCATTACTAAATTGCTAATTGCTATTGCTAAAAATCAGGCTGGAGCTCTAACACCTCAGTTTGAAGCCCCTGTCAGCCTTTCCTTGCCCTCTAACTACATATCAGATGGTTTCCTCATTCACTGGCCCAGTCTGCCAGAGAGCACAAAAAGAAGACTTAACCCATCAAGCCAGAGCGGAAAGCCAAAGTAGCGCTGAGGCCCTCGGGAGGACGTCATCCTCAGGTTACCAGGCTGAACATAACTCTGAGTCTGGACACGAGAGAGGCTGATTGAAGCCAGACACAGAGGAAGCCGGGGAGGGTGGAAGAACAAGCCCGACGCTGGAGAACTGTCAGGGTGAAAAGTCTCCTTTGAACTGATTCAATGAAACCTATATGACTCCATTTGTATCTGTGTGTGTGTAGATATTCTTCATTCTAGTCTTTTATCAGACACGTGTTTTTAGGCTTATTTCTTTCCGTCTCACCACAGTCGCTTTTATTGTAGATACTTTTTCTCAAATCCACATTCTTGTAATAAGGCTAATATTTCAGATGCCCATTCACCTTCAGAATCCCAATAAAATATTTTATTAGCCACTATCTTGGCTGGTAAACCGAGCAGCCTATTACACATCGTATCATGCTGGTTTTCCATCTAATCTCAGTCAATAAAAATGACTCATGTGCACATTTATTTCGGCTCTACGAGCCCGTTTTCCTGACAACATATAGTACAAAGCCGTAGTCGTCAAATTTATCCTGTACATTTTTTTTAACAAATTGTTTCAAAGGGTGTTTCACGGTGTCTCACACTTGGTTGAATATGAAGCAAATTATTGCACGTCGGCTATTTTTACTTTTCCTGGATTTGATGCACTAGCCAGTAATCAGACTGCAGAGCTGTATAAGAGACACATGGGATCACACTGGGGTCTCCTGGGAGAGCTGTTGGAGTTTCCATTCACCAGAGAATGATGGCAAACTTTAATGTAAATGTCTCTCTATAGATCTTATCTATCTTTAATATTATTCCAGACCATCTCATAGTGCTGCTAGTCATTAGGAAACAAACTCATAGATCCTCCACATGTCAGTACATTTTTCGTCCCTGTTACTGTAGATTTTTCCAGCCATTCCTTGTAAGTATCAGTGTTTTTATATAATATTCTTTATGAGACTAAGATGATATCCACATTCACAGATACTGTATCCCTGCACTCAACGTGTCTGATTCTTGAAAGTCATCTAATCCTTCAGAATGGTGAATTTCAAAGCTTTGTCATTTAACTAAGCTTTCGTTTGACATTCTGATACACTGGCGAAGGGATGGATTAGCCTAACCCGATTACTGACTCGTCCTTCATATCTGAGAAAGCTTTTTCTAATGCATGCAAGACAAAGTTTCTTGCATTTCCTGAAGGTTATTATGATGTTATTAGCACTAAAGCAAAGGTTACAAGTTTCATATGTGATTATACTTCTACCAAAATATGGCTAAACTTAAATTATGACATTGTATTAGGATTTCAAAACCCTAAACACTACTCCGTCTTAGAGAAAATTGTCACTCGTCCTGAACTGCCAAAAAACAAAAACAATTTAAATAAAACGTGGATTTTGAGACAAGCCTGTTTGGGAACCTCCTGTTGAAAGGTGGCTTTCCAGACAAGTAGGTAATATTCAACTGGATAAAAAAAGAGACAGTTAAAGTTATTTGATATTTGTAAAACAGTCCACGACTAATCTCTCTGACTTCAAAACAGATTTAGCCACTTGACCTGTTGAGCTAAACATAGTGAATGTTTACTTTCATTAACAGTTATTGGAAGAAAAGTTTATTGATTTGATTCATTCGCAATCACTCTGGCAATTGGGTCCAAATGAAACAGCACAATTGAACTGATAACTGCATTAATGTTTAATGTAGTATGAAACAATAACGCAGGCTTTTGTTGCCCCTGTCCCTACTTATATATTATGTGTTGCTAGGATGATATGCACAATTATACTTCTCAAAACATTTAAAATTGTCGTTGTACTATTTATATAAATATGTTTGAGATCTTACTTCCATTTCACACAGCATCCTAACATTTTTGGGAAAAAGCTCAGATATGTTTGCCATTCTTTCAGGTTTCCTAGAAAACCTATTGCAGCACAAGACCAGCATGTACTGAATCATGATGGTCAGACAGGATGGAACAAAGGTAAGAAGTTCTCTGCAGGCTACCCTCCTTACTCCTCCTCAAATCCATAGTTAAAAAACGAAATGTAAGAGAACCCAATGACAGATATGTGCCATGGGACTAAAGATCCATTTATCAAGAACTATTTATCTAGTGGGAAAGAGGCAAACAGAGGACTTGCTCCACTTTGACAGCATAGGAAGCAAACACGCTCAACTTCCTGGAATGACTGAAAGAGGCTGTTGCTATGGTAACAAGCATGCGTTGCTATGGAATTCGAACTGAGTCAAACTAGTGAAACTAAAAAAAGGGTTACAGCACAAGAGATGTTTATTTTCTACTGAGGCTCTGATGGACACTTGAACATTCCCCCAAAGAAAATTGCTGAGTAAAAAATGATTAATTAAATATCTCTGACACCCAGCATGGATGGTGTCCTGGGAGCGCTCACATCAGTGACACAAGGAAAACAAGTCACCCCGCTTTCCAGCCTTTCCTTTTAACGATCTATCGAACTTGCCTCGGGTAATGACCTAATTCTCAGCATGCTGCTGCGCCGCCATCTCCAGCCGCAGCCCGCTCCTGCTTCCCTTCACTCATTGCTGCATTTGTCCACTTCCGAAAGATGCAGGCCAGCAGGAGAAGCCATCAGCTGCACCATCAGGGATTCACATGAGAAAGATGTGAGCCTGCGCTATAGTTTTACTATCACAGGTCTGCCCAAGTGTAATGGATGACTCCGAAAATCCGGTCCAGCTGGAAAGGAGGCATGACTTTCATCTGTAAGTTAGAGGACAAAGTGTAATTGAGTGAGTTTTATCTCTCTGGCACTCACACACTGTTATCAAATCGAACACTGGCCTGTCAGAAAGTGTAATGTGCAGCGATTTACTGAAGAAAAACGCTTGCTACAAAAGCCTCGTCGCCCAAGAGCGTCATCTCAGTCCTATAGCAATGTTGATGATGAAGCACCATGCTACTCCTGCACTGAGGAATTGATGGGTTATCAAGGAAAATAAATTGACCAGACTGCAGGCGACCCCCTGCCTGTCCCACTTCCTGTCACCGGGACTAATCCCCTGTCATCGCCGGGCAAAGTGTAATGGACGGCAATCCTCTGAAGCATTCTACAAGCTAATATTCTCAGTGATGAGACTGTCTTCAAAAAGAAGAAAAACTCTGACACTTCAAATCCCCTTACTTTTCTCACCATTAATCATATTATGTAGTTAAGAAGGTGTTTTTTTTATCAACTGCTGCTGACAAAGTGTGTGTCAGATTGATAAGGATTGTGCACGAAATGACAGCGCCAGTGTACAAAGAGAGCTAGATCATCATAATCCTCTGATAGCTGGGATCCCATTAGCTACAGGTCCATGACTTACAAGAAACAAAGGTCAGATTATTGCTGCAATTCAGCACCATAAAGTGTTGATACCCCTCTGCTGCAAAACCGTGCACGGATACAGTATGTCACCACTGCATACGTGCTGAATAGAACAGTGGCGCCACTGGCAGAAGCAAAAATTATGTATATTTATACACATTATGCTGTAATTAATGTTTTATAATGACCAGTGTTTTAAATGACAATGTACTCCACCACATCCAACCAAAGAAATCAAGCTGAAAATTGGTCTTTAAGTTAAGTGTAAATCTTGAGGGTCACTGATTTATTGATTGGTTCCTAAAGTAAGTCCATCCATCACCTTTGGGTAACTGTGACCTGGATGACTGAGAACCTCCACAAGCATAAGTTTTTTCTTTTTTGTACGTCTCCTTTACTTTGAACTGGACATTTCAAAAGGAAACGTTTAGCTTTTTACATTTATCGATTTGGGCTGAGGACAATGAACATCTGTCTGCATTTAAATTTAAATCCACTGAATAGTTTAGAACATTTTAGCATGAAAAAAGTGCTGGACTTTGACAGGATGATCCTGAAGCCAAATGTTCCACCAACGCAGTGAAATATAAAGCAGAGGCATGTCGTTAACTATGTGTCCTCTTTTCCTGTAGTTTTCTATCTGTCTATCTCCAGTTTCAGAGATGGGTATTTCTGATATTTCCTTGTCAGGAAGGAACTACAGGTAAGCATGGGGTGAGCTATATGCTATCAAAATACATCTGTTACCTCAAATAATGGATAATATGAAGACTAGATACCTGAGGCATCTGACGCTGTGAGATGAGAACGTGGTGGCAGTTTCCTTTTCACAGCCTAACTGACGTGCCCAGTGTTTGTCTCTGATACCCATCCACTCTGAGTGAGGTTCGCTGAGGGGTCCTGACTTTACTGTGTAAAACCCTCTGATATGAGCCTTGTTGCAATTTATTAATATTTAAATCAATCAAATTGAATAAAATTTAAATAATGAGTACTTTTAATTTTGATACTTTAAGAACATTTCACTTGTGTGACAAATATCACATTCAACATTTTGACATTTTTACTTACTGTGTGTGTCAAAAACAAAGACTGCACAGCACAGCTGGACATTTACCCGCCTGAAATTTAGTTTACCGTTGTATCTTTGCTCACACTGTCCAGGAGAGTGTGTTACCAGTTTCATACCTGCAGGTACACAGGATGAAATGTCTGTTCCATGTGGATTTACAATCGCCTTACAGTCAGTTCGCTTAGAACACGTCTTACATAACAGAGCTCCCTCGACAGCTGTCCCACACTTTTACCTCTTCCGCAGTCCAGACGTGCACGGAGTGTACGACAGTAGCAGGACTTGGTTTCTGGAGGCGAGGCAGGGGAAATGATTTAGAGCAGTCTGAGCTCTTTCTGTGCCAGTATAATAACCGGACCAGGATTCTGGCAGGACACAAGCTAACAGCATCCCACTGGACCAAGACCAGAGGCAGGGCTGAAAGCAGAGGTGCACTGTTACAGAGCAAAATCAAGTAATCACGATTTTACACTGTATCATAATAAATAAAAAATTTAAAAAAAACAAGAAAAACAAAATTGACACCCCACGAAATTTTGTAAAAATAATAATGTAATGCATTTCTGTTCCTCTTCCTCTCTGTGCATGGGTTAAGAACTTCAGGGACCTGTCAGAAACATCATTAAAATTGTCCTAAAGCCCCAGATAAAATAATACCAGGTTTATTAGCTGGACGTGAATTATGGTAATTCTTAAGGGTAGAGACACATCAAGTCGATGTCAAAGAAACAGTGCCAGCAGAGACAAACTGTTTTTGTCTGGAACCAGTTGAAACAACCGCAAAGACCAAAGCCAGCAGCTAAGTAAAATGTGTCTTCTGTGCATGCAAAGAGGGACGGGAATGTGGAAGACTTCAGAATGAAGATATTCAAACAGTAAAACTGTTACCACTTTCACACTCACCACAGGTGATTTAAAATGATTTCTTCCTCTTCTCATACACTGATTCGCTGAGCTGAACACGATCAGCTGCTTCAAGCGATCTTTCCCTCTAACGGGACAGACGCAATTTAAGCAGCTGAAAACCTCCTGATGAAGCTCCAACTATTGCCAACAGTCCGCGACACACCACAACTAAGACAAATAACATTCACCGGCGGCTTAACATCAGCTGACAGCTGATCTAAAGTTATGACACCTGCTTCACATGTTACCACACCATTCAGGGGCTGTTATCTGCTGAATGGTGACTGCTGCACACGTCAGCAGGCTCAGTTCGTCATTGGTTGGGTTTAGGCACAAAAACAACTCACCAATAATCAACAAACTGCTATTTATTAGGTGACCTACTGAACTATAAGTATGGAGAAGATAATGACTGATAATATTCAATATTTAACAGCATGATAACTCAAAAAGGCTCTGTCCAGCTAATTTTGGATCAAAGTTTAATTTGATGAAAAGGAAATAAATAAGGAGCTGCAAAACACACTAAGCTGACATACTCAGTTCGCTGATTGATTAGCAGGATTTGTTTCTATAGGACCGTGTATTTCATTTAGTCTGACACCCGGGACCATTTTACAACACTTTTGCTGGATACTTTGATAGTTTTTCTTTAGGGGACTGTGGTAGCTTCCATCCCATAGATGTGCCTTTTGTGCAAATCCCTGTGCGATAATTACATGATGAGTGGTCTCGAAGGAACAAACGAAATTCTGGAACTAGGCGCCAGACTGAACAGAGGCGCCCAGTCAGCTTCCTTCATTCCCACAGTCAAATTATAAGAGTTGCAACAAGATGCTAAATTTGGGCCCGGAAGTCCAGAGACAGACCCAACCCAATCAGTAATCCTGTTCATGCTAATTGAGGGGAGGAGAGAGCAGGTTTGGGTACAATGGCAAGCAAACAATAGTGGCACTGTGAGGCAGACAGCTGGGTTTCCACCCCCCTGTCCTCCCCCGCCAGCCCCCACCGACGTAGCTTTGTTCCACTCGCTTAAACCGCAGCAGATCCAGGGCTTCCCCGAACCCTCTGACATCACGGCCCAGCTGATAGGAAGCAGAAAAGAGCCTGCTTAAAAAGGATGGCATCTATCTGTAATCCACAGCGCGAAGGTGCACTGTGATTCCGCTGCCTCGGTCGTCTGTGCGGGACCTTCAGGCTGCAGTCCTGCCGAAACAGACATATTGAAAACACCTGCCACCAGCCTGAAGACACACTCTTTACAAGGACACACACGGCTCACATGTGCATCAGGGTGGGGACTGCAGTTAAAACCACAAGCGGGTCCACGGTTTCACTCCTCCAGGCAATAGTAGAACACACATTCATGTTCCCCTGAGGATGAACTTGAATCGTTTTGGAGATGCTCTGACTGTCCACCACTTTGCTTAATGGCCTGCGAAACTGACATTCCCATCAGCCTCAGCTATACTTTAATTAGCAAATGTTAACACGCTTAACAGATTCAGTGGCTGTGATGACAGCAGCATCGCATCAGTTGTCAGCAGGTTTTTTTGAGACGTCACTGTGAACGTTTCACTGAAGTTTTTCTCTCCATTTCTTCTTCTGTTTAAATGATTCCAGCTGTTTCACTGTATTTTTATCTGCTTTGTGAACTGAGTGCTGGCAAAATATAGATGACCTACACTCAGATCTTTGCCTGAATGCATCCTGTACTGACACAGATGGAGCACTGCAAGACCCCAGAAACAGCGCTGGGCTGTGAATTAGTTTTTGAGCAATTTTACATTCATCGTTTGATTCTTATAGAAGACGTGATGAATACAATTCAAAAAGCTCTTCAGTTAAAAAAAGGTAGAAAAGTTTCTGAGCACCACACTCCTACTCAAAGTTGTTCTTTTCATGATCAGAATCTGAATTAGGTCTTTCCCAAGCATTTGGAAAGTCTACAAGATTTGTATGAAAATTTATTTTATGTCATTCCCATGTGCAATAAAGCTTAAGGAGGACTTGGGCGTACAACTGTTTCTTCTGAAGGACTGCAATACTCGTGCTCTATGGGCACACATGATTCTTGCCAACTTCAGATTTCCGTAAAAATATGTTAAACTGTAGCATTTACGGTAGGGAAAAATTTGTTAAAAACTAAATTTGTATTATTATTGTAATAATAATACTACAAATTTTTATAATAGACTTTTCACTGGGCCTCTAAGTCATTGCATAATATCAGATACTGGGATCAATAAAGTGGAAAGGGTTGAATACTTTTTAAATAGTTTTTCATAAAGTGATTGTTCAATTAGTAATGTTTCCACAACCTCAACAAATTGCTCTAAGATTCTAAAAGATTCTAAACTCAGCCATAAAAACATCGCTGCCGTACTGAACTGATATTACTGTCTTAAAAAAATGTTGTCGGGAAAAATGTGATATTTTCAGTTTCAACACATTTGCAACTTCTATTTACATCCATCCAACACATTCTCAATATGTTAATAGAAAATGTAATTTACTTACAATTACATTCCCTTTAGAAAGTTTGCATTTGTATCTTAGTTCCATTGATATCTACTTTCATGAAAAGAAATTTGCCAAATCTGGTGCCGCTGCTTATGTTATACCTTGACTGTCGACATAGACTCAGTCCTGGTTTCCACTAACAATGAACCAAGTCTCTCTCAAGCAAATCATGGGATTTTGTGCATGAAATGTGAAGAACAGAATTACGTTTTATTTAAAAGGCAAAATCTCCAAATATTCAGTATCAACTTTCTAAATACCTATAATTGATTATGTTGAAATCTCTCCAACATGAAGTGCACTGGATGACGAATCTCATTCATCTGTCCACACAAAGATTTGACTTGCTCTGCTGCCTGGAACAAGGCAAAAGTGTTATAGCATTTTTGTCTGAATGAGGTTGGATGACATCATTTCATGAAGTAAGTCTCACAGGATTTGATGTGCGGACAGATTACAGTCAAGAAAGTGAGCCAGCTGCGGGATTGTGGGTGCTCCAGATTTGAGAGCTTGTAAAAAGACTTCGCCTGGAGATATTTATCCTTTATTTAAAAAAAAATACTCTTTCGACGGTTAAGTACACGGCTGGATGAAGAGCAGTCTCGCTCATCCTAAATTACCTCAGCACGAGCAGAGAGCAGAGGTGAGGTGTAATCGATAAATCTCATATCCTACTTCTTCTGTGCTAGAGAGGCACGAACTGTAGATACTTTAATGATCTATCCTGGGATTTCCACTGACTTCATTCTCAATCAGCAGACATCCACATCCGTTCTGACACTGATATCCCATCGATAGATGTATCTGATGAAGCCTGGTGTGCACTTATGACTGTTTAATTAATGCACTTTCTATCTAAAAGTGGGATTTCCACGCAGTAAGTGAAGGCAGCACGATGAAATGAGAAGTTGAGAACAATCTGTGACTGATCCACTGTCCCAAAAGTCATTTCTCTAAACCAGAAATGGAAAAGTAGGTCAGAGATAACATTTTCACATATTTCCAAACAATCTAATCCCATGAGTCATTAAAGATGAAGCCACTCTTTATTGATTCAAAATGTTTTATTTTCTTTCATTTGATTAATGTTTGAAATGGAAGCTGTATTCCAGATGCTGTGTGCCTTCATGAAATGACCTCACTGTACGAGGTCTTACTGTATGTCTTATCAAGATGATCAATCAACTGCACTCAGAAGTCTGCTTCTATGTGGTCACTGTTTCATTACTAATGCACACAGAAGCGTTAAAATATGAACTGTATTAATTTATTTTACTTTCCAGTAGCCGGCCAACACTCTTATCTTCAAATCTAGTTATGTGAGTGTCTAGAATGTTTACCGTAGTTATTGTTTTTGCTTAGCTTCAAAGAATATTATATTGTAAAAATGTAATGGTAAACGGTCTGCTTACATTATGCTTTTATTTAAAATTCTTTATAATGTGAGAATTTTCTGCTGTGCAGATCTAATTCAAATATGACAAGGGGAATTTTTGCCTGCTGGCTCTGGGAATATCCTGGAGAATTTATTTGCTGAATAGTTTCGCTCTCTGCAAATCTTTATGAAAGGAAGTGATTTAAGTGGTATAATCACATGTTATGATATCATATTTAAACTTTAAACATTGCTTGATCAATCACATTACAGCAAAATAAGCACATGGTAATCTTTCAAGAACAGACTGCCGACTCACAGTAAGGCTGATTTAATATTACACGTGCATCATGAGCGCTCCCTGAGTGGAATGATTTTGAGTCTCATGCCACGGCTGCTTTGACTCCCGAAAGCTGTGTGATAATTATCAATCAATCAACTGCTATAGAAAATGAATCATTCAAATTTGATGCCTTCAACATAAACCTCTCTTATGTTGTTGATGCCATTATGTGGGTCAAAACTCAAATGTCCTTCTAAACAAACACCAGCATCACATTATGACCACTGATAGATGACGTGAATAACTCAGGTTATCTCATTACAATGGCACCTTTAAATGGGTGGAATATATTAGGCAGCAAATAAACAGTTAAGGTGATATGTTAAAACCTCAAAAAAAGGAAAAAATGGGTTTGAACAAGTTTGACAAGGGCCAAATTGTGATAGCTAGACGACTAGATCAGAGTTATTCCAAAACTGCAGCACTTGTGGGATGCTCTCAGTCTGCACTGGTCATGACCTACCAAGAGTTCCCAAGGAAAGAAACCTGATGAACTGATGACAGGGTCATGGACGGCCAAGGCTCACTGATGGATTCACGGAGCAATCGCTGGTCTACATAGTCTGATCCAGTAGAGGAGCTACTGTAGCTCAAATTGCTGGAAAAGTTACTGCTGGTTCTGATAGAAAGGTTTTTAAAATGCACAGTCCATAGTAGTTTGTTGCCTGTGAGGCTGTTTAGGTGCAGACCAGTTGCCCATGCAACATCACCAAAAGCACTTTCAAAGGCACGTGAGGGTCAGAACTGGACTACAGAGCAATTGATGTTCGAGTGCATGTACACTGTTCATCTGGGGAAGTGATGAGACCAGGATGCAATGCATGCGTCAGACCAGCTCCAACTGTCAACTTGAGGACTAAAAAAACCTGGTGCTGATGATACCAGTGATCACCTTACGATCACTCCAGGATTTTACAGCTACCAGGGGTGGTCTCGGTACTGGTCCTGAGCCTGGACAAAATGGCAGGGCTGCAGCAGGAAGTGTTTCCAAAGTAAAAAAAATTCAGGCTGTGCAGAATCAAAAGCCATTGATTTGTGTCCATACTGGATGATTTGGAACCTGTTAATCTCTCTAGGGTCTAAGTGTGAATGCAATAAGCAATTTGACCTTGGCAGTGACACTAAACTAAAGGTGTGGAAACTGTCATTATCTGATGTTTTTCCAAATCACCCAGCACTGTAATTCCTGTCCTGGGGCCACAGTTCACATCCTGTCTTCTCACAGTCATAGCCAGCTTAGGTTTTCTTTTTTCCCAAACTTCACAAAATAAGTTCAGTTGTTGGAAAAAGCTGTTGGTTTCTCAACAGACTACTACTTGGGAGTTTGGCCCTGCCTTAGACACGCAGCATGACTATAGGACAATCTGTTTGATATTTACATCATCTTCCAGCCTGCTGCATTATTATTATATTTCTAAACTTAGTATTCCCTGCTGAGAATCCACTGACAAGCAGCAAACTGTAAATTTCTCTTTCCCAATACTCGATTGTCGGTCAGAGGTTTGGATTGCAGAGCCTAGACAAGACATCCCTCCACCAGGCCCGCAGTCTCACCACACTGGCTTGACCCCAGGAGGGCCATGAAAACACATGACTTCATCCTCTAGAGCCACATAGAAACACACAAAAAAAATCCACCGGGATTAATTAAAAGAAAAGCAAAGCACAAGTGAAGCCTCGGCCACTGTAGGTGAGGGGAGATTGGAAACTGTTAGAGAGGGTGTTGAAGCAGTTGCATGTGAACACTATTGCCATCTGGTTCACTCAGTGATGCAGGGAGGGAGATTTAATTTTGATGAATTGTTGCAATGAAACAGATGAAAAGAAGCGGACACCTAATCAATCTATCAGGATTTAGTCAGGAGCCCAGAGGGAGACTTTCAAACTGGTCCCAGTCTTTGGATTTTCCTAATTCGATATCATAAATCAGTGCAAAGGTTTAAGTTAGGCTTTAGTCCGGTTTCCTCTATTCCATACTAATGGCCAAAACAGAGTGTCATAAGATCCCCTGAGTGGGGGATGGGAGCTAGAAATTGGTAATAATTGCCATATGTTTATTTAATTGAGCTTGATGAGAACTCAGTTTGTGGGAAGACAAATCTGTTTATGGATGACAGTACAAGTGATATCATAGGAAAAGAAGATTCAGTGTTCACCAGCAGTTTTTCTGTGTGTTACTTTGAATCTTTCTTTTTTTGAACTAAAAAGCAGAAGAAGCAAAGAAAACCAGATTGGAATCAATCTTCAGACAGAATTAGTCCTTTCCCCGGGAGGCCTGTGATGCAATGGGAAAACATTCCTACTGTGTGTTAAGAGAACCGTGACAGGGATAGAAATCAGTCATCGCGTTGCTCCGTGTGTCGGCCTTTACTTCACGGGATCTCCTCCCCACACAGACTGTGGGCCAGTTACAGGTCACCACAAAAGACCTCAACTAGGGGAGGCAGGATGCCAAAAGTGACCTCAGTTCCTTCAGAATCAGCCCACCAGGAGCAGCTCATCAGGGTCCTTAGCGTCGGGATGTTACACAGCCAGCAGAGTTTACAGTGATTAGATGTAAGATGATACGACTGTATACAGCAAAAGATCCACTCGGGCACGAGAGTCAATTATTTGACTACCACACAAACTCAGACTTCTGAGTCGCCACCTCAAATCCCCATTTCTGAGAAAGCCTGCCTGAGACTGAAGTTATATTTTCTTAAAGGACATCAGCCGTAGACTTATACTTTTTCAGTCATGTCCATATAGACAATGGTTGTATTGTCAGTGTGATTGTTCACATTCCTACTTGAATACCTTGTGTATGGAGAGTTTAAAATGTTATTCACTAGGCGGTAGCCTGGCACCTGACAAAAAAATTTAATTTCTTCCTCATGAATTTCCACATTAGGACCACATGAAAGGATCACTGCAAAGAAAACCACATGCGTAGTCAGGCAGTTTTCTTCTTCAACAAGTTGTTGTGGGGATTCAAAGCAGCCGCAAAGCTGATTTGATGCTGACCCATCAGTCAAAGTTTTTAGAGAACATGCAGAAATGAAACATCAAATGATACACAGGATACACAAGTTTCCCATGAGCCACATGTGCAGACAAAAGTAAGTATGTGTATAATATTGCCTACAGTGGCTGGTTGACAAAAATAACAGGACAGCCTGCGACTTCTAACCAGGTTTCAGGAAACTTAACAATTGCCTAGTTCACAGACCACCTAGAATCCAATGGGTACGACGGACAGTATAATTTTAGGAACACTGCTACTGGAATCTCAGTCAATTTGTTGTGAATGTACTTAATGAAATGTGAATTTCACGATTACAGATCATTTTCTGTAGAAAAAGAAGAGGACCAGCGTTAGAGGCAATAGCTTGTTGGTGCGTCCATCCTTTATGTAGTGATCTCTAATCACTAGAAATTTCCAGTAAACATATTTTTGTGCTAAACCGATGTTTAAAATGTCACCCCCCAACTTACAGATAGTCAGTTTAACTTTTCAAGTTGTTCTACCTCATATTGTACATTCACTTATGTTTTTTTATTTTTATTGTATTATACTATTTCTGTACATATTTCTTATTGTTTCACACCTTTGCACCTTAACCTTTTTCTGTAGATTTTGAGTTTGCACCTGACACCAAGACAAATTCCTGGTAATGTTAAGTGTTCTTAACTGTGCCTGGCAATAAACAGTTTTCTGATTCTGATTCTACTTCGATTTGTGTTTCCAGACAATTGACCAAGTAAACAAAGTTATTTAATCATGGACCCAACCACCTTTTTGGATTTTTATACGGTATATGGTTACTGAACTTTTTGATTGCTTTACTTATAATAACTGAACAGTTTAAACTGAAAACTGATTAACTATAACATGCATGTTGTAATATCCACCTGGTTTGTATGTTCTGCAGACACAGTGGATGGTACAATGGGTTTGGAAAAAATTCTGATTTTAGGTGTGAAAACTATTGAGCACCTCTCAACAAAGTGCAAAAACAGTAACAACAAAATGGTGTTTGTAAATGTAACCGGCACGATGAAGATTTACTTTTGAGTTCCTTGCAAATGCAAAGTCTCATAGTTCTGTCTCTTTAAACATACTGTATAAAGACAAGGACTCAAAGATGGTGCCCATAGATTCCATTGACTGTTTTCTACCTTTAAAGGCAGCAGAAGCCTGGACTCTGGCTGGCTACTGGAGGGACGTAGAACATGTTTGACACGCAGCAGACGTTTTTCTTAATCTATCCACAGTTGCTTCACACTTTCCACATCCATGTTTTCCAGTAGCTTGGTGAAGTCTGATACGAGGTCGTGTAAAACCCCCAGTCTCCCCTCTGAGCAACATGCCTCACTTGGACAGGTTATTATTATGACAACTGCCTCCACTTCCTTTGTTGCAGTCACCCTTGAACGAAAATATGACATCTAGTCATCATCTATCTGAGTGCAAGCGTAAAATACCAGGTCCCCCAGCCGAGCTGAACTGCTGACTCTCTTAGCAGTCAGTCTTGGGCCTGTAGAGGTCATGCTTGGTTGACAAGACAGAGCTCAGAGAAAAGAGAGTCTTTGTGCTCATGCCGTGTACCTCCTGTTTCTGTGATGTGCTGCAGAAATTAAGGAAACGTTGCTGGAGCCGTATTGGTTCAGCCTCACCGTTCTCATCAGAACACTGTAATTTCAATAATAATAAATACTATGCTGTAATCTCGTGTGACTTCTAGGTTCAAACTTATACAGAGAAACTCTGACCAGGAGAGACATATGGCAGTTCAAGTAAAAGGTCAATTTACTGAAGAGGCAATAAAAAACATGCAAAAGACAGTAAAAGCCGGCAGGTAAATGTACATGCAAAATCAAGAGGGGAGAGGCAGGTAGTCAAATAAACAGGTAGAAAAGGAACACAGGAAACTAAAAACCTGGACTGGTTAAAAAACAGATGGCGAGTTAAAGAGTCCAACTGAAACACAGTGATGTGTGTTCCACAACCTGGACAGAGTTTCACACGTTCATGTGAAAAACGTGGAGTTGTTAATTGTGTTCCTTTCTACCTGTTTAGAGTAAATACTTAACATGACAGGAAACTGTGGTATCTGATGATGACACAAATAGGTAATATTCTGCTGGGTGAATTTCAAACACATAACTAAAATAAAAAAAGAAGTAGAAGAAACATGTTAAAAATACATTTCAGAATACAGTGTATTGTAAAATAGCACAGGATCTGTTTTCCTTTTCAGGGTCTTCTCTGATTGATCTGAAGAAACTATCCTGATTATAGGATGCACTTTTAAAAAGTAGTTATTCATGGAACAAAACAGCAACAGATTCATTGTTCACTTTTATCATTTTTTAGCAGTGTTAGGATCCTAATGTCACAGCTTACAAGTACAATACGCCAATATCAACAGTGTCATATAACAGGCTGATCTCCTACTTAGTTTCTAATGGAGCGACACAATGCAGACAACATTATATACAATATGGACATATGAATGTGAAAATGAGGGACAGCACTAAAAGTAATTTTGCTCACTGACTGGCTTATTGACATCGGGTTTCTCTTACTCTGCCCCACCCCATCTTTGTTTCTCACCTGTTATCTGGTCACACCTGTTTTACAATGACCATTTACCTCAGTTCTAGCTTCTTTGCCGTCTTGTCAGATCCGTGTTCCACAGGTATCACTGTGAGAGTCAGATTCACCTCGCCCCCTTTTCCTCCCGTGTTTTCTCTTTTGCTTTAGTTCTTCCTGTTCCAGCTGTTACTCACTGTAGTTGTAGTTACTGTTTTACCTTGGTCCATGTTAAGTTACATGGGTTGAGATTACGTTCCTACTTATCTATCTTGGATTTCTATAGAGCATGGGATAAGGATATCAGCCTATGTGAGAAGATGTAAGAGAGTAATAGTTGTGTAAGTTACTGTGGTGACCATAAAAAACAGGGGAACTCAGGTTGCACAGTTAACAGACAGATGTGTAGCAGCTGTTAGATTAACAAGCATCCCCTTTAGCGTCTATTTCCAACATGTGTTTGCTCCACGTTCACACAGGTTAGTTATAACCACATATAACCATAAATACACTTAACTGCCACTGGGCTGAACACACATGACGTTGCTGTGATGCTGGTACATAGCTATTTTTGCTGCTGCAAAACTAATCAAAAAAATTTCTATCAGGCAAACCGGCCTATAAAATGTTACAATGTCAACCTGACCGGGTAAAGTCAGAACACACACCGAGGTGTTTCTCCGGTGGACACAGAGAGCAAGCTGTCAGAAAAACGCTGCGCCTGCAGAATCACCCGATCTGTATCTGGCTCCTTTTAACTCAGTAATGGAATAGACAGTATACGCTGTATTAACTGTTCTGAATGGCTTTATCAGAAAATGCATAATTTTACATTTCTCATGAAAATTACGTCCATCTATTATCTTTACCACTTATTGGACTTAGGCTTTCCTATATGAGACATAGGAGCCATGTGACGAATCAGTAAACAACTAATCATGTCTTTAGTTCCTGACCCAGATGAATTTGCAGCATATTTCTAACCGAATCACTATATTTTCAAAGTTGTGGTCCAGTGTTTGAAAAACAGCTCAGTTCAAAATCACTAACTATTTATTTTCTAATCATAATCTTAATTAAACTGTAGCTGTGACAGATATTTTAAAAAAGGGAAAAGCTCTAAAATCTGTGTTCCTCATACTGATAAAGGGAGTTTACACGAATAAAAGAACAGATCAAGTTAGTTCTCAGAAACCAGTTATGAACCCATAGGTCAGATTGCACTAGTATGTGAAGTGTATGAACAATACATTTTATATAATTTAGTGGCAGCGGCAGAGGACCAGGGCAATCAGACTATAAGAGGACAGAGATCAGAAAACATCTTCAACGGTACAAATGTTTTTCAGGTAGAGAAAAATGTATCCCACACAACTTAGCACCACATTGACATAATTCATATTAGCAATACTATGACATTTGTAATTTTACCACACTGGCGAATACGGTTGTTGTGTTGGGATAAACCCTGAGTGTAATTTGTCATGCGGTTGCATCCTCATCAACTTGAACCCAACAGCGGTACTGCCGAAATTAATCCTAGTGCAAACACTGATCCGGTAAACTTCATTTTAATTATATTAACTTTCTATTAGTTCTCCACCAATGCATTTATCAGTACGGCAACTAATCGTGTTAAATAAATGCATTTTACCTGTCAGCTATATCACAGGGCCTCAATTCTGAAATATTAACGTCCCATCACCAGCTGTGTGTCTTTGGGTCTGGAGGATCTCGGAACTTTCTCGGTTGGTGATAGCATCTTGCTGTTGCCGTGTGTGTGTCTGCTGTCTCTGCAGTGTGTGCACTTTCTCCTCCCCACCACCAGTGTCAGGAGCCCATTCATGGCTCCCCAGTGACCACAATAATGGCTACAATAAACAGGTTCTCACCCCTATAAATGGATTTCACTGACGGGGTCAGTGTCAAAGATCTTTTAATTACTGAAGGAGGAGTGTGGCTTGTGTAATTGAAATATGTTCTCTGTACTACACAGGTACAGCAGCATTAACCCCCCCCCCACCCACACACACACTCACACACTTATTAAACAGATATTAGGGAGAAAAGGGGGGGAAAGAAGTTTGTTATAAATGAGATTGTAACTTGTTACATTTGACTCCCTGAATCTGTCAGTGTTTTGCTAAACAAGATTTCAAATTCATAAGTTTTTTAATTTAATTACACTGAGAGTTCACACTTTTGCCAATTAAATACAACTGAAGTACTGTAGGCAAGATGCCAAGATAGTGCTGCTTATGATTTGACTGCTGGAGCTGCACTTATTTGTACAGCCACAGCCACTGAGCTCCGGAATTAAATTTTCCAACAGGGCTCGGAAATACACACAAAAGGGGAAAGTACGGTGACATTTGATGCAAAAAGCAACAGGCTTCACTGAAATATGACAGCACTGACACTGATCAACATCACCACCATGGTGCTAAGCTAAACTTCCTTCCTAAAACATAATGGAAACACCAGCGTCTACATTGTTTCACGTTACCTTTGTACTTTTTTTTTCTGTTTCTCCAAGCTAATGGACATGTTTGGGTCCCTCCATTCCTGGTTGACATCCAGCTCTCAAACAGCAGTAAAAGGAAATAATAACTGTTATTATCATTTCAGCCACATAGTTGCACCATGTAAACTACTGGGAAGATCCAGGTGGCCACAGTGCACCAGTCTTTGAAGGTGAATGGCCTGTGGGGGAACGCTTCAAATAGAGAGACTGTCTGTAATATTGTAAGCTGCAGCAGAAAAGACAGAACATTTGGTTTTCTGTATAATTACAAACAGTACCTGTGCGGGGAGACAATAACCTTGACCTTAACACTGGCAGGTAAAAGTGTTATGTCTAATGAATGGTTCCATTTGAAGCTGGCTGGCCACAGCAGTGGAAGATTTGTGACCTATTTTTCTGCTTCAGCGAAGATATATATCTTAATTCTCAAACTAGGCTTCACACATCTGCAGGATATTAAACACAGCTGTGCCACTGGAGGGCCACCGTTAGAAGTCCAAGGTGAATTTCTATGATTTAAGCCACCAAACGTGATTTACATCCCCCTACATGTAAAAGCCATTTGTTTCACAAAACACCAACATCTGTGTAGCAGTCCATTCACAGATTAGTTGGGTAAAAAAGTCACGGTTTGATTTTTTTTAAAAAAGGTGTGTTATAGGAACCATACAGTGGCTTTTCTTATTCATGGAGGGATTTTATTTTTTTGTTTTGCGACTCCAGTGTCAGTCAGCGGGGGAACTGTTCCAGCGGGGAGAACCCACGGCCTCAAAAGAAAACAGAAGCCGCTGACATGGGGAATATGGCCCTGGTGAGAGGTCCCAGGGCTTCAGAGGATACTACTGCCAGCAGTGAAAATAAAGTCTCCTGTAAGTCCAGAGAAGACCCAAGAACCATGAGCATGACAGTCATAAACCACCCAAAGAATAGAGCCTTTGTAAGAACATCACCACCCCCTGCACAAAGAGAATGTACATTATAGGTTAAAGAACATATCTGTGGGACAGTTTAGTGGTTCAGAATGAAGAACATTTGTTCTTAAACCACACGGAGGACCTGGTTCGAATTAGTACATGTTAAAGGCAACTTAGTACGTACAGTAAATTCACACAAAGTCTCTTTGACAAATAATAGTTCTGACCATATCACAGACTTATTTTACATCAAATAAATTACAGCTACACTTCTTAAATAAGTTGATTAAATGCTTTAAATCAGTAGAATGCTGGTTTCTGGTGGTCATAATTAAGACTCTTACAACGTTATGGTATTACCTTTGTTAGGAGCTACATACTTCAAGATTGCCATCAATCTTCTACAGTCGGCCTGTTTTTAAATTATTTTTAACTGTGGGGAAATAACACAGGCCATCAACCCTACATTCCACCTAGCAGGAATAACCGAAACGCCTCGATCCCTGCATGGTTGAGAAGGCTAATTTAATAGAAGAATTGTGAAATGTCAGAGGCCAGCACTCATCTCTGATAACTGGACAAGGTTGGGTGCAAGATCATTTTATCAGTGACCCTGCTTTGTGTAATCCAAAGCAGGACGAACCAAAGAAGCAGAGGAGATGGAGGACATCCCGGAGGAGTTTAGAGTGAAGGGGAAGAGAATGGCAGTCCATGCTGCTATTATGGATGATGCAGTGAGAAACGTAACATTCTCCAGATGGGATATTTTAGACATGCACCTAATATAGCAGCACTGAGGGTTTACAGAGCGAGCACAGTGACAAAGTGGGCACGGATGATTCAAGATGTAATGCTGTGAACGAGGAGGTTCAGGAAAAGGCAGGAACTCCTCAGGATGTTTTAACCATATGATTTAATTGATATAGAGAATATTTTTGCTTTTACTAACAAACAAGTACTAGTTTAATAGTTTTATTATTTTGCTTGAGTGATTTTTATTTATTGGAGACTGAAAAGAGTCAGCGATGAAGACTTTAGACGGGCAGAGAAGTCTGAGAAGGCAAAAGACACCTCAACACTGTGTGGGTCTGTTGACAGATCTCCCACATGCAGATACAGATATTAAAGATCACTTCATTATCCAAGAAAGTAAGTTACCACGTTTACGTCGCATCAAAGATAGGGTGTTGTGTGACCTGTCTAATTGGTACTGGATGATTATTTTAAAGCATAAATCCCTAAGTTAGTCAAACGGTTCCAGAAAAGCTGTTTGCCAATTACTTGTCCACAATATTGCAGGGCCGTCTCAGTTTGTGGTTCTAAGATGTCAAAGCAGCAGTGGGGAAACAATAATGAGGACACCAGCCAAGAGAGGCAGGGAGACGGCACGGATACGGAGGAGGACAGAGATGGAAAGAAAGATGACACTCTCCCAAACTGAATATAACAAAATACTTTAGAAAGTGATTACAGTCCTGCCTGTCTGAAAAGAAGGAGTCTGTCTTGGAGGAATTGTTCGAAGAGGAGGACGCAAAGCTGCAGCAAGCAACAGTGGACCTCAGCGACTTCTTTGCTGGGGAGTGGGTTGACCTGGAGGTCCTAATGTACAGAGGCCTCATTGGCTCCATTGCAGTGACTGAGGCTCTGGCCATGTGGTAAGTAAGTAAGTAAGTAAGTAATTACTTTGCTTTTAATGATCAATCAAAAATCCATTAATATGTTCCTGCAATGCAGCATTCATAAGAAGGGAGACAATGACTTTAACATTTGACTATTAAGCCCCCAAATTCTAATCAGGGGATCCTCCTGTGGGACATGTGTCCCTGTGTAGTTCCCACTAGGCATTACTGGGATGGATCCTCAAGAATGGGACAGATACGTGTAAGCACAGACAGACAGACAGACAGACAGACAGACAGACAGATGGAGGCATAAAAACACATACAGTTCATTAACACAATGAAAATATATCAAAATCTTAACCTAACACACAACTAATTAAGAATAAAATAAAGAAATGTGCCTGAGATTCTTGCCCATAGTCAGCACAGCCTCAGGGATTAAGCTTTTTAAAAATTAAAAGTTGAAAAAACTGTTGTTGATCTTTCTCACATTTTTATTCAAACCAGGGAGCCACAGTAGAGAAGAGAGAGAAGAGAACATGACAGGACAGGGACCTGAGGGCAGCTTTTTTCTTTGGAGAGGATGGGATACAGTATAAGGTTTACGGAGATCAGGCTTGAAGGAACATGACCACGTAGAATTCATCCGAAGCAGTTTGAGGTCTAGTCTAGTTGCAATCAGATTTTTATCAGAGTATCTCACAACCACAATTAATGATACATGGAACATCGAGCAAAAGGATTGACATTTACATTTACTTATAAGTTATAAAGTAAGAATGGAATAAGTTTTTTGATTAATACGTTATTGGCTCCAGATGATATTAGGACATAAACCACAATCACCAGCAGCAGGGAAGTTTACCCACAATGTAATTACAATGGGACAGAAGGACGCCAGACAGAAATTGGAAACTACACATTTTAAAACAATAAAACCATTGTGCGCAGTATATTTTCCTGTAAAGACAACATCACTGTAAAACTTTTTAATAGACTGATGACTATCGATTTTTTTTTCTTTCTTGCTGAAAGACTATACAGAGAACCAGTATTGTTTTGGTCATCAGCTCAACAAAAAGAAAAAAAATCCTCCTAATTTGACTCAACATCTTCAGAGGGGGATGTCTAAAAACAGCGTGTGCGCCCTGCAGAAGCTGAACATTTGAGATCCCTGGATGCCGAGAGAGAAAGGCAGGGACATGAAATAATATCTTCAAATTTCAAGTCTGTTTTAGGGTTAAAACTCAAACAGAATTCATATACTTAAATAAAATGAGAAAAAGATGATCATACAGGCACCTACAAGAACATGTTTTTGCTACAGTTAACAGCAAAGAATATTGTCCAAATTGCCATGATGCTCTATGATGTAAATGTTGTGGTCATTTGGGGAAGTTTTTTTAAAAGCTATACAATAAAGGACTCCTTCACCGATTTTAAACTTTGGATAATAATTTGGTAAAATAACTTTCCTATATGAAAATAACTCTACTTCTAGCTGTAGGCAGCCTGGTAGCTCAGTGGGTAAGCGAGACACCCAGCGCCAGCTCCCCGGGCTCCTGTGGCGGCAGCCCACCGTTCCCCCCAGAGGGATGGGCTAAATGCAGAGGACAAATTTCCCTGTAACTTGTATGTGCAAAATGTGCTTAAGTGATGAATAAAGGGTTCATCTTCTAAAATGCCTCCAGATGACATCACTTGGAGGAACCTTCAGTTCAGATTACGTCATTTTGTTGCTCACTCTATGGAGTTTGTAATCATGGTCAACCTGCTTTTCCAGAGCTCCCCCAGTTGACATAATCGCAACTCCCAATAATGAAAAGCTCCTCCAGGTGATGTCATCTGGAGGAGCTTTTCCATCTATCAGTGTCATACACCGACAACCATGCACACTCACACACACAGCAAACCTGAGTAGCCACACAGAAAGGCGGCAGCTGGCAGGTACAGTAAATTTCAACCTGTTTTACTCATCAGCCTCGTTGTAGTGACGTAAACGCAGCAGTGTGTTGTTTATGATCACAAAGCACCTGCACATGTAATATTTTTGCATTTCTAACAGAAAACTTTAAATTGCGAGCAATTGGTATCAGTGCTCTGGAGAACATTCCTTGTTACAAATGAAAAATTGCTTCCAGCAAATGTCAGACAGCTGCTTTATCATTGCGTTTCCCCAGAGATGCGATGCTTATATCGAACTCGATCCCAATCACACAGCATGTTGCCCAGAGTATCTCAGCCTGTGGTTTCTCACTCAGGCATCTGTGTAGTAATATGGCCCAATGTGCCAGATGATAGCTGTCCACTCTGGGGACTCAGCAGACCCCAGCATGGATATTCCATAACTCTTCCACATCTGTGGAAGTGAACCCTAATTTCACCCCGACTTGAAAGATGCAGAATTTTCCAAGTGTATTTTAAAAGACTAAACAGCTTTTTACTTGCTGTACTTGCATTTCTACAGTCTGTAGTGGTCTTTGAAAGATCCCTCCAAAAGTTGCTTCCCATAGGTGAGCAAAAGCCACAGTCTGAGCAAAAGAGAAAAAAAACTGTAGAATTTCTATCTGCACGACTTTCCTTCTTTTTTACTTTCCTTGACTAAAGACCTAATATTAAAATACAAAGAGAGAAATTGATACTAATAAGACTCTTTGGACTAACACTTTTTTACCAATGGTTGACCAAAGGGTTTATGCATAGCCATTATGAACACGAGGAATAATTACAACATGGAAAGTGTAGCTCAGTGTTCAAATGGGCATTCCACTGTTGTTTGAACACAGACCTAAAAATCCTTGAACCTGCCCTTTTTCTCTCCACCATCTGGTTCGGCAGTGGCGTTATGTTGCAGCATGGGAGGCCTGAACATGAAATACGGAGGGTGGCAGAGCAATGTCATTCCACACGGAGCCACAGGGTTATATAAGGAGCCACAGATGAGAGGAAAAGAAGATCTGAGTTCTCAATGTCATGGAGATATAAGGAGAACGTAAATAAATACAACACATTGGTATCTGACAGCCTGCGTCCAGATGTCGGAGTAAAGCCTGCCCCTGTTGTGTTTATGGAAAGATTCAATCACACGGGATCCCAGAAAGCTTCTTTGACATTGCTGATGGGGTTGCCATGGCACCGACAACAGACGGTTGAGCTCAGCAGATTTTTCGAGGTGTGGAAGCAGTCTGATTTCCCGTCATCTCCAGTTTTGTTCCATGCCCACAAGCCACTGACTGTGTGCTCTTCTCTTTCAACGTGCGGTCTAAGTGTGTTCACAAGGACTAATGAAGGACATGAGAACGCATGTTTTCACCACATCAGCAGGAAGAAGCAGAACCATGACGCCACAAGTCTTGAAGTGAGCTCAGACTCAGTAGAATGTGTCTTACACTGTTAAAATGCCACATGAAAGGAGCTCCTCTGGGTTTTTTGTGGGAATCCATAAATCCCCGTCACCACAACCCTCCACCCTCCCACCCCTGAGGAGGTTTCCAATCATGAGCTCCATTGTTAATCGCAGTTTTAAATAAAAATGTAGCTGGATGATGATACGTGATGGCTAAATTAGCTACTGGTTATTACACATATTTTCTGCGGACCTTGCAATGACCACATCACAACACACATTCTGTAACTGAAACATGAGATGATGATGAGATGAGTGACCTGGAGCTAAGATGTAAAAGTGCTTGTGTTGAGCAGATTCTGTAAATATCCCAGTTGAATTTCGAGTCGGGGTTCACGGGTGTGTCTTCACATCCAGCCCTGGCTCTCAGTGGGTAACTATTTACCTTAATGATGAACAAAACAGCAATAAGGAACCCTTGGGAGGTCAGCAGCATCTCTCGAACGCCGTTCGTATTTCCACTGAGTAGTAAAACAGCTGCTGGCTCACAGACAAACAGAGCACAGAACACACAGTGTGCGTCTTCTTGAGGGAACATAAAAGCAATAACTGTAAGTGATTGTCTGGTGCAGAGTGATCTAAGGCAAACATAGAATTGACTATAGGCCAGTATATCTCTGCCAAGATGTATACCGGGGGAATGAGATAGTAAAACTCAATACTTATGGCCTCTAAAAAGGAACTTCACTCCCCAAAAACTTAATACAACTTTTCAAAGAGGCGATAGCAAAAATCTCACTTCAGATCAAATTTGCTGTTACATACTTCACAGTCGCTCTATTTATCATTTTTGCTGCTTCCAGGATAAAGCAGTTTTGTTTTACCTTGGGGAAGTCGGCCTATTGATTTTCTTTCGCAGTCGGAAGATTTTAAGGGAGGAAGGTCACACTTAACAGGGTACTCCATTCCAATTTTGCATTGCGCTCTAAAGGACAGTTTAAACAGAAGGTATTAAAATCAATGCAGCAAAAGATGCCTTCTGTTTATTTTACACATTTCTCTTGCTTGCCAACTGTTCTACTAGAGTTCAGGATGTTCTATGAGGGGCACCTAATTTTGCCTGGGGTCTCTGGCCCAATCCACAGATGAGTCGGGGTTCAGAGGTCTGGTACATTTCTATGGAACTTGTTGAATGATTGGAGGGGAAGATTCAGTCGTTCAGATTAGGTTTTCTGGAATATGAGTCATGGAAATTTGACTTTCTAAGAAGGATGATGCCATGCCCTGACTCAACTTCAAAATACGTAAATGTAGAAAATAGATGTTTATCAAAGTACTACAGCATGTGGCTCGGCTTAATTTGGTGATGTGCATTTCACAAAGTCTGTGCATCGACATTAAAACCAGTTGCACTATAATGTTACACTGAGTGGGCTTTTAATATTTAGTCACCTTTCATTAACATAATCGAATAGACTGAAGTCTATCCCAGTTGTTGTAGTGTGAGAGGTGGTGTCCAGCCAGGACAGGGTACAGAAACAGAAACAACCATTCAACCATTCATACTCAAATTTAACACCTACAGTCGGCTCTGAGTCACCATCATCATGCTGAAATAATCACACCGGGTGTTATTCAGAGGGCTGTTCCTATCTTTACCTCAGCCTAATCTACCTGCCAGTAGGTTCAGTAGGTTGTTATCATGCACTATAGTCCTCCTGTGCATTCCTCTGAAGTCTTTTTTTACTGTGTATGGAGTACATGAGTATGAGACTTATGGATGATAATGAACTTATTGAACTTGTGAAGAATCCAGGTTGTCTGAGGGGCAGTTGACTCTCCCCCAGGACCACCACTGCATGTACTGAAACTACTAGGGGGTTGAAGGCTGCCTACAGAACAGTAATTACACGCCTATTCAATAACCATCAGATCAGCAGATTCAACTGTAATCTGAATGACTAAAATGTAGGATTTTAAGCAGCTCACTTTAAATCTAGACAAGTGGATGCCTTCAAATGAGCAGCTATTGAGAAAAGTGCACTGACATTTACTTTTAATAATTCATGCCAAATGTTTTGTTTATACTGAGTAAACATACAGGGCTGATGGATAGTGGGACCAACTGGACAAACAAGGCATGAGAAATAATATTATTAAATGTATCCTGCAACATTGGATTATGGACATTTCAATTAAAAGACAGATAAAAACACATTAACTTGCATGTAAGAAACAAAGCACCACGCAACATGAGTTCCATGTTGCGTGGAACGTATGGCTGTATTTTTCCCCGTGTGGATCATTGAGTCTCCATCCTGCAGTGTAAATTAGCTCAGCAGGGAGCTTCCTCGGTGGCCACCCACTGTTTACTTTGAGGTTAGGACTTGTGTATCTAACAGAGGAAACACAAGAGTTCTCCTTGTAGGCCTCTTCATCTGTGCTGCTCTTAGAGAAATCTGGCTATAGTTTGGAAACTATGAACCCGCAGGACAAGAGGAAGTGGTTAAAATGATATCATTGAGGGGAAAAGGATGAAGGCTGCTACCCACAATGCCTTTCATGGCTGGGTATGGCGACCATGCTGAGGTGTTAACCAGAGGGAGGGCAAGAACAGAAGAGGGACAGACGGAAAATACTGTGAATCACCATTAATCATTCTTCTCACTTGTCACCAGTCTGCTACTGTAGGTGATCTCTCTTTTCCACAGCCTCACCAACACACACACACACACACACACACACACACAGGGTTATGGAGAATCACATATTGAAACAGTGGGTGTTTAGTCAAAACGCTCTGTTATACATGAAGCAGAGTTTCGGGGTAAGAACCCAGAAGATAAAATACATGGTATATGGAGGCAACTTTTTTCATTATTTCTGCCGGTGTTTAAATAATAATTGAGACAAGTCTGACATCTACTGAGCAGCTATTTACAGCACAGGTGTATGTTTCCCATCACTCTTAAAGAAATCTGTCCTAGATGCAGTAGATACCAACTAAATCGTCACAATTCAGATTAGTATAAAGCAGATTTATTTCCTGCTGACACAGCACAAGCCTTCTGGTTTAAAGCTGTTTTTGGGCTGTTCACATCACGTGCAGGATATTTTAACACTATGTGCTAGGGTCAGTAAATTGGATGTTTTATGAGTTGTGCACTTATTACAAGGCAGGCAGAGGACGCAAATGAAGCTTCACAATGATATATGCAGATGCAGTAAAAAGGTGGGTTAGAATAACAACAAGCAAAAAAAAAAAAGAGAGGTGGAGGCCATATTGGCAGAGTCAGCAGACAGCCACAGTACCAGGGGAAAAAGCAATGGCAAAGTCCAAAGTAACAGACCAAAAACCAAGCAAAAACTGCAAAAGTACAAAACCACCTGGCTACATGTGAGCTCACACAGGAAGAGTGTGACACAACCTGAGCGAATACTGAGGAAACTGAGGAGGTCATGAGAGAAAATGGAACACAGGTGTGTGAGTAGGTGGGGGCAGAGTCAGGTGATGGGAAAGTAACTGGAGCTGCAGTATTCTGCTGGAAATCGGGATACTGTGGCTACACTTTCCCCTGGTTTGGGATTACTATATCAGCCTGAAGACCCACGTTTCATATTTTTAAAAAGAGTCTAATACTAAAGATGGAGTTTGTTTCATAGCAATGGGTTTTTGAATGAATGAATCTATACATTTATTAGCAGAGAGTGAGAAGGTGGCGTTGTGGTTGGAAAGGGGGTGGAATGATGTGAGCACAATCTGCAGGGAAATTACCCCACAGACTAGAGTTTGGCCTTAAAATGCAAAAATAAAGCAATTTGCAAAAACTGAAAGATTGTATATTTTGGTGGAAACCATTAACACACAGTGACTTTCTATTTTTATTTACAATATATGAATATACTTTATGCTCACAGCGTCAATAGAATGTATAATCCAGTGGTAGTTCTGCCCTGTTCAGCACTGTTAGTCCTAAGGGAGTTTGTCTCTTGTCTCTCCCTTAAGATCATTTGATGGAGATGGGAAGATATGAATATGAACAAAATCTCCCTACTTGGACAAATCACACTGCAACAGCAAGCAACATTATTAGTTTGTTTGAAAAATAAACCTAATAATTAATTTATATTATTAATCCTTAATCATAATGTCACACTGGTGATTAAAAGCCACACTGTTGTGTTCAGTAACACCGACTACGTATGAAACAGACATGTCAGAACGAACAATTTACAAGACACCTGTCCCAGACACTGAGGCGCTACAATAACAGCAGATCGAACAGAAGCTGTTATGACTTATTACAAAAGCCATTTTAACAATGTTTTAGCAACTTCTTAGCAAATTCCAACACCACATGGTTGCACATCAAAAAGTCACTGGCACATATATGCCAATATTTCAACAATCAGTTCATTGACACCTTTACTTTTTCACAGTAAGTCACAGGTTTACTAGGAAAGGCTTCAACTGCCAAGTACAAACACACAGGTTTGTGTTGTGAGACTGGCAGGAAAGTCTTTCTTTAAGAATAACAATATTTCAGAACCACACTAAATCCACATTTCAGCAATTAAAATTCTACCTGCACCTTCAGAACAAGTTTTTCTTTTCTCTCTGTCTCTCAGCTTGTATAGTTTAAGACTAAATATTACATGACCAGGAAGAATGCTGTTTTCTACTTAACATAACACTAAACTACTTTATCCCACTTCTTAAAACGGTCAAATGAATAAATAAGTTTTTAATTCAATAACACCACAGAGCTGTTTAGTTTGAATGCACAAAGAACATCAAATACTCAACAAAAACCAACATATTTTTAGCTGGATGTTATTCCAATTCCTGCTCACTGACCGAATTTGATTTACAACCTGATCTTCAATCACACATGAAGTCAGTCAGTGGGTCACTGGGAGAACTTTTCCAGATGTGTGGAAGACATGAGCTCACACTGCCTAAGAATTACTGCCTGTACGATGATGTAATGAGGAGTCAGCGGCGCTTATTACTCTTAGTGACAAAGCTACTGGAGGCACAGTAGCCTAACTTTGTTAAATGAACTCTGTTTAAACTCAGACCAACTAATTAACTGATGTGAGCCACATAAAAATATTCCCATTTGCAATCATTCTAACGAGCCAGTGTAGGTTTCCAGTCTGCGTTGTGGACCTCTATTTCCTGAAGTCAAGTTTAACTGTGTACTGGTGTTGGTTTTAGTCATGTTGTCATGATAATAAGATGGATTTTTATTTTAATAGTTTAATTTAACAAATTAGTGTGAGTTACATTTTTGTAATGATTTTTTCCACTTGTGGATGTGTCACATTGTCAGGTCACAGTAAGGTTCCGTTCATTCATTTATTTTTAATGTTTTCGCAGCACACTTTTTGACTTTTGATAGAGTCCATTTTCTCTAATATTATTTTCTGATAATACATGGAAATAATAGGAAACATCAACTTCTTTGTCACTTTTCTCAACTCTGACCGTGTCAAAAAGAGTAAAGGTTGGTGTGCTGCAACCGCAATCAGATGTCTAATTCTGAAATAGAAAAATGTCAAAAATTACAAATATAATTATAAATAGGTGGCCTCACAAACTAGTTAGTTGCAAATACTTGTGAAAAAAATGTGTATTTATGTGCAGAATGGATTTAGATAAAAACAATTGTGATGGAAAACTTTTCCACCTTTGCATGATACTGAACTTTTCCATGAATTCAGTCTTTTTTCAGACTAGACATTTTGACTTGCTTTAGCAGGAAAAGTATAGTAATGAACAATTGCTCTGGTTAATTCATGTGTCTGGTTAAGTCACAGGTATATGACAGTCAGCCAGCTTTAAATAGGGCTGCAAGTATTAATCATTATTAACAAGAAAAAATAATTAATTTATTGATTCATATGAATTAATTGCCCTTTGCCATAATTCGTAATTCATTATAAAAAGGTGGAAATGTCAAGTACAATTACTTAAAACTCAGGTAGATATTTGCAAATATCACGTTGTTTTCTATCAACTGAAAACAAGAAAAAACACACAAAACTATGAAAAACTGAGACACTTAATATTTGTTAATGTTTATAGTTCTGAATATAATTTAATGGATTAGTCATTTCAGATTATATGATTGCAGTTAAATTGAGTTCAGCCAACATTCATTTCATTTTCTACCTGTCATTTTCCTGTTGTGATATGTAAAAACACAAAAAGCTCTAAAAAAAAAAAATTCCACGTGTATGAGTTTGCATTGTGCACACCCATGTGGTGAAACCATGTACAACAGGGCTGCAGCCTGGGGATGCTCACAGAACATCACAAATAGAGAAACGTTGCACTCTGTACAACAGGAAGTTGAGTCAACAGATTTTAAGAAACTCGTGCCAGAACCAGTGACTTTTTTAACAATATTGAATCACAATTCAGTGATGAATTTAACTTGCAGCCATCCTCTGAGTTTTTAATATTGTTTTCACAAATATGCTTGATGTTATCTTTAGTCTTTGTAGATTTTGTCTGGGATACTGATTCACCTGTGAGTTTCTTCTTTATAAGGAGAGCACACACTTATTTTACTGAAGTAATGTTTCGACTTTGGAATGATAGCAGGCGTCACGAAAACTAGAAAGGAAGTAGCGTTCCACTCAATCACAAGAATCACGTTTAGCCTGGAAAAACTGTTTAATAACGTGCAAATTAGCCCTCTGTAATCACTCATAGAGGAAAAGAAGAACAAGCCCCGGTTTCTTTTCGGCACTGAAGCCAAGCTGACTAAGAGCCATACATCAGTTGAGCACAGTATTCCCTTAATGCTAAGCAGCAATGTCTTCATGAAATGTTTTAAGAATAAAACTGTAGCTATGAGAGAAAAAATAAATCACCACACCCTCCCCACAAATGCAACAGAATTAAAGGCTCCAATCCCTTTTAGGCTGCTTTTTACCCATAGATCTCTGGTATGGATATAGTCTTATAAACTTTAATATGTGAAGTGCCTTGAGATGACGTTGTTGTGAATTGTCACTATACAATTGTTGAATTGTTCCCCAGCTGAGTCAACAAAAGGTTCACTTCAATCAATTAAATATGTTAAAATGTCAGGACGTGGAAAACGGACTAAAGTACAGTATGTTTGGGTGTATGGGACATTTAGCAAATTATATTTCACATCAGCAAATTTCTGTGGAAATTTTGGTGAGTCCACAAGTGTAAAGAAAACATAAGAAAATACTATAATATCAGTCTCTCTTTTTTTTTACCATCTCAGGACTTTAAATTTTCCATTGTAGCCTTCCCAGATCTGCATATGTAAGCAGAACCAATACTATTTATATGAAATATATACTGCTAAATGAATAATTGCTTAGTTAAATGACATACTGACAAATACATATGGAAAATTGATTAATATCAAAAGATATTTATTGAATTTATTAGAACTTTTAGGCAAATCTGTTTTATTTCTAATAAAATGTCTTTGCCATTTGGCCGGTTCAGTTTGACCAGCACTGCTGTTGAGGAGTCAAGGACAAACAGGCCAGAAACCGTTGTAAGCTACAGTACATGTTCCACAGATCGAACGTGAAATTAGAAAAAAGAAAAAAAAAACAACTGCGGCTAACAGTAAATAAATGACACAGTACACACATGCAGGCACACACACGCACACCCACACACACACACACACACTTAAAATACTGCACTCAGAATTCATGGAATTCAAGCAATGTTCACCACCACAAAATGATTACCAATGAACACAGGACTTGGAGGCACAGATGCTCGGAAACCACAACTCAGCGTAAATTTCCGACTACATTACTAACTGTGTGCAAAGCTGAGCAATACTCTGAAGGCTACATGGGTGTCACACTCTTATCGGAACACCATGCTTGTAAATACAAAAAATGCAAAAGAAAAAAAGAGATAGATAGATATGAAAAAGACAGCTCCCAACAACACATAGATCTGTTTGCTATATCGTTGTGATTGTGGGCTGTTTGTTCTACATAGCTACTGTGTCACTAGTCCAGGGCTCAGTTTTGAATAAATAAAAAATAATCTGGAACTTTTCTGGTGTTTGATATTTTAAATGTTAAGACAAAAATATAAAAAAGAAAACCCAGGTGAAAATCTGATAACAAAATACATCACAAGTGTTCTAATTTAGAAAGAATTCACATGACCACATACCAAGAGAATAATACATAGTCCTGCTCATCTCTACTGAGCATTATAGAGGCTTTTAGTGTTTTTGTCCAATTCACTATATTCCATAATTTTACCACTTTTACCATTAGTTGCGTAACTTCCATTCATCATCATCATCAGCAGCAGCAGCTTTTCACGGTAAAACAGTTCACATTATTTTACTGTCCATTATCTGCCCAGACAGAGTTAGTAAGTAGCAAGCAACAAAGCTTTTTGTTTGGCTTAATTTTTCTAGTTGCCAGACATGCAACTATTGACCAATGTCGATCTTATTGGAGATGTGATTAATGATTTCACTTTTCAAACATATTAGAAACGTGTCAAATTTAGTTTGTTGCAGAGTTCATCCCAAACTGAGTGAAGTGCAGCTTCAAGTAATGTTTAGGGACTGCAGATATGGTTGCCTAAGTTTTTGGGGGGTCTTGTAGCAACTAGCAGCAATATTTTTATGACCTAATTTTAATTCAGTAAGAATAAACATATAAATGTTTATCTACCTGTCACATACTCTGCTGCTCCACACATGCAACCACAGCTCTGCTCCTTGTGGTACATTTTAAAAATGATTTGTGTTAAGATCATTTTGAGAGCCAGTTAGAAATCTGTGTGCAGTTCCCCTTTAAAGTAAAATAATTACAATGGTGTTAAGTTTTGCAAACCACCACTCACTATAACCAGTAGCTTAAATGAAACGTCCCTTTTCCAGTCTCAAATATTGCTGCTAGCAACCTGTACTGCAACCTAGACAAACCCCAAAGAGAAAAGCCAGTTACTGGTGATACAAAAGCATGTTGATTCAACAGAGTATTAACAAAAAAAGGCAAGCTTGATTTATGCCTTTGCCTACAGCCCTGTGAGGTCCACAATGGCTTTGATGAAGATGGTATCGTCGCGAATATATGAGTTTTTAGAGTCCAGCTTGGAGAGCGGGCAGAAGAGCGGGCATCCACTGGCGATGTTCATATCGCTGACGGGCCTCTGGAAGGACGAGGAGGAGATGTCGGGCCTGAAGGCATCGATTATGTGTTCCTTGTTGTTCTGGTCAAGCAGCATTAGGGTAACCTGGGTACAGATGTTGTAGTAAACATTTAAAACACACACACACACGTGTGTGTTTGTGTACACGATCTTTTGCATTAAGAAGCTTTTTGGTACATGTAATTTGTTTCCAGCTCCACCCTAACTGTACTGATGTGAAAGGTATTTTTTCTCATCTCAAATAGAAATTAAATGATAAAATAATTCAATAAATAAAATCATTTTCAACTGTTTCTTCAATTTAATTACTCAAGAGACATAATAGGATTGATAATTGGCTGTTGGACTGTTAAGCACAGTGAAACTCCAAGTGCAGCAGAAAGCGGCTTTCACATTCACTTGCTGACTGAAAGCAGTGCTGAGCCAATATACAGCTAAGTGAAAAATGACCAAAAACATTTTGTCTAAACTTCAACATACAGAGACATTGCAGATTAACTGGAGGAGGGATGGGGTGTGACAGGTTCAGTGGGCGCATGTTTGTGTATTTTAGTGAGTGAGAGAAGTACTGCGCAAGTCGACACCCAATTTGACCGAGTAAAATGATGTATGGGAAAAACTAAATGGGCAGGCAGAGTTTAAATAATTAATGCACAGCAGATTAGTTTAGTGTGAAAAATCAACATTTGAAAAGACAACAAAAAAATACATTAAACAAACAATGGCCAGAGCCATCGTTGAATGCCACCTGATGTCAGCAAGGTTTGTACTGGCAGTTATGGATGTATGGCTGACTAATCTGTACCTTCCTATTATTTAGGACCAGGTCCAATGGGTCTTACCTTCTGATTAAAAGGCCACTTGAGGAGGGCATCACTGTGCCCTCGCATCACCACAAAAAACAGAGACAGGTGGGTGCCACGGCCTGTCCCATCACCATTCAGGTAGATCCGCAGGCACATCTTGTAGCCGTATTTACTAGTGTAAAAGGCTGGAAAACATAATATAGCAATTATGTGAAATGTGTGATAGTCCATGATAAGCATTACTCATATCTTATCATTATCCGGATTCAGATTAGTTAGTTATCGTGTTGTTACCAGGCGAGAACATGGCAGGGGCCCGTCCAGCCATGGCATCCTGCCTCTTCTTAGTGAAATCCGAGATCTTCCAGACAAAGACACCATCGTATGTGGCTGCAGACAACTCTCTCATTTTCCCTTCCATCTCCACGATGGACAGGTCCCTCAGACTCACAGTCCTCTCCAACTGGCGGACCTACAATACAAAACAAGAACAAAATTTTCAATTGTTAGATGTTAATGTTTTGGGTTTTTTTTAAAGGCAGTTATTAGCATTATTTTGATAGAACGAAAAGGGCAAAAGTCAACAGTGATGGAACAGTGTAGTACAGCGACTGTGTATTGTGTTCAATAACCCATCCTTCCACGAACTCACCAGCTCTACTTATAAATTCATAGAAGTCATGTTTTATTTTGGCACCTTGTTGTTGAGAATCTCGATCTTGTCCTGGTCCAGCCTGTGTTGGCGGTTGTAGGCTTCCATGGTGGCGCAGGAACGCTCCATTTCTCGGTTGAGAACGCAGACAATGTTCTCGAACGTGCTCACTTTGAGCTCCAGCTCCTGGCAGCGCCGGCTCAGCTCTGCTACCTTTGTCTTTTCACTCTGGAGCTGAAGGTCCAGGGCGGCACCCACGGCGCTGGGTAGTGGGGTGAAGGACGTGGTCAGGGTGGGGGCGCACGCACCCTGAATGGGAGCTGCACCAACACCCCCCAGCTGGCTCATCTTCAGCTCCAGGTCCCTGAGCGACTGATGGAGCTCCTGCAGCTTATGGCTGGCTACTTCTAGGCTCTGGGGCTGCAGGCTCTCAAGGCTTACCTTGATGCCCATGATAAAATGCAGGAGGAGGTTGAGGTGCTCATAGGAACACTGCCGCTCATGGTCATGAATCTTCTCTTTCTCCACCTAGGAGGCAAAAAAAACAAGCAGAAACACAAAGACCAGTCCTCCTCTATTACATGTGTACTAACAGAAATTACATTTTAATGTCTGTGAGTAATGCTGATGAAAATACTAAAAGCATACAGAAAAGACATCTCAAAGTCTTACAAATAGAGAACACACTGGTGAATTCAAGGACATTAAAAGGCGTGAAAAAACAATCCAGTTTGAGTTTTGCTTTAGTAAAACAATGATATATTATATCGAAGGAAAGCATGTTATTTTTTACACCTTTTAAGTATAAAATCTTAACCACTGCATCCAACTATCAAATCTAAGATACTGTTGAATTCTGCCAAGCTATTAAATGATCCGATAGTTATTACATTAACCAGCGTTACATATAGAACAAGTTATGAGCACAAATGTCTACTTACAGATGTATCGCAGCCAACAACATGAAATCTGCACGGTGCCTTAAATTTACTGCAGAATTTAATATGGTCCACATACTGCAAAACAAAAACATGACAGACGCTAATAATCTTTAGGTCAAATTGTAGATTTTGTTCTCAACCTAAATGGTTAACAATCTGAGTCTAACAGAATTATGACAATTTACTTGAATTACACATCTAGCATACCTTTTCTCTTGGGATCTTCTTCTTTGCACAACCTTCACAAATCATTGGGTACTTTGGACAGATTTCATCATGAGCCTAAAATGTAAAATTTGAGCTGTGTTAGTTAGTAATAAAAGTGGTATGTCACATTTAGTCCTAGTCCTAAAAATAAATTTCTATAAATAAAGGTCACTTTTCCTAAAAAAAGTAAAGTTAGAGAGTCGTGGACTTTCTCCACATTCACTGCAAATCATGTGAAAAGTCATTTATCTGTTTGTTCACTGATATCGCAGTGTTTCTACAAAGCCGGTTTTCTCAGATTTACATGCCCCATTGAGGGGAAACAAAACGTCCGGACAGAGAGAAGCTTATAAATTTACCTGAATGAAAAGAGCCTGACTGAGACTCAATACAAACCATTAAGCCCACTGAACAAAACAGATCCACACCCACCACCCCCTCCAATGCTCAGTCACTAGGAATCACCGTTATTTACGGTGCAATCGATGTAATTGTGTGACAGGAATTCAGAATATATTATCACAGAAGTTTAATAAAATATATTGATCCCACAAAGAAAGACTATTGGCCCATTAGAATATTAGATAAAATCAAACACAATCCCGACCTTAATGTTTTTTAATAAGAAGGGTTCTTTGCAGTATTTGCAGTTGAGCGTCCTTTCTGGACATTCTCTCTCATTGTGGCGTTCCTGTTCATTGGCTCTCATCAGCTCTTTACAGGAAGGACACAGGATGATCATGAAGTCACAATTGCCCTCATGGCTGGCCTGCAGAAGACCAACAATTAAAGAATTGACTATTGAGTTATTTGATAATATATGTGACATAGATTATTGACACTGATTTCCTGACCACCAGCTGCTGTACATGCATATGAAGATGTATCTGACACTTGAAGAAAAGTTGGAAGAGGGTGATGTTCCCCTCTTCTTTTAACAACTTCTTTAAGCCAGGTTTTAATTTTAAATATTGTAGGAGTGTAAGATAATTTTAAGTTTATTTTATTAGACTACAGCTACTAATCCCTGCAAAACTCAGTTTCTCTGACATTCACTAGGAACAAGCTGAACCTCTGAAAGCTGGACTCTGTGGACAGTGGGAAGACAGACAAGGCAGACTAGATCATCGCCATCACCACATCCCCAACAGACAAATACACCTGCTATGGTCAAAATTAAATAGGCAGTGGAGTGGAAGAAGATGCGTTATTGTGCACCTCAAATTCTTTGATTGTTCCGAGCCACGTGCATCCCTCATTGGGACAGACAGCTGCTAGTGCCTCCACTTCTCTCCGAGCTGCATTGTCTGGGAAAGCCTGGAAACAAAAGCAGACGTTGTTGTCACTGTTGTCTGGTTTGTGTCTTCAGTTACAGACCAAAGGGTTGTGTTACAAATACGCTGCATCAGTTTACTCAGGGTCAGGATACTTGGAGCTCACTGCTCTCTCTTGACTCTAACTTCTCCAGCACATTTCATCTTTTTAGAGACACATGACTATAGCTGCTCTGGGTTTTTTAAGCTGCCAAATCTATGTTTTAACGATAGATTATAAAAACTAGGAAACTTAAGTTCAAACCAATACTGTATTTAATGTAACTCTGAAAACATGCAATGTAAAATAAAATGTACTTACACCTCCTTGCTTGAGTATAGATGTGGGTTCTTCAAACAGATCCTCTTTGATGCAAGCACTGCATTTCTGAGGCCCAGAACTTAGGAGGAAACAACAAGCATTTATACTGATATTCATACAATGATGAAGTTTAAATACATCCACATGGTATTCGTGTTACTATCCCTGAACTTTCATCCACATTTCAGGGTTTTCTAGACCCAAACCAGTCACAGCCCTATTTGACGACTAGTAGGAAATCAAAAGCACCAATCAAGCATTTAGGTGCCGCTTAATTTGGCACACATTTACCTTATATTAATTGGTTTAATAATTTTTCAGTCCCAACTACAGAAATGTAAAGTTTTGTGCCCTGGGTTTTGTTCTTGGATGCTGTAAAAAACAACATCAGCTTCCACTAACCCTTTTTGTGCAAAATAAGAAACTCTTAATTGTTCATTAATAACTGTAATATTAAGAAAAAATTAACTTTATGTCAAGGACAGCCCCAGTGTGGTTGGTCGAACGGTTCTTGCGGTCCTCTGAGCTACGGCTCCAGTGGCTACTGATGCTCTTTTGCCAACTCTTTTGAAAATTAAGGCTGCAGGTAGAACAAAACCCGGTCACAAAACAGAAAAACTTTAGATGTAGCAATTATTTTGCCATTTATAAAATAAAAAAAATATTTATTACATATTTGTGGATTTTTTTTTTCATAGTGATTGTGGAATATTGAGTGAAAATCTCAGCACTAACTGGAGTTATTACCTTATAAACCCCATGTCATCCTACTGCAAACACACACACACACACACACACACTGTGGATACACACAACATCACGTTACTGAAGTCACCTGAGGGTCTGACTAACATCACGATCACACATGTGGGTCTATGTAAACCCATAATAATTCATAACCGAGTGTAACCTTGCCAGGTCCCTTTATCTCCAGAGCCTCGGTTAAATTCTCTATCCACCCCCGACCTGCGATCACTTTCTTTCCCCGCAGAGTCGAGTTCACCTTCTGGTAACTTCCAGTCCCCCGCAGACACCACGCAGGTTAGCATGTCTGACCCATCACACACGCTGACACTTGGATGGGACACTGGTGAATTACTTCCATTGGATTCAGCGGAGGCTCTGTGTCCTCAAACCCTGCACGTCCTAACTCGTCTCTTTTAATGCTCAGTATGTGGCGGAAACGGACAGTAGACGGGGCAGCAGTAAATCAGAGGATCTTAAAGGGGTTCAAGCGTCGATTGCTCAATCGGGCTACACGTCCAGCTAGCCTAGCCCGCTAGCAACCACGGCGCCACTCACCTCACCGTTTTGTTGAAGCAGAACGCACAGTAGCGGTGTCCACACTGCGCTTGCAGGGGTCTCCTCAGGACTTTCTGGCACGAATTGCACAGGTGCTTGTCTTCCAGGCTGTTGGCCAGGATCTTCTTCGGGAAGCCCGGTTTGTTGCCTTCCAGGGAAGATGGTGGAGACGGCTCCTGTGCAGCCATTATTCCCCTTTAACAGGATCTGGGGGTACACAGCGGGGTGTGTTCAAGGCAGCAAGCGCCACTGAATGTGGATTTAGAAATCAAATTATTTATGGTCATATTCCTGCTTATACAAAGAACGCATAACGGCAGTATATCCCCATACAGACCTTTGTGTGCACGGACAGATTGGAGCAGCCAGTTTAAATGTCATTACTGTGACAGATGCTGCTACAGGATGCTAGTGTCCGTCCACCGCTAGGCGCCGCAGACATGAGACAGCACGAAGCGATTGTGCTAAATGAGAGCTTTAAAAAAAACGCCCAGAAAAGTGGAGTCACAAACCGACAAAGCTGCGATCTAAACTCCAGCAGATGTAAAATGTAAAATGGAATCTGAAGCTTATTTTTGGTCCTCGCTCTCGTATTTTACGTCGGCTTTAGTTTGAAAGTTCGAGCGGAAGTCGAACGTCCCCCGCGTTTGACCAGCCTTGACACTTCGTCGGCTGTAGCCGCTTTCTTTGCAAAGGAATGTCCCTGCTACATGTCAGTCGGGATGGAGGTCTGACTGAGCTGCTTTGAGGAAACGATGTCTGGACTGCAGTTGTCTCTCCTGCTAAATATCCGTGAGTATTTCAAGCTGTTAGCCTGAAAAAAGCTTCCAGTGCTGCTGCCGTTTACTGTCACTAAGCGCAGACGAGGTGAAACGCTAAGCTAAAATCGAGCGGATAGCTAGCAGATGTTAGCTAACACAGAGCCAAAGCATCCCAGTGAAGATAAGAAACCCGGCTGTCTCATCACAGTTTGGAGTCTGTGTTGACCTTGGCATATCCTTTAATAGGTTTATGCTTTAAACATTTTAACCACTTGACTTTTAATTTTCGGCAAAGACCTCCCAAGATGGGAACTAGTAGCTTGTGCAGCTAATGCTAGCTGGATCGCGTCAAAAGGAAAAAAAATGTCCTCCATAGAAATATTTCCTGTTATTTGGGCTTTTTTTTAGTTTGTCCTAAACGATGCACTAGGCTGAGACACACAATCCGCTGGTAACGTAAACTGGAGACATGTCCCGCAGCTGATCCTGATGGTGAATAATGTAATACCTTCGCGAACACTGACAGCTTCCATTAGGATTTTACAAATGGGCTACGTGGTTTTTTGCTCTTGTGAACATCTGTAACTAAGCCCTTCCCTATTGTATGAGAGCGTGGTTGTAATGTGCTTGTTATAGCCTAGTTCCAAGACCTACTTACTATTTCGTTTGTGATGATCCTTCCTCAAAAGTGTCACCTGACCAAATAAACAAATGTCTCCCCAGTGTTTGCTTTGCATGCACTGCCATTACATCTGGGTTCTTTTAACTATTGCTGCTGTTATTTCCAGAACCCTTAAAGACAGTTGAAGCCATGCGTGTTAAAAAATGGTCTGTCAATAAGCGCAGTGTACATAAATCAGGCATGATACAATGACTGTGACTGTTTGGATGTCTCAGTTTTTAGGTTGAAACTGTCAGAAAGGCGACACATCTAACATCTGTTCATTATTGTGGTCAAAGTGGGTAGTGGAGATTTACTGGAGTGCATTTTAAAAAGAAGTGGTTCTAATGTTTCGGCCATTTCATTAATTTAAAAAGGGTGGCCAAAACATAATGGTCATGTTTTGTGTAAATGGTTATTTGCGGGATAGAGTACCAAGCTGAGACCATTTTTTGAATTGTACAAAGTATTAACAAATTGCTAAAATTACCATTTTCAAGAGTAACATTTTGTTGTTTTTTTTTTTAGAATAAAGACATTATCTTGGTTACATGGTTACAAAAATCTCTGTGCACAGCAGATGAAATAATGATTTATCAAGAAGGCTCAAAGTGTCCTTGAGGCATCAGACGAGCACAATAAAAAGCCATCTGAGTGTTTCAGTAACCATCTGGTAATTACTTTGCAGAATAATAAATCCTTAGTGCTGTGATTTCAAATCAAATGTATTTCTAAAGCTAAAAAAAAAACAATCACAGTTTTGCCTTAAGGGGGTTTGCTCTCTCTACAACAACAACACCCTCTGTCCATAGAACCTTGAGTTGCATGAGAAAAAACTTCCAGAAAACCTCTTAAAGCAAAAATTAAATCTGTCCCTCCAATATGGATGCTGTTTGTCAAGTTAAAAGTTTCTGGAGGCCATCCCAGCTGTCATATGGGGAAATCAGGGTACATCCTGGACAGGTTGCCAGTCTTCCATTTTTGTTGAAATGTGCCTTTCTAATGATTCTTATCAACCAATAAAATTAATATTTTCATGCATTTTTATGTTCTGTGTACAGGTACCAGATCTGATTTTACATTTCTAAGAGAATATATTTTATAGGCATGTGTCTAACGCACCTGCATATGTCTTAGAAGGAAATACATTCAGGGCAATAACTTCTGTATCCCTTTCTTTTTCTTGTAGATAATGCTCGGAACAACATGGGAGTGACCTTTACCGCTGACTGGCGAGCAAGAACATCTGGAAAGAATTAACAACGGTTTAATACAGAGTCAATATTTTGCAGTTTTGCAATATATTTGCTTCTCAGCATGAACCCTTAACTTCCTCAGTCATTACAAGACAGACACTTTTGTCCAGTAGTTGTTGAGTGACAAATTGTCACTTGAGTTGCAGTGAACTACCACTTGTTTCTGTATACGCTCTTGTGACGGCTCATCAAGATGTTTTCAGCACTAAAGAAGCTGGTGGGATCTGAACCAGGGCAGCTCAGGGAGAAGAACATTCCAGCTGGCCTGCAGTCAATGAACCAAAGTTTGCAGAGACGCTTTGCTAAAGGGGTCCAGTACAATAGTAAGTAACCCAGCAAGTCAGATGAGATATATGATTTTCTAAAAAAAATGTTTAATTACATGGCTATTTGGTTTTCCTCTGCATTGGAAACATTTCAGTTTAGATTTAGAGGTTGGATATGAGATGAAACTTCAGAATATCAGCTCAATTCAGAATATAACATAGAACATAGCAGTTCTTTTTATCCAATGACCCAAATTTAAGTGAGCATCTACATAGTGCTCAGTACACCATTGATTTCCTTCTTTTTCAGAGCATTCCAAATCATTGTGATGTTTGGCTAAGCCAAATGTTTGTGCAATGCCTTTGATTGATTTTCCCTTATTTCTTATATTTATAATGGCTGGCTTTTCTCCCAGCAGTTTTCAAGTTGATTAATTCCTTTGTAACAGCAAATAGTCTTTACTCATATAGTCCAAGGCTAAAACTAAGAGTAGGGGTGGGCAATATTTTAAATATACTTGACGAGTCATAGCTTTTTCTGGCGGTGGCAATGGCAGAGTGGTAGAGTGGCCGACTACGGACCAGAGGGTTGCAGTGTCGGAGGTTCAACCCATTTCCAAATGTCTTAAACATCAAGTACAAATAATTTTTTTAAGACAATTATTGTTTTTTTAGCTTGACCATAACTCCACAGCTTTTAACATGTATCCACACTGCACATCTGATTTAAAAGTTGCTGTGTTCTGTGTAGGTTAAAATGCTAACAAATAAAAGCTGAAACCTAATGTCTTATAGTTAGCCTTGTGGTTCCAATCCTTTTCAAGAGGGCTGGCTGTGTCATCATTCATAAACATCAAGTGTTGCTTCTTCGTTTTTTTTAAAACTTTTTTTATCCCTTTTTTCACTCAAGTGAAAATAGTCATTCGGGGAGACAGAAACACCGGAAAGAGTACTTTATGGCATCGACTGCAGGGGAAGAAGTTTGTGGAAGAATACATACCAACTCAGGAGATCCAAGCCACAAGTATCCATTGGAATTACAAGAGTAAGTCAGAACATAATGTAAATGTTTATTTTATCTTTTATTCACTGCACTATGCACTGCATTTTTGGTAGTATTCTGCTCTATATTTGACACTTGCTGTTTGTGCCTTGGTGATTATTTCAGTGGCTCCATATCAAGGTAAAAACAAAATAAAGACTGTGCATTTAGATATAGTTTATGCTAACAGATTTTAGAGTAGGTGCATCACTGTGTTACTACTTCTATACCAACACCTTTCCCACCATTCCTTCTAGTGCTCTTAGTTACTGGATCCATACTGGAGTCACTTAACAGCCTCCACATTTCAGTTCTTTTCTTCTGTTGGATCAGAGTAATAAAAACCTTTTTTCTTTTTTTTTTTTAATCCCTCAGCTACTGATGACGTGGTCAAGGTAGAGGTTTGGGATGTGGTAGACAAAGGTGAGTGTTTACACACATGCCAGTCAGAGGCTTTCTGCACAGGCTGAACATGCTTTCAGAAGTTAACAAATTTCTCTTGTCAACTTGTAATAGTATTTCACAACATCAGATAGCTGCATGGTTGCCTGTATGTCTTTCTGTCCTCAATGGTGATGTTGTCTTTTCTTTGCACCTTTCTTGCACTCATCTCAGGCCAAAAATACCCTCTTCCAGAAGGTGTAGGTGAGCGCCACTGTAGTATGTCGAAATATTCGACTGTGTGCCCCGCCTTGTTGCATTCTTATCTAAATGTAAACATTGCGTAGGTTTGGCTACCCCTGGGATTTGCTGCGTGGCTCCACTTCAGAGTTTGGCTTGTTTTTCTGCTGTGTGTAGTTAGAGCCTCTGCATTGTGTGAGCACTGACTTAATGCCAGCAAGCAAATACTTAAAGGACAAAGTGTGGAAAAAGCATCTTGAAGATGTGCTGCTCTGCTTGCTTTACACTGTGTGAGACAACAAAGTTGTAGATATAACATTTTAACACCAATCTTATCCTTTCAGGCAAAGGCAAAAGACGTGGAGACAATTTGAAACTGGAGAATGAGCCCCAAGAGGTGATTATCACATGGCTTTCATGTGCTCAGGATAAAAAGCTCAGTTATTGTATGTAGGTCAGTGGTGAAAGCAGAGACGTTTTAAGCCATCAAACGATATCCTATAACTATCACTTTGGTCTTTTTTTGTAGAGGTGATTAATCCAATTGTTTATTAAGAAAATATGTGTGTGTTGTAGTCAGATGAGGTTGCCCTGGATGCAGAGTTCCTGGATGTGTACAAGAATTGCAATGGAGTCATCATGATGTTTGATATAACCAAGCAGTGGTAAGAGTCATCTGTCCGAGCTGTCGTTCGAACACTTTCTCATCAGCAAACTCCAATGCTACAATATGCATGGACAGATTAGGTATCAGTCAGTCTGCATGTGACTTGCAGCTTTGATGCTAATGGCTTGATGTGGTAGTTTTTGTTCTGTGGAAAGTCATTATCGCTAAGCTGGGAATGCTAAAATATTCACTTGAGAATTGAATTTATTACTGTAAATACTAGCATGTCTCGCCTCTAAGGACCTGCACTTAAAGGTATTTTCCTATAGATGTATTAGTATTACTTATATTGTGCATTTTAGCCAGTCCCACCTTTTCATAAATCACCAATAGTGTTACCAGCAAACCTCCCCCACACATCACACCTTCATGCTTCACAGTGGGGACAAACATGGAGATGGCATCCATTCATTGGTTCCAAAGCTAACTAGTGCCTCCTTCAAACATGCACTGGAATCCTGACATTCTCTTGACCTTGTCCGGAGGTGATGTATGTGAGAGCGCAAATATTCGAGTGAGACACTCCCAACAGTATCCAGACTTTTTCCTTCAAGCCCCTAATACAAAGTCAGTACTACAAAATGTCAGTTTCATCTAGTGAAATAAAATCTACAACAGAAAGTAAAGGGTTGTGAATGCTCTCTGAACCCACTTATTGCTCCTAAGCTCTATTCATTATCTGAAATGCTCCTAAAGTTACCTATCTATTATATATTTGTGCCCATTATTTTCAGTAAACTGTCTAATGCATATATAAGTTTGCACCCTGACGATCTTAAATAAAATGTAAACAACAAAAACATTCAAACACACAAACAAAGAAATCATTAAATGAATTTCTTCATTTCACTTTTACTGAATCAGTGCATTGTATTAGTCTATGTTTTTTTTTTTAAATTCACCAACCCGCTTTCAATCAATTACAGGACATTTAACTACATCATGAGAGAACTACCCAAAGTACCCACCCATGTGCCAGTGTGTGTGTTGGGAAACCACAGGGACATGGGCGAGCATCGTGTCATCCTCCCTGATGATATAAGGGACCTAATTGCTGGACTGAACAGGTAAAGGTCAGCCCTCGGCTAAATGGTTACACGTTAGGAGAGGAAAGAAAAACTCGCACTGTGATGGATGGTTAATATGGAAGCTGTAGTAGTACATGATCCTAATGATCTTTGAATTAACCCATTCACAATCATAATCACACACAGGATGTCTACCTGTCTATGTTTCAATGGCTGCGTGTGATATTCTATGAAACCACTTACTGACAGTTAACAATGTTTCAAAGAGGCCAAACCACAAATTTTGGTATCATCAGTGGCCTTGGGGCAACAGAGGTTAACAACGTTACTGTCAAAGTTTGAAGGTCCCCAGCTCAGACAATTCCTATAGTCATACAAAATCACACTTTTTAATTTTCAATTTTGTAGAATGCTCAATGAGTATACATGTTTTTTTCAGACCCATGGGATCATCTTACATCCACTATGCTGAGTCCTCTATGAAGAACGGCTTTGGCTTGAAATATCTGCATAGGTTTTTCAACATCCCCTTTCTGCAGCTACAGGTTGTTTTTATGTTTCAATTGTTATAATTTGTATCTTTTGATTTGTGTGTAATTGGGCTGGGATACCGTTTTTTAAGCTTCTTCAGTTCTTCTGTGCCTTTTCAACTAGATAACTGTTCACAGAGAAGCACATTTTATTGGCGTGGCTGTATTATTTAATCTGCTTTGCATACAGTGTGTGTATATGAAGGCTTTATCTTAGCAAGGAGTCATTCATGTCAGGTGCCTGTGTGTCTCTGTGTGTGCAGAGAGAGACACTCCTGAGGCAGCTGGAGACCAATCAGCTCGACATGGATGCAACCCTAGAGGAGCTCTGTGTCCAGCAGGAGACTGAAGATCAAAACTATGAGATGTACTGTACCTGTTTTTCTTCAGATAGCATATTACTCTGTAGAGCCTCTACTTACACTAGCTCGCACAATTGTTCAGAGTATAAGGCTCAGAATAGTGTCTGTAACAGTGAACAACTCAAGTCAGTTGACCTGCTACAGTTGCAATCAAATCAAGTGAACAAAAACTTCGACCCTTGATGCAAAAAATGATTCATACTTGTGTACATACAGTGTACATGTGGATGTACTGACGGATCTTAATAAATTACTGTGATACTGTGTTTTCCGTAGTTTCCTGGAAAACCTGGAGTCTCGCAGTAAAGGCTATGGCTCTCCTGGTCCAGCCAATGGTCAGAGTCCTTCCTCAGGCTCTCAATCCCCCATCGTGCCTCCCAGTGGGGCTTCTACGGGTAGCTCCAGTCCCAGCACCCCCCAGCCTCCCATTCCCTCCCAGGTGCTGCCACAGTCACCATCTGTGTCTGCGTCATCCCCTCCACTACCCTCAGCAGCAGTTAGCGGGACAGCCTCACCTATTGTTGAGTCAAAGCCATCAGCACAGTCTCCCGAACACCTGCAATCCTCAGCCCCCCAGAAACGCAGCTTCATCTCCCGCTGGTTTGGTTCATCAGCTACTGGTGACGCCCCTGTTTCTGCCCCAGGTGAGTCTCTTCTGCGTTAACAGTATGTCAGCCATCCAGCTAACAGAGAATAATTTGTCTTTACAGAAACTCCTTGGAAGAGACAGTTTATATTGTTTATATGCTCATTTTATCCACTTCACTGAAAAAACTCTGGAGATTTAAGTCATTGACAAAATAAATATATAGGTACATGTAGAGTAAACTCCTGTATAGATCCCTGATATGTATAGATATCAGGGATCCTGCTTTTTAAAATTGATGGGTCATTTTTTTGTCTGTTTTATCTGTAAATTATTAGTTTTCATATATACTGTACTTTTTTTCACATGATTGTTTTTACAAGTGAGAAACCAGTAACACTTGTGGCTAAAGAGAAACCCTCCTGCTATGGGTTACTCCTAAAACATTTATTTACACTGTACATCTACAGAAACAAAGAAAGGATGGGAAAACTGATAGAATTGTTTTGTTAATTACAGGAAACTCATACTGATTTCTCTTAAATGTTTAAATGCTCTGCTTACTCAGAGGATGCTCCAGCCCCAGTGTGTCCTGCCAAGGTGCAGAGTGTAGATGATTTTGTACCAGATGAAAGACTGGACAAGAGTTTCTTAGAGGACAGTCTGCCCTCAAGGACCAAGGTGTCACAACCTGTACCGGCTCCAACTGCAGACAGCGACAGGTGAGATAGTCTGTTATTCCCGAGATAGAAAACATTTGTTGTCTATTTTGCCAATGAATTTGTCTGCGCACAACATAGAATAATACACAAGTTAAGAAAAACTGATGGCAAATGCACATAAAAATTCATAAATTGACAGTGGTCATAAACACTGTTTAAACATATTTGCATTTGTGTAGCACAGTAATTGTGGTCTGTGGGTCCTAAGCACAGTTGAATGCCGCTTCTTGTCAGAAGAAAGGCTTGCAGACTTTTTCTTGCTATGGTGGGAGGTGTTGACCATAATTTTCCTGCGTGGTTAACTACCTTCCTCCAGATTGATGCCTTGCAAAACTTGAAATTGTTCCACTGTCTATAAGCTGCTTTTGGGCATGGTGACGTAAAAGCAGCAACAAATGACTAAAGTAAATGTAAATGGAGCTGCGTAATAGGTGATATCCTGGTATGCTTTATTAAACCAAACTGAACTCTCTCCTAGCTATGTCCTTGCATCATTAAATGTAGTGACTGCTGTTTCAGGCTTGAAAAAATAGCATTACCAAGTATGCTTACTTTATTAACATTTGGTTCTGTCTATTCTTGACTTTCACAGGTTTGAAACAGGAATGGTTGCGCCCCCCTACTTTAATACACTGCAGGGGGTTGCATTTTAATACACTGCATGTGAACGCCACATTAGGCATTTACCTAATGAAAAGGCAGCAGAAAGGGTTTGAAACAAGATATTGATCCTGCATTACACTGACTGTAGATTCACTCACTAGTACAAAATGACACTTTTTACAAAGACGTAGATGCAGTTTGGGTCCATCAAAGTGTTTCGATGTCATATTATCCCAGGACTAAATCCAGCTACTTGCACATCATAGCAGTCCTTCAAGAGTTGCTTTGTTTCTCCTCTGACATATTTCTTATCACATGTTACTGATACAAATACAAATCTGTGTCTGTAGGCTTCAATATGTTGTGTTTATGCTTCCATCCAAATCATGCCCGCTTACCCACTACAAATATAATCTGTGAGCTGGCAGTTGCCCTGTCAGGCAAGGGAAAAGATAAGTGTGATGGTCTGTAGTGTCTTTTCAAACATAAATGTATTTGCCTCACCTTTATATCAGCATTAGCACATACTAATTTTCTATTTTTGTAACCATTTAAATTGGTTAACATTATGTTTCATTGTAGAACAGCTTGTAGTTAGTCTGATCTTAGTGTTGGCAATCTCTAATTTCCAGTAAACCAGAGAGTAGATTGTTTTTTTTTTTTTTTATTGTCAAGTTTGTTCTGTCCTACCCCTGCTAACAAACTTCAAGATAACTCTATGAAGCATTAATTATGTGGATCTGTGCTACAAACAAATCCTACACCCTGTTTCAGTTGCCATATGAATGCAACCTACATCGACTTTGTGAAAGTTCATCAAATCCTTCAACAACACTTGAGCTGCAGCCTTCCAGTATAATTTGAATTGTGGGGCACATTTCTGTGTTTTTACTAAAGTGTAGAAAGTATTCACGGAGTAACTTCACATTTTGCTGATCATTTATCCGCTAAACTCCAAATGTGGCAGTGTTGGCTTCATTTAATTTATATGTAATAACAAGGTGGAATAACACTAACTTTGTAAACTATGTACATTTGGCTAATCAGCAAATAAAACATCTCATCTACGAGCCTAAAGGGCAAGGTTGAAAAAACTTAATGTAATGCCCTGATGTCATAAATATACAAGCATACTTGGTGCCCCAGCGACTGTTTTGAAAGCAACACAGGTTTAAAAGTTATTTTCTGTGCATGTTATACAGTTCTTCATGCAAGATGGCACATTAAATTACATATCTGAAAATAAGCAAAGCTTTTAGTGTCTAATGGATAACGATAAAAGAAAAACCCTTTCTGTCTCTGTCTCAGTGAGGGTGAAGACAGAGGAAACCCCATGGTGTCTGGTTTCCAGGACGAACTTGATCCTGACGACACTGAGCCCAGCCTTCCTCAACCTAAGACCCTGCCCCCGAGTAAAGATATCACTCTGACCAGTGATGAGGAGGATGGAGTACCAGCAGCCCCCAATATCGCACAGGACCAAGACTTGGACAGTGAACCCGAGCTGAAAGCGTAAGTATTTTTTAAGAACGTCATGTTTTAGAAGAAGGTTGTTATGTGAAGAAATGATTCCTGTAATCACACTGTACAGGCCAATGTAACAAAGGCAGTTCCTGAATTCTGTCGCTTTCTGTGATTATTGGATTAAAAACTTACATGTTGAGCAACTAATCTTAAAAGGAACATACAGATAGTAGGAAGTTAAGAGTGAAGTAGTTACCTCGCTTTTCATGCTTTTCTTGACGGACCTCCCTCATATGCTTTGCAATTGTCATTAGCTTTAGCTTCACAATCTTCACAATCACAATTCACAATCCCAATCAATCTCAGTGGTGTTTATGTCAGGTGATTATGGAGGCCATGCATGGCTTTTGTTAAATCAGGCCTTACACAGCCTGGAGGAGGAATTTAGGACCAACAATGTGGTAGCTGTAGCAAAAAAAAAAACATTTTAGGGTTTTTTTTGTTGGTTTGTTTTTATGTCGCCATTAGTCAGTAATCAGAGTTGTAGTTAACTGGTGTCATTGAAACACTGTTGAACATATCCTCTGCAGCACAGTATCTCTTCATCTTCCTTTTCCTGTTGCTAGCAGATACAGCTGTATGAGGTCTGGTGAGTTTGATGCTTTATGTGATATCATATAATCAAAAAAAATAAGCATACTACATTTTCAAATCTCCGTTTCAGGCCTGTGGTCCACATCACTAAACCAAAGGTGGCATCTAAAGCTCCTGAGCCCCAAGGCCCGACCTCAGCACCCATCTCCCTCACTTTAACTCCAGCAGTAGAGCAGCCGTCGAGACACCAAGGCAAGAAGAAGGGAAACACGCCCAAAGCTGAGGACTCTGATTCAGACCCAGAGGCCCCAGTAGCCCAGCAGATGCTCTCGTTTGTCATGGACGACCCTGATTTTGAATCTGAAGCATCGGACACACCAAAAATTGCAAAGGTAAGCTATAAGACATCCATCACCATTACAACAAAAGCAAGGTTCAGTCAAAGCTTATAAATCAGTGAGAAAAATGACATACCAGGTCCTTGCTGCTTCTAAGTATTTAAATTAAAGTTTTGTCATATTGTCATGTCACAGGTCTTTATTTGTCTGCCTTCTCTTGTAATAGTTAAGTTTTGGTTGCCCTGTTTTTGACAGGATACATTTCCAGTTAGGGATGAGCTTCTGTCGGACCTGTCAGATGATGACATGCAGTTAGCCAAGGTGGCAGAGCCTCTGAAGCCCACTTTAATCTCCTTCAAACACAAGGACGACACAGACCTGTTTGGTCTTGGCATCCAAGAAGAGGCTCCCACAGTCAAAGACAGCAGTGAGGACCAGGAAGGCAAGAAATATGTGTGAATGTGTCTGTCTAACTCTGTAATTCAGATTTCATTCAGTTGTTTTTGATTAGGATCAGTGTCAACACTGAACAGGAGAAAAAGCTGAGACATGGTTGTAAGTTAATGTGTAAACCTTTTAGATTTGCCTGACTCTAAATAATTATCTTAATGACCTTTACAGTTGGCTAAATGACTTGGGGTAAGGAAACTGTTGATTTCATGTTTTGGGCTTTTGCTCACCTCTACTGTCTATAGCCCCTTTCAGACATCCACTGGAATCCAGACATAATCTAGACTTTATCCGGAGGAGATGTGAGTGGGCAATTCAAACGCCCAAGTCTTTTGGCCCTGATATTAGCTGGATTATCTCCAGCTGAGCTCATGTTTGAATGAGTGAGTGAGCGCGTTGACAACGTCATTTTCCCGTGATTGCCGCGAAACTGGACAAATGTAAATAACCGAAGGTAAAGAACTAATACTAATACTGCAGATACATCTAATTATATGTAATGTTCATAGTAAATGTATTTAGACGTAAATTTGGTTTTTGATTTGGTAAATTGGTAGTGTCGTCTTCCGTTGCCATCAAGGAAAACGCTGTCCCTTCCACGGTTTCCCTGCTCGAAGTGCCCAAGCACCATCCCCTACCCCATTATCTGCAGCGTTTCTTCAGTAAGAACACATGTCGCCCGGGCTATGTCTCAGTGTCGGCTGCATGTCTGAAAGGAAACCTCTAGATAATGTCTGGAGCTGATCCTCCCGACATCCTCTACAATTCATGTCTGAACGGGGCTTATGTCTCCCACAGAGGAGATTTGCTAATCTATTGCATCTCTAGTGGAAATGATTACTACCTACCATGCAGACTGCATACAAGATATTCACCACAAATTAACAATCTACTTAATTAAAACACAGAAAAACTTGATGAAGTTTAGTGCAGAAATCAAAATAAAGCATCACAAGACTTTGTGACATATCCATATTCACAGAGGCATTAATATTGTAAAAGCAGATAATCATGTCCATATATTGGTTTTATTTCTTTCAGAGAAAGAAACTAAACACTCATCCAAAGAAAAGAAGAAAAAGAAGAAGAAAAGCAAAGAGGTAAAGTCATGGATTGTCAATACATACAGGAAGTTGTAATGTATTTAAAGGTTTGAAGTACAATAAATTAGGTTGTTGTTGGTTTTTTTTTTTTTTAGGAGGATGAGAAGAGCAAAAAGAAACACAAACACAAGAAAAAGGAGAAAGATGAGGCCGCAGCAGATGACAAAGAGAAAAAGAAAAAGAAATCCAGGACCAAGAAAACCGAAGTGGATGAGCTGGAGGACTTTCTCGGTGGAGGAACAGGGTCGATTAAAAGAGATGATGGGGATTATGAGGAACTATAAAAGTCCCGGGAACGGCACTGAGGCACATGATCGTTTAAAAACCTTCTTGATTTGTATGTGCATAAAGGCAGCATCTCCAAGCCATACGCAAGGCTACTGACAACACCCAGGAAAAAAAAGGACTCTGATTTTTCACATCTGCACTACTGCTGTCCCTTCCATTCTAACCAGTAAATAAGAGCGAGGAGACCCACACGCACTGGGTGTGATGTGTGAAATGGTGGTTGGTGTAGCCAGAGACTTTGTGCTTGCCCAGGATTTGAATATGTTGGCTTCAAAATTAGTTTGATTCAGTCAATTCTTAATCAGCTGCTGTAAATAAGGTTACTATTTTGTCTGAATGTGTGTCTGTCTGTGCGGTTGGTGTAATAATTGCGAGCACGCTTAAATTGATGACTGAATGACTTTAGATACTCCACTGTGTTTTTTTTTTCTTCTTCCTTCATTGTCTAAGTTGTTAATCAGATGTTTGATTTTGTGTCTCTGTCAAGAACAGTTAAGAGGAATCCCGAGTGAATTTATATATTCTGTTAATGACATTTGGCCCTCTGTCAACACTAAGCCAGCAAATTATTCACTCAAAGCTGGAAATTTATGAAAACAATCTCTATCTGCTCAGCTTTTGGAAAACTGTTTTATTTGTAATAGTTTCTGTGTGATGACTGAGGGAAGAACTTTCTATCACCCCAATATATCTCTGATCGTTTTTTTGTTCTCCATTATAGTCCGAGAGAACAGGGGTTTTCACTGGGCTGGAATTCTGAAGATTTTGGTCAGAGTTTATCACAAAATAGTTCTTTTTAACAACACAGAAATGGTCAACTCCCATTATTATCTACTATTAAAATGAATATCTTCTCTCAAAGAGGGCAAACACAACAATTCCACAGAATTCAGCTGGATAGGCCAGACCATATCTGGAAGTGGTCAGTGTTTTATGAGATTCTGAAGAGGACAGTTAGCCAATAGTTTGAAAACTCTGCATACGTGCAATTGAAATCAGTGTGCAAATTAAGGGAAGCTGTATTTTAATACTTGAGAGACTGATTCTTTCACTTTTTGTTTGTTTAGACATCTTCCTTAAATCTGTAATGCTTTTTAGGTTCCACTGTCAGATTTTGCAAAATATAATTATGAGAACAAAGATTTCACTGTTTCCCTATCCAAACAATAATAGTGCACATCTATACTTAATGTTATCACAAGCAGAAAAAGCTTTTGTATATCTGAAACTCTTTTGAAAGAGCTGCCAGACTAAGACAAAAATGAGATTATTAAAAAGTACAAGTACAAACTGCAAGCAATTTGATTGTAATGAAAATGGCATGGACCATGTTTAAAAGGAGACTTCCCGAAAAAGTCCAGGGGAGGATCTTAATCTGCCTCGTGTTACTGAAAATGTCCAGGGAAACAGTTCCTTAAAAAGAGATGTTTTGTAACTGTGCTATGGCCCCTGTGATCTTACTGACCACTAAACAATTTTTGGATCCACAAATATTGGATCTTATTATCAGACATGCCAAGTCACAGCTGGACAAATTATCTACTATGACTGTAACCAAAACATGTTAACTTGTCCTTTTTTCACCAGGTTTAATGATGCAGCATAGTCTTAACAAGAGCTGATATCGTCATATCATATCATCCCTTGCCAAAATAGCTGATAGAGGTTCTCTTCCTGCTCTCTTAGCTTCAAGACCTTTTATTCGAATACACACAAAACTTTTCTGCAAATGCCTTAACGGATGTTACTACAAGGGAACAAAGTTCCACTATCCTCATAAACTTTTTTAAGTGTTCTTAACTGTTACTTGTGGACTCGGTAGGTTTAAGAACGTTGTCAGATATGTCATCCTTAACGCCTGGTGTAAGGTTGCAGTGAATGAGTACATACATTTCGTTTTTGTTTAATTGTCATTGGACAGCAAAACACAATCATTATTATGGAATTGTGTTATTATTTCTCTGTAAGTGTCTTCCTTGTTGTATCTTTCTTCTCTTGTTTGTATGTTTGTTATTTATTGTTTCAGGGTTTTGTTTGTGCTGTTTTTTTCTTAAATGCATCATGCGGCTTTTATGGGTTACACTTGTTCATCAATATGAACTTACTCCTGTAATAAATGCACCAGTTGTTTGCTCCCACTGATTTTAAGGAAATGTACAAACTTCTACACTTTTCATGTTTTTTTTTTCTGTTGTCTAATACCTGAAATTAGCCTGCTCATAAGAGCTGTGTGGTACAGTTTCTTCCATGTTTTGCATCACTAAAATGTTTCCACTAAGTGAAGCATTTTTACATATTAGATAAATGATGTGTATTTTTAAACATCTTTTGACATGTGAGAGATTTCATACATTTTCCATTTCCCACACACGGTTATGTGGTTGGTTTACAAAGACATTTTATTTTTTTTCCAAAGTTGAAACTATGCAGCATTGATCCTGAATACTGTTTTTTTTGTGTGTGTGTCTTTTGTCGTGTGATTTGAGGATAAATGCTGAAAGTTTCAAGTAAAGCATGAGACTTAAATGTACAGCAAGAAAAGAATGTATAAAGTATATAGACAAATACATATATATTTGAGGAGCTTTGTTCCAAATCAAATCTACACCATGTGGAAATAATATCACTGATATCCTACAAAATAATGTAAACAGGAAAGATCTAGTTGGAAAAATCATTTCTGATCATGGATTTGCACTTTGGAAATATTTACGATATTTTTTCATGTGAGTGCATGACATTTTTGGAATGAAACCCTTCATTTACTTTTTCAACCCATGTTATGTTCCATCCCTACACTATGTGTGAGTTTGCCTGTGTTTGGTTTGTCCAATAAAGGCAAACATCTCTTCATAAAGGCATTTCATGTGTTGGTTTTTTAAGATTTTTACCTTCAAAAAACGATTTGGGAAATTCTTTCAGCATTATGTAATGAGCTTTAAGCTGAAGCCATGCTAAGGTAAGTTAGATCTAGACCCATTTGACAATATTATTCCGCACAATTGAATCCTCTTCTTTCAAGTTCGAAAAAGGATGTTGCATTCTCATACTGCGGATCAATCCGAGCTCCCCTCATGGCAGTTTCATCGTATGGCTTCTTTGCTTTCTAATGAAAGAAAAATATTTTCCCACAATTATTCTTGAAGCAAAAATTAAGTTTAAATAAATGACATTTTTTGTACAATAAAAATGTGCTAGTTTTACCTTAGAAATGCATTTTGTTGTTGCTGTAAAAAACATATGAGCTTAATGAATGGTTATGTATAGTGATGTGTACTGAACTGTATAAGTTTAATAGTTAATAGCCTTTATTCCTTTAATTAATCCTCTTTTTAAAACACTGTTAGTGCATTTGCTTTCTGTCACTGGATGTCATTTTGACCATTTGACTGGGTAAATGTACATATGTATGTGGATCAGCACCAGGACTTACTCCTGTAGCAAAGGCTGGTAAATATGGTCACCATTGGCAGCAGAGGCAGCAGAATCCAGCGAGTGAAATTCCAGATAAATGCACCATACGCTACAGATAAACAGCATAGAAACATTATTGTTATTTAGGTATTGACTGCCAGGCTTGATTTCCCTTATAATGTATTTCAACAAGAAGTATCTGCAATGTGCATGTTCTTAAAGCTGCACTAAACTATACTTTCAGACTTACATTGGAAAAAGTTAATAAATAAAACATGGAAGCAATTGAATAAAAACTTGCAGAAATAAAAATGCAATTACATAATTAAGCTAAATTTGCCTTACAACATTCTTTGGGCAGAATTTTTAAAAACGAACCTGCAAAATCCTCTTATAAAGAGCTGTCAAGTTTTTGTCTACCAAGTTCTAAAGAAATCATGCTCACTAGCAAGTTGGCGATAACATCAGTTATAGCATAACATCAGTTATCAGATTTGATTCTGGGAAACAAAAAAAAAAAGCTGTATTATAAACACTTTGACTATAGTGCAACTTTAAAGATTCTTAAACCGGTGTTTTATGGAGATCTGGTTGATCAAAGCAGTGCTATTGGGATCTCTTCTACTTACATGTGTGAAAGTATCCTTCAGCCAGCTTAATGATGGTTTTATTTTTGGTCAGCATTCCACACCAGTACTGTCCCTCTCCATAGACTGGTTCCGCTGCCTCCACAGTGAAGGAGTCTATGCCCTGAGTCACCTTCAGTTTGCCTCCATCCACCAAGTGGTCAGTGTGGCTGAAGAGGAGGCCAGTGCAGCACTCGGTCGAGGTCTGCCTGCACCAAATCCTTGTCAGGGTCTCATGTCTTCCTTTATATGGACATGTTAATGTTTGCCAGTAGACTGTATCACAGGCACCTGTGCACAGCAATTGGGTAAATAAAGCAATTATTTTAGCATTCTTTGGCCTCAGCCTAACAATTGTGAGCAATTTTACTTTTTTGCTTTTTGTTTTCTCATTCCATATGCCAGTTTACATTACTGTTTGAAAATGTAATGCAAAATCACCTACTTAAAGAAAAAAGTTCAGGCCTACACAATACAGCATGAAGTAGACAATGTTAGTTGATGATTTTTTTTTATTAATGTTGCTCAACCTGTCTAAAGACGTAAAGCAGTTCAAGGTTATCTAAAATAATCTACCCAATATTAATGTAGTTTCTAAATAATTTAACCAACCAAACCAAAACTTACCAACAGCCAAAAGTAAAATAGAAATGAGACGATGCATAATAAAAAATAAAATGAAGCACTGGCACTTGGTGCGCTTGAGCCTGATGTAGTGAACAGGAAGAGAAGCTGCTTTATTTTTAGGTTACTGATCATCAGGAAATGTCTGCTCACATCTTCTGTTATCTGTCTTCTTAATGATCAAGTGAACATATTATGTTAATACCGTGTAAAATATTGTTCTCTTTAAACATATTGTACTCTAGTAGAAATTCTTGCTTATAGCAAATTATTAGCTTGTAAGATTTGAGTGTTTTAAGCACAAACAGTTGGTGACAGTTTAAAGACAGTGTTGCTCAGCAGGCTGCTGTCAGCAAAGTGAATTTCCAAGGCGCGGAATCTCGGGCTTTTAATGTGAAAATCTTGCCGGTCAGTATCGCGTGCTCTCATTGGCTCTTCTATTGGCCAATGAATGAAACTCATATATGCACGTCTTCTTCTATCCATGTGAGTTGTGCTTACCGGTGAGCTACAAGCTAAAGATTTTAACATGGTAAGTTATTAAAATCATACGAAAAAGTTTATTACACCTTACGTCTCTCTAACAGCTTTGTTTGAAATCTGTATCTGCTACGAACGCAGTCTCGCTGGCAACAAGGCTAACGCTTCTCATACAGCTAATATTCATTTATATTAGCATGCTAAGTGGTTATCCTTATTGAAGGTAAACATCACAGTGAGGTCCACAACGCGTCCACAACTTTGACTCTTTAGTCTAACAATTTTATCCAATAGAATCAAGATTTTCCGCGGTTTATCAAACGCTACATTTACATTCGCGATCAATTTAGATTAAATTCGCCAAACAGCAGAAGTTAAATTATGAGCCAACTTTGGGGACAACTTCAGCACTATATTGCCATTATTTCTCTAGAACGAAATAAGTGATTGCCTTACATTAGGAAAATTGATGATATGAGGCGTTTAGCCAATTTTAAATGCTTTAAGTATTAATATATAACCCCACCTCATGAAAACCATGTGATTTATTCGTGATAAGTGACATTGGCACATCACGGTTATTTATTGAAAATGTATAAAAGCGATCTATAATATTGCTAGTTTGTGAGGTTTCTGGTATGCTTCCAAATCAAGTTGATAGTATCCCATTAGAATGATTGACATACTTGCATGCAATGGTTTGTATGTAATGTTAACAGCTTCGTCGGGAGGTGAGACTGAGGAGGGAGTACCTGTATAGGAAGGCACAAGAGGACAGGCTTCGAACAATAGAGGAGAAAAAACATAAGCTGAAGACAGCGCTTGATGGTACGGTGGCATGTTAATTGCTCCCATTTTTGTAATTCATTGTTCAGGACAAATGATCTGAAGGAAATGATCCTGCTCAAATTTGTTTTGTTTTTTCCTCACAGAAAACGCTCTTCTTCCAACTGAGGTACGCAAAGAAGCTCTGCAGCTACAGAAACTGGTGGAGTTTGATGATGGAGGAGCTGAAGGCTAGTGTTATTATTTCTTCCTATATCCCTAATTTATCTTTATTCGTCTCTTTCTGTTGAATTATTAGCTTATTATTTTGTCTGTCCAGGGGTCAGCTCACACATGGATGATGAGTATAAATGGGCTGGAGTGGAAGATCCTAAAGTCATGGTGACTACATCCAGGGATCCCAGCTCCAGACTAAAAATGTTTGCCAAGGTCAGATTAGTTTCTCTGTTAATTGCTCTGTTAAGGTAGTGGGTATGATGCATGGGTTCAAAGAAACAATATATGCTGAATTTCAAGAAGCTACACTGTTATTATTATGATTATTAATATTATTATTTTTACTGAATTCTCGAAGTTAAATAGACAAACAGTAGTTGTGATGAACGTTGCTTATTTATAGACCTGTGCTGTAATTTCAGACAGATTCAATTTTAGTCAGTCTAGTCAATAATCTATATTTGGGTCTAAGGGGGAGTAAAACCTATATACACGTAACAAACATATGTAGCCAAATAGTGCTACACTGACCTTTAGGATCAAAATTCAGTGATGTTGCTGAAAAACACAGTGTTAAAGGTTACATGTTGTCACAGGAGGTGAAGCTGATGTTCCCTGGAGCCCAGCGCATGAACAGGGGAAACCATGAAATTGCTGCACTGGTGCGAGCCTGCAAGGCTAACAATGTTACAGACCTTGTCATTTTGCATGAAACAAGAGGACAACCAGGTAAGTGTGTTATTTTCTTGTTCCTCATTTCACTATTTTGTAACATTTCAACAATTGGCTCTTCAACATTTAGTTATACAGTCGTTTCAGATTCATTTACAATTTTTACTCATCAATTTCTAGGTAATAACCCATAATAACAAAGTTAAAAGATGCAAGTAGATCATTTAGCAAATCTATTAAGAATCCTAAACTGAAATTTAACTCTTCAGATTTTTTGCTATGCTCCAGATACTGGTTAAATAAGTTCTGTTTGCTTTGTTTCCTCTGATGAGCCTTGAACTTGACTGGAGTTCACCTTGGCCAATTGAACCAACTGGACATAGTTTAGTCCTGCATGTCAGGAGAAAAACAAAGCGCTGAAATCTAAGGAACTTTCCACCATAGACCTCTAGAATCAGGACAGGGGTTTAAAACCAGTGGACAAGAAGGATCTTTGTGAGGGAGATGATGAGAAACCCCACACTCACTCTAACAAAACTTCAGAATTAAGTTAGGCTTCTTGGCTGAAAGATTACGCCACCAACTTTGTCACAATCTATGATCTGATTTGCTGTCTTCACATTTTTGTGTATATGGTAGATTACTGAGTACAACCACATGAAGCAAATACATCACATGAAGACAACATTATAATAATAATTTCAAGTAAGCTTTTAGTATATAGTGTGTTTGCATTCTAAAAGTGACTCTGTTCCATGTGAGCAAAGTTTATAGTTACTGTACATTCAGAAGAATTTGAGTTCAATTAAATTCCAAGAAACTTGCTGAATGCATTTCCTTCCTCATAAAATGTGTTTTAGAGAATTGTGAAACTTGTGAGTTCACAATATTCGTATTGGCAAATCTTGGCACATTCTCATGTGTTACTACTACCTGCAGATGAATGCCATAAGTGGCCAACTATTGCTTCAGTGAAATGCACAAAGAATAAAAAATAGCTGGATACAACTATGAAGCTTTAAATAAAAGTTAAATAAATTCTGGGTTGTGGTGAAACACCTATTTCACAATTTCATGTCAGTGCGAAGCTTAGAAGTACATTCCCACATTACTGACACCATAATTTTCTAATGCCCATGTTGGAAAATAAGAGGATCTTAACCTCACTCAGGATGTGGCAGTAGGGGTGCTGTGTGGTGGCTGCAGCACTAATTAACAGTAATGCGATGTAAAGTGTAATTATTACAGTTTACATCTGTTGACACTAGGAGCTCAAGGCTTCATTAGCCACTAATAGTATAACACATACAGATCTACAACTGAAGTGTCACTACTTCATGTGCACTGTGGGAAATTCAAGCACTAGGTTTTCATCTGCCGATGTCAGATGCCGTTATGTGAAAGCTGTATTTAAAGCTGTATTTGCTATAAATTTGATTGAAATGTTTATGCACACTCATTTTTCTTGACTGTTCTCCCGATAATGAAAAGTGTTTTAGCCTTTTAATACACTAATGAGGGTATCTGGCAGTTAGGTCTTGGCAACTGGCTTTCTTTCTTGTTAGACACATTTCACTACCCATCCATGTAGATTCTTCAGTCTGAGAAAGGTTAGGTATTTTTGTTTCTTATCTGCCCTGCATAGGTCTTGTAAAGTTGTGAGCGTAGGAGAATCTTCACGAATTTCATGAATCCTGCAACACCATATGCCACAAAATTACAATTATTAATAATTATCCAAGGCGACTTACAAGGAACATACAGGGTGTTGTCCAGGGTCACTTTGACACGTAGCCAGGATGACCGGGAGTTGAACTACTAACTCTGTGGTTTATGGAGGACTGCTCTACCAACTGAGCAACAGATGCTACATTAGATTATAAGGTGTGGCCTCCTCGTTGGTCTTTTGTATAAGTGGTCTTACTTTTCCTGAGGATGGAATGAATGGATGTACAGGAAGCATGAGAAATGATCTGTGATGCACCAACTCAAGGGTTGGTTGTTAGTCATGTTCTAGAAAGTTAATTCTTCTCACACAGCCGTAGGACATGCGTCCTATTTGTATTCTCTGATGTCAGTTTAGTGTGTCTGTACCCTAACCAGGTTTCCACAGTCTGAAGTTACTTGGATGAACAGTGAAACGTTTCAGACTAATAGGAAAGGAGTCTAGTTGCACCTTTGACTCAAATTCCAAATACACTATTGTAATTAAGATTAGTTTAAACAAGATTTGACGAATCACTCACTGTACTTGTATTTTTCTGTGTGTGTGTTTACAGATGGCCTGGTGGTGTGTCACTTGCCATTTGGACCCACAGCCTATTTTACACTTTACAACGTGGTAATGAGGCATGACGTTCCAGACATAGGTACCATGTCTGAGGCCTACCCCCACCTAATTTTTCACAACTTCACCTCCCAGCTCGGCAAAAGGGTGAGCGAGAGCTAGTGCTAGTGTCATTCAGATTCTCTTACACCATTTGTTTGTGCACTACTAATTAATTCTCAACTTGCACAGGTATCAAATATCCTGAAGTATCTTTTCCCAGTGCCAAAGGAGGACAGTAGACGTGTAATCACATTCGCCAACCAAGAGGACTTTATCTCTTTCAGGTCAATGACAAGTCAATATAAATGGCATGTAAACATCATGTTACTTTACTATTAATAATACATTTTTATATTACAGACATCACACCTATAAGAAAACAGACCACAGGAATATTGAGCTGACGGAAGTAGGACCCAGGTTTGAAATGAAATGTATGTATGGTTACATAAGAAAAGATTTTTCACTTTTTAGACTGATCCTGTACAGAGAGGGTTTCTGGATGGGGTAGCATGGCATTAAGCCCTGTTCTTTGTACACAATCACTAGGCAGGTTAGGGATTGAATAAATCCTACTCGATGTTCTTATCCTGCATGAGCTTTCTGCTAGGTTAGTTCATCAGTCCCACTCAACAATTTGATTAATACAGTTGATTTCTGAGAAAACTGAATGCCTTTTTTGGCTGATTTCGGTGATTTCCTTGCATTAAGAATAGTGTATGCATGGTTGTTTTGACTTCCTGGTCAAACACTGCGACAACAAACTGAACATAACTTCATGTCAAATCGACAAAAAAATCATCCGGCTGACCAGTTACGAGAGAGTAGAGCAGGGCCCAAAAGACGGGATAGCAGTGTTGGAATTTGACAAGAAGAAAACTCAGTAACTCTTGGATGCTTGCTGACTAACTTGCTATGTAGCAATATACATATAAATATCATAAATTTGCTTAGCTGAGGACAGTGTTATGCTGGTGTTTGATGGAGCAAGCAACCTGTTTCCCTCCAGTCTTTATGGGCAGTTTCTCCAAATGCAATCTTATATGTAGCTAGGGCTGTAACAATGTAGTATAATCCAGGAACAGTAAGAGTTTTCTCTGAGTACCAGTGAAATTGCACTTGAAGATGCAGGTGCAGCTAAAGCTAACTTTAATAGATGCATTATATTTAAAAATAAAAAATGATTATAAGCTGCACTTCCACAAGGTGGCTGGCAGTGAAACTTGACATGTGAGGTGGTAATTCACGGGGCATTTGCTATGCCATTTCTCTCTGTTCAGTTCTACTTTTGCGAAGTAAAAAAATCTTACAATTGTGTCCTTTTTTATTTTTTTTAAGTGTACATGATCAAACTTGGCACCCTGGAGAATGAGAGCACTGCGGATGTGGAGTGGCGTCACCATGCATATACACACACAGCAAAGAAAAGGAGGTTCCTCAGTGTGCAATAAGAGCTAAATAAAGGAAGTGATAAAGCATAACACAACTGTTGTTAAAACTGTGCTTTTTGGACAGTGTTTTTTAAATAATAGTTTTATAAAATGTGGATTTTATAACAATTAGGTTTTGTTGGAGTTGCCTTCCAAATATGGCTATAATTATTATAGCCAACATTTATGGGTACAGTAAAGCCACCCATTTATAGTTATGTGTGCGAGATTGCATCATGTGTGTGACATGATTGGATTAATGCACTGTGTATTCATTCTGTAATAAAAGCTTCTAATAACTGACATTGGCTCAGTGCCTTTGGTTGAATAACTTTTTAAATTTAAATCAAGACATTTATTAAATGAAGTCTATTCATGCTTTATGCTAGTCTGCTTCTGATCAAATGAACTTATGTATTCATATCATTCGGCTATCCCTGCTTGAAAATGTGCACCTCATTTACATGACAAGAGCGTCGACTCGACTCCCACCCCTTATATGTACAGCTGGTGTTGTCAAATGAAAAAAATGCAGCAGCATGAATCAACCAATGAAGATCAAGCATTTCGGAGGTTTTTCCGCTTTCCCCCGAAGTTCCTTGGCAGATCCGACTTCAGATTGAGAGAAATCAAGATGGCTGCTACAGGTAAGAGTGCAACTTGTATCGAAACTGTATTAGACACTTTGACAGAAGGGTGTTTGTTATTATCCTGACTCGTGTAAAGGGACAATTGCGTCGCGCCGTTTACGCATGTTGGTTTAATCGGTAACGGTTGTCTATTTTAGGAAGACACCAGAAGTTAGCCAACAAGCTGAGGCGGCGGTAACCCCCCTAAGTTGGCTAGCTAATGTTAGTTGGCTAGGAGTTAGCATCAACGCGCTACACAGTAAAGCGAGTTAGCAAGATAATCTCACTCCCACTCCAGATTTTAGCTAGCGTTAGCTAGCACAGTTTGAAGTCGAGCCGAATGAATTTACAGAAGCTTTGTAAAGTTTGCACGTTTGACATTTGGTCGCCACTACGTCAGTTCTTTTGTGTATATTATTATTAAAAGTAGTTCGGTAACGTTAGCTAGTTAAATTCATTTAACTGGCACCTCCGCGAGAAACACGGCCTCCCAAAACTCGAAATGTCATATTGCATTGCAGCCAAATCCCTGGCCAAGCTAACTGGCTAATGTCAGCTAATGTTAGCACCATGCAAGTAATTATGGTTGGCAAGTTTGACTCTTAGGTTTTAAGTTCGTTATAGTTTAACGCTTGATATTTATGTACCATTTAGGCTGAATAAACATGCGTTATGTGAGATAATCGTAACCTTAGCTGGAACCATTGTTGTCATCGTTTGTGCTAGTGAGTTACACAGTAACGTTAATACCCGGTACGTGCTACTTTTTTTCTTGTAACTTAACTTTATCGCGTGACATAGTTCAAAACTTGGTGTAATTTTTTTTCGTTAATTGTTGATTTCTATATCAACGACTGAGGACCCGCGAGACCCGTGATTTTAGGCTTTATCTCGGTTTGTCCATTCGGCTGGCTATCCACAAGATTTGTTATGCGTATGCCTCATTTCTGCTGTCTCTTACTTTAAATGGTATTGTTGAGAAAGTAAGAATGTTTTATCCCACAACCCCATTCTTTCCACATCATAGCAATTTGGTGCATTTTCCTGCACAATTAAGTAGTCATAATCACTAAAAACTTTTAAGTCATTGTACTGTGTCTTTAAACATCTCTTGTATTTATGTCGAATTACGTTATATTCTTCACGTTCAAGATGTTACTCATGATGTAACCAGACTTCTGATCAAATAAATATATATATATAAATATGTTCTTCCCATATGGTGTTGTAAAATGTATTTCAAACAGGCTCCATGCCTTATGATTTTTTTATTTTTTTTAGTTTCTTTCTCAACAAGACCTTTAATCTTGGTATTATGGTATAATTAGGCTTTTTAGTAGCCTAAGACAGATAAACATGTGTCAATATTTACCTATTTCCATGTTGTTACAGGTTCTGAGTAAGGCGCTAATTCCTCTGGACCCCACCGTGCATGAAACTCTCCTGAGTTTGCGGTGTCCAAGTTCTACGTCCCTCAGCGCCTCCTGCCTCTCAATATGTCCTCCACCTCTTCCTCCTACTCCTCCTCGGGGGAGACTAGTCCGGAGGATGCACCCCGAGGTGGGGGCACCATCCGTGTCTACCTCCCCAACAAACAGAGGACAGTGGTGAGATAATCATGTCTACACTTCTCTATATTAATTATATAATTTCAGACATTGTATTTTATCCATTTTAATGTACTGTGACTGGGTAATGACAATTGCTAGAATCATGCCAGTTGTCAGTAAAATACTCGCACAAAATTTGACATTTTTCACAGCACATTAACAAGTAAGCTAGTGAACAGTTGGTGTCAGCTTTCACAGACAGTGCTTGCCACCATCTTCTGCATATTTCAAAATTTCTATCACATACATTAGCATTGAGCCTTCAGAACCTTTCACTTTTTGCTCTGTATCAGGTTGTAGATTTATTTAAAAGTATACAGTTTGCCCTTTTGGCTGTCAGTCTCCACCCAGTAACTAATATTGGTAAAGTCAAGCTGTTTGTAGAAATATTTGCCAATGTATTAAAAATTAGGAACTCAGCTCTTTCATTTACAAATGTATTCAGTGTGTAAGTCTTCCAAACAACAAGCTCACACCTTTATTTGTGCAGTGTATCACACTCTATCAGACCGATCCTATCAAGCTCTGTTAGATTGGATGTGAAATGTCTGTGTGAAGTGTCTGTGAACTGCCATCCTCAGGTCTCTCCATAGATTTCCTATGTGGCTCTAAATCTCATTTCGGCTGGACTACCTAATGACAGTCAGAGACATCTACTGAGGCTTCGCCAGACTTTTCTGACTAACTAAACAGTCCTGCTAGTTTATTCTCTTTATTTGGTTGCATTTATTGTCTGTGCTGCTGAGAATATAGCATGATGTTGCCACCACTAGGTTTCACTGTAGACATGGTAGTAGCTAAAGTGTTCTGAGATATTTGTCCTGCTAGGTTCAAATTGACTTGGGGTCGTGGTCAGCTCTGTACAGCCAACTTTACAGTTTTTTTTCTTTTTTTCTTTACAACAGTATTCATGGAAATACTAAGCTTTAGAGATGGTTTTACTAGATCAGTTTATGCTGTTTCACTACTCTATAGCAAACGTATTCTAACACACACGCTTTATGGCTACGTGTGCAGTTATGCAGATACAAAGTGCCAAATCTGGCACTTGTATACACAGGTGTGTGCTTATGCTCTTCAGAATTTGCAGTGGCACAGGAAATAGTTTCAGAACTTTAGTAGATGACAGATTTAATAAATTTGCAAACATAAAAGAAAATATAAAAGCACTTTGTCAGTATGAATAGTGTTAATTGATCTTTGAAAATTAAATTTTCCATTTAAAAGTAAACTTACAATATGAATTGTGCAGAGGGTAAGAGAGCTTAATAAAGCAGCTGTGTATTAGGTTTTCTTATTCTGAAAAGCTTTTCTGTCATAGGGGCATTGTTCCAAATTCTAACCTTAACAATGATAATTGTGTCATTTCAAAATCACATTTCTATGGTCTCCTTTTCTTAGGTGAATGTTCGCCAAGGACAGACTGTGCACGAGAGTTTAGACAAAGCTCTCAAAGTGAGAGGCTTAAGCCAAGAGTGCTGTGCTGTATTTCGTCTTTTGGAAGGGTAAGATTGAATCGTTATCTACTGAAAGTCCTCCCACACTATATGAGGATAATAATTTGTATGGGCTGAATGAAATGCTTTAAAAATCCCTTCATACCAATAATTTGGTAATGGTACTAAGACAAAATAAGAATGTATCCAACTGCGAATTTAAAATATCACATTCCAAAAAAAAGCAGGTGCAGCAATGACTGGAAAAGTTGCGTAATGCCAAAAAAACACACCCTGTAAAACATCTACAAGTAATTAGATTGACTGGTTAATGGTCAATATATTCGTCAGGTAATAAATGGAAGATCCTAAAGAAGTCTTTCAGAAGTAAGGGTGGGCTGAGGTTCACAACTCTATTAAAGTCTCGGGGCAAATAGCTCAACAACTTAAAGATGATAAATCTAAAATATAAAATTAAAGAGGATTTGGGGTTTTCATCATAGGTGGTTCATAATAATATAAATGTCAGAGACTGCAGATAAATTTCTGTAGGCAAGCGACAACGCCAGAAACTAGTATAGAGTATTTGTGATCTTTGGGGCCTTAGAAAGCAGTAATTTAAAAACAGACATGATTTTGTAAAGGAAATCACTGCTTCAGGATAACTTTTTAAAACCACTGTCACTGAACACAAAATGCATAGTTTTGCAAAAACTTTTTCAAACATTTCAGGATCACTTACTTTTAGTGTTACAAATGAAATGTAACTGTATTTCACCATGTAAGCTAAACATGATAGAATTTGCCTAGGGAGGAGTTAATCATGTACAATTAGCTCATGTTGGCTAATAATGTGTGTGGGTTTTTTTTTTGACTCAATATATAAGACAAACACTATTTTAATAGGTAGAAGCCTAAAATTTAAATAGCTACCCCATCTCTAAAATGTATGGCTGTTAAACTGATATATACAAATTTTCTTTTCATATTTTTGTTTACTCCATGTTTACTCCTCTACAGCCGTAAGAGACTCACAGACTGGGACACAGACATCACTCCTCTGGTTGGAGAGGAGCTTTTAGTTGAAGTCCTAGATGATATTCCCCTCACCATGCACAACTTTGTAAGTTACTGGCAATCTACAAACCCTGTGTTTTTGTGTCTTGTCTGAATTACCATCTATTACGAAAGACTAACAAATATAAAACAATTAACCTATTAGTTTTTAATTGTTTATGCTTTAAACAATGCTGCTGTGGAATTAAGGCTTTAAACATTTTTATCTCTGCAGGTACGGAAAACCTTCTTCAAGCTAGCTTACTGTGATTTTTGCCACAAGTTTCTTTTTAATGGCTTTAGATGTCAGACATGCGGCTACAAATTTCACCAGCACTGCAGTAGCAAGGTCCCTACTGTGTGTGTGGACATGGATACTGTGAGCAAACGGTGAGTTAGCTGCATGATTCTTCTGCATGTCCAGTTCCAGTCAAAATTATTAATCCCAAAATTATTCAGCAAAACCTACAAACGTTCAGTGGTTTGTTAATCTGCAATTATCAGACAAAAAGAAAAATACAACTTTTAAAGACTACTGCAGAGGAAGCAAAGCACACCAGAGCATCACCCGCAGGGTGTTCTTAGCTTCAGACAATACCGCTGAACAGAATCCCAATGTTGAGACTGCTGTAGTCAATAAAAGTTGTTTTTGTGTTCATTTCAGAGAAATAACAAATTTGCAGTGGGGCCTCAATAATTTTGGCTGCAATCGCTTCAGTGTATTTACTTGTTTAAATTCACTAAGAACCGTTACATTCATGATGAAATACGGAATGTGTTGTTTCGATTTTTTACCACATTTTGTTTATTTATTTTTGAGAGCAAAGCTTCTATATCTAGCATTGTCACAGAAGCTGGATTGCCACAGAATTTCACATTGTTTGGTTAATTAATATTTTAATGAATTTCTTTTGTTGCATTAAATTATCCTTGCTGTTGATAAATATATTGTATCTTAATTTTTTTTGTTTGGTTATCAGATTATAATTTCTGCTTTGGTTATTTCTTTGAGTCAGGAAGTTAATGTCAAATGATTATGAATGTAACATAGCCAGAGCCTCTCCAGCTTAAAGCTCTTAACTGGGTGTTTGTATGGTCTGACACCTTGTTTCATCACATGTCCTTCTTTTCTAACCCTCCTCTGTTTTGTCTAGGTGTGATCCCAACCCTTGCACAGATGAGTACCCGCAGATACTATTGCCAATAAATTCCCCATCACAGAGTAACATACCCTTAACCCCGGAGCCTCCTGGGTAAGTACCCCTTTCAAGCAAATTATATTGCAATTAAAGGTAGAGTTTTCAGAGTGTGCAATTGATATTTAAATATGAATCTGACTTGTTTTATGTGTTACGTAGGATGGACCTCTTGTCCCCCACCTCAGCCTTTCGCTTTCCCATGCCTGGTGGAGAGGGCCAGTCTCTACAGAGGCATCGCTCCACTTCCACTCCCAATGTTCATATGGTCAGCACAGTGGGCCCTGTTGATGCCAGCGTCATAGAGGTCAGTCTTGGCTGTTAGGCCCATGTTGCTGTTGTTGTTACAGTAGAATTCAGTCACATCCCTCGTGTCCGGTCAGTGGTTACAGTAAATTCGCATTTGTGGCTAGCTTGAGTTGTCAGGCCTCACATTTGCCTCTTAAACACTCTGGTATAGATAGGGGTTCATGGTCCACTTGATGTGTTTGTTTACGTGTGTGTGTGTAAGTGGGAAAACTTGCTTCTCCTACAAGGTTCCCATGTTCACAAGCCTAAATCATCACCCCTCCACTGCTGTACTTAACAGTGTGTATGACGTGTTTCTGCTGATATGCTCTGTTGGTTTTTGCCACTCCAACCTAAATGTTTTGTGGCATGTTCATGGGATGCACCTCATAAAGGATCTTTATTTTATGCACAGTGCCTGTTTCTCTACCAACTTGTAGAAAGAAAACACACCTATTAACATTTTTAGTTTTGTCTGTCCTATTTTAAGTTCTGCTATTAGATTAACGTTAATTAGCGACAGCTGAGCAGACTTTCTGTTTACAATTATAATCTACAAAACATTAGTGCTGGCTAACACATGAAGCTGCTAATATCATGGCAGAAGTGGAATGAATATTTTCCACTTCCTTCTAGTGTCCTGAGCTGATATGTCCAGCATTGTTTGAGATTTCATATGTGTAAGCGGGAGAGACAGTGCAGCTCTACAGAACAAACTGTCTGAATTCAAAAACAATGCAGTGGAAAATTACTTAGACTTCTGCTGGCTGCTAGACTCATTTTAAAATGAGTAGGCATTGGTCTATGTTGTGGTTGATTTTTTTTTTTTTCATTCAGCCTTTCACCTCACTGCTTACCTTGACTACAGCCTTTTATCATAAAAGGTACAGTAGAATGCTGGTTATGACAGACGAATCAACAGGGAAATCAGCATTCTCTAGGAGAATCTGTGGAAATCAGGTGTGGTGTTGTGTCCCTCCATATTGGAAGAGAGCTTGTCAGTGATTGGGGGATACAGGCAGGGGCCAGGGTCACTCCAGGGTGTTGCACTATGTGCAGAGACTGGGAGAGGCACAATGGCAGAGGGCTATGGAAAGGATCAAATTATATAGTTTCTGAATGACCGGTAAAAACAGCTTTTTAAAATGCCAAAAATCCTTCTATAGACATTTGACATTGTTGACTAAAAATACTGAAAGTGTATTGTTAGGCAGTTGTTGTTCCTGTTTACAGTGAATGCAAACATCCCTGCTGTTTTGTACCAAGCAAGAGCAGAGAACTTGACATTGATGGTAAAGGAAATGTGAATTAACTCGCTTTATTTCCCCCTTTTAGGAAGCACTAAAATTCAACAACACAATAGGTGCGTTATTTTCCCTCCTATCTTTCAGAATTTACAATTGTGTGTGTGTGTGTGTGTTTATAAAATATAATATCTTTTTAACTGGCTTCTCTTAACTATGTAGGTCCTGAACCCTCACCGAAGCCCTCTACCAGCCCACCTTCTGCTCTTGGCTCTCCAGGGAGAAAGCCACCAAAGTCTCCCTCAGAGCACAAGGAGCGCAAGCCATCGTCATCTGATGACAAAAAGAAAGTGGTATGTTGTCTATGACCTTATTCACAGGCGAACAGAAAGTCAGTAGTGAATGTATTCAAGAAGTTCAATTTATTTAAAAACGTGTGTGACCATGTGTTGTTTCAGCACCGAGGCGGCTACAGAGACTCGAGTTACTACTGGGAGGTCCACTCTAAAGAAGTCAACATTCAGAAGAGAATAGGTGCTGGCTCTTTTGGAACAGTTTTTAAGGGCAAGTGGCATGGAGATGTGGCAATCAAGATCCTTAAAGTCACCGAACCAACACCTGAGCAGTTGCAGGCCTTCAAAAATGAAATGCAGGTCTTAAGGTGAGTAGTGCTCACATTTAAATGACTTTTAAGGGCACCCACTTTTTAAACTAGAAAAGTCTTCATTCTTTGTGAAAAGGCTGTCACTGGTTTATTTGTACCCTAATAAAAGAAGTCTGACAAATATACTTGTTATCACACTTCACTGTAACTTGAAACAACAATGATTCCATAACTCTACCATTATTATAATCTGAGCTGAATGGCACAATGGAATTTTTCCCACTTATCATTTTTGTCCTCTGCAGGAAGACCCGCCACGTCAACATCCTGCTGTTCATGGGCTACATGACTAAACCCAACTTTGCCATCATCACACAATGGTGTGAAGGCAGCAGCCTGTACCGCCATCTGCATGTCACAGAAACAAAGTTTGACACTATGCGTCGCATTGATGTGGCCAGACAGACCGCACAGGGCATGGAGTAAGATCTGCTGGGAGTTGGCTTCTCCAATTATCACACTCTCACTTTGACACCTTTTAGAAAACAGACAACTCTTTTTTTCACAACTTTTACCACTCTCAACTCGCTATCAATAATAGATAGTTTTGGTACAGGTAAATTATTCAATGAGACTCATTATGTTCACATTTCATAAACTTAAACCTTTTCGAGTTTGCTTGTATTTGTTCAAATCTCATTTAAACATTTGACTTCAGGCATGTATAGGTAAAAGCAAAGATAACATTGAACCTTCTTACAGTTGTAGAGAATACAATTTAGTTCTTTTTTTTTTAACTCTGATTTCCTGCCTTTTCCCTTGCACACATAAGGTTATTTTTTTCAATATGTTTTCTCTCTTTCTCAGTTATCTTCATGCGAAGAACATAATTCATCGAGATTTGAAATCAAACAGTATCCTTTTATTTTCAGGTGGCTGAACTTAATTTAGCATAGACCGTGAACACAAAAACAACATTGGCAATTTTTAATAAAGTTCTGTAGCTTCCAAAGGTTTAATTAAATACACGTCATACATGTCATAACTTTAATAGATGAACAGTCAAAAGATGAAAAAGCTCATGTTAGATTTGAAGTCGGCATTAGAGTAAAATTTTAAATTAGAACTTACACAGACCAGGTAAGCGAGACTTGTTTAACACACAAGCATTTGAATCTCTTTTAAAAAACAAGAAAATCTTGTTTAATACTAATACTTCAACTTTATGTAGGAGTTGTTTTTGATGATGATAATCCCTTAACATAGCTGTTAGATATTTTTCTTCATGAGGGCTGGACTGTGAAGATTGGCGACTTTGGCTTGGCTACGGTAAAGTCTAGGTGGAGCGGCTCTCAGCAGGTAGAGCAGCCTAGTGGGTCCATTCTGTGGATGGTAAGCCTCTCATGTACTGCATGATCAACTTGGTCAGCAGCAGTTTTATAGCAGTGTGATGCTGGTATATTTAATTTTTTCTTATTTTAAGCTATTCTAACCTATTTTGGTAATCGCAGCGCTTAAAGTTGCTGCAAGTGGAAACAACCACTTGTTGGACCACTGTCCACCATTCTCTTTGTGCTGTCTGATGAAGCACTTTGTTTCTCTCATTAAAGGAAAATGCTCGTTACTGTGTTAAATTTTTTTGTTTGTGACAAAATGTGGTTTAACCAGCTCAGAAATAATTTTAATTTATTTATTTTGAATTAAAATCTTATGGATGTTATTTGATATCTAAGCTTGTTTGTCATACATACACTGTTGTTGTTAAAAAAAACTATTAGAAAACATCAGCCAGAGACACTCTTCCACTGGGAGATATTCTACATTTTCAGACATTATAGATATTGTTTAAACTTGTGTGCATAATTCTGCAAGAGATGTCGCATGTGTGGAGTTGACCAGCAGTGATACAAGAGTAATTTAGAGTATGTAGGGCAACATAAAAACATATGATCACAACTTTTGGAATACAATACTGTATTACCCAGTTATAGTGGTGTATCTGGCTAACCAAACATGAGTAGAAGAGACTGAGTATTGGTTTAATTATCTGTTTGGTGATTGTTGGCAATATGAGAAATTCACAAAATAAGCAATTATCCTTTAATATACTATTTTAAGGCAATTTAATATGAAAATGAATTGCCTTTGTTTTATTGTCTCTTTAGGCTCCTGAGGTCATCCGAATGCAGGATAGCAACCCATATACGTTCCAGTCTGATGTTTACGGCTATGGAGTAGTGCTGTATGAGCTGATGTCAGGGACTCTGCCTTACTCAAATATCAACAACAGAGACCAGGTTATTTCACATTGTTCTTGGTGTTAACACAATACTGAGTATGGGACCGTCCAGTTGACCTGAAAACATTACCATACAAAATCAGTAAACACACTTTAAATCTTCAAGCATGATCAACAGCTGGTTGTCAGATAACATCATCTTCAGTATCAAGTTTGCATTATTTACATGTTTACTCCACTCTGTAGACTTTTAGTATTATGTGTAGTTAAAATAATTTATTTTAAAGGATAAAAGGTAAATTGTCTGCACTTATATAGAGCTTTTCAACCTGTTGGAACTTAAAGCGGTTTATACTGCTTCTTATTTACCCATTCACACTCACAATCACACACACACTGATGGGGGAGCTGCTATGCAGCTAAGTGGGGGTTCAGTGTCTTGCTCAGGGAGGAGATCGAACCATCAACTAAAGGATAAGTACCTACTCCACAGTCGCATGAAGTGAAGGATAGAAGGAAAGTTGGGGAGACAATATAAATTATGTGATATCATGGTGGTAACACCAAAGCAATTATGATAAGATATGTAAACTATGATTGAATATGCACCCAGTTTCATAGTGGTTTATCCAAAAGTTCTGGACCAAAGTCCCAGATGGCGCAGCACATCTGGGACTTTCTCACATCTCACATCTTCTAACATTTCTTCTAATTTTCTTTGACAGATAATCTTTATGGTTGGACGTGGTTACTTGTCTCCAGACCTCAGTAAGCTGTATAGTACCTCACCCAAGTCAATGAAAAGGCTAATTGTGGACTGCCTGAAGTTCAAACGTGATGAAAGGCCCCTGTTTCCACAGGTGAGTGCTGGGCATAAGAAAATGTATCACTCATTATAGGCCAAAGGAGCTGTATAGATTCTGTGTTGTTTTTAATTTCCTTTTTTTTGTGATTTTATTGATTTTTTTCCTTATCAGATTCTGGTGGCCATAGAGCAGGTGCAAGACCTGCTGCCAAAAATCGAGCGGAGTCGTTCAGAGCCATCGCTCCATCGGGCCGTCCATGCTGAGGACCTGAATCCCCTCCTGTTGCACACCACCAGGCTGTTGCCCCTCTAAGCTTCCTGCAACACTGGACAGAGAGACTGTCACTGTCCATAAAATCTACATTCCCATGCCTCAAGGAGGCTGCAGCTGGCTGTCCAACAGACCACGGCCCATACAAAGCCTTGGAGCTGCACCACTCGGCACAAAGCTCAGCAACAGACTGCAGTAATAACCTAAACTTTTTGCTTAGTCTCATAGTGAATGTTCTTTTTCTTTATACAAGTGACAAAGATCTGCTTATTAGGTATTAAAAAAGGCTACTGTGTCTCTAAATATTTTAAAATGCCTCTAATCAGGCAGTAACAAATTGACGTGCATTATATACATTAATCTACTGGGAGGTATGTTGACATACAGTATATTGCACATGTGCTGCAAAATTGCCCATTTTCGTCCTTATCCAGACCTTTTCGGGAGTGTTTTGAACATTGCCAAAATGTTAAAGACGTTCAACAGAGATAATACTAGAGCTGCTGGTTAAAGTCATTTGAATTGCTTAGACGTGGCTGATGCTCAGCAGTCCTGCTCCACTTTCAGTTTAATGCAACATAAATGAGGATAGAGATCTGAGTTGTGAAGCTAGTGATTTTTTTTTTAAAGCAGCCTGTGTCCCTTTTTTTGTAAAAGTCAGGAACGTTTATATTTCCACTCTTCAATATGTACTGTTGTCAGATTTTTCATAGATAAATAAATTGCACAAGCAATACAATTCAACAACAAACCTACACGATGAAGTGGAGGGAAATACTGTTATGTAGTACAGCTTATAATAGCTTATGACACTGAACTATGCAAAATGTTTAGTAAAAATTAAAAAATGAAATGGTTTAGCAAAGATACACAGATAGCGTTAAACGTAATGCTTGGAAAACAAACAAATCAAGATGACTTTAATCCTAGTTAACAATAACTTTTCTTGTTTAGATGAAGTTGCACTCAGTTGTGTTTCAAGTCACTAAGTTCACATTGGACATGATTTTTGAATGATGTTGCGAGAATAATAAAAATCAAAAATCAAAAAGAGCTTTTGACCTGTGGGAAGGTGGAACCTCTGTCCCAGCAGGATCTGGCACTTAGGCTATAGATCCAAATCAAACATTTTTCCATTAACATATTACTGCCTGAGTGGTAGAGAGATGAATTGTAATCTACCTTTATTTAAGTCTTTAAACTGTATTAATTAGAAATAGAAAAGCAAACAGTTTCCGAAATGTCCTTCTACTACTTAAGAATAATTTCCTAACTTGAATGGTATCAATTTCTCAAACAAATTGTTGACTTCAGACTTTGTGTAGATTGTTAGTTACCTGGCTCCACTGGACTATGGTTTAACTTTTGTAATAGTTTCAGACTTAATATAGCATTAAGCTGCCAGGAGAAATACTTTTTAACAACATTCCTAAGACAAAATATTACACTTAATATTCCCTACATTTTTCAAATCTTTGTAGGACAAATTACTTCCAAATCATATCAGTACAAGATACTAACCCCCAGTAGTAATGTTGAGATTATTAAAAAAAAAAAAAAACTACCTATTGAGGTTTCGATAGATCAGCTCAGTAGATGACTGTTTTTTTGTTTTGTTTTTTTGACCATTTGCTGGGGAATTGACTTACGACAGGTTAATGTCACCTTAAAAACCATTTCACATTGTTAGTCTGCCCCAACACACAATGACAGACACACCTTCAGCATTCAACAGAGGCATTTTATTCCACAGAATTCTTCTCACTTTTTTAAAACCATAAAGTCATCATGCTCCAGATTGCAGGGTTGCAGATGAGATTGCTCTGCTCCAAAAATTAAATTTTAACTTGATGAGCAAATGACAAATCTTAGTTAATTGTGTAGCTGCTACATTTTTAAACTTTCTGTTCACTTTTGTCTGCACCTAGGACATGAGACCTACTCAGAATAGAGTCCACTGTTTGGCATTTGAAATCAAGTCCTCAAATGTATTTCACTATTCATGTTCCATTATGAATTAGCCACGTATATCTTATTACCATCCATAAACTTTGACATTGGAACCTATTGATAGGTGGCACGTGAATAACATTGATTATCTTGTTCTAATGGCACTTGTCAAAGAGTGGGATGTATTATGCAGCAGGTGAACAATTGGCTTTTGAGGTTGGTCTGTTGGAAGCAGAAAGAAATGATAAGTGTGAGGATCTGAGCAATTTATAAGATCCAAACTGTGATGATTCGATGATTCGGTCAAAAGATTTTCTAAACAAAAGATTATTATTCTGTGATGTTCTCATTGTGCACTAGTGAGTATCTGACAAAAGACACTAGTGAAATGAAAACAGGGTTGTGCATCCAGTCCATGTGCATGGGGGAATAAACCGTGGCCTGTCTGCTCTGGTCACACAAAAATGGCCACGATAGAAGAACAGACAGTGAATCCCAACCTGCTGCACAGCCACAGAAGTTGTCCATGTTGGTTTTTAGGTTGTGCCTGATTAGTGTACATGCAGTTAGTACTGCAGTGTATGGGCAGGCATTGACCCTGCAAGGAACCTGGGTATTTGTAGTCTTGTAGTCCTGACAAGTCATCCAGATCAGGGGAATTTATGCTTTCTGGACAGTCGCTCTCATACATGGAATAAAGTAATATGCGTTCAGAATGGAGAAGAATTTGACAGGGGAGCTTTTTTTACCTGGACAGTTTCTGGGTAATGAGGGCATATACGGCTAATTCGACTGTTGAGAAGGAACTTTTAAATGTTGTAAAAATCAGGCAATCACGGCTATAAAGGATAAAGGGGCGTTACTGTTTGAACAGTCGAAGGTTGTTCTTGGTCATCCCACTGTTGATGTACTAGTTTGACAGGTGAAATGCCACTAATGTGTTGGTGTTGAGCCCCAACTCCAAAGGCTTCGTGAGCCGGCCAGCGAACAGTTAACTTATGAACTTGGAAGTGTTGCTCATTGTCAGCATCAGCATATTTTAGTTCCTTGGCAAGAATTTTCACGAATTGCATATTTCTAGGTAATTAATATTGTGTAGTTTCTGTATCACTGTAGTGCAGTGACAAACCAGAGTGGCTCCATGGTGTCTGTGCAGTGTATGACGATATTAGGAGGAAAAAAATCTGAGAAATTCACATCTAGTCAGTGTTTTCTCACCTGTGATGTTTGGCCTGTTGCTCTTTAGATCAACGTCCTTATGTCAAAGAAACTATTGTTAATTTGCTGTTTTCATTTGACCCCTTAGATCATGCTCAGGTAGATGCTCTATGATATAATTATAATAATTTTTTGAACAAATATGGCTGTACAATGGGGTCAGATGGTTTGAAAGCACATAAAACCTCTTTATTTTTATATAGATCTGTAAAAATTTTTAAGGTTTGAGGACTTAACACAAAAGAATGAATAAATATTTTAGATTCTGTACCTAGGTGGAATATATTCACTCCTTCTTCACCTGTCATAAAAATGACTCAATAATGTTTGCTGCAGATCAATGCCAAGATTAATCGTGCCAGTGATAAACATGGCACACAAACAAAGATGCGGAAGCAGCATCTCTGGCTTTTGAGAGACTTACGTTCTGTATGTTTCTTTAAACCCGTCCAAAGTGTTTGGTCTTGTTTTCCTTACCCAGAACCGGTTCAGAAGCTTTTGATCTGTGACCACTTGTGTTCTCTTCAAAAATGTTCATCTGAACCAGCGCTAAAATGGACATAACTCAAGGAGCATAGTACAAAGAGTATTTCAAAAAATCATCACCAATACTCAAATACTTAAACTATGAGGTCTCAGCTAGGCATGGTGCAGATTCAAAAATATTTCTTTACTTATTTTATCTGTCGGAAAATCTTGTATTTAATAAACCATCAAACCTGATCATTTCAAGCTCTAAAATTTTGCACCCCAGCATATATAGTTCAAAATTGAAATGGTGCCTTAGATAACTATTAAACATGGAGCTGCTTCTCCTCTCTGCTTCCGTGATCTGTGACTCTTTTAGGATGTGCTGCATTGTTGAACGCTTCAAGTGTTAGTGCCTCTACCGCTGTTAGTGGTTCTTGTTCGGCTTCAACGCAATATCACATGACATGTGCTATCTGGGGTTGTCAAGTATAAGCCATAATGTGGTTTTAAAATTAGATTCACGAGCTTTTAAGTTCTACTTCAACCACACAGTTGGCTGTGCTTTCAGAAGCAATAGAAAGTTTTTGTTTTTTTTTTGATTTTTAAACTCTCACAGAGTAATGGTTCATACCAGTAAATACACACACACACACACACCTGTTGACCAGGATCTGATTCCATTTGCTTGGGCACACATAGTTAGTACTCAGCCTAGCTGCGTTTCTATCCAGGTATTTTATGGGTTATTGTCTGAGTAGAAATGACAGTACAGCAGACAATGCAAGGAAGTACAAATTTGAATAATAGTTTGTTCATCATGCATTTACCATGGGGATGTAGATATTCCGAATTCCATTTCCTCAGCACATCAATGACTTCTCATCCATATTTGCTTAAAATTAGGTTCATGATTTAGTCTTTTCTGCTTCGTTAAAAAGGCAGACAGTCCAACATACACACAAACCTACATTTTGAGTCACACACTTGCACCCCCCACAACAGTGGTGAGGTCGGTTTTCTCATCTTATGGGTTTTTTTTTTATCTCCCAACACCTCATATTGCCCCAGTTTGTACATGTTTAACTAGAGACCTTACAGACTTTTTCACTTTCAGTTTTCAGCACCCTTTATTGTATACCTGTTATTTTTATTTGACATAAAGATGAAGTAATAACTATTGTTACTTTTATGTCGATTAAAATAATTCATCATCTTTACAAACCCTCCTTAATAAGATAGTGAGTTTCTTAATGCCATAACATATACAACTTCCTACTGTTCTTTGGGAACTGATCAGTGTAGATTTGACAGCACCCTGGCTAATTTGGTAATCTTGAAGGTATTAGCTTTATGATACTTACGGTTTTAGCATCACAAGCGAGTGTATATAATAGTAACAGCTGTGAGGGTGATGTTAGTGGTGGTGTTTGGTGTCATGTGAACTGGCTGTGCTTTTGTCTATACTGTATATGATGTGAGTGAGCATTTAGCAGAACAGATATAAATAGTCAGTCATTATTGAACTGACAACAGATCAGACATTTAAACCTTAATATTTTAATGTCGTGTTACTAGGGGCTGGGAACCCTACCTGTTCTTTCTTATTCCAGTTACGGTGGTGAATCATGGTTGGGGGTGCATCTGTGGTTTCGTAGTGGGAGTTGGGAGATGTGTAAACCAGGGTTGGGAAAGGCTTTGCTGCTGTCTTTCTCTTATTTATTGATGTCATTGCAGATGTTCTTGTCTGCGGCTGCGGCTCTTTAAAGTGGATTCAATGTGGAGGCGTGATTGTGTGTGTGTGAGAGAGAGCGAGAGAGATCTTACCATTTGGAGACATTCATGTCATTGTTAGGAACTCTTTCCACCCGGAATGTTCTTTTAGGCACGGTACTGTTCCTTCAACTGACTTTTTTATTCTGATGTAATGGAGGAGTGTACTAATGGCTTTTCTTTTTGACATCAAACTAGTTATTACAGTTCAATAACTAGCTAACATTTTGTTCATACGGTTTCACTACGATAGCATTTATTAATAGCAACACTTTAAAATACTGTAAGAGTAACTTTTTATTTTGGTGCACGGTGTGTTCGATGTGAGCCTGGCCTGATTATTATTTTTTGTTTCGTTTTGTTTTTAAGTGTAGTTGTACGTATTTGAATGGCCTAAGGCTGCTGAATGAAATAAATCCATCTTTTCTAAATGAGCTGCTTTTTTATAACAGTTGAGCAATAGCAAGAACGGAATGTGTTCTGTGTTTTTTTTGTTAGTTTTTGTTTTTGTTTTAATTTCCATGACCCAAGATAACGAGTGCATCACAATAATGTTGGACCAGGTTTCCTGTGAAACGGTGACAAAAGTGCATCGCCACTCAGCCTCACTGTTTAGGAAGGACATCTTAGTTAGCGCTTGTCAGTGTGGATGGTAGAAGGCGTGAGAAGAAAAAATGGACAAAAAAGATATTGTGCTGTCTCTGGAAGCTTACGTGTGGCACCAGAGGAGAAAACTAGAATTAACACATTTGTATGTTTTAGAGCTGAAATCAGTAGTTTTTTTTTCTTTCCTTTTTCATATCTGTAAGGTGAATTGCAATAATGCATTTATAGTTTCTGAGGTGTCAGGGGTGTTCGGTTTGCAATGAATGGTATATTCTGCTGTGTACAGTTACATTTTTTTATTACAAAAAAATTGTACTTGTTTCTATTTTGTGTGATGGTTTCAAAAAGAACAAAATTATTTTAAACTGTAAAGGAAATCTTAGTATTTTTTTAGTTTTGTCTTAAAATATTGATACAGGATTTATTCTTAAAATAAATAAATTCATCTGTGTTACATCCATTTACAGTTTGTTCCAGTTTGTTGGAAGAACATCGTACATCTTACCATAAGTCTTGAATGTACGTAAATGAACACACTTTTTTTTTTTACACCTCTTGAATAACTTAGCTGGATATGACTGTGAGATTTTTAGGATTATGAGATGGTTTAACAAAAGAGGAAGTGGTTACGTTTATGGCTGCACCACATCTGTGATGTATACGCTAAAAGAAAGGAAATGCTGCTCATCGAAGAACATGAAGACAGTCAAAGAAACAAGTCGTAGTGTAGCTGTAATACTATAAACATACTTTATTGTTACCTGTAGGATTTTAAAAAGTTGTCAGTGAAAGGTTTGTGAAAAAAAATCTGTAGATTTACGTCTTAACAGCTTTTAATACATTGTGGTAACTTCGGTCTTTTGCATTCATTTTTCATAGACTTATTCTTTGTAGCCTCAACTTATTAAAACAGAGGACCAGTTAAATTTTATTGTGAATATGAGTTTTTCAGGTTAAATGAAATTAAATGTGATCGCAAGCAGTCTACATATTCACAAAATAGTTTTTATCTAGCCTTCTGCATATGATTTAGAGGACAGAACTGTACAATAGTGACAATATAATACGGGTACGATGAACGGAGTAAACGTCGTCTATAACTTGTAGCCCAGTCCAGATCGACTAATGTGGCAGAAAAGCGTCATGGCGAAGCACATTCCCAAAACCTGGGAAGAGGCAAGAAAATGCGGTACTACTACATTCAGAAATAACATTTTCATAGGATCATATTGGTAAGTCAAAATGTAAACATGAAGAATCAAGCCCATTGGAGGTGGGATTTTTGTTGGAACATTGACATTTTGGGCTGAAAGAAAAGTTAGTGTAAACTGCAGCGTATTTTGATGCGTCAGAACCACATGATGTGAAATGACACTATATAATCTCCAATTTGCCGTAACAATCAAGTGCTCACAGGTTAGTTTTACCATCGTAAAATAAATCTAAATTTTATAGTATTTAGTGTTAATTTTGTCAGAACAGGTTCTAAATATACCTAATTGTTCTATTAATACCTCCAATATTTATTTACCTCAATAATGCAGAGGACAATGACGGAAATCCCAGTGGTTAGGAAATTCTCCTCAAACAATGTCTTCAACTTATCCAAACAGCCCTGTAAACAGAGAACATAAAATTGAGATGAGCTGAAACAAAAAGCCAAAGGCAAGAATAAGATAAGACATCATGGTTCCTGTACGACTTTATCACTGTCTCACGTTGATGGGGAGGAATTTTGGCACGTATTGCTTCAGTTCATTGAGGTTTTGGGGGATTCAGCTATGTACTGCTCTCTTAAGGTCCACAGCATTTCAATTGGGTTGTGGTCTGGATCTCGACTAGGTCTTTCCAAAACCTTGATTTTTTTTTCCCTTTTGTATTAATACATTTACTGGTGTGCTCACGATCACGGTCATGTTGTTTGACCCTATACTGCCCAAGCTTTGGCTGTCGGACTGATGGCGTCACGTTTGCCTCTGTAATCCTCTGCTATCGAGTCGAATCAGTGACTTGAAGTTCCCCCGGTCCTGTGGCTGCATAAACAAGCATAACTCATCACTCCTCCACCTACATCCACCTCGGTGTGAATCTGCTGGCATGTCCACTCTTTGGAAGACTGGCGACTGTCCTGTTGGTTTTTTTTTTCCATTTTGGAATAATCTGTCTCAGGTTAGACTACTGACCTTCAAAGTGTTTGGAAATAATTTTTTCACCCTTTTCAGAACGAGGAGCAGCAACAATTGCTAACGTGTTTCCCGCTCAGCACTGTGGTAACTCACACATGAATGCTCCAGACCAGGAAACTGCCAGAACTTCTGCTTTTACAAACGTCTGCAGACCTGCTGATGATTAGCAGCCCCTAGCTGCAACTCCCCCCAGTAAGGGATGCTCAGTAATGCCTACAGGACTTTTCTCTTCTTGTTGGCTCCATTGAAAATGAAATTATTATAATAAATTTTTGCGCAACTGTAGAGGGCTTCACAATTATAACTGGTTCAAAAAAGCTGAATTTCTGACTATATGTTAGAGTTTTTAACTTGTCATTTATGTTTCCTTTAACCTTCCCCTTAACTGCCAAAACAGACACTGTTATCTTATCTGTTATCTTATAGTGAATTTCAGTGAATGTCTTAGTGTATGTTGCTGAAAAATACATAAGCAAAAAAAGGGGAAGCCCTGATTCAATCAAGCCTTACTTCAAGCTGCTCACATCAGGAACAGGTTTGTCTACCTTTTGTCTGTATAGGCTTGGTTGAGTTTTGTCACATTGGTTCGGGCAGCAAGAGGCAGGCACAGCGTCTCCCCAGTCTGTGTAATTGTAGACTCCACAGCAATCCACCTGAAATAAGTGATTCGGAGAAACCAGGATGAAGTCACCTGCTGTCATAACTTCACAGAAACTCTCAGTATGTCTCTGCTCTGAAAAACTCACTGTCGTCTGAAGCAGATCCCACTCGTTCATCAAATTTGTCGAATTTCCAGTATGGCCCCTTGCATTTTTCAAACCATTCTGCAGATCGTTGTTCACCCACTCACCAATCTAAGTAGTAAGGTGAGATATACAGAGTTCAGACGTATTTACTTTATGAACAAAAAAAATGGAAGTACTGATGGATGTGACCTCACCTCTCCCTCGTAAACGAGTAGCAGACATGCTATGGTCAGCTCCACCAGCATCAGAAGAAACAGCAACAGGAAAAACTGCAAACAGAGTCAATAAGTTGTTGTGTTCAAGTTCTAGATGTCCTACTCTGTGCTGTATATGCTATATTGTACGAGCAATCATGTTTCTAGATGTAAGTTTTAGGGAGTGGGAGACAGAAGTGCAGCTTTGCAACTGACTACATGCAGTACGTGGTGGGTACAGTATTTGTAATGTGCTTTAAAATATTCAGTGCGAATGTATGTAGCACGTATTAATGCTTTATAATACAAAGTATTTAAGTTATTAGTATTTAACTTTCAGTTCCTCTGACCTCTAAAAGACATTCATTTAACAAAACTTATATTTAAACTTCCACAAAGCACAAAGTTGGACATTTCCTGATGTCTAATTATGCTCAAGATATTAGAATTGAAAACATGGTACAAGCTAAAAGATGAGTATTTGTTTAAAATATTTATAGAGTTTGAATAAAAAAAAAGATCTTAATAATCTCTAAATCTACAAATATTTAAATCAAAACAACAGGTTGTTGGGACTTCCTTATAGGGCAACTTCACTATTTTTACTTCCTTCCCATAGTTCTGTTTTGAAGAGTGTACAAAGGTTTTAAACTTCCCTTTGCCTCTTTTGTTCTTTAGAAAACAATTTTCTTTTCTCTCTAATTTTGGGTTGAGTAAGACGGTGTCATCCAGAGAAGGTTATTAGCCGGTTGACCAAGGGTAAAACCTCTGTAGTATAAGAAGCTGGATGACATCATCAAAACTGAAACATTGAAAAACTTTGGATGATGTCATCTCGAGTTGTTTTTCAGCTTAAAACAGAAGCATATTTCAAAATATGGAAGACACAGTTTGATGTGATTTATGCACATTCCCCAAACTGGACCCACAGGACAGAGGATGAAAATTGGTGGAGTCTGCCTTTAATATTGCAGTTTCTAACTGTGAGCATGTTGTTGAAATATTCATTTCAACTTTATTCATATAGCGTCAATTCAAAACAAAGTCATCCCAAGGCACTTTACATATAAATATCAGTTTGAATTCATATGTTTGTGCCTGCTATTGATGAAAATGCATGTGGTTAAAACATGTGGTTAGAAAATGTCTTAATTTGACAAAGGTGACGTAAACCGTTTTGAGAAGTGCGCTGTGTGGGTTTTACCGTCAGGAGGAGACAGCGGTTCTCCTTCAGAGCCCCCAGGAATCCCAGGAAGGACACGCAGGTGATGATGATTCCGGTGATCAGCAATATGTTGGATATGCTGAATTTGGCCAAGGTGGGCGTGAGAGCAGTTATCTTGAAGTTTATCGTCATGTATACACCAAAGCCCAGCACGGCCACACCCGACAGCTGAGAACACACACCACAGTTTGTTCCAGTCACTAACTCCACTTTACGGTGTTTCAGACGAATGTGGACACACATTTTTACTTCATTACATTCATTTAACAGCTGAAAAAATACTTTACAGGAGATGTATTTGTTAGGAAATTAGATGATTGTAAGTAAGGTTCAGTACATTGCTGCATGGTAACACTGCAGTACAGTGACTTCAACTTTAGGTCAATATTGTCCATATGAACATACCCCGAATATTAAACTTCCCCATCTAAATATAGATCTCTCTCTAAAATAGCTTTATGACAAACTGACATAATGTGGAGGAGGATTTCAGGAGATTCAGAACTCCTCCAGATGACTAGAGGCTTATTTCAGATGACATGTTTTCTTCTGGAGAAGATTTTTTCTACATCAAGTAATAAATTCATTGTTTTAATACCGGGAAGGCAGAGGCAGGTTTTTCTACCATTCGTACACGTGTCAAGTAAAATGAAGGAAATTTTAACCCAATCAGCTGAAACAGAAAATGTTTCTTTCAAATAAAAGCATCATCATCATAATAATAATGTATTTCTAACATATTTTTAACATTTAAAAGGATTTTTAATTCTTCTGCTACTGCTAAGTTAAGAGGCATATCCTTTATTTTCACTTCACATCATGGATTTATATTTTATTTACCTATAATAACTAGTTACTATTCGTGTTTACATTATATACAGTATATTGTGTATAATAAGACGTTATTGTTCTCCAGTGTGGAATTCACAAGCTTCCCAGCAGCTTGTAAAGCCACTCTGATTTTAATTAGATTCCAAACACGTGAACATCAACAACCGTTATTAGCAACATTAAACTGATGATGACATTGGTCCAGAAATTACTGTGATCCATTTATATCATATTTATTGGTGTAAAAAGAGGAATTATGCATAAAGGATACTTCTAATATTAGTGCCTCAGCTATTTTATGAGGTCATACTTTTGGACTTCTGTTTACAGAAAGTAGAACTTTAAATGTGGGACATTTTGAGTATTTCAACACTGTAATATTACTAAATGTATTTGAGGAAATAATCTGAGTACTTCTTCCCACATGGTTCGACAGAAGGTTCAGTCATGTTTGACTTTGTACCACAATCATTTTTAGTCATTTCCAACTGCGCACTCAACAAAAACAGGTAGTATATGAATATTTACTTTACACAAACGCAATGACAAGTGGAGAACTGCTGGATAATAGAAACAGAGAGAAGAAGTACATGACTAAATCATGTGCTGGATAGATGAGCATACTTACAAAACACAGGAAGTTGGCGACACACATGGTGTATTTTAAACACTTGAGGCAGCCTTGAGCCATAGTGAAGAGCCTCTGATCAGACCTGCAACAACAAAAAAAGATTCAAACACAATCTATCACTTTATTATATTCTACTTGAAATGAAATCATGGAGCATCGAATAAACAGTCAAAGGCAGCACACTCTGGTGTGTGTGTGTGTGTGTGTGTGTGTGTGTGTGTGTGTGAGTGTGTGTGAGAGAGAGAGAGAGAGAGAGAGAGACGGAGTTAGTGGGTGTGCCTGAGTCTGTCTTTTTTAAACGTTAACAAAACATCGTGGTCACCCTTGCAAGGAACTGATGCTCACACATCTCACTTCCTGTGATTTGTTTCCCCACCTCAGTTTACAGGAAGAAAGTGCATTTCACAGGTATTTTAATAAGCACAATATACATTATATGGTATAATGATATGTTGCGGCTGACATCCTGTTGGTTTGGCCCTTTTCTTCTTGGAAAGAAAAACAAACCAGCCTATAACTAATAATCAAATGCGGTAGAAACATGAAATTGTTCAAAGATTCAGGACAGAAGTATATATATATATATATAGCTCAGATTTGTTCTAAATTTATGTTTCTACGTTATAAACCTAAACTAACTTTTGAACATATTTTAATACGGTTCATTTTCAGTCACATCGGTACTTATCTATAGTCGTTTTAAGCCTGATGACTTTCAAGTTTTCAGTTTGATTTAATTCTATTGATGTCAACACATCCCTGTGTCATAGAATTTTTATGACGATTAACATTCATCTTCGAACATCAGTCATGTAAAGTGAAGAAAGTAAAGTTTGGGTCTTACCTGTGAGGAAAGAATAATCCGTAATCTTTTTTCAGGCGTGTTATTGGTGAAGCTTGTTGCTGCTGCTGCTGCTGCTGCTGCACTTCCCCTTCTCATTGTGCTGGTGTTGGTGCAGCTCTTCGTGGGGCTTTCAGCAGTGTGTCTCACTTCCTCTTTCACAACATTAGCAACATGGAAACTCGGTGACTGAGAAAGTGCAGAGGGGAACAAACCAAAATACCAGCAGCGCCAATAAGGGACACGTCTGTGACACACTGCTTATATTTAGAGGACGTATATGTTCGGAAATAAAGCCCGAGCTGACACAGCCAGACTTCAGAGCTGGAGGGGTTAAATTCCCGTTAACAGGAACAAAATTGGTTGCTTAATATTGTTGGTAACCTCTCTATTGATTAGGACTGTTAGGTAACTAAGAGTACTGCACTTAAGTGGCATTTCTCCTTAATGGAATATTTCTATTTTGTGGTTAAAATAATTTTCAACCTGATGAATGAAGAATGACCTTTAGCAGTTAATTTTAACTAGTGTCATTTTGTGGTACTTACTATAATTGAGAGTTAACAACAACAGCACTTTTCAGATATAGATTCCTAATAAAAATTTTATCACTGAATAAATTATAATTATTAGGATTGAACTACCTGTACATGATATAATTTGCCCTTGACAAAACTAACTTCAAACAATTTTCCGTTTGTAAAGGCTCAGTTTGAGCATAGAAGATTTTTTGTTACAGTGGTTAAGTCAGAAATCAGGTTTGTGAATCACTTTAAATAAACTTAACACCCGAACATTTGAGATTTTAGCATAAACCTTATTTATAAAGAACATTCGGAACAAATCAATTTTGACTTTTTTTCCCTTCAATCAAACAGACGCCCCAAGAAAGCATTTGTCCTTAGTGCTTCAACTTGAAGGAAGGAGGAATATTTTGGAGTGTTATCAACTCCTGCCTCCGCTAAATTGGATTGAACTATAGCTTATCCCATGAGGAGAGAAATGGCCAAGCTGCTGCTCTGACTGCGTGAAGATGGAAATTAATCCTCAGTTTGTTCATGTTAAGAGGAGTTTGACATTTGCAGAATGGTATAAAAGAGCTTCACATGCTCACGGTGGGGACCAGTGATCAGTGGTCCTCACCAACTGTTATAACCAGCCAGTCACAGGCTCCTGTAAAAATCTTTGGAAGCACGGGCTTATGGCGCCGTTTGATACTTTATTTCATGTAAAATCTCGTCTAAAATATAAACTGTCAGTTAAATGAAGTTATGTAAGAAAAATGCCCACCTCAAAACTAGTGAAGGAGAAAAATAAAGTGACACAAAATGAAAGTGATCCAGCGCCCACCAAGGGGTGGGGTGACTTACCATGCATCAGTCTAACAATAGCTCCACATATTTCTCAGCACATAGTCAGCTCGCAAACCACACAGTAAGAAATGCGACTGGGCTGAAGTAATACTTAAGTAATACTTAAAAATAATTAAAAATGTGAGAAACCTTTACCCAATGGACAAACTGCGGCCAGTTTGAAATCACATTATCTTTGATTTCACACTCAAATGATTTTGCTCATTTTATAATTGAGCCTTTAGTTTTGAATAAGTTCCACATCCACCTGGTTCATGAAAGACGGACGTTAAATGAGTTTTTTTTGGTTTGGACCTCGCTGGATCTCGTCTCTATCCTAAAACTCAGGTACAAGTTTATGTATTCACAAAACTGCGCAGCCTTATAGGAACACGTTTATGGCCGACCTGTCATGTGTCACATCAAACTCTGACAGGCACAAATACATGTCAGTGAACACGTTTTTTTAAAAATAAAAGATATTATTAGCGCCATAGCAGCTGTGGTTGGCTGACTGCTCGAGCTTTTCTTTGCATTTGGTTCTCACAGAATAGCTGTTGTGGCAATGCAGGGTCAAGTGGTCCTGATAAGCCAACGCTGACAAGAAAACACTTGCTAATACCGCTTGCATTATTAATGCAACGTCAATACATATTGACTAAACTGCAAATAACGCATTTGTTGTTCACAGTGACATGTACGACAAAAACTCAGGACTTGAAATAATAATAGTAATGATACTAAATTCTTCTAGAGATGGATTTATTTTTATTAAATATTTTGATAGCACAAACTCTTTATTTTTTTATGCTATATCACATTTTTGTTATCGCTGTGTTGGCTTATGTTTTTCTAATTTTAATTCATTAATTTGTATCACTTACAGTAAAATCTACTCTATTGCGTGTCACTGTGTCAGTGTTTTTTTTAAGAAAATAATGATCACATGTTGGGAGTGACCGCAGTATCTGAGGCATTTCCTGCAAACAGGAGGCGTTTGCTCCTTGACTTCACCCTGTAGCTCAGGGCTCACACAACATACTCTACGTTATGCTCTGATAAATCCGCCCCCAAGCCTGAGGAGAAGTGATACCCGAACAATAAATCTAGGGAATAAATAACTCACACAGCTACAAATGTAAAAGTGCAGGTGCATTTGGTGAAAAATCCTGGCTCGCTCCGTTCAGGTTAGTTTGGTGGTTATTTTCTTGGAGGGAGGGGAGGGAGGTTCCAGTCACTGCACTCTCTGTTCATTTCAAGTTCACGTTGAAACCAAAAATCCGAAACCAAACAAAAGTACTTCACGTTGGCATTTTCACTATAAATAAATAAGGTTTTGCTTTTAAATATAAGATTTTTGGTATTTGAAATGACAAAAAAATGGAAGGAAGGACTAAAGGAAGTGTTTTTTTTCAATCCAAGGACTAAAAACACTTCTCTTTGATTTACAAGGACAGACTAATGCCCCCCAAAAAACTAAAACTATTTCTGAAACCAGTCTTATGCCATATTCTGTGACAACTAGGATGTTTTTGCACTATTTCCTGGTACTGTGGGCTCACAGTTCCTTATAACTGGACAAAAAGCACCTCGTCAGCTGTTTTGGTGGGACATTTATAGAAAAACAAATTGGACAAATTTATCTGGCCAGTCTATAAAGCTGACAGGGAGCACAAACCGTTGGCGTCTCATGTGACACTGAATGCATTTTCTGGGTTTTCTGACTGTCACTTACACCTACTTAGCACTTAACAGTGTGTCTGTTCAAGTGTTCAGTGAGTGTTTCAAGTGGCTGCACAGAGACGTCACACATTATTCCCTGCGGCTGTTTCATATCTAAACTTCAGTTTAACACTGCGTCACCTGGAAAGTCCATCAAGTCGTCACATGGCCTCTAGTATTTGTCACCAATGAGCTCATCCCGATATTTTAAATTTTAAAATGCCGACATCTCAGTGTGGCTGATGTGCGTGACTTGTAAATATTGTATAGCGGCTTTAAACGCTCCCTAACAATTATGTTGCAGTTCCCACCTCACACAGCGTCATAGTCTGTAGCAGATTTTACTGGTATTATTCTATTGGCTGATCTGAAGAGGCAGATTAAAATAGCAGGATATGTCCTGATATTTATGATTTAATAATAACACAGGCTTTTAGGAATTATAAAACACAAGACAACACACGTGACGTGTTTGAGCCCGTCAGTGAAGCCAGCTATAACTTTTCAAACCACCACATGAACCCAAAATGTCCACATTCATTTATTTGTAAAAGTGTATTTCAAATTACCAAATGGTTGTGTGCGCTCCACTTTAGTCACCACTCGTTCTCTGGAAACAGTTTTACAGAAACTGAACCATCGTCTTCATGGACTTCGACGCTGGAACAATTAGAACAATCACTATGTGAATTAGCTTTTAAAGCAGTTTTAATTGTTTTAACATAGAAATGTTAACTGAACATGTACAATTTAGCAATATTTGTACTTCACTCGAGTATTACTGTCTGATGCTACTTAATACATAAATGGCTCGACATTTAGAGATGAATATTGTACTTTCCACCCCACTGCCTTCACTTACACTTCAAGCTACAGGTTACTTTAAAGACAGACATTTTACAAGTAAAACAGAAGCTTATTAACACATATAAAAGTGAGCGTTTTCTGGCTTGTAACCCCTCACATGTCTGTTATTATTTCATTACAGCAGCAAAGACACAGTCACACAGTGAATATGGATTCATGGACAAGGCCTGTTTTTTTCCTTCTTTCCACCCATAACCCTGCTGAATGAGAACTACTAAAGGGTATATACTGTACAGTATATTGTAAAAGCTGCTCCACCTTTGACACTACGTGCACATTCATTCATAAACAATTTAGTAATCTCAGCTATAGATGATTAAATCACTCACAGGCCATGCTTTTTCTTCAGAATGAACAGTTGTACCGTTAACAGTTTAAGCACATTTGACTGATAACGAACACTTGCATAGTCTTAGGTGTTTAAGCCAGGTTCTGAATTAGTCCACTCCGCTCTGCTGCACATATTAGCCTTTATCAAATCACAACAGAAGTAGCTGGGAAACTTACTCAACAAGCCAAAACTGATTAAAAAGCCTCGGAGAAAGATATTTAGAAGTTGATCTCTCTACATTGTGCCAGTGCTGCTCAATAGATCAATTTCACCAGAAGTTTCGACAGCACTTGTCCACTTTAAGTTTTACAACATATTTCTGCTAATATATATACATATATATATGTGTGTATATATGTATATTCAAAAAAGTTACACGATGTAGCTTTAAGTTTGATATTTAATGTAAGAGATAACTTTCATATAAGTTCATATATTTCTTGCGATATGTTATAAAAGAGGCAACCTAAAAAATGTAAAGCTTGTTTACTCGAGCAGCATGACCTTGGTCTCTTCACGGTCACTGACTGAAATGCAGTTAGTATCTAACACCATCTACAGATGTTCTGCTGCTGAACTTGCAGGAAAATGACACATTTATGCAAAATTCTCATCTATCAACGAAAGACTGCTAACTTTTTTCCCAAAGACTTTTGCTTTCTGTTTTGTTGCTGGAGCGATATGACCAACACCCGTCTTTGTGCTTTGAGCTGCCTTTGTACTATTGTATTACAGGTTAATCTTACAGTAATTGTACTTTTGCTTTCAGTCTTTCTAAATGATCAGGCTCCATGTAACAGACACATCGTTCATAGACACATTGTGCGTGATTTTGTGTGTGAGAGACAACACTGTATTTGAAGTGGTGCTTAATGGATTTGAGCTTATTAAACTAGGACCCAGTCATGAACGGAACCTTCCCGAGAAGTCACAAATCATCTAATAAAACATCACATTGCAGTGCATTTGTGCCCATTTGTAAGATTCTCGGCTGTTCCCCGACTTCACCCGGAGTTCACTGTTTGCATGATGTCTCAGGAAGTCGATGACAATTCAACGGTGTACAAAATGCTAAAAACTGAAAACCACTGTTCAAAAAAAACAACTCTTTAGGTTAGATCAGTGCATCCTACCTGTTGCTCATTGGGTAGGAGCACCAGCTACGTAAACATCTGGTGAGGAAAAGTCAGTGTGAGAAAATAGTGCATTGACGCGTGTCGTGGACCATGTTCTGTAGCCCCGGCAAGCACCTGAAGCTCTGATGGACGTTATGACCAAGGATTGTGTGGTGAAGCCCTGTGCTGGCACTAAAGTCAAGTTGGAATATTCCCTCCTGTGGAAAAGACAAAACAGGAAAATGTTAGATTGTCATTGGATTGGAATTATTGGATCTGTGTGGCATTTATTTTAAATCAGTACGTAAGATTACTTTTATACGTACTGTTTTATTGTTGTCCTGTCTCCTCCCCCAGTGTTTGCTCACAAGTCAAAGTCTGACACTGCACTTTCCACCCCCTCCTCTTCATAGTCTGTCTGGTATTCATCAGACAGTTCCTCTGAGGGCAGACGAGTGTGGTAGTAAGTGGACACATCACTTTTTAGACGAATAGTTGAACAATATTGTATATATAATTGAAATTGTGTACTTTTTAGTACAGTAGATCACTGAACCATGTTGAACAAAATGAGAATTTTAAATGTGAGGTTTATGTTTCCTGTAATTTTAATAGAGATCTTTTAAAATACTGTATATCATCAAGGTATTTTGATACTAAACTTTTTTTTTCTGAACTCTGGCAATTGCATTTTTAAGTTTAAGTTAAGTGCTTTCAGCGACACTGATCACTAACCTTTGATTAGGGCGTTCTTGACAGGTTCAATTCTTGACACAATCTCTGCCAAGTCAGTAAAGGAGGCATTCGGACAGGTGACCACCTGAAATACACAAAATACTGCTCCAGTGAAGAATTTACTATTTTTTTTATCAGTGTAGATCAAGTGCAGCAGCTTTGTGCTGATCGCATCACAGACTGAAAAAAGCCGGAGAATATAAACAGCATTTCAGGAAAATAATTCAACACAGACCCACAGCTGGCAAACATCTAATTGATCATCCCCTCATTCCTCAAGTCAACTTCCATCATAATGATACCCTCAGCACTCAGACGGGCTGGTCCTGCCGCCTAACAAATGGGACTTTCTCCGCTGAGGGGGCAGTAACATGTGACTTCCACACCAGGCCTGACCTTTCCATTTATTCAGAATTGTGTTATCACCTAATCCTGTAGGTTGTGCTGACTAAGAATCTCATCAGCTAGTGACATTTGAAGAGACTGTCACTGATTTGTCTTTCTTCCCCCCCGATACTGAGAAACAGTGACTGAGCTGTGAATGCAATCTAATTATTTCTTCAGCTATGTTCTTTGTTTTTAACACATACAGGAATTACTCTAAATTACGCTAATCAGCCACAACATTACAACAACCTGCCTGATTATTGTGTGGCTTCCCCTTGTGCCATTTGCCACTAAATCATTTCACGTCACACGTTGATGCATGGACTCCACACTGCTGATGGCCTGAATCAGGTGTGTTCAGTCAATCAGCGGTGGGTAGGGGAGGGATCGTTGAAAAAAGAAAGGGTAGGGGGCTATTTATCCGTCTATCCAACTCCGACCTGCTCCTGACGTTGACCCGGCAGTAATTTACTTTCTTAATAATATGAGAGTGGAATACACTTGAATTACCAACTGACGTCTAATGAAATAAAACATGATCATGACCTAGTCCACCCCAGGTCAGTTCTGTATGTAGAGGACACTCACGTGGCCGGTTTTGGTCTTGTGAAAATCCTCCTGATGTCTGTCTTTAAGCATGCAGGCCACCACCCCGCTGCGATGCCACACGTCGAACAACGTCTTCCCGTGCTGGTACCCCACCCCCTAGACCAGCAGTGAAGGGGGGTCAGGATGAGACTTAAGACAAGCAGATGGAATTAACAAGGTTGGGTGCCACTGACGAACCAAGAGGAAACTCACAGCGATTTCGTCAAACTTGCCAAACTCTAGCGTTCCGTAGCGGTCGATGGGTGGTCGAATGTACTCGCAGTACTCGCTGTCTTTGACCAGCTCCAGCTGCCGCACGCAGCAGACATAAGCAAGTCGAGTTTGGATCTCTGCCATGTTTAGGACCTGGGAGGAAAAAGAAAGTGTTCAGGGATGCTGTGAAGACCGTTCCCATGACTAGCAGACAATTGGCATTCATCATTAAGGTACCTTGACTTTCTCCGCCAGTGGGTTGAATCGTTTCCACAGCAACCACCAGCCGCTCAGAGAGTCACCATAGTTGGTCAGGCTGGTTTCATCCTGACTTCCGACATCAATTGCAATTACAACCTTTGCTCCCATGGAGCGAGCCACATCCGCTAGATACAAAAACAGGACACAAGCATTTCAAAAATGTTGGAGGGAGGACAATGTGGAAAATCCTGAAAAATACTTCTCAGCATTCCTCACCAGGCAGATTGTTGATATACCCTCCATCCATTAGTAAGTGTCCATCTTTAGGATCACAGAGAGGCGGCAGATAACCAGACAGGGACATGCTGGCCCTGACATACCGCCACAAGGAACCTGAGAGAGGAGAGGAAGTGAGCGATGTCTGTAGTCACTCTACAGCTTTCATTAGGTCCACCTGAACAATCCGATACAGCAGCTCTGCAATTGAATTTTATTTTTAGGTTGAATCTGTGAAAGAGGTGATAATTCTAATATATGTTTATTATTGGTGTGATGTAATGGAGTACATTATATTTGCAGGTGGTGCTTATGTTTCGGCCACCTCATTCATGTTAAACACTGTGGACACTTTTAAAAGTATAATTTAGGACAGAGCTGGATTACATTGTGCAGGTGGTCATAATGACGTGGCCGGTGTGTAGAGACTGAAATGAAGATCAAACCAACTCCAGATGCCACTACTGGCAACTACTCAGTCTACCTGATTCTATGAGGCATCACAAAAAGATGCTGTCTAGGTGTTAGTTTGTGTTTTGTAGAGCACATATCAACGTTGGAACCCACCGTCAGTGTGAACTCTCATGGAGGAAGCAGTGATATCTGTTGTAATGTTGAAGTATGGAAGCCACAGGTCCTACAAGTACAGATTTCAGGTTTGTGAACCATAATCTCTGAAATTCCAGTTACTTTAAAGACATACTGTACATTATCCTCTGACCACAAGTTATGAAATATTACTTTTGCAGCAATAAAGTTCTATAAAGTTCAATAAAGTTCTGTGTATGAATTAAAATCAGGAGCCTATTATTGCAGCGGCTGCTAGATAAAAGCGATGCTAAAGCTTTTGAGTTGTTAGAACCCTTCACCTTACCTCTATCTGTTTGTCCTTAAAGACAGAACTAACGCTGGAGTTAAAGGAAGCCCCAGAGAACATGGAGGTAACAGGGTAGGTCAGATCCAAGATTTTCTTAAAGTAAGAGGTCATATCCTGAGAAAGGCAGGGGGGAAACCAAACCATGTTCTAATAATCATGACAAATATTTAACATAGTCATCATCATCAAAGTGACTTTTTTAATGGTTTCTGTTTGATTTAACACACCATGGCCCACTCACGAGCCCGGACCCTTGTTCGACTGCTGCTCTTCTCCTCAGCGTACAGCGCTCCCATCAAGGAGCCGATGGAAGTTCCTCCCACCATGTCGATAGGGATCCCCGCTTCATTCAGCGCCTGTAAGATGCCGACCTGACAGCAGCCTCTGAAAACAAGATCAAATAACGTGATGTGATTCTGCAACTTTATACATATATATTAAACATATGGATGGATCAAACTCTTGCATACATCTGAAATTTGCTGATGGGACAATCTAGAATATTTGCATGTACATTAAATCTACCTGGCACCCCCGCCTCCAAGGACGATGGCGATGCTGTTTCCTGTCAGGATCCTGGCCAGGCGGGAGAAGTCCGAATGACGATCTGGGCATTTTTCAAACACACGCTGGTACAACTCTCTCTGAAAATTAAAAACACACACAAAAACTAATTAAGCATTTGGCCACTGGGACAGAAATGCCTGTGAACGACTCAGCGGGTTGGTGGTTAATACCAGCTTAGGTAAACTCCTCCGGGAGAAGACCCTGCGCGGGCAGGACAGATGATGGTGTCTGGAGATCCAGCTCCGCATGTTCAGCCACTCAGCCGTGCCTTTGGGCGGGGGGCCGTCCTCCCTGTGCAGCAACACCAGCTGCTTCTGAGCCCGAACTGCACTGCTCTCCAACATTCGCTCCAACTGCACGTGGAGAAGATGGAAAAGGATCAGTTTGCTTCCTGTCAGATGTATTTCAGGTCATCTTGTCCAGATGTTACAAGGAAAAGAGAGGAAAATATATACGATTGTGTGGTTTCAGCTTTGCATTACAGTATTATACATATTTGACATGTTTGATGGCATGTTCACAAATAAATACATAAACGTCTGTTCTTGAAGTTTAAACGCGGACTTGACCGTAGAATTAACACATAGCACAGGTGAGAACTGCTCAGCTTGTTAAAGGTCACAGGGGGACTGGAGCCAATCAGAGCTAAAGTAGACGACAGGAAGGGTGCACCCTGGACAGGTTACTAATCTGCACACATGGCTGACAAACAGAAAGATGGATATTCATGCTCATATTTTGCCATAATTTTATTTACTATGTTAGTAGTAAATTAAATAAAAAGTGAATCTAATTTTGCTTTAAAGCTTCGTCCTGCACTAGAGGAGAAGCTAAGACGCACCGAGAGACAGAAGGTTTATTAACACATGGACTACTGACACAGTTATTAATTAACACACATACTCCTATAATAACTCAAAGGCAGAGACTTGGACTATAACTAAACCACTCTAGTGAGGAGGCAAGCACTTTAAATCAAAACCACTGCTAAAGAGAGGCTAACACTATAACAGAAACTCCCTCTTAACGAAGAGACTAACAAACCTACTAGGACTATCATCAGACTCACGAACATTTTCAAAGGCTGGAGGTCGGCGAAAGCTGAACAAGATTAGGGAGACACATTAGAACGGACCATGAAACACTAGCCACCTAAAACCAAACATGCAGGGGTAATGATGATGATAATGATGATGATGATGATGACAGCAATGGGTTAATCAACCAGTAACCAGTCGGAGTGAGTATAGAGCCCAGAATCCTAACAGAACCCCCTAATCTGCTTTTTATTGTTATAGAAACTACATTTTATTTCAATGATTGCATAAATATGTGGGTAAACAGGCCTCAATCATGGCAAAATCGTGTAACTCCATTGCAGCTAATGTTTTATGTGCCTACGGTTAGGTTCTTGTTTATTATGTTCTGAATGTATTTATTATGATGTATTTTTAATGTTGCAATAAAATGCCATCGCAAAAATGAAGGTAAAGCCAAAACTATGGAGGAATCAGCTTAGTTAGCCACAGAAACTAGTTCAATAGGCCTATTTAGCTCAGCAATAGCTAGTACTATTAGTAATATCAGCACAGCAGAATTAAATTTTATATGATTTATATAAATGTACTCCCTGGACGAGAGTCTGTGTTATTTTCCACTGAGCAGTGGCTCAGGGGAGAGTCATAACATTCGATGCTCATTAATTCTCAGTGCAAACAATGGCTGTAGCTGCAAAACAGTGAATCAAATTGTGATTTTTTATTGTTTGTGTGCATTTTTGTAAGATAATAATTGTAAGAAAGTAAAGGTGCTATTTTTGCTTTCAGTATCAGTCTAATGAAAATTGTGTGAAGCTTTTATAAAAAACAGGATTGTGTAACTTTGCTAGAAGACATTTCTTCTACACTTTTATCCAAAGCGTCTTACAGAGTCAGTTGGTTCACACATACATGATGGCTGACCACTGACCCAAGTGAGCAACAGCCGCCCCTTTGTGGTTGTTGTGTACTGACCTCGCCCACCGTGGGTTCCTGTTCACCCAGTCCCACAATGATAATACAGTCAGCCTGGCGGATGCAGCGCTGGGTCCAAGGTGTGAGGCTGGAGTCTGACTGGTAGAGGACAATGCGATGGATGTCTTCCTGCTGCCCAAGCCAACTGGACAGACGGTACTCATGGACACTTCAGAGGAGAGGTGCAAATGCCAATCAGTTCACAAGATGTCACCTTAGACCAAATGATGATGCAGACCTGAGAACTCAGAACTGTTCTTCATTAAGCATGTAAGAGTTAAAATGCAGTTACAGTGGTATCACCGTGAGAACTGACAATGCAAAGGATTATGTAAAGGCTTGTCAGTCCACAAGTCCAAACATTATAACACCAAACATTATAAAAACTTCAACAATTGTGTTTTTAATCTATATTCTGTGTCTCATTTATCAAGTGTCTACCTGTCCAGAGCAGCAGAGCCGAGGCGCTGTTGGATGATGTCACTGGTCAGGAGCAGAGTGGGACCTTTACAGAACAGAAACCCATCAGGACATATACAATATACAACCTAAGCTAATACTGACATACGACTCAAAATTAAAGCACTCGGCTCAACCCGGCCCTTCCTCTTTTGGCTCTGCCATACTCTGCAAATGACTTCAGACACTTGTTGTTATGAAGTTGCAATAAATAAGAATCTGAAATTCTTACTAATCAAGCAGAGATCAGCTGAATTTAGTTGAAAGTTTAGTCTCGCTCAAAAACTAGAGGCAAATATCTCTGCACTGCTCCCAGTGCTGTTCTGTGATTCTAAATTACAGGAAAGTTGAACAGCACCTGCTAAAATTATTTTTGAAGCACATTTGTAGTAAATTATAGAAAATTTTAAATTAAAACTGAAAACAACTAATTTTATACAGAATCACATTATGACCTAAATTGTCACTGGTATGAATTAAAAATGTACTGCAAACTCTTTCCCATGTCAGACTAACTCCTTCACATGTTTTATAGGTGGCCTTGCTAACTGCTGGGATCCTTTTTGCACGGTATGGCCTGCTCCAGGCAGAATTATGCATTTATCATATTTCTCCCATTTCTTAATGATGGATTTTTGTATTCAGTGACTAGGAAACCTCACAATAAAAGTACAAATATTTAATTTGTTAGCATATAGAGGAGGAACACTCACTGGACTATTGTTAAGTCAGACTTAAAACTTCTAGAAATAATACACAATACTGTTTATTATGTATGTAGTGTATATTACTCTGTTGATGTTTTTTTTCATTGCATGACATCACAGTGTTAATGATGCTTTTCGATGATATGACTACAAAATGAGAAATCACCACACTTGTACCTGTAAAATTAAGTTGCTTTATGTTTGTCTGTGCGTGTGTGTGTGTGTGGGTGTACCAGTGGCACTCAGTGCATGCTGCAGCTCCAACGTAAACGAAGTGAGAGGAACATCTTCCGAGACAGGAAGGATGGCCACAGTGGAAAGGTTGGAGGCCAGATTCTCTGCATCCCACTTACTTGTGTGTGTGTGGAGAGCCAGACTGTGGCCTGCATAAAAAAGGACTTTATTAGATCATTTTCACACCAAAACATATGTACCGTATTTTCCGGACCATAAGCCGCTACTTTTTTCCGACGTTTTGAACCATGCGGCTTTTACAGAGATGCGGCTTTTCTATGAATTTTTCTGCAGCCCTCAGATGGGCGCTGTAGATGGAAGTCAGTGCAAACAAAAAAGCGCCAGTTTTTATTCTTAGCGCATGCAACCCAAGACACACAACAGCAAACATCAGCACTTTTACTGCCGTGTTACCAGGCACCATTCAGGTTCAGGTGTATGAATAAACACTTATGGTACAAAATCTTTTGTTGAGCGCAGCAACTCCTGCGTAATTCCTGAAGAATAAGAGACGTCTTCTCCTTTGGCTATGGAACAAGCCGTTTATTTATAACCAGGACGTTTTTGTCGGCTCTGTACATTCGACATGTGTTATACCGGCCACACATACACGTAAACGCACTCTTTACCGTAATGCCGGTAAAACAACGCACAGAACATCCTCATGCCTACTGTGAACAATGAGTAGGAGCGCATACAACAGATATTATTTCTCAGCCTGGATATTGACGGCTTATAGTCCGATGCGGTTTATCTGTGACAAAATATATATTTCTTTTAAATTTTAGCGGGTGCGGCTTAAATTTAGGTGCGCTCTATAGTCCAGAATTTACGGTAATTTAATCTCCTACGTACAGTTTATGGCCTTGTTAATTAGAAAACGAGTTGTCAAAATTGTAACTTATCATAATCAATGATTAATTTAGTACATTATCAAGGTGGTTATTGGTCAAATCAACTGGAACATCTCATAAGTCATCAGGCAGTTCAGGTTTCAAAAGTCAAATAAATCTCCTCATGATAACCAATAATGATTTTTTTTTTGGTAAAGTATGGACATATACTAAGAACAGTAGATGATGCTGTACGGCTTAGAGCCAGTGGCACTGAAGAAAAGACAGGAGGCAGAGCTGGAAGTAGCACAGAAGCTGAGGTTCTCTTTGGGAGTGACGAGGAAGGATCGGATCCGGAATGAGTAAATCAGAGGGGCAGCTCATGTTAGATGTTTTGGAGATAAATTCAGAGGGGCCAGATTGAGGTGGGGTGGACATGTTCAGAGGAGAGAGTGTGAATATATCGGCAGAAGGATGCTGAGGTCGGAGCTGCTAGGCAGGAGGTCAAGAGGAAGACGAAAGAGGTGATTTATGGATGTAGTGAGAGAGGACATAAAGTTAGATGGTGTGAGAGAAGATGATGCAGGGGATAGGGATAGATGGAGGCAGATGATTCACTATGGTGAAAGCCGAAAGGAAAAGAAGAAAATGGAGATATAGCAACAACTACAGTAACAGTATGTACTTACCGGTCAGAGGTCCATTGACTGGCTGCATGTTGCCCAGGATCTTCTGTCCCAGCAGATGAATGAGCCTGGTCACAACCTGAGGATACCTCCTCTTGATGGAGTTCAGTGCTCCTTCGGGAAGCTTGGCCAGTTCAGAGTCTCTGACAGCATGGACTGTGGTGGCTCGGTTCATGTGCGTCAGGGTCTCAACCTAAATCCACACAACAGGCGATAGATTAACTAGCAGTGCCTAAAATGGCTTTCCCTTAGCACTGTGTCTTCACATGAAGTTTAATTTTTTTTTTTTATGCCAAACCGGAGGGAGATATACACAGCAACAGCTGTGCAGCAACAGCCCCTCATATTGTGGTGCTTGCCTCCAGCTGCCTCCTCCACTCCAAAGCAGCTGTACTTGTAAAATAAAAAGCTGTTAACAAAAGTGAAAAAATGACAGTGCCTTGCCAATGTGTGTCGAGCATTTGTATTCAGCCCCCTTTACACACCAGACACACCAGGGATTAAGATGTGGAGAAATTTAACGCAGGGTTAGGTTATAACAAAATATCCCAGACTTTGAACATCTCAAGGAGCACTGCACAATCTATCATCCAAAAACTGAAAGAGTATGGCACCACTTCATATGTGCCAAGACATGTCTGTCCACCCAAAAAGACAGGCGGCAGGACAACTACTGCACAAATCTGTCCTTTATGGAAGAGTGGCAAGAAGAAAGCCACAGTTGAAAGAAAGCCATAAGAAGTCCCGTTCGCAGTTTGTGACAAGCCAAGTGGGCGACACAGCAAACATGTAGAAGATGCTGCCCTGGTCAGAGGAGATATAAATTGAACGTTTTGGGCTACGTGCAAAACGCTACTCGTGCTATCCCGACTGTGAAACGTGGTGGTGGCAGCCTCATGTTGTGGGGAGGGTTTACTTCAGCATGGACGGGGAAGCTGGTCAGAGTTTATGGAAAGATGGATGGAGCCAAATATAGGGCAATCTTAGAAAGTTTTTTTTCTTTTGTGGGGAAATGGAAAGTAAAGAAAATCTGTTAGGGTCTTCAAAGGACTTGAGACTGGTGCGGAGGTTCACCTTCCAGCAGGTCAACGACCCTAAACATAGAGGCAGAGCTACAGTGGAACAGTTAGGTCAAAGCATATTCATGTGTTAGAACATCCCGGTCAAAGTCCAGACCTAAATCTAAATGAAAATCTGTGGCAAGACTTGAAAATGACTGTTCACAGCCGCTCTCCATCCAATCTGACTGAGCTTGAACTATTTTCAAAGAACAATGGGCAAAACATTCACTCTCTAGATGTGCAAAGATGGTAGAGACATGCCCCAAAATACTTGCAGATGGTTCAACTAAGTATTGATTATGGGGGGAATACAAACTCATGCTATACTTTTCAGTTATTTATTTGTATAAAATGTGAAAACCAATTATATCACAACTTTGTGTTTCTATCACATAATATCCCAATAAAATACATTTATATTTGTAGTTGTAATGTGACAAATTGTGGAAAAGTTCAAAGGGTATGAATAGTTTGCGAGGCATTGTAGGTAGAGAGAAAATCAGTAATTATAACATATCACCTAGTTAGGTGTTCCACTGTTCTTCCATCATTTCTTTGTAAAAAAAAATTCAGAGACTACTTTCTAATTTCTGACCACTCACCACACCAATTAAGTCCCCGCGACCATACTCTCCGGCCAGCTCCTTCTTCCCGTCATCCTTTGCAATCACAGAGCGCAGTCGGCCACTGAGGACAATGAAGGTGCTGTCGGACTTGTCCCCCTGTCTAAAATCAAAGTAAATACACTCATATATTAGTAGATTATTAATTGCATTTAACTTTTGTAGTATGCTCTGCTGATGTCACTTTTAACTCCTCTTTTTAATCTTTTTTGTTCTTGTGTCTCAGCACAAAAAAACAATGAACATAAACTATAAAGAGTCACTAAACATCAGTTTATAAAAATTAAATAACATTTTCCTTTTGGTGACACATAAAGGTTTAAATTCCACTATTGGCTCCATGAAGCAGATACCTGTAAACAGCACGGCCCGCCTCCACAGCCATCCAGTCCAGGGCAAAGTCGATCTGTCGGACAAACGGTGACACCCGCCTCACCACAGTGTGAGCTACATTCAGCACCACCCTGGGCTCCTCGCGCATAATCCTGCAAAGTCGAAACACTTTTTTTCATGCTAGTGATGTGGCGACAAGAGCTCCTAGAAAACTACGTGTGTGAGCTTGATCTTACTCATAGAAATGTGCCTTGGATATGGAGAGGAAGATGCAGTCCCTGTGAGCTCGGACAGTGAAAATGAGCGGCTCCCCCGTGAGAACGGCCAGGTGACCCACCATCTCACCCGGGTGGGTGACAAACAGCAGGGTTTCCTCATCACTGTCAATCATACGCTGGTAAACGTGGAGCAAACCCGAGATGACAAATGCCACGCTCACATCCTGTGAGTGCGGTTGAGAAGGGAAAGAGAGAGGGATGAAGATTTGAAACTGAGCTCAAGCACATGCTGGTTTTCATTACGGTTAGGGTTCAGTTATGTTATTATAGGTATTCCTATAATATATTCTAATTCTTTTTCTGATTTTCTGTTTTTACAGATATCAGTAAAAATCCCTGTCTGGAAACATTGGCCATTGTTTGTTAAAAGATACACACTGGTTCCCTCAGTCCTTGTCCGTGTTGGTCAAACAGACTGACCTGATCTCCCTGGTGGGCCACGACAGACCCGGCTTTGACCTGGCGGAGATTCACTCTGCCGTCCAGCAGACTGAGGTCCTGGTGACATCAGATGACAATCTCAGTGAGAAGACTGGGCTGCCTGATCTACACCTGTTTGGTGCTTGATTATTAGACTTTGCAGCCAGTTAAACTTCCGTCACTTTGAACGCCATGTCCATTCACACTCTGTGGATACCTGGATTTGGATGACCTGCAGCAGATCCTTTTTGGCAGCATGGAAAAGGGCATTAATTTTATTGCTGTGGACATTTCCTCCTCCATAATCACTATAGTGGTAGGGAGCGGATGGAGTGTGCTGCATTGTGACTGTCTTCTTTAGAATAGACTGAGGAGATAGGAGACAGATAACAGTAACACGCAAGAGGAAGACGGAAGCCACAAATTGGACACTCATTCTGACTAACGCTGACATCAGCATGCATTCTATGTGCATTGCACGAAAACCAGACACTAAACCAATGACCTACTTTTTATAGCCAACCACTGCTTAGATGTACCTAACTCACGCTAGGAGCCTCAAAATCAGCATGTGATTATTATTTTGTTTATTTGTCCAGAAAAGTCTGGGCTCAGGTTGCCTGCCCATTTGCCTGCAAATAGCACCTTTAATGAATGAATGAATGAATGAATAGTCTTGAACTAGACTTTTGAGAATCTCCATATACAACCTGCTGTGTAATGTGGTTGCTCAATTAAACTATATCTTCTTACTTCCTAACCTGTTTGGACCAGCAAACATAAAAATGTAAAAAGGAAAAAATGAGCCAGAAACCTTCACCGGACTGTGGATTGCTGACTCCTCTTTGGCGAGCCTATTGAATTCATAAAGTCTGTTGAGGTCAGACATTTCACCTGCATTACACACACAGAAAGCCCAGACAAAAAATCATTACAATGACCATTGGAGTATCAGCAACACTACTCAAAGGGAATCAAGATGGATAATTGAAATAGCGAATTGACAAATGACAGATTTTAGTTTTTAATGCATGTTAGAAAAAGTCCCAACATTTCTAAAAATGGGAATTATAGTAATTATTAGCAGTGACCACCAAAACCCTTCAATTGTGACAATGCGATGGGCTCCCTCGAATATTCTCGCCTTTCTTATTTAATCTTTTACTTTCCATTTCCCCACAAAAGAAAAAAAAACTAGGGCGCTTCAAGAGCAAACGCTGCCTCTTAGTGGACAATAAAAGGAACGACACACCACTGACGTGCCTGCGAGCCTGGATTGTTTAACTGTCAATTTTTGGTATTGTTTTTTTCAGCACCTCAGTTATTACAGTGATCTTTTTCATTTTGACATACTGTATTAACACATAAGATCTAAAACCCCACAAGAAACATAAAATCCTAGGAGAAAATGAACAAACATGTTTATGTTTGAAAATGTAAATTTACATAAAAACATATTTAAAACCTACTAACTGAAATATAAAAGATAAAATCTAAATTTCTTAGATAAACCAAAAGACGCTAGAGGCTTAAACAACCAGACACACTTTTACTACACGTATCTCACATAAATCAGCTTTTTCGGACCCCAGATCATCAGAGTGGGAATGCTGCCTGCGGAAGCCTTTGTGTGAATGAGTCTCACCCAGAACTTGGGCCACTGACACTAAGGAGATGGCTTGGCTCTCCTGTAACACACAGAAATCAACATTTTAATGAAGTAGCTTTTCAATGTGCCTTGAATCTGAAGTCAGATCACAGTCTTGAGCACAGGTGGGTGAAAGAACTGTACCGGGTTGAAGAGCTCAGTGGTCAGGCCGAGGTAGTTGTGTAAGGCAAGAAAGGTGACTCTTTGAAGGCGCACCATGATTATCTACGGAGGAACCGAGGAACACACACACACACACACACACACACACACACACACACACACACACAGCAAAGATGTTAGTGTCATTGCAAAAAAAACAAAAAGACAACAGGACATAGACAGTCTGTAAATATCTGGTTCACGTTACACAAAAGCTCCGTCCCAATAAGGGCCCACATTCTTTGAAGGACACTGTCCATGCAGTCTTTGTAGACATGTGGCCACTGCTGACTGCATGAGACATTGGAGGACAGGGCTAGAAAGACGGAGGATTTCTCATTTATTATTTATATTTTATTTATGTATCTGCTGTTCTTCATTAGAGTTGGACAGCCAGGTGGTAAGACATGGAGGGGACATGAAGCTGGTAATGTCAGGACTGTTCTGTAACTAAACAACTTAAAACTGGGCCGGGATGAATCCAAGCATTGGAGACTTTGTTGTGAGGCAGCTACCAGGTAAAAGTAGGCTGCATTTATCATCCACTTTTGAAGGCGCCTTCACTACACTGTGACATCACTTGTCCTTTAATGCAGTTTTTATAGAATGCAGTCTCCAGTTGAGACGCATTTACCATAATTCCACTGTCTGTTGCTCACTGCCCTTTGTCGGCTGACACTTTACCTGGATGACTCGGACAAGAGTCTCAGGATATGTCTCAAAAATGGACTGAAAGGCAAGCGCTGGAAGACGCAGGACAGTGGAGGGGACTGCAGCTCTTGCAGACACTGTCTTGTAAGGTGCTGGATAGCCCTGAAAAAAAGAGAAGACAGCGTGTGGAGAACAATACGATGCTATTACCAGTAAATCTAGATAAAACAGAGTCAAGTACAACTAGACGTCAATGTGAATTAAGAACAGCGATAGAGGTGGTCAGACAGACTTCAGACATACAGTGATGATATCCAGGATGCTGAGCAAACTGTGAACACTGTCTCCTGGTAAAACATCCTTCACAACAGCATCCGTCCCATCCTGCATTACGAAAACAGCACCACAATATTTCACGTTTTTCCCACAGTGATCACAAACATGCACAACACAGCTAAAAACTAACCACATCTATAATCCACCAACCAGTGAACCGGGGCTGAAAAGGAAAGCGGTGAAACATCTTTTCGTTTCAGCCCCAGTTCTCTTACACTCTCGTGGATGCACAGCTCCAGTCGGCCGTCTTGAACCACATAAATGCTGTCGTCAGTGTCACCGGGTCGGAAGAGTCCTTCTCCCTGGTGCAGCTTGATCAGCTCCATGTGACGACACAGTTCCAGAAAGACTGGCTTCTCAAAGTGCCCGAGCACCCTGGTTCCAACACGCATACATACAGTTACTAATGATAACAGACACTGGAGATGTTCCAATCAGGTTTTCAGACTGCATCTTGATCTCGGTGCTTTAATATTTGGTATCTTATGATACATGATGATTCTAAACTTATTAACCAACAGTCAAATCTCAATAAACCTACAGTATGCAACATTTATGGAATATGCTTCAAATCAAACCCTGTGCGTCGGTATTGGATCGACTGATGTCCTGCTACAGTTGGTTTAATTCCCAAAAGTTGCAAATAACAATGTTTCTTCCTACGGTAGAATGGTCTTGTCATAAACAATCTTTGGCTACGTACAGACACAAGCAACACAGTAGAACTGCAGGACCAGAAGGCTGAGACGGACAAAACACAGTTCAGTAAAAAAATGTCTTTTTGGATTTACTTTAAAATATGTGCAGATCCGGACCAATCCTGCAGACATGCTCGGGAGATCTCTAGTTGACACATTTCCATTCATAGTCACAAAAATTTAGTTCAGGAACATTTCAAGTTACAGTAAATATGGTACAGTTGGATCATGGGGCAGCGCGGTGGTGGAGTGTTTAGGTTGCTGGTTTGCCTCCCAGACCGACCATGGTCTTTCCGTGTGGAGTTTGCAAATTCTTCCTCTGGGTGTCCCCCGACCATCCAAAGACCACCACACTCTGCACAGCCCTACTCCCTTCAACTCTTCAAAGACAAAATGACAGCAGAAGAAATTTTACCTACCTGACATTTTTCAGCATGTACAACACTTCAGAGGGCAGGTGGGAGTTCTTCACATCAGACTCTGTCAGGTCGGCCTCCAGTAGACTGGGAGGAGGCTCCTTGGGCTGCAGGGTGGGGGGCTCCCTCCGTATACGTAGGATCCTAACACAAAAGTAATAAAAAAAAAAAAAACAAAAAAAAAAACATGTTGTTTGTCCCATGAAGATTTGCTTTTTGCTTTTCTATATTAACAGGTAAAACATTTTTTCAGAGAAAGAAACACACAATGTCACAATGTCCCTGGAGTCATTCAAAGCTGACACTGGGCGAGGTGGCAGTGTAATCTGTTTATCATTTACATCAAACATACTGCTTCTTCTTATTACAGAGTTTTATTTATCAAAATCATCCCAGTTTAAAGTCCAAAACTGAGTTGATATGTTATTTGGTCAAACGGTGTAAAGGTGAAAACTGAACTGTTAAAGTCTAAGCTCATTTTTCGTCAGCAGACGCTTCAGAAAGGGACTCACTTGCGAGCTATTGACAGGACTTTGGTCCTCTTCCTCACTCTCTCTCTGGAATTTGAGCTAGAGGACAAGGTCTGAACCTGAAACAGCCAAAAAAAAGCAATGCCTTATATCACACATTCACATTCAAGTGACTAAAAGCAAACAGTGGTGGATGTCCGACGGGAAGGGGCGAAAACCAATCAAAGCCACTTGATGCATTCTGAGGAGCATTGAATCATCTTCATTTGTTCTGGAGGGGGCATCTTAGAGTAGTGGTTCTCAATCCTGGTCCTCAAAGACCCCCTGCCCAGCTTATTTTTCAAGTAACCCTGCAATACTCACAGCTGATTAACTGAATACACCAGATCCACGTAATCAGAAGGTGGAACATACCATCTTAAATGAGGTTGGAGTGCACTGGTATCTTCCAGCTTCTGATTGACTGAATATACTTGATCCAGTTAATCAGCAGTGCATAGTCCAGGGGTCATGAGGACCAAGATTGAGAACCACTGCCTTAAAAACCACATTTGTGAGCACTCAATATGAGTCAACTAGTTCTTTACAATAATACTAAAACATACTAAATATGCCAATATCAGATATGTAAATTTTTAGAAGCAACACATTCTGTATATGTTACACACTAAAAGTCAATGTGAGGTCTATTGTAATTGCAGAGCAAATATCAAATAATCCCATTAAGACCCTCCCCCCTCTAGCTACTACTTAAGCTTACAACTGTAACAGGACCAAGCCAACATCCTCATCTACTTACTTATCTCCTGGCTTCAAACTGCCTCTGCTAAAAAAAATTAAACCTATGGGTGACGTCACACGTTGCTTTCTCCGTTTTTACATACAGCGTCTGGAAAAGGGAAAACACGGAGCATGATGTTTAAAAAGGGCACTGACCTTTCTCATGATCTTTCGGCCATAGAACATCACCTTGTCTCTCTTCCTGAAGCGATAGTGAGGAACACCGGCTGCCTCCTCTGAAAGAAGAAAAAAAAACAAAACCCCATTTGCAACATAATCCGTCCAACAAAAATCCATCTGTGTTCTACATACAGAAATTCATACACTCAGCCCTTAATTTATTTTCCTGTAGCATCAACACAACCTTTAATAAAGCTTAAACTGAATGTTTTATTCAGTGTGCTTTGACTAGGAGGCCACCTCTCTTTTCCAGGAACACCCGGATCACATTCGCCCAGTAACACACTTTCACACCTGGACCCTGCCCAGGGCATTTGGACATGTTTGCGCAGTGCACAGTTATAGAAGAGAATGTACTCTGAAACTGAACAGGATGTACAGTGAGGACAGAACTAACTGGACTGTTTGTATCTTCTGTGAAGAAGGACCACAAGAACTCCAATTGCACAAACAGCTGCGACGGCTCCGATCACCACAGCCGTCCACTGAAAGAAGCCAGAAAAAAAAGAGAAAAAAAATTGAATTAGCTTTATTCAAAACAAGCTCTAGGAATTACATCAACTATTTGGCAGATTCTTGTGATTTTGCAAACAGCGGCTCGGGTCAAACTGTCTGTGTGGGCTCACCGTATTGACTTCTGTCCTTTCCTGCATGAACTTCTGCATCCTGGCCTTGAGCTCACTGCCGAGCAGAACCAGGCCCTGTAATGGATTGATGGATTGAGTAATTTTATTTAACCAGTTCCTTGATAGATTATTCAATATGGATTCCTCTTGGAAGGGACACAGTGTGTCACAGTATCAGCATGCTCGTGCAGAGGGGGAAGGGTTCTGGGGGCGATCATTGCCCAGTCCTTTTCCCCAAATCAATCAAACGTTCCCCTCTCAACGTGAATTTACTGTCTTCAGTTTGAGCCAGTTTTCTGTTACTGAAGCCTCAATTCTCTTAGTAAATAAATGCTTGAATTAATTTAATGGTGTAAAGCAAACACAAATAAGTGATATGAGCTCTTTTCCAGCACATCATCAGATATCTGAATGCGTTTGCTCCAGTCATTTTGCAGTATATTTTAAAAGTTACCAAACCAAGGATCAATAATTTGTGTTTTTTTTTTTTTTTTACATTTCCCACAACGGTCAACTGTGTGTGTGAATGTGAAAAACAAAGCTGATTTTGCATTATGGTGGTGGCCACCTCATTCATTTTAAATAGGGTTTGTTAGGGTCTCATGAAAGCTGGATCATCAGCTCACATGTAAAAAAAATGTTTAAACTGGAGTGCATAAAATTACAAATATACCTGCATACATTATCAACTACCGGTTGTAGGACCCAGCAGGTTTACTGGATCCCACTACGTACTTCTTCTAAGTAGCTTTTGCTACCAACCCACATTCCTTCTTAAGGGAAGCCTTAATGTAGATCAACTTCTTCCAAAGCTTTGTTTTCAACAAAATATCCCCAACACTGCAGACAGATGGCCATTTTCTAAAGGTCAGCCCTAAACCCTGAAAACCTCTCTGCAGGTCATTATTCAGTCACTCTGCCACGTAACAGGAATCACAGGAATCAGAGCAAAGATTGGGACAGCAGGCTTCAGTCGATAATGTGACAAAAAACCTTCCTCAATAAAAAAAAACAAAACGCACAAGGGAGCTGAAACAACTGTTAGGAACTTGCTCAGATAAATTAACCATAAAGTGCAGTAGTCGCAGAATGACATACCATACTGCAGCTCTCCTCTTCATCCGTGTCATCCATTTCAACACCTACCAAAGGCAACCTGGTGGCAAAAAAAAGATAGTAGCAATCTTATGGTAAACTTTGATGAGTACCTTTAAAACAAAAAATTATGCAGAACCTAAGAAGATGGTCCTGCATTTTGATGAAGCTGTTGTTGATCATATCCAACAGTTTTTCCCAGCAACTTCAGATTTCTCCTTCCATCCAACAGAGCAACAGGTTTGTGAAATCTCAGTTAAAGGAAAGAGGTCACAAGTGCTTGTAACGTGACACTGCTTGCAGCAGCAGCAGCAGCAGCACACTGACCTACACACACTCCGACCGAACCGTGCAGCCAGGCTCGACTGCTGCGGACCGCACGGTCAAAAGGAGCGTGGACCGAACCCAGCAGCGTCACTCACATGTCTGCAGATCAGCAGCTCACAGTCACAGAGAAGCAACACACACCAGCAAAGACTGTCTTTGGTTTTTCCTAATTCTAAGAGACTCTGTGCGGTCGAAGTCCGCCACACAACAACAGGCCAATCAGATACAAAACAACAAAAAGACACACAACTCTGCATCGACATAATTTATAACAAGTAAAAACCAACAAACACATTCAATGTGTCCGTTTCGACAAAACCGACAAAACTCTCCCCCCCACCCGTTACCTTTCTAGTGTCAGAAGTTTTTAAGAGTTGATGTTACATGATTCAAAACAATGTGAAGACTGGAGGGTAAGAACTGTCCGAACATCCGGCCACACTTCAAAATAAAATCATAGTGACCAACAAATGTATACAAATGGTATACTCCGTAATCAGGCATTGTATTTAAAGATGAGGTGCGTTTCTAATGCTAGATTAGAATATTCAGTGTTATAAATTCTACCCAAAGTCTAGTTGACTAAAAGAAAACTTAGGTGTGTTCATTACTTGCACAACGTCTGTTAGGCCGAGATCTGCACAGCTGAAGCCTCGGAAGACTGATTACCAGCGATCTGTTGAACATGACAGATCGTTATCAATAGGGAAAGTGTTTCACACACACAGTACGCCATTAATGCTCTGTTCAGTTCTGTGTCAATCAAATAAACAGTGCTTACATTAACACGTCTGATTCCTGTTCCGGCTTGATGCGGGATGGACACTAGCAACGCGTCCTCTGCGACTGTAAGTAAACTCATGTCATTTTTTCAATCAGTGACATTTTCTCCTGACGCCGGAACTTTAACCCATTTATTTTGAAAGGAAAACGATAGATAACACATGGAAACTTGACGCATTCCCGTCGATGACGCTTCTGTAGTAAGTTAGTATCGCGGATTTTCATTGGTGGGCGTCGATTCCTTTCGGCCAATCGCTGGCTGTTTCTTTGGACAGTCAACCACATTAACTTGCGTTGGATCGCCAGTGTGTTCAAGGTGAGGCGAATCAAATTTTGTTCAATAATTCCATATAAATGTGCTTGTATTTATGCAGCATGTGATACTTTAGAGTCGATTAAAGCCACAATTAGGAGCGACTTTTCGCTGACGTCATCAACGAAAACCGTAAAACGTTGCAGCGGTTTGCTTATCTCCATTGAGACAGAACTTCATCGTTTTTATGCTTCACAAGCTGACGTCAGGGCGGAACTGCAGAACGGTACCAGTCAGAATTAACGTTTTTCATTACGTGTTAAGATTGATGTTGCATGTTGTCTCTGTCCCGGAAGCAGGAACCTCGTTGGCATCATGGGTGTGTTGTCCACGCTGATGAGGGGACTGGTGAGAGGAGCGGACAGGATGTCGGAGTTCACCAGCAAGCGTGGATCAAGGACTCACAATAAAGGCCGGGGTGCAAGGCCTACGGGACTCAGGCTCTCCAGCAGAAAGTTTCTAACCATAAGGGCCATGATTCCTGAATTTGTGGTTCCTACGTTGGAGGGATTCAACCTCAAACCTTACGTCTCATATCGCTCTTCCAAAGGAACAGAGCCTCCAGTCACAGCACAGTCTCTCTTTACTGAGCTGGCGACCCCTCAGATCGAGAGAGACTTTAAAGAGGGCACTTTCAGCAAGGATCAGCTGGACAAATACGGATTTGAGCCCACACAGAAGGGGAAACTCTTCAAGCTCTATCCAAAGAACTTTGTGCATTAAACACACTGAAACCTGAAACTCCACTGCTGTGACACTTGGTGGAAAATCATCACATGGGTGTGTTTGTTTAGGGGGAAATAATTTGGTACAAGTGATTTTAATTTCCATTGATCGAGAACCACTGGATTGAGAAATGCTTCACATGGCAATTTTATGTTCATCATTGTAAACATATTGTGAACGCGTAGAGCTTGGGTATTTATAGGTCTAAACTACAGCCTAATAAAAACAGTTCTGTGTTTGTTATGGACTATAAAAGTTGGCTTGGAAAAAATAAATACAAAAAAACTGAAACAGGAGGATCTGACTCATTCTACATATTCAGAGAATTTAGTTACTTCATAGTTATTGCTTTCACAATTAAGGGGTCTAAGACATTTTTACTTGTTTCCAAAAGATGCGCAGTGAAACATTTAAGATGTCAAATATCACTTGGAAAATGAAATGAATGTAAACATCAATTTAAGTTGCCTCTAAATAATCACATATGGCATAACACAAGAGGGTATGCAGGGAGTTCACCAAAAGCCTTTAATGGCAACTTTCACCAAACTAGTCTGAAGTAAAAATCCCATCATGACATACTGTCAAAGTGAATTAACTCTTAAAGGAGCACAGTAGCAGTGTCTAAAGCAGCAGAGGGATAATACAACAGACATACTATATTTGTACCCAATTCATATGTTTAAAATGATACTCGTCTTAAAGCACAACATAATCAAAGTATTAAAAAAAAAGCTATAATGAGGAGTTGTGGGTTAACAGCTGTATTGATCTTGTGGATACAGGGTAAACAGTATAAAGATTGTATACAATTTGTTTAAATAATACTTTATAAAATCATTGTCATTATGAAAATATATGGATTTGCTAATTGCATATTCTCTGATAAGGTATTTACCTGTTTGTGTGATAAAAACTAAAAAGAGTAACTATCATGCCCTTGTCATAGTATTCTGCTTTACTTTAGTATTTTTCATAATTTGATGTGTCTATAGTGTCATCTCAGCCAGTACACCCTAGTCAACACAGCTGTTGAGCTTCATCTGGAGTCCAGTCCCAGCGCCACACATGCAACATGTGGTCGTAAAAGGAACAGCTTGCAAGCAGACAAGACAACGAGGGGGAATCAGCTTCAGGGTCGAGGGCATTACCTGCAGCTGGCGCGGTAGGTGCCACTGCAACACATTCCGGGATGTATCCTCCAGCATCATCCTCCAGGGAAGTGTCAAAGCTGGCGGTAGGAGATTCATACTGAATCCTCAAGTGTCCTCTGCTCTCTGTGTCGATTTCCTTTGGTTCCGCAGCAGTAGGGCTGCAGGAAGCAGGTTTGTCCAGGGACAGTTGTGACCAGTCGGCTCCATACGCTAGGGAGTTGTGGAGGATGTATGAGGCTGCAACAGGACAAGCTCCTCCTCCGCCCTCTTGATAACGGAAACAACAGGGTTGATGAGAAACTCAACAATAACTACTGATTATCAAAGCAATTTAATTCAATGTTTTTATACAATGTGTAGGACTGAATGATTATTTTAGCCTCTTATCAAATTACATTTAACATCACTTTCATCGTGGGATGATAAACTTTAGGAACTGATGAAGAGAAGTTTTTTAACATTAAAAATTATTTGACAAAAATTGCATCTTCTGAGCACTTTTGGATTGCTATTTTACCCAAATATTTTAAACAGGAAGCAGTAAGAACACTGTGATCACTCGCAATTGTACAGTTGTATTCCATAGCGCAGTTTCTTTCTGAAGCTAAAATGATCCGCTGCTTTTTAAGCGTCTGTAAAAACAAGCAGTAAACACTGAATGGGAATTCACTTGCTCATCTCTTCTTAAAGCTCCGACAATGAAAAGGATGAGGCCAATATCTATAGTTCTTGTTATGTGCAAAATGTGTATTTAAAGCGGTAGATCATACTTTGGATGTACCCTTTAGAAACAGAAACATTTAAGGACACACACTTGTTCCTATTCATAATAACATTGGTAATATGGACATAGACACACTCAAATTTAGGTAAAACCTTTTCACATCTTTTGGCACAGATGTAGATTTGTGCAAAAGTTAGTATCCCCCTTTTAAATCCTATGTTGTGTGTGTGTAAAAACATTTTTAAAAATCTAATTGTAGCTGGTCTTAGTATTGGGCAAGTACAACAACATAACTTCTTGGCTCACCATCGATTATTTAACAAAATACTAGGCAATACTAAGAACCCCCCTTACTGGTATCACTGAATTCAAGTTGCTGCCAGGTGCTCCAAATTATCATCTGATCATCAGTAAGTCTGCAGCCCTTCATAAAAGGAAACATTTTGGCAGTTTGCAGGTGTGGAGCATTCAGGTGTCTGTTAAAAACGATGCCAAGAGGGAAGGACATAAGTGATCAGCTTAGCAAAGCAACTTGCTGCACATTATTCTGAAAGGGTTCAGAACATACTGCAGAGACAAAGAATATTCACGAGGTGAAAGTTTTCAAGACTGTTGCCAATCTTCCCAGGAGTGCATAAGCCAGCACATAAAGGTCAGATCTTACAGTGCTAATAAGGATAGAAAAAAAAATTTCTTCTATATAGAAATGAAGAGGAATGCAGCAAAATTCCTGTGAGAGATGCTGTGAGAGACTGACAGTCACAAAGGAAAGAACTGCTTTAAGTTATTGATGATACAGGTAGATTTACAAGCTTTTCAATCGTGGAGGTACTGAGTATTGCCAACATGTTCATTTTCTTTCTGGGTTCGAAAGTTATATGGTGACTTTTGTCTGAGACTACATTTGCGTAATACTGATAACATAAACATAATAAAGTCGGATGATTTTTATGAGTTTTAGTAACACACAAAAAACAAAAAGTGTAGGCACTAACTTTTGCAGATGACTATAGGACTATGGACTTTGGCCTCCATCACTTCTACTTAATCTTACTTCTCTTTAAAGGATGTACAGGAGCAATGATTAAAGCAAGGATAAATTATTTGATACCAATCGTGTGGCTAGAACAGCAGCTTAACAACAAACCCAATAACTGTTTGGACTGAAACATATTCTCATACAATCCATGAAATTCATACAAGATTTTTATACAAATTTTTTGGGTGAATAACTATTCTCTTTTATAGCTTTAAAGCCCCAGGGTATGAGATGACCAAATGCTCTCTTGGGACAAAGGACCTACACAATATACTGTCATCACTGCATCTTTAAAGTAATCAAAAATTGTGGAGGCATGATGTCTGAAGATCCCCAAATTTTATTTTTGCTTTATGTGCAACTTTCATATTAATAATCCAGTGTTTTCCTTTCTTCATCCCTATTGCATACTCACCCAGGACTTGCTGGCAGTTAAGGATATGGAAGTCATTGTGCATGCAGGCTGCCAGCAGCAGATGCTGATTGGTCGGGTGCCACTTCAGCCTCCACACCCCACCTCCCATGGCACTTTCACTGAGAGGCTGCCGCATGTTCCTGCCATCCCATAGCAACACATGCTCATCATAGCTGCAGAGAGGGAATCCAAGAACATTAAGAATAAAGGCTGCATCATACTTCCTGCATATCCGTGTCCATAATTTTGTCATTTTCCCAGTCCCAGCATGCAGGACAAAACTTGTGTCCACATTGACACATAGTTCGTGAGGATATTTACCTGCCAGTAGCCAGAATGTGTTCCCGATGTGGGCTGCTGTGAATACTGCACACGCCCATAGAGTGCCTTGAAGAGAACAGGCCAGAAACTGTCACTGTACTTGCAGTAAGAAGACAGTTCAAATAAATGCTAATGACGCTAACGTTAGTACTGACTTTTTACTGGTGAAGGTGGGACAGGAAGGGTCAACCCTGAGATCCCAGCCTTTGAGTTTACAGTCATCACCCCCTTGTTAGGAGAAACAGAAACCATTTTTACGTGAAGCATTCAACCAAAACATTTCACAGAGACTGTTGTGTGCAAGCAAGTATTCAATGCCGCTCTTTATTACGCTATTAAACACACTGTGAATGATCCCTACAAGTGTTCCCCTGCTGCTGCAAGGACATAAGTATATATTTTTACAACACAAATCATAGTTGATTTACCTATGACACACACCCTTCTATGGCACAGATATGTCACTTGAAGTCAAGTCGAAGTTTCTTTGGTCCAACGAGACCAAACTGTGTGCATCCTCACAAACACACCATCCTACCACGAGGCTGCTTCTTCTAAATGGCACTGAACACTTCACCAACATTAACTCATTAAGATTACTTCGTAGAGGTCAGTGACCAAAAAAACTAAATGAAATCAACCATGATTTAATGTCACAATAAAAGCTGAAAACTTCTAGGGGATTGAAGACTTTAAAGGCACTGTTCATCTAAATTGACTATTTAAATTCACCAATAGAGACAGTCCCGTAAATATTGTTCTGAATGAAGGAACATCACGTTAATTGGGTGTTTACCAGAGTAAACCTGCTGTACGTCCCAATATGAGAAAGCTGAAATCCAGGCCTCAAAGTCGTGGGCTTTCCACTGTGACAGTGCCGTCAGATTGCCTTCAGCCAGAGAGATCACGCTGACACAGCCTGCAGAGTCACTGCATACGACCCGTATGTCACTGCTGCAGACATGAAAAGGGAACACCTGACATGACCACAATGAATTTTGTAAAAATATATGGTACCAAATGTAAAATTATACTGCACTTGTTGCTCTACTTCTGGAACATGTCGAGTCTCTTACCTGTCCATTCTTCCAGTGGACCAATCTAATGATAGTGCCAGGCGTCCTGCTCCTACCTCGATACTACTCAGAGTCTGCACGCTGCGGCTGCCTTCCTACTGGATACACACATCATGAGAAGATGCTACCACAACAGTCACACTGGGTTTAATTAATGGGCTGGCAAAAACAGGAAGGTCCTACAGTAAGATTTTCTGAACAAGTTTGAAGAAATGTGTGTAGCTCGCGTTCATAATGCATCAAAGATCCATATTATTTCCCATTCAACATACTTTATGTGAACTTTGCCAATAGGCTGACTGACTAAATGGACAAAATGCTTTGCTGAAAGAATGGCACAAAACACAATATGAAACTGTGGCGTTCCAAATTAGGCTACGGAGAGGAGGTTATAAATGCGAAACACTGGTATGAATACCATCACGTGCATAAAATCTGAATTTAAAATGTGTTCTTTCTTTTTCTGCAATTAGAACAGAAGAAAGTCAAATCCATCTATCTAGTCGTCATTGGCTTACAAGCTACAATGTGCGACTTGTAGTTTGCATAACGCTGTGTATGGTTAAAGGATAGCATTAAAACATCCAAGATCATGACAGTGTTAATCAGATTAAAACAGTGTATTTGTTTGTTTGTGACTTTGGTGAAGATCTCATAATATTATTTGACCAATTTATGCAGAAAATACGAAAATTGTAAAGTGTTGTCACATTGGTTGGCACATTTGGGGGACTTTGTTGTTGGAATGGCTGCTTTGAAAAACACTAGTTTTTATCTTAGAGGCTGATAAAAAGGTTACATGCTGCCACTACAGACAGACACTAAACATGTGCTGAATGCCCTCGGTTAAGACTGGTTATTCCCATGCTGTTTCTGATGCCACATTTCTCACCTGAGTGTCCAATAACGAGTATAGCTGTAGTTCCCCTGTGGCAGCTGCCATTCCCAACAGTGCCTTTCCTGAAACCGGCACATGGCACCTAAATCCATGCATTAAAAAAAAGAAAAGAAAGAACATACAGTGAGGACGCAAACAGTGTCACAAATAGCCACAACTGATGAAACCTTTAGTCTCACCATTTCAAATCTAAAATGGCTGCTGTGTCAATGCGTTGCAGTTCAGTGAGAGGAGGACTTGTCAATCCGTCATGCTGAAATTCAAATAGATACAAACGACCAGTCCGGCTTGGGGTGGCATCATCTTCCCCTGCCTATAATAAAGATGTAAAAGAGAAAATCACAAAGAACAATGAAGATCACAATTCAGAGCAGTAAAATTGTGTACATTTAGAGCAATCATGTAATTTAAATTTATACAATCATGTATTATTAAAACAATAATACAACAACCTGCTCTTATTTCCACAGTTGGCAATCAAATTCACCACACAGGCCTAATATTGTGAGGAGTACAAAGCAATTACACTTTAAGAGTGTTGCTCAAAAGATGAAGCAAGTGAAAAATCCACAAACTAAGTGGCAGAAGTTCTTTGCGGTGGAAAAGGCTGTTTACTAGTCCTCTATTCTTGCTCTTTTGCATAATAATAAACACGTTCACTTACTTAACTTCTCCTGCTCTAATTATAACATTAACTCTAGCAGTATTGAGTGCACTTAAAGTTGAGCCTTTGTGCATGTACACAAACATCTCTTTGAATTAATGTTGCATCACAAAGGGGAACTGAGTAGAAGAGCGTTAATAAATGCGCATTTCTGTCCAGATTTCAGCTAGTGGCTGCGCTGGCACCGTCTGTCATCTCACCCCCTTGTGAAGTTGATACGTGCCGCAGGCCAGGATGTTGTGGCTCGATGGCACAGGACACCACTCCACCGTGTCTGCGCTCAGCTCCGTGTCAAACACCTGTAGACTGCGGGTCCTCGACTTCCAAGCCATGACCACCTGCTCTGCATAACGCGGTTGTGCTGCTGCAGCTGCTAAAATGCGTCATTTCAATCAGTTACATCTTAACCGTTAAAGCAAGGCTGACCTCAGGTCTGTGAGCAGTGAGGATCCATTTTAGCAGGGTTTAGCTAAGCTAACTATCATGGGGCTAGTCGAGCTAACGCTAGTAATATCTTTGTAGCTTGCTAGCAGGATTAAATTGAAATAACTTATTGCACACTAACGCTGCCTTAATCATTCACATGCAAGATAGTGAACACATATTCAGTGCGTGACATAAAACTCCAAAGTTTGATTAACATTTCTTTATTACTGAGTATATACACGAGAATATATTATCAACAAAACTCACATGTGAGCCACCTCTGACTCGAGGAAGAATCTAAAAAAAATTGGATGTGTGAATTAAAGATGGCGCCCAATGACTTAAATGAAACATTTAAGAATCCGGGGCTGCAAGCCAATGAAAGCAGAGAGGTGAGGTTGGGATCCGCCCCGTGCGTCACTTCCTTTAGCAGCCTCCAGATTTTGATACTATTTTTTTGTACAAAGAGTTCAAAAGTCCTTTTGTTTATTGGTGTATTTAACAGATACAGAATTTTCCATACTAGTTCGGTAAAACGAAAATTAAATGGGAAATCTTTTTAAAATTATCATGGTTATAGACACAGTTTGAATTTAACATTCCCGTATGTTTTAGAACATGCAAGGTACAGTTGAAACGAACAGTTATGTTTAAACAGATTCCAAGTTTCACAAAACTAGTTATGTAAAAATACACGTGAAAATAAATTGATATATTTAAACTCAATAAATAAATGAGCAGTTAAAGAATTTGGGTTTGAAAAGCCATTTGATATTGTGCAATTTAACATTAAATATGATACAGAAATCTTCTGTATGTATTAAAACAGAGCCATTGTCATGCACCAAATGTGCCACAGGCTGAACAGGTTAACTTATTTATCTATTTATCAATATATGTTGATTTGCTTCTATGTACAACGTATCTGTTTTTCCATATAGGTGATTTGTCTTGTGTAAAGTTATGATGGTATGCAAGCCTCCAAAAGAAATTACTTGCTGTTGAAATGAAGATAATTCCCATAATTTCAAAGGCAATCTGGCAAAATTACTTTTTAGGATGAAAGTATTCCCTTCAATGAATTAATTAATTTATTAATTAAGAAAAATATTGCCCAAATACAACACATTTCACACACAGATTGAGGTTCTTTAATTTCCACATTCAATACGAAATTCAACCTAATATATACCATAAGAAATACAGCATTATTCACGAGATCTTAGACTAAAATAAAACTCATTGCATTGACAGATATTAAAAATCCTCCTTCAAGTTTCACCATACAAACTTCATAATGTTGTGTTGTGTTAAAAAACATTCCTTATTGGTTAATAAGCAGCAATGTGAGGTCACGGAGAGCAGAAAGTGTTTCATTGAAAATGGATCAGTCTTCCTCTAAATCATCAAATGCCACGCCAGTCGCTTGCAGCTTCCTGAAAAATAATTGTCAATTGTTTATTTACATGCACATATAGAGAATACTATAGTTATTGTTGAAAGTTTATATGACACTGTACTTTTTAGCTCCTGGGTTGATAAGTGAAGCCCCAGGAAGTCGTCTCTTCGCAGTCACAGATGGAGCGCAATTCTGCTGCTGCCGGGGTTCAAACTCTGGGGATAAAAATCAAATGTCTGTAAACTGGTTAAGCTCTACAATGACACGTCACATTTAGGTGGTAACTCACTGTCTTTTGTTACTCAGCATAGCTTTACTAGACTTTTCATGGCCATGTGTCTGCTAACATGGCTTGCAAATGTTGGTGTTGTGTTAAAGCTTTTTTCCCAACTTGATCTATTTCCTCTTAACATAATATGCAGTTTTTGTTTTGAATTGTGCCAAAATATCTTATGTTTATGCATGAATTCACCATAAACATAAACTAGGTTGCTGGCGTGGTATCCTGTTGGAAAAAAACAAGTTAGCTGATTACAACTGAAGCACTGACATATCAATTTATGAAAAGCCTCTGTGTTTAGCTAACAAAATCATCAATTTCAAGACAATGTGGCAGGTATGGACAAGGGCTTTGGCTCTGCATTCTTTAACCTTTACAGAGCACCCCAGTCTACCTAGCATTTACTTATTTAAATGCTTTAGGGGAACCGACTACTGAGACAACCAACAGCTCAAAAAAAAAAAAAAGATGATAAAAAATATTTCCTTTAGAGTTATTGTAGATTTTTATACAGAGACAACGGTCAGGTACAAGCAGTGAATGAGCACTCAATCAAACAACCATAATGTTATCTTTACCTGAGTACATAAGATATGCATAACAGCCCTACAGCATAAAATCAGGGACACGTTCAAAATGGCAGATGATAAACATCAATATTGAGGATGCTGACAATTCTCGACTGAGATTGGTTGGAAGATGTGAAATGAGTAACGTAATGTGTTAGCAATTTTTGTGTTAGTTCCCAGCTGAAGGTTTAAAGGCTTTGGTTCTTTCTGCAACCATGACCAATTAACCAAAAGTTTTTACCAAAAATTGCCTACAACTGTTAAAAGACTCTTTTATGAATGTAATTATAACAATTTTTGGCGGGTTTTCGTGAAGAAGGCAAGCTCAAACATAGTCTGTTAGGACTCCACATAGTGGTTCTTCTGGCTAACTTGTGTTAAATGGTACATCTTCTTCTGTACCCCAACCCCCTTACATACAGATTTAGAAACCTACCTGCAGGACGCCTTTGGTGGTTTTTTACAGGACTGACTGAGGGCAATCGACCTGGAAAGAATGATAAAACCCTGTCAGCACTTTTTCCAGTTTTGCTTTTGGGAAATTGTATCATCCAAAAATAACGTCAAATAACAACTTCTAGAAATAATGTCTAGAAGTCACAAGACCAAAAAGCATTTACTGTCATGCTGAGTGAGCCTGTCCCCCATCCTGAAGATCAGCTCCTTCACTTCCTCTGTGGCCTGTGGGCCTTCCAACCTGGACAGGTGTACACTCATGTCAGTTGGAGCAGAGCCCACATGGAGTTCTGCACTGGTGTCATGCACCACCACAGACACATCCCCACTACCACAGGCTGACCTGAGGGAAATTCAGCCTCAATTAGCAAAGGAGTTCTTCACATTCACAAATGTCTATGTCGAAGCTGCACAATATAAAGACTAATCAGCTTAACTGAACGTTACCTTCCTAGAAACAATATTACACAAAGTGATTTAAAAGAAAGAGACGTTGTAATCTTACTTGAGTTTTAGAATATAATCCTCTGTAAATTTCAGGGCAAATCTCTGTTTCTAAACAAACAGAAAAAGCTACATTTCAGGAACAAAATCAGCTTTTTCAACGATGTATTCAGTGAAAATCATGTGGGGTGGGGGTGAAACTGCAAGTGAAACGTACGAACTGGTTCAGTGCGTCGTCTGTGTACTCTGTGCTCCAGACATTAGCAGCATCTGTCAAACTACAGACAATCATAAACATTATGGGCATAAATAAGCAAAATTAGACTTAGTCACCTCAACACAAACACACAGAATATTACAGAAATATTATAACAGAAAAAGTTAATAAACCGCTGCCTAACTTGGTCAAAAAACAGTTTTAAAAGACAATCATCTTATTTACTCTGCATTGCATCTCTTAAGCCTTATTTAATCAAGCCTGTTAAGGAGCGACACAAATGTCGTTTAAATGTGAAGAAATATTGTGTATACCTGCTTACTGGCACTGTACTATAAAACCGTTCAAGCCCGAATTATTAATTTTGTGAACCACTTTTCAATTGGACATACAATCTCTATGATCTATGATTTAGTAAGTCATAAGTTACTCAATATTGTGGTAAACAGTTGTTGGAGATCAATTTCCGAGTCTAAAATCCTATATGTAACATGTAACTCCATCCTTCTTTGTGGACGATCTTACACAAACAGCTTTTCTCATTAGCATAAGTTTTTATTAGTATTGAAACTGCTGGATTTTAAATGAAGACTGGTTAACGTTAACGTTAAGCACTGAGGAGAATTTACAGGCGATCTTTAACACAGCCTCGACTCACCAAATATAAAATACTCCGTTTTTTCTTCGTGTGTAGCAGAGGAATTTAGACTGGCTCTTTTTATCTAAAACTGTACAGTATGATGCCTGGTTTACGTCCATGTCCACTACGTTCCACCACCACTCACTGCAACTCCCGTCTGAGAAAAACGCAGGAAGCTCAGCATCAAAATAAACTCTTTTTCGGCGTGTTGAGCGAATTTCTTCTTCTTTAGGTTCAACAGTGACAGGCAAACAAGCGTAAAAGCTCATTACCGCCACACACGGGACCAAAGAGGAATAACAGGATGAAAGACAAATGAGTAAAAAAACTGGGTAATTTTAATTCTTTCCAATACATATGCCTGTTTCTTTTAGGTATTTAATTCACAGATTATGTGCTACCCTCAACAGCTTAACAGTTACCGGCTGATTACATTGGGTAGTTGTTTACCTATTATGTGAAATGTCGTAATAAGCCTGACAGAAGCAGTCAAACCAGCAATTCCATATGCTGGCCAAAGATAAATGGCTTACGGTTTGGCCCATGATTAAGGCAAAAATTATGCAACTTCAGCAAATTCATGAACCACTGTTGATTTGGCCTCTCCACAAAGACTAATTTGTCACAACACTGCTCCCAGGATCACTGGACACACAGACATATGCGAAAGTTAAAGTGCAGATTCTTGGTCGGGTTGGATAATAGTATCTTTACTAATTAAAATGATGTCACACAATCAGCAACCAGAGAAAAACATATATGAAGAAAAAAAACATTGCAAGAAGTTCTAAAAAAGCTGAAGGTGTGTTGTGACACAAAATAAGATGCTGCGTACGCAATTTAAAGAAACCTAGCAATTTTAAACTAAAGAAAAAGAAAACAATTAAAGGGTGGCATAGCACCTGCCTGCCTTTGTCTGCCAGCATCTATGGTTCAGGCAGAAGTTAGGGATCCCAGGACGAAGCCCATTTGATTACCAATCTGTTCCATTTCACGTTCGCCAGCTGACTTCCAGTAAATGGAGCACACACTCACCATTCCTGTTTCCTAGCAAGACCCAACAAAGTTGTCAAGACTTCACAACAAATGCTCACTGAGGCACAAGACCAGTCTATGAAATAAAGGATGTGACTATTACATTTACATTTAGCAGACCCTCTAATCCAAAGCGACTTACAGAGTAATTTGGTACACACACAGACACACAAAGTTGCTACTTTAATCACGGCAACAAATTTATATTTAAACACTAAAAGTACGCTAAAATGCATATCTGCTACAGATAAGTGTTATTCAGGTATTCAGGGATCAGTAATATCATTTTCTTAGGACAAATGACATCACGTGCCATTTGTGTATATTGGGCTTTCAGTTTCAGAAATTCACTACATTGTTTCATATATCAATAATCAATATGAATATCTGTAAGTGCACTCCAGATATCTACAGTGCAATTATAACTAATCATATGTTTAATTTTGGATATCAAGAATGAAGAAACATTGCAGATATACACAATGTAAATTCAAATATTTAAAATACATTGTGACTAGTAAAAATTTCACTAAAATGTGATGAGACATGATTTTATAAAAGAGTCAGGGGCTGCTGTCCATAATAAGTAACCTCACAATATGAGAGAACAACACTAATCTGCTACACATAGATCTGAAACCATTGTTATTGGATTTGGGAACATCAAGAGCCTCAAAGGTTCCTCTGCTGCAGACTGGAGGAGCTGGAGAGAAGCTGGGATTCGCGTCCTTGGCCGACCACCGTCTTACTGTGTGCAGTTTGCATGTCCTCCTTGTGTATGCGTGTGTTTCCTCCGGTTTCCTCCTTCAATCCAAAGACATCCATGTTAGGTTAATTGGTGGCTCCAAATTGCCCGAAGGTGTGAATAATTGTCTGGCTGTTGCTTTGGATGAAAGTGTCGGCTAAACGTATATGCAACAACATCATCTGGTAACCTGTCTACTCGTACTCAACATCATACTGGCTAAACCAGCAACGCACTTGCTGCCTGTCTGTGCTGCCACCTGTTTACCTGTGCACCGATTGCTGCAGAACTCAGCCCCGGCCTCCATTCTAGTGATCTGTGTCGTAAGTCCCAGTTACCTGTGATTTATGTTGGATTGTTTCTTCTGGTCCTGGGACCCCTGACTGTTGGTTTGAGGACTCTCATTAAAAGCAGTAGCCTCATGAGTTGTTGTTGTCATTGTTTGAACTTTATTTCAGGGATTTTGAACTTTTGGTTTTTGAACTGTTGTTTGAGAGCTGTATGCTTCTTCCCCTGCTACCTACTTGAGTTCTCCAGCTTAGTAATTCTCACCTGAATCCTAACCTCATTTATTGGATCAGTATACTCACCTGCAGCCTGCCACTCATCTCTGGGACACCACTATTCAATAAACTTTCACACGCTTCCTCCTGTGTCCTGTATTTATGGGTCCATAAAACAAAACCCTGAAAGGAAGAAGACAAAAAGACAAAGAAAAAAGCTCTGGACCCCAAGGTCTCCCTTCCAGGGAGTGAAATCAAGACAGCCAGGAAGGATGGCTGTGACCAAGTCAAACAAGTCTCCAAAACTGTAAAACACACACACAGGGAACGCAGAATAGTCCTCTAGATGTCCCTGCCTGTCTTAAGACCTCAGGTGAATCTGAAAACTCATTTGAGATATACATGTATAAGTTCTGTAAGTTTTTTTTTTCAGGGAAAAGTTACCATGTCAGCCCAGGGAATCCCTGTTTCCTGACCTTTGTTCCTGAAGGTCGGTGGGTTAATCTAACAGATCACGGAGGTCCAAACGGAAAACAATGCTGAGCCTGTTCTTGTGACTGCTGAGGGAATGCTAAATCTACATACCCGCCACAAAAATCACAATGCCCTCTCAATCCCTGGCAGCATTACTGCTGCTACTGCGTCAGAAGGACAAAGGACTTTTTGTGCAGGGTCCCTCCTCTTTCTCCAGATTCTGGCTGGTTGAAAAGTGGAGCGAAAAAAGCATATTGTTGAAAAGCCTTTCAAAATCCTCCTACAATTCTACATTTACATTTACATTTATAGTGCAGGACATTCCCACATAATTAAAACCTTATTCATAAAAGGGTACTTGCAGCTTTTTCTGTTTCAGTTTTGCATCCCATTTCTTAGAAAGTCTTACAAGCTTTGCTGAAAACATTAAAAAGGGAACATATGCAGACACTGCAGAATAGAAACACCAGTTAAAGCGGAACATACAGTATTTTGCACTATTACATTACGCTGCAATTCACTAAAGTGGTCTTTTACTCAGGAACCACTTCATTACCAAGGTGCTTTTTGAGGACAAGATCCTAATTACAGTATTTAAAGCCTGGTCTTGATGGTATATTGGATTCATGGCTAAGCAGACACCAGGTAATCAGATGCCAATTTATTTGAAAATGCCAGGATTTTCTCATAAAAGGAAGTAGTGAGAAAAAGTGAGATTGTTTAAATTACATATGCTTGGATATGTTTGGAAAATAAGTTTGGAGCCATTACTTATATGTAACCTGTTATCCTGTTTGGGGTCATAGTAGGACAGGAGACTATCTCAGATGCAAGTGGGTGAGTGGCATGGTACATCGCCTCATAGCCACCACTTTAAGACACAAACAGACGCCCGTTCACACTACAGGTGATTTAGAGTCAGCAATTAACCTAACATGCATGTCTTTGGACTGTGGGAGGAAAACCAGAGCATCTACGCACTAACACTAGCACAGGGAGAACATGCAAACTCCACACAGAAAGGCTTTGGAGCTGGGGACCTTCTAATCGTGAGGCAGCAGCGCTAACCAGTGCACCATTGTGCTACACCGAGTTCAGGACCCCCACTGGAAATTAATAACTATTGTGGAGAGTTTAGAGCGGGAATACTGGACATTTCAATGTGTGTCATCAACTGTGTGTGCTTTCACATGGTCCACGTGTCCATTCAGTGTTTACCATTTAAAGTTGACCAGATCGTTTTCATTTGAGCCATTTCCTTTAAAATACAGAGATTAAAAGAGAAAGAAAGGATGAGGCAGTAAGTGTGAAACCTAACCTAACCTTAAAACTCATTCATTCTGTCTGCAAATCTTTGAATGTTAAGACTATGTTTGCTGTACATGGAGCAATAGCTTAACTGAATGGTTCCACCATAACATCTCTCTATGAAATAAATATTCTGCAGTGACGTCATCCTACAACCTAAAATTCTCTGGATTCCTGTTTAAAGTTTCTAATTTTCACAGAAATGAGATCATTTGAAGAAAGAAAAAAACAAGGAAAGTGAAAGTGTGTCTTCACTGCACAGCAGCCACGTGGGAGCACGGCTTAGTGTATAAAAGCTCATCAGGAGTCCAGACTAGACACACACAGAGTGGAGTAAGACAAAACCTGTCTACAGCAGCAACAATGAAGTCAGTGATCGTCGCCTTCCTCACCTGCCTGCTCGTCCTCTGCTCACAAGGTACTGAGAGATATTTGTGCTTTTATCTGTGCTGCCGTGAATTGTGTAGTACTGCTGCAACATGAATGGCTTCTTCTTAAACATTTAAGTTTTTTTTAACAGTCCACAGCTTTACTGTTGTGGTTCGGTCTTAGTTCTTTCAGCAGCATCATTTCTAGCAGCAGCAGCTGTTTCCACTGAACAGTGATAAACACACTGTCCACTACCTGCTTAGCTCCAAACATCAGACATCCATTATACATCATTGATAGGAAGAACTTTGCCAGGTCTTGGAAAACTAAGCCCATACAAGGATAATACACTGGCCTTTTTAAGTGGATTTGTAATTCATTACAAACATGACTCTGAATTCAATGATAATGTTACTTCATGGTGGATTTTGGATCATCAGCAGTTCTAAAAAGACTGTGTCGTTTCTCCCCACAGGGCAAATAGGCGGCAGATCGAGCAATTGCCAGTGTTACAGATATGTCGGCAGAGTCAACCCTAAGCTCATCAAGACAGAGCCAGTCGTATATCCACCAAGTATCTTCTGCCAAAAAACAGAGATCATGTGAGTAAATGAGCTGAATGTGCCACATTTACTGACATGTCGTTCTGCAATTTTCAGTTTCTCTCTAACATCTCACTCTCTCTCTCTCCCCTCCAGCATCACAATAGAAAATAAGGAGAGATGTGTGAACCCTCAGTCTCCACTCGGGCAACTTATCCTGAAAAACAAAAGCAGGTAAGATGAGCTGGACCGGACTGATGCATGTATCAAATTAAGAAGGGATCATGCTCAGGGTCTCCAATATGCCAGGCTGCTGTGAGTGTTTCACATCTTCATTGCTGTGTACTGATAGTGTTCTCTACTGATTCAGGCAAACGAAAAAAACAGCTGTGAGCACAATGTCGGCTCCCACTCACACAAATACTGGGAGCTCAACAACTCGACGACTCCACACCACAGCCAAGCCGCTGCAGAGACCATGATGTAGTGGAAGTGAAACACTCGCGTTGTAATAAATATTCATGTAGCCTTTACCAAGTTGTTAGAAGTGATCAAACTGTTCCCAGTGGCCAGTCTTCCGTTTTTGTTAATGTTACTTAAGTTATTTCATGTTTTTGTAACAAGGAAATCCTTTGTATAATAGTTTCATACAAAATAAAACACATTTTCATACTTTGTGTTGTTTGTGTTTTGCTACCTCAGCACAAACTGAAGCCAGTCAATGTGCTACCTCACAGTAAGACCACAGAAAAGTCAGAGTGTAGATTCACTCCCATTATCCTCCCATTCTTTGCCAAGGAAATGTTTTAAATATATTTTATTTATTATTATTATTATCAATATCAATTTCAGTGTTTAAACAACAATCAGGTGCTCAAACGCTGAAACAGTTTGATTTGTTTTTTTCTGTCAATGAATTGATGCTTTCCTGAAGCATCATCAGTGGAATGACGAGGGCCAAAGTCTACAGGCTTTGTTCTGTGCACAGGACAACAGAGAAACAAACTTTAAAGTACAAAGTGACTGTCTCAGAATGTTGGAACATGGTTGTTGGCTGGTAGAATCTGCACCACTTCACCAAGGCCCAATAAACTTCAGATGTAGCAGCAAATTAAAAAAGTACAAATGGAACAGAGCAACTGTGGTAAACTGGTGATACAAAATCATTGAAATGCAATCATCATTCATCACTGAAAACCATTTCTGCATCCGAATTTGGTAAAAGTCAAATGTTGTCATAAATTAAATGCAACAGGGTTTGATTCAAACAGTCACATAATATTAAGAAAATTGGAGAATTTCAGATTTAAAAAAATCTTTAAAAAATATTCGATAGATCAGTTATAGTAGTAATTATATAAGGACACCTATCGATGCCAGATGTTGCAGAAAATCTTTACCTTTCATTATTCTGACCGCTTCCAAAGCTGTTTATCCAGGAAAACAAATAATAATTAGCTAACTCACACGATGCTATGTCTTTAAAAAAAAGTGATAAAAGCTGTGTGTGAAAGCTAAGATAACTGTCACGGTAAGTTATGAAATTTAGATGCAAAGAGGTTTGGGCAAATAACTGGGTTTGTCAACAGTCAGCATCTCCAGACACACAGGGTTTCTGGTCTAAGTCACCTGCAGGAGGAGAGTAGATGTAGGGTTAAAGCTGCAGTGGCTCATCAGACTGGTGACCTCAGTGTTCCTCACAGGACATCATACTAATCTAATTCTGAAAAATCAGACCAAGAAATAGGTTGATACTACTGGCTGACGCAGTTCTTCACACATACATCAGTGTCAGCACGGGATTCATAAATATCCCAAGTTAAATTATTTATCAGGATTTATTTTGTAGTTATGTAAATGTCCAAAAGAGGGAGCCACACACTTCCAGACAAATAGTGGCAGCAACAGGTTGTTTCACTCGTCACTTAGAAACATTAATTTTGCTGCACTTGTGTCTGTAGCAGACAAAGATATTCACTGATGGAGATGCTCCATCCGTAACTCTGCTCTACAACTTAAGTGGACTGACTGTCAGTGTAACTTCAGATGATCTGTCAGTGATACATGTGGATCCTAGATCTCAGCACATCAGTTACACAAGTCACATTCTATCTGTTATTTTGTCATAACATACAGTATCAGTAATTTCAGCTGCTAACCTCCATGTTTTTGAGCAGGGACCTGCAGAATATCAAGGCGTCAGATTAAGTGAAATGCAGCTGGTATTTAAAGGCGATATTAACATATTTATTATTTACGTCACACTAATGAATAAATATTAAAACAACAAAAAAAGAGGCAATTAATAAGACGCTGTTGAGATGATGAACAACAGAAACAATTCAGCTCGTGTTAGTGTTTTGCTAAAAGCCAGACTACAATAAATGTCGTATGGAGACATTTCTGCTGAGCCTCATTAACCTGTTAGACTTTTTGCTGCATATGTGTGTGTTAGAGCTATTTTAGCCACAAAACATTTTCAGTGACGCAAACCTTTCAAAAATGTTGTGCAATCAAGAGTTGTTGATTTGTATGAAGCTGAAAAGGGTAAAACTTGTGTCAAACAGCTCAGATATTAATCCGTACATGATAAGTTTTGTGTTCCTCCATTTATGTCAATCTGCAGTTACAATGAAATGTATGGTCTGCCACAAAGTCCACATGCATCCATATAATATTTACCATTTAAGGTTGACCAGGTCATTTTCATTTAGGGAATTTCCTTTAAAGCTCAGAGAGGAAGAACGGATCAGGAAACATATATGAAACTGAAAACTCTAACCTTACTTTCATTTACTCAGAATATAAGGATTTATTTTCTTTGATGTGGTTAAGCAGAGCTCAATTTTAATTTAGGGATTTAGTGAAAACTGTCACTTAAGATGTTTAGTTTTTTTCTCTTAAATGAAATTGTACTTGTTTTAATGCTGACTACACCAATATCTGAAATATGACTCCACACTTTGTAGCCGTCCTTACATTTCTGCCTCACACACCACTTTTGTTCAACTTTTCCTGATTGTTAGATTCATAAACACTGATATTAGCCACTGTAAGAGCTGCCTTGAGTTTCCTAGATTTTACCCCGGGGTTTCTTGTGATGTCCTGGATTATTACACACTTCACTCTGATAATTCCTGTTCGACCACTGCATTTAGTTTTAATTAATTTACTGATTGGTGAAATAGTGGATGTATAAAATCACGGGACACTGGATTTGAATGTTCGACCAGTTTTAACCAGGTTTACATGAACTGTTGGAAAAAAGAAACATTCCGTCTTGGAATCTTTGAATAATAAGACTATGTTTGCTGTACGTGCAGTAGGAATTTTCATCTTGGAATTCATTAAATAAAGATTTTTCTTTGACATCTTTCTACACAATCCATATTCTGCAATGATTTCCTCCTCTATACAAGTTTCTCAGTTTCACAGAAATGGGATCTTTGAAAGAAAGAGGAAAAACAAGGGAAGTGAAAGTGTGTCTTCACTGCACAGCAGCCACGTGGGAGCACGGCTTAGTGTATAAAAGCTCATCAGGAGTCCAGACTAGACACACACAGAGTGGAGTAAGACAAAACCTGTCTACAGCAGCAACAATGAAGTCAGTGATCGTCGCCTTCCTCACCTGCCTGCTCGTCCTCTGCTCACAAGGTACTGAGAGATATTTGTGCTTTTATCTGTGCTGCCGTGAATTGTGTAGTACTGCTGCAACATGAATGTCTTCTTCTAAAACATGTCAGTGACAGTAACAGGTGACACTTTGGTTTGCAGTCAGCAATGTCTGGAGCTGGTAGGAAAACACGATATTACAGTCTTCATGAAATAGAACATTAGAGCTGCACAAAGCAACATTCCACAAGTCTGTGTCTAATAGTAAAGGTGTAACTCGTAGTGATGAACTCTTCACTTCATCTCAGCTTTACAGACGATTTCCGCTCATTTGAGCTCATTTGGTTTTACAGTCCACAGCTTTACTGTTGTGGTTCGGTCTTAGTTCTTTCAGCAGCATCATTTCAGCAGCAGCAGCTGTTTCCACTGAACAGTGATAAACACACTGTCCACTACCTGCTTAGCTCCAAACATCAGACATCCATTAAACATCATTGATAGGAAGAACTTTGCCAGGTCTTGGAAAACTAAGCCCATACAAGGATAATACACTGGCCTTTTTAAGTGGATTTGTAATTCATTACAAACATAAGTTCTAAAATGAATGTTGCTACTTCATGGTGGATTTTGGATCATCAGCAGTTCTAAAAAGACTGTGTCCTTTCTCCCAACAGGCCAAATAGGCGGCAGATCGAGCAAGTGCAAGTGTTTCAACTATGTCGCCAGAGTTAACCGTGAGCTCATCAAGACAGAGCCAGTCGTACATCCCCCAAGTATCTTCTGCCAAAAAACAGAGATCATGTGAGTAAATGAGCTTAATGTGCCACATTTACTGACAGGTCGTTCTGCATTTTTCAGTTTCTCTCTAACATCTCACTCTTTCTCTCTCTCCCCTCCAGCATCACAATAGCAAATAAGGAGAGATGCGTGAATCCTCAGTCTCCACTCGGGCAACTTATCCTGAAAAACAAAAGCAGGTAAGATGAGCTGGACCGGACTGATGCATGTATCAAATTAAGAAGGGATCATGCTCAGGGTCTCCAACATGCCATGCTGCTGTGAGTGTTTCACATCTTCATTGCTGTGTACTGATAGTGTTCTCTACTGATTCAGGCAAACGAAGAAAACAGCTGTGAGCACAATGTCGGCTCCCACTCACACAAATACTGGGAGCTCAACAACTCGACGACTCCACACCACAGCCAAGCCGATGCAGAGACCATGATGTAGTGGAAGTGAAACACTCGCGTTGTAATAAATATTCATGTAGCCTTTACCGAGTTGTTAGAAGTGATAATGTTACTTAAGTTATTTCATGTTTTTGTATCAAGGAAATCCTTTGTATAATAGTTTCATACAAAATAAAACACATTTTCATACTTTGTGTTGTTTGTGTTTTGCTACCTCAGCACAAACTGAAGCCAGTCAATGTGCTACATCACAGTAAGACCACAGAAAAGTCAGTGTAGCTGAAAAAACCCTCCAGATGACATCAACCAAATTAGTTTTTCAGCAATGAAAAGAAAACATATGAGTGAGAAAGATGTGGATAAATATGAATTTTAAAAAGGAAAAACAAACTAAACTATAACAGACTGGTTGTGACAGCACTGAGTTTAAGAGGAAGCTTTTCTTTCTGGGACAAAGAGTATTGGAGCAAAGAAAAGAAATTACATTTTCATCTATGCAAGATGATTTTATACTAAAAAACCAGCAGAATTTTATGAGTCTCTTCCTTCGTCTATGACACAGGGCATAATTACTTTGGTCCCTAAACCTAATAAATACATTCTATTGATAATTGGCGCCCTGTGACGCTCCTTAGCAAATGTGGATTTGGAGCCTTTTTAAAAAGACATTTCATTAGCAGTCAGCTGCCTGATGACACCACAGTGAAAGACTCATCACAGAATCCTGTCGTGTTAGATTTAATTAAATCATTCCCTAAAGCCTCTAGTTGTCACAGTCTCGGCGTTGATCTGTGTTGCCCTGGTTACGGTCCTGTCTCTCTCCGCCTTGCTCTCCTCCCCTCTCATTAGTTCAATATGTTTCACCTGTGTCACTCGTACTTAAACCATGCCTGCATATTTCCCCAGTGCCAGATTATCGTTCATGTCTCCCTCTATGCCATGCCAAGTTTTTGCCAAGCCCGTTTTTCCTTGCCAGGGAATTTTCCCCGTCTCAGTTTTGGACCACGCATCTCGTAAACCTGTGCTTCTTCCCCACCACTGCCACGACGACTCCAAGAACTCCTATGAGTATATGATTTGTTACTTTGTTTCTGTCAGAGCTCTTGACTTGTTGTTTTGCTACTTTTCCACGTACCTCGTTTTCTGTTGTTACTTTGTGCCTGTTTTCTCCCTGACGTTGTCAGCAAATTACAGTTACTCCTAGTTTTGCCATGTACTCACCTCAACCATAGAGAACCCGTCCGTCACCCTGCCAGCTCTCCACAGTTTTCGTAAGACACTACTCATTCAGAAGTTTCCCCTCTATTGTCATTCACCTACTCACCTGTCTGTTTCCCACCTCCAGATCTTACCACTACTCCCCTGCCGTGAGCCATCCCGGGTGTTCCTACCGGCCGAAGCCTATCACGTCATTCATTTCATTTCTTCTGTTTCAATAAATTTTCTTCCAATCGCTCGTCCTTGCCTCTATTTGGGTCCTCTAAACGCGGCCCCTCTGATACTGGTTTACGTTTGAATATAAATAAATGTGAATTAATGGCCATTAGAAATTTTACCACTGCTCCTTTTGCAATATTCCTGTTAAAGATCAAGTGAACTATTTAGGAATTCTTACTAAAGATTACAATATTAGATGTCCCTCCAACTTCCCCCCCAATTATAGATAGAAACTTTCCATTGAAGGCAGAATTCTGCTTTCTAAGGCTGAAGCTCTCTCCAGACTTGCATGTGCAGCACACTCTTTATATGAAGATGCCACTACTTTGAAAAAGATTGACAGAATGTTACTGGATTTTGCTTAGAGGAGGATTCATTATATTATGATATTTGTATTAACTAACAAAGGAGAGTGTGATGGCAGGAATTTACTTGATTATACTAATTTGAACGATTCATTCAAAATCAAACGGCTAAGACGTTCCCTAAATAATCCTAATTCCGTTTTTTCTAAAATGGGTGCACTGAGGATTCTTTTAGTCTAATACTATAATATCTCAAAGATCCCCATCAAACTCTCCAACAACAGATGTTACTTCCTTGGTCACTCATCTTCAAACATAAGTTTTCACCACACATGTGCTATATGTGAAACAACAGGAACATTACTTACAAAAACAAATCTATTTTCTTTGAAAACTGGTTCAGCAACACCCTCATATTAATTGGTGAGTTGTTGTCCCATAAAACTTATCTTTCTCTAAAAGAACATTGATACTACCTGCTTTCTGTAATAACTATGCTGAGACAATTGTAGATTTATTTTGGGCCTATAAATATTCTGAAGTGAGGCTGAAGATGCTGCTTCAGTGCCCCTGCTGGCTTGGGGACTCTATGTATTTGCATAGTCTGCATATTCTATGCAAATGGAGCTATAAAAATCAAGAATTTAATAGTGATTAAAACTCACAATCAGTTGCTTATAAAATTCAAAGCGTTATGGAATTTTTTTGCCTTGCCAAAATAATAACGCACTAAGTTGTTTTTCCAGTGGCATCAAACAGAGATGCAACTGACTTGTGATTGAATGTTGATATAATGTCATCACTGTTTCTTTTCTAACAGATATGAGTGTTCACAGGGACACAAAGTCCTTTTACAGTCAATACCACATGAGACAACCAATCCTGAGGTTTTATCCGGGAGAGTGTAGCATCCTTTAACAAGCTACATATACATACACACAACTGAAATTATGCTGATACAGTAAATACACTAATTAATATTTATGCAAACTATCACAAAGTAACACAGCAAACCTGGAGCAGGTAGTATCTGCAGTTAAAGCTGCAGTGGTTCATCAGACTGGTGACCTCAGTGTTCTTCACAGGACATCATACTAATCTAATTCTGAAAAATCCGACCAAGAAATAGGTTGATACTACTGACTGATGCAGTTCTTCACACATACATCAGTGTCAGCACGGGATTCATAAATATCCCAAGTTCAAAAATTATCAGGACTCTTTTTGTAGTTTTTGAAAATGTCCAAAAGAGGGAGCCACACACTTCCAGACAAAAAGCAGCAGCAACAGGTTGTTTCAGTCGTCACTTAGAAACATTAATTTTGCTGCACTTGTGTCTGTAGCAGACAAAGATATTCACTGATGGAGATGCTCCATCCATAACTCTGCTCTACAACTTAAGTGGACTGACTGTCAGTGTAGCTTCAGATGATCTGTCAGTGATACACGTGGATCCTAGATCTCAGCACATCAGGTACACAAGTCACATTCTGTTATTTTGTCATAACATACAGTATCAGTAATTTCAGCTGCTAACCTCCATGTTTTTGAGCGGGGACCTGCAGAATATCAAGGCGTCAGATTAAGTGAAATGCAGCTGGTATTTAAAGGCGATATTAACATATTTATTATTTACGTCACACTAATGAATAAATATTAAAACAACAAAAAAAGAGGCAATTAATAAGACGCTGTTGAGATGATGAACAACAGAAACAATTCAGCTCGTGTCAGTGTTTTGCTAAAAGCCAGACTACAATAAATGTCGTATGGAGACATTGCTGCTGAGCCTCATTAACCTGTTAGACTTTTTGCTGCATATGTGTCTGTTAGAGCTATTTTAGCCACAAAACATTTTCAGTGACGCAAACCTTCCAAAAATGTTGTGCAATCAAGAGTTGTTGATTTGTATGAAGCTGAAAAGGGTAAAACTTGTGTCAAACAGCTCAGATATTAATCCGTACATGATAAGTTTTGTGTTTCTCCATTTATGTCAATCTGCAGTTACAATGAAATGTATGGTCTGCCACAAAGTCCACATGCGTCCATATAATATTTACCATTTGAGGTTGACCAGGTCATTTTCATTTAGGGAATTTCCATTAAAGGTCAGAGAGGAAGAACGGATCAGGAAACATATATGAAACTGAAAACTCTAACCTTACTTTCATTTACTCAGAATATAAGGATTTATTTTCTTGATGTGGTTAAGCAGAGCTCAATTTAAATTTAGGGATTTAGTTAAAACTGTCACTTAAGATGTTTAGTTTTTTTCTCTTAAATGAAATTGTACTTGTTTTAATGCTGACTACACCAATATCTGAAATATGACTCCACACTTTGCAGCCGTCCTTCCATTTCTGCCTCACACATCACTGTTGTTCCAAGTTCTCCTGATTGTTAGATTCATAAACACTGATATTAGCCACTGTAAGAGCTGCCTTGAGTTTCCTAGATGTTACCCCGGGGTTTCTTGTGATGTCCTGGATTATTACACACTTCACTCTGATAATTCCTGTTCGACCACTGCATTTAGTTTTAATTAATTTACTGATTGGTGAAATAGTGGATGTATAAAATCACGGGACACTGGATTTGAATGTTCGACAAGTTTTAACCAGGTTTACATGAACTGTTGGAAAAAGGAAACATTCCGTCTTGGAATCTTTGAATAATAAGACTATGTTTGCTGTACGTGCAGTAGGAATTTTCATCTTGGAATTCATTAAATAAAGATTTTTCTTTGACATCTTTCTACATAATCCATATTCTGCAATGATTTCCTCCTCCATACAAAGTTTCTCAGAAATGGGATCTTTGAAAGAAAGAGGAAAAACAAGGGAAGTGAAAGTGTGTCTTCACTGCACAGCAGCCACGTGGGAGCACGGCTTAGTGTATAAAAGCTCATCAGGAGTCCAGACTAGACACACACAGAGTGGAGTAAGACAAAACCTGTCTACAGCAGCAACAATGAAGTCAGTGATTGTCGCCTTCCTCACCTGCCTGCTCGTCCTCTGCTCACAAGGTACTGAGAGATATTTGTGCTTTTATCTGTGCTGCCGTGAATTGTGTAGTACTGCTGCAACATGAATGTCTTCTTCTAAAACATGTCAGTGACAGTAACAGGTGACACTTTGGTTTTACAGTCAGCAATGTCTGGAGCTGGTAGGAAAACATGATATTACAGTCTTCATGAAATAGAACATTAGAGCTGCACAAAGCAACATTCTACAAGTCTGTGTCTAATAGTAAAGGTGTCACTCGTATCGATGAACTCTTCAGTTCATCTCAGCTTTACAGACAATTTTATAGATAATTCAACATAATTCTACAGTCAATATGACAAAGTGTAAACAGATAAAAGGAAACAGAATAGCAGCAGTATTTACCTTTTGTGGACTTAAAGCGTCTTGCTCCTCTCAAAGTTGTTGTAGACCTGTATGTACATTTTAACATTTGTTAGTTTGGCAAAATGTATTTATGATCAGAGAAATTTTTGTTCAAATGACCCCACATCCCCCAGAGACACAAATAATTTTAAACATGACTCTAAAATGAATGTTGTTACTTCATGGTGGATTTTGGTTCATCGACAGTTCTAAAAAGACTGTGTTCTTTCTCCCCACAGGGCAAATAGGCGGCAGATCGAACATTTGCCAGTGTTACAGATATGTCGCCAGAGTCAACCCTGAACTCATCAAGACAGAGCCAGTCGTACATCCCCAAGTATCTTCTGCCAAAAACAGAGATCATGTGAGTAAATGAGCTGAATGTGCCACATTTACTGACAGGTTGTTCTGCATTTTTCAGTTTCTCTCTAACATCTCACTCTCTCTCTCTCCCCTCCAGCATCACAATAGCAAATAAGGAGAAATGCGTGAATCCTCAGTCTCCACTCGGGCAACTTATCCTGAAAAACAAAAGCAGGTAAGATGATCTGGACCGGACTGATGCGTGTATCAAATTAAGAAGGGATCATGCTCAGGGTCTCCAATATGCCATGCTGCTGTGAGTGTTTCACATCTTCATTGCTGTGTACTGATAGTGTTCTCTACTGATTCAGGCAAACGAAGAAAACAGCTGTGAGCACAATGTCGGCTCCCACTCACACAAATACTGGGAGCTCAACAACTCGACGACTCCACACCACAGCCAAGCCGATGCAGAGACCATGATGTAGTGGAAGTGAAACACTCGCGTTGTAATAAATATTCATGTAGCCTTTACCGAGTGGGAAGAAGTGATCAAACTGTTCCCAGTGGCCAGTCTTCCGTTTTTGTTTATGTTACTTAAGTTATTTCATGTTTTTGTATCAAGGAAATCCTTTGTATAATAGTTTCATACAAAATAAAACACATTTTCATACTTTGTGTTGTTTGTGTTTTGCTACCTCAGCACAAACTGAAGCCAGTCAATGTGCTACCTCACAGTAAGACCACAGAAAAGTCACAGTGTAGATTCGCTCCCATTACCCTCCCATTCTTTGCCAAGGAAATGTTTTAAATATATTTTATCTATTATTATTATTATCAATATCAATTTCAGTCTTCAAACAACAATCAGGTGCTCAAACCCTGAAACAGTTTCATTAGTTTTCTCTGGCAATGAACTGATGATTTCCTGAATCATCATCAGTGAAATGACGAGGGCCAAAGTCACAGTCAGTTCTGTGCACAGGACAACAGTGAAACAAACTTTAAAGTACAAAGTGACTGTCTCAGAATGTTGGAACATGGTCGTTGGCTGGTAGAATCTGCACCACTTCACCAAGGCCCAATAAACTTCATATGTAGCAGCAAATTAAAAAAGTACAAATGGAACAGAGCAACTGTGGTAAACTGGTGATACAAGATCATTGAAATGCAATCATCATTCATCACTGAAAACCATTTCTGCATCCGAATTTGGTAAAAGTCAAATGTTGTCATAAATTAAATGCAACAGGGTTTGATTCAAACAGTCACATAATATTAAGAAAATTGGAAAATTTCAGATTTAAAAAAATCTTTAAAAAATATTTGAGAGACCAATTATAGTAGTAATTATATAAGGACACTTATCGATGCCAGATATTGCAGAAAATCTACATCTTTCATTATTCTGACCGCTTCCAAAGATGTTTATCCAGGAAAACAAATAATAATTAGCTAACTCACACAATGCTATGTCTGTAAAAAAAGTGATGAAAGCTGTGTCCGGCTAAGATAACTGTCACGGTAAGTTATGAAATTTAGATGCAAAGAAGTTTGGGCAAATAACTGAGATTGTCAACAGTCAGCATCTCCAGACACACAGGGTTTCTGGTCTAAGTCACCTGCAGGAGGAGAGTAGATGTAGGGTTAAAGCTGCAGTGGCTCATCAGACTGGTGACCTCAGTGTTCTTCACAGGACATCATACTAATCTAATTCTGAAAAATCAGACCAAGAAATAGGTTGATACTACTGGCTGATGCAGTTATTCACACATACATCAGTTTCAGCACAGGATTCATTAATATCCCAAGTTAAATTAATCATCACGATTTATTTTGTAGTTTTTGAAAATGTCCAAAAGAGGGAGCCACACACTTCCAGACCAATAGCGGCAGCAACAGGTTGTTTCAGTCGTCACATAGAAATATGAATTTTGCTGCACTTGTGTCTGTAGCAGACAAAGATATTCACTGATGGAGATGCTCCATCCGTAACTCTGCTCTACAACTTAAGTGGACTGACTGTCAGTGTAGCTTCAGATGATCTGTCAGTGATACACGTGGATCCTAGATCTCAGCACATCAGTTACACAAGTCACATTCTATCTGTTATTTTTTCATAACATACAGTATCAGTAATTTCAGCTGCTAACCTCCATGTTTTTGAGCAGGGACCTGCAGAATATCAAGGCGTCAGATTAAGTGAAATGCAGCTGGTATTTAAAGGCGATATTAACATATTTATTATTTACGTCACACTATTGAATAAATATTAAAACAACAAAAAAAGGGGCAATTAATAAGACGTTGTTGATTTGATGAACAACAGAAACAATTCAGCTCCTGTTAGTGTTTTGCTAAAAGCCAGACTACAATAAATGCCGTATGGAGACATTTCTGCTGAGCCTCATTAACCTGTTAGACTTTTTGCTGCATATGTGTGTGTTAGAGCTACTTTAGCCACAAAACATTTTCAGTGACGCAAACCTTCCAAGAAAGTTGTGCAATCAAGAGTTGTTGATTTGTATGAAGCTGAAAAGGGTAAAAATTGTGTAAAACAGCTCAGATATTAATCCGTACATGATAAGTTTTGTGTTCCTCCATTTATGTCAATCTGCAGTTACAATGAAATGTATGGTCTGCCACAAAGTCCACATGCATCCATATAATATTTACCATTTGAGGTTGACCAGGTCATTTTCATTTAGGGCATTTCCTTTAAAGCTCAGAGAGGAAGAACGGATCAGGAAACATATATGAAACTGAAAACTCTAACCTTACTTTCATTTACTCAGAATATAAGGATTTATTTTCGTTGATGTGGTTAAGCAGAGCTCAATTTTCATTTAGGGATTTAGTGAAAACTGTCACTTAAGATGTTTAGTTTTTTTCTTTTAAATGAAATTGTACTTGTTTTAATGCTGACTACACCAATATCTGAAATATGACTCCACACTTTGCAGCCGTCCCTACATTTCTGCCTCACACACCACTGTTGTTCAACGTTCTCCTGATTGTTAGATTCATAAACACTGATATTAGCCACTGTAAGAGCTGCCTTGAGTTTCCTAGATGTTACCCCGGGGTATCTTGTGATGTTTTGGATTATTACACACTTCACTCTGATAATTCCTGTTCGACCACTGCATTTAGTTTTAATTAATTTACTGATTGGTGAAATAGTGGATGTATAAAATCATGGGACACTGGATTTGAATGTTCGACCAGTTTTAACCAGGTTTACATGAACTGTTGGAAAAAGGAAACATTCCGTCTTGGAATCTTTGAATAATAAGACTATGTTTGCTGTGCGTGCAAGATTTTCCTTTGACATCTTTCTACACAATCAATATTCTGCAATGATTTCCTCCTCCATACAAAGTTTCTCAGAAATGGGATCTTTGAAAGAAAGAGGAAAAACAAGGGAAGTGAAAGTGTGTCTTCACTGCACAGCAGCCACGTGGGAGCACGGCTTAGTGTATAAAAGCTCATCAGGAGTCCAGACTAGACACACACAGAGTGGAGTAAGACAAAACCTGTCTACAGCAGCAACAATGAAGTCAGTGATCGTCGCCTTCCTCACCTGCCTGCTCGTCCTCTGCTCACAAGGTACTGAGAGATATTTGTGCTTTTATCTGTGCTGCCGTGAATTGTGTAGTACTGCTGCAACATGAATGTCTTCTTCTAAAACATGTCAGTGACAGTAACAGGTGACACTTTGGTTTTACAGTCAGCAATGTCTGGAGCTGGTAGGAAAACATGATATTACAGTCTTCATGAAATAGAACATTAGAGCTGCACAAAGCAACATTCTACAAGTCTGTGTCTAATAGTAAAGGTGTCACTCGTATCGATGAACTCTTCAGTTCATCTCAGCTTTACAGACAATTTTATAGATAATTCAACATAATTCTACAGTCAATATGACAAAGTGTAAACAGATAAAAGGAAACAGAATAGCAGCAGTATTTACCTTTTGTGGACTTAAAGCGTCTTGCTCCTCTCAAAGTTGTTGTAGACCTGTATGTACATTTTAACATTTGTTAGTTTGGCAAAATGTATTTATGATCAGAGAAATTTTTTGTTCAAATGACCCCACATCCCCCCAGAGACACAAATAATTTTAAACATGACTCTAAAATGAATGTTGTTACTTCATGGTGGATTTTGGTTCATCGACAGTTCTAAAAAGACTGTGTTCTTTCTCCCCACAGGGCAAATAGGCGGCAGATCGAACATTTGCCAGTGTTACAGATATGTCGCCAGAGTCAACCCTGAACTCATCAAGACAGAGCCAGTCGTACATCCCCCAAGTATCTTCTGCCAAAAAACAGAGATCATGTGAGTAAATGAGCTGAATGTGCCACATTTACTGACAGGTTGTTCTGCATTTTTCAGTTTCTCTCTAACATCTCACTCTCTCTCTCTCCCCTCCAGCATCACAATAGAAAATAAGGAGAGATGCGTGAATCCTCAGTCTCCACTCGGGCAACTTATCCTGAAAAACAAAAGCAGGTAAGATGATCTGGACCGGACTGATGCGTGTATCAAATTAAGAAGGGATCATGCTCAGGGTCTCCAATATGCCATGCTGCTGTGAGTGTTTCACATCTTTATTGCTGTGTACTGATAGTGTTCTCTACTGATTCAGGCAAACGAAGAAAACAGCTGTGAGCACAATGTCGGCTTCCACTCAAACAAATACTGGGAGCTCAACAACTCGATGACTCCACACCACAGCCAAGCCGATGCAGAGACCATGATGTATTGGAAGTGAAACACTCGCGTTGTAATAAATATTCATGTAGCCTTTACCAAGTTGTTAGAAGTGATAAAACTGTTCCCAGTGGCCAGTCTTCCGTTTTTGTTTATGTTACTTAAGTTATTTAATGTTTTTGTATCAAGGAAATCCTTTGTATAATAGTTTCATACAAAATAAAACACATTTTCATACTTTGTGTTGTTTGTGTTTTGCTACCTCAGCACAAACTGAAGCCAGTCAATGTGCTACCTCACAGTAAGACCACAGAAAAGTCACAGTGTAGATTCACTCCCATTATCCTCCCATTATTTGCCAAGGAAATGTTTTAAATATATTTTATCTATTATTATTATTATCAATATCAATTTCAGTCTTCAAACAACAATCAGGTGCTCAAACCCTGAAACAGTTTCATTAGTTTTTTCTGGCAATGAACTGATGATTTCCTGAAGCATCATCAGTGGAATGACGAGGGCCAAAGTCACAGTCAGTTCTGTGCACAGGACAACAGAGAAACAAACTTTAAAGTACAAAGTGACTGTCTCAGAATGTTGGAACATGGTCGTTGGCTGGTAGAATCTGCACCACTTCACCAAGGCCCAATAAACTTCATATGTAGCAGCAAATTAAAAAAGTAAAAATGGAACAGAGCAACTGTGGTAAACTACTACTACTCTTTCGGCTTTTGGTGATACAAAATCATTGAAAGGAAATCATAATTCATCACTGAAAACCATTTCTGCATCCGAATTTTGTAAAAGTCAAATGTTGTCATAAATTAAATGCAACAGGGTTTGATTCAAACAGTCACATAATATTAAGAAAATTGGAAAATTTCCGTTTTAAAAAAATCTTTAAAAAATATTTGAGAGATCAATTATAGTAGTAATAATATAAGGACACTTATCGATGCCAGATATTGCAGAAAATCTACATCTTTCATTATTCTGACCGCTTCCAAAGATGTTTATCCAGGAAAACGAATAATAATCAGCTAACTCACACAATGCTTTGTCTGTAAAAAAAGTGATGAAAGCTGTGTCTGGCTAAGATAACTGTCACGGTAAGTTATGAAATTTAGATGCAAAGAAGTTTGGGCAAATAACTGAGATTGTCAACAGTCAGCATCTCCAGACACACAGGGTTTCTGGTCTAAGTCACCTGCAGGAGGAGAGTAGATGTAGGGTTAAAGCTGCAGTGGCTCATCAGACTGGTGACCTCAGTGTTCTTCACAGGACATCATACTAATCTAATTCTGAAAAATCAGACCAAGACATAGGGTGATACTACTGGCTGATGCAGTTATTCAAACATATCAGTTTCAGCACCGGATTCATTAATATCCCAAGTTAAATTAATCATCACGATTTATTTTGTAGTTTTTGAAAATGTCCAAAAGAGGGAGCCACACACTTCCAGACCAATAGCGGCAGCAACAGGTTGTTTCAGTCGTCACATAGAAATATGAATTTTGCTGCACTTGTGTCTGTAGCAGACAAAGATATTCACTGATGGAGATGCTCCATCCGTAACTCTGCTCTACAACTTAAGTGGACTGACTGTCAGTGTAGCTTCAGATGATCTGTCAGTGATACACGTGGATCCTAGATCTCAGCACATCAGTTACACAAGTCACATTCTATCTGTTATTTTGTCGTAACATACAATATCAGTAATTTCAGCTGCTAACCTCCATGTTTTTAAGCAGGGACCTGCAGAATATCAAGGCGTCACATTAAGTGAAATGCAGCTGATATTTAAAGGCGATATTAACATATTTTTAATTTACGTCACACTAATGAATGAATATTAAAACAACAAAAAAAGGGGCAATTAATAAGACGTTGTTGATTTGATGAACAACAGAAACAATTCAGCTTCCGTTAGTGTTTTGCTAAAAGCCAGACTACAATAAATGTCGTATGGAGACATTGCTGCTGAGCCTCATTAACCTGTTAGACTTTTTGCTGCATATGTGTGTGTTAGAGCTACTTTAGCCACAAAACATTTTCAGTGAGGCAGACCTTCCAAACATGTTGTGCAATCAAGAGTTGTTGATTTGTATGAAGCTGAAAAGGGTAAAAATTGTGTAAAACAGCTCAGATATTAATCCGTACATGATAAGTTTTGTGTTCCTCCATTTATGTCAATCTGCAGTTACAATGAAATGTATGGTCTGCCACAAAGTCCACATGCATCCATATAATATTTACCATTTGAGGTTGACCAGGTCATTTTCATTTAGGGCATTTCCTTTAAAGCTCAGAGAGGAAGAACGGATCAGGAAACATATATGAAACTGAAAACTCTAACCTTACTTTCATTTACTCAGAATATAAGGATTTATTTTCGTTGATGTGGTTAAGCAGAGCTCAATTTTCATTTAGGGATTTAGTGAAAACTGTCACTTAAGATGTTTAGTTTTTTTCTTTTAAATGAAATTGTACTTGTTTTAATGCTTGTTTTAATTTTTGTTTTAATCCCTTGTTTTTCCTCTTTCTTTCAAAGATCCCATTTCTTTGAAACTTTGTATGGAGGAGGAAATCACTGCAGAATATTGATTGTGTAGAAAGATGTCAAAGGAAAATCTTGCACGCACAGCAAAGATAGTCTTATTATTCAAAGATTCCAAGACGGAATGTTTCCTTTTTCCAACAGTTCATGTAAACCTGGTTAAAACTGGTCGAACATTCAAATTGTGTAGTACTGCTGCAACATGAATGTCTTCTTCTAAAACATGTCAGTGACAGTAACAGGTGACACTTTGGTTTTACAGTCAGCAATGTCTGGAGCTGGTGGGAAAACATGATATTACAGTCTTCATGAAATAGAACATTAGAGCAACATTCTACCAAACAAGTCTGTGTCTAATAGTAAAGGTGTCACTCGTATCGATGAACTCTTCACTTTATCTCAGCTTTACAGACATTTTTATAGATAATTCAACATAATTCTACAGTCAATATGACAAAGTGTAAACAGATAAAAGGAAACAGAATAGCAGCAGTATTTACCTTTTGTGGACTTAAAGCGTCTTGCTCCTCTCAAAGTTGTTGTAGACCTGTATGTACATTTTAACATTTGTTAGTTTGGCAAAATGTATTTATGATCAGAGAAATTTTTTGTTCAAATGACCCCACATCCCCCCAGAGACACAAATAATTTTAAACATGACTCTAAAATGAATGTTGTTACTTCATGGTGGATTTTGGATCATCAGCAGTTCTAAAAAGACTGTGTTCTTTCTCCCCACAGGGCAAATAGGCGGCAGATCGAACATTTGCCAGTGTTACAGATATGTTGCCAGAGTCAACCCTGAACTCATCAAGACAGAGCCAGTCGTACATCCCCCAAGTATCTTCTGCCAAAAAACAGAGATCATGTGAGTAAATGAGCTGAATGTGCCACATTTACTGACAGGTTGTTCTGCATTTTTCAGTTTCTCTCTAACATCTCACTCTCTCTCTCTCCCCTCCAGCATCACAATAGCAAATAAGGAGAAATGTGTCAACCCTCATTCTCCACTCGGGCAACTTATTCTGAAAAACAAAAGCAGGTAAGATGATCTGGACCGGACTGATGCATGTATCAAATTAAGAAGGGATCATGCTCAGGGTCTCCAACATGCCATGCTGCTGTGAGTGTTTCACATCTTTATTGCTGTGTACTGATAGTGTTCTCTACTGATTCAGACAAACGAAGAAAACAGCTGTGAGCACAATGTCGGCTTCCACTCAAACAAATACTGGGAGCTCAACAACTCGACGACTCCACACCACAGCCAAGCCGATGCAGAGACCATGATGTAGTGGAAGTGAAACACTCGCGTTGTAATAAATATTCATGTAGCCTTTACCAAGTTGTTAGAAGTGATAAAACTGTTCCCAGTGGCCAGTCTTCCGTTTTTGTTCATGTTACTTAAGTTATTTCATGTTTTTGTATCAAGGAAATCCTTTGTATAATAGTTTCATACAAAATAAAACACATTTTCATACTTTGTGTTGTTTGCGTTTTGCTACCTCAGCACAAACTGAAGCCAGTCAATGTGCTACCTCACAGTAAGACCACAGAAAAGTCACAGTGTAGATTCGCTCCCATTACCCTCCCATTCTTTGCCAAGGAAATGTTTTAAATATATTTTATCTATTATTATTATTATCAATATCAATTTCAGTCTTCAAACAACAATCAGGTGCTCAAACCCTGAAACAGTTTCATTAGTTTTTTCTGGCAATGAACTGATGATTTCCTGAAGCATCATCAGTGGAATGACGAGGGTCAAAGTCACAGTCTTTGTTCTGTGCACAGGACAACAGTGAAACAAACTTTAAAGTACAAAGTGACTGTCTCAGAATGTTGGAACATGGTCGTTGGCTGGTAGAATCTGCACCACTTCACCAAGGCCCAATAAACTTCAGATGTAGCAGCAAATTAAAAAAGTACTAAATGGAACAGAGCAACTGTGGTAAACTGGTGATACAAGATCATTGAAATGCAATCATCATTCATCACTGAAAACCATTTCTGCATCCGAATTTGGTAAAAGTCAAATGTTGTCATAAATTAAATGCAACAGGGTTTGATTCAAACAGTCACATAATATTAAGAAAATTGGAAAATTTCCGTTTTAAAAAAAATTTTAAAAAATATTTGAGAGACCTATGTCTGTAAAAAAAGTGATGAAAGCTGTGTCCGGCTAAGATAACTGTCACGGTAAGTTATGAAATTTAGATGCAAAGAAGTTTGGGCAAATAACTGAGATTGTCAACAGTCAGCATCTCCAGACACACAGGGTTTCTGGTCTAAGTCACCTGCAGGAGGAGAGTAGATGTAGGGTTAAAGCTGCAGTGGCTCATCAGACTGGTGACCTCAGTGTTCTTCACAGGACATCATACTAATCTAATTCTGAAAAATCAGACCAAGAAATAGGGTGATACTACTGGCTGATGCAGTTATTCACACATACATCAGTTTCAGCACAGGATTCATTAATATCCCAAGTTAAATTAATCATCACGATTTATTTTGTAGTTTTTGAAAATGTCCAAAAGAGGGAGCCACACACTTCCAGACCAATAGCGGCAGCAACAGGTTGTTTCAGTCGTCACATAGAAATATGAATTTTGCTGCACTTGTGTCTGTAGCAGACAAAGATATTCACTGATGGAGATGCTCCATCCGTAACTCTGCTCTACAACTTAAGTGGACTGACTGTCAGTGTAGCTTCAGATGATCTGTCAGTGATACACATGGATCCTAGATCTCAGCACATCAATTACACAAGTCACATTCTATCTGTTATTTTGTCATAACATACAGTATCAGTAATTTCAGCTGCTAACCTCCATGTTTTTGAGCAGGGACCTGCAGAATATCAAGGCGTCAGATTAAGTGAAATGCAGCTGGTATTTAAAGGCGATATTAACATATTTATTATTTACGTCACACTATTGAATAAATATTAAAACAACAAAAAAAGGGGCAATTAATAAGACGTTGTTGATTTGATGAACAACAGAAACAATTCAGCTCCTGTTAGTGTTTTGCTAAAAGCCAGACTACAATAAATGCCGTATGGAGACATTGCTGCTGAGCCTCATTAACCTGTTAGACTTTTTGCTGCATATGTGTGTGTTAGAGCTACTTTAGCCACAAAACATTTTCAGTGACGCAAACCTTCCAAGAAAGTTGTGCAATCAAGAGTTGTTGATTTGTATGAAGCTGAAAAGGGTAAAAATTGTGTAAAACAGCTCAGATATTAATCCGTATATGATAAGTTTTGTGTTCCTCCATTTATGTCAATCTGCAGTTACAATGAAATGTATGGTCTGCCACAAAGTCCACACGCATCCATATAATATTTACCATTTGAGGTTGACCAGGTCATTTTCATTTAGGGAATTTCCATTAAAGCTCAGACAGGAAGAACGGATCAGGAAACATATATGAAACTGAAAACTCTAACCTTACTTTCATTTACTCAGAATATAAGGATTTATTTTCGTTGATGTGGTTAAGCAGAGCTTAATTTTAATTTAGGGATTTAGTGAAAACTGTCACTTAAGATTTTTAGTTTTTTTCTTTTAAATGAAATTGCACCTTCACTTGTTTTAATGCTGACTACACCAATATCTGAAATATAACTCCACACTTTGCAGCCGTCCTTACATTTCTGCCTCAAACACCACTGTTGTTCAAAGTTCTCCTGATTGTTAGATTCATAAACACTGATATTAGCCACTGTAAGAGCTGCCTTGAGTTTCCTAGATGTTACCCCGGGGTTTCTTGTGATGTCCTGGATTATTACAGACTTCAATCTGATAATTCCTGTTCGACCACTGCATTTAGTTTTAATTAATTTACTGATTGGAGAAATAGTGGGTTTATAAAATCATGGGACACTGGATTTGAATGTTCGACCAGTTTTAACCAGGTTTACATGAACTGTTGGAAAAAGGAAACATTCCGTCTTGGAATCTTTGAATAATAAGACTATGTTTGCTGTACGTGCAGTAGGAATTTTCATGTTGGAATTCATTAAATAAAGATTTTTCTTTGACATCTTTCTACACAATCCATATTCTGCAATGATTTCCTCCTCTATACAAAGTTTCTCAGAAATGGGATCTTGAAATTGATTTAAAGAACGAAGAAAAACAAGGAAAGTGAAAGTGTGTCTTCTCTGCACAGTGGCCACGTGGGAGCACGGCTTAGTGTATAAAAGCTCATCAGGAGTCCAGACTAGACACACACAGAGTGGAGTAAGACAAAACCTGTCTACAGCAGCAACAATGAAGTCAGTGATCGTCGCCTTCCTCACCTGCCTGCTCTTCCTCTGCTCACAAGGTACTGAGAGATATTTGTGCTTTTATCTGTGCTGCCTTTCATTTTTTAAGTTGAACTCATTTGGTTTAACAGTCCACAGCTTTACTTTTGTGGTTTGGTCTTAGTTCTTTCAGCAGCATCATTTCTAGCAGCAGCAGCTGTTTCCCCTGAACAGTGATAAACACACTGTTCACTACCTGCTTAGCTCCAAACATCAGACATCCATTATACATCATTGATAGGAAGAACTTTGCCAGGTCTTGGAAAACTAAGCCCATAAAAGGATAATACACTGGCCTTTTTAAGTGGATTTGTAATTCATTACAAACATGACTCTGAATTCAATGATAATGTTACTTCATGGTGGATTTCGGTTCATCAGCAGTTCTAAAAAGACTGTGTTGTTTCTCCCCACAGGCCAAATAGGCGGCAGATCGAGCAAGTGCAAGTGTTTCAACTATGTCGCCAGAGTTAACCGTGAGCTCATCAAGACAGAGCCGGTCGTACATCCCCCAAATATCTTCTGCCAAAAAACAGAGATCATGTGAGTAAATGAGCTGAATTTACTGACAGGTTGTTCTGCATTTTTCAGTTTCTCTCTAACATCTCTCTCTCTCTCTCTCTCTCTCCCCTCCAGCATCACAATAGAAAATAAGGAGAGATGCGTGAATCCTCAGTCTCCACTCGGGCAACTTATCTTGAAAAACAAAAGCAGGTAAGATGATCTGGACCGGACTGATGCATGTATCAAATTAAGAAGGGATCATGCTCAGGGTCTCCAACATGCCATGCTGCTGTGAGTGTTTCACATCTTCATTGCTGTGTACTGATAGTGTTCTCTACTGATTCAGGCAAACGAAGAAAACAGCTGTGAGCACAATGTCGGCTCCCACTCAAACAAATACTCGGAGCTCAACAACTCAATGACTCCACACCACAGCCAAGCCGATGCAGAGACCATGATGTAGTGGAAGTGAAACACTCGCGTTGTAATAAATATTCATGTAGCCTTTACCAAGTTGTTAGAAGTGATCAAACTGTTCCAAGTGGCCAGTCCTCCATTTTTTTTCATGTTACTTAAGTTATTTCATGTTTTTGTATCAAGGAAATCCTTTGTATAATAGTTTCATACAAAAATAAAACACATTTTCATACTTTGTGTTGTTTGCGTTTTGCTACCTCAGAACAAACTGAAGCCAGTCAATGTGCTACCTCACAGTAAGACCACAGAAAAGTCAGAGTGTAGCTGAAAAAACCCTCCAGATGACATCAACCAAATTAGTTTTTCAGCAATGAAAAGAAAACATATGAGTGAGAAACATGTGGATAAATATGAATTTTAAAAAAGGAAAAACAAACTAAACTATAACAGACTGATTGTGACAGCGCTGAGTTTAAGAGGAAGCTTTTCTTTCTGGGACAAAGAGTATTGGAGCAAAGAAAAGAAATGACATTTTCATCTATGCAAGATGATGTTTGGGGGCCCCTAGTTTGCCAAACTATGATTGAGAGATTCATAACACTTTAGATGATCCACAAACATCCCACAATCCATTACACTTTACGAGCAACACAGGCTAGAGTCATGATAACCTCTCAAATTCAAATTAAACATCCTAAGTTGAGCCATTAAAGAAAGTTAAACTGAAAAAATTACATCACAACAACAATCATTTATAGTTTAGACAAAACAGATATTAATTAATTGGCAAATATGGGAGAGACAAATTCCCCTGGACAATGACATGTCCGACATCTGGACAACACCACATCCTGTCTACCTGCTGTGAACGGACAAACAGGTCCGGTGAGACTCAGTCCGTCCCATGGCAGGACACACTGGTTTATTTTAGACAAACACTAGAGCTGGTTTATGAGCATATAAATCCTATAAATCCCGCTATTTCATATTTATCTGAGGCTAGCTGAGCAAGCTAGCAGGATAAATAGCAAAAAACTTGCCGAAAATTCGGTGTTACAGCTCCCACCATCCGCCCGGCATCACAAATGCTTTTCCTTTAGCCTTTGACTGGTTTTCTTCTTCCGTTTTCTTCTTTTGACGTTTATCTGCCCCACTAGGATAATTTCTTTTTGATGTCATAACGCTGTTTGCCATTAATATTCTGACTAACGGGAATGATGGCTAGCTGTCAATCATTCCCAGTGTAGCGTTAATGGATGACGTCACATCGTTTGCGACACTGACGCAGTCCAGCAATTTTATACTAAAAATCCAGCAGAATTTCATAATGAGTCTCTTCTTTCGTCTATGACACAGGGCATCATTACTTTGGTCCCTAAACCTAATAAATATATTCTATTAATAATTGGTGCCCTGTGACGCTCCTTAGCAAATGTGGATCTGGAGCCTTTTTAAAAAGACATTTCATTAGCAGTCAGCTGCCTGATGACACCACAGTGAAAGACTCATCACAGAATCCTGTCGCGTTAGATTTAATTAAATCATTCCCTAAAGCCTCTGGTTTACATTTGAATATAAATAAATGCGAATTAATGGCCATTACAAATTGTACCACTGCTCCTTTTGCAATATTCCTGTTAAAGATCAAGTGAATTATTTAGGAATTCTTACTTAAGATTACAATATAAGATGTCCCTCCAACTTTCCCCCAATTATAGATAAAGATTTTCCATTGAAGGCAGAATTCTGCTTTCTAAGGCTTAAGCTCTCTCCAGACTTACATGTGCAGCACACTCTTTATTTGTTGATCCCCCTACTTTGAAAAAGATTGACAGAATGTTATTGGATTTTGCTTAGAGGAGGATTCATTATATTAAGAAATCTGTATTAACTAACAAAGGAGAGTGTGATGGCAGGAATTTACTTGATTATACTAATTTGAACGATTCATTCAAAATCAAACGGCTAAGACGTTCCCTAAATAATCCTAATTCAGTTTTTCTAAAATAGGTGCACTGAGGATTATTTTAGTCTAATACTATAATATCTCAAAGATCCCCATCAAACTCTCCAACAACAGATGTTACTTCCTTGGTCACTCATCTTCAAACATAAGTTTTCACCACACATGTGCTATATGTGAAACAACAGGAACATTACTTAAAAAAACAAATCTATTTTCTTTGAAAACTAGTTCAGTAACACCCTCATATTAATTGGTGAGTTGTTGTCTCATAAAACTTATGTTTCCCTAAAAGAACATTGACACTACCTGCTCTTTCTGTAATTACTATGCTGAGACAATTGTAGATTTATTTTGGGCCTATAAATATTCTGATGTGAGGCTGAAGATGCTGCTTCAGTGCCCCTGCTGGCTTGGGGACTCCATGCATTTGCATAGTTTGCATATTCTATGCAGCTATAAAAATCAAGAATTTAATAGTGATTAAAGCTCACAATCAGTTGCTTATAAAATTCAAAGCGTTATGGAATTTCTTTGCCTTGCCAAAATAATAAAGCACTAAGTTGTTTTTCAAGTGGCATCACACAGAGATGCAACTGGTTTGTGATTGAATGTTGATATAATGTCATCACTGTTTCTTTTCTAACAGATATGAGTGTTCACAGGGACACAAAGTCCTTTTACAGTCAATACAACATGAGACAACCAATACTGAGGTTATATCAAGGACAGTGTAGCAATCTTTAACAAGCTACGTACACATACACACAACTGATACGATGCTGATACAGTAAATACACTAATTAATATTTATGCAAACTATCACAAAGTCACACAGCAAACCTGGAGCAGGTAGTATCTGCAGTTAAAGCTGCAGCTGAAAACACCAGTGGCTCATCAGACTGGTGACCTCAGTGTTCCTCACAGGACATCATACTAATCTAATGCTGAAAAATCGGACCAAGAAATAGGGTGATACTACTGGCTGATGCAGTTATTCACACATACATCAGTTTCAGCACAGGATTCATTAATATCCCAAGTTAAATTAATCATCACGATTTATTTTGTAGTTTTTGTAAATGTCCAAAACAGGGAGCCACACACTTCCAGACAAATAGTGGCAGCAACAGGTTGTTTCAGTCGTCACTTACCGGTAGAAACATTAATTTTGCTGCACTTGTGTCTGTAGCAGACAAAGATATTCACTGATGGAGATGCTCCATCCGTAACTCTGCTCTACAACTTAAGTGGACTGACTGTCAGTGTAGCTTCAGATGATCTGTCAGTGATACACGTGGATCCTAGATCTCAGCACATCAGTTACACAAGTCACATTCTATCTGTTATTTTTTCATAACATACAGTATCAGTAATTTCAGCAAGGACCTGCAGAATATCAAGGCGTCAGATTAAGTGAAATGCAGCTGGTATTTAAAGGCGATATTAACATATTTATTATTTACGTCACACTAATGAATAAATATTAAAACAACAAAAAAAGGGGCAATTAATAAGACGCTGTTGAGATGATGAACAACAGAAACAATTCAGCTCCTGTTAGTGTTTTGCTAAAAGCCAGACTACAATAAATGTCGTATGGAGACATTGCTGCTGAGCCTCATTAACCTGTTAGACTTTTTGCTGCATATGTGTGTGTTAGAGCTACTTTAGCCACAAAACATTTTCAGTGACGCAAACCTTCCAAGAAAGTTGTGCAATCAAGAGTTGTTGATTTGTATGAAGCTGAAAAGGGTAAAAATTGTGTAAAACAGCTCAGATATTAATCCGTACATGATAAGTTTTGTGTTCCTCCATTTATGTCAATCTGCAGTTACAATGAAATGTATGGTCTGCCACAAAGTCCACATGCATCCATATAATATTTACCATTTGAGGTTTACCAGGTCATTTTCATTTAGGGAATTTCCATTAAGGCTCAGACAGGAAGAACGGATCAGGAAACATATATGAAACTGAAAACTCTAACCTTACTTTCATTTACTCAGAATATAAGAATTTATTTTCGTTGATGTGGTTAAGCAGAGCTCAATGTTAATTTAGGGATTTAGTGAAAACTGTCACTTAAGATGTTTAGTTTTTTTCTTTTAAATGAAATTGTACTTGTTTTAATGCTGACTACACCAATATCTGAAATATGACTCCACACTTTGCAGCCGTCCCCACATTTCTGCCTCACACACCACTGTTGTTCAACGTTCTCCTGATTGTTAGATTCATAAACCCTGAAACAATTTGATTTGTTTTTTTCTGGCAGTGAACTGATGATTTCCTGAAGCAACATCAGTGGAATGACGAAAGCCAAAGTCTACAGGCTTTGTTCTGTGCACAGGACAACAGAGAAACAAACTTTAAAATACAAAGTGACTGTCTCAGAATGTTGGAACATGGTCGTTGGCTCGTAGAATCTGCACCACTTCACCAAGGCCCAATAAACTTCATATGTAGCAGCAAATTAAAAAACCACAAATCAAACTGTTTCAGGGTTTGAGCACCTGACAGTTGTTTGAAGACTGACTTCAATTGAAATTTCTGATAAAAATAATTGATAATAATAATAATTGATAGTGTAATTTTTAAAATGTTTCTTGGGAAAGAATGGGAGGGTAATGGGAGTGAATTTACACTGTGACTTTTCTGTGGTCTTACTGTGAGGTAGCACATTGACTGGCTTCAGTTTGTGCTGAGGTAGCAAAACGCAAACAACACAAAGTATGAAAATGTGTTTTATTTTGTATGAAACTATTATACAAAGGATTTCCTTGATACAAAAACATGAAATAACTTAAGTAACATTAACAAAAACGGAGGACTGGCCACTGGGAACAGTTTGATCACTTCTAACAACTTGGTAAAGGCTACATGAATATTTATTACAACGCGAGTGTTTCACTTCCACTACATCATGGTCTCTGCATCGGCTTGGCTGTGGTGTGGAGTCATTGAGTTGTTGAGCTCCCAGTATTTGTTTGAGTGGGAGCCGACATTGTGCTCACAGCTGTTTTCTTCGTTTGCCTGAATCAGTAGAGAACACTATCAGTACACAGCAATGAAGATGTGAAACACTCACAGCAGCATGGCATATTGGAGACCCTGAGCATGATCCCTTCTTAATTTGATACATGCATCAGTCCGGTCCAGATCATCTTACCTGCTTTTGTTTTTCAAGATAAGTTGCCCGAGTGGAGACTGAGGATTCACGCATCTCTCCTTATTTTCTATTGTGATGCTGGAGGGGAGAGAGAGAGAGAGAGAGAGATGTTAGAGAGAAACTGAAAAATGCAGAACAACCTGTCAGTAAATGTGGCACATTCAGCTCATTTACTCACATGATCTCTGTTTTTTGGCAAAAGATATTCGGGGGATGTACGACTGGCTCTGTCTTGATTAGCTTAGGGTTGACTCTGGCGACATAGTTGTAACACTTGCACTTGTTCGATCTGCCGCCTATTTGGCCTGTGGGGAGAAACGACACAGTCTTTTTAGAACTGCTGATGAACCGAAATCCACCATGAAGTAACATTATCATTGAATTCAGAGTTATGTTTGTAATGAATAACAAATCCACTTAAAAACGACAGTATATTATCCTTGTATGGGCTTAGTTTTCCAAGACCTGGCAAAGTTCTTCCTATCAATGATGTATAATGGATGTCTGATGTTTGGAGCTAAGCAGGTAGTGAACAGTGTGTTTATCACTGTTCAGGGGAAACAGCTGCTGCTGCTAGAAATGATGCTGCTGAAAGTGCTAAGACCAAACCACAACAGTAAAGCTGTGGACTGTTAAAAAAAACTTAAGTGTTTTAGAAGAAGACATTCATGTTGCAGCAGTACTACACAATTCACGGCAGCACAGATAAAAGCACAATTATCTCTCAGTACCTTGTGAGCAGAGGACGAGCAGGCAGGTGAGGAAGGCGACGATCACTGACTTCATTGTTGCTGCTGTAGACAGGTTTTGTCTTACTCCACTCTGTGTGTGTCTAGTCTGGACTCCTGATGAGCTTTTATACACTAAGTCGTGCTCCCACGTGGCCACTGTGCCGTGAAGACACCCTTTCACTTCCCTTGTTTTGCCTCTTTCTTTCAAAGATCCTATTTCTGTGAAACTGAGAAACTTGTATAGAGGAGGAAATCATTGCAGAATATGGATTGTGTAGAAAGATGTCAAAGAAAAATCTTTATTTAATGAATTCCAACATGAAAATTCCTACTGCACGTACAGCAAACATATTCTTATTATTCAAAGATTCAAAGACAGAATGTTTCCTTTTTCCAACAGTTCATGTAAACCTGGTTAAAACTGGCCGAACATTCAAATCCAGTGTCCCATGATTTTATACATCCACTATTTCACACAATCAGTAAATTAATTAAAACTAAATGCAGTGGTGGAACAGGAATTATCAGATTGAAGTCTGTAATAATCCAAAACATCACAAGAAACCCCGGGGTAACATCTAGGAAACTCAAGGCAGCTCTTACAGTGGCTAATATCAGTGTTTATGAATCTAACAATCAGGAGAACGTTGAACAACAGTGGCGTTTGAGGCAGAAATGTAAGGACGGCTGCAAAGTGTGGAGTCATATTTCAGATATTGGTGTAGTCAGCATTAAAACAAGTGAAAGTACAATTTTCATTTAAAAGAAAAAAACTAAACATCTTAAGTGACAGTTTCCACTAAATCCCTAAATGAAAATTAAGCTCTGCTTAACCACATCAAAGAAAATAAATCCTTATATTCTGAGTAAATGAAAGTAAGGTTAGAGTTTTCAGTTTCACAAATGTTTCCTGATGCGTTCTTCCTCTATGAGCTTTAATGGAAATTCCCTAAATGAAAATGACCTGGTCAACCTCAAATGGTAAATATTATATGGATGCATGTGGACTTTGTGGCAGACCATACATTTCATTGTAACTGCAGATTGACATAAATGGAGGAACACAAAACTTATCATGTACGTATTAATATCTGAGCTGTTTTACACAATTTTTACCCTTTTCAGCTTCATACAAATCAACAACTCTTGATTGCACAACAGTTTTGGAAGGTTTGCGTCACTGAATATGTTTTGTGGCTAAAGTAGCTCTAACACACACATATGCAGCAAAAAGTCTAACAGGTTAATGAGGCTCAGCAGCAATGTGCACAAGTGCAGCAAAATTTATGTTTCTAAGTGACGACTGAAACAACCTGTTGCTTTTTGTCTGGAAGTGTGTGGCTCCCTCTTTTGGATATTTACAAAAACTACAAAATAAATCGTGATGATTAATTTAACTTGGGATATTTATGAATCCTGTGCTGTCATATACACTGTAACTTGGTCCTTACTGAGACTGACACTGATGTATGTGTGAAGAACTGCATCAGCCAGTAGTATCACCCTATTTCTTGGTCCGATTTTTCAGCGTTAGATTAGTATGATGTCCTGTGAGGAACACTGAGGTCACCAGTCTGATGAACCACTGCAGCTTTAACTGCAGATACTACCTGCTCCAGGTTTGCTGTGTTACTTTGTGATAGTTTGCATAAATATTAATTAGTGTATTTACTGTATCAGTATCGTATCAGTTGTGTGTATGTGTACATAGCTTGTTAAAGGATGCTACACTGTCCTGGATAAAACCTCAGTATTGGTTGTCTCATGTGGTATTGACTGTAAAAGGACTTTGTGTCCCTGTGAACACTCATATCTGTTAGAAAAGAAACAGTGATGACATTATATCAATATTCAGTCACAAACCAGTTGCATCTCTGTTTGATGCCACTGGAAAAACAACTTAGTGCGTTATTATTTTGGCAAGGCAAAGAAATTCCATAACACTTTGAATTTTATAAGCAACTGATTGTGAGTTTTAATCACTATTAAATTCTTGACTTTTATAGCTGCATAGAATATGCAAACTATGCAAATGCATGGAGTCCCCAAGCCAGCAGGGGCACTGAAGCAGCATCTTCAGCCTCACTTCAGATTATTTATAGGCCCAAAATAAATCTACAATTGTCTCAGCATAGTAATTACAGAAAGAGCAGGTAGTATCAATGTTCTTTTAGGGAAAGACAAGTTTTATGAGACAACAACTCACCAATTAATATGAGGGTGTTGCTGAACCAGTTTTCAAAGAAAATAGATTAGTTTATGTAAGTAATGTTCCTGTTGTTGCAGACATAGTACATGTGTTTTGAAAACTTATGTTTGAAGATGAGTGACCAAGGAAGTAACATCTGTTGTTGGAGAGTTTGATGGGGATCTTTGAGATATTATAGTATTAGACTAAAAGAATCCTCAGTGCACCTATTTTAGAAAAAACTGAATTGGGATTATTTAGGGGAACGTCTTAGCCGTTTGATTTTGAATGAATCGTTCAAATTAGTATAATCAAGTAAATTCCTGCCATCACACTCTCCTTTGTTAGTTAATACAGATTTCTTAATATAATGAATCCTATGACGCATCCTATGAAGCAAAATCCAGTAACATTCTGTCAATCTTTTTCAAAGTAGGGGGATCAACAAATAAAGAGTGTGCTGCACATGTAAGTCTGGAGAGAGCTTCAGCCTTAGAAAGCAGAATTCTGCCTTCAATGGAAAATCTTTATCTATAATTGGGGGAAAGTTGGAGGGACATCTTATATTGTAGTCTTTAGTAAGAATTCCTAAATAGTTCACTTTATCTTTTACAGGAATATTGCAAAAGGAGCAGTGGTACAATTTATAATAGACATTAATTCACATTTATTTATATTCAAATGTGAACCAGAGGCTTTAGGGAATGATTCAGTTGAATCTAACACGACAGGATTCTGTGATGAGTCTTTCAATGTGGTGTCATCAGGCAGCTGACTGCTAATGAAATGTCTTTTTAAAAAGGCTCCAAATCCACATTTGCTAAAGAGCGTCACAGGGCACCAATTATTAATAGAATATATTTATTAGGTTTAGGGACTAAAGTAATGATGCCCTGTGTCATAGACGAAGGAAGAGACTCATTCTGAAATTCTGCTGGATTTTTAGTATAAAATCGCTGGACTGCGTCAGTGTCGCAAACGGTGTGACGTCATCCGTTAACGCTACGCTGGGAATGATTGACAGCTAGCCATCATTCCCGTGAGTCAGAATATTAATGGCAAACAGCGTTATGACATCAAAAAGAAATTATCCTAGTGGGGCAGAAAAACGTCAAAAGAAGAAAACGGAAGAAGAAAACCAGTCAAAGGCTAAAGGAAAAGCATTTGTGATGCCGGGCGGATGGTGGGAGCTGTAACACCGAATTTTCGGCAAGTTTTTTGCTATTTATCCTGCTAGCTTGCTCAGCTAGCCTCAGATAAATATGAAATAGCGGGATTTGTAGGATTTATATGGTCATAAACCAGCTTTAGTGTTTGTCTAAAAAAAACCAGTGTGTCCTGCCATGGGACGGACTGAGTCTCACCGGACCTGTTTGTCCGTTCACAGCAGGTAGACAGGATGTGGTGTTGTCGGGATATCGGCCACGTCATTGTCCAGGGAAAGTTGTCTCTCCCATATTTGCCAGTTAATCAATATCTGTTCTGTTTAAGCTATACATGATTGTTGTTGTGATTTAATTTTTTCAGTTTAACTGTCTTTAATGGCTCAACTTAGGATGTTTAATTTGAATTTGAGAGGTTATCATGACTCTAGCCTGTGTTGCTCGTAAAGTGTAATGGATTGTGGGATGTTTGTGGATAATCTAAAGTGTTATGAATCTCTCAATCATAGTTTGGCAAACTAGGGGCCCCCAAACATCATCTTGCATAGATGAAAATGTAATTTCTTTTCTTTGCTCCAATACTCTCTGTCCCAGAAAGAAAAGCTTCCTCTTAAACTCAGCGCTTTCCCAACCAGTGTGTTATAGTTTAATTTTTTTTCCTTTTTTTAAAATTCTAATTTATCCACATGTTTCTCACTCATATGTATCTTTTCATTGCTGAAAAAGTAATTTGGTTGATGTCATCTGGAGGGTTTTTTCAGCTAGAAGAAGAGTAATATTTGAAAATAGGAAGTCAGATGTACTTTGTTCCAACATTCTGAGACAGTCACTTTGTACTTTAAAGTTTGTTTCTCTGTTGTCCTGTGCACAGAACAAAGACTGTGACTTTGGCCCTCGTCATTCCACTGATGGTTGCTTCAGGAAAGCATCAGTTCACTGCCAGAAAAAACTAACGAAACTGTTTCAGGGTTTGAGCACCCAATTGTTGTTTGAAGACTGACTTGAATTGATATTTATGATAAAAATAATTTATAATTTATTTTTTTAAATGTTTACTTGGCAAAGAATGGGAGGATAATGGGAGTGAATCTACACTGTGACTTTTCTGTGGTCTTACTGTGAGGTAGCACATTGACTGGCTTCAGTTTGTGCTGAGGTAGCAAAACGCAAACAACACAAAGTATGAAAATGTGTTTTATTTTTGTATGAAACTATTATACAAAGGATTTCCTTGATACTAAATCATGAAATAACTTAAGCAACATGAACAAAAGCAGAAGACTGGCCACTGGGAAAAGTTTGATCAGTTCTTCCCACTCGGTAAAGGCTACAAGAATATTTATTACAACGCGAGTGTTTCACTTCCACTACATCATGGTCTCTGCATCGGCTTGGCTGTGGTGTGGAGTCGTCGAGATGTTGAGCTGCGAGTATTTGTTTGAGTGGAAGCCGACATTGTGCTCACAGCTGTTTTCTTCGTTTGCCTGAATCAGTAGAGAACACTATCAGTACACAGCAATGAAGATGTGAAACACTCACAGCAGCATGGCATATTGGAGACCCTGAGCATGATCCCTTCTTAATTTGATACATGCATCAGTCCGGTCCAGATCATCTTACCTGCTTTTGTTTTTCAGGATAAGTTGCCCGAGTGGAGACTGAGGATTCACGCATCTCTCCTTATTTTCTATTGTGATGCTGGAGGGGAGAGAGAGAGAGAGTGAGATGTTAGAGAGAAACTGAAAAATGCAGAACAACCTGTCAGTAAATTCAGCTCATTTACTCACATGATCTCTGTTTTTTGGCAGAAGATATTTGGGGGATGTACGACCGGCTCTGTCTTGATGAGCTCACGGTTGACTCTGGCGACATAGTTGAAACACTTGCACTTGCTCGATCTGCCGCCTATTTGGCCTGTGGGGAGAAACGACACAGTCTTTTTAGAACTGCTGATGAACCGAAATCCACCATGAAGTAACATTATCATTGAATTCAGAGTCATGTTTGTAATGAATTACAAATCCACTTAAAAAGGCCAGTGTATTATCCTTTTATGGGCTTAGTTTTCCAAGACCTGGCAAAGTTCTTCCTATCAATGATGTATAATGGATGTCTGATGTTTGGAGCTAAGCAGGTAGTGAACAGTGTGTTTATCACTGTTCAGTGGAAACAGCTGCTGCTGCTAGAAATGATGCTGCTGAAAGAACTAAGACCAAACCACAAAAGTAAAGCTGTGGACTGTTAAACCAAATGAGTTCAACTTAAAAAATGAAAGGCAGCACAGATAAAAGCACAAATATCTCTCAGTACCTTGTGAGCAGAGGAAGAGCAGGCAGGTGAGGAAGGCGACGATCACTGACTTCATTGTTGCTGCTGTAGACAGGTTTTGTCTTACTCCACTCTGTGTGTGTCTAGTCTGGACTCCTGATGAGCTTTTATACACTAAGCCGTGCTCCCACGTGGCCACTGTGCAGAGAAGACACACTTTCACTTTCCTTGTTTTTCCTCTTTCTTTCAAAGATCCCATTTCTGAGAAACTTTGTATAGAGGAGGAAATCATTGCAGAATATGGATTGTGTAGAAAGATGTCAAAGAAAAATCTTTATTTAATGAATTCCAACATGAAAATTCCTACTGCACGTACAGCAAACATAGTCTTATTATTCAATTGATTCCAAGACGGAATGTTTCCTTTTTCCAACAGTTCATGTAAACCTGGTTAAAACTGGTCGAACATTCAAATCCAGTGTCCCATGATTTTATACATCCACTATTTCAACAATCAGTAAATTAATTAAAACTAAATGCAGTGGTCGAACAGGAGTTATCAGATTGAAGTCTGTAATAATCCAGGACATCACAAGAAACCCCGGGGTAACATCTAGGAAACTCAAGGCAGCTGTTACAGTGGCTAATATCAGTGTTTATGAATCTAACAATCAGGAGAACGTTGAACAACAGTGGTGTGTGAGGCAGAAATGTAAGGACGGCTGCAAAGTGTAGAGTCATATTTCAGATATTGGTATAGTCAGCATTAAAACAAGGGAAAGTACAATTTCATTTAAAAGAAAAAACTAAACATCTTAAGTGACAGTTTTCACTAAATCCCTAAATTAAAATTGAGCTCTGCTTAACCACATCCACGAAAATAAATCCTTATATTCTGAGTAAATGAAAGTAAGGTTAGAGTTTTCAGTTTCACAAATGTTTCCTGATGCGTTCTTCCTCTATGAGCTTTAATGGAAATTCCCTAAATGAAAATGACCTGGTCAACCTCAAATGGTAAATATTATATGGATGCGTGTGGACTTTGTGGCAGACCATACATTTCATTGTAACTGCAGATTGACATAAATGGAGGAACACAAAACTTATCATGTACGGATTAATATCTGAGCTGTTTGACACAAGTTTTACCCTTTTCAGCTTCATACAAATCAACAACTCTTGATTGCACAACTTTCTTGGAAGGTTTGCGTCACTGAAAATGTTTTGTGGCTAAAGTAGCTCTAACACACACATATGCAGCAAAAAGTCTAACAGGTTAATGAGGCTCAGCAGAAATGTCTCCATACGACATTTATTGTAGTCTGGCTTTTAGCAAAACACTAACGGAAGCTGAATTGTTTCTGTTGTTCATCAAATCAACAACGTCTTATTAATTGCCCCTTTTTTTGTTGTTTTAATATTTATTCATTAGTGTGACGTAAATAATAAATATGTTAATATCGCCTTTAAATACCAGCTGCATTTCACTTAATCTGACGCCTTGATATTCTGCAGGTCCCTGCTCAAAAACATGGAGGTTAGCAGCTGAAATTACTGATACTGTATGTTATGACAAAATAACAGATAGAATGTGACTTGTGTAACTGATGTGCTGAGATCTAGGATCCACGTGTATCACTGACAGATCATCTGAAGCTACACTGACAGTCAGTCCACTTAAGTTGTAGATCAGAGTTACGGATGGAGCATCTCCATCAGTGAATTTCTTTGTCTGCTACAGACACAAGTGCAGCAAAATTAATGTTTCTAAGTGACGACTGAAACAACCTGTTGCTGCTGCTATTGGTCTGGAAGTGTGTGTCTCCCTCTTTTGGACATTTTCAAAAACTACAAAACGAGTCCTGATAATTTTTGAACTTGGGATATTTATGAATCCTGTGCTGACACTGATGTATGTGTGAAGAACTGCATCAGCCAGTAGTATCACCCTCTTTCTTGGTCCAATTTTTCAGCGTTAGATTAGTATGATGTCCTGTGAAGAACACTGAGGTCACCAGTCTGATGAGCCACTGCAGCTTTAACCCTACATCTACTCTCCTCCTGCAGGTGACTTAGACCAGAAACCCTGTGTGTCTGGAGATGCTGACTGTTGACAAACCCAGTTATTTGCCCAAACCTCTTTGCATCTAAATTTCATAACTTACCGTGACAGTTATCTTAGCCGGACACAGCTTTCATCACTTTTTTTTACAGACATAGCATTGTGTGAGTTAGCTAATTATTATTTGTTTTCCTGGATAAACAGCTTTGGAAGCGGTCAGAATAACGAAAGGTGAAGATTTTCTGCAACATCTGGCATCGATAAGTGTCCTTATATAATTACTTCTATCATTGATCTCTCAAATATTTTTTAAAGATTTTTTTAAATCTGAAATTTTCCAATTTTCTTAATATTATGTGACTGTTTGAATCCAACCCTGTTGCATTTAATTTATGACAACATTTGACTTTAACCAAATTCGGAGGCAGAAATGGTTTTCAGTGATGAATGATGATTGCATTTCAATGATCTTGTATCACCAGTTTACCACAGTTGCTCTCTTCCATTTGTACTTTTTTAATTTGCTGCTACATCTGAAGTTTATTGGGCCTTGGTGAAGTGGTGCAGATTCTACCAGCCAACGACCATGTTCCAACATTCTGAGACAGTCACTTTGTACTTTAAAGTTTGTTTCTCTGTTGTCCTGTGCACAGAACAAAGACTGTGACTTTGACCCTCGTCATTCCACTGATGATGCTTCAGGAAAGCATCAATTCACTGCCAGAAAAAAACAAATCAAACTGTTTCAGCATTTGAGCACCTGATTGTTGTTTAAACACTGAAATTGATATTGATAATAATAATAATAGATAAAATATATTTAAAACATTTCCTTGGCAAAGAATGGGAGGGTAATGGGAGCGAATCTACACTGTGACTTTTCTGTGGTCTTCCTGTGAGGTAGCACATTGACTGGCTTCAGTTTGTTCTGAGGTAGCAAAACACAAACAACACAAAGTATGAAAATGTGTTTTATTTTGTATGAAACTATTATACAAAGGATTTCCTTGATACAAAAACATTAAATAACTTAAGTAACATGAACAAAAACGGAAGACTGGCCACTGGGAACAGTTTGATCACTTCTAACAACTTGGTAAAGGCTACAAGAATATTTATTACAACGCGAGTGTTTCACTTCCACTACATCATGGTCTCTGCATTGGCTTGGCTGTGGTGTGGAGTCATCGAGTTGTTGAGCTCCCAGTATTTGTGTGAGTGGAAGCCGACATTGTGCTCACAGCTGTTTTCTTCGTTTGCCTGAATCAGTAGAGAACACTATCAGTACACAGCAATAAAGATGTGAAACACTCACAGCAGCATGGCATGTTGGAGACCCTGAGCATGATCCCTTCTTAATTTGATACACGCATCAGTCCGGTCCAGATCATCTTACCTGCTTTTGTTTTTCAGGATAAGTTGCCCGAGTGGAGACTGAGGGTTCAAGCATTTCTCCTTATTTTCTATTGTGATGCTGGAAGGGAGAGAGAGAGAGAGTGAGATGTTAGAGAGAAACTGAAAAATGCAGAACAACCTGTCAGTAAATGTGGCACATTCAGCTCATTTACTCACATGATCTCTGTTTTTTGGCAGAAGATACTTGGGGGATGTACGACTGGCTCTGTCTTGATGAGTTCAGGGTTGACTCTGGCGACATATCTGTAACACTGGCAATTGTTCGATCTGCCGCCTAGTTGCCCTGTGGGGAGAAAGGACACAGTCTTTTTAGAATTGCTGATGAACTGAAATCCACAATGAAGTAACAACATTCCTTTTAGAATCATGTTTAAAATTATTTGTGTCTATAGGGGGATGTGGGGTAATTTGAACATAAATTTCTCTGATCATAAATACATTTTGCCAAACTAACAAATGTTAAAATGTACATACAGGTCTACAACAACTTTGAGAGGAGCAAGACGCTTTAAGTCCACAAAAGGTAAATACTGCTGCTATTCTGTTTCCTTTTATCTGTTTACACTTTGTCATATTGACTGTAGAATTATGTTGAATTATCTATAAAATTGTCTGTAAAGCTGAGATGAACTGAAGAGTTCATCGATACGAGTGACACCTTTATTATTAGACACAGACTTGTAGAATGTTGCTTTGTGCAGCTCTAATGTTCTATTTCATGAAGACTGTAATATCATGTTTTCCCACCAGCTCCAGACATTGCTGACTGCAAACCAAAGTGTCACCTGTTACTGTCACTGACATGTTTTAGAAGAAGACATTCATGTTGCAGCAGTACTACACAATTCACGGCAGCACAGATAAAAGCACAAATATCTCTCAGTACCTTGTGAGCAGAGGACGAGCAGGCAGGTGAGGAAGGCGACGATCACTGACTTCATTGTTGCTGCTGTAGACAGGTTTTGTCTTACTCCACTCTGTGTGTGTCTAGTCTGGACTCCTGATGAGCTTTTATACACTAAGCCGTGCTCCCACGTGGCCACTGTGCAGTGAAGACACACTTTCACTTCCCTTGTTTTTCCTCTTTCTTTCAAAGATCCCATTTCTGTGAAACTGAGAAACTTGTAAAGAGGAGGAAATCATTGCAGAATATGGATTGTGTAGAAAGATGTCAAAGAAAAATCTTTATTTAATGAATTCCAACATGAAAATTCCTACTGCACGTACAGCAAACATAGTCTTATTATTCAAAGATTCCAAGACAGAATGTTTCCTTTTTCCAACAGTTCATGTAAACCTGGTTAAAACTGGTCGAACATTCAAATCCAGTGTCCCATGATTTTATACATCCACTATTTCATCTCATTAAATTAATTAAAACTAAATGCAGTGGTCGAACAGAATTTATCAGAGCAAAGTGTGTAATAATCCAGAACATCACAAGAAACCCCGGGGTAACATCTAGGAAACTCAAGGCAGCTCTTACAGTGGCTAATATCAGTGTTTATGAATCTAACAATCAGGAGAACGTTGAACAACAGTGGTGTGTGAGGCAGAAATGTAAGGACGGCTGCAAAGTGTGGAGTCATATTTCAGATATTGGTATAGTCAGCATTAAAACAAGTACAATTTCATTTAAAAGAAAAAAACTAAACATCTTAAGTGACAGTTTTCACTAATCCCTAAATGAAAATTGAGCTCTGCTTAACCACATCCACGAAAATAAATCCTTATATTCTGAGTAAATGAAAGTAAGGTTAGAGTTTTCAGTTTCATATATGTTTCCATATCCGTTCTTCCTGTCTGAGCTTTAAAGGAAATTCCCTGAATGAAAATGACCTGGTCAACCTCAAATGGTAAATATTATATGGATGCATGTGGACTTTGTGGCAGACCATACATTTCATTGTAACTGCAGATTGACATAAATGGAGGAACACAAAACTTATCATGTACGGATTAATATCTGAGCTGTTTTACACAATTTTTACCCTTTTCAGCTTCATACAAATCAACAACTCTTGATTGCACAACATGTTTGGAAGGTCTGCGTCACTGAAAATGTTTTGTGGCTAAAGTAGCTCTAACACACACATATGCAGCAAAAAGTCTAACAGGTTAATGAGGCTCAGCAGAAATGTCTCCATACGACATTTATTGTAGTCTGGCTTTTAGCAAAACACTAACGGAAGCTGAATTGTTTCTGTTGTTCATCATCTCAACAGCGTCTTATTAATTGCCCCTTTTTTTGTTGTTTTAATATTTATTCATTAGTGTGACGTAAATAAAAAATATGTTAATATCGCCTTTAAATACCAGCTGCATTTCACTTAATCTGACGCCTTGATATTCTGCAGGTCCCCGCTCAAAAACATGGAGGTTAGCAGCTGAAATTACTGATACTGTATGTTATGACAAAATAACAGATAGAATGTGACTTGTGTAACTGATGTGCTGAGATCTAGGATCCACGTGTATCACTGACAGATCATCTGAAGCTACACTGACAGTCAGTCCACTTAAGTTGTAGATCAGAATAGAATAATAAATATGTTAATGTTGCTTTTAAATACCAGCTGCATTTCAGTGCAGCTGGTGCAGCAAAATTAATGTTTCTAAGTGACGACTGAAACAACCTGTTGCTGCTGCTTTTTGTCTGGAAGTGTGTGGCTCCCTCTTTTGGATATTTACAAAAACTACAAAATAAATCCTGATAATTAATTTAACTTGGGATATTTATGAATCCTGTGCTGTCATATACACTGTAACTTGGTCCTTACTGAGACTGAAACTGATATATGTTTGAATAACTGCATCAGCCAGTAGTATCACCCTATTTCTTGGTCTGATTTTTCAGCGTTAGATTAGTATGATGTCCTGTGAGGAACACTGAGGTCACCAGTCTGATGAGCCACTGGTGTTTTCAGCTGCAGCTTTAACTGCAGATACTACCTGCTCCAGGTTTGCTGTGTGACTTTGTGATAGTTTGCATAAATAATAATTAGTGTATTTACTGTATCAGCATCGTATCAGTTGTGTGTATGTATACATAGATTGTTAAAGATTGCTACACTGTCCTGGATATAACCTCAGTATTGGTTGTCTCATGTTGTATTGACTGTAAAAGGACTTTGTGTCCCTGTGAACACTCATATCTGTTAGAAAAGAAACAGTGATGACATTATATCAATATTCAGTCACAAACCAGTTGCATCTCTGTTTGATGCCACTGGAAAAACAACTTAGTGCGTTACTATTTTGGCAAGGCAAAGAAATTCCATAACACTTTGAATTTTATAACCAACTGATTGTGAGTTTTAATCACTATTAAATTCTTGACTTTTATAGCTGCATAGAATATACAAACTATGCAAATGCATGGAGTCCCCAAGCCAGCAGGGGCACTGAAGCAGCATCTTCAGCCTCACATCAGAATATTTATAGGCCCAAAATAAATCTACAATTGTCTCAGCATAGTAATTACAGAAAGAGCAGGTAGTGTCAATGTTCTTTTAGGGAAAAGTTTTATGGGACAAAAACTCACCAATTAATATGAGTGTGTTGCTGAACCAGTTTTCAAAGAAAGTAGATTTGTTTTTGTAAGTAATGTTCCTGTTGTTTCACATATAGCACATGTGTGGTGAAAACTTATTTTTGAAGATGAGTGACCAAGGAAGTAGCATCTGTTGTTGGAGAGTTTGATGGGGATCTTTGAGATATTATAGTATTAGACTAAAATAATCCTCAGTGCACCTATTTTAGAAAAAACTGAATTAGGATTATTTAGGGAACGTCTTAGCCGTTTGATTTTGAATGAATTGTTCAAATTTGTATAATCAAGTCAATTCCTGCCATCACACTCTCCTTTGTTAGTTAATACATATTTCTTAATATAATGAATCCTCCTCTAAGCAAAATCCAGTAACATTCTGTCAATTTTTTAAAGTAGGGGATCAACAAATAAAGAGTGTGCTGCACATGTAAGTCTGAGAGAGCTTCAGCCTTAGAAAGCAGAATTCTGCCCTTCAATGGAAAATCTTTATCTATAATTGGGGGAAAGTTCGAGGGACATCTAAATGTAGAATAGAACTTAAAACCCTTCTTCTTACCTATAAAGCTTTAAACGGTCAATCCCATCATATCTAAAAGATCTCCTAGTACCATATCATCCTACTAGACCACTTCGGTCCCGAAATGCAGGCCTACTTATGGTTCCCAGAATTTCCAAAAATAGAATGGGAGGCAGAGCCTTTAGCTATCAAGCTCCTCTCCTGTGGAACCAGCTCTCAGTCCAGATTCGTTAAGCAGACACCCTCTCTACTTTTAAGACCAGGCTCAAAACCTTCCTCTGCGATAAAGCTTATAGTTGGTTATAGTCATGCTGCTATAGGCTTAGACTGCTGGGGGACTCTGCACTGTGCCACTTCCTCTTCTCTTTATTCTCTCCTCTCACCCCACATCTATAATGTCATCACTGTATGACATTAACTCTGTATCTTCTTTGTCCCGTAGTCGTCTTTCTCCCCCTCTCTGTCCCCGTCTCTCAGTCCTTGTCTTCAGGTGTCCCCGGATTTGGCGCTGTGTGTCCTCCAGTGTGCAGCTACTGGTCCTATTAACCTGCTCAATGTTTTGTTGTTGCTTTTGTTGCTCTGTTCTTTTCTCTCTCCACTTTCCACTCAGCCCAACCGGTCAATGCAGATGGCCGTCCACCCTGAGCCTGGTTCTGCTGGAGGTTTCTTCCGTTAAAGGGAGTTTTTCCTCTCCACTGTTGCCTATGGCTTGCTCAAGGGGAATTTGTTGTGTTTTCTCTACATGTTTGTATAGTCTTGACTTTATTATGTAAAGTGCCTTGAGACGACCTTGTTGTAAATTGGCGCTATATAAATAAAGTTGAATTGAACATCTTATATTGTAATGTTTAGTAAGAATTCCTAAATAGTTCACTTGATCTTTAACAGGAATATTGCAAAAAGAGCAGTGGGACAATTTGTAATGGCCATTAATTCACATTTATTTATATTCAAATTTAAACCAGAGGCTTTAGGGAATGATTTAATTAAATCTAACACGACAGGATTCTGTGATGAGTATTTCAATGTGGTGTCATCAGGCAGCTGACTGCTAATGAAATGTCTTTTTAAAAAGGCTCCAAATCCACATTCGCTAAGGAGCGTCACAGGGAACCAATTATCAATAGAATATATTTATTAGGTTTAGGGACCAAAGTAATGATGCCCTGTGTCATAGACGAAGGAAGAGACTCATTATGAAATTCTGCTGGATTTTAGTATAAAATCGCTGGACTGTGTCAGTGTCGCAAACGGTGTGACGTCATCCATTAACGCTACGCTGGGAATGATTGACAGCTAGCCATCATTCCCGTGAGTCAGAATATTAATAGCAAACAGCGTTATGACATCAAAAAGAAATTATCCTAGTGGGGCAGATAAACGTCAAAAGAAGAAAACGGAAGAAGAAAACCAGTCAAAGGCTAAAGGAAAAGCATTTGTGATGCCGGGCGGATGGTGGGAGCTGTAACACCGAATTTTCGGCAAGTTTTTTGCTATTTATCCTGCTAGCTTGCTCAGCTAGCCTCAGATAAATATGAAATAGCGGGATTTGTAGGATTTATATGGTCATAAACCAGCTTTAGTGTTTGTCTAAAAAAAACCAGTGTGTCCTGCCATGGGACGGACTGAGTCTCACCGGACCTGTTTGTCCGTTCACAGCAGGTAGACAGGATGTGGTGTTGTCGGGATATCGGCCACGTCATTGTCCAGGGAAAGTTGTCTCTCCCATATTTGCCAGTTAATCAATATCTGTTCTGTTTAAGCTATACATGATTGTTGTTGTGATTTAATTTTTTCAGTTTAACTGTCTTTAATGGCTCAACTTAGGATGTTTAATTTGAATTTGAGAGGTTATCATGACTCTAGCCTGTTTTGCTCGTAAAGTGTAATGGATTGTGGGATGTTTGTGGATCATCTAAAGTGTTATGAATCTCTCAATCATAGTTTGGCAAACTAGGGGCCCCCAAACATCATCTTACATAGATGAAAATGTAATTTCTTTTCTTTGCTCCAATACTCTCTGTCCCAGAAAGAAAAGCTTCCTCTTAAACTCAGCGCTGTCACAATCAGTCTGTTATAGTTTAGTTTGTTTTTCCTTTTTTAAAATTCTAATTTATCCACATGTTTCTCACTCATATGTTCTCTGTTCATTGCTGAAAAACTAATTTGGTTGATGTCATCTGGAGGGTTTTTTCAGCTACACTCTGACTTTTCTGTGGTCTTACTGTGAGGTAGCACATTGACTGGCTTCAGTTTGTTCTGAGGTAGCAAAACGCAAACAACACAAAGTATGAAAATGTGTTTTATTTTTGTATGAAACTATTATACAAAGGATTTCCTTGATACAAAAACATGAAATAACTTAAGTAACATGAACAAAAACGGAAGACTGGCCACTGGGAACAGTTTGATCACTTCTAACAACTTGGTAAAGGCTACATGAATATTTATTATAATGCGAGTGTTTCACTTCCACTACATCATGGTCTCTGCATCGGCTTGGCTGTGGTGTGGAGTCATCGAGTTGTTGAGCTCCCAGTATTTGTGTGAGTGGAAGCCGACATTGTGCTCACAGCTGTTTTCTTCGTTTGCCTGAATCAGTAGAGAACACTATCAGTACACAGCAATGAAGATGTGAAACACTCACAGCAGCATGGCATGTTGGAGACCCTGAGCATGATCCCTTCTTAATTTGATACATGCATCAGTCCGGTCCAGATCATCTTACCTGCTTTTGTTTTTCAGAATAAGTTGCCCGAGTGGAGACTGAGGGTTCAAGCATTTCTCCTTATTTGCTATTGTGATGCTGGAGGGGAGAGAGTGAGATGTTAGAGAGAAACTGAAAAATGCAGAACAACCTGTCAGTAAATGTGGCACATTCAGCTCATTTACTCACATGATCTCTGTTTTTTGGCAGAAGATACTTGGGGGATGTACGACTGGCTCTGTCTTGATGAGTTCAGGGTTGACTCTGGCGACATATCTGTAACACTGGCAAATGTTCGATCTGCCGCCTATTTGCCCTGTGGGGAGAAAGAACACAGTCTTTTTAGAACTGTCGATGAACCAAAATCCACCATGAAGTAACAACATTCATTTTAGAGTCATGTTTAAAATTATTTGTGTCTCTGGGGGATGTGGGGTCATTTGAACAAAAATTTCTCTGATCATAAATACATTTTGCCAAACTAACAAATGTTAAAATGTACATACAGGTCTACAACAACTTTGAGAGGAGCAAGACGCTTTAAGTCCACAAAAGGTAAATACTGCTGCTATTCTGTTTCCTTTTATCTGTTTACACTTTGTCATATTGACTGTAGAATTATGTTGAATTATCTATAAAATTGTCTGTAAAGCTGAGATGAACTGAAGAGTTCATCGATACGAGTGACACCTTTACTATTAGACACAGACTTGTAGAATGTTGCTTTGTGCAGCTCTAATGTTCTATTTCATGAAGACTGTAATATCATGTTTTCCTACCAGCTCCAGACATTGCTGACTGTAAAACCAAAGTGTCACCTGTTACTGTCACTGACATGTTTTAGAAGAAGACATTCATGTTGCAGCAGTACTACACAATTCACGGCAGCACAGATAAAAGCACAAATATCTCTCAGTACCTTGTGAGCAGAGGACGAGCAGGCAGGTGAGGAAGGCGACGATCACTGACTTCATTGTTGCTGCTGTAGACAGGTTTTGTCTTACTCCACTCTGTGTGTGTCTAGTCTGGACTCCTGATGAGCTTTTATACACTAAGCCGTGCTCCCACGTGGCCACTGTGCAGTGAAGACACACTTTCACTTCCCTTGTTTTTCCTCTTTCTTTCAAAGATCCCATTTCTGAGAAACTTGTATAGAGGAGGAAATCATTGCAGAATATGGATTGTGTAGAAAGATGTCAAAGAAAAATCTTTATTTAATGAATTCCAACATGAAAATTCCTACTGCACGTACAGCAAACATAGTCTTATTATTCAAAGATTCCAAGACGGAATGTTTCCTTTTTCCAACAGTTCATGTAAACCTGGTTAAAACTGGTTGAACATTCAAATCCAGTGTCCCATGATTTTATAAATCCACTATTTCACCAATCAGTAAATTAATAAAAAAAAATGCAGTGGTCGAACAGGAATTATCAGAGCAAAGTGTGTAATAATCCAGAACATCACAAGATACCCCGGGGTAACATCTAGGAAACTCATGGCAGCTCTTACAGTGGCTAATATCAGTGTTTATGAATCTAACAATCAGGAGAACGTTGAACAACAGTGGTGTGTGAGGCAGAAATGTAGGGACGGCTGCAAAGTGTGGAGTCATATTTCAGATATTGGTGTAGTCAGTATTAAAACAAGTACAATATCATTTAAAAGAAAAAAACTAAACATCTTAAGTGACAGTTTTCACTAAATCCCTAAATTAAAATTGAGCTCTGCTTAACCACATCCACGAAAATAAATCCTTATATTCTGAGTAAATGAAAGTAAGGTTAGAGTTTTCAGTTTCATATATGTTTCCATATCCGTTCTTCCTGTCTGAGCTTTAAAGGAAATTCCCTGAATGAAAATGACCTGGTCAACCTCAAATGGTAAATATTATATGGATGCATGTGGACTTTGTGGCAGACCATACATTTCATTGTAACTGCAGATTGACATAAATGGAGGAACACAAAACTTATAATGTACGTATTAATATCTGAGCTGTTTGACACAAGTTTTACCCTTTTCAGCTTCATACAAATCAACAACTCTTGATTGCACAACATTTTTGGAAGGTTTGCGTCACTGAAAATGTTTTGTGGCTAAAGTAGCTCTAACACACACATATGCAGCAAAACGTCTAACAGGTTAATGAGGCTCAGCAGAAATGTCTCCATACGACATTTATTGTAGTCTGGCTTTTAGCAAAACACTAACGGAAGCTGAATTGTTTCTGTTGTTCATCATCTCAACAGCGTCTTATTAATTGCCCCTTTTTTTGTTGTTTTAATATTTATTCATTAGTGTGACGTAAATAATAAATATGTTAATGTCGCCTTTAAATACCAGCTGCATTTCACTTAATCTGACGCCTTGATATTCTGCAGGTCCCTGCTCAAAAACATGGAGGTTAGCAGCTGAAATTACTGATACTGTATGTTACGACAAAATAACAGATAGAATGTGACTTGTGTAACTGATGTGCTGAGATCTAGGATCCACGTGTATCACTGACAGATCATCTGAAGCTACACTGACAGTCAGTCCACTTAAGTTGTAGAGCAGAGTTACGGATGGAGCATCTCCATCAGTGAATATCTTTGTCTGCTACAGACACAAGTGCAGCAAAATTAATGTTTCTAAGTGACGACTGAAACAACCTGTTGCTGCTGCTTTTTGTCTGGAAGTGTGTGGCTCCCTCTTTTGGATATTTACAAAAACTACAAAATAAATCGTGATGATTATTTTAACTTGGGATATTTATGAATCCTGTGCTGTCATATACACTGTAACTTGGTCCTTACTGAGACTGACACTGATGTATGTGTGAAGAACTGCATCAGCCAGTAGTATCACCCTATTTCTTGGTCTGATTTTTCAGCATTAGATTAGTATGATGTCCTGTGAGGAACACTGAGGTCACCAGTCTGATGAGCCACTGGTGTTTTCAGCTGCAGCTTTAACTGCAGATACTACCTGCTCCAGGTTTGCTGTGTGACTTTGTGATAGTTTGCATAAATAATAATTAGTGTATTTACTGTATCAGCATCGTATCAGTTGTGTGTATGTATACATAGATTGTTAAAGATTGCTACACTGTCCTGGATATAACCTCAGTATTGGTTGTCTCATGTTGTATTGACTGTAAAAGGACTTTGTGTCCCTGTGAACACTCATATCTGTTAGAAAAGAAACAGTGATGACATTATATCAATATTCAGTCACAAACCAGTTGCATCTCTGTTTGATGCCACTGGAAAAACAACTTAGTGCGTTACTATTTTGGCAAGGCAAAGAAATTCCATAACACTTTGAATTTTATAACCAACTGATTGTGAGTTTTAATCACTATTAAATTCTTGACTTTTATAGCTGCATAGAATATACAAACTATGCAAATGCATGGAGTCCCCAAGCCAGCAGGGGCACTGAAGCAGCATCTTCAGCCTCACATCAGAATATTTATAGGCCCAAAATAAATCTACAATTGTCTCAGCATAGTAATTACAGAAAGAGCAGGTAGTGTCAATGTTCTTTTAGGGAAAAGTTTTATGGGACAACAACTCACCAATTAATATGAGTGTGTTGCTGAACCAGTTTTCAAAGAAAGTAGATTTGTTTTTGTAAGTAATGTTCCTGTTGTTTCACATATAGCACATGTGTGGTGAAAACTTATTTTTGAAGATGAGTGACCAAGGAAGTAGCATCTGTTGTTGGAGAGTTTGATGGGGATCTTTGAGATATTATAGTATTAGACTAAAATAATCCTCAGTGCACCTATTTTAGAAAAAACTGAATTAGGATTATTTAGGGAACGTCTTAGCCGTTTGATTTTGAATGAATTGTTCAAATTTGTATAATCAAGTCAATTCCTGCCATCACACTCTCCTTTGTTAGTTAATACATATTTCTTAATATAATGAATCCTCCTCTAAGCAAAATCCAGTAACATTCTGTCAATCTTTTTTAAAGTAGGGGGATCAACAAATAAAGAGTGTGCTGCACATGTAAGTCTGGAGAGAGCTTCAGCCTTAGAAAGCAGAATTCTGCCCTTCAATGGAAAATCTTTATCTATAATTGGGGGAAAGTTGGAGGGACATCTAAATGTAGAATAGAACTTAAAACCCTTCTTCTTACCTATAAAGCTTTAAACGGTCAATCCCATCATATCTAAAAGATCTCCTAGTACCATATCATCCTACTAGACCACTTCGGTCCCGAAATGCAGGCCTACTTATGGTTCCCAGAATTTCCAAAAATAGAATGGGAGGCAGAGCCTTTAGCTACAAAGCTCCTCTCCTGTGGAACCAGCTCTCAGTCCAGATTCGTTAAGCAGACACCCTCTCTACTTTTAAGACCAGGCTCAAAACCTTCCTCTGCGATAAAGCTTATAGTTGGTTATAGTCATGCTGCTATAGGCTTAGACTGCTGGGGGACTCTGCACTGTGCCACTTCCTCTTCTCTTTATTCTCTCCTCTCACCCCACATCTATAATGTCATCACTGTATGACATTAACTCTGTATCTTCTTTGTCCCGTAGTCGTCTTTCTCCCCCTCTCTGTCCCCGTCTCTCAGTTCTTGTCTTTAGGTGTCCCCGGATTTGGAGCTGTGTCTTTCAGTACGCAGCTACTCGTCCTACCAAGCTGTCCAATGTTTTGTTGTTGCTTTTGTTGCTCTGTTCTTTTCTCTCTCCACTTTCCACTCAGCCCAACCGGTCAATGCAGATGGCCGTCCACCCTGAGCCTGGTTCTGCTGGAGGTTTCTTCCGTTAAAGGGAGTTTTTCCTCTCCACTGTTGCCTATGGCTTGCTCAAGGGGAATTTGTTGTGTTTTCTCTACATGTTTGTATAGTCTTGACTTTATTATGTAAAGTGCCTTGAGATGACCTTGTTGTAAATTGGCGCTATATAAATAAAGTTGAATTGAACATCTTATATTGTAATGTTTAGTAAGAATTCCTAAATAGTTCACTTGATCTTTAACAGGAATATTGCAAAAAGAGCAGTGGGACAATTTGTAATGGCGATTAATTCACATTTATTTATATTCAAATGTAAACCAGAGGCTTTAGGGAATGATTTAATTAAATCTAACACGACAGGATTCTGTGATGAGTATTTCAATGTGGTGTCATCAGGCAGCTGACTGCTAATGAAATGTCTTTTTAAAAAGGCTCCAAATCCACATTTGCTAAAGAGCGTCACAGGGCACCAATTATTAATAGAATATATTTATTAGGTTTAGGGACTAAAGTAATGATGCCCTGTGTCATAGACGAAGGAAGAGACTCATTCTGAAATTCTGCTGGATTTTTAGTATAAAATCGCTGGACTGCGTCAGTGTCGCAAACGGTGTGACGTCATCCGTTAACGCTACGCTGGGAATGATTGACAGCTAGCCATCATTCCCGTGAGTCAGAAAATTAATAGCAAACAGCGTTATGACATCAAAAAGAAATTATCCTAGTGGGGCAGAAAAACATCAAAAGAAGAAAACGGAAGAAGAAAACCAGTCAAAGGCTAAAGGAAAAGCATTTGTGATGCCGGGCGGATGGTGGGAGCTGTAACACCGAATTTTCGGCAAGTTTTAGCGTTTGTCTAAAATAAAACAGTGTGTCCTGCCATGGGACGGACTGAGTCACACTGCATCTGTTTGTCCGTTTATAGCAGGTAGACAGGATGTGGTGTTGTCGGGATGTCGGCCACGTCATTGTCCAGGGAAAGTTGTCTCTCCCATATTTGCCAATTAATTAATATCTGTTCTGTTTAACATATAAATGATTGTTGTTGTGATATAATTTTGTTTTGATATAACTGTTTAACTTTCTTTAATGGCTCAACTTAGGATGTTTAATTTGAATTTGAGAGGTTATCATGACTCTAGCCTGTTTTGCTCGTAAAGTGTAATGGATTGTGGGATGTTTGTGGATAATCTAAAGTGTTATAAATCTGCTTCAGCCTTAAAAAGCAGAATTCTGCCTTCAATGGAAAATCTTTATCTATAATTGGGGGAAAGTTGGAGGGACATCTTATATTGTAATCTTTAGTAAGAATTCCTAAATAGTTCACTTTATCTTTTACAGGAATATTGCAAAAAGGGCAGTGGGACAATTTGCAATGGACATTAATTCACATTTATTTATATTCAAATGTAAACCAGAGGCTTTAGCGAATGATTCAGTTGAATCTAACGCGACAGGATTCTGTGATGAGTCTTTCACTGTGGTGTCATCAGGCAGCTGACTGCTAATGAAATGTCTTTTTAAAAAGGCTCCAGATCCACATTTGCTAAAGAGCCTCACAGGGCGCCAATTATCAATAGAATGTATTGTAGCGCCTGATGGTGGTGTGTGGCAGCTACGGTGGGTTTTAGAGAGAGCTAGAGTTCATAACCTGGCTAACTGGTGCAGCTAAACTACGACCATGCAGGGCGCTGGCAACTTAACCGGACCGGTACTGAACCAACAGCTGTGAGATCACTTGTGTCCCATGCACTGCACGACTCCAAGTGGTCTTGCAAGAAAGCAAGGAGAGTAGTTGTGTCTTTTATTGGCTGTCTGGGGACAGCCAGCTTTATTTCACACAGACAGGAACCAACAACAACATGAGCCGGTCACCGTGAGGGTCACTCTCACACATAACACCCTCCCTCACGGCGCCGGCCAACACTAGTACCATAAACACCCCACAAAGACATGCAACACTCCCCATACAATTAACACATTCCCCACAGCCACAATCACCAACACAAATACACTAAACCACACTAGACACAGCAACTATTTACATTTCCCCATAGTCTGGCCGGCCGCTACAGTATTTATTAGGTTTATTGACCAAAGTAATGATGCCCTGTGTCATAGAGGAAGGAAGAGACTTATTCTGAAATTCTGCTGGATTTTTAGTATAAAATCGCTGGACTGCGTCAGTGTCGCAAACGGTGTGACGTCATCCATTAATGCTACGCTGGGAATGATTGACAGCTAGCTATCAGTAGTCAGAATATTAATGGCAAACAGCGTTATGACATCAAAAAGAAATTATCCTAGTGGGGCAGAAAAACGTCAAAAGAAGAAAACGGAAGAAGAAAACCAGTCAAAGGCTAAAGGAAAAGCATTTGTGATGCCGGGCGGATGGTGGGAGCTGTAACACCGAATTTTCGGCAAGTTTTTTGCTATTTATCCTGCTAGCTTGCTCAGCTAGCCTCAGATAAATATGCAATACCGGGATTTATAGGATTTATATGCTCATAAACCAGCTCTAGCGTTTGTCTAAAATAAAACAGTGTGTCCTGCCATGGGACGGACTGAGTCACACTGCATCTGTTTGTCCGTTTATAGCAGGTAGACAGGATGTGGTGTTGTCGGGATGTCGGCCACGTCATTGTCCAGGGAAAGTTGTCTCTCCCATATTTGCCAATTAATTAATATCTGTTCTGTTTAACATATAAATGATTGTTGTTGTGATATAATTTTGTTTTGATATAACTGTTTAACTTTCTTTAATGGCTCAACTTAGGATGTTTAATTTGAATTTGAGAGGTTATCATGACTCTAGCCTGTTTTGCTCGTAAAGTGTAATGGATTGTGGGATGTTTGTGGATAATCTAAAGTGTTATAAATCTGCTTCAGCCTTAAAAAGCAGAATTCTGCCTTCAATGGAAAATCTTTATCTATAATTGGGGGAAAGTTGGAGGGACATCTTATATTGTAATCTTTAGTAAGAATCCTAAATCGTTCGCTTGAACTTTAACAGGAATATTGCAAAAGGAGCAGTGGTACAATTTGTAATGGACATTAATTCACATTTATTTATATTCAAATGTAAACCAGAGGCTTTAGGAATGATTCAGTTGAATCTAACGCGACAGGATTCTGTGATGAGTCTTTCACTGTGGTGTCATCAGGCAGCTGACTGCTAATGAAATGTCTTTTTAAAAAGGCTCCAAATCCACATTTACTAAGGAGCGTCACAGGGCACCAATTATTAATAGAATATATTTATTAGGTTTAGGGACCAAAGTAATGATGCCCTGTGTCATAGACGAAGGAAGAGACTCATTATGAAATTCTGCTGGTTTTTTAGTATAAAATCGCTGGACTGCGTCAGTGTCGCAAACGGTGTGACGTCATCCATTAACGCTACACTGGGAATGATTGACAGCTAGCCATCATTCCCGTGAGTCAGAATATTAATGGCAAACAGCGTTATGACATCAAAAAGAAATTATCCTAGTGGGGCAGAAAAACGTCAAAAGAAGAAAACGGAAGAAGAAAACCAGTCAAAGGCTAAAGGAAAAGCATTTGTGATGCCGGGCGGATGGTGGGAGCTGTAACACCGAATTTTCGGCAAGTTTTAGCGTTTGTCTAAAATAAAACAGTGTGTCCTGCCATGGGACGGACTGAGTCACACTGCATCTGTTTGTCCGTTTATAGCAGGTAGACAGGATGTGGTGTTGTCGGGATGTCGGCCACGTCATTGTCCAGGGAAAGTTGTCTCTCCCATATTTGCCAATTAATTAATATCTGTTCTGTTTAACATATAAATGATTGTTGTTGTGATATAATATTGTTTTGATATAACTGTTTAACTTTCTTTAATGGCTCAACTTAGGATGTTTAATTTGAATTTGATTGGTTATCATGACTCTAGCCTGTTTTGCTCGTAAAGTGTAATGGATTGTGGGATGTTTGTGGATCATCTAAAGTGTTATAAATCTCTCAATCATAGTTTGGCAAACTAAGGGCCCTCCAAGCATCATCTTACATTGATATGAATTTCATTTCTTTTCTTTGCTCCAAAAAACTTGTTTGACACATTTTTACACAGACACAAAAAAAATCCTCTGTACTGGAATTATGTTCATTTACAAAAATACTTCTGCAGAAGCTAAGTGAAGTGGCGTCCAGGTAGAAAATGGTAAAAATTATGTCAAACAGCTCAGACATTAATCAGTAAACGATAAGTTTTGTGTTCCTCCATTTATGTCAATCTGCAGTTACAATGAAATGTATGGTCTGCCACAAAGTCCACATGCATCCATATAATATTTACCATTTGAGGTTGACCAGGTGTGATCAAAAAGAGTGATTAAATTGTAATGCTCATGCTTAGTTGTAAGGTCAAATGATATTCAGTGTTGTTATGAAGAATGTTGAGAAATAGCATCCTTTATACATGTTTTTGTCTGAGAAGTGTTGGCATAACCGTCCCATGGTCGTCCGCTATCTCACGGTAAACTTTGGTGACCGGGAGACATACCACCTTCATGTGGGAATGTTTTGCCCAGCAGCAGAGAGGTATAAAACATTTGTGTGATGTATCAGTTTTCAGGAACGGCGCTAGACGGGGGATGAAACTCTGTCCGTGAACTTCTCTCTTGCAAGATAATAAAAGCCTTAAAAGACATCCTGGATGCAAGCTTCTTTATTGACTACACTCGAGGTATCTGGAACCAGTAGTTGTCAAAATATTTTTTCCATGACAGCAGGTCATTTTCATTTAGGGAATTTTCTTTAAAGCTTAGACAGGAAGAACGGATCAGGGAACATATGTGAAACTGAAAAGTCACTCAAAGCCTCACTTTCATTTACTTTCATTTCATTTATTTTCTTTGATGTGGTTAAGCAGAGCTCAATTTTAATTTAGGGATTTAGTGAAAACTGTCCCTTGAGATGTTTTGATTTTTTAATTCTAAATAAATTTGCACCTTCACTTGTTTCAAAGCTGCCTACACCAATATCTGAAATATGACTCCACACTTTGCAGCCGTCCTTACATTTCTGCCTCACACACCACTGTTGTTCAACGTTCTCCTGATTGTTAGATTCATAAACACTGATATTAGCCACTGAAAGAGCTGCCTTGAGTTTCCTAGATGTTACCCTGGGGTTTCTTGTGATGTCCTGGATTATTACACACTTCACTTTGATAATTCCTGTTTGACCACTGCATTTAGTTTTAATTAATTTACTGATTGTGTGAAATAGTGGATGTATAAAATCATGGGACACTGGATTTAAATGTTTGACCTGTTTTAACCAGGTTTAGATGAACTGTTGGAAAAAGGAAACATTCTGTCTTTGAATCTTTGAATAATAAGACTATGTTTGCTGTACGTGCAAGATTTTCCTTTGACATCTTTCTACACAATCAATATTCTGCAGTGATTTCCTCCTCCATACAAAGTTTCACAGAAATGGGATCTTTGAAAGAAAGGAAAAACAAGGAAAGTGAAAGTGTGTCTTCACTGCACAGCAGCCACGTGGGAGCAGGGCTTAGTGTATAAAAGCTCATCAGGAGTCCAGACTTGACACACACAGAGTGGAGTAAGACAAAACCTGTCTACAGCAGCAACAATGAAGTCAGTGATCGTCGCCTTCCTCACCTGCCTGCTCGTCCTCTCCTCACAAGGTACTGAGAGATATTTGTGCTTTTATCTGTGCTGCCGTGAATTAGTACTGCTGCAACATGAATGTCTTCTTCTAAAACACTTAAGTTTTTTTTTTGTTGAGCTCATTTGGTTTTACAGTCCACGGCTTTACTGTTGTGGTTTGGTCTTAGTTCTTTCAGCAGCATCATTTCTAGCAGCAGCAGCTGTTTCCCCTGAACAGTGATAAACACACTGTCCACTACCTGTTTAGCTCCAAACATCAGACATCCATTATACATCATTGATAGGAAGAACTTTGCCAGGTCTTGGAAAACTAAGCCCATACAAGGATAATACACTGGCCTTTTTAAGTGGATTTGTAATTCATTACAAACATGACTCTGAATTCAATGATAATGTTACTTCATGGTGGATTTCGGTTCATCAGCAGTTCTAAAAAGACTGTGTTGTTTCTCCCCACAGGGCAAATAGGCGGCAGATCGAACAAGTGCAAGTGTTACAACTATGTCGCCAGAGTCAACCCTAAGCTAATCAAGACAGAGCCGGTCGTACATCCCCCAAGTATCTTCTGCCAAAAAACAGAGATCATGTGAGTAAATGAGCTGAATGTGCCACATTTACTGACAGGTCGTTCTGCATGTTTCAGTTTCTCTCTAACATCTCACTCTCTCTCTCTCCCCTCCAGCATCACAATAGAAAATAAGGAGAAATGCGTGAATCCTCAGTCTCCACTCGGGCAACTTATCCTGAAAAACAAAAGCAGGTAAGATGATCTGGACCGGACTGATGCATGTATCAAATTAAGAAGGGATCATGCTCAGGGTCTCCAATTTGCCATGCTGCTGTGAGTGTTTCACATCTTCATTGCTGTGTACTGATAGTGTTCTCCACTGATTCAGGCAAACGAAGAAAACAGCTGTGAGCCGACTCCACACCCCAGGCAAGCTGATGCGGAGACCGTGATGTAGTGGAAGTGAAACACTTGCGTTGTAATAAATATTCATGTAGCCTTTAACAAGTTGTTAGAAGTGATAAAACCGTTCCCAGTGGCCAGTTCATGTTGCTTAAGTTATTTCATGATTTTCAAGGAAATAATTTGTATAATAGTTTCATACAAAAATAAAACACATTTTTTATACTTTGTGTTGTTTGTGTTTTTGCTACCTCAGCACAAACTGAAGCCAGTCAATGTGCAACATCTCAGAATGTTGGAACATGGCCATCAAGCAATGTGTTTCAAAGCCTTTCGATTCCAAACACAAAGTGTAAGAAATCTATTCATTTGACTCTGTCCAAAGCGACTTACAGAGTAATTGGTACAGGGTAAGCGGCCATGGGTAGAGCAGCTGGATGGTGAAACGGATGATGCAGGGTCAAGTTTCACTGTAACGTATGTGCAAATGCATATGTTCTTGAAGTGACAAATAAGAAGGTTGTTCTTCTACACACACAAGATGGCTGCCATGCAAGGTGCTTATCGGACTGGTAGCAACTTGGGGATCAGTGTCTTGCAGAAGGACACTTTAACACGCAGTGGGGAGGGACTGGGATCGAACCACCGACCCTGTGCTCCATGGATGACTATATGTCAATAAACAAAAAAGATATTGAGAGTTATCTGAGGCTAGCAGGATAAATAGCAAACACACTTGCCAAAAATGTTACACCCAACTCCATCCTGCATGACAAATGGCTTTCCTTTATCCTTTGTTTTTCTTCCTCAGCAAGGGGATGTACTGAGACCCTGGACGCTAGACCAATGAGGAGTGAGGCGGATGGGCTGGGGGGGGGGTGATCGGGTAGGAGAGCCGTACCAAACAGGAACGAGGCAGGCGTGGGAGAAAGCTAGGCCAAGAAAGGGAAACCACAGGAAGGGAAACGCAGGAAGGGAAACGCAGGATGGGAAACACAGGAAGGGAAACGCAGCCAGACAACCTCGCCCCTTACAAAACACAAGAGGAGGAGAAAAGTCCTGTAACACCACTTACAGATATGACACAAATATAGCTTCTTGGGCCCAGGAGAAAATGTGCTGCTGTTATTATTTAGTTGTTACAGTAATAGCAAATGGCCAGATGAAAAAATATGGCTGTGTGCTTTTACTGAAACAAATCATGACCAGCACTCGTTAGAGGGGGGAGAAATAGAACCTCCCAGCGCTCCCTAATAGCTATTGATCACCTCTCCTGCTCTTAGAGAACATCGTGAACAGATGGTGGTGTGTGTTTGCATGTGGATATATACACACACACACACACACTATACCTTGCAACCTGTTGACATTCCAACTTTGCATGCAAGTACTGTTAAAAGCTGCTGTCCACAGCGGATGAATTCATAATATCTACGCTGGCCTATTCTCACCCTCTGGGCTTCAGTGGAATTCAGATATAATATATGTTGGTCCTTGTTTTTCCTCAAAGGACTCATGACCTGTGCCTGTTCAGTTTATTAAGGAACAGCAGACATCACATTTACCACTGTACATCAAGGATTTTGACAAAGGTTCTTGAGAAGATTTTAATCCTCTGAAGAATGAGCTTCTCTTCAGCAGCCAAGTAATATCACAAGTCATGTCCCAGAGCTGGCATTCTGTTGGGCTTTAATGCCACGTGACCCATCCGTCAGGTCGAGAGGGTTCAGTTTCAAAGAATACAACAACATAAAGTGTGACAGCACCTTGTGTTCTCTCACTCATCTACAATTATCAGGTGACAAATTTGAGAACAGTTAACTAGTCTGGCTTTTAGCCCGGACCTCGAGCTGCAGAGAGTTCAATCAAACTTGATCTGCTGTCAATAAAGGGAATGGTTGGATTTTAATTTTTTTAATGCTGGACATGCCACGAACAGCTATCGCTCATGCAGCATGTCAGCAAGTGCTGAGTCCTTAAACTGCTGTAATAGACCATATTTTTGATCCTGAGCTGTATTAGTTTTAGAAAAAATCTACAACATGCAGGTAAATGTTTTAACACTTGATGGGAGAGACCTCTGGTATATGGGTGAAAATGTATCAAGTGTAATGAGATATATAGTAATAATGTCTGGTACCACAATAAAATGTAAAACTCCTCACCCAGTTAGCAGGTATATGCTGACCTCTACTGGTCAGAGTGGGGTAATTCCCAGTGCTTGCACACATCTCTTACACACATCTGCACAACAGCCAAAATGTGTTTCTCTTCATAGGGAACAGTGACAGTTAATTATTGCATTCTGCCATTTAAAAAAATAACCCTGCATTTACTAGTTGTCAACCACAGTTGTCTCAAGTAGCATGTGCTATGATAATGGCATAATTTAGGTGAAAATTGGTCTAATGACAGTCGACCACAGTCGGACATCTTTGTGCTCAGCCGCTTGTTGTGATGGCGTCTGGCCAGCACAGCTAGTAATGAGAAAAAAAAAGATTTAAACTGTTTTTGCGCTTTCCGTTACCTAATGTCCAGTCTTGCCAACTTTCAAATGAGTAGTTGTGGAACAGCAAGGAATCTTCCTTTACATCGGTTGATAAGTTTGTATAAGGACCCAAATGAAGTGACATCAAGCAGAGATGTTATAATAAAAGGGTTTATTGGAACCAGACAATGGAAAACCGAATGAATCCAAAGGACAAATGTACAAGGTGAACGCAAGACAGTGAAACTAAAGAAGTGACCATGTGGGGGACAGGCTACAGCAAGAACGAGACAGAAATTCACAGGTGTAGATCAACAACTAATCCTAAATTATTCCCACCTGTCTGTCTCTTACAAATACCGACAACAGATCCTATAACAGAGATTAACATTTACATTAACAAACACTAAATGACATATCTGACAGAAACAAACAGAATACCAGAACTCTCCATAAATAGAGATCCCTCACAGGTGTCTAACAGTACTTGCAAAGTGTGAATCAAGATCTCCAACAGGAATCAAACCTCACACCAAGCTGGAACAGGTAACAGAGTCCAAAAATTCTGAGTAGAGTCCAACAGAATGAGTCCGGTACAACTAGAAGGCAGAAAGATCCAACCAAGACGACCATGTGGCCGCAGACTGAGGGGAAAGCAGAGGTGATGAGGCCGATGAGGAGAAGTGAAGCTGTTGGAAATGAACCAGGCACAGGAAGTGGAAGGGAAAAGGGCAACAAAATAAAAGTCCAGAGGAGGAAGTGGAGCTGAAGGATTGAAATCATGAAAATTACCTCATTTCAGCTGATTTGATCATACACAGTACTACACTGGAGAGCGACTAACTCTTACAGGGTTATTACTGAACAATTCATATGTTCCAATGTAATTTGTATATATATATATAGAGAGAGAGAGTACACACTCAAAGCAGAGAGCAACTTAAGTGCAAAGTGTATTCAATATATTCTTTTATTCTGATTAAATTACTTTAGGCTTGTGTTACATTGCAACTTAGAAACTCTCATATAACCATTGGCTATACCACAGCTATGTTTCAGCTGAAAACTAATATAAATATGTTAAAGCGGCAGTATGTGAATTTGCACAACTATTATTTTTCATGTCCAGGCATCTGCAGATTTTGGAGGCTAAGCTGTTTTACCAAGCGCACAAATCCCTGAACGAGCTTAGTAAAAATCTGCTCCAGACCAAATCATACTGTAGAGTGTCACTGTTTTGAATAGCCCGTGACTATTTATGTAGAAATTTCCATTCATTGCTGCTTGTCTAGTGCGTTTGCAGCCAAAAACTCTACCTATACTTGTAGAGTTGGGCAGGGAATGTACTGGTTTTAAGTTTCATGGTTCCCAAAGTTGCACATGTAACTTTAATATGTCCATAACAAAATGCTGATGTGCTACTGTTTAAGAGTTTTAATGTTCAAGTTCCCTAACATCTGCTAATAATTCAAACTCATTTGTTGAGGCTGATGGGAGTGGGATTAGTTTTTTTTTTTAAATATTTGATCAGAAATCTAAGAACTGAACAAATTTAAACTTTAAGACTTACTAAATATTGTTGTGACTTTGCTCCTCAAACGTCAACATCAAGGTCACACCGGAGAAAAAGTCAAAGGACCATGGACAACAGCAGGTTTCATACTCCTGGGTCCACGACTGTCTGTCCTTATATTCTTGATAATCCAATCAGAGCTGTTGAAATATTTCAGCCTGGAGCTGTGTTGTGGACCAGCAGCGTGACATTGCCATCTGCAAAAAATTGATGCCAGCGTTGCCAGAAACAGCACATGTTCCTTCCGCCTACAAGCCCTCTCACTGTGGGATAGTTTTCTCCACAGAGTAAAGTGATATAAGACTGTATATGTAATGTTGAAAAGCAACAGTACAACACATCTCCACAGAACAAGTGTGAAATTGTTTATTTGGAGGTTTATTTTTTTTTCCTTTTATTTATTTCTTTCTTCGCTGGAGAATTTTGTAATCTACAGCATGCAAAGCTTTGGTTAATAACTTCATACAACAAAAATAACTCTGAGATTAAAGTTGTCCCTCCTACTGTCACTGAAATCATTCTGCATTAATTAACCTTATTATGTGAGCGGCACAGCGGTGTGTTACTGCCATCTGCTGGTACAAAGCTCACACTGCTGATCCTGATGTGTTCAAAATTATATTACTGTAAATGAGTTTAGGAAAAAAACATAAAGTTTGGGGTGGGTGAACAGTTTCCTCACATAGTTTCACCTTTTCAGCCTTTACGTGTCTCATTCATTATATTAATATCTCCTGGTGCTGAGGGTCATCGTGAGAATTTGCGGCAAATGTTGTTTGCCAAACCCGAGGTGGGAAGCTCGTTCGGGGATTTGTGCGCTTGGTAAAACAGCTTAGCCTCCAAAATCTGCAGATGCCTGGACATGAAAAATAACATGAGACTGAGAATAAATGTGCTGGCAGAATGTGTCAGTGCACATGTTGGCTGATGGTCTATGTGGTGTAGTGTTATATGAATTCACTGCTTTTCACAGCTAGTTTGTTATGTCCCAGGCTGACATTTGGTTTTTGCTCGACATTTAAAAAGTAACGCAGCAGAAAAGTAAACAAAACATATAGTAGATGGAGTTGAAATATAAAAAAATGTGCATAAATACCTCACTGAAGCTGTCATATTTTATTATACTGTAATTCCTTCAGTGTTCTACTTAGAGAAGACATGATCTTTGTTCCAGTGTCAGCAACAGGTGCTGGGGGAACAGGAACACTGGAGCGTGACTGCCCTCACAGAAACATGTCAACAGCACATCAGTAACACACAGCAAAGCACACTGTCAGTTCCACACACTCTAATACCGCACGCTTCCTCTCCCACAAAACTTTTGACGCTGCACCAGACCACCCAGTGAGAGACGTTCACAAGGTATGCTGGTGCGCAGACACTTTTCAACACCAGAATCTGGTCTGTGCGGCACCAGCGGAAACCTGATTGACTTATTATTGCTGGTGGACACATGCTGTGCCTTAACTAGGCATTTGCCATTTTTGTCAGCGGGAGGTGGAATGGAATTGAGTTATTATACCTTATGTCGTACAGTGTCAGTGGTCGGCTGTTGTAATATTTGTAACATGTTTGTTTCAGTGGTTAGTTTCAAATAGAACTTTACCTGCTACCAGTGTTGGGTGTGAGGCCTTGTAACACGTCGTCTAATGCTTTAGGTTGAAATACTCTGTTTTTTAGTCACATTTTTAAACAGAAATCTGCCGTGAATTTCCTGTTTTTGGCAGCACTGGCTGCATGCTGGAGTATGAAGCATATGCACTTTAATTGAATCCATTCGTGTGTGTGTTTCAAAGGCTTATCACTTTAATTTGAAAGTGATGTATGTTTCTGTGTTCAGGTATTTGACTTGTCCTACAGGATATGCCTGTAGTGCCCACGAGTCTCTGTGGGAATATGTACTGGGATAGACACATTTAAATATATTTTTTTAATGTAAGACTGTAGAAAAAACGAACTGTAAATGGGACAACGTGTCAGGGCCAGACTTGGCTGTGTTAGGATGGTAGGGTCATTATAAAGGTCTTGACTAAAACAACGTGCATGAGGAATCACAAAGAGTTTTCATTTTCGACATTGGAAAAGTGCTTAATGAGTGCTCTAGTTACTGTAAAATAACCAACGACTTTTAAATGTATGCAACTTTGTAACGTTCCCCATCACTGCCTGCTACAAATTCATATAATAACTACATTTTAGTCACTTGAGCAGTGAAAAGAAGAGTGGACACAACACTGAGTTGACAAAGTTGACCAACCGTAATCGGTTTCTGGCATTTGTTTTACTCAACACCCATATATCCGGTGAAATATATGGTTGTTTAGTTCCATGTAGCTGCTGCTATAGAGCTCTTTAAAGGAAAATTTGGGTGATAATTCTCCGGGGGTTTGTACTTAAACTGTGAACAACTCTTAACACACAAGCAGCTGCTTGATCCACTGTAAACATACACATATATAAATACTGATTACACTATGTACATATCATGTATATATCAGATGTAAACGTAACAAATTACACTAAGTTCTCATTTGAAGGCACCTTGATACGAGCTGTTGTATTCCTGTACTCATAAATAGCCTATCCCATTACCCCACAGGCAACATTGAAACTAAAATAAGTTACCAGAGTTTTGAATGAAAACATTTTTACTACTTGTCTCTTACAATACGGGGTTGTGGCCGTGTGTGGGATTTTGTGGTCAAAGTGCCTCTTCGTTGTTCTCTTTGTAGTGGGGAATGCGCGGCTGCTTCCCTTCAGATATACTTGTCTTGGCCACATGACGGCAGTAGATGTCCAACAATAATAGGGTTATTTTACAGAACAAAATCCAGGCTGCCAGCTCAAAGAAATACTGTATAACAAATACAGTACACACAGAGACTTTGGAACAGGTAGATAAAAGCTACAAAAATTAAGTTATTTAAAAAACTCTTTCTTCTCTGTGATCATATCTAAATATGCTGACTGGACCTTTTTTTATACATAAAAGACTTTTCCTCTCTGTTAATTATGATTTCTGAGATATAATATGACTGTATATTTGAAGAAAAAAACCTCAGCTTTGTGGCTTTAAGCCAGTTGGAACCAGCCTTATAAAATACTGAATGTGAAATCATGCAAAAAAAAAAAAAAAGCAGAAGTTTCCAGATTGGAGCTTGCTGTGCAGCTCTCTGTACAGTGTTAAACAACAAACAACTGTTATCTGTCCTGACAGGCTGTGTTTGAGTAATGGCACTGCTGAATCCCACACTGAACCACAGGATATAGAGAGGGAGGGAAAGAGCCAGAGCGAGAGAGAGAGCTGGGGGAGACGGAGAGAGCGCGGGACTTCAACAGGGGAGTTTAGGAAAGCGAGGGAAGTGCCTCAGGGGCTACGACTGTGTGTGGATATGATTTTGGCCTGGCAGCTTTCTGTCAAAGTCTCTCCCTAATAGGTCATTTAATTCTGCCCGTCTTTGATGATGTGGGCCGGGCCTACCTGACAGCCTGACGCTCTGCCTGTCACTACATTTAAGGTGTGATGGGTAATCTGACCGCCCGCACTCACAAATACACCCATGCAAAAAGCATCAATGTGCACACACTCATACACCGCCATAATATTGCTCTCCCGCTGTGCAGTGGTGGTTTTTGTAATGCCCCAATGGCTCGGTGACAGTCCGCCAATCAATCAAACTCATCCTGACCCATCACACCTGTAAATGAGTGTCTGTCTGTCTCCAGGGCCATGATAGGCTGATTGGCTCTGTCAGTCACAGTGTCAGGCAAATGTAGATCAATGGAAACCATTCAGTACGGTGCCCTGTAGATTTAAACAGACTTCTCCACAGTCACGCACTGCTGATGGCAGATGTCACTGAAGATGGACCCAGCTTCACTGAGCTTCTGAGTAACGTGCACGCACTGGGGGATGACCGGGAATAGCACGGGTGTCAGGAGAAATAAATATGGATATGACCAACAACAACCACAACAAAAGTGCCAATGGGTGTAACCGCGATGCTGTAGATAAAACTGTGCGTAAAGATGTACAACACGAACGTATAAATACTTCCATGTCACATTTAATATGAAATGTAAATAACGTCTGGTATTCAAAATGTTGCGTATATGCACATAATTTGTGTTACGGTGCTTGGTTGGAGCTGTGCATCTAAATGAATGTATGATTGTATTATTTCATGCGTGAACTGATAAATAAATATCATTAAGTTAATGTATGCATCTCATTAAACGTATTCAGCAGCATTGCCAACACATGCTGTACCGTAAAAACTAAGACATTTCCAAAGTCAAACTGTTTGGTTTTAGGATTATTTTAATAAGAGCATAATTAATAATGGATGTGCCATATGTATAGAAATTTGTTCAGATGTTCATGTGCCTACTCACGGTGAGTGCGCTGCAATATTAAGCTGCAATGTGCAGAACTGAAGCTGATATGTTATCCTGAAGCACATGCTTGCAAATGTAGTAGCCCAGGGTAGTTTGGCGGCAACACCCTCCTACAAGTGTTAGCAGCTTTGTCAGTGCGTCTGCGATCGTGTAGCCCGTACATTTTTACATTTAGTCATGTGGCAGACGCTTACGAGTGAGGTACAAGACAAAAATATTAGGCATTTTAAGTATTGCATTATATGGGTATAAGTTGAGGTTGAAGGTGCTCTGTTACAATATCAGCTCATCACAATAACAATGCCAAGTGTTGCCTAATGAAGTTGTTTTGCACATAGTTTATATGTATAATAAAGTTCATAAATAGTTTATATGTATAATACGGTTTCCATGACACCAGTGGTGGAATAATTCCCCAATCTTTACAAGTTAACACAGTTGAGATAATATCTCAGTACGTAAAAACAAAAAACTATCAAACAAAAATCAGATGGGGGGTGTGAGCCTCTCCACCCTGGACAGACTGCTGGTTTATCACAGCGAGAAAACCACCATTCACGCTCACATTCACACCTATGGGCAATTTAGAGTCAGTGAGTCAATGCACGTCTTTTGATTTTGTAGGGAAACCTGAATATCCAGGAATGAAACACACACAAGCAGGGGAGAACCTGCTGTAGAAGGGTCACAGCCAACCAGGGATTCAAACCGAGGACCTTCTCCCTGTGAGGAGGCAGCGCTAACCACTACCACTATTTTAAAGTTTTATTGAGGTGGAGCCAAATGTTCCTATTTTAGGTATTTTATTTATTTATATTTAGCAATTTTGATGGCAAATTGGAACAAAAAATTCATAATCTACAAAGTAATTATAATTATCAGGTAAGGAAAGGTAGGAAATTTCCTGGAGGTCCTTTCATTAGTCATTCACTGAAAAGCTGAAAATAATGAGGATTTCTGTCTAACAACTAGTAAGTTTGACCAGAATGTGTTCGTTGTAATCTGTCCTGTTTTTTCGGTAAGTGAGAAGTCTGACTTTATTACTTTATTCTGAAAATCACCTGCTTGATTCTGCTGTACCAAACAGGCTTATGTGTGGTCTTTGCTCCCCAGATTTGGTACTTTAAGGACCCAAGGCTCACATCATATGACCAAAAAAAAAAAAAAATTATTCAACAGCTCAAGGTTAAGTTACTAAGCCCAGAGAATTGGGCTTCATGCTGCTTGCAAAGTGATTTTCTCTTTTTTTCCACGCACACAGGGTAAAATCAATGAGGCTCAGTCTGGTGAGATATTAGCTGTTTTTCCAATTCATTTATGATTTGAAACACTGGAGGCCATGAGACAACATCATACTTTGAGATATTGAGGTAATAGTTGCCACAGTTTGCATTTTGAAAGTAGATTTCATCTTCAGTCTTAACAATCACTTTTACTTGGAATCTCTGTAATTTTATAAGGGTTTTTATTTTAATCATATTCAAAATAAGAACTGAACCCATATGAATTTGTGAATGTTATCTTCCCCTCTTAATTGTGGTCAGACTAAAACAAGCTTCATCTAGTAAAACATTTCATCTTTTCAACTATGCTGCAGATTAACTGTCAAAGCTTTATCAGTCTGGTTTCAGCTGCAGCAGACGGGCGTTTTTAAAGAAGACGGTTTGGTTTGATGACCTCCGTGTACACCTGCCCGGCAGCTAGCACTGTGGCAGACTAACAGCTCACACCAAACACGTGATCTTCAGTTTTTTTTGACCATAGAGCAAAATACAAATACAATCTGCTTCTTTAACATACACTCTGCTCTCTAGTTCCGCAGTAATGAAATGAAACATTACAGTTCGCCTTTATGCGGCAAAGTGAAAGTGTTCTCAGAGAACATAATAAAAAGTCGTATACCCCATTAAAACAATCTCAACACTGCAAAACACAATGATGAAACAAATCTAAAATCTGATTGCAGAGCTTCGTCTGGTGACTCACTCTGGTAAACAATAGACGGGGTCAGTGGCCACAGGCTTATATACGCAGCGTTTGGTAGTAGGTGGAAGCCTCGTCGTGACGATGTGTAAGTTCCCATGCTGTGTGCCTGGCGAGGTTATTTGCCCCGAGGCATTGGATGGGACACTCACACCAGCCGAACTCTGTCCCTGAGGAAACTCTTAATGTGAATCCGTGGTCCTGTGCTTATACCCTGTCTCTATTCTCCATCTGGACTAATTGCCCTACTTGGCCTAATCATACAAACATGGATGAATACTAAACATTAGACCCCTCTTTTTATTGTCTCGACTACACATTCAGTCACTTTCCTTACTGGCTCTTTTTATGCTGTTACCCACTCAACACTCTGCTCTACTTCTCTTTCAGAGGCTTTCCTCTTTCCTTCCTTACTTGCTCCAGCTCCTTGCTTGGTTTTAAGAGGAAGGCAGAGAGACTGACTGGCCACTTCAGGGACCAAAGGCATGAGGTAATGCAGGCGGAATTGTGGGCCTCCTTTGTCCCACATCTCAAGACTTCCCACAGCTCCATGTGGGAAAGTAAGACCACCGGTTTGCATTCAGCGGGAAACACTGGACTGAATAATCATGTTGACAGGTGAAGAGGAGCTCTTTTGTATTTGCAGAGGAAAACATGGTATAAAAATGTTTTGTTGTTGAGAGCCCTTGAAGGAGCTGCCGCTTGCCAGTTCTGCCACAGCTAGTATGTGAGTGATGAGAACTCCACTGGGCATGTTTTCAGCTTGGCTACAGCAACACAAGAAAATTGAACAATTAGTAAAGAGTTTAAATCTTGCAAAAAATATTTTACATGCTTGTTTAAAGATTTCACTTCTTGTGCAGTGAAAAATAATAGTTTTTTGGAGAAATTTAGTACAAAACTAGGATTGTGGATAAGTCTCTTCAGTTGTGCATTTGGGCTTTGACATGAAATTCCTTTCATGTCGTTTTATTAGTCTCCCATACATGATAAAATGACACAAAATGAAATGAAACAAGTCAAAATTGAAATTCACTTAACTTTGCAGCAAATTTAGCTTCATAATATTTGCTTATTGAAAGTTAGCTACAGTGGCAGGTGAGATAGCACCTAGCTGTGGCCCCAGTTGGGTGTAAAAGATTGCCACCTCTTATTTTGACAGGGCAGAGTAAAACATACATTTTCTTTCATTAATATAATAATTAATGTGCATTTGGTTAATATAATATATAAGTGTTACTTTTTATTAATATATTAGGGGGATTAGACACACCATTGCACTTTTCATTATTATATTCTAACTTTTTCTATGCACTCTTTGCTAACTTTTCCTAGTTGGTGACAAGGTGACAAATAGATATTATATATATAGACAAAGAGATATTCCATTAAATAAACACAAGTGTTTCTCTCTTTAGGTAAATCACTTTTTATGATGAGAGTTGAATCCTCTGAAACCATCTTTAGCACTGAGTGGAGATATAGTAATCAATTATCAATTCAATAACAATAATTTGAAACGTGAGTGAGAACTCATTATTGTTATTATGTCAGTGCATTCTTGCTGCCACTCCATGTTCAACAGTCCATCAGTACGAAAACATATGTAAAGTTAATTCCATTTTGACATCAGCTGTAGACGTTGTCGATATACACTGTCAAAAATAATTGTACCATGAGTGTAGTCATTAAGAAGTAAAACATGGACAGGCAGAGAAAAAGACTTACTGAGCAAACTGTAATGTCCTTCATTTGCATTTTAGATTCTTTTAATATGAGGCAGCTCGCGTCTGTTAGCGACCGCATATGAGCAGTTACCAGTTATACATTTTAAACAATTTGTTTTGGTTCCATGTTCCAATTAAACTCTGCTTTTTTAGTAGCTCTATATACATGGTGCAAATTAGACATACCAAAAAAAACTACTTAAAACAGATAATAGCTGATTAAATCTCATACATTTTGCCTTTTGTGATCATTGGACAAGATAAACACACAAGCACATTAGGGTGTCTAGGTACATTAATATAAAACTATGAACATACACTATCATGTTAAATAACGCATAACATAACTTGATACACTAGGTGTTGATGTGGTTTGTAACCTGTTTGTTAGTACACAGCCTGAACAGCTACGTTTGAACAGCCACATACACACAGCGTCTAGTAGGTTAAAATATAATAATTATGAAGGTTATAGTTTGTAGGGCTGTTGAGTTTGTGAACATATTTTCAGTTGTGTTAAATCATAAGTTTGACTACAACTGGAGATCTGCAGTCAATAAAGTGACAGTGAAGGGGCTGCAAACTCTGAGCTTCCTTGTCTTGGGAAATAATACTGGAAATATCAATATTACTCACACAATTAAACTCATAGTTTGATTGTGTCTTTAACAGTGCACTGTTTTGAGCCTCTCATCCTGATAAAATCAATATTTATGAAGGTCTAATTTTTGAAACAACATGAAGATGAGGCGGATTTGATACTGAGACTGTCTGAAGGAGTCCAGCTCTGCACGCTGTGAGTGGTGTCCAACAAGCACGCCACCCTCGTACCACCTCTCAGTGGAATCTGGTGCCCGAAATTGTGTTTCCATACAAGTCAAGTGCGAATGCAACTATGCTTTTGTGGGGGCTTAATTGCAACCAGAAATTATCCATCCAGTGCTTTTCGACAGATTGCCTGAGTATCTCAAGGCCAACGCAGAGAGCCATACAGAGACAAACGACTATTCACACGCACATTCACACCTGCGGGCAATTTAGAGTCACCAATTAACCAATTAACATGCATGTTTTGGACTGCGGGAGGAAACCGAAGCAAGCAAGCGGAAAACAGGCAAAGTCGACAAGAGAGATTCAAAAACTTCATTAGCTTTTTAGAGTATTTTTTACAGGTGGACAGTAGTAGGACATGAACTGCTGCCACCCACATGAATGTGTGCACAAATATGCAGAGAATTATTTCTACAACTGCAGAAAAAATTAATACACACAAGAAAAACTCCCTTTGCACTTTAACTTCTATTCGGCACACGACTTTATTCAGCGTTGTAGTTTATTAATGAGCCTTGATGCAGACGCCGCACGAAACACTTCCCTAACCATTCCAATAAGAGGAAAAACTGTTTTTCTCATCTGCCAAATTCATTATATAAATACGTGATGAATTGTCACTGACTCGAAAAAATATCAATAGAAAAGTAAATAAAATAATCTAGTTCACCCCATGTATTTGGTAAAAACCTTGTGTGCTAAAAACTGTCCCCACCGTCTAAAACGCGTCAGCAGGTGCTGCTGGCAGTGCTCAGCTGTGCCTCATACTGTACCTATTACATCACTTCTATTAAGCTGGTTTTGTCTTCATTAAAACCAAAGCAAGCAAGCATGTGGCCGGCTCAGCGGGCTGCATTAAGACGAGAGTTCCGTTCAGACAATGGCTCCAACTCAGACTGAATTGATGAGGGAAATAAGAAATAAATTGCTGAGTCCAGAATTGAATAAAGGGAGAACAGACGGATATGTGATGTTGAGTGCTAAATATTCTGAATACGATATGAAATAAATACCCAGGAAAAAAACTAGCTGGAGGTGAAAATAGGAAAATTTGATAGGATTGGTGAACTGTGCCTGGGTTAATTTAATCAGTAGCCTAAATAGAAACACATCTGCTATATGAGATCATTTATCATTTATCTTTCACTTGGCTTTATCTGAAGTTATTAGCTGTGTTCTTATTCACAGGCTCAGCCAAAGGAGTCACTGAGCCCTATTTTCACTGATTACAATGCACCAGACTCTAATCATCCCCAAACATGACATTACATTTTCCATAAGTGTAGATACACCATTGATTACGCCACAAAGCTCCGCTTAACAATATGCAGCTATTATTCTAATGCCGATCATGAAACATCTACAGTTTTTCTGCTGACATAGTGCACGTCTTATAAGTCTGCATCCATTTTCATCAGCATTTTAGGGCCGACACTGAACTGGTACGATTGATTATACATTTTCTGTTTGCTGGTACAGTATGTAGCAATGGATCACCTGGTAAACTAATTCGATTTAGTGTCGTTCTTACAAACGAACAGGCCTTTTACACATCTGAATGCACCTTGGCATCATCACATTTGCTTTTCCCTTATGAAATACTCTGTTAAGGTAGCTCTTCTCTCCTCTGAATATTATTAAAAGTCGGGGAATGCACAATAGACCTGCACTCAGTAAAACAAAATCACATGTAGATATCATTTTAGGAAAAGGTCACAGGCATCGGCTGCTGAGAACCACTAATTTCAGGCAGAAAATATTCGTTATATCTCAATATTAAATTCCTGCAATATCTTTCACTTCTCTTCTGTAACAGCAAAAGCAGGATGTTCATCTTTAATGATCCTCCCACGTACTGGTAATGAGAGAAATATCAAGTTAAACTTCTGGCCTCAAGTGACATGTTGAGGAAAGGCCTTAATGGTGTTTTTGCATTAGGCAGATTAAACCATCTTTCTCTGTGTTCTACCTTCATTCTTCACCTACTTTAATGACCTGCCAAAGACAAATAGAATACACTATAACTGCAAGTGGATCATGTGAAAATAGATGCTGTTGCTGACTAAATATCTTTATCACTGCAGCGTAAACGTGTGCATGAGCACATGTGCGTCTTGCATCTCTTCTTTCTTAATCTCCTGTATCATTGCGCGATTGTGTCATCCTCCCCAGCATCAACTGTTAATCTGGAACCTTATCTTCGCGTTCCAGCAAGAGCGCTGACATACTAAGTCCCACCCAAGGTTGCTTTCGTGTCAGTTTGAGGTCATTTTGCCTGGTATGGTGCCTCGGTGCTCCTGCTTGCCCAGTAGGGGCCCGGCGTCACTCCCCTCAATCACGGGCGAATTTACGATGCGAGGAGGAACCGTCTCCCATATGCTACTGAGCCTCTCCCTGTGTTTAGCCCGCTAATCCCCACAGGAGATGGGGAGCAGCAGACCATGGTAATATGGATGGAGAGAAGGAAAGGAGGAGAAGCTGTGGCACGGGAGGAGAGAAGAGGAGAGGATCAGTGTCAGCAGTGAAGGTGGCCCTAACAAATCAGTAACAGTGGGGATGAAAACTCATAGTCACAGCACTTTCCCTGAAGTGTCTGCTATCAGATAAGCTAAGAGATTTAGTTAAGACTTCATATTTAGAGCATGGCTTAAGCTGTGAGACGATGTCTTTACTGTGGTGATGCCAATGTCACATTGTGCCTGCTATGCTCTATTTGTCCAATAGGATTTTATCTGCGTTTTTATAGCCATAATACTGCATGCCTTCGCAGAATTATCCAAGATCACATACAACCACATATAAACACTGGTTTGATGATCCCTGTTTCAGAGGTGGCTCCGTGTTTTCTAAAAGTTTGTGGGTGAAAATTTGTTTGACCTATTCAGCAGATGATTGGTCCCGAAGAGTTAACCAAATGATTTGATTCACTCTCAAAGACGTTTTTTGTGCCATAGATGCTTACAGAGTGGAGCAAAAATTGGATTTTTACGTTAACAGTCCATTGTGTTTTGCACGTTTTCCAATTGCAGTTTGCTTCAAAAGGTCCTGCTTGAAAACTACAAGTTGAAATATTAATACAAGGTTCAAATGGTGCTGTGATTTGTGTTCTCCCTGTGCTTGTGTGGGTTTTTCCTTCCGTGGTCCATGACACACCAATCTGACGTCAAAGAACTTCTGCCAAAGATGGCCAGCTGCTGATGATTTATTAGTACTTCTAAAGTTTGATACTTTGCTTTAAATAGTAACAGGGACACACCGCTAAGACTAGGTTGACAGATGCTGACAGCCTGACGCAAGCCGACGGCCAACAGTCAGCTCGGCGTGTCCCATTCCAAAGACATGCAGTTATATTAAATGATGACTAATGCATGCTAAGTCTACTAGACAGGCTGTTACTTTCAAATCAGAAACCCTGTACACAAAGCAAATGATACACCCACTCAAGAATAGAGACAATATAAGATTTTCTTGATATTGTGGTGACAGTTTGTATATAGTCACTTTAAATATACATAGAGACTCCCCGAACTCCAGCAGATGTAAGATGTCTGGTGATGCATTTCACCACATAACCATTTTTTGTTTTACAAACAGCAGTGAGAGAGCATAAAAACCCAAGAACAGTGTCACAAGTCATAATAATAATTTTAGTTACTGTTCCAATGTACGATCTGTATGCCAAATGCAATGATCAACAGAATAACAACAACAGTTCTAACAAAACGCCGGATATTAACAATCAACAAAGACATAGCATAAAGCATACGCTCATGGGAACAACATACAGTAAAGCATAAAAAGTTCTGCCCGGTAAAGTCAATCGACTAAAAACACAAGATAAATGTACAAGTTAATATATTATGTAAATGCATGAGTCAGTGTATAAGACAATGTTGCTAATAACAGCAATTAGATGAGCAGTGATATATCAGATAATGCTAGAAAGCAATGGGAAACACACATATCAAATCTGTTAAACCCAAAGGCTATAATTAGTCTGAGTAGGTACGTAAAGGTTGGGGTAAAGTAGTGAGTTTTCAGATGAGATTCGAAAGCATCTACTGATACAGACAGCCAGGCAGATTATCCCAAAGAAAAGGGAGCACGATAAGAAAAAGCCCAACAGCCAGCTGAGTGTTTTTCTTTGTAACTCTGGGGACCGCTGGTAGTCCTGCTGACCGCCAGTGATGTAAGATGTAAAGGAATATGGGGTATCAGAAGGTCACACAGGTAGTCGGAGTGCAGCCAGATCATTTATCTGATGTAATGTTTGCTCAGCATTAATGTGACCATCTACAGGTGAAGTTACATCACCAGCAGAAAAGTGAAGTCTCACAGGCGATTGGATGGAGCCGTCAGACTCCTAGACAGTGAAATGACCCGATTTTTTCTGAACGCTATTTTAAAATGTGATGACCAGATCTGATGTTAATTAGTAATGATGAATTCAAAAGGTAAAGTACTACTTTACCCTTTGTAGACATGATGGGATTCTGCCCCAGTCCTGTGACAGATGGTTCAAATGCGCCTTGTGCAACTCCTATGAAGCACATCTCCTAAAAACTTCTACAATTATCATTAGTATTCAAGTAGCGAGAGGCAAATTGGAGAATATACTGTTCACAAGAAAATGTCACTTGATATCAATAAAGCAGGGCCTGAGCACAGTCAAATTAAATCAAGCGCATATCACATCTTTGCATGACTCAGATTAACTCTCTCCCATTACAGCTCTCATCATCATTAACAATAGCTGTAGATTGCCATGAAGAGGTTTCAGCGAGAGATATCAGGCAAAGCTTTCGTCATTCTTCACGTGTCAGTTAGTGATAATACTGCAGATAAGCTGGCACATCATAATTGTCATCCTCCAACCCCTTAAATGTAGTTTCTGTGGCTCAGGATTATGAGCACTGTTGCACACTTCACAATGCTCTTTTTAATATAGGCTTGTAAAAAACGCCCTCTCCAGGTGTGGTCATAAGCAATGAATGTGGTCAGTGTGTTCTGTGTCCTAACAGGTAAACTGTGGAAGGATTGGTCCTGGTCCACATGTCAGTGATACACAATATTTCTGACAGAATAATCACACTGGAATAAACTCTTGGTGAATGATGTATGATTATTCTCTGTTGTCTACTTCACGACACAAACATTATCTCACATTGGGTTTTTATAGAACTGAATGAGTGATTATTGTGACGACGGCTTTATTGGGACTTTTTAAATAGCGCTGATTAGCCCAAACATGGATTTTGTTGTTGTGTTAATTAGGATCTGAAAGGCATACAGACTACTTTACAGAAAGAAGTTATTCATAATATGCTAACTTAAATTGTGTGTTTATTGCTATGGAAACTGGAGATGAGAATTGTGCCGTTTTGATTGATCAGATGTGTACGTTTAAATCTGATTTGAGCTTAAGCTTAACATACTCATATTGCAACACCTAATGTCCGTGCTCTGTGTGATATACATTGTAAATGCATTTGGTTCTGCGCTCTCTGTAAAGCAAAGAGGCCACAGAGGTACAGACAGGAGATAGATGCACTTCACTGCAGGGTTGCGTGGAGGTGTGACCGTGTTCGTTTATATTTTATAACACAATCACTGCAAACCAATCAGAACATAATGTTTAATTCCTCAGATTTACTGGTTTGTCCGTGCTCACACTACTCACTCGCTTCATTCACTTTCTAACTCACTGCTCTTACTCTCACTGGATGAGCCATGGAGGACACGGTGAGTTTAGGTAGAGCGACAGACAATTCCTACTGCCTGTAAAGAAACAAACAACCTCTCAAGCGGCTGGTTCTTACGGTTCATGTAAAGAGGAGTAGAGTTGATAGGACCGACAGAGAAATTTGGCCACGTCATAAATAGCAAACATAAATCAAGTGATGCTCAGATCTCTGCGTTCCTACCCTCGAGCCGTTGAAAAGAACAAGACTGTTCGTGAATGTAACATCGCTAATGGCAACTTTGATCAGTAAATTACAAACAGTGACGGGTGGCACACTAGTACAATAAAGTACAATGTTTCAGTGATACTAATTATTTATATTACTTTTTAATTAAACCTATTATAATTATAACCTAGAGCAACATTTATTTGTCACTTCAGTCTAAAGTGTTGCATGTCACTCGAAATGTCTCTCCCTGTTTGTAATTAAGGTTAATTAAGAGTCTTAATTGAGGCTACAAATCTAAGGTATTAAGCAATTAGATTAAATGTCACAAGGTTATTAGAGGGTTTTCCACGCATGCTGTCTCAGAGTAGAATGAGTACGGGTTCTCAGTTTTATGTTGTCGGTGTCACCATCAGCCGCGAGAATCGTATGTCCGCATACACCGTTCATCTAAGTTTGATAAATAGAACAAAAGTGTAAAAACACAAGACATATTTAAAAAGGAAATGGTGATGGCAGGAGATGTATAACCTATATTACCTCTTATCAAACCTATAAACATCATAAAATCTCTAATTTAAAATGTATCTAAATGATTATACTGTATTACAGCTTTGTACTAGTTCCTTGTTCAAAGGAGAAAACCATTCAGATCATTCATCCATTACCTTAACTGCAAATCCTGTTTAGGGTCATGGGGGGCCAGAGCCTTTCCCAGGTGTCACTGAGAGATGGGGTACAGCCTGGACAGGTCACCAGCCAATGTCCAAAGCAATGAGCAGTGAGAAATAAAAATCATAATATTAAATACTAATTGTAACACATAGATTATATAGCCTGTGTGCATACAGAAACACCCCTTACATTTCAATGTTCTGCATGTGAGAATAATTGTTGTTTCACTTATGTTACCTGTCAACTGAGCAGTTTGCTCTGGTCATCTTTTTTTGAAATTGCTCTTTAACTTGGTGACAACGGTTCACTTCCTCCACATGCTTGAAGCCAGTTTAAGTCTTTTCTGTAAATGAACAAGCGAGGCAGGGCTTGAAGTGACGGATGTGCAGCACGCGTCAGAGGCAGACAAATTGATTTTCTTCGGGTGGATAGTTCTGGTATAGTGGCTGCTTTGGGCAAGAGCAGGAACGAGTGATATGTCAGAGGCATTTGGCCGGATGGGCCCAAGAAACAAGTGAAAATCGAGGCACTGCACTGAGGTGGCAGTTCTAAAGCCTGGCTGTGTGTGTGTGTGTGTGTGTGTGTGTGGGCCCCACAGAAAAAGCTTCCAGTTACAGTTGTAGTTAAGCTTTTGTCTGTGGGCATTTTGTTAAAGTGGAAACAATACAACAGCATACAGAGATAGAAGCATTATTCAAGTTTATGGTCATTGGGGTGCAGCACACTGGGTGTGTGCATGTGCGTGTGTTTTTCTGAATAATTATACATTTCCAGCTGACACAGAACAATATTATCATTCATTTGGAGTAGTGTGTTCCAGGCTTTTTGGCAAATATAAGACTGTACTTGCTCGTCTATTTATTTTATATTTTGGATCTCGCAGAGTTTCTGAGGAAAATATCACACTAAAACCTGCAGTGTTCATCTGCTAGCTACTGGATCTTAGTTTATCCGCAGTTCACTAGAGTAGAGTCAGTTTACCTGAGCTTTTGCCAATAAAAACTTTCCTCTGTGGCTGATAAAACATGACATCGATCAAAAAAGTAAAGATGCAGGTTGTAAAACAAAACAATAAGGTCAAAGATGCTAAAGTACTACAAGAAACTGCATGTTTGGGAGATAATTCTTCCTTTGGTTTGTCTCGTGAGGTTCTATATTGAGGTTACCCATCTGACCCACGTTTAATATAAGACTATTGATTGGTGCAGTTTTAAAGAGTATTAAAATAAGAAAACATTGGGAAATGTTGTACTCTACAGATTATAATGCCAATCTAATAGATTGGGGTGGGCTTTAGTTCATAAGGTTTGATTAGATGGTTTGTGCACTATTGAAAATAACTATGGAGCATGGCTACAGCCAATTCCACTATGTCACCCTCCCTACAGGATTACGACTGGCTGGCAAGTTTAAAGGTGCAGAAAGTGGGGAGTTCTAAAACTGTCACTCCAGTGGCGATGCTCGGGTAATTAAAGCAAGCAATTATAGCTTTTATAATCAGCACTGTGGGTGAACTGAGTTGCACTTTAAATAGCTGAATCCATGCTCTGCCAAAGAATGTTTTTCAAAACAGCTTCAATAGAAATGGAGTGACTTATAGTAAAGGGAACAAGGGAGGGTAATAAAGAGTGATGGAGAGGGTGGACGTTGACTGTTTGCCTAGTGTGCATATACCATATACCATATATATATACACATATATATTTTTTGCAGGTGTCCTTGTGCCAGTGTTCTAGTAGCTGCAAGATAACATGTAATTCATCATTACAACGAAAGAACGAACATATTATGTTCAAATATGGCTTCTAAAAACATAACTAATACATCATAATATATCCAGGCTTTCACCATATGGCTATGAGGAGCTGTGATGCATCACGTCATCTCACTAACAGCACTCCAGTGTGTCCAGGCCATGAGAGAGCACCCCTTAATGGTTATAGTGATAATGCATAATAAAGACACATAAAAAATTAGATTTAACTTTCTCTATACGGTGCATCCTAGGTGAATGTGTCTGCAGACCTTGGCCAAGGGGAGTCCTAGCAGAAAATAATGTTGTGTCTCTGTTTCCAATAAAACAAAACAATAAATTATTTACAGCGGGCCACTGAGTGTGCATCCACCTCATTTGTATTCCCGTCGCCACGGTGATAGATGTGACATCATGGTGATGAATGAAAGCGAAGGGATTTTAAACAGCGCTTCCTGTGGAAACCAAGGACAGATGGTTATTTTTTATGAGAGCTGCAGAATAATCAAACCAAATGAGCGAGACTATTTTGGTTGAGAGATTTGCCAGACATGAACGTGGCTATGTAAATGTGAAAATGAAGATGTCACTTTTCAGAAACCCTGCATGATCATTTCCTCACAAGGTTTGCATAGTCACATCAGAAAAAATGCAATATGCAAGCTGATGTTAGACACTATAATTACATTCACATGGGAAGATTGATAAGGTGTTTTGATTACGTGTGGGTAGTCACAAATCCCTGAAGTTCCCAGTGTGTTGGAGACCAAGTTGAAGTAAATCTGTTTCTCCGCCTATCATATTCAACTTAAACTGCCTCTTTGACCTCTGTTTCTTTAGCCGATTAAATTCCCAGACTCAGCTGCTCCACTTATTCCCGTTAGAAAAAAAAAATCAGCAACATGTAAACACACTCACACCAGACATGCACTATGCACACACACACGCACACGCACGGACGCAGAGGGATAAAACCTGCAATGTGATTTCATACAAATTTGTTCTTTCACAACCAAGGTCAGCATATGGGTCTTAAAAAATAAATTGCCTCTGAAAGCTTTCCCAGCAGATGGCGGCCATCTTGGCTTATCAGTGCATAGGTGCGATTCTTGAGCCGGGTTGTGCTCTCACAGCCTCCCCTGACTGGCTGATTGAACACAGGTGTAGCGGCTGAATTACAGTCTCACTGTTGGACATTAACTCCCTATATCTGGACTGAAATAGTCATTACTGATGACACCCATTGTAATTGCTAATTTTACGCTTCAGCAGGCACATTTTCCACTCCTCTTCTTCTCTTTTCTATACCAGTCAAAGCTTCTGTTATTCGCTCCTCTTTTCTATCATTCACTATATCCCAGTCATAAGAGCAATTTATACCTGTCTCTCTTTCTGAGATGTCAGTCAACAAACTCATGAGTAGTACTGCAAGAAGGAAAACATACACTTCTCCTCCTTTTTAGTTCTCCTCTCACATATAACAGTCTCTAAATGGCTGCGAGAATCCATTTCACTTTCTGTACTTGCTTATCATCAGCATGCACTCTGAAAAACACCCTGGACACTTCATTAGCCTACTGCTCGGCTCACCTATAAACACACACTTACACTCACAGGAGCAATTTAGAGTTTGTATTCACCTGTTTGCAACTCCAAAGAAATGCAATGCTCCAGCCAGAGAAAACCCACACGCAAGAAAATACATCCACAGAAGAACAAGGAATTGACTGCTAAGCTGCTGAACTTTTTGTCTTTATTGTAGAATATATATTTAAGTTCATTCACTCAATTATAATGAACTGAATCATTGAAAGGCAAATTGAAATTGATCAGTCCCTGAGACATGTAAGAACGCTACAGACTCAAAATGAAAGGGAAAATAAATTTTACCTGCCTTTCCAAAGCTTGACACTTGATGGTGTCAGCAGGAAGTGTGTTACTGACAGGGGTTACACTAATTTCCCGAGGCACATTGAAATGAAAAAAACATATAAATAAAAAAAAAACAGGCTCAGCTGTTGTAGGATATCGTAAGGTTAGAGTGATTATTTACACTGCTGCCTTTAGGGACTTTACTATGGAGCAAAGTAGACATCTGCCCTGGAATAATTAAATAATTTACCATCATCTAATATAGTCATCCAGTGGGCGGCGCTGTGTTAAATTCAAATATCTTAATGAGACAACAGTTCAGCACATCTTAATTTGAAATAAGTGGATAACACATCAGGAAGAGGACAGCATGCTTTCTCTTTGCATTACTTCTCACCTGCAATCAAACATCACCTCTAACGCTCCTAAATTATCTAGACTACATTGTCAACTCTGGCATCCAACTTTCCAATCAGCCTAGTGTCACTCTTAATTGTACATAGGATAATTATTTCACTTAATCTTTTCTGTAATTCCCAGATGATTCCACTATCTGCCCCGAATAACTGATGTGACGTTAAATCATTATGCTGTGAAAGGTTGCTGCGTTTAGCAAAATTGGGAGATGGCATGCTCAACATTGAGTGCAATATGGCAGATGTGCCATCAAAGAAACTGCTCACAAAAAGAGAAAGACCAGAAATAGCTCCTTACATCCTTTTCTCAAAGCCTGATGTTAATTCTACTGTTGATGACACTGCTGTCGAAAAGCAACACAGAGATTTAAGTAGATTTGCCTCCAGTTTTTCCCAGACAAACACACAAGATCATAATAAAAGTCTATGCATGTAGCGCTGTTGTTACATGTTCTTGTTTTGTAAATAAATACAATTTTCCTTTTCTATAATTTATTTGTTCAAGAAACTGAGTTCGAGTCCTGTGTTATCATTGTAAATGTACAGTACCAGTCCATAACAACTGCGTACATACTCTTTTGGAATAAATGGCTTCAATTCTTTTCTACCGCTAGACAACAACCTTGCTGTACATCCTGAATATATTAAATCGCTATCGAATTAACAACATAGAGACACTAGTATGCAGAAGTGTTAGAGGACAGCTTTTTTTCGTCAAGGTCAGTGTGACTTCTGAACTGCTGCATCCAGTTGGTGAATGACAAGGCGCTGATAGAAGACAGATGAGAAGCACAAAACTTATAAACATATTCTGATCTTGAATAATAATAAATAAATAAAAACAGCAACTGTAGGGTGCTAAAATAACCACTCATGTTTGAACCAAAGGGAGCAAAGGTCTTGAACTCGAGTTGGCACCGGCCACATGCTCATCTGCATTTGAACTGAGGTCAGCGCTGCTCACTAGGGGGAAGCTGCTCTCAAGGATGAAATGCAGGTGAACGGACCGCCCTTGAACAAGATGGCACATGGCCATTGTACAACAGAACTGCTGAAGATGAAAACACAGTGCAACAAAACATACAAAACAGTGTACTGTGTAAGAAGGTTTGAAAAAAGAACAAATTCAATTTAGATATGAAGCTAAATCTTTTCTAATAATCCTGTCTCCTTGCTGAACCGTATGTTCATTGCATAACTGCACCCTTATAGCTTGTCTGAGCTTTTGCCTGATGATACTATGGAAGTTGACAGAATGAATTGAAAGTCATCACTCAGGTTCACCTTTAACCAAGTGTCATTAGCGTTCACCTATTTGAGAGGACTACATTAACTTAAAAATAATAATAAAACAGCTACCTGAACATAAATGATTAGATATCATGTTGCTTTGATGTGACGTGACAGAAAGGATGTTAAGCAAAGTAAATGACCATAAGCACACTTGTAATCAAAAACAGATTTTATGTGCCTGGGAATATTCTTGACACTCTTGTTTCTTGCTTGTCACACATAATGGGCCTGGATGGTGATACATGTGACTGACAACATTAGAATGACTTTGAGATGGTTGTTTGTTTTGCTCAGTTTTCTTTTTATCGTGCCCCAGTGGCCTAGTCATTAAAAAAAAAAAACAATATTTGTTTATTCTTATATATTAGGCTGAATTTACATTGAATAACAATACAATTTTACAGAACAGAATAAACAACAAGGTCATGTTAGATGGAGACTGAATGATGCTTATTAAAGTCACTACCTATGAACCTGTGCATGTGCACACACACACACACACACACCTTGAGAATCTATTGAACGTCATTACTGAGAGGCAATGCTTATATCATTATGACAAGTGAATGGCCTACAAAAATAAATAAATTCCTGGAAAGAAGTGTTTATTACAATACACAAATGGCAAAGTGCGACAATAAAATATCAAATAAAATAAAAATAAAATTAGATCTTATTGCTGTGAGGAACCAACGCGCCATCATGCAGCCAACATTCATTTGCTTTCACTTTATTAATTTTCTTATATTTTTATGACGCCAAAAATGTCTGAATGTCACGGCCTGCTTGTTCCATATCGTTATATGAGTTTAGTGTTCTGGTTCAGAGCCTTTAGAGCAGTTAAGGATGAGTCTTTTGACAAATAACACTTTAGTAGGGCTTGATTGCAACCAGGGGAGGAACGTAACTCATTACCATTGCTGTCATTATTTTAGTTAAGTGGCTTCTTTATGGTGCAAGTGCTTTCTAAAATCAATAGCTCTATTGTCAATGAGATTTTTATGTATTGTCCGCTTTGGAGGTGAAAGAATTAAAGCATAGCAGTGCAGCAACATCAATACGGTGGTGTAAATGTAACAAATTACATTCATTCCAGTACTTAAATACAGTTATGAGCAACATGTTTACAGCTTTCACAATAGAAACTAAATGAAAACACTTTATCATACCTAAAGAGTATTCAAAGACTGTGTACTTAGGATGGACTACATTCATTCGAGAAGAATACAAAGTGGCTTAACCAAAGTGCTGCTCCAGATCATTTTACTAAACCTCATTTGGTTGCATGTGCCTCCCATAAAAGTGCCTACATCAACAGTGAGCTACTTTTTTTTTTTTTTTTTTGCTTTCTCCACTTAATCACTAAATTTAACTGATTGCACAGAGGTGATCGACTGAGGTGATTAACAAGGGAACAGGAGCTGAAATGGCAGCAGCTAATGAGGCTCACTGGGACTCTGAGGGTGAAGCTCTGTTGTTGCTCCAACAGCTTCAGTAAACAACATGCTGACTCATCCAGTGACACAGAGAGAGTCCTCACTGCTTTTTTAGCTGCACTCCTCACATTTGTAGACAAAGCAAGGAACTGTATGAATACAGAAAATGAACTGTAACCATATAGAAACGCAAAACACAATTAGATTTGTATACAGGAGATGTGGCTGTCAAACTGATATTCCTTTCTCCCTCTGGTCAAACTTCATATCTCCCACATTCATCCATTTCCTTTCACCTCTGGACTGAGAGAGGGGGCTTTCTGTGCTGACAGATGTCCATACTGCCTCAGGCAAGATGGGGCTCTGAATGACTCTGGCAGATGTGTGTCTCATGGGCCTCAACCTCCATTGGTGAACACTCGCTCTAGGTGTTAAACCTTCTTGTGCTTACACTCCATGATACGTGGTGACACACATGTTGCATGCATGCACACATGCATTCCACCTTTTTTACAAATTTGGTTTCTGCATCACACTTTCACATTCATTTAGCTTTGCAGAGTAAAACTAGAATAGAGATTTGTCAGAGGGAAGAGAGGCTCTTCACACTTTCAATCTCACTAACACAAGGTTTGTTAAAAAGAGAGGAAGGGTTTCAATTTTCAATGCGATGTGACTCGTGTGTTTGTTGACAGACACCTGAAGGTATCTGAAGCAGCCTATTGATCTGTGCATGGGCTGGGAACAGATTTATACTTTGATTTCCTAGCATAAACACAGCATGTTTGGATAAGGATGTAAACCAAAGCCCAGTCTGTTGACTCCATTTGTCATATATATTCTCTGTTCGATAACTCAATAAAGTGTTTGAGACAGCAGCTGCTGAGGGAGGAACTTCAAGGCAAGCGTGTCTCAGTTAATGTATTTCTGTCAGCAGGACGGAGGGACCGTGGGATGGCGAAAGAGAAGGATGGGTGGATGGAGGTAAGAGGTGAGTGATCTCTCAATGGCTTTCTACACCAAACTCTTTCATTCTCTATCCGAATCTCCGCCTTTTCCCTCCCATCTTTCCCTTCCTTCTGTCTCTTTCCACCCAGCCATGGTGATCTTTGCATCTTTTTAAGATATTAATTCTGTTAGAACGTCATGTTTAATCCCATTTAATAAAAACTACTACAGTGGCAGGCCATAAATTGTTACATTAGTGCCAGTCTCCTACTGTGCTCCATTTGTCTTTTAGAACAGCTTGTTTCATTACAGCAAACTTTTTTGAAATCTTGTCGACAGATGTACAGTATACTGTGTAAGAAAAAAAAACTATCTATGAATATTTGATGTTAAAATACTTATAAAAGAAAAACTAAAACTGCAGCGTTTATTAAACAAGCTTCTGTTGTCAGTATGTCACACACAGTCTTGACCAATTGTTGCCAGAGAGGTTACACAGACCTGACAGCATATCATCTAACATTGCCTCACGTTTGAGCTCTCTAATCTCTCACAGGAGAAAGATAGAGAGAACGGAATGTATCAGAGATTAATGTACTGACAATCTAGCAAACCTCAGATTCTACCATCCTCATGAATATGGATGAAAAAACCCACCAGGAGACTATACACAGCGAGCGTTAATGCTTTAATGCGCATTACGGCAATAATAAGCGAGAAGCTACTTAGATCACATAATTCTCCAGAGTCTCGTCATAAATAACAGCTTACATGTAGCTTACTTAGATAAATAGGTGGATGGATGTGAAGGATAGGGCACCTGCATTCACTCATGTTCAGGAGACTTTGCAATGCACACCAACTCCAAGTGTGTCTGCTGCGTGCATTTGTACTCGCATGTGCAGGAAAAATAAAAAGCTATGGCAATCACATCTCCAGAAAATGTCATTGACTCCCATTACACCCACAAAGTCCTCAATGGCATTACACCACAGGGCAAATTAGTTGCTATGAAGATGAATGAGTCCATGAAAACACAATAACCATTCTGCGTCAGAGCCATAGGCGAGGAGATTCAGAGGCCTGAGATCTTAGGTCTAAAAAAAAATATCAGTATCTTTATCCTTCCTCACGCACATGATCAGCCAAGCATGTGGGGACATGCCAAGACCTATAAGCCCCCACAAACAACAGTATATCGTCATCACACACACAGCATATCAATCATCAACGTGCACATACACACACATACACTACACACACTGGCCATATCCTATTTATCCAACTGTATGTGGAGCCATACATTACCTATGGCTTGACACCAGGCCATTAGTTAAAGTCTCTCATCCAGTTATGAGATGGTGAGTCCTGCCTGAAAAGCCTCTACTTTACATTGGTCTGACAAAAGTCCACACTGAGATTTACATGTTCACTCGCCACAAAACAAGAGTGGGAAGCAAAGCGCTGTGTAAATAATGAGAGAAAGCTAAATATATCATAGTCTGGTGCAAACATATGCTAGCTAGTCTTTACAATAGTATTTTGGGGTTGATACAATTGACACAACTACAAAGGTGTAGTTAATATAGAAATTAGTCAACAGATGTTGATGTTACAGCATCGCTTGTTGAACTTTTACATTGCTTATTTTTCAGTTCAAGCATAAATTTATAATAAGCATTATTACCAATACAGTTTGAAGACAGAAATACAGCGCTATGCATGAGTGTGTTTGTTTGACCATGTATGCACCCAATAGCAGGGAGGGTGAGGCTTTACCAGTCTTAGCCATGTGCTGTACAGAGCATATCAGGTTTATGTGAGCTAGGCTTGCAGGGGTATGACCATCCAACTCCCTCGCTTTGCTGTCTGACAGAGAAAGATGTGTCCGTAACGAGGTGGCGACGGACAAACTACGTAATGGGAACCCAACCTGTGAGACGAGCCATTAATCTTGATAAGGCAGAGATGACTGGAGGACCTAGTCTGCTCACTGTAACAGGAATGGTAACATTAGGATTTCATGCCTCTCTGACTCCTTCCAGGCGTGTCCTGTGTTCTGGCTTTTTGAACACAGAACACTACCTGATTTCCCTAAGGATCCACGCTATAACATCATCTCTGGCTTTGTATGCATAAAACCGCTAAGAATAGGACAATTGATCTAGGTCAGGTCACAGGACCATTAAACAATTCTCTGGGAAGCTATAAATATACAGTAGAACACAGCAACTAAGGTTTATGTGGGGCACAATGTGGCAGGGCTGGCTGCTCTTGTTTCTTTCTACTTTCCAGGTGAGACAGGTACATTGGAGACTTTGAAATAGAGTTTTTGTCTATATCTATTTTTCTACTTTATCTATAACCCTACAATGGACTGATGACATGTCCAGTTAACTGTATGCTGAAGTAATACCCATTGTCTTCAAGCAGTGCATGAGAAAGGTATTATAGCTATATGGACGTATGAACGGTAAGAGATCAAATCCCAGCCTACACAACAGGTGTGTCCCTGAGCGAGACACCCAGGGCTAGCTCCCTGGGTGCCGGTGGCGGCTGCCCACTGATTTCCCCCCCAGAGGGATGGGTTAAATGCAAGGGACAAATTTCATTGTAACATGTACGTGGAAATGTATATGTGCTCAGTGACGCATATAAGTTCTTCTTCCTCTTAATATGTGGTAATGCTGGTCAGTCACACAACTGTACTTGTAGTTCACATTAAGATCAGTAGTGGTGCGAAACCATAATTTTGTTAAAGCTACCGTTTGCTGTTTAATCTTGTTCAAACATAAGATTCTGAATCAGTCCTCTCCTAGAGCCTCCTAGAAAAAATTTAAATTCAACTCAAACTTGCGATGGTGGACTTACGAACTATTTCAGTTTTATGAGCTGAATGATTATTACCTGTACAAAAAAATGCATCTGGAGAGCCGAACTGGGCAACTGGAGGCCGTGCACACTCGCAGTGGGGAGAAAACAAAGATGATCTCATTAATCTCCATCTCTGAAAGTGAAAGTAAAATCAGCAGCATAAGATTAATTTGAGTTTCCCAAAAAACTTACATACATATGTATATTAGGTAAAGTGGCTGTGAAAACAATACACACATTTGTCCAATTTTTAAAGGACACCTCTTCCTCTAGGCAGATAATCCCTAACAAAACACACGTGGATATTTAAACATTGATCATACTAAACACTCCTCTATGAATGTCATAAATGATGATGTGTGTGAGTTGAAAGCGGTGTTGTGCACCTACAATAAATTATAACTTAAGTCTCTGAACAAAAAAAAAACATATGAACATTACAAAATATTAAATTAGAAAATATTTTTCACATTGTGGCAGGTACAAGTGTGTGTGTGTGTGTAAATCAGTGGATAGAGACATTTAGAGAATTTTTAAATACATGTCTCACTAATTTCAGTGCAAGGCATTACAGTAAACAAAGGGTAGGTCAGTTTCATTATTAAATATAATACAATCTTAAACTACTTTAAAACTTTCACTTTTTGTGTAAAGAGTATTTAAATATGTCCATGAATAACGGGATTTACATCTGACTGGCTGCGGTTGTTGCGTACTGCTTTCATTACAAATGGGGCGCGCACAGCTCAGGTGGACTCTTCCAGGTAGATGAGAGCAGCAGCGAAACACTTGCACCGGGAGGGCTGATGGCGAACCTCGGGCCTGAAGCTGCTGCGTCTCCTGCGGCCTTTACCGCGTCAAAGTGTCTTTAAAAAACGTTTCCTCCTGAAGACCTTGCAGAGGACAGGACTGGTTCTTCGTCATTATCACCTCTAACGTCTCCGGCGACCCTGACGCGGGTGTCCTGGCCCACCTCAAAATGGCGGCCCACCGAGAACCTCCGCGTCGTTTCATCGAGCTGAGTAAGTGACAGCTTCCTGTGTTAACGTGAAGACGAGCCGTCATGGCGGGTTAAATGTGTCCGTGTGTCTGACTCCCACTGTTGGCGCTGGGGTTCTAAGGGTTTCCGGTCTACCTGCTAGCTAAGTGGGTGCTGACTGACCGGGGTCAGGCTAATGTCTGAGCGGTTCTTGAAGAGTTGGTGGATTTCTTTGTGCTTTGTTGTTGGCTAGTTGTTGGCTGGTTTGATGTGTTTACAGTTTTTTCCTCAATCTAGGTGGGTTATAATGTGTTTTTTGCTAGATTTGGCTTTAAGGATGAACAGTGCACTGGCATACAGCATGTTCTCATTTATGGTTAATATTGGCTTCTTTAGAAATTGCAATTGTAAGTTACACTTACTGTTATCATCTCTGTTTTCGATGCTGAACTGTTGAGTTAGTATGATCACTTTCTTCATACCTTTACTTGCCGTGCGTCATAATGCTTGTATTCATGTTTATATCAAAGCAGCTACTCAATGAAATAAATGATATGAATGTCTTGGTAGTGCCCTTGTTATTGCACATTTCTCATTTAAATGCTAGTTCAATACTCTTAAAGCATCCCTCCGTACAAAGAGCTTAAATGCCCTTGTTTTGAAACTTTCAAGGGCAACGGCAAACCATTTCCCTCTGAAAGTTTTGCAAGACATTCTGAATCTCTTGAGGTGAGCATTCATCTAGATCGCAGCGAAGCTTTTGTAAGTGCCGAGCCAACCCACGAGACCTTCACTACCAAAAATAGGGCAGGTCTAATACAGCAAACAAAACAGAACAAAACAATAGCACTTGGCACGGCACCTCTGCCAGCAAGGTGACAGGGCACGGGCTGCAATGATTGATGATGAGAGAGAGGAGTATCCCCCCTCGGCCGTGATAAGAGGCTGTAAGATCGAGGTGAGGTGAATATAAGGATTAAATGAAGCCATGGAGGTGCAGCAGCGTAGCCACCATCTGAAACAGATACTGTTTTATTTACACCTTGGACACAACTCATTAAACATGAAGCACATCTCCTCCACCTCTGCTACAGCGTGAGCGAGCAAAAGCATATGTTAGGTTATTTAAATACTGTGTATCTGCGTGGTGCATTGTGCATGCAGTGCAATACTGTACAGGTATTTACTTCACTTACCGTTATGTGTGGTAATATAGGGTGGGGAGGGCCGAGTGGCACTTTACCCAAAGGTACCAACAAGTCCAGTAAATTAAATTAAATTAAATTAATTTGATCTTATAGTGGGTTGGATTTTGTTAATCCATCTTATTTTATACTTTATGACAAGTTATGATTAAATTCATTTAAATGAAAAAAAGTCTGTATTGTAGTGAGAGTGAATTGAAGAGAATAGTCATAGGATTTCTAGCGATTCAAACTTGGAATTAAAACTATTTCATGGCAAAAAAAAAGTTATACATCTGTTATGGATGCTTTAAATCTAAAAGTATCTGAAAAGTGAGTGAGACAAAGAGCTACAGTCCCATATTTCTCTTGTGCTAAAAAAGTGTCCTTGCCATCTGCATATACCTCTAGTAGTTATGACATGCTTTAACTCACTCTGTGGTTATTTCTTTCTATTGTATAATACTCCTGTCAATAACCCTGTCCATTTTACTCTGTTTGTTACAAATTAGGTTTATTCCTCCCCTGGCAGTGTTTACCACTAATTATAAACACCAACAGATGGGATGTAATTCTTTTATAGAAAATTTGCAGCTTGGCCAAAGTGCTTTGGCCATATTTTGATCTTCAGAGCTCTGATTTCACAGGCGAGATAGCAGAAGTTTCATTATTGTGCTGGCCTGATAATGTTCAGTTGTTTTTAGACAGGTAGTAGAACGTTAGTAGGTTGAAACACTGTCACATCTCAACATGTTAGCAGCGAAAACATGGTTTGTTGTCCTTCATTGCAATAAACCAACTTCAATCAAAACAGTGAGGGTATGAGTGGAATTGTGCTTTTTCAAAATAGTCTTTGAAGAAAAATATATAATATTCTGTATGGTTACATGACTTTGTGAACAAATATCTCAGTTGTTTTATCACATGTTTATCCTAAACAATGATTGTAGACATTTGATTTTTCTTAATGATAAGATATTGCTCTTGCTTTTCTTCCAGATTTTTAAAAGTGCTCTTTTCTGTCTTGTTGCCCTGTTTTATGTGCAGTTTCATCATTTATGGCACAAAATCATATAGTTGTGTAGTAGTGATCAGATTTATGACAGATGGCATATCCTCACTTCTAAACTGGTTGGTATTGGCTGGTGGCTGTGACTGGACAGTCATTGTAAACTTGCCATATGTTGCAATATGCTGCACAGATTGAGGCAGGGGGCAAGTGTATTTAAGGGCATAGAGAGACAAGATGAAACATTCATAGAGGGGTCGAGCATATGTTCATATCAGATCATCTTCACTTTATTTTAGGAACTCTGAGCCTACTTTAAGAACCAACATGTCTGCTACGAACAACTGATTTAGCATAAGGCATGTACTCTAAAAAAAATGGGAGCACAAAATGTATTCAACAAACACATATATTTAATATATTGATTCTGCTACTGCATGTAATTAAGATATCTACTAAATTTAAGACCCAGTCTGAGTCTGTGGTGTTTTCTGGCTTTGAAAGGCAATTATTGACCATTTCTCGCAATCCCAAAGTGTAACCAGGACAGAATCTTCACTCAGCACCTGCAAATGGTTACTTTCCTCAATGTGAATGAATTTTTCTTTGTAGTTTGACAGGTGAGGCAGAAGAAGAGGGCAACCGATAGAAGGGGGGAATGAAGAGAGGGAGAGAGGGTGGGGGGAGTGGAAAGTGGCTGGAGGTGTCAAGCCTCTTGAAATTGGTTACCTTCTCTCCTGGAAGAGTGTGTGTGTGTGTGTGCGCACAAATGCTGTAGAGATAAACGTTTCCCAGAGCTTTTGTGTTATGTGCATGTGACTGACTAAGGGCAGTAGTGTAATCATTCGTCTTTGGCGTCCCTTGAGTGAACACAGACTGTCACCCTCCTAACCACAGGAATAACACGTTAAAGGAGATAGGTGAATGCGATTCGAATGTGAGATGGTGGGAGAATAGCCTTTCTGACAACTCACAGCACGGAACTTGCAGCTGTAGCCTGGGGACAAAGCTAGTCCTGCAGTGACAAGCACTTGTGCAAAGTTAAAGTGACATTTTAGTTTGGTGGGTTGACACTGAAGCAAGTGCCAGGGCAAGGATGGTTCAGTGCCTCCCACCAGGCCAGATGGACAATCCTTCAAAGAAAGGCAGGAAATAGAGAAAAGACTGGTTATTCCCATCTACTTCAAGACCTCTATGTGCAAGTGTTATAAATCACCTCCTGTTATAGTGCTTAAAGTGAATAGAACAGACAGCCAGCCTCGAACAGAAAATGCCATTCAGTTACTCTCTCCCCAAGTTGAAACGCCTCTCAGAAATGAGTGCTTGGAGCAACACTGAGTGCTAATCACTCAAACCATGTTTGACCATTGATCTGCAGTTTTGTTGCTGTTAGCCAAGTGCACCACTAACATGTGACATATGGCATAACCCAACTTTTATCACAAGAAAATGTGAAGTGGATAGCATTGCTTTAAGCAGGTGATTGTACAGACCAGACAAATGTGATTTCATCTCCGTTGTCAGAAAACAAGGTACACGTGAGGTTACAATATTTTATTTATCTTCTAAATTGGCATTTGCAATTGGTGTTCCTGCTAAAAATTTACTTCATACCAATAGATTATATATTGCTGATAATTTTGTGGATTAGTCAGATCAAGTTTCAGTGCAAAAATGCCCATACTAGATTTGAGTTTTGAAATTTGATCTTTACACAACTATATTTGTTTAACTGTCTAAAGCCCACGATTGTGAAAAAATATTCACCATTAAGAAAAGTTTGCGTTTATGAAAACAAGCAGCTCTCAATCATATGATCTCTTTGTCTGGATGCATGTTGTGAAGCTATGATACTCTAAGCCCGGCAATTGTAAAGGCTGTGGGACACAGCCTTAGTTGATCGCCAAAATCTGCGAAAGTAAATGATGCTGATTTATCTTACTCATTTGCCTACAGTATCAGTTTGGGCAATGAGAGTAAATCTTATGTAAATCTTTCCCTCCCTAGAGAAAAAGTCTGAAAACCACAGCAGCCAGCATTGCTTCTATTGACCCAGGCAGGCCCTCGGAGTTCCTGGCCACGTGCCACGCATTACTGCTTCTCCTTCACCGAACAGAGCACTGCTGGGAGGTACTTGTTGTTCACCCATCCTGGCAACCAATTAAAAAACAGCTGGAGTTTTGCAGAGCCATTGAAGATAAGGGCCATTCTCCAGGGTGCAGCATTCGCATAACGGCACCACATTATCCTCAAGGGATAATCAACAGCTAACAGCAATACCATGCAAATCAGAGTGAAAGGAAGGGCTCTTTTCAAACTGTTATACTTTCAGAGATCAAGTAGTGCTAGAGCTCAGCCTTTATTTTGTTGGGCTGACATTGTTAATAGGCACAATACTGCATCACATTAGCATGTACGTATAGAGTTTATCGACAGATCACAATTGAATTTAATCAAATTTATAATCAAGTGAGTATAGTCAGATGTTGTTTGACCAAAGAAAGCAGGATCTGCAGTCTGGAGCTAGAACCATAGGTACATGCTAGTGTACTAGTTCTGTTCTTTTACCGGCTCACAATTCATTTTGGGCCTTGACTGTCAGTTGAGGAGACCCTGCTAGGCAAGCCATCACATAACCACCGCGCTGTATGCACTGCTGATTTAATTAGAACAACCACATTAATGATGATTGCATCTCTCTTGGGTCCTTGGTGTTTGCATTAGTTCTGTAGAGCTTTGTGTACACAGCTACCTCATAGGTCTTGTAACAAGACCATATATTGGAGGAAATGGGGTCGTTTAAATGTTTTATGTCAGTTTCTAATGGCATGCTTCAGTTAAGGCTAGTTGGGTTTAGCCCACTTCATACTGTTAGGAATGTTAATGAGAACAGTGTTTAGGCGGTATTTAGTCTTGCTCACATCTCACAACTTTTCTCATTTTTCTAAAACATTGACCTTGAAACATGCCTTCATCAACAACAAATAAACATGTCAGTCATGTAATCATTACATGTAAACCATTATTCATTCTTTGTTTAACACAAGGGACTTGGTTCTCATTGCTTTCCAGGACTTTGAATGCCAGAATGTTTAAATCTTAATTTAATGTGTGTTTGACTGGATTTTGGAGGTTAGAACAAATCTCAATTAAGGAGGCAGCTGACCATGAGTTTGTATTCAGGATATTGTCTGCTCAAAAGTTCAAATTGTCCTGCTCATATGACAGTATTATCTAGAAGACAAAGTTGTAGCACTGTGTTTTTCACTGTACATAGGAAACAGGCGTATGCTTTATAAAGTTGTTCAGTGACTTTATCTCCCGTTGGATGTCTTTCTTGCAGCCAGAATCGGATTGGAATCATTTCAGGTCAGGCCGCCAGGAGTTCACAATGCAGAGAGGTCCACAGCTCAGACAGAATCTCTGATCACTGATAGCATCTCTCCACTCTCTGCTCAGGCGTTCCCTTTATCTTTCCCTTACTGTTTTTCCTTCTTTTCTTCTTCTACTCTGACTTCACCCAAGCTTTTTACCAACCTAACATTTCTGATAAATAATGATTTCTGGTGTGCACAGTTGGCGAGGTGGCAAAATGCTGGCCAGCTATGACAAAAAGATGTGCTCAATGCCAGATAATGGAGCATTCCAGTAAACTTAATTAGCAGCATTTGCAGGTGGGAAACCAGTGAGGGATCACATACTTGTTGTGTGAGCAATGACTTACATTGCACATAGATGTGAGATTTTGGGTTGTAACTCTGCATCTTGCATTTGGAAGTATAGCAATTGCTTGTTTGTGCAAGCCGTGTGTTCAACAACACCAGTGTGTGTTTGTATAGTTTTGCACATAGATTTTCACCATGTGCTTGTGTGTCTATTAATAAGAACACACTATGGTTTTTGCATTTTTGTGTGAGCGTGTGTGTGCAGCAGTCTAATAGTGTCTTACTCTAATCCTGGGTTTATCTGTTGGTCACTGAGGTGGGAACCGCACCAAGACGTCAGTCACCTGGCTGGCCAACCAAAACCTCTTTATTTCCACTGTCACTGGAACCTATTTGGAAGGGTGCAGATTTATTTGGGTTCTCTTATCTCGGCAGTCCAGTCAGGAATCACATAGCTGAACCTGTGTATCTTTTCCACCCTCTGGATAGAGTAAGGCTAAAAGAGCCCTAAAGGCTAAAAGTGCTTTATGAATATGTTTCACGTATCTGCGGCATACTGTATGTCTTATTTTTGTTTTTGCTGAAAATGTGCTGCAGATTTAATTCTATATTTAATTCTATATACATTTATTGTAGGATACTAGTTAAAAACTGTTTGGCACATTGGCCAAGATACAGCAGCCAAAATTTCAAATTGCCTTTTTGTGTTATAAATACAAGAATTTATTATTGTATGTTTTCAACATACTTTGAGGAATACAGAGCAAAATAGTCAAGATTCTTATAAAGATTTTTAATCATCATAAATCAATTAAAAATATTTTCATATTTATTTGAAATAAAATTCAAAAGCCATAGATATATGCAGTATTAAAGATCTTTGTAATGTAGTACAGACTGTCATAATGGTGTGTTATTACATAACTCTTGTGTTACAGTACAAACATTTACCTGCCAGTGTGGCATGGTGTCTCTGAGATTTAAGCAGGAAATCTGCCTTGGTGCTTGGCTGCTTTTAATTTCAGACACAGAATCTCGACATCGAATATAATGTGTAAATATAAAATTGCTGATGTACTGTATGAAGGAGGGTTTCTGTTTTATAAGTGCAAAGGAAGATGCAGAGGAGTTTTGTTTTCAGCCGTTTTTTAAATATTGAAAGTGAGGTTGCTGAGCATGTAGGGTTTGGCACCTCGTTCCACAACTGTGAGATCACTGAGCTGAAGAGTTTTCCTCTGCGTGGTGCTGGGACCACCAGACGGGAGGGATTGTAGACCTGAATGATTGAGTTGAGGTAAGCCAGAGTTGTAGAGGTGACTACCCTGTTGTCAAGAGACACAGCTTTGAATTTTATTTGTGCAGCCACAGGAAGCCAGTGCAGAGATCTGAAGAGCATTGTAACATGAGTCCTTTTTGGCTGACTTAAAATGAAGCGTGCTGCCACATTTTGGATTATCTGCAGAGGTTTTATCATGCGTGCTGGTAACCCCATCAACAGTGCACTGTACTAATCGAAATGAGATAAGATCAACGGCTGCACAGTGAGTTTTGTTGCGTATTCCGAGAGGTAGGACCTGGTCTTTGTGATGTTCTAGAGGTCACATCTACATGACTTGGAGACTGAGGAGATGTGTTCCTCAAAGCTCAGTTGGTTATCGATGACCCCCAGATTTCTGCCCCACTTAGCGGGGACAATCACTGCAGATCCAGTGTTGATGCTGATGTGTTGTGTCGAAGATCTGGCTGGGAAGACAAGAACTTCAGTCTTGGAGAGGTTAGGAAAAGCCATGTGAATGGATGATAGAGCCCGGGGAAGAAGTATAGATAGAAAAAAGTAGAGGACCAAGAATTGAGCCCTGCAGTACACCAGTGGAGAGGTTACGAGACATAGAAACATGCCCCTGCCACGATAGGGGTTTGTGCAGTGCCTTCAGGTGTTTCTCTGTGGCAAGGTGGAGGGGTGAGGAGCCACAGGCATTAGCGAGGTTTGGATTGGCATTGTTCAGGAGGAGCTTCATCATTGCCCTCATGGTTCACAGTGTCAAAGGCAACAGACAGCTCTAGTAGAATTAAGAATTACCTGCAGCTTTCGCAGCCCATGGGGGTTCCACAACTTTCTCTGTGCAGTGACCACTCCTGAGTCCAGACTGGTTGACACAGAGGAGTTTGTTCTGGGAAAAAAAGTCTAAAAGTTTATTGAAGACTGCTCTTTGCAGGGTCTTGGCCAGAAATGGAAGAAGAGAGAGTGGTCTTTAATTCTCCACAAGGGGGAGGGATCCAGAGAAGGCTTCTTCAGGATTTGAGTAATCTGGGAGATGATGAGAGGAGTGCCGTCTTCAGGGAACTGGGACAGAGGCTGGCGACAAAGTGTTCTAGGTGGGGGTGCTCAGGGATAACACCATGTCCTGCATCTGCAGAGGAAAACGGGAATCTACTGAAAGCACAGTGAAAAACGAAACAGGCTTTCTGAAGCGGAATAGTGAAGAAAGATCAAAAAGTGCAAGAAGGCTAGAAAAAAACGTGTCTTACGGTGTCCTCGCTTGGCGGGCTCGCGCAGATAGACTCGCTGATCTTTACACAAGTTGGTCCTCACACAAAGGAAGGCTGACGTTCCAGCAATACAGGTGCCTTAAATATGTTTTTAATTAGCTACAGCTGAAATTGGCTCCTCATTGAAACAAAAATATTTTGTGTGCCCTTTTGTTAGGTCAAAGGAATGAATGCTCTGTGATTACTAACCTGAGATTTCTAAGGTACAATTTTTTACACTTATTAAAAACAGACTAAAAAAACAGGCTAAATCAACACACTCAAGAAATGACAGAATCTCAGATCTCCTGACCTAGTTTGGTGCTTGTCCTAGCTTACAAAGTGCAAATCAGGTGCCAAATGTTGTGGTTAGCCATGCTCTCGCAATAATGCCACATAGTGGCATCTCTGCCTTTCAAATGTTTAGTCATATACAATTGGATTGTGATGGGGGAACTATGAAGGATGTTAGCTAAGTCAATATTGGACAGAATTTTGTGACAACCTCTTTGGTTTTGAAAACTATGACATCCTGTTGAATAAAAGAAATGTCAATATCTTTTTGTTTTAAAGATTTTTTTTTATTTGACCTTTTAGTATAAATCATCAAGGGTGTGGACAACTTTGTAAGCAGCTGCATACAAAATAGAATTGTGACTCTTACCTTTGAAACTCCTATTATGGGAGATGTCAAATCAGTGGTATATGAAATCATGCCTGCAACATATGCATTTAAACTAAGTAAAGGTAAAATAGCTTCTGGTTTTGTTGGTAGCTGCACTTAAAAAGAAAATTAAAAAAATACAAATACTTTTGTGCTGTGCCATATCTTGCTGGAAAGTTAAGTAAATTAGTGCCTGAAATTTGACTGAATTGCCCTTTTTCATGGCAACAGGATGGAATAGAAAGGGAGGAAATGCGGAGAGAGCGAACAGAAGGAAAAGAAAATACTGAAACAGCATGTTTCCATTTTAGCTGGGCAGCTAGAGTGGGTTTGCCACAAGCATGCATCAAGCCAGTTAAGAGGTTAGGCTTGGCAAGTCATTACTGTCAGAGCTAATGTAGAGAGATGAGGAGAGGGACCAGGGAGGTAAGCACTCACTAATGAATGAACACACTGCTAAGTTCAACAATTACACGCCCATGTAAATGTAAGGATAACACACCAACACAAGCACATGGCAGCTGAACTCCCTAAACCTGACTGAGCTTGGGAACAAGGGGGGAAGTCTATATAGACACTTCTGATTTGCATTACTTTTGTAGGCAATGAATGAAAGATGATACTTCTCTCAGCCTTCGAAATTGGAAGAATGAAGTGTCTTTCAAGGCAGAAATAAGTCAAGATTTTAGGGAAATGGCTCCTAGCACACATTTCCCCATGCTGGGAATAGAAAGGAATTCAGAGTTTTACTAAGTCAGGGTGGAAAAATAACTCTGGGCTTGCTGTCCTGTACAATTTTATAGACTGCACCTTTCTTTGGATATATTCTGTTGCTCACATAGACACGCTACCTGGATATATAAAGTGAACCTTCATTTCAAAGTAATCAGTGACTTTGTTCTGTGCAGTGATCAGGAATCTTATTCTCCGTAAAACATTGACCTTCATTTGTTGTCTTGACTTGCTCATTATGTACTGTCCTCCACTGTTTCCCAAAAACAGAAAGGTGAAACTTTCCACTAACAGAAACCTGAAACGGATGCCAGCTTTGCTTAAGTTAAAAGCAGTAGGGCCAGTGTACAATGTATTAGTGTAAATTCCCACGTGGTAATCAGTTTACAGAAGGATGGGCTGTAAGTGCTCTTTTTGAAGTAGTATTGTCAGATGTTTTCCATGTTTTTGCATACTGTAAGCAGAACACATTTGTCAGTTAAAAGACTTCTTTTAGGCTCAAGGCATCTGATGAGCAGTTTTTCACATTTCTCTGGCTTTATAGACTAAATGATTCTACAGCTAATCAAAGGGTAATTAGCAAAGCAATAGACAATGGAAATAATGATTAGCTTTTTTTATTCTGTGACAAATTGCTCAATTAATGATTCATTTGGGTCTGTTGCTTTTTAGACTTTTATGTGTTTCTAAGCATTCTACAATTTCTTAGGTAGTTGATTGCAAGCAGTGTTGACATTTGTCCAAACGTAAATACTGTGTGTATATTAGGAACAAACAATCTAATGAATGTGTTAACGAAATAAATGGACGTATACTGCTAATCATCCAGTTGTAAAAATTACAACGCACTTGCACTTTTACTAAATAGTAAAAGTGAAAGTTTGGCTTAAAGAACCACTGCAAAAATATATGCTAACACACACATTCAAAATTTGGTGAACAAATTACACAAAAAGACACACAATTGGATGTGTTTGTCACTTGCAAAGTCGCACTTATTTATTTATGATCTGTAACCAGCTCTACAAGACAAGGCTGTCATGTCAAAAGGATTTGGGATGTGACTTTCCTCTGTTCAAACAAACACAACAAGCCTAAATGCTCTAATCAGTCCCAGAAGTCTAACAGATGCGTGCTCAGTCTTAGCAGAACGTGAACTGTACTTTTAAGTTTAAGTCGCTGTGGGCAGGACCCTAGCAAGAGACCCTGGACCACCAACACTGACACACTTGGCAGTCTGAGCTGTCCGTCAATCAAGGGTGTTTACCACTGCCTGCCTCATGATGTCATTCCCGCTCCCGATGCCAAACTAATAACCACCATAGACCCTGGAATGTGGATGTGTGTGAAGAATTCCACATGTCAGAATAAACTGTTCTTCCTAATGAGGCTTGAGTTGGAATGAGGGATAATAAAGGATGCGGTCTATGCAGCAAAAGGTCAGAGCCATAAATGACTCTGATGGGTTTCATTTTTTTCTTTTAGTCTTTGTTTTTTTCTATCCGTTTTAAACTCAGCCATCACTTATCAGAGCTTGCAAAATAATAAGGTTGCCTGAGGAATGCAGGGAGACACGGAGGATCTGTCCGTTATGGCTGCAGAGAACTTGACAGTGAGCAGGCAGACTGAGATAAAAGTAAAACAAAGGAGCAGTGTCCCCAAAACTTTTTTTCCTCCTTATTACTTCATATCTCATCTTTCAAAGAAAAGGTTAATGATTATATTACTACTGGGATGTATTTTCTTTATATCTGCTTCAAGAGATAAGGCTCATTTAAATATGACATGATAATTGAAATAGTACAAAAGTAATAATGAATAAATAGTCCGTATATGAAAGTCCTGTAGGAGAAATTGTGTATTCAGCACAGACTGACTTCTGCATTGTCTCTTGTGGTGCTGCCTCCTAATCAGGCATAATCTCTACATTTAAAACATATCCAGCTGTTCGCATGAATTTTTCAGAAGCAGTGCATTGAATATATACATCTTACATACATCTGTGCAGCCATTAGAATACAAAAGTCATTTTGAAGAATTGCCTCCTAGTCCTAGAATTTACAATGATCTTTAGATGCATACTGGTAATCCATGACACATTGTATATTTTAGGTCGCAAAGTATAATTTAATTATTTTACTGCTGTTCTGGGTGTGATTTGATATGAACCTAAACTAAACAGTCAAAATCCAACAGTAAGAAATTGGGGAGAAGAGAGAAGCATTGCATAGCAAAAATTAACTGAAGGGAACATCTTCCAATAAATTATTTTTTATTATTAAATGATATAGTTATGTGTAAAGGTTTCAGACTCTTTAGTCTGAAATGTTAAAATGATTGACATGTAATGGACACTTATTAAGCTCCTACAAATGTTTATTAGAAATTAATTACAATTTTAAATAATTTATCAGGGGTTCATACTTTTGCACAATATAGTTTTGATTTTACTTTACCTTTTCAATATTTGTAGCTTATGCTAAAAACACAGAACAAGCTAAACATGCATTAAATATTATGTTGATTTAAATTTTTATTTTTATTTTTTTACTGTTTTTGACATTTCACAATAGGGGATGCAGACTTGCTTCCAACTATATTTTGCTGTCCTGAATACAGAAGCAAAACAACAGGACATTGATTTTGATTGAAGAGGATAATGACTTAGAGGAAATGACAAAGAAATAGACCAAGAGAGCAAACTGTTGGATAATAATAATAGTAAAGATTGTACATTTGATATAAAAAAATGCAAAGTGAAACTTTGTTAAATGACAATCAATAGGAGGAAATGTTCTGAAAATAAATAATTTGCTTGTATCTGGATGAAGCAGAGAGAGAGAGGAGCGAGATACCCCAGTTGGTGCTTCATCCATCATCTGTTCGGATTGGATGTCAGCTTGATACTAGGAACATTTGCTGATTAATATTCAGTACAGGGTGGAGGGTGCAGAATGATGTTGGATGAAGTAGGCATACTTCCTCCGAGATTCTCAGATTTAATTCTCTCTCTAAACATGAAGATGATTCTGGTGGAAGCTTTTTAGGACACGCAAATCTGGATTATTTTGCCGAGGTTCACTACCGCATATTAGTATAATGCCGCACAGTAAATGTGTGTTGTTTCGGCTTTCTGGCAAAAACATACAGGGTGAGATTAATGATCCATGCCTTGTGTACTGGAGATGTAAGTTTTGAATTCACACAGAAACTTGAAAAAAACTGAGGTGTCAGCAGAGCGGTGGTTAGATTGACCGACAGGGTCAGCATTTCTGTCACATGTGCGTCACAGCAGCCGCCATGGGTGACCACTGCTCAGCAGAAATGTCACACTGCCCCAGAAACAGCACCGCAGACTGTCTCGCTTTCAACCCACAATTTCTCGGACAAATTTCCATCATTTTCCCTGTTTCTTTTAGTTTGTTTCTCTCTTTCTGTTGCTCACACACACATTTGCACAGTGTCAGGCCTAGGGGTACAATTCTTAGATGTACTGTAGAGCAGCAGCAGCTGCTGAACAGTGATGGAAGACCTTGCGTGTCAGCCTTGGCGTCGGCAGGCTAGATTTGTTTGCCTTGTGTTGTCATTATTTGGCTTTGCTGTTAGCTCGTAATGTCTGAGCAGCGAGGAACATGAACTTGCGATATTGTGTCTGACACTTGTGTGCTCAGAGCAGGTCAAAATGTGTCGTGCATTTCACAACTATGTAAACACGCTTTTCCAGAGGAGTTTTAGACACCTGTGCTGAGTTTTTCTGTAACCAGTGGTTGACCTTTTGTGCCAAAATGGAGCATAAAATAAACAAAAAATATTTTAGACAAATCTTTGCTCTGTGTGTGGATATGACATAACTCTTGCAAGTAACCATCACTTAAAGCATTTGTTTTCTGATAACCACGTACTGTATAAAGCTAAGAAAAAATATGATCCTGATGAGCATTAATTAATCTTCTGGGGGGTAGAAGAGAATATTTAAAGGGCCAGCTTACAAAAATGACCTCCAGGAAGTCAGCATTTGGAGGGTTTTTTAAGCAGATTTTGGCATGCCTATCTGAGGTTTCTGTTGCCTGTATAGAACACGTATGATGACTTTATTTAAAAAAGGCTTTGAAAATATCCAGAATCTAAGTTACCCTGGATACTTCAAAAAACATGTTGTCAGCTTTTGCTGGAACAATTTGTGGATTCATGAGCAGCAGTGGATATTGTTCTGGAAACAAATGTTGCTCATTTTATTTGTTTACAGCAATGAAACACGTACATTACTAAAATTAAATTGGACTGGAGACAGACATATTGGACACAGAAGACTATTTGAAATTCCTGGACAGATTAAACACTAGAGAAATAATTTATTTATCTATTTATTTGTTTTTTTATAATCTACAGTAGCTTAGCTGACCCTTTAACACTGTATTTTTAAAGGTCACAAGCATAACTGATTTTAAGCCCTGCTCTTATTGAATGTAACAGGTAACGACAACAGGTGTGATGCAAAAACTGTTAATGTGTGTAAGAACTTTTTCCACGCTGTAGAAGTAGAAGACCTTACTGTATAAGCATCAGGTAATGAATCAACCTGCTGACTGTGCCAAACATTCACTGAGACAGGAGACACGCTGTTTGACTTAGTATATGGTGGATAGAGAACACAAATTGGCACGCTAACAGGAGTAAAAACAGGGGAGTTGCGGGTACTGGCTCTGCCTTCCTCTGCCATACTTCTAAACGCATACAGCTGGCCTATCTCAGTTTTCAATTCCCATTCGAGGTAAATACAGAGCAAAGCAGATGGAGATATGACTAGCTAAATTGGACTAGGCTGTCCAAATATTACATGACCTCACACAAGCTTTTAGGGGTCATTCGAACTTGCGCTAAATGTTGTTGCAGGCAACTTTACAGCCCTTCCCATATACAGCCCAACACTTTTAAAAACATACACGCATGCTCACTCACTGTACTTGCATTTACCAAGTACTACTAATCTTCTGCTTTTTTTTTTTTTATGCATACAGTGCTTTTTAACTGCAGAGAAATGGTTTAGCTTCCCATTTTTTTTAACTTTCTTATTACATTTGGTAGGAAAAGGTCAGGAGTGTTGGATATCACAGCATATTATCTGGGCCGATAAATCGCTGCACACCTACATGTAAGTGTGGTTACACTGTGAAAAACATTCAACTATAAATTGTGTGCACCTCCGAAAAGATTAATGATTTTTAACAGGTTTATGTGAAGGAGGTCACTGGTAAAAATTTTGCACCCAAAAGAGGCATATGTTTGGCAAAAACGAGCATCATTCTCTTCAACATCAGTCTCTGAGCAAAGCATTTGACCTTGCGAATACAGCAGCAGAAGATACTCGACTGCCGCGAGGTGTATGATTTTAATTCTAACAGGGTGTGCCCAGATTGAAAGTATGCAACTGCATGAGCGTGTAGGAAGGTGAAGCTTTAAAAGAGCAAGCATGCTGAGCTGGCCTTCTTAAACAGATAAAAGCAGACCGTTTCAATAAAGGATGATTTGAGCTTCGTTGCATCAGTAAAGGAATATTCTTTGGAAAACAGGAAGACAGATGTTGATAAAGAGAGTGATATTTTTTCTTTATTAAAACCAGAGAGATACAGGCCATTATCACTGACTTATTACTCCAGGATGTAAGATATTGCCAAACCTTTATCATGAAGACTTTGAGAAGCTGAGCGCTTCCCCCTACGGTTATTTGTTCCAGAAGCTTTAAATGGAGGGAGGAAGAATGGCAGCTTTAGCTGTTCAGGATGTGTTGAGGAAGTGAGCATATCTTATTATGAAGATGGGACTGAGGCATTGCTTTTCTCCAAATGTTTGTCTGTAACCCCTGCAGCTGTTTGTCGTCTTTGTTGTGTATCCACCTGCTGGCGCTGTGCATATTCTGCTTTGCTGCTAAGCCTGTTGCTTTTTCTCCATCTTTGGCTTTTTGCTACTTTTTCCATTCTCTTTTGATAAAAAAGAAGTAGACATAGCCATAAATATGGTGCAATTTAAAGAAGGGAAAATCGATAGCAGGACATTAGGCCTTTCATTTGGAGTCTTACAAGGCCATCCCCTCTGTAATGTGCTGAGAAATTAGACACACTGCTGATTCATGGAGTGCTTTGTGTGTGTGCGTGTAAATGTGTAAAGGCAGCAAGGTATATGTCATACATCAAAGTTTAAGGTGGAGAAAAAGTTGAACAGAGTTGTAGCATCATCAGCCTTATTCACCTCTGAAAACAAGCACACCCACACACACAGAGCAGCTGGTGAGGCTGAGACAGCGTTAATAAACAAAGGCGACTTATGTAAGTAAAGGCTTTGACCTGCATTTATTAAAAATTTTAATACCCTCACAATGCAAGGACACAATGTTTCTCGTAAGACTCAGTAAATCATTTTCGTACCTGCACAATTTGTTGTTGTTTTTTTTTTAAGGGTTTTTTTTTTCTTTTTTTCCTATAACTGTAATTTAGATGAACACAGACACATTAATACACGCGTGTATATAAGCACACACACACCCACTCTGGCGAGTGTTTCTCTCTCTGTTGATAACACACAGCTGCAGGCCTCAGGCAGGAGAAATCTGCCAGCCCAGTTTAGCAGTAGGTTGACTTTATTTATAGACACTAAATTAGCCTTTAATTACTTCAAATAAAATCACCTGGCTGGTGGGTTTTTTCTCTTCCTGTGGGAATGGTTAAAAAGTTGACCTTTGGGACTTTTCAGAGTAAATGGTTTTTCCATGTGAAACTTCACTTGGCTCATAAGCAGCCTAACTGCTGTTTTTATTCTCCATTGTTTGCAGTTTTAAGGGGCATGTTGTGGGTGTCCTCCGTTGAATGTGATCAACTGGAAGACCGTTGTAAGGTCAAAATCACAGTCTGTCATTGCCCCTTGATTCATTGAATCATAATCATCCCGTCATCCCGTTTTTGATCCATTAATAATTTTGCTGGCATGACATCTAATAATGGCCCCAAATAATTTGCAGACATTTTCTCATAAGAACGAGATTCATTATTGTCTTCATGGGACAATCGACTTGCCTTGTAAGGGGGTAATTTATAAGCACAGATTCACACCCAAAAATGTCTGTCTTTAGACATGGAACATCGGTTGTGCTTTCCATTCTGTCAAGGGCATTACGGAAGGATGCAATCACACAGGCAGGAAATTCAGTTTGAAATGAGTTATAACCTGCAGAGCACTATAAATCATACCTCCTAAACTCCACACTCTGTCTCTACCCCCCACCCCTGCCCCCGCAACACACACACACACACACACACACATCTGTCCATACTTGTGAGGACGATCATTGACATAATGCAATCCCTAGCCCATTCCCCTAACCCTAACCATCAGAACTGAATTGCTTACCCTAACCCTAACCAAAAACTCATTCTAACCCTGACCCTAAAACCCAGTCTTGACCCTCAAAAAGCCATTTGAAGACACCAAAATGTCCTCACAACAATGGTATTGAAAGAAAATGTATCCACAGAAGGCTATAAGACATGCACGCATGCACACACAGACACACTCATACACTGCAGCAGCTATCAGTGCACAAGCAGACATGTGGGTGGGCATGTGCATGCTTTTCACAAAACACCACCACATTCAGACATGCATGCACACACAATCACGCATGGCAAAGTTGTGTGCCGAGCGAGCAAAAGTAATGAAAAGAGTGAAGACTACAAACAAATTGTCCTCAGAATAAAGTAATTACTACTGTAACATACAGTAACTTGTGTAATTGACTTGGTTTCCCGTTACTGTTTGCACACCATTTAAAACTGTGGAGTCAATTTCACAGAAACCACTGAAGGACTGATCAGTGATTAGAGCCAATAACACATCTGCATGGCCACTCATTTGAAGTGCTTATTGAACAGCTTGTTGGCAAAAGTTGGCAAACTGTATTTTCATTTAAAAGAAAGCTTATGTCGTACCTTTCTCTCCACCTCCTCTCCTTTCCACTGATCGTTGGCTGTATGGTGACTGTTTTGTGGTTTCTCTTTATAATGATAGAGAATTTTGCAATTACTGTTTATGGTAGCGGTGACTGTAATTGCTTTCCTCAGTGCATATTGTGATCATTATCATCACTCCTCTGTCATTCATAGCAGCTATGAATATATATTAGATTGCTTTACTCTATGGGCATAATTGGAAAAGCATCTATGTGGCCAGGACTGAAGAAACAAGGAAGACAGAGGGTGAATGGGGGGGAAAAGTGATGGCAGTGGTTTTACTGCGGTCCCTAGTTTCTTTTCGGTGTTTATTATTTTTCACGCAACTGTGAAATGCAAGTCCATTTAGGTAGTGCAATAAAAGCAAATTAGTACAACATGTGGATATATCATTTTGTGGTAGGGGGCCCACTGAGGTACAGGTGCCCTTTTTCTTTTACCATTCAGCCTCTCAACAAGCAGTTCACTAGATGCTCGTGAGAAGTAAGACACCACATTTACAACCACTATTAGGTTTTCTGATCTAATATACAGTATGATAAATTTTGTTCTGTTATAACTCACTCTATTCTTGTGCCCTTTTTTATCTTTTAATTTTTACCAGCAAGAATGTAAATTCCCCTCACTATAATGCAGTATTTACTGTCCCAATAATTGCAATGAATATTCATCTAATTCTAAGAAGTAATCTGGTTAGATATGCTTTATAAGATAATTTCTTTGCTCTCTCTAATTGTCTATAATTAGCTCTAATAGATTCTTTAAAACCTGATGACAGAAGATTAATGAAGTGATTTGCCTCAATGTGATGTGAATTTTAACTACCACTGTGTGTTGGGAATCTTAAAAAAAAAAAGGAGTCTGAGGTAAATTTCTTCTAAAATATTTAATGGACCTTTTTAGTGTTTTAAAATTGTTTAACCCATTTACAGTACTACAAACTGCATACATTACATCATTGCTGTTTCTTTTGTTAATATACTATTTTGTGTTTGAGTTGTAAATTTCTGTAACTCATAAAAGTTGGCATTTAAAACCTACTTTACAAAGGTAATACATCACAACGAACATCATTTTTGTATGTGTTGACCTTAAATAATAGATATGCTTTGAAAAGTCCTTTTGGCAATTGTGTATTCCTATGTGTAATTTGTAGTATTTGGCAAAGGATTAAGCTAACACTATGGCCCTTAAATTTCATGAGATATTAGAGAAGTACGTAAGACCATAACAAAGCAGCATTTTAAACACACTTCCTGGCTTGATCCCCAACTCCCTCATAGCCCCTGCTGGTGTCTTAATAGTACAGTGGAGTCCTTCGCTTGGAAATAAATTATAAAAGCACTGAGCATGAAAGGGCACACACTCTAACACCCCTGTCATCTGTATACAGATAGCCACATGGGTGCAAAGAGAGCATAGCACAATAGGTGCGTTATCAACAAAACACACAATGCATATAATTAGCAATACCACTACATATAAATCCTTAATCACATCCAGTACTATGTTTTATGAGTCGTTCCCATATCCAGGATATATTGTGCAACAAGGACCTTTTATTTTTCCAAGCACAAAATATTCAAGCTTTATTTGGACTTTAACAAGGCATGACAACAAATTAGGTTTTATTACAGAAACAGAATCCAGACAGCTTTGGAAAATTCGGCCTAGGGAGCCTTTTGTTTTGCCAGTGGGCTCAAGATGATGGATTAATCTGGTGATCACACATGCTGTTAAACCAAAAAACTAATTGTTGATATTTATAGTCCTCAATTTAGTGAACTTAACTGCGTCAATTAAGAAGCGTGGCAGAAGTTCTGAAGCTGCTTGCTGGGCCTGCACAATATATGTAAACAGTATATTAAAAAGAACACAATTAGTCAAAAAAATTGACTGAAATAAATGTCTCATGAAATAGATTTGTTGGTCATTTCAGCTGGAGAGGATTATTTTACGTTATGAGCTGGCAGAGGTGGTGTGCTGATAAAAAGAACATTGATTGTTATTATCCTAGCTGTGGGACTCTTCAGTGATCCGACTTGCATTTCGGAGCAGCACGGAAAAAGTATTTAGTCCGAAAAAGTACCATTGTTTAAAAAAAGACCACATGTAAATCATCAGAACGATTTTGAGAAAGTAGGAAAGGCCTTTCTGTGAAGGAAGGGACCTGGCAGACAAAAGTAGGTAAACCAGCATACTGTAAAATTTTGAATAATTTTCTCCACCTTAATGGCTCCTATGAAAATTGTATTAATTTGAATGTTTGGGGATAAAGAGAAAAACACAAATAGTACATTCTTCTGCTTAAGGTTTGTGTCTCATAGCTCATACATCACTAAACCATGACATGTCCGACATCAGAGGCTGTTTTCCCCTGATGGAAACTTGCTAAGGAAGTGTGCAACTTTGGTGGCTTGGCAGTAACACACCAAGCAGTAGAGTCTGGTCACGTCCTCATCCAAAACTCCATGCCAAAGACCTGATCTTTCTTCCAGATGTAGAGCCATAACGCTAAGCCCAACACCAGATAAGGGTCAAAGGGGGTTGTTGGTGATGGGGGGGCTCTCATCGATCAATTTCAGACTGGAAGCGACTGCCAGGGTCAGGGGAGCATCTCATTATCTGTGATGCAAAACAGCTGAAGGCTCTCCACAGTCTCACCTGCAGTACAAGTACAGAGGATGATCCATCAAGGCTTTTAAATTGGTGAAGACACAGCGGTGACTGGTGACGTTTCAGGAGTTTACTTTTACAAATAAATTGAGCTAATTAATGCAACATCTATTTTAATAAATTGGGTTTAAAATGCACTTTTGAACTAACTGAGTTAGGATAAATTATCTGCACCAGTTTGACAGATCAATTAATATATTGTTATAGCAAGTGTTTAAATACTGTGAAAGATGCAGCCTAATTCCTGCTTTATCTTTTTAAATGACACAGCGTAGCAGCTGCATTGTTAAAATACTCAAAATTCACACAGACAAATGCCTGTTTAATTTCCTCAGAATGTGTTCAGTATGCTGTGTATTCAGAGTGGTTTATTGTTTACAGTTGGGCTCTGAAAAGTATTCTTTAGTGGTCAATCACAGCCATCTACTATTCATTAAAAACCATTAACTGTGTTACGCTGGGCTTAAAAGTTCAAAGCTTTTAGCATTTGGAGCATTATTAAATGTGTTCTACATGCCAGTTTACCAGTTATAATGCATCTTTGACATCCATCAGCTGAATATAGAATTTCATTGCTCCGATATCAGTCAGACCTTGCAAGGATCTGGTTGAGCTATATTGCTAGTGGCTTTACAAACTCATCATGCCTCATTTCAAACCTGAAAATGTTTTCTGAGCCCATCAATTTAAGTAGTATTAAATTAATTTTAGAAGTTTTTTTTTTTTTTTTTCTTCGGCGGGAATGCTGAAATGCCAGAAGAATGTGACCTTCCATCGGCAGCGGGACAGCAGTGGGTTGTGTAGTGTGTTTGTTCAACCTTCTCTTATTTTCTGTCCAAAATGAAAAATAAAAAAGAAGCAGTCCTAAGATCCAAAGTAATCTTGCAGCCTGTCCTCTCTGATACTTATCAGTGGAGGAAACATGTTTCCAATTAATTCAGACTAGGAAAAGCTGGGCAGGAGGGGGGAAGGGGCACAAGCCCCACATATGAATAACTAAGAGAAACGTGATCTAAATGCTTATTGATTTCTGCGAGGAAATAACATGCAAGACCAAATATCCAGCCCTATGTTTACTTAACCGTGAAAGTATAGGAAGAGAATACTCCTCTTAAGAGATGTTATCCTCTATACCCTCATTTTAAAATGTATCATTGACTAAAGAGCTCAGGTCATGGGGTGTCACTGACTGTGGAGATATGTCTATTCAAAAATTTCATGGCATTACTGTTGCGTGAAAAAGCCGACTAGGCATAAATCATAGCCATGTGGATTGAATTTAAGGAACTATGAGTGGTGCATTATTGTAGTTGGAATTCATCTGTGAGATGTGCTGTGAAATAAACATATACTACATTGTAGAATTAAATTAACCTTACAACTTAGGCCTATAAAGACAAATAGACCATGTGCAAGCTCAACTAAACCTTGTACAAGAAATAATGTTCATCTAACACAGGAAAGGTCATCAGTACCACATGTAGTGTCTGTTTTAGTTTCGAGATGTGGACTCTAATGGAGGGAAACAGACAAGGGGAAGACACACGGAGGGAGGTCCAGTGAGGACAGACCGGAGCAGAACATTCTCTTGCCTCCAGGGGGAGACAAAACGTGGTGTAACGTCCATCATGCGCCTTCTCCTCACACTATGCAAGCAGCAGCAAAATTCCACTTTTATCTGGCTCCCCTGCCCCCACCCTTTTAAAGATTCTGATGTCAGGAAGAGGTGTGTGTCCTAACTCAATCTGCCTTCTGTGGGAGAATGTGGAATCTTGAAGAGGTCAGTGCTACAGGCTGCCATCCTGCCATTTCAAATGACAATGGATGACGCTAATAGTAGAAGGAACCATAAAACCTTATCAGATTAGAGACACAATGAAGCCATGACATATTACTGCTGGCTAAACACCACAGTGGGAAAAAAGTCAGTGATGGGTTTTTTGCAAGACTTTTAACTGCTTGCTCTTATTTATATTTCACAAGCCCTCTCTGGGCTTCACAACAGTTCCCTGTTCTCTGTTTGTTCTTTCTTTGCCTGTAGGTTCGTTATGTTTGCATGATTACTTTGAACACAACATGCTTACGTGATCTTTTATTGGTTTGCGTTTGTCTGCCTGTGTGAGTTGCTGTCCTGGGAAACGTAAATGGCATCCCCCCAACGTTCATGTGTGTTGTTGATGGTCTCTCTCCATTTGTCGGCAGCCACTAACCAGCTCCAGCTCTGCCTTCAGCTGCGTCCCATTTTTATCATGCAGGCTCTAATCAAAGCCAGGTCTGACTGGATACACAGTCCTACACACATGGACGTGCACACATGTAGACATACAGACAAGAGTACACACGCATGCATGTCTGTCACACCCTCTAATATGGTTTCAATTGTCTATTTAGGCATCAGAAATGGTAACAGTATTCTGTTTTAACCAATAAAATATTTTGCCCACAGGGACATTTATTTATGTATGTAAAACTGGGTGAATAACATGATTTTAGCCTTTACCAACTGAGCCAAACGGTGATTGCAGCATTCTTTAACATTTCTGTAAAAGCAGCCCACAGGAAAACTGTTACCGTGAGCAGCTCGTCCCATGTGCATTACAAGATCATTTACAAGAAATCTGCCTGGGGTGTATATAATTTTCAGTTCGTGTAGTAGGTCATATATTACAATAGGAATTTAAAATTACTCCACTATTTACAGGAGGTCTGAAGTGTGTTTGTGTGTGTGGTGGTGAGGTAAATGATGTGGGGTATTTTACTGCATTAACACAGCGGCTTATGATTAGACAAGCTAAATGAACATATCAAGCTTCATCTTGTTTAATGCTCACAGAGGCTTGTGACGTGTAATTGAAGATAAATTCCAGCACCCTCTGCCACATGTGGTTTTTCGGTCTCCCTGGGTCTCTTGCTCTGTGAAAGGAGTTTCAGCTATTAAACACACCAGGCCAGGGAGGTTGTTGGGGTCAAACTCTCTCCTGTTGGCAGATTCAGAGGCCCAACTAAAGAACAGACAGGCAACAGATTTTTATCTTCCCTTCTGGAGAGCACCTGGATTAGTCGTATACCCCTTCTTTCTTTCTCTCTCTCTCTCTCTCTCTCTCTCTCTCTCTCTCTCTCTCTCTCTCTCTCTCTCTCTCTCTTACTCTCTCTCTCACTCACACACACACACACACACACACACACACACACACACACACACACACACACACACACACACTACTCTGAACTGGAATGAATGACAAGCCAATTCAGACCTTTGACCTGCCCAGAGGAAGACAGAGTTTGAGAGAGTTTGTGTGTGTGTCTGTGTGTGAAGGAGTGCCTCGTTTGGATGGTGTTTGCATGTAGGTGTGCACATGTGCATGACCTCAAATCAAGAAACAGCGAGCGTGAGAGGCAAGCACCGCTTTTTTAAATTCAGTTTTTCTTAAACTAGCAACTTTTAATTTGGAAATGCCAAATTTTCAGTGTCGTCAATGAAGCATAGTTAAATTAAACCAAGTAGTGTGAGTGGTTATTGACAAAATGGTAAAAGTAGTTCTCGCATTTACTGTGGACATAAATTCCAGAAGACAGTTTGTTTACTTCTTTTCATTCGGTTCGGTCTACAGGAGGTCAGTGGACTTAGTTAAATTCTTGACACACTTGTATATCTTTGTCATTGGTTTTCAGACATGTTTTTCCTGATACCTGAAATCTGTCTGGACACAAGGATGAAAATGGGAATGTATTAATTTCAGTTTAAATATTTAAAGTATAAAATGCCTTGCAGCTGAACAATTGTTTGTCTATATATCGAGGGGTGCTTAGATATTATTGTTCAAACATACAGACAGGTTTAGAATTATTTTATTACCTCGCATCAATAATATAATATAAATGTAGTAAATGTTAAAGAAACTTAATATGTAAATATACAATATTAAGATTTAGCACTCATACCCCCCCCCAAAAAGTGTAATTTTAACTTTATGCCTGTCACTCTTATTTTTACATTTTTGTACATAGTTGTTTGGAGCCTCACTTTGCCACTGCTTAAATGTGGCGATGAAAAAATAGATGTTAATTTCTACAATATATGTATTTTACAGAGTTGTCAAGGCCAGATAATACTTGTTTACTTTTATTTGTATGTAAACGTTTTCCTTTCACTCATGTTTTATTTGTTTAGTGCCAACTATGTTTCCATTAGCTAATTTTGAAATAAAGAGTTGAGAAAAATGGCTCTTGGCTGCAGGGAGAGAGGTGTTGTTTGAATAATAAGTGTTTAAGAGGAGGAGCTGGCTTCTGGAACATCTCCCATTAGAAGCCATTAAAAAGACATTAATGTTTATTTATTGGGAGATGTGACCAGCAAATCTTTCATTAATAATAAACAGCATGCTCTATAGTTTAATGTACTTTTATTTATGCTGTTCTGTGTGACTATAGTGCGCATGTGATTGCATATTTGTGTGCCTTACTGTGTAAATCGCTTGGTTGTGAATAGAAACTCCCTCACAATACACACACACAAAAACACGCCTCACACGTCTTACATCGTACACTTAAATTATAAGACCATTGATCTGGGACAGGGGCGAGGGAGCTTTAGTTGTTTGCTTAAGCCATGACTTTATTGGGCGGCAGGATTTGCCTCCTCTTTTCACACCATTAATCTTTTGGAAGGTTTCTTCCTTCTGAGATCCTGCTTTCACAATTCTGTTCCAAATTTATTCTTAGGAACATTTTTTGAGGCTTTCATTTGGCATACAGCAAGGTGTACTGGGAGCTTTGTGAGAATATGCTCTCACCCCTTTAAAAAAGAAAAAAAAACTAAGCAAACATGGCAATGAACTGTTATGAGTCAAATCATGTGCTTGAATAGTTTCCACAGGACCCAAAGTCTAATATATACATATATTTCAAATAGTAATTATAAAATAAAAATCTATTTTGCATCTCTAAATCAAGAGTCCTCAGACACAGGAAAGTGATGCATTTTACATTACTGGCAGTGGAAGCACTGGCTTGCTGAGGTAAACTGGACATTGTGGTTAGACATAAAGTGATAAACCAAAGTTGACCATAAGTAAAAACACAGCAATTATCTCTTGAAAATATAAATAACTACAGTATATTTAAAAGTGGATAAATACACATTCCTATACATACATTAATGTAGGAGGAGGAGGAGGAGTTTAAATTTATTTCAATAGTTCAATAATAGCGGATCTGGGTGAGATGTTGATGAAGTGCAGCAAAATATTCTAAAACTTGTGCGGATAGAACACATGCGGGCATTATCCAAGAATTTTTTTTGGTTTGGCTGTAACAGTACAGTACGTGCATTTGGTAATTGCAGGGGGCTTACGTCATACGCTGGATACCACATTTCTTTAGTCCTACTTATGAGAACACTTTAGAGAAGTAAGTAAATGTCGGTGCTAGGAGCACTGGAAAATTATCACTTTACTTTAAGAAAACACAACCACAGTTTCATTGATCATGACAGATGTCTATTTCAATAAGTAAAAGATGAAGTCCAGGCTGTTTTTTTTTTTTTTTTAAATAGGAAAGTAGCAAGTACTGCTCTTGAACTTTACTCCACAGTTATACGATATTGTTGATGCTTCCTCTTACAGTATGATGATTTAATTTGACAGACACATTGCACTGACTGAACTCTTCACTTCCTGTGTATCTTTTTCCATTCAGTATATTCATTACATAAGTGTTTCATCGAATGGAAAAAAAAATGACTTCCAGGTTTCCTGTTTGTGTGTGTGTGTGTGCTTTTGTGTGTTGTACAGCACTATTGTCACACATTATAGCATTACTGGTATAGAAAAGGACTATTCCATGGAATACTAGGTATACAGAGGTTGTTTTTAAAAGGATTATTTAATTTTTATTTATCAAGTGCCGGAACAGATGCACTTTTTCGTAGCATTAACTCAATCCAATAAAACTTAATTTTCTTAACATTGCTGTAAGTCCCTAGAAATGTATCCTGACCACGAAAGGATAGTGGTAGGACGGCAGGAGTGTGAGAGAGGATATGAACAGTCTGGCACTGACTGCGCTTGAGGCATCACGCTGGGTTGTCTGTCTGATAACTGATCAGATCTAGAACTGAAAAATAGAATTCGACATAAAAACCCAATAGTGTGGACCATAGAGCACTAAGGAAAAAATGTGTGCGGACAGGTGGAAAAATCATGTAACTAGAAATGCTTTTCAACTATTGTTTTTCATTGTGTTTACTAAGATTTCACTCTAATTACAAGCATTATTCAAAATGAGCCAGATGAAGGTGGTTTAAAGCCAGCTGTTATCGTACTTTTAGGATGTACCAGATGAGGAACACAACAAAATACACAGTTATAACCTGCGGTGCATATTACAGCTTATTGTGTAGTCTGTATTCCCATGTGTTTTATGATACTGTATGTCAAATAGTGTTTACTCCAATTTCTTGCTTTCTAAACATTAAATTTTATCAGCTGTAAACAGAATCATTCCTGGTTTGGCACGATCTTTGTGTATACAAAGGTTGTATTGTTTAGTCTGTCTTGTGTTACAGGTAGTCTTGATTAAAACACAGTGGGATCACTATTATGACTTAAATTCTCTCTGATAAAATCGTTTCATGGTTACATGTTACACAAACAACCTTAGGTTAATGAACGATTTTAAACTCGCCGTGGTTGTTTTTGTGAAATTACTACTGTATGTGATAGCGTTTTACTTCCTGTATTACTGAGAAATAATAGTAAAAATGAATGGGATCGGTTTTCCTGTGTGCACAATAATCCGCTCCCATGTCCAGTTTTGAATTTATCAATATCCTTAATTTCCTCAATGCATCACAAACACATTGAAATTCCATCTGTTCTGGTTTTGCTTTGATTTGGCCGTTTTAACTCAGATTTGCACTCGAGTACAGTGAAGGCCAGAGACCTGTCCAAGCTCCTCATTGAACTGATGAAACATCTTTGGCACAGTTTGTCATTTTGAGAGTGCAAACCTGAAAGTATTTACTGCTTTCCTGCTTTGATCAGCCACTTAAACTGTGATTGCACCATTCTTTTTGTTGCCAGCTTTGGGAGCCCCAGAGAATACTTTGGCTTGCGATGGGATCATATAACCCATTTAATCCTTAGAATTGTTGCCTGACTGATTCTGAGATTTTAATAATGGTTTCTCCGGCTTATCAGACGTAAGTGGTGAACTATATGTTGGTGGCCAAATCTTGTTTTGTTCCTTAATGAGTTTATATGTATTTTATTACTTGTGTGTGCATGAATTAATATTTACCGGCTTGCAGCTAAATAAATCTTCTAGCGCTTTCACTAGTCAGTAATACGCAAATCAAGCAAACACTTGGAAAAGCCTTCCTCATCAAATTCTCCAGGATGCTGTGAGATCACTACTGGGACTAATCAGTGATCAGCAACATTCACTAGCTATGCAGTATCTCAACCATTTACAACCACCACTGAGCTGAGATTAGGACCCTTGTGCAGCCTTGGCCATGTGACGCTGCCTATCTACTGAGTGCAACCATAGCCTGCTTACTTCCTGTCATGCAGGTGCAGATCGTGCATGCTGCAGTCAGCCACTCGTCAGGTGTGTGTTTGCATAGATGTGCCTCAAAGGAATTTGCAATCTGTACATCATCCAGTACCCTCCATCCTTAGAATCTCAATTCAGCAACATTTCAGTGAAAGCGTGTTAGTTCTTGAGGTCAGTGTGGCTCTTTGGGGGCCAGAGTTTTCACAGCTTATGGGAAAATTCTGAGGGAAAATGTGTCATCACCCACATTATTACAGTAAATTTACACTCATGTTAATCACATGTGAGCTACACACTAAGTTGGTAAGAGTGACTGACAGTAATGCTTTAATTGCCTTAATTGGCATTTAGGTTTACACTGTACACATTTATGGTTGGCACGAGGATGCCAGATATTCAAAGTAGGACCTTATATTTACGAGAAGCAGGACACACATCTTACTATTGCAGAAATCAGGACCAAAGTATTATGGCCTGGTGCTGTGCTCACATCCTGTTGACTCAAAGTGCTGTAATAGGCCCTAAATCAGGGCGCTCCCGGTAGTTGTAAGGTTAAAGACAAAAAATTATCAGACCTTTATTATCAATACCCTGTAGTTGTAGACTGACGTGCATATTTTTGCTCTTCATGCAAAACACAGCTCATTCAGTTCAAAGTTTGGGCATATCAGTGAAATCATAACTATGATTCGAAGGAGAATTTGGAGTGAAATTTGTAAAAAATATTTCAGTATTGCGTTCCCTTTTTTCCTTCCTTTTTTATATGCCTGCACACACATGTACCTCTTAACTTAGTGGTCTTTCCAGTTACAAGCAAAGACTTAAATTAATTATCTCTAATATTGTTTAATTTCATCACATTAACTCATTTCATTAACAGGTTTTAACAGTTATTTGAATATAGAAGCAATTTAGAGGTCCTATTGTATTTTGACATGTTGCATTAGTTAAATAATTGCTGCAGTCCATTAATATTCTAATTAAGTTTTATTAGGCGTTATCTGATCATATGAGATATCTGCTTATAGTGTTTTCCTTATTATTTTGTAACCTGACCGTGGTTTTATCACTGATACTTCTTGGTCTTATTCTTGGCAGTAGTTTTCTGAAGAGTAAGAAATGTTTTTCTTTTTTTCATATTATAGAAACTACACTGCATATTGGTCAATATTACTATACATGAATGCTGCTTAATGTCTAGTGCAGCAGAGCACACGTCCCCGCAGGTTTGAGTATGTAAAACACGCAATGGGCCCCTCCTCATTAACTTTGACCCACCAGATTTTCCTACTGTAGCTCAGGGGATTTAAATCCTCTGGTCTCAAGATTACTTCATGATATAACCATAAGGCTTTTGCTGTCTGGAGTCATTCCCCTGGCTCTCCCTTGATAGAAGCCATACTTGCACAGACTGTTAGGCAATTAGAAATACTTAATCTTAATGTGTTAGGTTGATAGTCACCAAGAAAGTGTTTAATTTATTCAATCAACATAGTTAAACTCTGCATTTTAATGAACCACAGCCTATTACTTATCTTTATAATAAAGGGTTATGGGACAGATTTGTGGTCTTTAAGCATTATTTGCCGTTTTCATAGTCATTTTGTTTTTCTGTAAATACAAAAAAATGCAAGGTCCATACAGTGCTTCGGTTAGGGTCGAACACAAAAGCATCAGGGGCCGGTTAGTTTTGGGTCATGCACAAAACTAAGATGGTTAGTAAGTAAGTCACAATCTGCCTTAATATTACTTCCTTAACGTCGTGTCATGTGTCACGTGGTTTGTGTCACATGACAGTTGCAACAATAGTTTCTTCACATTGGACAAAAATTCTGGTCAGTTTTTTTTTCCCCCCAAGCTTCCACGTTACAAACTGTGTGGGGTCTTAATACTGTGTCAGTGTGTAATGTTTACTGCAGCTGCTAGATATCACCAAGCAGTAAGATGGATCCCTCCTTTATTTTAGGAGGCCTAAACAACATACTCTTTGGAAACTGTCCTGTGCAGTACTAAACATTTTATGCCTGCTGTGTTGGAACTGTAACTTGACATAAACCTGCAATTAAAAAGATCAAAATGCTGAACTGTAAAACAACATGAGATTGCAAGCCTCAAGGACATGCACTAGTGCAAACACTATTACACCTCTTTGGTATGGATTGTGTACTAAGGATCTCCACTCTGTGCACTGGTCTATTAGTATTGACCCTGAGAGTGGAAAACAAGTCCACTCATATAGAATATTGATGCCAGTGAGACAGTGTACAGGGTGATTTGTGCTGCACATGTTTCCTCATTGATTGTTTATTACAGCTGCACACTATGAAAAAAGGCTTCATCCATCACCCACCAGTAATGAGTTTTTATATGCAGACTCAATTCAGGGGCTAGGCATCTCAAATGGGCTGTCTCTGAAAAAGACAAAGATTGAACAGCAATCATAGCTTATTATGTGACTGTGCTGCAGGACTGGAGAGGAACTGAGGCCGACGCTGGATGGAAGATGCAGGACGGGGAGGTGGGTGGAGGGGTGACCAGCATTAGGTGCAGCTGAGAACCTTTTGCCTCAAGCTACTGTCTAGCTTCCCCCACCCTACAGGCCAAGTGCAAGATCAATGATATTGCTTTATCACATAGTGGCAAAGACTAATGTGCTTCTGTTACAATCCAGACAGGAATCCTGGTGTGAGCCATGCATGTACACTAATGAGCTGTGCTGGCACATGTTGTCATGGTGATTACCATCTTTTCTGGACATTGATCTCAGCAGGGTAAAAACAGGAAGGAAAAAAGAAAGGGACAAACAACAGCAGCAGAGCAGCATGTCACACCACCCTGGCGTCACACCACCCTGGCATCACACCAGGAAGTTCAAGGTCTTTTAAGAAATGTTGTCTGTAGCTATGGCGCCTCCTGTGGATGTTAATTTGAATTACGTGAACACTCATCCATTGTGTTGGATGAAGGTACATTGCAGCATGGAACTGGGAATTACTCACAGCTGTTTTTGCTCTGGAAGTTCGGGCCCCTGCCCGTAAACGGGAAGCCAAAGATGGGTTATGTCCTGACAGCTAATGATAACAAAGCTGAGTGCCCCTTACCCCCTCAGGACCCAATCTACAGCCAGATGTGTTTTGACTAAGCTAATGAAAATTTGTCAGGTAAATCTTGGACTGTAAATATCGTCTTGATGGCCAGAGCTGTTGCAGTGTAGGTCTGAAACCACAGAGGTTCCATTAAAATAGATCCACTGCCTGTGCCAATCAGTACCCTGACGCACGTGAGAAACAGCACCATTTTTATTAATGAAGACTTTATAGTGAGGTTCTGAATAGACACTAGATGAGAGGTTTGCCTTTATCACATTGTGTGTACTTGCAGTTTGATGTGCCATTGCTTAAATACACAAGCTTGACTTCAAGGGATTAGAGGGTTCCCAAATGATATCTGATGCAATTATAGAGAAGCTTTCAAGATAAAATAGGAAAAGATAAAACTCTAATCATCTCTGTGGGGAGATGGTTGTAGGAGCAACAATGAGCACTAGGATACATTAGTGGAATAATGGTATATGAATAGGAAAATAGAATGTCACAGAAATGGGCAAATGCGATGCTATATAATTACACCGTAGCCACACTATAAATTTTCATTACAGGTTATAAACACGGTGCAAAATGTATTTTGATTTCGAAGTGCATGGCTTCTGTAAAAGAAATTTGGATGCTGGAATTTTCTGTTTGTGTGTATTGTCTTCTTTACCTCTGGAAATGTAAGCCGTCAACCAAGACACCAACGAAACTGTTTTTTTTTTTGTGTGTGTATTGTGTACAATGACACTAACATGTATAGCAGGAAGGCAGAGCCACTGAATCAAATGAGTTTTGCATGTTTCGCTGTGGAGACACAACAGGCCTGTTGTACACAGCCTGTCATTTGCAATCTGGTCGATCTGCAATGAATAGCCTGTTCCGCGGGGCTGCCTCCAGAGAATGGAAGCTCATACAGCTCTGAAGCCTAAAACAACAGAGAAGAATCTCCCATATTGTATCTCTGGGTATAAATTTACATTTCTAATTTCTCTGGCGTTTAGCAGGCAGCCCCACAGGCCAATACAGATGTCTCTGGCAATGACCTACCTCTTCATTAATATGTATGCTGACAACCAACCAAAAAGAATAATAAAATTGCTCCTCTCCAGTTACAGTTTCTCTGGGCTCCCAGAGTGCCAGAGAGAGCAAAAAGCTGTCCTAGAGTACATCATAAATTCCCCTCGCCTCTCATCTCCGTGTTTCTTCTCTCCCTGTCCATCTGGACCAAGTGGGGTGGTCGACTCCTATTAAGAGACATTTAAAGAGGATCCTTAACCTGCTTCTCCTTTAATGTAATTGTTTAAGTATCAGAGTTCACGTCATACCATGTCGGAGAGGAAACCTCCTTTGTTGGAGAAGAGGAAACAGTGATGCGATTGTTCAGGTTTTTTTTTTTTTCTTTTTTCTTTGGTCACATCTTAGACAAGTTAACCTCTTTAATTAAGAGTACTTAGCTGTGTGGGCCCGGATGGGACAGGAAGCGATTGTTGAGACCCTGCCAAGCTGGATCGGGTTTCTCGGCGGCCCATGCTCCCAGCCAAGGCTGAATGGGAGGCTGGCTTGTCAGCAGATGCTGTGCTCAGGGATCAGTGTCTCTCTGTTGGGTTACAAGAGCCCTTTTCCTCAAGACAAGAGATGGGAGAAAAAAAAGACACAGCAGACAAGGAAAGGGTGTAGTGACGAAGCAAGGCTGAGGGGAAACTTGTATTGTGAGGTATGCGCTCTGATGTTAGAAACCGTATACTTGGCATAGACTGTCAGTTTATTTCGGGCCCAGTGAGCATGTCAGCACGGCATTGTCCTTTGAGAGGCTATCATCAGTAGCCGTGCAGAGTATCAGAATCTTCTTAAGAGTACAACACAAGCCAGTCACTTAGCAGAAGAGCAGGAATTTACACTAAATGCTGCAATGTTGTAGAGCAGCGAACAACGACTTTCTGTACACGAACTCTGGAACTGGACCAGTTGTTAAATAAATAAAATGTTCTAGTTTAAAACTACAGCAAACTGTGGTTATTATACTATATGTTGAGTTGGTCACACTTATATGGCTGTCAAAAATAAACGTGAATACTCTAGCATCCATTAAAAAAATGTGTGGAGCTGTTTTGAATTTTTGTTTTTTTATTTTTTTTTACCTCACATATGTAAGTCCCATATAATGAATCACATTTTTAAGGCTTCAGTTCCGGCAATAATAAGATCCAGCCTGCTGCGTTCGCATGGTAATTTCATCCAGCGTCTAACCCTAAACGAATACATACGTCATGTGGTTTATACTGTATCTGTATTAGTCTCTCCAGATCTCTTCGAAAGACGCCTCTAATTTGAGTTTTTGATATCCTAACTGTGCTTTATGCCTGTGGTGACATGGAATGTTCTAAGGGGACAACCCCATAATCTCTGTGTTTATTGGTCTGTTTGCCAGACGCGGGTAAGACGACTGCAGAAAACTTTACAGTGCGTAAAGACACAGAGCGTAATACCGAAACAGTTAAAGATGCAAACATTTCTAATGGCACAGTATAAATCTGTGATAGAATTTATTAAACTGCATCAAGTAGTGAGTTGTCTTTATGTCAACACATTTTTGTTTGAGTCAGTGCATGGTAATTAATGTTAAAATATCTCTACTCAAACGGCATACTTTTCATATTTATGCATTTTTTTAATTACTCTTGTTTTTATACTTTATTATCTATAACAACATATGTTATTGTTTCTTTTTTTTTTTGGTCACACTGAAATAATGTTGTGGAATGGATTAGGTCCTGTCTAAGAAATAATCTGTGTGTGTTGTTTCTGACTCTTGGGTGTCCTGGATTGACAATGTGCTCTGTCCATTATCTCCTTAAGGGTGACTACTTCTTTACCTCGGCACTGTGAACTGAACCTGGCAGCCTTCGAGGTGTATCAGTGTACTGAAACACACCCATATAAGGTTTCCCTGTCATGAACTAACATACACACTGCAGGGTCTACAGGAGTTCAAAGTTCTTGGGTGTCCTACGGGACACACCAAAGTGAAAGGACAGACTTAGTTTGGTATAAATTACGTTAAATGTCTTTAAAATTACACCCTCCAATGTCTAGACTCTTTAAAAATGCACCATAATGCCTATATGGTAATAACATCCACTAAATGAGGCATATGTATGCAATGAAATCTTGACTAGAAATGTGTTTTTCACGGCAAAATATGGGGTTGGGAGTAATGGTTAAAATTTGCACCTGCAGATGTCACCTAAGTGTTTCCTGTACAACATTTTCCAGTGATCTGAGGGAGATTACCAATGAAATGGATGACTGTGTCTAATTGGCTATTCTCTTTGATCTGGGATCAATCTCTACCATATGAGCTGTGGTTTTCACTGAAGGGAAAATTGAGAGGGATGGCAACCTCATTTCCCAAGTTTACCACAAGGTTCAAGCATCCATAGCCTGTGGTCAGTGCCTCCTTGTGTGCTCTTGTTATGTCTGCCGGCTGCCCTCTTCTTCTCCTCCTTCACTCGTTTCTCGTGTTTCGCGGATCTCTCTCAAGAATCCAGTGACCCTGCAAGGCCATTGGCGTATTCACCCCATCAACCTTTGAAGCTAAAGGTGACGGACTGGTTCGTATCTCACAGATTAACAACTAACCACGTCCAACGTGGCACACATGTCCGCACTCTTCAGTGAGCCCTCTCCCTTATTCCATACATAGGCTTGATTTGTGTTCATTCCTAACAAGAAGACCCAAGGGTAATGAGCAGACATAAAGTAAAAGGAATGTCTTTATTTTTTCAAATAACTTCATGTACAACAGACCCTCTTTGTTACAGAGGTGCATCTAACTATCCAAAAGGCACATAGATGTTTTTGCATCTTGAGATGTTTAAGGGCAATGTCAGCAGCAGCAGCAGCAGAAGCAGCTCAATTGAAATGGAAAAGTATCTGAAATCAGAAAGAGGCTAGCTGCCTGTGAAAGCACTCAGGCTCATCTGGAGCTGTGGGCCACAGCGCAGGGGAGTTTAAACCCCACCTGTAACTCATTATACCCAGGCCCAGCACTATGCACCATCCACATTTTGATCTTTCTCCATTTCATCTGAAATAAGTTCCATGAAAAAGAGCAGTGTATTTGGGGCGTTAGTGTGTTAGGCTCTGCAGTCGAGGCAGCTGCCTACACGGACTTCCTCTCCCCCCATTAGCCAGCCCCTGACTGTGGAAGATTAGAGACAGATTGCAGTTTGTGACTCTGGCATCACTGTATTGAGAAAATATCAAAAAACGGCACTAGTCTGCAGATTTCTTACTGATTTTAGAGTTTATTTTACAGTTAAGGCAAAGGATTAAAACCATAAAACAGCAGCACATTGGTTTTTGATTTTTTTGTTTTCCTTTGTATTGTTCAGAAGTTTGGCATGGTTGCATTTGGCTGGAGATGCTTGTATTCAAATTGTAATAATTGAAAACAAAAAAAAATCTTGTGGCCAGACAGTGCTGTTTTGAACATTGCACTATAATGAGATCATCCACGAGATTTAAAGACAAACGATAAAATCTATTCTTAAGCCGCATCTTTTCATTATAAGCTAGGATGTTGCATTATACATTGCATTATTTAATTAAGTTAAGGAGCCAACAAGCAAAGTCAAAGATTAAGTATTGTCTTTAATTATCATTTTATATTTTTCCAATATACCTACTAAATCTCTGTGGAATGGTTGCATTTTACAAATGTATGGATCCCCCACGGCAGGGGTTTCAGGTTTGGCTTTCCCTGCCTGAGAGCTATAATGCTCACAACTTGGCATCGCTGCTGTCTGGGCTACAATCCAGAAAGCCCCAAAATGCTCCAAAATTTTCAACGTTGATCCGTCATTCTCTAGTTTAGACACAACATTAACAAGGGAGCTGCTTGCCCTGCATAGTCAGATGGATTGAGTTAAATAAAATGAGCCATTTTGCTATGATTATTGTATAAAGAATTTAATAGGGGTTGCTGATATTGTTTTGCTGGATACAGGATTCTTGTTGAGTCAGGTATGTTTAGCATTCAGCGTATTCCTTACTGTATGGCAAATTGCCTTTACTGTCTGTATGGAAAAGTTGTTTTCTGCAACAACGGGCTGACAAAGTAGTAATTTACCACTAAAATGCAGCTCGTTAGATATTTTTGCCTCCCTCATCAGCACAATTAGGCCCATTTATTTCTTCCTGCGTTTGCTAACCAGCCATTTTCCTTTGAGGACCAATTCTGTTTCAGCATGAGTATGCCATTTTGTGAGGTTATAATAAATATTCAGAACACAAACCAATTTATACTGTTACTGGGAAGGTCACTACACAACAGCAGGGAAAACATTGTTTGATACCAGGGTAGCATGTTTTAGTGGAGTATATATTTATTTTGTATTTATATTCATTTTTGCATAAATAAATGCAATGCAAATGTTACTTGTGCAAGCGGTGGAGCTTGTCCATTTAACTTTAAAGTAACCAAGAAGTATTTATTCTGTGAAGTCTACCTTTTTTTTTATTTTAAAGTAAAAAGTTGTCATGTTTTACTAGGCAACGGTTACGTATGCTAGAATCGACCCACACAGAAACCCTCCCTCTGAACAAGTCAGATAAACGGAAACAGGCTGTTAGACGTGTATTTTTCTTGGAACAAGAACATACAGTATATACCAACTTTCCATGGAATTCATCCAGTCTTATTGTAAATAATGTCATGTAATTTGTGAGTCATTGTTTGACTCTAAACACTTATTGGTGACCGAATATGCGATCCTCTATTGAAAAATGTTAATAAACTCACAGCTATTAGATATTTACTGTATAGACAGAGATTATGGCAGGTGCTTGGAGGCAGGAGTGTTGTGACTTACAGGAAGGTTTGCACATGTCTCTCTGACCTTGTGCTCATTTCCCTGTTGGCACACCCCTGCAGCATACAGGAGCCCTCTGTGAGTTGACTCCTGTTTGACCCAAATGTGTAGAGGACAGTAATTCATTTATTTATAACATGTATTTGTCTTTTTTGTTTTTGGCTAAAGTTAGGTGGAGCAATTCAAAAGCAGATATCAAAGAGCAAAGTTGGAGTGACCATTTCAGATGTTTAATGTCAAATTTATGATTCTGGTTTAATCAGCAACCTGTGACTAGTCCATTGCAAGCAGACAAAATGCAGTTAATGTAAAAACGGTAATTTAAAAACGAGGAAGAAAACATTGTTTTGATGTGTGTGCATTTCCATTCCAATTGAGTTTCTCCGCATCTGCAGTGAGCACCTGGCTGGCACTTTGAATGTGCTGACATGCTCTTGTTACTGAAAATCAAAAAGAAACAAACACACTAGTCTTCCCTCCAGACACCTTGTGCGAGTGTTTTCTGAGGCAGGATAGAGTCTGAATGAACTCCCTGTGGAGTTGCCAGAAGGAGAGTCCGGCTCAGCAAGGCCAGGTGATCTTACCTGCTGACAGATGATAGCTGCATTGTTCTCTCTGACTCCTCTGTTTGAAAAGTCCTCTGGATTCAATCGTAAATGCCCCTGCTGCTTTGATACAGTTGCCTGGATACCAAGTCCACCTGGACTAGCATATGGTCACAGCGTGTCGCTCTTCATGTGAGACAACCGCTCAGCCAAAACAGTCTTTTCCTGCCTCTCTTGCTCGCTGTCTCCTTCTCTGTATCTGTCTACCTTTCTACTGATATACTACTTTTTGTGTCCTACTGAAAGTTATTTTCCTGTGATATAGTGGTTTGAATAACATTCACAAAAATAACAAAATTAGACAACACAGTTGGAGGACTAAAGGAAAAAACTTCTCATACCCTGCGCCCAGCTTGGAGCTGATACACCTCATACTGTTTCAGAGGTCTTAATTTGTCACTGATGAGGTTGGCCTGCGTGTCTCCAGCTCTAATCACTTCTGCAGTCAGTCTGAGAATAGACACGTGTGGGGCTCGCCCTCATTGTGGAAGTTACAGTGACAGACAGAGCGGTAGCTGTACACAGTAATTACACAGCAGATGATGGATGGGTCATAACCGTGACTGACGGGAGGGATACGGGCTAAGGTTACATTGCTTGGCCCCTCTGAGACTAGCTTAAAGACGTACAGAACCAGGCAACTGAGATGAAAATCATTAGATGTTCTACAGACTGTCGGGGATGACATGGAGCAGACAGTGACCGCGTGGGCCCCGGAGGGGGTTTCATTGTAGAACAATAAGCAGCTAGTCACAGTAGAATGCATATCAATTCCTGCGGCTGACTCACTGATGGAGATAACGGCTTGTGTCTGCATATGACAAAGTGGTTCATATAACTCAGACTCTGGACAAGTTGCTTGTTGCGCCGTAATAAATGTCCGCACCCGGTAACGTATTTTAAAGATTCCTAGGCTTTTTAAATGTCTACTGAAATGAAAAAGTATCACTCAATCATAGCAAGTCTTAAAGGGCAAGCTGACCAATTTTCAACTTGTTTCCATAGCTTTAGTTTAGAGTGTAAATGCACAATAATGCTTTTAGACTTCCCTTTATAGAAATATCTCTCTTTTTCTTTCTAGCTGAAAAACTCATGACATCACCTGGATGAGTTGCTCATTATTAGGAGTTCAGATGATGTCATCTGGAGGAGCTCTGGAAAAGCAGGTGGAGCATGAGTAGGAACTCCATAGTGTGAAAATCATAATGATGTAATCTGATCTGACAGTTTCTCCAAGTGATGTCATTTGGAGGCATTTTTCAGCTAAAAGTAAAGAGATATTTTACTTTAGTTAAAGGTGAATTAATTGGCATTTATGTACACAAACGAGAACCAAAAGAGGCGTTCCTTAACTCACTGAACTTGAATCATTAAACTTGCTGTTTTGTGCATAGATATTTGCGGATGCACTGAAAAATGAATAATCATACTTAATTAAAAAGCTGGCAACAAAGTGGGTAGATATAAAGGTATAAAAGTTTGAGTAAAATGATAATTAATTAATATGTTAGTGAAATGTACTTAACCATAAATTAAAGTATTAAATGTAAAGTATTAATGAAAGTGCTTTCATAATGGTATTGTAAATTATAATTTGATCAATATATATTCATTAAATATAAAATAACTTACCAAAAAAATGGGTCTTTAGTATTAGATATGTGACACATGACAATTTTGACTCAAACTTGTGTGTCTTTGGTTTACCTTATGTAGAATTCACACTTAAAAACAAATTGTAAAATACATTTAATGTATTACACTTTTGAGATTTAAATATGTTTTTAAAAACATTTTTCTACTGTGCAAATGTAGAGATTTTTTAAAATAAATACTACATGACCACAATCTCAGTTTTTAGTGTGCGAGCAAATGTTTAAAGATCCAGCACAAAGTGCACAGTCAGCATTAGAATACTATTATTACTTTTTTAAATAACTGTAGTCACCAGATCTATAAAAACCTCCTAACATTTGTTTTTGGATGGTTGCAGCTCATGAGGCAGCCAGATGAATAAAACATGACTCGGGTGCATCCTTTAGTCGATTTTGCATCAAATCTGGACTTTGCTCGGCTTGAATAATGTAGATGGGTCCCATCAAAAAGGTCATTGGATATTACCTTTCATTTTGAGCTTTAATGTGTTTCCTACAAACAGGTGGTATCTATTGCAAACAATGTACAGTCAGCAGGCGTCTGTCGAGCCACTCGGGCAGAACGAAATCAAGTGTCGGTAGAATCTTAAGTCACAGTGACTAGCGAATGTTTTCTCATATCATTAAAACAAAGGGACCCGAAGGCTAAATACCCAAAAGACCCTGATGTGCCTTTAATTAGAAATAATGCGAGCTCCTATTAAAGTTAGAAATACAGTATAGAACTTCTTTTTGTAATTAGAAATCATCAGTTTTCTTCTGAAGCAGCTGACCTCATCAACGATAACAGCAGCTGATAGAGGACTGAACGGATTATATAACAGTGGTGTGTTTAGATAACGTCTCCCAGTGTGCCGTATCATCGGCGTGAACTTTTGCCATAGATGCCAACAACGCCGCTTCGGTTGCACTAAATTAAAGCGTCATTTTTAAAATCATAATGGGTTGCAATTAGCTAATTACACAAGCAAGAGCAATTGGGAGGTGAAGCAAACAATGCATCGTGACTGGAGATGGCCATGGGAGTTCTCCTCTTGTCAACACTGATTAATTCAGATGAACACTAAACTTATTTGTCCCATGGAGAATGGCGCCTTTGACAGCTCACGTGTCACTTACAATTTGAATCACATCCAAGCAGAGATGATATGTTATGATATTGACAGATTCTCTGGGTGGTAAAAAAGAGGCAGGGGGTTGCTAAGTAGTGATTTCTGGTCAAATGGAAATGTTCTTTCTCATCTCCTTTAGCAGCTGTTCTTTGGTAAGAGGAGACTCGCAACATCTTCACCAGCAGGTGTTTGACAGGTAATTTGCAGCTAATTTATTTGCTGCCTTAAATTATGTGACAGTTTGGGGCCAGCCTGGATCATGGGTCATAGTTCAACCTGCATATCCTGTAAACGTGTCACCGAAGCAGATTGGCTTGACGGTCTCCACTGAGAGGGATAGAATAGCTGGAAGAGAGTCAAAGGGGGCCGGGAGTGGAGAAGTAGTATAGTCAAAGGGACGGCGAGCTCACCAAAGTAAAGAGAGAAGAAATTGCTCGTGGGCAAATTCACACCACCCTGAGGCTTCTAGACAAAGCACCAAAGCTCGGTGGAAATGTGTTTATAAAAAAAATGCGTTCTGAGTCGGAGATGTAGTAGAAGTGGACCATCATTTACGGAGAGCAGTTTTTCAGGAGAGCACCTCCACACTGCAATACAGCTGACACTGAAACGAGGCCTTTCTAACAAGGAGACGTGAGAGGAAGCAGATCACACATGTCAAAGTTTAGTGCATTCCTGTCTACGTGTGTCTAATTGTGAGGATTGATTTGTGTCTAATATAAGCTACAATTCTTTAAACCCTCTTAGTTCTGTATCCAGCCATCTCATACATGTACACACACACAGCTTTAACTAGAGTCTATATATTACGTGTCTTTTTTTAATTGAAGCCCTCAGTCTTAATTCATTTCAGGTAATTGAAGAGAATTTGATTAAACCTGTGGAATATTACAAACAAACTCTCCAAAGGAAGTTTGTTTCTACAGCCTTTTAATAGTCTTAGTATTGATTGATTGTGTTTTTTTTTCCTTTTAAAGCTGATTGATCTCACCTCTGGGTCTATCCTGGGTCCGTGCCCCTCACTCCTGCTCAGATGGCTGGATTCTTGTCAGTTGTGTGTTTCCCCTCCACTGGGCTGTCCTGTCAGCTTTTAGCCACCCTCTATCACAAGCATTATCTTTGCCTCTCCTCTTCAATATTCATCTCTTCCTTTCACACCCTATACTGCGGGACAAGGTGGCCCCTCTGCTAAACAGCCAATACAGTGGCTGTCTCAGCCAATTAGAGCTCAATAAAAGTCCTGTTTGAGCACAGAGAGCAGTGAATTCATCAAATGCGTGGGGTTTTCTTACTCTAATATGATAAATATGAGTCAAAGGACCAATGCAAATAATTCACATTATGCCATTTTGCGTTTAACCTCTGCTAGCTATTATACAAGCTTTTGCCCTCAGGAATAGACCCTTAACATTAAGGGGAAACAGTTCATACCCACTGAGATCCTTGAAATGCTGCCTAATAATAATAACTCTCACATGCAGTCATTCCACACACACACACACACACACACACACACACACACACACACACACACACAGACACACACACACACAGAAAAAAAAAATAAGGCATTTCCAGGCCCCTACTTTTAAACTTGCACATCAGTTAAAATTACTGATCAATAATATTAACCTTTTCCTGAACCTCATTGTAATCTCAATCCTGAAACAAAGAGATCGCCCTCCCAAGAAAAACAAAAGCATCAATCGATTCAGCAAATGCTCCGGAACAACATTTATGTTCAAGTGACCAAGCCCTGTAATGGCCACAGGAACTCGGACAGGACTGTTGTCAGTCAGAGACAAAGACGAAAGTCAGGTGGGTTCAAAGAACTAAGAGCGTGTCTTGGGAGGAAGTTGGGGTGGATACACAAAACTTTGTTTCATTTCCATTTTTAAAACCTGTTCCAGTTTCCTGCCTTCAGTGAACATTGATTTCCTAACTGTGGCCATAGTTTTCCCCAGACTTTGGTCAAGTGGTTATTATTAGAAATGTCCCGAGCAAATCCTTGGGATCAGTATCTGGTAAAAGAAAGCTGGTTAAATGCTGATCCTTGTTTACTGTTGGTGTGCTGCATATGGATCTTACCCTGGGGGTCTCTACTTGACTCACTCCTCTCTGCTGAGTAAGCTGCTCTCACACACACAGAGTGGAGCGCAGCAGAGCCGATTATATTTTACTTATGTTGCCCACAATGCTCACACCAACTTGCACAAGTGTGACATTTTCACCGCTTTGCGAGCGAGTCCCGAGTATAAGTGGGCATACCCTGAGGGTCACAGAATGTTAAATACACAAAATTAGGAATTTGTAAAAAAGGTTTCTAATTGTATGGAAAGGGAACGATCTAATTTTACAGTTCGGTGTGTATTGAAATTCTTTTTTGGCCTTGAGACTGACCAGCTCTCCCCCCCTCAACTACTTATATGTGTGTGTGTAGTTGCACACAAAAGTGCAAAGGCTAAACCACCGCAGCTAACACAGGAGACTAGTATTTTGCTACTTTAGTAGTAAGTATAGGGTTGAACCGTATAAACAGAGACTTATTAAATAATTACTAGCTTTGGCATTACCTCTGTTATGTCATATATTCTTCTGTGTATTTTCAAGTTTATTCTTCTTTCTACCAAACTGAAATTAAATCTCACATATCCCCTTCTGCCCAGGTGGTCTCGTAGCTCACTTTAAATTCTATTCTAGTTATTTTTGTTTTTTAAGGAGTGATTGCTTCAGCCGGAATCTGGACCAGCCACCCCAGACCAAATTCTAAACCTCACAAAACATTTTGAAAAGCTTCTCAAATACGGGCCTCAGATGTTGTGAGGGACTGTTTTGTCATTTTAATATTGGCAAGTTGTTGATATATGATAGAGCAACAAAGAACATCTGACTGTGACATGCGACAAGGTAGCGTGTGTTTTTAACCCTGGTCACTACATTTTCCTAACCCCCAAAAAGTCAGTTTTGTGCATAAACCTTAACCCCAGCACAGCCAGATCACACGATAAATGATAATAGTAAGTGAAGCTGTACTGTTGACTCACTGCTGATCAAAATGTCCACAGTCTCGTGGTCACAATAAAAGCACGCACACACACACATACACACACATGTGCGCTCTATCTCTTTTTATCTGCATCTTTGTGTGTAATGGAAAAATCATGTTTTTGGTGCACTTTTGTATTTAATCAGCAAGTCTCAAGTCCTGCCAAAGAATGTACCGTTCATTTCTAACTGTATTTTAGGACTGGATTGCTTTGAACCTTACTTAATTGAACAATATTACTCTTATCTCATAATCCGTCTTCTGTTTGTGCCACGGTCAGCTAAGCTTTTTTAACATGGATATGTCAGCTTTTGTCTCACTGTATTTGTGCAGCTTCATCGTACAGAGTGTATCATAGTCTAGCAAGCACTTATGCATACATGAAGCCAGACGTGCACGCAGTAGATCTAGTCGCACACATGTTGATACACAATGCCAAGCAAGCCCGTGCGTTTAAACGTGAACAAATACTACATAAACGTTGTGCGCGCACACACTCGTGCACAAAGCTGGGAGGCGAATAACCATCTGGCTTCTGTTTCGCTGCACTGTGTGATTTACACTCTGAGGCAGAAGGCTGAAACTTTAGCTTGACGTTGCACAGTGTGCTGCTCCAATCAGGGCCTCCATCTTCTGTTTATGGATCGCAGCTACCAGCTGTTAAGCACTTCCACTTGAACTATAGTCATTTCCTGGCAAAGACGAAGGAGGCCGGCTATAGTCAAAGGTTCACTTTGACCCAAGAGGAACAAGGAATGTTTTTTTTTTTCTTTCCAGGTAATGAAAGTAAAGTGAAATGAGGATTTTTTTTTTAAAGGGGGTCAAGGGTGAGAGGCCATTTGATATTTTACAGAGAAATCCCCAGAAAAGTAATTGTGTTGTGTTGCATTGTTCTGGCATTGTTTGATTGTGTTGCTATTAGCAAGGGACTGTCACTTTTTGGTCCCACCCGTGTGTGTGAATAATCCAGAGGGGAAAAAGGAAAAACACCACAATAAAACACCAGCACAAACTACAGTCCTAGAAACGAACAGGAATTGTTAATGAATTCGTCTAATCCAAATTTGTCACAGAATTGGTTGCATGTCTGATTTATTAGATATTACTTTATTTCTCTGGTCACTATTTGCTGATGTAGTTGTGATGGTATTATGTACGAAAAGTTTTAGTTTTTGTCAAACTGTCATTTTGGAAATTATTAAAAGATTATATTTCATAGGGAAATTTAACTTTGTAAACAGTGTCATTTACCACTGACAACTATAAAAAAAAACACTTGTTCATTTTAATTTTTTTGTAATTGCTTGTGCATGTGTGGTTTGGCTTGATTAATTTTTAGTATTTTGAAAACATATTGATTCAAGCTCTGCTTTCAATGTACCCAATTAGAATCAACTTTCTTATAATGAAAGACGCCTGCTCATAATGTACACTGCTGGATTTAGTTCTTGTTACTCATCATATTTCCCTTTCATTGAAATGTTATTACAGCTACTCATTTTTAGCCCTGCGATATTTTTTATTTATTTCTCTATTTTAACAGTGTGAATATTGTGAATTTTTAATTAACGTAGAATCATCACTTGATCAAATTACAGTAACACACTCTTATCATCATTTCACATGACACAAAAGAAAAATTATTTTGCTTATGTCCCATGTGTCATGTTACTGTGAAGTGTGTAAAATTAAATTAAAGTTGTTTTCCTCATTTAACAAAATTAAATAAAAAAGCAAATATTTTAAATGTTACAAATGCCGTAAGACATGAACTTTTGACAAAATAAAATGCCGTCTAAAGTAAAATAAAAAATTGAACAAAACAAACAATAGCTTGGTACTGTGTAGTATTTTTTTCTTTTGATTCTTTGATTGTGCTAAAAATGTGGTTAGTAGTTAAAGAGAATTTTGGCTCTTGATTGTATTAATTGCTATAAATTATCTCTGCCATGCTTTCAGTATTTTAACTAAGATACTGTCCTCATGAACACATTTTCATCCAATAAGTCATTTTCTTTTAGGACGGAGAAGTTCTATTCACCCATAGATTTAGTTTCTTTTTATAATGTATAAATGTTACAAGTTGCCTTAAGACAACCTGGAGCCACATAATGATCAGCAAAATGTTTCATTTTTTATCGGTTGCTGGGTAACCACGCATTGTGTTATGGTGTTGTACGTCTGACAGATCCTTATTAGATGAATCAGAGCCTCACTTGACTCTGTAAGAAGCACTTCCACTTACATTTGCATTGAATGTGCAAGATATTTTAAGTTCCCTAAATAATCACTTATGAAAAGAACCAGACAGGAAGGCAAAGGAGTGACAGATCTAGAGACAGACAGAAGAAAAGGGGTTGGAAACATATAAAAATGTGAGTGCATATTCACATGCAGTAAATGAATGATGCAATTTACTGTAATGAATATTTTGTCTAAAATTCTTACATATGCACTTCCATTCAATGATACTGATTAGATGGGCGTGACACTAATAACATAAAGAGACATTATGATTTGGAATGCACTGTGTAGTGTCTGGCTCCTGGTCAGGTTTATGTGCCAAAGACCATCCTTTAAAAACGGGGCCTGTTTTCTCTCATGGATAAACCTCCCACATTATGATTCTGCACATACTGTCAAATCAATGGCAACTCCTAACCCAAGCCAACTGATCTTAAATTACAATTGGCAACGTTAATTTATGAGTGCTCTCTGTGTTTGCTGTTGATGGTAGGAGCACTCGCAAATGTTTCAAGATTTACGTAGAAATACTGGGAGCACAAAGTCGACAACGCACAGATTTCTAGTTCAGAACACAAAACAAGCAAAATGTTGTTACATAGAACATAAGGAATATGTCATAACACAATAGTGCTTCAACCTGGGATGCACATACAAATCGGTTGCAGAGCTATAGAGCTTTTGATGCTAATTAGCATGTAAATTCCCTCAAGTTGTACCAGGACTAAACGCACTGAAATAAAAACCTTTTGTTACGCTACAAGTATAGCGGTGTTATGTTTCAAAAAGAAATGCCATAATTGCTGTAGGTCTAAGATAACCACAGACAAGCATGCAGTTGCACCCATTTTAAGCCCACACAGTAATCTTACATTTATTCCAACTAAAATGTGTCTCCTTCGGGGGGTAAAAATAGGGATCCTGTGATGGGTTTGTAAATGAATCCGATCAGAACCTAAGCAAAACGTAAGGGATCATCAAAGTCTTTTAGATATTTGGTTATCTCTGTGAAAATGGCAGGACTTTAATTATCTTTTACTGGCACACGCAGGAACATACAAGAAATAAAGAATATAAATTAGTGACCGGAAGATTAATAGGAATGAGGAGATGGTCAACATGGCACAAGGGATGCAAGGAAGAAGAAACAGAGAATGAGAAAGCAATGATGGCGTAAATCTCTCTGTGAGCATGTAGTCTCCTCCATAATGGAAATGGGAAAATGCATTTTTATGATTCATGGTGGGCATTTCCACTTACGGCCTTCAAATCATTAGAGCCCCAGACGTCATATTTCTGGGGCCTAAATGGTAGCTGAAACGCTCAAATGCCGGGGAAGGAAAAAAGCACATGAGAGAGAGAGAGAGAGAGCGAGAGAAAGCGTCAGACAAAGGGTGTAAGGGGAAATGAGCTCGGAAGGAAGGATGACGCACAACTGGCATGCAGGAGTGGACACAGGGTTTGGCTTTGCCAGCCGGCTCCTCTCTGGTAACTAGTGAAAACAGCACATTACTGCGTAACCTCTGGCATCCACATACTTTAGTGGCTTTCGGACAGAGATAGGTGTATTTAAAGCTGAGGGTGTGTGTGTGTGTGTTTGGTTAGATTTAGTGCATCAGGAACAGGCTTTGTAACAAGAACCCCGGTGCAAGCATGGATTTACTGTAGTTGGAATAATTTTCAACAACCAACATAGTTTTTGAGCTTGCGTTGCTTTTCAGGTTGTCGACTCAAGCTCTGTGGTTACCTCCTTTGAGTCTGTCTCTCCGAGCTGCCACATCAGCACAGTATTCTATTCAAATGCCTGGCAAAGTCTTTGTAACATTAGAAAACACATAAGTCATAACCACAAGCATATGGATGCACCCAAAAACACAGATGAACACATACCAACTTAATTTCAACAGATGGGCACATACTGTACGCAGAGAGGGAGCAAGGAAAAAGACGCTCCAGTGGGGAACGTTGGATTTGTGTAATCCACTTCCAAAACAAATTAAATATATGCAACGTGTTGTAAAATAGCAGAACATTGTTAAAAAACATATAGAATTTATGAACATAACATCCCACACACATTTTATAAATCATGCAAATGAAAAATAATGGATAGATGTACGTGCTGACAGAAAACTGCTCCCACATGTCAGACTTCAGCTTATTTCAAAATAAATGCTTTATCTGTTTATAGTGAAGCATGTGTTGGCTTCCATGCATGAGGAGAAAAATCTAATGCTCATGGCTTTTAAACATGGAGCATTTGTTCTCATCGTAGGGTCTTGTGGGTTAAGCTCAGGTCTAAGCAAGTGTGAAATCGTGGTGATCAAAATAAACGTATTATAATATACCATGAAAATGTTACATTTATGCAGGATTCACATATCCCAACAGACCCGGTCGCTTTCTTTATTTTTTTTTTAAATAAATGTATTTGTTATTGTGCGCAGAGTATTTAGTCACGCATTGAACTTTATTGACAACCTTGTGGAAAACGGTTCTACGTTTACAAGAGTTCTCTGACAGGAACAAGCCAATGATCCTTAAAGGTCTTAACACCACTCACACAGCACTATTACAGACACACAGAGGGAGAAAGCTGAGAAAGGAGAATGTTACAAATGCACTTTGTTAGCCTCTAAACAATTTGAAATATCAAGGTTAATGGTGGTGCAACATCATCAGGTTTATAATCAAAATTTGCATATTTCATTAAAGCTATTTTGTTGTATACTGCAACTTACATGACACCTTCGAAAAGCTGCCTATTAAAGTGACTGCCACCACTGGTCACCAGCTATTTGGGACAATTTGTGTCTGCATGGCTGCTGTTTAATTGAGCTGTGATTGCTCCCCCTGTGTACAGAGAAGAGCAAGGTCAGAATGCTAATTTGTATGCTCATTCTAGCATATAAAAGGGGACATAAATCATATTTTCTTAACAAATATTGTATGTACCGATGAGAACTTGCAATTAAGAGGTGAATCAAACTGTGCAGAAACTTTGAGTTGACGCGTCCTGTTCTTTCTGTCTCTTTTTTTTAAAAAGTGAATCTCAAGCTTTCTGTCCCCACTCTTCATTCTTTGAACTTTTCTATCTCTGGAACTGAATGAACGTCTTTCACTCATTTGTCCATTCAGCTCCATTTAGAGCATTTCCCCCAGACCTGACCCCTGTGTGCTTTCTCAGCCCTGATTGGTTGAGAGCCCTGTGCAGCCTGACATCACACCCTGATCCCAGCAAAGACAGTTTCCACTGCCTCGTCTTCGAGGATGACAGTTAATTGTTCTGACATCTCCAGTGTAAAATTAAAGCTTAAGACAGTTGCGCTGAAGACAAAAAGAGCACAGAATCATGTTGCCACATAACTGAGAGAGAAAAAAAAACTGAAATATCTTCAAAGACAAGTGGGAGTCAAACAGTTTTCCTTTTGTTGCTCTAGTCTAGGCGAAAACGGCACATTTCATGCAGCTCTTACGCCTCATAGACTTCCTGAATATTTTCTTTCTTGCTTTTGCTGTGCAAACTTCCTGAATCTGCACTGGTGAGTAAAACCCCACTTGCCTGATTGCCTCGTCTCTTCGGTACAATCTCACATTCCCTCTCGTCTCTCTGTCTAAACTGCTGTGTTAGAGCAGAGTCACAACCCCAACACTCCTGGCTCACTCCTATGGTCTGGATCACAGTTTGTCTGCCACCGCACCTATGTATAAAAACACGGGGCTACTCTTCACCACCACTTGTCTCAAGAGGCCCTTATTTCAACACCCCGGCTGCTTGTTCTCTGTGATTGCGATCTTCGTGCCTTTGGTGATGCCCTCCATATCCCATGTGCTTCTCTTTCGAAGGAGTTTTATCAGTCACCACACACACCGTGTCCTTGGACAAATATTCAGGTGGCTGACTTGTTACCGTTTCCCGCAGGGTGATGTCTGTCAGATAGCAATGCACAATACAATCACACACACACGGAGAAGATGCATGTTTATGTGCAGATGCAGATTTGGGTGTTTTTTTGTTTTTTTATTAACGCATTGTTGGTTTTTATCAGTCTTTCATTCTCACATTAAAACTGGGTGAGATGTTTTCAATTTGGCTGCCTACAAGTTATTTGTAATGGAATAACCGCAGAGAAGAGCTTGTTTAATTCCCTCTTTAATATCTGCCTGAGCTTTCATGAGCACATTTACGAAAATACAGACACACACTGCTCCGCTCACAGCTGCATGAGAAGGCAGGGAATAAAAGTTGCAGTATCCCAGAGCTGTATTATAACACTGCTCCTGCTCAGCGTGAGGTAAAGACACGTCTACTGCAGGAACAACATCAATTCATGCAAAAGGAGAATAGCTGATAATTGTTCAGCGAGACAGAGAGTAGGGCCTTCCAAAATTTGCAGAGAGCGCCTCACATATACTAGTTGGAGCAGACTATGTTTGGATTTGCAAATGAGGTTGCCTCGTGACGGTGCTTTATTGTTAAATACTGGAACGTGGCAAAAAAATAGGAGTCTGGTGGGATTCACTCTTGCAGGTTGGCAGTGACGGTCAACATCAGACAAGCGTCCAACAGCTAGAGAAAGCTGTAACACAGCTAAATCTGTTTCTGCATTATGGCTTAATTCAGCGTGCACAGTTAGATCCACGGCTTTTAATCCATTTTGGAAGCAAACTCTGTAAATAAGTGGACAGTCAAATCTGGTGGGAAAACCTCACAGTGATCAACGGCCAGTGACTTGGATCATCCATCCAAACAGTGGTCGTCTGTTCCATTTGTTTTATTGTAATACCTACAGTTAAATTCAAATATGCTCACTAATGCAGCCCTCTAACTACCAACGGACCATTTCACTCATCCTGACTGCAGCGCGAGGGAGGGGATCAGTAACTCCCTTCAGCTTCCATGATAACATACATTTGTTGGTTTTATTACAGTGGGACTGTAGAAGTCAGTGAACAAATGAATCTGTCCTGAAGTACTACAGATTTTTTTTTTTTCCTTTTGAGTGTTAAGCAACAGTGCAAGAGATGTATGAGGTGATACTTGTACACTAGCTATATGTCAGCATTAACCTGGGCGTTATCTCCTCGACTGCTAAAGCGAGGTGCCTGAGCAGCTGTTCGGTGCTCAAGCTTGCCGTTATCGTGATTTATCAACTGCCTATTTCACAATCAGCAGTTGAGGTCGGTATGGCAAATCACTCACTTAGGCTACATCAGAAAATAGTATCTCATTTTTGTGGTTTTTAGCTCAAATTACTTAAGGGATTCGGGGATTTTATCAACTACAGCGTGGTAGTTGTTAGTTAGATGCAGTGGTGTATGTACGTGTGTGTGAGAGATGCTTCTGACTCAGATACCAAGCTTGTGCGTCTGAGAAAGACAGCTGATTGATTCTTTGTATTTGTTAGCATTTGTTTGTGTGTATGTATATGTATATATTTATATGTATGTATATTTGTGTGTGTGTGTGTGCATGTGTGTATTTGAGTGTGTGTGACTGATCCATAACCACACAGCTCTCTACATCACAGATGGCGCAAATATGGATGCCAGCGTGATGATTCTTCCAACCCCAGTGGGGGCCAGAATGATTGTCTGAGATCTTGGAAGACAGAATGAGGCACAAATTAGACTTGTTAACGAAGGACAATGAGTCTGACATGCAGCTGTCTAATCTCATATCTTTGTGGCATGTAGAGAACATTCGGAAAGAGCCGCCTCTCAGAGGCCAAGAACATAGTCTGACTATAGCAAAAGGCACTTGTCGAGCCATATTCAGTCTGAAGATCTGGCATAAGATGTCAAATTGTACACAATACGGAAAAGCAATTTCTTTATTCGCTTATTTCTCCATGTTCAGACCAAATCAGCCACTGTGTTACTGCATCTGGTCCCAAACTTATTTAGCTGTGGTAGGAAGCATATTCAGATCTCCCCAAGAAATCAGCATTGATCCTTTGGAAATGTCATTAGATTAGGAGATGCCACATTTATTGCTGTTACTAAGCAGGAACAAAATGTAAGGTCATGTACTAAATGAGAATGTCTGCGCTGGTAAAGAGCATCTAACAGAAGACTCCGTGTGTGTGTGTGTGTGTGTGTGTGTGTGTGTGTGTTATCTGGTCCATCAGCTCATTCACGTTTAGTCATTGCTGCTGCTGCTGCTGCTGCTGCTGCTGCTGCTGGACGGATAGGCCAATCTTTGATAGCTGCCTGCCAAGCACTGGCAACTCTCACTTAGCATTTATTGCTACGATATAAACTGTGAGATTCATTCAATTCTCCTACAAAATCGAAAATGAAAAGGAACAACATACTTTTTCAGAATTCTCTCCAGCTTATTTTCTTTTCCCTTTGTGTTTTTACACGTTGTATCAGTCACAGGAAGGGCCAGTGACTAATTATGGTGCAGCTCTCGTTAATTTAGAAGATATTGATTGTATTTAGACAGAATCCAAAATTATCACTGACGTTACTAGATTTTTTACACGGTACGTTTTTCATTTACATTTACATTACATAAGAGCTCATCCCGCTATATTAGCAAAACCAGGATGTTAATTTGGGATTTGGATTTCACCACACCGTTCTTGGCCCAGTGTTTACTTTCTTTGGCCTGAGCGGAGGCTGAACTTTGAACCCACCATAGTCCACACAGTCCTGGGACACTCACAGACGAATTACAGGAGACGTGATTGTAAGATGTTAGTTTCAGCACTGTGCACATCGCCAAAAGCACTTAGTGTTTTTTTTTTTTCCGCTCTGTTAGGCATTACAAAGAGACAAGTTTAAGACTTATAATGTTCTGTTACAAGACCTTATGAGACCAAGCTGAATTATTTTAATGTGGCTGTTCATATGAGTTATATTACAACCCCCCCTTCCCTCACAGGGCGATTTGCCCCCTCTACCACTTCTGAGCTGTTGTGGTCGAGCTCAGTGGTCAGACAGCCCTTGTCAACAACACTGCGGGACCGAGTCCTGAAATCCCCCTCCTCTAAAAACACAACAAAAGATATGCCATAAAGTGTGAATTAGCTGGACTATAATAATGAATGAGGGGCATAATGAGATGCTACAAATTGCCTTTCATTGTGTTCTCCCCTTAGGATCATTAGCCACAGTCCCTCATGACACTGCAGATCAGGAAACTACATGTAACTGCTGGAATACCAGTCAAGCACATTTTAAGGCTCATTTGCGCAGCATGTGAGTAATGTACAGTTAAAAACTTGCAAGCCTGGTGATTAACGCCTGGCTCTGTTTTATTCTTCATCAAAATGGATTACTTCAAAATAATCCTATTTATGGGATCATAAATATCTTGACTCTGAATTCACTCGCCGTGGAGCCTTCAAATATTGGTGGCAGGCAAATGTTATTTCACATCTGGACTTAGATATTAGTGAAAGATGGGCACATGTGGACATGTGTGCACATACACATATAATCACACCATGTTGCTATTCTATAAACAATAGCCATTGTTTTAGCATTTGAATAGGAAACCGGGATGGTATCTCAACAAGCCAAGTCTTTTTTAAAACGGTGCAAATGAAAGCAGCAGTGGTGTTTGATTCTGGCAAAGCACTCGGCCCTTCTCTAATGTGCCTGGGGCCTCAACCCTTCCCTCAGACTGCGCTGGGTATCAGAAATGACCCTTCAGTCCTGAATCACATTTAATTACCACTATGACTCAGAAAGCTGGACAGCCAAACTGTCAGCTTGCCTGGTTGCCTGGTCCAACCTGGAGCCACAGCAGAACGGAGCAGATTAATACCCCTTTTTGGTGCTGGTGATGGGCTGGTGCTCGAGACAGTTCGGAGCTGATTCAGCCGACAGACCTGTTAACAACCGCTTTGCTTTTCCGCAGCCCTTGGTTCTAGACCAGCAAGGAGATGGTGCTACTCTGAGACCAGTTTTCCTGGCCCAGGGCCAGTTCTTTTGCTGTTGAAACGTAAAGAACTGGTTCTAAAGTAGGCACTGGCTCCGAACCAGCCCTGGAACTCGCTCGGTGGAAAAGAGGTATTAGAGAGCAACGCTTTGACATTTTGAGAGATAGCAGCCGTGCAGCAGTCTGGGGTTTACACCAACTGTCTTTCTTGGCCCTGGATAGTGAGGCCCGTAATATTCAGCACATTTCCTACACGGCTAATATCTTCTGGACAGTGTCTGAGCCAGTAAAAATACACTCATTTCCAGGCATTGAAGCTGGTGTGCATCCAGGTCTCTTTGACAATTTATGGAAAAATATGAGAGAAGGAAGGGGCGAAAGGGAAGTTTCATTAAATGCGTAGGGTGATCTTATTTGACTGCCACAGAGAAAAACAGAAGCATACATTAGTGTAGTGTAATACATCAGTGTGCAGCAAAAGGAAAAGTGGCTTTTGCAACGCTTCCTCTAAATGCAGAAAACACACAGAGTGAAAATAAGGAAACGAACAATCGAAAAATCTTAAGAAAATGAGACAAAGAATAGACTGCAACTGTAGTGACTGAATATTTATTTTGCCTTATAACTATACTTTAGTAAAGGTCCAAATAAAGATAACACATCTTCACAGTGTACAATCTACATCATCACTATGGGCTATTGTGTGCCCATAGGCCCAGCTACAGCGTGCTGATGCAAACGTAAGGACGCACACACAATTCCACGCGCGCACATATTACAAAAACAATTGGCAGTATATAAAACAATTTCAGTGGTTCTCATTGAAGGATGTTTGCTATTCCTAATCAGCTGGATTGAACTGATATGAACTCATTTCAGCCCGTTTCCCAGCTTTCCGCCAAGCTTGGCTCTGGTTCAGGCTGCTGTGGTTTGCATTCTTGTGGAAGATTTTGGACACGATCGCGGACAGTTAGACTTGTACCAACATTCTCTGTTTATTTCCCCAAATCTATTGGTCATCAGAAAACACTTAGGCTGAATTTGTGCAGTTGTTTTTGGACACGCTCGGTCATCCCACATGAAAAGGGAAAAGTTTCAGTGATCAATATCATCACGTCTGCCTGTCAGCATGCGATAATCAATGTCGTCTGCTGAAATATCAGTTTTTAGATTCAAAGACTGTCATTGGTGGTGTTCTTGTTGCACGCTTCATGATGTTTTGACATTAGAGTACTGTTAACGGAAACCAATCTCTTGCCTGCCTCAGGTCAAGATGGATGTGTTGAGAGCCACAGCCTGGACCAGATTCCCCATGGTCGTTGAGCAACTGGGCCTTTCTGGGCTCAGTTCCCCTCTTCCTGTCTTTTCCTTTTCTTCATTTATTCCCTCCGCTTTCGCTCCCAGGGACTATTCCTCCTCAGGCTGCTGGAAATCCCCGTCTGTTGAAAGGCGTCCTTCACTGGCACTCAGCAGCCATTTCAAACAGACATGTGATTTGGCCCCGAATGAACATGACAAGCATCTCAATCTTTCAGGTGCTGAGAAATGACTACTGGCCGGTTTAGTGGAAGGAAATACTTTGACAGGAAAAATGTTTGTACCTTGACAAGTTGCGATGTGTAACTTTGGATTATGGGCAATATTTCAGGGGCTGAATAGGATCACGTTGGCCTATCATGACAAACCGTGGCAGGGTTAAGCAGCGTGTTTTTTGTCCAAATAACAATTCCGTTCACTTACTGAACAGCTACATTCTTTTAGACGCCACGAACAATGTACTGAAATGCTGCAGTGAAGTAGATGGTATAGTGGCCAAGGACCAATTAGACTATATGAAATGTGCTGCCAAAATAAGTGGCAATAACTATTTTGCACAATTTGACTAATGAGGGTGCGGGGTGCATTTCAAATAATTAAGACAGCTTTGCTTTGGAAATATGCCAAGGCATTTAATTTGTTGTAAAGCAGTGGGTTTTCTGTCTACACGACTTTAATGTTTTCATCTTATATTGTGTTATTTAAAACCCAGCGTCTCTCTATTTTACTAGGTTCGGTGTTATATGGCTCTGGATGCCTGTCTCTCCTCTATAGGTTCAGGTTTATGATTCTGTTGTACCCCAGAGGTGTGTTTTGTCTCAGCATCTATCCCCATTTCGCTTTTTAACACTCCTTGTCAGAAAGGCGATATGTCATTTCCCCCCCCTGTAAATCTGAGTGGAACGTTAGCTTCCCCTGGAAACACATGTTTTACCATTACAAACCTGATGAAGGTTATAGCCTCTCAGTCATCGTAATATTGTACTCTATGACATTCAAGCACGTAGAGTGCAATTTCACATACGCAAGCTCTTCCACAGATGCACATGCTTACACACACTCCTGAAGCCCACACTAGCCTTCTGCCCAGCAAGAGTGATATCATGTGACAGTGCTACAGGCCTTAGATGGCGCCCCATAGTGAAACTGTGAAATGTTATTATTTAGTTCCTTGCCACTGGTCTGTGACGCCATGAAGGACAGCAGGGCATTTTGGGGGGATAAACACCAAGTGATAAACACTGCTAAGCTCCAGCAATACACACAGTCCAGCTTAATTCAACTGGTGCACTGCAATTCAGCTATGAACTAGTTTTTACATGTTTTTATTCCTTTGCTAAAACTGCATTAAATTGCATTACACACTCAGTCAGCTCTCATAAACACGTAATTCTTTATAGCTGCACAATAATACAATTATCAAGTTTTTTTTTGTTCTCCCCAACTTACTTTCCTATTATCATTTTCACAGTGACCTCTGTTCTAATTGCTCAAATAATTTCCCATTAGCCACAAGTGTTTGCCTGAGTTCAGTGCCCTTGACTAACTGTATTCAAGGTGGAATTTCAGTTTGAGGACAGACTTTGGACTGGTAATGTCTGTGGGAGAGCACACTGACACAATTACTTTAACCATTAAGGTTGGTATAGGCTTACACAAGACCATTGATTAAATAAATGGCGAAAAGAGGAGGGGCTGATGGCCTAACAGCCAATTACACCGAACCACTGGACCACATTATCTAATGAGCACTTACTCACAAATTACACAACAAAGAAGGAGGTGAGAGCAAAGCACATACTGTAGGAAATTTTAACCCCCCACTGCTACAATTTGTGAGAAAACTGAATTTCTGCAACTCCTTCCCATTCTGGCCATCACTCACGAGCATGATTACTTCCTGTGGAGCGAAGCAACTTTCTCTTACCTTTCTACTTAAACACACACTCCCGCCACATGGGGGGATGTCTAATTGATAAAATATGGTATTCATTAAACCTAATGGGCCCTGTGCAAATGATATGAAGGGCAAAATGGCTTCCCATGTTCCCTGCTTCACACAAGAAAACCGCTCAGGGTTCACCATAATGGAAGGAGGGCGCTAGTTACAGGAGACATTTTAAGTGCACAATTTAAAGGTCTGTAACCAGATACAGTGCAAGGAAACCATCAGCGCTCTTCCACAGAGACTTGCAGTTTTGAAAAGTTCAATAACTTTTTACATAAGCAAATCAGCAAAGCCTCTTGTTTCCTTCGTAAATTCATTTGGATAGATCTGTGTGAGAGAGATTAGATTTTCGACATGAGTATTCTTTGACTATTCTGTCAAAATTAAATTCCAAAATCAGTGTATAAAAGCATGTATAAGCATTAATGCAATGATATAATGTGATTTTTGCCATATAAACCTCTTCACATTGGCTTTTCTCCTTCTGGGTTGAAGCAAAAGAGAGTTAGCAGACCACCACACTTCTTGTTATAGTTGGCAGGACAGATAATAAGTGATCATTGAGCTAATGATGTGCAAACCAGCTTCACTCCCTGTTAGTCTACTAGTCTGACCTGGCTCAGGGCAGTGCAGCTGTGGAGGGAAGCTGTGCCAAAACAGCAATATTAAGGTTGGTAGATAAGCTAGAGGGTACTAAGGATATAAAAATGCTGCCAGATTTCCACAGCATTCTGATGTGTGACTGTAATAGTCCTTGTTTGTAGATCTAATGCTTATGTGTATCACATTAGGGGAATGAAAGTTTTCAAGGTTATTTTTCAAACTACATTACAACCTAAAATCTGATAAGTCTCCACTGCACACTAAATAAAGAGTCATCATTCAAGTTATTTCATCACAGATGCCGTGTATTGGTTGTGTGAAGGCCACAAAACAACAGCATTAAAATATGTTTTTGTGCAGCTGTTGGCTGGGTTAATTAATGTTTATGCAAGTGAGAGGAGTGCAATTCTGCCACACCAATGCTAATCCACCACATACAGCTGCTGATTTATTTCACAGCCTGTCTCAAAGATCTATGATGAATGGAGTTAATTTATTTCTAATCTGTTACAGATCTAGCTAGAGAGGAATAATGAAAAGTGATCATGTGAACTAGTCCAGCCAACCCACATCAGTTAACACTGAGGTCGAGAGACTTTGCACCCATGACAAATGTATAATACCTCATTTGGTTTGCGGTGCACAATGCGCTATACGGCATGTGCGAACAGAGAATTATGACAGTGAACTATCAATTCTGAGAGTGGAAAAATTCTGTGAAAAAGGGGGGGAAGAACAAAATTGTGATCAATCATGCGCAACCCCAATGATGACACAGAGGAGGAAGTGTCATTTGATTAATTTGGAACATTAGAAATCAGGATGTGAAACACCAAATTGACCATGATTGAAGTGTGTGTGAGGGCAAATTTGTTGAGTAATGAGTGCATTGTTATCTATTACCCTACAGCACAATGAATGATTTTTTTTCCCAACCACAAGACAGGGATTATACATCAGAGAGGAGACAAACACAAGAACCACCTTATCTCGTACAGACCATGTAGTAACTATATTGTCAGTAAATTCTACTGGCATATTTTTGATTGATCAGCTGAACACGCTCGCATAGAGTAAACAGAAATGTTTTTGGGGAAAAACTCCAAACGTGGGGTGATACTGCTACTAGAGATTAAACACGAGGAAAAAGTTGCAACTTCTAAATGAGGACATGTACTGTGAGGGGAAAAGAAGCCAAAAGAAAGTATTTTTCTCCGCTTGGTAGTGCTCTCATTTTGTGGTGATGTATTCAGCACAGTGATGTGATTGCAAAATCCCATCTCGTTCTTCCAGACCCTATAAAAAAGTGAGTGTGATGGCGGCAGTACTGATGTGTGACTGCATGGCCCTGAGCGTGCCACCAGGTGAATGTCCCAAAAAAGCCAGAAAACACAATTTTGCTGTGAACTGGGGATTCTCTGGCCTCTTTCCAGGAAGGAAAGAGAGAACCTACAATTTCATTCATGTCAGTGGAATTCCACACATATTTCCTCTTGGTTTAGGCAGAAAGTAGGATGAATCAGCTTGCATTGTGAAGCTGCAAATAAAATGTAATGCATGATATTGGCCTTTCTGTATGTTTTTTTGAGAAATGAAAAGCTTTCCTGTTATACCGTTTGACTCTGAACCTTTTTGTTTGGAATTTTATTGGATTTGCATACAAAGGATGAACAGGAGGTGCAGTGGATCTGCAACAAAAGCTTTCCTGTGTGACCTTGAGATGAGCTGCTGGCACCGCGTACAACCGGGCCACAGAAGATAGAGGAGATGATCATAACAATTAAACAAAATAAAGGCGCAGCATATCTAGAACAGGTCGAAAGAGAGAGAGAGAGAGATTTCAAATGTGAATGCATTTGTGTACTGTTCTGTTTGTGTGCCTGTGCAGAGCGGGAGCTGGACGAGCGATGAGGGGCTTGAGTGCACTGGGGGGGGAAAAAAAACTCTACACACCTCAATTAGTGGTACTTAGCAGGGCTCTAAGAGAACCGGCCTGAAAGCAGTTGAAGTGGTTTCAAGCAAGAAGCGACTAGGAAAGACATTTTTAAGCAGAAGGAGGCTGTGTATGCTTTTATGGCTGGGCCTAGGTTTTTAGTTATTTGCAGGGCTGTTTAATGCTCGAAGTAAAGCTTGATACAGGCCCTGAAAGCTTTTTACAATGGCATGGAAAGTAGATTCTATCATATGAGTGTGTTCTAATAGGACCCACATTACTGCCATGGCAACAGCACCAAATATAAAGTCACAAAACAATATGAGAGGAATATAATTGAGATCAGGAGGGGGGGGGGGGGCGAGGGGGGTGGAGTTCCCTTGGTGAAGTGTATCATCTGAAGTAAAAGACTAGTTTGTGGTCTACAGTGGGAGAGAGTTCTCCCCCAAAGGAGCTTATTATCCACATATAGACACATCACTTTCCTTCTGAATGACATGGAAGATTGGGCCGAGCTACAGTAAATCTCATACTCAGACGCACACCCACAGACGCACACATGAAAACTGTTTTTTAATGCAGACATACTACAGAGGGAGCTTCCACCATGTTTGACCAGCCTGTTAATCTAAGCTGATGAAGTGTCAGTAGCTCTCTGCTGTGGGAAACACATGTGCACCAGCGTATAGTATATGTGTATTTCTGGATGTGTTTATGCAGGCCCATATGTTGATGTGAGAGCGAGTGTCCTAATCGGTTTAAATTTTGCATGTTTCATCACTGCAAGTAATTGCTTGCCAAGAGAGCTCGGTTTTGGGGTGTTTTTTTTCCGCGTGTTTTGTAGATTTAGCAACATGGTTTCAATGGAACTCAAACTGCGTCCACTGGAATTTTGGATTCAGATTTTTATTGCGTTTATGGGAACGGCAGTTTGGACACATGACCTTTAAATATAACCTCTGTTGCTAGGGATCAATAGGTGCTTTCCCACTGTATCGCAGTGTTTGTGTACAGACAACGATCTGCTCTTGACCCGGCTATTTAAGAAGAGTGGTTTTAAGTTGATGCAGTCAGAACTCAAGATGCCGTGGCTTTGTCGCAGACTGACTGGGTTACTGTTGCATGCAGAAATTCTCATCTCACTTGTGGTATTTATATTTGGTTTAAGATCATTCTCACACAGGGTTATATGAACATTTTTAGTTTCAACAAAAACAAAGCCACTATGGATGAGATTATAAAAGGTCAATATTGATAGAAGTTCTTCTTGTGTATGGAAATAGCCATGTGTCACTCAAGTGAGTTTGAACTTTTGCATTCTCTGCACTTAGTGGATCATTCTGTGGACAGGAATATTCAGTCATGTGATGTACTCAAATCTGGGTATTAATGTTAGTGACATAATTACAGAAAGCATGCCTTAAAAAATGTACAGCATATGAAACTGAACACGGAACTTAACCAGACCGTGACCAATAGCTCAGCTTTGCTGTATCGCCACGCAGTCACACGCTTCTGAACTGAAATCTCGCTATTATGGTTGAAACTTGCTGCTTCAAAAACTAAATCTGAGGGAAGTATTTATTTTCAATAAATCAAACAACCTCTGTAAATCTAGCTTTCACGTTGCCACATCCTCATTTATATCAAAGATATTCAGATTTGTGTTTAAAATCTAATATTGTGAACCTATTCTCCAAACTATTATGTGCAAATGAGCAGACTTGGCGTGATTCATCTTTACTCTTTATCTATGTTGGTTATTACAGGCCCTCTACATGATTACATTTTATTCTACAAAATACATTTTAATCTCTCTGTCTGAACCCGAGCACATCTGCACTCTGGTTTCTCAGGGTTTTTGCTCTGGCTTGCATTACATTTTCATTGTTAATAAATTGTCATTTTCAAGCAGGCGTTGTTCAAATGTGCTGTGTAGTGCTAGACAATTAAGCTACAGTGTGTTTCCATATTTTCTGCTGTTCTTAAATAACAGCCCATGACCAGGCATTCAAAACAAATGTCACAAAGACTAGGTACAAAAGTGTCTAATTATACAGTTTGAAATGACTGTGGACTGCGGTCGCCAATGGAATGTCAATTTCTTGTCCTTGTAGGCAACAAGGTGGCTACTATGAATGGTTAGCAGGATCGCCTCACAGCTAGAATGTTCTGTGTCCAAATCTCAGAGTGCAGTTTGTATGTTCTCCCAATCTTCACATGGATTTCTTCCAGGTGGTGGACCGACAATCTGTTCACGAAATTTCCAAGCCTTTATCCCAGTGTACGCTGGAGCTGCTCCATGCCACCTGTGAACCCCAATAAGTGGGTGCAGAAAATGGATGGGTGAACAATTAATTTCTCTGCACACCCCTGAATAACCAGCTCCTTTAGTGACTACACTTAGAGAGAATTATTCGCTTTTTGCTGTCCTTAAAATGACATTCACTGCATCCCTTTTTGTCTTAAGTAGTCAGCTGGGCGATCCATCTTCATCAGGAGATTCTCCCCACTTGTTTGACTGGAAATGTTGCATGCTTAATGGGCATTATTTGAGGACTAAAGGGTTACATTACTCTAAGTGGCCAAGATAGAAATAAATGAAGTGAAAACACCATTATCTGGAGAAGGAAATTCAAATGTGTATCAGCTGTTAGGCCCCAAATAAAGCAGGAACACAAACGCTTTCCGTGACTTTATTTCTTTCTGTATGCGTTCAGTAATGGTGCACATAAAGTGATTATTTCACTGTAATCCTTTCAGGATTAGGCCTTTTTAAGACTCGACTGTTTGTGATTATACCCCACACAGGCATCTCCGCCTAGCCCAGCCCAAAACATGTGTTTAAACACTTTATTGAGAGTTTCCATTGTCGCACTGGCTTCCAAGATGAACCACAACGCTGGCTTTTCTAACACAGTATCACAGTAGTCCATTTATCTCTAATGTCGGTGTGGGCGATGTGTGCCACAGCTATGTGCTGAGATCCAGGGAGGTTTGGTGACACAATACTTTAAATCGTTCCCAGGTGAATTAGAATTTGGTCCCCATTTCTGTCTATGATCACTAAAGAAAAACCTGTGCATGATAAATATAAAGGGGCCACACAGTCATTCTACTTTTTTACTGCCTTCTTGTGCTTACATTCCTTACATTACCATATTAATCTTCATCGATTTGGCAATATTAAAATTATGTCTGTAATAGAAAAATCAAAGCTTTCTAATAAACCAGTCCGGTGATGTAAGTCTGATCAATACTGTCGAGACAATGGGATCACAGACGGCCCTAAAACTAAACAGCTTTATTAATGTCGTGGGAGAAATAACATCGAAGGGCACTTTGCCTTTGACATATGGGCATCATTCATAGTTATTACACTTTGGGCACAAATACTCTTATTATCCATTGAATGAATGTTTAAACTCATCACTGTTGGAAGGAGTGCATGGTTTCAATAATTAGATCACACAGGTATGTGTGATTAATATGGCATATGGGTTGTTATTTGCTCTCACTTGCAGTCACTTCTAATGACGAATTATCACTTTGTTATGCAAAATATATACAGTATATTTGCTCCCATCTGAACTAAACAATACGTTCAATGAGTATCGCCAAGCAATGGTAAAATAAGAGAAAATAATAAGACTTATTAAAATTCAGAAGAAGCAATTAATGTACGTTGTCTCATCAGGGACCAAAGCCACATGATATCAGAGTGTTTATGTCAAGCGTCTGCGTACGGAGCTAACCCTTAGCATGGAGCCTGATCAACTTGACTAAAGCCAAGCTGTGATGTTTAGTCTCTTACATAATGCACATTACACAGCTCTCAGCAGAACACACTGCTACAATGCAGCACAATGACAAAAAGCTTGTTCAATTCCGCTGAACACTCAGGACCTTACAGGGCATCTAAGGGGGCAGACACATAGAAAAGGGGTTATTGGATTGTTTGGGGTCTACATGAAAGAGAGAAATTACTGTGTGAAACAGGCCTTTACTTGGTGATCTTTTCAATATTAATATTGCTGTTAATCGTACTTGCTGTCAAAGTAACTCTTGGATCACTCTTTATTAGTTTTTCAAAGGGGTAGGGACTGAAAGACAGAGTCAATGGTGGAAGTGGGCATTTCATCCACCACATTCGTTGTCACCTGTCGACCACTGAAATCTAGTTTTAGTTGTTGAGCCATTAAAGAGGACTGCAGAGGGCTCATGTTTTTGAGATGTTTTACAATTCGCATGTTAAAATAATGTTCTTATCACATTTGTCTTGACAAAATCCATGTAATGGATGGAGTAACTGTAATATGGTACAAATTTATATAAGTTATCCTAGTTATTTGCAAATGTAACCAAGAGAATCCTTTAGTCAGTGCCCAGTAGCTCAGACCAGTTACACATTTGCAAATTAAAGTCAGCACAACCATCGAAATGCTTTCTGTATCACAACTTTCTCTAATGTACCAAAAAAAACACAAAGTATTTCATTTTAGAAAGCCCCTTCAGAGAAAAGCACAATTAAAAACATGTGGATCTGTAAAACTAGGTGCCAAAAAGACATTGTTCACTAAGATTCTGCAATTTAATTTTTTTAAATCACTTACTTTGTGTTCTGTACTACCCAAGAAGGAAATCTTAATTTTATTTTTTACTTAAAGTAAATATAAATATTGCTGAAATGTTTTTGTCTGGTAAGTTGCAAGTTTTGCAGTAGAGTCTTTGATATTTATCCTTGAACTATCACGCCTGTGATCGTATTCGTGTACTGCACCACACTCTCAGATCCTAGTATGGGTTTGTGGTTTTAGCTTCACATTACCAACCAGTTCACAGAGCTTTTATTTGGAATTAGTAGCTAAGCCCACCTAAGAGGTGCCCACCTGCCTGCTTAAAACATATCACACTGTACACCTTTGCTCTGTCATCATCCACCTACCCACTGAACCCACAACCATCCCAGCTCGTTCTCAACCGCCCACTCAAAAGCTTAAATACACACAGGCTTTGAGTGCACAAAATCTAATGCACTTGTACGCACACACATGCGCACACAAGGGTGCAAATGCACTTCACTCAACAGCTACATTCCAGGTGGGTTGTCTAATTTAATTTTCTCTATCTAGTAGCTTGGCTCTCCTTTGTCCTTGACCCTGTTGCTGCTGGTCATCACCCTCTGCCAAGGGGGTCTGCCTGCCTAGTATATTTATAACTGGGCAGGAGAGGGATACCAACACTTACACCAAGTGCCAAATAAACACTAATCCCAAATATGAACATCTGCCAGTCATCGTTCCATTTTCAATAATTACACTAAATCAACACATACAAGCAAAGCTTGCCACTCTGTTGACAGGCTAATGGAAAAGGGGTGCAGCAGGTTAAACAGAATAAAATGCAGCTCTAGCAGCAAAGAGAATTTTGTGGTGTTGACACATTGAAACAAATCAACTCTTCATATGCTGATTTCACTCAGATGAGTCACATGAAAAGCTGAAAGCTTCTAAGCATCACTACATAAGAGCCTCATCATGAAGAACAAATACATTTCTAAAAGGATTTGTGAAAAATACAACACATCACACTTCTTTTTTTTTTTTTTTACAGTGCAAACCAGGTCAGTCAAAGTTTGCTTTAGGTTTAGGTGCCCTTGTTGGTGTGATCACGGTACATCAGGATTGTGAAACATTGACATGACTAATCCTCCTACGTCCCAGCCCAAACTTCTGTATCTGACCAGAAGGTTATAATCATGACAGGTACTGAGGTGCGCAGCATTAGCTCTCACAGTGTATGCAAAATCCCTGTCATATCTGCTGCCCACACACCAAGCTGGGCCTACTGCACCTGTCAGATAACATCTGTTCGTCTGTCCTCCGTCTTTCTGTGTTCTCTCACTCTTTCCCTCACAGTTGCTCTCTTCTACTGTATAGCCGGGTTAAATTTTCACCACTGTAAAAGGGCTACTTGTGGAAAAGCGTGTGGCTTTTTTACGCTTCTTTTTATTTACCGTCATACAGAACACGAGACAAGCTATTAAAATGTTTGTCATACACACTCGGTTTGCTTTTCCCTGTACACAAGCCACTCAACATGAGTAGGGCTTTCAGTAAACTAAATAATGCAGCACGATGTGATATGATACCGTAATTGCTCTGTTTCAACAACCTGCGTGGAGGCATCCAGATGTAAAATGCTAATAATTAAATCCCCACAACAGCAGGACAGGCCCCCATGAAAATGGCAGTTGCTTTACAAGGGTTTTTACCTGAAATTGCTCTCTTAGTCTTTTCACGCAGTGTATAGACCCACATTATTTCTGCTCATTATGTTTGTTGTACATCAAATAATTGTGTAATTGTTGTTGAGTACCATCTTAAGGCATATTTATATAATCTTAACTTTGCAAGCAGCAGGGATGTAAATAGTGTAGCCTTTTCCTTGCCACTGGTTTCATCAGCCTCACCTTCCCAGTGAAGGAAAAAATTTTCAAATTGCTTAAAACACTGTGCTCATGTATGCCTGACCTGTCTTGCTCCACATTCAAACAGCCTAGCAAGATAAGATAGTCTGGCATTCTCTAACAAAAATATATATTGCATGTATTCAGCTGTTATGGTACATGGCTGGAGCCAATGTATGACTTCAAATCTTATGCTGTGATATCAATGTCTACAACACATACACTGAGATGCTGCACTTGTAAATGAACTTACCACGCTTCTCCTGGGAAATCACTTTAGCGTAGATTGCTGTTATATCTGCACTCTTGTGAGGTCATACACAAATACCACATATTTGTATTTATCTAGGCTATACACTTGTACCCAAAGAATGATGACCTACTGAACATGACATCATTTAGGACAGTTCGTTTACTTTACTGTGGCAGTAAATGTGCAGGCAGACGTTGAAATTCAAATTTGAATCTTGACCTTTTGGCCGCTGACATTTATGTCTTACCCTCCAGGAGGCCTTAGCAGACAGACTAAAAAAGTCAGGGGTCAGCAGTGGTGCCAGTCATGTTTTGATCTGACCTCAGTCAAAGTTTATAGTTTAGTGCTTAAAAGGCTGATGAAGCCAGTTTCATATCTGCTAGTCTTGAGTGTATGTTGTCTACTAACCAGTAAACTACCAAGTTTGGTAGTTCCATGCAAGTATGATGTTCTTAGCAAAGTTCCTACCAATATGTAGTTCTGATTTATGAGAAGCCAATATTCGAAAATATATTTCCTGCAGTTCATTCTGTGATTGTATGTGTGTGTGTGTGTGAGAGAGAGAGAGAGAGAAGGAGAGTGAATATGCACATGCTGTTGTATGTGCAGGTGAAAAACAGAAAGGACAGCAGGAAGGAACAGATAGAGACAGACGTTAGAGAGGTCATTTGCATGATCTTCGGAAATATTGCCATAGCCTTGGGCTTTTGCTGTGAATACCAAGCTAAGAGGAAACTTAGTTATTTCCCATACCGCACGTTCTCTCTGCTGGTTCAAGATAAATAAATTTACTTCCATGGCGCATTAAAACAGGCTCAGTTCGATTTTTGTTTTCCCCTTAATTAAGGATATTTAGAATTCTGACACTTTATAAGATCCAATGCTAAAAATTCAACATATTTTGCACTGTATTACCGTAAGAGATCTGTTTAAAAAAGGACTTTGAAGGTCTAATGATGTCACTTTTTGACGTATGGATTATCAGCTACCATAATTATATAGTTTAAATTAGTATTTAATATGAAATATATACATATACAGTATGTTCTATTGCTGTTTGTTCAAAATAAATGTAGATGCATGTAGAACAGGTCTTAATTGTATACTCCCCTTTGTATTTAAGTTTATTCTTAATTAATTACTTAATTTCAGGAGTTAATTGTCTTATCTATTACAATTTGGTCTAACATTTTAACTAGCCAACAGTCTGGTCATCAAACCAACAGATCCATAGAGGAAAGAATTTTATATTTATGCCAGTTTGCTTGTTTTTCCATGCATGCAGCAGAGTTAATTTCAGTGTGTATTTACCATGACTGTAATTTTGAATTTTCACTAGCTTAGTGAGTTGGATGAAAGCGCTCTTTTACATGAATTCTACACTGTCATTCTGTTATTTCAATATATGTGAAATTGTTTGCCAACGAATAGGTTTAAATATTCATTAGAGCCAATAATATCAATGCTACATTTAGGAGGAAAACATGAATTGCATCATATTACATCATATTCAGCACACTAGAAACCTCTTTGAGGATTCTGCGCAGAATCTTAGCTGCTTAGCACAGCGCTCTTCTGCACAGAGATCTCAGATGTTGTTGGAGCCCCTCTCCTCGTTCCCCCAGTGTTCCTATCGCCACAGGTACCACTGGTGCCTTCACCTTCCACATCCTTTCTAACTCTTCTTCCAGCCCTTGGTATTTCTCGAGCTTCTCGTGTCCTTCTTCCTGATGCTGCTATCGCTTGTAATTGCCACATCTACTACTACAGCCATGTTACCAATTTGTCAGTCTGTGTCTGGACAGGATCTCTGCCATTCTCAACCAGCTTTGGATATGTCTGCCAGTTTGACTGTCCTCGGCACAGATGTTCCTGTACACACTGTACACCTGGTCTTCCATGTATGCCCTGCATACATTCAATCTAGGCAGTGCACCAGTTGGTATGTCTTGTTTGTCTTGCAGTCTCGAGTGACCGCTTCATCCATCCCTGTATGTCGATCTATCTGTCTATCGATCTATCTGTCTATCGATCAAATATTATATTAGTAATTGTAGGATGACGGATGGTTTCTGTTGATTCAAATTATTTTGTATCAATTAAATGTTCTGGATACAATCTTGGTAAAGTGCCAGATTGTTTTTTTTTTCCTTGTCTTTATGTATTATTTTAGACCAAACCTTGAGTGTATACCTGGATTAATGAAAAGCCTGAACACTAAATCGTGCTGTGTGCCTATCTGATCTCAGACATGCTGCCTTCTCATTTGAAATACAATATAATGTTATCAACAGCAGGAGTGATAATCCACCTGAAGACACATTTGAAGAGATGTGGGCTTCAAAGAAATTGTAAAACAGGGATGTGATGAATTGTGCGAGAAAGAAAGTCTTGAATTAAGAATCAGATTAAAGCTATGGCAAGCTTCATGAATAATGCAGCCAGCGTTTATTTCCCAGGAAGTCAACTGTAAAGCATACTGTAGCAGTTGCCCGCCAAGACTCCTGCTCCCACTACTCTCTACATTTCACCCACATCCGTAATGATGAATGACATTTTAAAGTAAACTAATTAATCCCAAAAATGAAAATGAATTGTGACAGTATTTCATCCCATCAACATCATAATGGTGCAAGTGTCAAACTATTTCTTGCCATCAAAAAATTAAAAGCATAAATCAAAGGTTATGGAGGCATAAGATGGAGACTGGGTTTGAAAGTTATTGTTTTAACAGGATGACAAAATCATTAGAATCAAATTTATGACCCCAAGGCAATGACTTTTCTATGATCTAGTGTTGGCTTGTCGGTGTAATATCCCTGTCATCGCTTTTGCCGCATTCATTCAATGGGCACTGGCAGGAAATATTCTCATTTCAATAGCACACTTACTCTGAGTGGAATGAGCTGCTCAGGAGATGACCAAGGCCCTCTCCCCTCTGGCAAAGCTGGTAAATTGGTGTGCTCAAATTCCACAGCACCACAAATATAACTCATTCATTCTGTGAAGGAGGAAACCAATAGACACGCAGGATATCATTTTGACTTTGATATCTGATTTCCGCATTGTAAACTGTCAGTTCTGCAACTGCAAAAATTAACTCCACTTTAGTCAAAGCGCTTTTTTTCATGCGTCCACACTACTAAATTGCAGTGCAATCCTTGGTGCAAACGCAGCTCTCGGATCGACACTTTAAATGGATGTTATTGACAAATCCAAACTCACTGACACTTTTTCAACTATTTCACACTTGCCAAACTAATATGTTTGAATGCAGCTAATTTTGTGTATTGGTTTGAAACAAGCCACCGATTGTTCACAATCGCCCAGTTTAACTAGTGTTCTCGTGGTTTCATAATAAAACTTTTGGAATAATTTTTTTTTCCTCACACTTTCTTGTGATATTATCTGTCACTTGTAATGAGGAAATCTTCATTTCTGCATGTGTGAACACTTAGCGTAACACATCAGAGTGGTGTGAAACACTGTGTGAAAACCTGCTGTTTTCAAAGCTCATCACAGCATCCAACTGCCCACACACACAACGCTGAAAACAATGTATTTACATTACACGAGACATATTTATTAAGGCAAGATGTAAAATACCGTGAGACATTAATACATGCCCCCCCCAAAACAAACGCACACAGCCGTCATCTTTCACCACCACCTCTTTTAATCTCTGCCTCATCTGCCTTGAAGTTGATGTTTTGTAGTGGCGTCACATCTTCCCATAATCCTCCTCTGGATTGGCTATAGCCCCTCATATCTGAGCCCTGAAGGTCAGCATGTGAGAGGCATCAGTAAAAGAAATTGACCTGCATGAAACACATCACAGTAACCTCCAACCTGAGCTGAGTGAAGCCTATCTTGTATAAAAGTTTGGAAGAGAGAGTGAAAGAAAGAAACCCTGGTCCTCCTACACGGACGGTTCATTACATACAGAGCAAATATACTGTATTTCAAGCCCATTCCTGACTATTTTCCCGTAACCTCTTTGTAATAATTTGTCTTATTGTTTCAGGGATGTTTCTTCTTAGTATGTAGATCCTGAGTCAAGGCGGTTTATTAGGTTTATTTTGTCTAGGTAAAACCACCTCCTGCAACTCATTGCGAGACTAAGATCTGAAAGTACAGTGAAAGTAATTGGAACATTTAGTTTGGACGGGTGTTGATCAAACATGTTTGAGTGAGGAGACTTCGCACCTGCTTTGACAGACGAGGTGTTTCAAATGATGCTGTGTTGATGGCTTTGTTCACATATTTTCCCCTTTTTATTTAGACTTCTTCTCTCTAATAATTGCCATTCGCTTTGTGAAACATGTCAAAAACTGTCAGAAATCGTAAATCCTGACCTTGAATTCAAGCCCAACTTCCGAACCAAGTAACACAGTGACATTCCACTGTCTGAGACTCTTAAATGTATTCAGCTTATCAGTTACTTACCACCACCCCCCCAAACTCCCTCTCAATAAATATGGGGTTGACTAAGTTGATATGCCTCGGAGGCATTTTAAATATTCCCCCAAAAATATCGATTCATAAAGCGGGCCAACGTAATTGGGTGATTTATGACCTTTTCACACCACTGGAGCGATTAACTGAATACATCATTCAGAGCTGTCAATCAAACTGATTGTTCACATGGAAACTGAACACCATGCACCCAAAACCGAAGCCAGCTGACTTGAGAATGATGCCTTCAAAAGCCTTTCACTAAAGTGGCCTCTTCAGAGCTGTCAGTCGTGTTGTTATTGTGTTAAGATAACACTTCTTCTATCAGAAAACTACACCGCAGAAAGGGAAACAGAGTCACCTGAGAGGGGACATCAATGCCATCCCATCCCATGCTATCCTCTCACTCACCACTGGTCACAAACTGTGTTCATAGCTTAATAGTACATCTGGGACACATCTTAACATAAAGCTATCATTACCCCAGATTTAATGATCAGGCACAGTGATTTGTCTTTATTGGTCTTCATAGACGCACACACCTGCATCTCCAGAGCCTTTCTTTGATAATAGCACCAGGAAGAACAACTTGACACTAATTGGCTCATCATGTCAAGTGTGTTCATCCATAAAGCATTTCTTCTTCTGATGCTTAAAAAAAGTAGCAGCTTTGGAAACGGATGAGATGGGAGACGATTGCATCCTGGATGAGATTGCATGTCTTTGCGTCAACAAGTTTTAGTCCAGCCTCTACAGGGCAATGTCTGCTAATCTTCACTGGCTGAGAAAAAGCCTTTAATACAATTTTGGCAGTACTGTATAACTGTTCTCCAAGTATCTGGAGTGTATATAAATTTTTTTACATGAGACTCATTGTCAGATCCAACTATTTACACTATACATTATGCACTTCCTATATAAAGTGTAGTCTTTTTATTCTATTAGGTCAAATTTCACTGATCATCATCATATCGCTGGGGTTCCAATCGGCATATCAGGGGGCCTTTTCCCCCCCCCTGGTCTTCAGGGCTCGCTAGCTTTCAGTCTAATTACCAGAGATAATGGAGGGTGAAGCTAAATAGCGCTGATGGGGTCCAGCAGAAGGTTATTAGGTGTCCTCATTAGTGCCCAAGTGAAGTGAAAGGAGGTTTAAGGTCTTATTCTGATCCTGATGGATGGCGATCCTCTCAATCTGTCTTTGGAGGGTCTGATTCCACTGTGTAGACAGCTGGGCAGGGGCACAGCTAGGGAGACACAAATGAGGGAAGGCTGTACTGTGTGTAGATATATATACACACATGGTGATAGCATCCAATTTGGAACATCATGAGACATGATTCTGCTGGAGTGTCAAAGGAGTATGTTAATTTTCTGTGTTAGCTACAGTGGGGAGGTTTAATGCGGTTTAAACAACCCTAATGCTGTGGCAAATCTGACAGTGATTCTCATTACAAAACTAACACCATGACCACAGATGTGTTTTTGCAAATGTGTTAAAGAAAAGAAAAACAACAATGGCACAGTCGTCAAAGCAATGTATTTCTGTTTTATTGTATTACTCATAGTTGCTCAGACACGTGTATATACAAATACAGATCATTTTTTGTCAAATTTTTGTCGTTGTTGTCTATATACTGTAAAAGAGCAGGTTGGAAATACCCCCCCACTGATGGCAAAGTGGGAGCAGGGTTCATAGGTTGAGGGAAGGAGGAGGGCACACGGTGTGGTGGAGGTTATACGTACAAGCACAAGAAAAATGGGACCGGACAGGTGCACAAAATGAACAAGTGTCTCATCAGCAAGAGGGGAGCTGACGAACAGAGGCTTTGCCCGTAGGCACAGAACCTGGATCGATGATAGGTTTTGCCCCTCTAACAATCCGGTTTAGGATTTAGTGTAGGGTTTGCACTAATCCTTGAACTATGCCCAGGACTAACATCTACCATAGGGACAACTAATTCAGGGTTGTTCAAAAGGGAAAGGAAGTGAAGGGCCCCGTTGTAGTGTCTTCGACGCTAGCAGCCGTTCGGTGTAAAAGCACAATGGTAGAAAGCGTCTCGTACACAGACGTGGCTGCTGGGGTAGAGGCTGGAGGGCTAAGGCATGGGAAACGCTCTTCGTTGCCAAAGAGGGTTGCCGCTTCCCATTCGCTGCGGCAACAGCGAATGAGACACATACACGCACAAACTCAAAGGTCTCACACATTTTCTTCACACTCCAAAACTTGCACACGTTGATGTATTCACTCCTAGCGTAAATGCCTCCTCTTGGGGGAGCATGAGAGACGATGAATAGTCAGAAGAGACAAACTGCAACTACATGGGATGAATTCAGTAGATGGCTACAGAAACCATCTCAGGAAATGAAAACTAAAAATTGCTTTTGACCTACAAAATGACCCACCCCCACAGTAACTTCACAATGGTTTGTGTTATGTACAATTGTCGTCTGTAACTACACACCGTAATGACATCACTCAAAGGGGATGCAAAAACACACATGAAAGTGATCATAAAATCTAATACGTCTTGAAGGAAAAAATAAAATAAGAGCAAAAGAAAAAGTCTTTTTAAAACATTTTTGTTTTTTGTTTTTGTTTTTTAAACATGTCATCAAGTTCATGCGCATGCCACATAATGAAACTGGCAAGATCCTTCCATTAAAAAGCCGACAGTTCACTCACGTCAGATCTTTGAGCTGACCAACATGCTTTAAAACACTGAAGGCAATAAAAGTACAAATAAGCCGTCCATCAAGTCCCAAATGTCTCTTTCCAAGGCAGGATCCTTTTGTGACGCGATGGTGAAGTGGATTGAAACATGTATCAGGTGAGCCGCTTGTTGGCTAATGTTCAGCCTTCTGTACACTGGTGTGTGTCTGTGTGTGTGTGTCTGTGTGTTTGTGTACAGCTCCCACAGGTTCCCCCCCTTCGTATTAGCTCAAAGTTTCATTAGGCATTGGGGATCAAAGCACACAATGCATTGTTTGAGGACAGTACACACTCCGCAAAACCCAGAGATAATACCGTGTTCATTTTTTAGAAAAGACGTAAGAACCAAATTAATACTTTAATATCAAACACTATTTACATCAAGAAGTTTTCCTAATAATAATAATAATAATAATCATCATCATAATCATCATCATAACAATAATTATACAGTTTTAACAATGGTGTATCTCTCTTTTTTTTTTCTTTTGTCCTCCAGAAAGGTACAAAACAGATACTAACCTAACACTAAATGTTTTATGGTTGACTACCTCAGGATACACAGTATCCAGTTTATAAGTTGATCCTCATTTCCCAGATTAAGGTGTGTACAGAATAAACCATGGTAATAATAGCAATAATGACAAATAGTATTGGTAATTATAAGAGAGTACATATGAAGCTGGTTTCTGATAAAAGTCTAGCGTTAATCTGCTGACAAGCATCCATTTTGAGTGTTATGCAGTGCTCGTTCCCTGTGGTGTTCTGCTGAAAATTAGTACCTCATTAAATGGCCTTGTCTCCTATTACCCCCATAGCAGAGCTGCTATTCCACCGTAATAGCATTGTTACCGTAGAGCAAACGAAATGGCAAGGGCAGTGTTTCTTGGGGAAATTTAAAAAAAAAAAAAAAAATTCAACCACAAAAATGAAAACAAAGCCAAGCCGTGCACGCCTTTTGAAACTGGATAGTACTAAACGATGTGTTCTTCAGTGAATCGGCTGCGTTTCCGGTAGTGTTGCGTGGATGTTTCATAGTTTTGTCTTGTTTTGATAGGCACTCTAGTCACACTACCTTCAGCTACCTCCCATGTCTTTCTCTGTGTGTGCACCTCTCCTTTTCTTTCAGTCTCCTTCGCTCACCGATTCTTTCAAACTGCAAGGTCATTGGTGCTCTAAACCCCCTCCCCACACACACAGTGGAAATCTAAACCCCCTCCCGAGACCCCCCAAGCCTTCCACCATCTATTTTTAATACCAGAAATAACTCCCCTTGCCACAACATGGGGTCCACATGCCTGTCATTTTGAACCTCATTAAAGAGTCACTTAAACCAGTAACACTAGGAGCAGAAGGTGGACACACAATCGCTCCTGTGCTCCTTTTCTTGCGTTATTTCTCCCTTTCTGTCTGTCTTTCCAAACCAATTGGTGTCCTATTTCTCATACAGAACCTGGCTCTCAAAGGAAGTCAGCTTTAACACAGTTAATTTCTCTATCTGCCCGTTCCTCCTTGGAAACTAAGAAACAAGCCCCTTCTGTTTGGAAAAAGGATATAATGGCTTTCATTATGCTAAGTCACAATTTGTATCAGTGGAAGCTGAATATCATTATAACACAGTGGATTCCTCTGAATATATGTGCCAACATAAACCTGGCTAGACTAAACAGGACTGTGTATTGCCTTCAATTAAACAGAGTTCTCTGTTGACACAGTGTATTTTTAATGAACTGGAGCATTGCACCAGTACTGTACGATACATGTTCCACTAAACTGAACGTGAGGACCAGCAAACTATTATTTTGTACAAGAGTTAAAGCTGTAGTTATATTTAAGGGACGAGGTGAAAAAATTGTACTATGAAGTAAAGTTTCTTTTTTAAGCACTTCAGTTCTTCTCATTTAGGTGCCAGGCAACACAAAACAGTGTTTACAGTGTCTGCAGCATGAAAATAATATTTGTAGACACAATTAGCAAAGTAAAATAACTTAATGGTTGAGTGAAAGAAATAAAGTGCTGTGAATTTTGCTGTGAATGTCTTTTTAACAATCAATAGTGAGGGAAAATTGGTGGATGCAAATGTTTATTGGTGTGTTAATATTGACTAATACTCAAACAGCAGAGACAACAATCACTATCCACTTCAGTGAACGTTGCACGAAATGACAGTGACTGTTGCCGTGAAATTGTGTGATCAGCTTTCAAAAGATATTGATCCTTGATCTTTTTAGCAGGCCTTTAAGTGGCTGGTGAAAAAGTTTCACTTTAGCTTCTTTGTGAGTCCGAGTGAACTAAAGGCTTTGAAAGGCGTTTCGCTGAGCATGATCTACACAAAGGAGGGCAAGAAAAAAAAGTTGCCCCCTGGTTCCGTAGATTCGCTCAAGCTCTAAGTAGCATATCCACCTACACACTCACTTTATAACCAATGCAAAATTCAGCACTATCTTTAAACCGGCACAGTCTGAAGATCAGCGGAGTAAAGTGCACGCCATGTACGCATTTCTCAGGGCTGCGGTTTCCAGGCTCACCTCCACTTAGAACCACTTCTGTTACTTTCCTACATCTTCGTCATTCAGCATAACACTGCACCTCCCAGGAAAAGGCGGGCAAACACTCACTTCTTATGGCCGAGTAGAACTTGAACTGGACATTATTTGAAAGGCTTTTCGAGAGGTCTCGGGACAACTGTTTATTTCTATATGTACACTGATTTCTAAGACCTAGAATCTTTGCTTTCCTACTGCGTAATGCTGCTACTGTTTACAACCTTGTAAAAACCCTAATGCTATTAACTGTTAGTGTACAGGCGTTTTTGTATTCGACTTTGTAAGCAGTGTGTGTGTGTGTGTGTGTGTGTGTGTGTGTGTGTGTGTGTATGTGGGCAAACGTCAGTGCTGCAACAACATAAATGTAATGTAAAGGATGTTGAAAGTCACGGGAAAATAAGAATCACTAAGTGTCAAAAAAGGAGATTTGGCATCTTAGTTGAAGGTTTAAGAGGGGGATTTGTCTCTCCCACTTCCAACATCAACTGTTTTCATTCACAGACAGAGAAAGACCACTTAAATATTTTTTTTTCAGGAAAAAAAAATAGAGGGTTCTTTGAGAAGCCTGTTCTGATGCCCAATCAAGCAAACGTGCTGCAAAAAATCCCGCCCCTTCCCTGCAGCGTTGGGCAGATTCAGGCCACGCTAGGTGTAAATGCCCTCCAGGACAGAGGGAGGCGCTATAAAGTGAACAGTGCTGCTAGGCAGACCGCCAACAAAGCCAAGAGTGAACTTGTCTTCTGCGGGTGCGGTGCAGCGTTTGTTTCACTTCGGGAAGGCTCAGCTGTTTCATGGCTGGTATCATCTAAGGGACAGAAAAAGAAACAAGGTGAATTGCTGTTTATGGTACAGGGTATTTTTTGCATCAATGCAACAGAGACCAAGTGGAACCTTCCGCTGCGAATTTATGCTTTGCATCGTGACCTACAAAGCTGTAACCTGGCTAATGACCGTGACAACAATTGGTGCAAAACTGAGATGTTTGGGCCTGTGTTGACAATTGTAATATTTAATATTCAAAGCTCAAATTGTAGATTCTGAGTTGCCATGTGAACTTCAGTTGCTATAGAAGGTCTCTACTCTCATCCTCAGAAACATTTTGAGCTCATCTCCCAATTGAGGTGCCTCCTGTGTCTATCTGGCAGTGGCATCGGTATGTGAGAGCAGCCATGTGCCCGCTGCACCATGGGAAAGTAGCTGAACCATGCAGAACAGAGAACCGGACAGTTACGTAACAAGAAGGGTTGGGAGTGTGTGTGTGTGTGTGTGTTGTGGGGAGGAGGGACAGGGCAAGGGCAGATGACAGATGAATGTTTTAATTTCCCTCCTTTGGAGAGCATAATGGGGGAGATGGGGGACTGAGCCAAAAGAAGCATGCAAGGTGAGAGGCTGTTTTCATGATGCAGTCAGGTTAGTAAGGCAGGGAAATGGGGATAAAAAATGGGGTACAACATGATGCTGGTGGGCATCACAGATGACCTGTGGGTTCTAGGCTTGTGAGTTGATGGCACTTGATAATGTCTTTGGCACAGTGGGCAGAGGACAGCTTTAAATTTAGACAATGTCACAGTCCTATGATTTTAATCTACAAGTTTATCATTCAGGAAATGTCTTAGGAATGATGTCATTGTATATTTGAAAGTTTTAAGAAATATTTGACATTCAGTAGATTTTTCTGTCATTTCAGACCACAGAGTGACCATGAATTGTTTATTTTAGTGACTGGTTTAGTCACAGAGATAAAACAATTCTGTGTTCTGAAATAACAGACAACAATGCAGTTAGTCAAATATTACATTTAGAAACTCCTGCTGTTGTGTGTATTTATACAAATCATTAATTTCTTATATAACAGTATTCTACATTATATTGTACATACATATTATACAACTTTAAAAAATTGTTGAGTGAATGATGTACAACAATTGAGGAGATTATTTTTGGTGAAATATCTGGAGCGTAGCGTTCAGATGTGACATTCTGTGTTGAATTAGTCAAAGGGTTCAACAAATGAAAATGTAAACCATGCACATCTATGACTATGATATATATGCAAAGTTGATTATATACACTGTGGAGCATATATAAACAAACACATATATATTGTATATACACATGCAGTTTAAGCTGATATCAAACATCGTTACATAAACAAAATTTTCAACATGCAGCAGAGGACGAAGAGTCTGTTTAAGAGAAGCATCAGGCGAACAGAAGGACAGATCAGCTCTCAGCGCTAAAGGAAAAGAGGCACAAAACAAGAGTCACATGTACAGATGTATGGAGAATCAAAAAAGCAGGAAGCCATACTAACCTCGTGGTTCTAATGTATTGTCTACTTTGTCGTTTACATCAAAAACACGGTCATGTACGCCTATAGTTTTCACACAGCTGTCTATAACAGAAAATAGGGAGAATGAGAGATCATTAGAGGTATATGCCAAATAGGTTAGTGACATTTGAAGCCCCCCTCTCAGCCCTGAAATTAAACATCCCAAGCAACCAAGCTCATGGCAACATTCAGATGAGGTATGAAGTGAGCTGGAATTCATTAGATGTGATCATCTATCATCCCTTTCATGTTTTTAAAAAGGGGAAGAAAAAAAAAGAAACAGTTTCTTATCACGTAAAGCACTTCTGTGATAAATGAAAGGGGTATGCTGGACAGCGAGCAAAAGGTAATTGAGGAGGTAGTGAAGTAACCAGTAAAGTAGTCTTAAATTGTTTTGATTTTAAATCCAAATGTGTACTTCAACAATCTCAATTACAAAGCTTTGAGTTGCATGCAAACACTTACTTGATGGTCGGACGAAAACTTTGAGCTTCAGGCATGTTTTCCTCCCATTCTCAGCGATGGTGGAGGCTGAAAAAAAAAAAGAGCGACAGACAAACTGTAGGTAAAGAGGCTGGTAATGTAATAATGCATGTAGCCACGTGCTAAACAATCAATAACTAGTTCCCACTCGTACTCTAGTTTGACTTCATTTACTCATAAATAGACTTTTAAAAAAGAATCTATTTTTTTTCCATTAATAAACCTGAAAACTGTGGTTGGTTGTTGAAACACACGCACACAAAGATAGTTATTGTTTACTCTTTAACGGATTTAGTGGAGTTTAGTGATCACTCTTGTGGAATTATGGCTAGAAAATATTTACAGATGTGCTAGGAAAAACTCTCAGGGGAGAATGAAGCGCTTTGCTCAGTTACATTTTGGCATTTTAGATTCCACCACTGGCTGCAGCTTGGTAAGGATCAAGCAGTTTGCATGATTTTGATTTGTTCATAAACTGTAAATACTGCACAATGTCATATTGTGCAAATTCTTACAAATATACTTTAAATTTCAGTATAAAAATCCCAACAACCCCCCCCCCCCCCAAAAAAATGTGCAGTTCAAACAGTGAGGATTTACTGTATGTGCTGCATGTGTGGATGGCTTGTGGTTGCTGTCAGGAAATGGATCCCTTCCTCTCAAGCCCATGGGGTGTGAATCTCTGAGCGTTAGCTGCCGTAGAGGTTATATCATCCCCTAAATATATCTCATGTGGAAAGCGCGTGTGCGAGCGTGCGTGTGGTTGACCACTAATGGCGTTGTGGTGAGGTACCAGGTGCTGTCTCCTGTAGATGAGGATAGGGGTCGAACCCATGTCAGTTGAAGCATGATGGGCGCACACTGCGTTCATCCGTCATGGCAGAAGTACACATAGTAAAAATATATGTTGGTGCTTTGTGTCAGGACCTCATATCAAATAGAAAATAGCATAGGTTTCTCCCACTAAGGTGACGTATTAATGCTATTTGCTGTTAATAGTTTTCATTTCTAGTTTCCCCCTCCAGTGCCAGAGGGACCATATTGTCTGCTAAGCTGTCTTACGGGCATCACTTTATGTCTACTATGGATCGTTCCACAGCTGATGCAATGAAGCCAAGCATTCAAAGGCTACCATTTGGGATCTGTCAACTCCTCTCTAGTGAACCTTTACCTAACCCCCTCCCTTCCTTCGCTCCCAGCTGTGTCACTCCCTCTTCGTGTCTGTCAGCATGGCCATATCCATTCATCAAAGCTCAACTGACTTGCCTTCATCATATTTAGAGAACATACACAAGTGTCCGTGTGTACTCGTGCACCCAAGATACAGATTTTCGTGTCTATGCGGTTATTTGGCTCTACTTTCTTTAAAATAACAGTTTTTTTTATAGTCCTCAAATCTCTTCCAGCCTGCAGAATGTTTTACATTTAAAACTGTCTCTGTACGTATTTTTACAATCAATATCCCAGATTCTTTTTTCATGATCAGGCAGCGGAAAAAGGAACGAGTTGCCCCTGTAGCTAGAGGATGTGTTCATTAAGAGAATTATTGACTAATAACTATGGAAAATGGGTCAGAAAAGATGGAAGACCACTTTCTTGTATTTGGCATGCGTTCTGCCTCTGTGTTCCAGATGCCAGTTTCTTAACAAATGTACCCTGCGTACACTTTCAGTCATTTTCATTATGCAAATGGTTGTCTACAGCTCATTCAGCTTGCCACGTCTCTAGCCCCTCGACCTCGCTGTTGCCATTTCAATGTTGTTGCTTCATCAGCTGTTATGCATTTCTCTTAGTCATGTGTCAGTGTGCAAGAGAGGTGACTCGACATCAGATGCTCTTTTTTTTTTTTAATACATCTGAGTTCATATTCTGCAGATGCAGGGGGGAAGAAAGTAGAAGGAGGACAGAGAGAGGGCCTTATTATTTCGGTGTGGAGGCAGCTGATGACACGCTAATGAACCCTGGCCACCGTCGCTCACCCACTCAGTCACATATACACACCAGTACCCACACAATTTATGTCACACTTCTTAGTGCTGCACTTTTTTTCCACCACTACTTTAAGCTCCACTTTTCAATACACACACACACACACACACACAATTCTCTAGATGTCTTCATTATTGTAGTGGGCAGAGCTGAGTCACAGCCATCGACACCAGCCACTTAGCAAAGGCAGCTGATCATGAGGGAAGTATGGCCCTGATGAAAATGGCAAAGAGCATGTGGGAGTTTCTGACATGATGGCAGTTTGTGAAGCTGTTATGTTGATACTGTGTCCACATCCTACACAAGACAAAAACCATAGACATAAGGCGCAAGAGTGAACCGATATCACCAGTGTTGTACATAACTATTGAACTCAGTGTTTTCTTAAGCTCTAGATATTCACCTATGGCTCCTTTTATATCTGGGGTTTTACACTTTACACCAGCTACACTTTTAAGGTGCTTTGATGATGATAGACAAATGAGCCTAATACGTTAAACTGAGCCTGGATGTGTGTCCACAGTGTTGACTTGCTGTGTCTGACTGAGATGTGTTGTTGAACATTCTTTACAACAAAGGAAAGATTAAGCTCTGGCTTCACATTCCTTCCTTAGCAGCAGCTCTTCATTCTCTGTGTTTGATGAGGATCCATCCACCCTAGCTCAAACCGTCCACGCCAGCGGCTGTTTACTTTGGATTAACATGCTGCGGAGGGCCGGCTTATTGTTGTTGTAGGCTGTAACATCAACACCTGCTATTCTGGTTCCCATCAGGCCCACAGCCTCTACCATCAATCCATCCAGCCTGAGCGAGTGGCGGCTTTGAAGGACATAGAGTCTGAAAAGATGTCCCAGGGACGGTGGGAGTTGGAGGGGGTTGATGGCGGCGTCGGTGAGGTCAGGTTACTCCTCCAAGCCTTGTCCCCTGGCTGGTAATGGCTGGTCCCCTCAGTACACTGCATTATGCATCAGCATTATGGCAAATGGAATGAAGCAGAATCCAATTACGGAAGAACAAACAGGTGGGCTCAGCGCGGCTTAGGCGCAGCATTGTTTCAATCACGGCCCGAGCCAAGCTGTATAACTGTAATGTTATCTGGATAACACATTTCTTTTGCCTTTCAATGGAAGAGTCCACAGGACATTCGAGACATGAAACTACGTCTCTGGTATGACAGGAGGCTAAACGTTTACATCAGCTGAATACAGTACATGATATCATTTAGGAGGCAGATTAGCTCAGCAGGAAGCAAGAGGCTTTGTTATTTAATTTTTTTTACCATTACTTCCAGTGGCATATTGGGTTTTTCCTTAGCCTGTGAAAGTTTGCCAAGAGCAGAACATTTGGTGTCCACAAATTCTAACCTACTGTGCCAACCACCTTTCAACTTTTTATATGGAACAGTGTTTTACTATTAATCATTCCTTCAGTTTCAGTCAAAGCCTGCACAGGCTTGCCCTCATGAGAAAGTATAACATTATTACAGTAGCATCATATTAGCAAGCCTCTGGTCTGCATCAAGCCTCCAGCTGGCTTTAATAATGGTGCTCTAATCCTTTGATCCTTGCCTATTTGTTAGGATGGGACTGGTTAAACTGAATGTCCCGTAATGCTGTGTCCATCCCTGAAAACCAGCCTGCTTTCCCTGATGTTTTTATCTGGGATTACTCATGGCTTTCACTGTACAAACCTAGTCAGAGTTTAGGTCCAGAAGTCCAGGAGTTTACGTAAACCAGTTTCTGAGAGCGAGTGCACACACTGAACACACACAAGTACACAGCATTACTTCTACGCTTGTTCTATCCATATTTCCATCTACTGAAGCAGCCACGAGGCATTTGGGGATTCATTAAGTTTTGTTTCAGGGTGTGGAATCAGTCAGGTTTGAACCTACTGAACTAAACTTACAGAAGGATAAAATTTAATTCACGAGTCTTGAGTGAGTTCCAGATGCAGATAGGGAAAAATTATTAACATGAGAAGATGAAGTACTGCACAGCCCACAATAATTTACTTAATTCCTCCAATTGCATGCTTACAGTATGGAACATGAAAGAAAAAGATATGTACTGTATGCACTGCCACATTACTATGTGCCATTCACAAAATGCCCTTGCTAAATATTACCACTAAGAATACTTTACTACTAAGACTTAAAAATAGGAAAAATATAAAAAAGTACAGACGAGCAGATAAAGCGTGTTTGCGTCTGCACAAAATGTGCGTGTGAGAAGACGGAAGAGGCTATCCACTGAAGAGGCCCATTAACCAGATGCTACTAGAGCAAACACACAATAGGAGGGAACGAGGGAGCTGGGAGGATCAGTGAAAGAGGAGGACGTGGATTTAAGCAGCACAGGGAACATAAACTGTCTCCCCTGGTGATAGCTGGCCTTTTGCTCATTTCTGGTATCTTTCAGCCTCCACCAGAAGTGAGCATACGTCTTTCTTTAGGCCACTTGTTCCAGGGTAACAAGGTCACAAGCAATGAGGAGAGAAGTGGGGGAAACTATAAGTTAACGGGGAATGAGTTAAAATCAATAATCCCTAATTACATGTTGCCATAGCTGCTTCACACTTTTGTTTATCCACGCAGTAATGTGGGGATACAGCTTTTTTCCTTTTCTATTATGTCAGTCTATGTCAAGCGTCATAATTTTGAGATAGAACATATAATAATGTCCTAACAAATTACGGCGTGTTGTTGAAAATGAAAAGTGAGTGATTGGAAACCCTTGAATTTCATTAACTCATTCATGTCTTCGTACTCAAATTACAATAAACTTGGTGATTTACTAATCTTAGCTTCTAAAGCGCTTGCAAAATAATAAATCACTACACATAATAATGTTTCATTAGCCCACTTAGCGTATCACACAGAATTATAATATTCCTGTTAGGGTCTAAGTTTACGCCCACTGAATAAATGAGAAAAACTGCGTGCAGGTGTGTGTTTGTGTGTACTCAAATGTGTGGTGCAATAGAGAAGAATGTAAAATAACAAACAATTGAACAATAATTAATTAAACATAATGACTAATGCACTGGGTTAATAATATATGGGTTAATAATTTAATGGCCGGGGATAAAATTTCCTCCTCCTTGTTTTAGTCAATCCTAATCTGCTCATGAGCACAGCTGTTCAGAGGAATCTTTTCCCTTTTGAATCGGAGCCCTGTCTTGCAACTTATTGGCAGTCAAATTCAGATAACTTGATCAGAGACATTTCAACCTTGCTTTGCATTCTATGGGCTGTCAACAAGTGCGCCATGACTTCGATGATGGTCTGTAATTAGCCAAGTCTGACCAGTGGTCCCGCCGGCTGGCTGTTTTCAATTTATTTTTAAATGGGAGACCCCTGAAACTCCAATAAGCTTGTTATGGACTGACATTTACCAGGTTTCATTCTTGTGACACTGGATCTGCTCAAAAGCCAGTGGACAAAACTGGACCTTTTTTTGGCAACATGTGTTTCATGAGATGAAAGACAAATTGATAAAACGCCAAAATAAAGTGTCTTAGTAATGTGTTGGGCCACCACAGTTTGCCAGAATGGCTTCAGTGCATCTTGGCAAGATTTTTCAGCATTTGTGAATGCCAAAGGATATTCCCTTATGTAGTGTTTTGATGATTTCTGGTGGTTATGAGTGCTATTCAATATGCTGATCTATAATTCCACATATCTGTTCAGCTGGGTTGACATCTTGTGAGTGTCAAGGCCATCACATGTGATGCATATAATTTTCATAATCAATAAATCTTCTAGTGACATCCCTTGTGCACTGTAAGGGAGTTGCTGCATTTGCAATGTTTCCTCACTCATAAATGTGGTTTTATTGTTGCTCATCTTTATAAAATGCATACCTGGCAAGTATCTAGTGAGATCTAGAGACACAGGGAGAGAGGTTGTTAGAAAGTACGGCCCTAAAATCCAAAAAAGAGACGAGATGAAAAGGAGAGACAAGAAATGATGTAGTAACCAGGGGAGGTGGAGGTGGTGGTATGTCCATCTATCAGGATTATGATAATGCATTCCAGACAACGTGCATCTGTGTGGCTTTTCTGTACGTCTATTCATGCATGTGTATGAATATTGTGTGTGTATGGAGGTTGCTGTCACATTACTCCATGTTGTCGGATCATTTCTGAATGCTGATGACAGGGTTGATTTTTCACGTGAATGGATGAAAGGACTGAGTTATGATAGTGTCCACATGCAGGTTCCCCCCTTACCACAAATGGAACAGCGCTGGCTCTTTATCATTATTAGCAACCCTCCCATAGCTGCAACAAGATACAGACCGGCGTACATACACACCGCCCCTCCGCCTCTATTTGATTTGTCCATTAATGCCATTTTCCTTCTGCTGCCTGCTCCACTATCGCCGCTCCTTTCCACTCTCTAGAGCCCCTTGAAGAGGCCTTTTGCATGATAGGATTTATGATCAATCACATGACAGCTATGCTCCACGTTTTGGAGAATCTGTTTGAGCTTTGTGTGCATGTAGCAGCCCAATGCAGTTAAATACGACCTTATGAAATCTTGTGGAAAAGCCTTATGAATATCAAAGGGGCTTCTTGCATGTTAGCTTGGTATTTACGATTAATCTTAGTCCCGTGTTGTGTTTGCATATTGGCCCACAGACATACAGTGAGCCTCGCAGAATGTTTTTCATTTTCCAATCTAACATGGGTGGAATCATCCATCCGTCCTCTGGGTTTTTGCTGAGCATTTAGCAAATGTTTATTTGACATCAGGCGGAGAATCACCTTAGGACACTGTGTAACTGTAATATCCTTCTTTCTTGCAGTATAAAACTTAGAAGTATCTATAAAATACCTCCAACCACAAGTGAGATGCAACGGTGTTATTGATTGTGTTTACTGTGAGGAGCAGTTCCAGTTCATATAGGTGAGCAAGTCAGACAGCAAGAAAACTGCATTTTTTCTCCCTCTGCTGCCAATATGCCACTGCATGATCACACCACACAAGTTTCTTAGTGGCCACATATCTTACGTGCCTAAAAACACCATAACTCTAGTCACCTATTTCTTGCAGTGAGCTGCCACCGATATTGGATTTCTGCCCTTTTCAGATTAAAATCACTCAAACACGAGACTGTGGATTGTGTCCATATTAGAAACGTGCTCGCGTCAGCATTCTGTGAGATGGATTTCACTTAAACCGTGAATGCACTGTGAACTCTGACCCAAGCTGTGCTCCCCCCCGTGTTTTTATTCTTTCTGTCTCTCATAGAGGTTTTCAAACTGTAACATTTTGCTGAGCTGCTTGCATATTCTGTCAGAGTTCCATTTCTCCCTGCATATCGCTGCATTTGTTAATTTCTATAATCTATTCATGTGTTAATTCTTTATCGCTTTCTTGTATTTTCCTATAAAGAAACCCCATCTGGGTGTTGTCAGAGAAAACATGGCTCCTGACTGACTCTAGTTTTCCTCTATTCGTCAATTACCTGCTTCCGACAAAGAGAAGAGGATGATGCAAAAGAAGGAAGAAGAATTATGACCTCCATTTGAGTAAATTCCCTCCATCCTGCTAGCTTTGATTAAGCCGTTTCTGTTGTTAAAGCTGATGACAGCAGAACCCTGTCTCCTCTCTAATTTTATCAGAGATGCAACAAATCAACGCTCGACCCGCATCAAACTCATAGGATGAAAACACCATTAACGGGCATTTTCTCCACAGGAATATGATTTGACATCTTAATTTTCATCTGCAAAGTAAAAAGCTAATCAGTCATGTCACTGAGGGCAGGTTTTTCATACCCCATCCATTAGGTCATTTGGCTAGAGAAAATTATTAGAGGAAGGAAAACATGTATAGGTTTATATACAGTATAATGTCTGCACTGTTCTGTTTGAGTTTAACACGGATTACTCTAATAAGCTGACCTCAGCAGTGCTTTAAAGAAACAGTGTTGTCCATGAATTCCCTGGAAGATCTACTGTTATGTCTCAAGTACGAGAAGCGTGTTCACGGCAACTGTTGCCAACCTCTGCGTCAGGCGCTCATTATTAGTGACCTCTGCCTCAGGATACACTGACATATCTGCCGAGTGCAGGTGGCTCGGTATAGCCAGCTGCAGAAGGTAATGATGCATACAGTTTTCTCTCTTAGCTACGCTACACTACGCACTCATGCAATGTAGGCAAATGGGGAACAAGGGCAAAGTCTGATCACTGCCTTTGTGCTGAACTTCGGATGTGATCAAGTCTGGCCGTGGAGGAGAAATGTCTCTGTTGTGAATCTAGCTGCATTTGCTGTTTGTGGTGTAATGTCCACACAGATGAGCACATTAACTTCAAATTATGACTTGTTTTTAAAAATTGAAAGCAATGAGTCAGAACTTACTGTTTGGTTTAAACGTTTGATCTGCGTTGCTTTAACATTTTTTTTTTTCCACAGTAAGAGATATTAACTGGGACATTTAGTAATTCCTGGAGAAAATCTGGTTAAATTCAGGTTGTGCAATTGAGCAGGTGAGACCATTTAAGCCTTTCATCTCCACATCCAAGACCCTAAATGACAGTTATTACTAAAATATTTCATTTCAGTTAGGGCAAAAGAAATCCCCTGCTTAGGTATCACTGCAGCTTTAGTAAAAGAACAAAGCCGACTTTACTTGAAGGACAGTTTTAAGTGGTAGATTCCATTTCATTAAAATTGACAAGTTATTTGGACTTCACTGTTCATTCAATAGTCTGAAAACTTAGCCAAATTGCCCAGTGTAATGTATTCATTTACTTGTACATGTAGTAGTGAATCAACTGAAGTGTTCTTAAAAAGATGCAGCTCGAGTCTAAAGCTTAATCAGTGTTTACTCATGACTGCACAGCCGTACACATTGATAACTTCAAATCTGACAACAGTCTCTATTCTCATTAGCAAGAATAATGAGACTGGATATTATCATAAAGTAGTTGGCAAGCCGCCGTCATAAAAACAGTCTTAAGTTAAATATCATCAAAACTGTTTCATAGTTCAATAGGCATCCACATCTCAGAAATCAACCTGGATGCATACCATTATCATCATCATTAAGACGAGCTCACTCCATTAAGCCAGTGTGGTGTTATCAGACCCTGACAAACTGCTTATACCAGTGAAAAAGCAGTAAGCTTCGGATTTCTTAATGGCAACAATACAGAGAGGAAACGACTACACTAAAGGTTGTTATGATCCTTCCTGCCCCACACAGTGTTTGCTGCAGAAATAACATGCATGCATTCCTGTCAGGCTTATTGTTTCTGGATACAAACATTATTTTTCTGCGCTCCGCCTGGATTGTGTTTTGTAAGCTCTGACCGCGGTTACTCAATATGCGACAATGAAAGGCTACGCTTCTCGACACTGGACTTTATCTGCTGTGTTTTTATGGATATTTTTTGAAATGAAAGGGGGTGTTTACAGTTGTCTTTCTCAAGATCACTTTAGCCAGGCACATTCTTCATTGCGTGCGTGTTTTCACAGAGGGACTAACATTTTCCTTCTTACAGTACGGCTCCAATACAGTCAACAGGTAGGAATATCCAAACAAACACAGCAGCAGTTAGACGTAGTTTACGTACGTGAACAGTGAACAAGGGAAATGGAACTTTTATAAAAACAGCCTGAAAAGTTTACCTCCGCCCAAATGACCACAGGTGGCTTGACCCGTTTCTCATGTACAAAAATGATAAGGGAAGGTTTTCCATTCCTGTGTTGATTGCGTTTAGTTTGGCTCTTGTAAAGATATTGGACATAAAAGATTAGATATAATCAAGGCTAAGCCAGGGTTATTAATTTATTTTTCACCCTTGTGTTTCTGGAATATGTATAAGATTGGTATGTTGGGCCAAAAAAACGATCCCTGAGATAATTACAGTAATGAGGTTACATTCGTTTAAAAATATCTCTTCTGTGATTTAATTCGAAGCCTGTTTACTTATTCCTGACTTAAAACTTTGTTGTATTCATAACTGATTTCTCACTCCAATGATGATGGTGGCGATAGAAACCGGTGCCGTGGATGAATTGGTCAGTGTATGCATGGAACTACTTCTCTCAATCCTGACATACTGTCCCATCCTTCAGCAGCCTTCTCCTCGGCCACTCATGGACATTCAGGTTTGACACAATGGCAGCGGGAAATGGCGTATCAGATGACTTCATGGTAGATGACTTTAATAAACACCACGGTAGCCAGGGAAGCTATACGCTAAAATCATTCAATAGCCAATGAAGCCGCGGGCAACTAAACCAATATGGCGTGCTGCAGTAGAATGGATGTGTTCCATGGTAGCCTTGTCGGTCGCAGTGTAATTTAATCCAGCCCTTAGGACAAGCATCTCTCAACAGAAATGGAAAAAAAGTTGGAAATAGAGACTTGAGGGAGGGGATGAATTGTATAACCCTTTGCTCACCCCCATCTACGCTCCCAACTTCGGAGATTTCCATTTTTCCCTCATCTCATTTCGTATGGCTGACAATGCAAATTGGCCATAAAAGCAAAGCAAATCTGGTTACTTCTTAATAGACAAATAGCCAAACACCTGGTTGCTGAAAGCCGCGTAGAAAGGATTCCAGGCCATTTGTTTTGTGGACAAGCTTGAGAGAGAAAACACCTATTAACCATGGAAACAACAGGCGTCTTGATTTTCATTTTGTTTCGTTTTTCTTACCCCAGTCTCTAAAATATAACCGAGTGGGGAGAGAAGGAGAGCGAGTGAGAGTGAAACATGTTAAATGAATAAAGAACAGAAGTCTTGGCTGGCTGTCAGGTTAACTGCTTCATAAAAAGGTGCCAATTCAGAAAACAGATCTCAGCGTGTAGAGCTCGCCGAGTTTCACTCCCGTCTCCGAGAGCAGGAGGAAACATAAAGACACAGGGGTTTGACAGCCACCTAGAGCTGCATAACTACCACAGGTCAAATTTTACTGATAAACAGATACAAAGAGTATCGCCAGCAGCGTTTAGCGGGAGAGTGTTAACTGTCAAAACTGACACCCCCACTGAGAGAGACTTTTCCACACACAGTACATTAGCCTATAAAGTGCACAAACCTTTTTTTTCTTGCAGCTGAAGCAATAAAACATTAAAATCTATGTAACTGCACTAATGCCACCCAGATGAGGACATAACTCCTGCTTCCTGTTTTTTAATATCCTCAAATTGCTGTGACAAATGTGTTTGGAGCGAGTGGCAGTGAATGACCTGTTGACGGGGACTCCTCTGTGTCCCGCGTGCATATAGTCTGTAGTGGGAAGACAAACCCGACTCCATTCAGCTCTATCACCTCGCTTTGATAAAACCGAATTTCCCAGGGGCTTTAACTTGAGATGAACTCCGTTAGGCTCAGTTCCTGCGCCACGAAGCCGGCAACTTAACATCTAACACGAGCCGAATGGGAGTATAACATGGAGGGCACTTGGTTTTTGAAGGCTACGGTATTGTGCAGCAGGGGAAGAGAGCTATAACTTTCAAACTGTCTCAATTTAACTCCCCCATGAATTCCATTGCCATTTTAGGGAAGAGTTTTTGACGAGTGATGAGAGCGGTGTGAAAAGGTTGGCTGAAAGTAGAACACGAAAGCGTCTGCTCGGATCACTGTAATGCCACTCTCCAAGCTCTGTAGTGAAGTTGTGGAAACATGGGTGAGGGTGTGTGTGTCTGTCTTGCTGTGTAGTATTAAAAGAAAACCATTAGGTCAGAAAAGAGCCGGTTTGTATTTCATGACAGGCCAGGTTATTTGGCTTCATATTTTTCCCGTAAGTACATAGGTTTCTGTGCAGATTTTGAACTATAAAATATGTAACATAGAACGTCTAACATACAATGCCGGTGGAATAACCATTGTCCAGTTGATGAACATGGAAGTGAAATGTCACTTGATTTCAACAACCTACGTGATTTTTTTAGGGTGTAATGTTTGACAGCTAACTCCATCTTTAAAACACCAAATGAGGGAATGCATTTCTGAGTAGAGGCTCCAGCAGAGCTCCACAGTCTTTGTGAATCAGTGCCAAAAGGCAGTGAAGCAGTCTTTTCTCCTCGTAGTGGCACAACGCCTCACTAAAACATTTTCAAGTTGACAGTTTCTGTCACACATCCATTTGTATATACTATATACTGTACTGTGTGCCGTGCAATCATGAGGCAGACTCACAGATGTAGTAATACTCTCTGCCCGGTCTGAATTCAAAGCCCAGGGAGAAGGGAGTGAAGAGCTGGAACTTCTCTGAAAACTTGAGCGGCCCATTCGGGGAGTGCGGCCTGTTGCACTCCCAGCGTTTGAAGCCCTTGGCAGTGTGGTCACACGTGCTGTAGCCGTCATAGTTGACCATGTAGAGGACGTAGCGCTCGGTCCTCTCCTCAGGCACTGTGTCTTCATAGTGAGGACAGTAGACATCCAGATAGTCATTTATGCATACGTCAATGTGGTAGTCCCCACGATGGAACCTATCAGGAGACGAGAGATACAGAAAACAGGTCAACATTTTGATATTTCTAAGAAGTATTACAACAAACCAGATTGTACACTTCTTTTTATGCTCTTCCAAAGAGCACATGGCCAAATCATATAATCTCAAAGCATATGTATGTGGATGCATCAAAAAGCACTTCAGTTGTTATGGATAAAATTTATTCAGAATTCAGCGCATGCATAAAGAATAGAGGTTTGATCTCGCAGCACTCTTTCAATGCTGTGCAGAAAATTTACAAGCACCTGCACTCTCTGCCTCTGGCTTCAGTAAATTTATGTGGGCTGGTTTACCTATAAATCTATCATGGCAACTCATATTTACTCACACATACACACATCTGCCTGTTGAATGATAGCAAAAATGTATTTAAAAAAACACTTTCACTTTTTTGTTTGTTTTTTTCTCCAAGAAACAAAGTGCAACATCGAAATGATCATGGGGATACTGGATGGTGCAGACAGTAAATGTCATGATAGGAGAACTACAGAGCCTGGCTGTCTCTGAGGGCTGTGTGGGGAGACATCTTTATGGCGGCAATAGTCTGGACCGGGCCACATAGGGTCACAGGGGTTCAATACATACGGACATATCCAGCAAAAGGCCACACACACAGTCACTAGCTCACATCTATCTACACACACTTCCACACTTTCTACTCTGCTGCTCACAAAATAGGTGTCTCACCTGCGCGATTTTCACAGATACCAAAATTAGAGAGTAATGGCTGTGGTGATTTTCTGGTTAGTTCTAGGATTGTGTGACCCAGGGGTCACTGGGGGCTTCACAGGAAGAAAAAAAAAACAGAACACCTGTAAACTTGCTAAGGATGCCCTCAATTTAGCACAGACATACCGCAGGGTTGAAGCTTGACGACGCAAACCACAGAGTTGCACAAACGCACACAGCTGGTGCTACTGACTCATTTCAGCCTGAAGCCAGGTGGTGTGAGTTTATAATTGAGCCTCAGTCTTAATGTTGTAAGAGCACAACCTGACAAGAGTTTGACAAAACTTTTAATTAAAAACTGCCACTGCTCTCCTATAAGAGGAGCCCTTAAAGCCCCACAATGCACAAGGGGCAAAGCGTATAACAGGCTAAAATAAATTCATCCTGAGGATTCTGGAGCCCCAGGATTACCATAGCACTGCACTACTCAAGCTGCATGATGACCTCTTTCTCTTGCCGTGCAATTTTTTTCTCTCGCTCTCACGTGCAAATGTCTGTTACATCTTAAGATTTTCTAAATAAATAGTAAAAGATTTAACTGAATGATGGAATGGGGTTATATTAAAACAATATTTCCCAAAACTGTTATTTCATTTGGTTTAAAAATATCTGAAAATAAAATGTGATTTTCCTTGATTGGCACTAAATGTCTCAGAAATGTTCGGATGCTGATGAGAGTAGTGTACTGTGCTTCACAGTGGTTAACAAATGCCTGTTTTGTTGATTGTCATTCCCTTCTCAATCTATTTTGACTAACTTATTTGCTTTTTCTATTCAAAACACTTCATCTATTCTGCTTATTATTTCAATGTGATGTTTAGCTTCTGATTCTGAAAAAATATATTTTTTGTAAAGATATAATCGCTGTTTGTGTCTTGAAAACCCCACTACTGTTTTCTACATCAAGCTGCATAGAATAATAATCACAATGCAAACGCCCCCCCCCTCTTTTTTTTTTTCCTCCTTTTGAAAATCAGATGGCAATTTGTGCAAAATCTGGTGTTGGCGCCTTCTCCTTGCCGGTTAATTCAGATAATCGAATGATTAACGTGACCATCAAACGACAAATCCAACCACAGTCATTTCTCATTACTGTGATTGTGTGTCCACTGCGTTTTTATGTGTGTGTGTATGAGAATGAGCTACCGTGAAATGCTGTTCCGTGTTTACCCATGTTGAGTAAATACCAATGTGAGGGTGTTTACAGCTAAGGCGTGGAGTATCTCATCTGTGACATCTCATTTAAAACATGTATGTTGAGATTCAGGAGGAGGCATGTCTCTCCCTCACTGCTTTAAAATGTCACTGACTTAATGGTCACATCCTCCCATCCACTGGCAACAGAATCTATGTGTGTGTTTGTGAGAGAGACTGCGAAAGAGAATATATGTGTGTGTGTGTGTGTGTGTGTGTGTGATGTTTCAACTGCCCTTCTCTCCCTGCCTCAGCAGGCAGAATAGTGGCTCGTGGCCCTGACTGCAAATGAAGCAGAGGATGTTTGGGTGAGTGAGCACATAAAAAAGGGACAGGATAGGCATTTGTAACATGTAACACACTCAGTCACACACACACACACACACACACGCAACAAAAACACACCCACTACACATCTCCATGCGCATACACACCCACGCACATACATTAGGTTTGTGTTATCAGTTCAGTGAGCTCCCTGGCACATTGGCAAAGGAACAGTGGTGAGACAGCCAGAAGCTGCTAATGGCACTGAGTGAGAAAGAGAGTGAGGGTGAGAAACAGACAGGGAGGGAGAGAGAAAGGACCTGGTTCCAAAAGAGGGAGAGGGAAAACAAAAAAGAGGCAGCAAGACTGAATGCTGCAGATAGTATTTCCAGGCTCTCAGTCAATCCAACACTTTGCACGAGTTTCCAACCACACATTTATCATTAAAGGAGACGCTATTAAAAGTGCACGTTTATTACATGACGGTGCGCACAGCAAAGCTGTAAATTTTCTCCAAGCCCATTCAGTGCGGGGTCGTCAACGAGATGAATCCGGAAAGACTTCGTGTGTATGTTGTAGAAGAAAGCTGCGTTTATTGTCCTTATAAAAAAAGACTCTCGTATTGAGGGACTAATATGGGAGTTTTAGATGCGGCTGGTGTGTTGTTTATAGCAGTGGCAGCCTTAATCGACTGCTTCTGTTCTATAAACGGTCACCACTTTTCAGCTGTAAGAGAAAGCACTCCTCACCACAAAATGGACATGTGCTGCTCAAACATGCACCAGCGATACACAGAGGCAGCACCACTCCATTGGTGCACCAAGAGGTTGCACCAATGGAATGTAAATCAAGGCTGCGCTCCTTTAGAATCCCAAAGAGTGAAATATAGGCTGGAGCGGTGGTACAGTAACACTGGAGCCAACAGAGGAGAGTAATTGCAAACATACTGCAGGGTCAACTAATCCAGGTCGCACAAAAGAAAGTGAAAATTAAAGACTTTCAAAGGTGGGCGTTTGTGTGTGTGGCATGCGCAGCAAGAATAATTATAGATTTTCCTCTTTTTTTTGTGAGCAGTTACATGATAATCCACTAAAGTTACATTTAGTTAATGCTTTAAAAATATAAATTGTTTAATTATTCATTTTCTTCCCTTACCTTTGGATGCAACTACTACTACTAGTGCTTTGTATTTAATTTAATCTATTTATGATTTAAATTAATATATTTGTGCTTAAAATAAATTCTAAATGTTTGCTCAACATGTTGAAGCAAAGAGTCAGTTAACTGAAAAAAAATCTGTGGTAAAATTAAACACTACAAAATGAAAAACATCTAGTTAAGTTCTTCTAATATGCCTAAGATCTGTGCAAAAAAAAAAAAAATCCTATCAGAAGGCTTCCAGACGGAGTTGGCGCTGAGTAAGTCTTCTCTGCCCTCGGTTGCCACACACATGCACAAACTCCACCCAACCGCTGAAATTACTCCCCTGTATTTTACAACGTACTTCTGGTAACATCATGACTAACAATCTTTTCCATTCTTGTGAGACTGGAGTCACAGCAGAGAGTGGCAGCTGAGGCCTTCGAGCAGTAAAATAGGTAATTAAGGAGCAAAGTTGGATGGCCGGCTAATTGTCAAATGGTGATAATTACATATCTTTGTTATGCCACAGCTGTCCCAGTGAGCTGTGGGTCACAACACAAAGTCAGAGAAATCAGCTGAACACAGTGTGTGGGTGCGTGTGTGTGAGAGAGAGAGAAAGTGCGCAAATGAGTAAGTGAGTGAGAGAGAGGGAGATAATCTTTATTACTAACTGATTACATTTTCACACCGCCTCCTCAGGCCCTCAGGGCTGAAACTGAAGGGCCAAGTACTGTCAGCACAAATACACACAGATACACACACAGACACTTGTGCACACAAGTGCAGAGTCACAAACAGAGAGAGAGAGAGAGAGTTTGGAAGAGGTGCAACAGTGAAGAGAATGCAGGCTAAGGTGGCACACCACTGCAGTCACTGATTGGCTCATTTCCATTTCAATTACACAGCCCAGTGACATTGCTGTGCACACACTTGGGCACACACACACACACTCACAGAGAGACAAACACACACACACACACACACACACACACACACAACTACATGCACAGGCCTTTTGGACACACACACACTGTGTGCAATGAACTCCCATCAGCCACTTCTCTGAGCTGTGCACTGGCGGTTGCAGACACAAAGCAAGGAGGACAGGGACAGATAGCTAACCTGAATGAAAGAGAAAGACAGAGAAAAGGAGGAGAGCAAGAGGTTGCAAGCTCAACAGCAGGTAAAAGCGAAGAGCAATCCAAGTCATCTAACAAGTTGAATAAGAAAGATTCAATAGAAAGCAGAACTTTTCAATGTGCTGCTGGACCGCTGCCTAAAGGTGTGACCCAGTATGAGAGGTGGAACGTGACTACTAGCACACCATATCAGAGGATGAAATATCCTGAATGCCGTAATGAATAAAGTTCCCAAAAAACGTATTGAAGTAAAAGCACAAATAAACAAGTGTGTTCTATAAAAGTATAAGTACCTGATGAAAGTATTTATATTTAACTTAAGCATAAAAAGTAAAAGCTCTTGTCTGTCTTTTTGTGTGGATGTTTGTCGGGGCCATTAACTAATTCATGGTAATAGACAAATGAGGGGTTCAAGCAGTTTTAACTTTATGAACTGTGCTTTTTTTCAGGCAACAAATAAAATGACTATCATGGCTCAGTTCGAGTGCTACTAACATGTCAGGTAAGTGTTTTAAATAAGAGCATGGAAAGAGGAACTGAAACTGTGCATTTCTCAGTAGTGATTCATTTAAAAAAAAAAAGTGGATTCTCAAGAAATGTGAAAGTGAAACGTATTGTAGTAGGGATATTTGCCGTTATATGTAGTGGAGTAAAAGTACTTTACTTAGGGTGATTGGATTATGGCTTCTTTGACTGATACATGTAAAACGTACTGAAGTGAAAAAGTACTTGTTATAATACTTTCCACCCCTGCCTGTATGAAATGTGTTCGTTGTTTAATAACAGAAAATTTGCTTTATGCTACTGCAACAACACAATATGATAAAGCAGCACCATAGTAGACAAAACGCACTTCTCAGGGCTAAACCTCAGGGCATCTCTGGATGAAGCTGCATATACTGCGTGCAGTGGTGTCACTGCAATGGCAACATTTTGACACTGGTTGGACAAATGATGGCTTCACACTGCAAAGTGTAAAGATGGAGAACCCCTTATTCAAAATGAGACACCTGAAACCCGCTTCGTGTTCTTTGTTGCCGTCTTTGACAAGAGCTGTCGACACTGTAGCGCTCAGATACTGCTGACAGCTACAAGCATTACAAAGTCAGAGCCCCATCCACCTTAGTTTAAAAGATCATACTTGCTTGTTTCCTTGCTCCTAGCCTTTCTCTTTCTTGATTTTTCCACCTGCCTGAGTTTCTTCCATGGCCCAGTCCTGTTTGTGACCCGAAATCAGATCTATTTACATTATTTCACCTCTCCCTGTTGAAATTCATACATCTGATATATTTTCAATTCAATATCCTCAGGCAATGTTCCGTTGCCTGATAAATCAAATCACACTAACCTAGAAACTGGAAATGCACTGGGACCTTAAAAGGCAAATCTGTGATTGTTTTTCCTCAACCTTTTTGTGTATCCTGTTGAGTGTGTGTATGCTTATGCGGATGTGTGTGTGTCTGTGTGTATTGTATATGTGCATATGTTCCTAAAGTAAAAGATCATTTGTTGACTTTGGTCCGGAGGGAGAATATGTTTAGCCAAGAGGAGATGAACTCTGATTGAACTCTGTCTAAAGAATCCATGCAAAGGACCTTTCAACACATACAATAACATCTCAGACATCTCCATATAATGTAGTTTCTGCAGTTGTCTAATTATAGATAATTGGTTTGGGGTCAGAGGATTAAAGAGAGTGAGAGCAGAAAAACGGGGGAACTGAAAGACAAAGAGAAGCAGAAGGAGGGAGGAGAGACTGTTGCAATTGATCTTGTTCTTAGGAACAGTCAGAAAAGGAGTTGGCCTTCTATCCAGAGAGGTTTTCACCTTGTTATTACTGATGGCTAAGGAGTGTAATGGAGAGAGGTGAAAAACATAACTACATCCAATATTTCCACTTGACAACGAAAATAAATCCTTACCAGCTCACCAGTTCAGCAATTCTTTGGGATCCGCAGATGGAAAACATTTTATTTTTTGTCTGAGAGACTGGCAAGAAATGACAATACCACCTTCTGGGATACTCATATTGCAGGTCACAACATAGAACAGACTGTTTTCTCCCAGTCTATCACAGGAACCATGCAGCATCAACCTTGGCTTGAACACAAATAGATTGAACGTCAATTCTGATGGTGTCAGGAAACACAAGTGTTTAGCCAGGTTATGCCCGAGTATCTAAACCAGCTGAAATATTGGTAATGATCGCTCAGTGGAACCATGTGTGTTCCCAGTGCGGTTAGTACAGTAATGGATAAAGCACAGAGTTGGTGCGTATGGGCATTTGGAAATTCGTTTTACAGTTCACCTTCTCCCAGAACAGCTGACCAGACGTTCTGCACTACAGTATCATCACAATTTGTTAGTTTTTTTCATTCTATTTTGCTCTGTCAGATTTAGTATGTGTAGCATATTACTTTGTACAAATATGACTAACACGATAAGACCCATGTTGTAATAAACCCGAGCCACTCTCTATGATCCCAGATCTTGTTTCACGTTCTAGCTCTGCTCCGATTTTGTTATAGCACCTTCTTAGATGCTTTACAAACCCAAAGAAAATGATACCGTGAAGAGAGTCGAGGCGAAGGAGAAGGGGAGCGCGGTGAAGTCAGACGAGGAACATGTGAGTGCTGCTTGTGATGAGTTGACAGCTACATTCCTTGCTGGTTAACTGGCTGATAAGTTTACAGCACTGGGAGGGGTCTGGGGAGACATGGAGACATCAGACCTATAGTGTATCACATATTACTGGTATTGCCTTCGGGACATTGGCGGGGGGTATGTGAACGTAGACGTATTTTAAATTAATTTTATACGGGATATCTGCAGTATTGGACACACACACACACACACACACACATGAGTGCATAGCTGCTGGCCATGGTGCATTTTACTGTGTCCATCTGCTGTAGCTTTATGGAGGGTGTACTCCAGGCTCAGAGCAGGTGGTTAGCCCAGTATAATATACGGACTGTCAGCAGTGAGGGACACGGGACGTACCCATGCATTCCTCTACTCCTCCTCCTGACATCCAGTCTCCTACACTCCTCTCTGTCTGTCCCGCACACTCATCCACATCTCTCCATCTTTCACAGTATTCCTACGCCCCCTCCCTCCCCAACACCACCCGCCGCTCTCGACTGTGATCTTACAATATTCATTTCTGCCATTTATGTCTGTCGGCGCTCGTTTTGCCCGGGGGAGACAATGAATTAAGAGCAGTGACAGATAAGTTCTTGTTCTGCTCTGAGTGCCGAGTGAAACGTACGGTTTGATGTAGTCTGCATCAGCATGCTGCAGCTCAAGTCCAAAACAGAGGAAAAGAGAAAGACAGACAGATCCTTCCTCTGAGCTCATCTACTCACTACTCTGCCAAACAACCATTTTTTATGGGTGTATAACACTGATGTGTGTAGGCTATATATGTGAGTGAATAGCTGAGTGTGTGTATGTGGATCTGTGTACATCTCTCGGTGTGTAAAAGGCCTTCTTTATGTCTCCACTCGTCACCAAGGGAGTTAGGGAAAAATGACACATCCCCCAACATCCTGTCAGACCCTGGGGCCATTCTCCTGAATCATGGCTGCCCCAAAACCACTTCAATTCTTTTGTAAATACTGTATTCTCTGACATGTTTACTGAGATCACAGTGGGTGTATACACACTCGCGGGTCCACGGGAGTGTATGCACAGTCACACATGGGCAGTTAGTGTCAATTAATAGCTATACATCACTAAATAGGGAGACATGTTTGCTATTAATCTTAAGTCATTGTTTTATAGGGGCATGGCATTTGGCAGCTATGACAGAACAGCAGCAATGAAATGGCTCCAAGCTGTGCAACATGTCTTCCTATTGGGCGTATTGAGCGTATAAGAACGAGATTGGACGTTGTGTGTGTGGTGGGGCAAAGCTAAACACTGGTTCTCTTTACTCCGTTGGTTGCACTAAGCCTCGAATAGCCAGCTAACAGTGAAAAGGTTCCGGGAGGTTACAGTAGAGCCCACGTGGCTGCTAAAATTTGCCATGTGTCTACAGCAACAAGTGCCCGCATAAGAATAAGGGACATTACTAAACACGTTGGTACTATTCCTATGTAAATACAGACCTGAGAAAACATTCCCAGGTGCACGTTTGCATGTGTAAACTGCAGGTGACATTGCTGCAACCTTCAAATGCTCTAAGCATTCTCTTTGAAAGCAGATTAAGCTGTTGCTGGATTGATTTTTAAAAAATGTTCAAATCAAAATGTGCAAAATTTCTTGTCAACTTTCGTCTTTGCACACAACACAGGACCACTTTAGGTGCAGTGCATAATGGCCTTGTTGTATGCTGCAGACTAAATCAAAACAGCATTTTTAAATGTATAAAAACTATAGGTGGAGTAAAATGTACTTTTGGGAATATTATTGCACTCAGGAGACAAGGTTTCAGTGCTAGAAGGGCAAAAGATTCATAGAAAAGAAAAGTGCGGAGAATGAAATGCTTTGCTCATTTATATTACATTTACATCCAGGATTTGTTCACACCTGTTCACATCTTTCATCAGCTCTAGAGGTCACAAGTAACTTTTAAATACTATGCTACCTAATAAAGCTGTAAATAAGATTATGAAAATAAGCCTTCCTTTTACAATGACAATAAAAAAGAAGGCTTTTTAATAGCTGAGCTACCTTTGCTCACCCGACCTAAAACCTCTGTCAGGTGCACAACAAAGGAGCTGATTTGAATGGGTCAACATGTCGTGTATTCAGCCTTTGCCAATTTCTTCCTGACCTAAACCGAATGGGCATTTTCTGCTCTTGTATTTTTGTGAAAAAAGGAAAATATTCTTTTGTGTTGGACTTTAAAGACTATACCTGTGTCCTGACATATCTAAACAAGGGACAGAAATACAGAGAGCCCATATGTTCTCAACCACAACCTGTGGCCCACCTGTATTTGGCATATTATAGAAGAATGTCAGTCCACTTTTCTACTAATGTTGCTGTGTAAACCCCCCTCCCCCCCAAACTCTGCCTCACTCTGTCTCTCAGGACAAATGATCAGCAGATGGATGGGGGAGTGAAATGAGTAGGAAAACTGGCAAAAAGGGCAGAGATGGACACACACACATAAAAAAAAAAAACTAAAGGAAGCATACCATGTGGGAGAGGCAGGAGAGATGGAGAGTGGGAGGAGAGAAAAAGAAGAAAGGCATGTATGAAGCTTTAAAAGCTGCAAAAAGATGGAAGGGGAACATAAAAAGAGAGAGTAAACGTGGGTAGAAGAAAACATAGCACCAAGGATGAAAAGAGGACATACACTCTCGTGTGTGTGTGTGTGTCTTACTTGTTTCATCTCAGCATGACTGCATTTCCACTCATTGCAGTGATCATTAAGATTTGCATCACAGCTTTATGCACACATGTACTGCATCATATACTGTATCTCCATACACCAAATGCACACGGGCCAACACGCACGCTGACCTTCAGGGTACGTTGCCATGGAGCTATCCGTGTCAGGATGTTATAATGTCACTGCTATCGTAAATCCTCCCCCCCCTTTCACAGTTCACAAACCACTGCATGTAAACTACAATACTGCACTGTGTGTGTGTGTGTGTGTGTGTGTGTGAGGCCACGTACGGTATGTAACACTTAAAGCGATTGCCATGGGAAGCCAAATGGTAGCAGTTATGTTTATCTGTGGGATGTAATTGCTCTAGTGACAGATTGTAGCTATAGTTGTGCATGTTAATAAATCACTGTTGTCATGTGAAAACCCTCCATCCTTAAGGGATTCCTCTTATCAAGGGAGAAAACTCTAGTGCAGAAATAACCCATTTCTTCTGATAACATCAAAGGCTGTAGTCATCAAGCAGGGCTATTTTTCTTCATCTTTTGCTCAAAGAAACTGAATCAAATCTGACTTAAATTTTTACCAAGACAAAGATGGTGGTAATTGAGTGCCTGCCATCCTTTTGAGGTTCACATGAAAAGATAAACGTCACACGGTGGAAGTAAATTCACCATATTTACCAGTGTCTTTTTCATCTGGGTGATTCATTACTGTACAAACAGGCTGTAATGCAATGTGACATTATAACACTTTATAGAGATGATTATTCATTTTTATAGGCCTGTCCCCGTCATTGCAATTGTGTACAGTATGTACCTGGATCATCCTGGCTTACTGCCACTTTACAGCTTTTTATGAAATGTATTGATTTGCTGTATATAAAATTGTATACAGTAGCTGCTTACAGTATAAAGAAGTAAGAAGTGCAGTTGTGAATCTTAAGGATGAAACTGTTGTTAAATGAGAAGTTTTCATTTGTTTATGCTCTTTCTTCCTTCCCCACCTTATCTTTCATAGTAAATTCCCTGATTTCACTCTTCATCACTCCTGGATAGTTTCATATTGTGTGAGCCTCACCAGATTATTTCTGATTAAATCATGTTAAGAATTTTTTTATTATTATTATTCCACCACCCGTCCTACTGAGTTTAAAGAATATGAAGAGGCTTGTTGGCAGAAATCTACATTTTACTACAAAAGTAAAAGTCCTCCACTAAGAAAACAGCGTATTTTAAAGAAATCTGATTATATTATAGCTAAATATGTACAGCTAATTATTTTTGTACTAAAACCCACAGGTAATGTTAATGTTGATCGATGTAAATCACAAATTGTTGTTTCTCCTTCATATTTCCACATGTGGAGTTTGCCATTTCACTTCTTCTTCACCCCCCTCCACACACACACACACGCACACACACACCGCTCCTTGTAAAAGTTACAGTTAGTATTTAATTTAACGCGTTTAGCTTGTTCACATAATGAGACGATACCTCAGTCATTCCTTTTTACACTAATTACTGTCTTAGGGCGATCCAAGTGGGCTGTGGAGTGAAATGCAGTACAACATCGGCATCGTACATTAGAGGAAAGGAGCCCGTGATGCAAACTCTACCTATAATGTAAGAATATTCTCATTCATTTTCTCTGTGTTGCTCAATAGACTGAGAAAGACTTGAAGTTTAACTCTGCCAGTTGTTTTTTTTATTCTATTACTTTCCTAGACTGAATGTTCTTTCTTAATAAATGCTTGTGGCAACTGCTTACATTATGCGATGACATGTTTTGTCACATCATGTCGTGTTTTGCCCCCACTATTATCTGCCTCAGTCTAGACAGTGTACACCTGTCTTAGTCATAATGTAGTCTACACAATACCTTGGCCTTGGGAGACAGCGTTGAGACATCCATCAGATAACATAAAAACAAGCAATATTTCCTGATGGCTATCACGCTGGCAGTTATTCAAATCAAGTTTTGAATTTTAAACCTAGGGTTTGTAACAGGCTAACACATGCTTTCATCTGAGCAGTGGAAACCTATCACAGCGATTACAATCAGATTAGAGACACTGCACTGCACTGCCCTGCGTCCTCGCCAGTCAGATAAAAACTTTCAAGTTCAATCATAACTTTTAAGAACAATCAAAATTCCCCAACGTCCCCAGCGTTATGGATTTGTTATTGAGCTGAAGATCTAGCAGACAGGGGATGGTGGCTGATGTGGCTGCAGAGGAAAAGAGGAGGTAATTTCCAAAACATCTGCTGATCGTAAAAAAAAACGAGTGTTTTAAGAGCAGATGGTTATGGGGACAACCCTGTTTCCTAAAAAGCTATATTCCTATGCATCTAAACTGCAAACGGATTTATGTTTTGTTGTTGGGACTGTAAAGCTGCTGGTTATGTTTTGAGGCAAAACATTATTTCAATGAATAAAGTTTCTAGATTTTTTTGTGTTTTGAATTTCACTTCTTAATGCAGGAGTTTCCGCTCAGGCTGTTTGTTGGGACTCTGAGGTCTTAATGCTGGTGCTGCTGTCATCACACTTAAAAAAGCAGAGGAGCAATTGGACGGAGACGATTAACCCAGAACAGGCCTGGCCATGAGTCTGGGGTAAAACTTTGCAAACGAATCCGTCTACAGGTACAAAATCTACCTGTACATCAGTGTGCATTTGCGCACGGTGCCGCAGTCTGTGTGATACTGTAAAACTCTAATCTCGTCCACATGTAATCATATTTACCCCAAAGCATTAGACCACGTTGAATGCTTTTGTGTGACCCTGGCACAAACTGCATTGCGATTATTCCCATGCACTACTGTTGCCAGCCAACAGTTGGGGACAAAAGAAGTAAATGGCACTTTTTCTCACCCAGCAAAATCTGTCCTTGATATTAAATTGGCTCACTGACGGGTTATTGTTTTGAAAACATTTCTGACGTGTGAGAGAATTGCTTGCGAAAATTCACGTCTAGTTAGTGGAGAACTATTCCCTACCTAATTTGTGATGTCCTCATTTGGCTTGTTTTCCTATCTGACCAATGGTTCAAACCCTCCAGATATTATCCAATTATAATAAACAAAAGATGCAGTAAAATCTTTATATCAGAGAAAATACAATGAGTCAGAATTCTTTCTTGTAAAATATTTTTTTTCCTTGTACATTTGTGTTTATTAATATGTCAGCCAAAGGGATGTAATGCAGATGTGATGTGAGAAGTACAGAGGTGACACACAGTCTTCTACTATTTCCTCATCTCTTTTCAGAAGCTATATGGTCCTTTAGCTCCTCAGCTAAAAGTCCATGTATGTGTCTTTATTAATGGAGCAAGTGTGTGTGTGTGTGTGTTTGGTATGAACAAAGCATTTTCCCGGGCCTTCAGGGTCAGCCTCCCACAGAGAAGCTGACAGGGTCCCTGGCAGGGGGTTAAGTGGACTGTCGGGGTACTTGTGTCTTACTGTGGGTACTGTCTCTGTTAAATTACGATAAAATATAGATATGAGCATGGACGCACTTGTGAAAACATGCATGTGCTCACACAAATGCCTCTAACATTCAGCTGTATAGTTCAGGGCCACGTTGCAGTTATCCTTGTATGGCTCTCATTAGAAATGCCTTAACATTACTGAGGCCTTGGATTGGCTGCGTTTTTCTCCTTATTGCAAACAAACCTGGTTCACTGGTATTATGCAGGACAGACAGTTATGCATATGTGGATCATCTGAACAGTAACTTACAGAAACAAACCAAAAAAAAAAAAAAAAAATCAAGGCTTGTTGTTTTAAAGAACCATGTCTGGTTAATTTGTTGTGATAATTACATTTTGTTGCGGTCTCATTCTGTATTTGATAGTAAGTTAACCCATGCATCGCAGAGATCTATGTATTTCCCCAGAATGAACGACCTCCACATGAAACGGATATATTGACATGGTTTCTTCATTAGTCACAAAGGCAACTGGTTATGAATATACTTCCCATGGATGGTGAAAACGTGTGTGTGTTTCCCTCTAAAGAGTGTTTGTCTTTGGAAAGAGCAGCTAACAGGATCAAACTGTGCAAAGTGGGAGCCGTCCATCGTGTCCTTGCTTTTGATCCCAACTCAGCCCTGTTTAAAAGACTCCGTTTGACGGAGCAGGAACTCTGTCAGTTTAGTGGCTTTGTGTCACATCGAACAAGCTAAAAGATGCTCAGTGCCCCTTTGTTCTGCTTTCCCCGAGAGTGGGCCGCAGGCGATCTGTGTTAAAGTCTTACTATATTTGTGTAAGTCTGTTAGTGTTTATATATGGGCTTGTCTGTTAATAAAAGATATGTGTTTCTCATTGACATATTTGCATACAGGAAGCAGCAATGAACATCCATGTGTCCCCACACCCACACACATCAATTACTTCCCAAATAATTTCTCTGATAATAGAGATTTTGATTGATTCTCGCTGAAACAAAACTAGTTCTGCATTCAAACTAATTGGCCTAGTTGAGTTTCCCTGTGGGGGAGGCAGAAGGTTTTGGCACTAAAACAAGGTCTACAGGTCACGTCTTGGTGGGTACAAGCTATATTCTGTTCACACTTCCAACTGTGGGTTCATGAACTTTTGAACTGCCTTGCAGGGCAGGAAGCTGAAAGAAAAAGCTTCTGCAAAGAAAACGAAAAGCTTTGGGTTTATTTATGGACTCTCGTTAAGGCAAATAGATAAATGTTCTCCAATATAAGGTCCCACAAATGCACACACAAAGGGCGTTTTATGGACGCAAGTGGTGACACGCTGTGGACAGGTTTTTGGAGGTTTACCGACATGTGTGGTCTAAAGTTAGCGAGGTTGGAGAATGCCTTCCACCCTTGCGTCCATCCATCGCTGAAAGTACCCTCCTCCCCAGCTGTCTCCTTCATCTCATCCTCTGACCTGAGCTGGCTGTCAGGGGCTCCTGCTTCCACACATCAGACTGCACGTTCACCACATACCACGGCCGAGTACTGCAAGACCCAGTAAAATTACTAACAATATGCATTATTACCGAGGGTCCAGCTGTTACTTAACTACTAAAACCAGGGACACATGATTGATTTTAGGGGTCATAACATTAAGGTCATAACTGTCTCCTAAAAGCCTAGTTATAGCAAGGTGATTTTAATCATATTTACCGTTGTACCACCATGATCAGTGTGTGTGTGTGTGTGTGTCTTACTCCACCTGCTGCTCCCTCTCCACACTCTGATGCTAGTGTGTCGAAAGCCTAAACTGCCTGGTATTGATGTCCCCATCAGGGCACAGCAGGGGCCCCTTCATCACGAACACACACGCAGACACAGATGCCTGGGTGAGATGTCCCAGTTGAAGCATTACTCAAGTGTGTGTATGTTTGCGAGTGTGTATGTGAGAAGTTAGTCCGTATCGGCTCAACAGAGTAGGCTTAGTAGGGTCGGCTGAAACCTCCCACAGGTGTTGGGGATCTATTCTAACACAAATCATTTCATACACTAATCTCTGCTCACACCCTCACCTGCATGTTTCACAGTTTCTGACATTACACAGCTGTTCATAAATCCTGCCATATTGCCTCCTTCATTCTCCACTGAGAAGTCAGTTTTTTTTTTCACACAAAAGACCAAAAGAACAAGTTCTGCTGACCTTTTGTTTCTATTACAGCAGAAAAAAGAGAAACATCAGGCAGATATTTAGGGAGTGCACAAAAAGACCGATCGAGATAAGGATGATAAAAACATAACGTGGTCCAAGGCAAACTTCTGTCGTGAATAAAGCCTAAGATTTCAAAGAATATCAGAGGTGTGAGGTAAAAAATAGGACTATGAAAAAGTCTGAATGGCAAAAAGTAAAACAAGAAGACGAAAGGCAATTAATGAAGTACTATTATAAAAGTATATGTTGGTATCTGACTGACCATCTTAGAAGATGTCAGTGAATCAATGTGATGTCAGACATAAAAAGTCCAAGTACCGGCCAAAACAAATTCTCAACTCCAAGGACCACTTCAAATCTCCTACTGCAGTAAAGGAACTAAGCAGATCAGCTACATTTTAGTTCAAGTAATAAGACACCGTATTTTTAACAATACTGATTACGGAAATTATTGCAAAACATGTTCAGTAAAGATTAAACAATAAGGGTCAATCACAGTTGGTGATGGTGGAGCCACTTTATGTGCTGAAGGAGGGTTAACCCACAATACATCAGCATTCATAAGTTCATGATATTTTTATTAAAAAAAAACACCAGGTGGTAAAAGGTTGTAGCCGATCGCTATATATATACCTGAGCAGCATTAAAAGCACTTTCGTAATTCATCTACCTTAATGCAAAATAAAAAAATGCTTCTGAATGAATGGTAAAATATTTGAAGTGGCTGCCTCATGAATAAACAGCAGAGGAAATGATTGGTTGGAAAAGCTTATTTATCACCAGGATGGGGTAGTGGGGAGGTGATGGAGGCAGTGAAGGGAAGAAAAACTGGGATTTATTGAAAGGGATTGTGGGTAATATTTCCACATGCTTTCCGGTCACAGTTGATTGGCCTCAAATTAAATCGGCGCAGGGCGAGCAACACATTTGATCATGTTTGCGTGTGCACAAACACACACGCGGGCACAAAAATGACACGCGTACACTGAACAAACGAGAATTTTAAACATGTACAGATAAGCAAGAGCCTGAGTGAATCACAAACAGAAATCGTATTTATATACCCACATCCAATTGAGCTCTTTGAATATTCATCATTAGCATCGTCATTAAGCAAATACACTCTCACAGTAAAAACACAGCGACGGCCAAACACCGGTGAGCACTGAAGGAACACACTGGAATGCATATGCTCCGCAGACGCTGAAGCACGGCAGGCGTACACTTCTGAAGCCGATGGGTGCTTTTGCATAAAACATCATGCCTTGAGCATTTTAAGTGCTTCTATTGTAATCAGGCCAAAGCCATAACAGCCGCCATAAAGGCCCGGGCGAGAGTGGCTGTGTGTCCATTTAGACGTCCAGTACAAAGAGCATCACTTGATCAATACGCAACCTCGTTAGGACAATATGCTGCGGCGGGCACATTCTGAGACAGAGGGGAATGACGGGAGGTGGGTGTGACAGGTGAGGGGGCGGATGGACGAAGACCACTGACTGCGGTGCTGCTTTATACACATGGGTTTGCAGAGTAACGCAACAGTGTGCACCACCAGTGTACGGAAAGGAAACGGACGAGCTCGACAACTGGACCCAACAATCGCCGAGCCAGTGCTTTGTGCTTGTGAAAAACTCTAATGAGGCCTGTGTGTGTTTGTGTGCATGCATGTGTGTGTGATCGAAAGCCACTAAAAGCTCTTTAGGGGCACCTTAGGGAGCTATCCTTCATGACTTATCAACCAGTCAGACAGGCAAAAGTGTGCGTACACTTACACGCACACAGACACACACTTACATGCACTTATACACACAAAGTGGATCCTTAATGCACCCTTGTCAGTTTGAAGGGAACAAAGGTTAGAGAGAAAGAAGAGAGGGAAGCGGAGCAGAGGAGGGGATAGTGGAAAAATAAAGAACAAAGTGGCAATGAGGGGAGAGAAAGTCTGCGAAAGAGGAGGGGGGGGGGTCGGGAGATCCTCCCTGGGCTGTTTGGCCTCGAGATCGATCGCTTATCACTGTCACCTAATCTGTCCATCTCTCCCTCTGATTCTCCCTCCCTCCCTCCATCTCGCTCCTGTGCAGAAAGGTGTAGAGAAAATGAAGGGCAGACAGAGATATAGGGCGACAGAATGATCGAGTGTGCACCTCTCATGAATAGAATTAGAGAGGAGAAAGAGAGAGAGAGAGCGAGAGGAAGTCGGTGCAGAGATGGAGTAAAAAACAAAGGCAAATAAAGACCAACAGAAAGTGAAGTGGAATGACAGTAAGCACCGAGTGACAGAGAAGGGATGCTGTTCAGCCTACCAATAAATCTACAGTAAATCTTTCCAAAAGCACAGCGGCACACTTCAGACTTCAGAGCAAAACAAAAGACTAAAGTCACAGCCAGATATTTGTTTGGCAATCCCACTGGTGTCTGATCATCTGAAGTATGGGCATCACTAATTAGTCTTCATAAAACACTTCAGTTGAATGTGTTTTACAGAAAAGTCAATCAGGTGGCAAGAAACCACTTGAATGAGAGGAAAGAACATAAAAACAGTAGTAACCCTCTTCAATTCCGTTGGTGCTTTTACAGAAACAATTTTGTTTTTTTCTTGTCATTCTGGGTCAAACTGGCACGGTCGCCTCATCAAGTTTAAATCTGCCTTAGATGAGTTTCATCTCACAGTCCAAACACTTGCAGGTTTCGTTAACTCGTAGCTCTAAATTGTGTGTGAATGTGGGTGTGAATGGTCTCTATCTGACCCCCCCTCCTCTCGGATCAGGATAAGCGGGTCCGCCTAATGGAACGGTGCACTGTGTCAACTTGAAAGCAGCATTTCCTAATGAAAATCTTGCATATAATCTCCCACTAAATCACTTATGAATTATATAGAATGTTCTTTTCAAAATAGGATTCAAAATTTAACAACATCTGGAGCCACACCTGAGCTCCCTGAAAGGCCACAGCAGCAGGTGAAAACCACTCTGTACTTTCCTCAACTCCCCTCTATTGCACAATTATTACACACTGCTTCCCCTTTCCTCCCTGTATCTGGTGTTGTGTCCTTTTTCCTTCCTTTCCTCCCTGTTATTACTCCACTCCTGGTCCCTGCCTCCTGGCTGTCTTTTGGCAGCACATGAGGGATGACAGATGAGAGGGAAAAAAAAAACAAGAGAGACGGAGACATCGAGAAGAGAAAGAATGGGCTGTTGTGTGTTGTTGCACCTCGCACATTTAATGGTAAGCTATGAAGATTTTACTCCAGTGCTCGCTGTCAAAGTACGGTAAACAACAGTAATGAAATACCTTTGTGTGCAATTCGGAATATTTTCCAAATATTCAACCAGCTTCGGAAAACAGACATACATCACGGCAAATGTGCCCGTAACTTTGAGCGAGGGAGAGAGAGACAGCAGGACAGCGAGAGACAGAGATGTGAAGTGGCCCACTGTGTTTCCCTACGGGTCACTGGGAAACAATAGAGGACAGATGATGGCATAAGAGAAAGAGTGAAGGACATTAAGGATGGTGTGAAAATTCCCTCTAGCTGCAGTGGGGGCTCCACTTAGGGCTGCAATTAACCTGAACACTTAACCTCCATCATCGGGAGACAGACAGAGAGAGAGAGAGAGAGAGACAGCCAAAAAAGCCATGAAAAGCAAAAAGTTTCTAATTTTCCCTGACAGCGAATGATGAATAGTACGCTGTACCGTACATGGTCACCGCATGCAAGTCTATTAGAAAAAAAAAAAAAGAAGTGAATGTCATCATTACAAAAACTACATCCACAGTGAGCAAGCACTTTCGCATTGTCTCTGGAGTTTTTCTGCATGCTGCATAAAAGACACGCTGTGCCAAACTGCCAAGCCCACAGCATGTCCCCACTTCAACTGATTCCTATTCTGTGGCTGAATTTGTTATTACTCTGACGTGGTTTATTAGACATCTTCTTTTCACTTTGCCTCTCACAAAGAGAGGATTTGTTCCTTTTTTTTTTAGAGATATGTTTTTAAATCCCCAAATTGATCCCAGCCAGAAATCTAAGAATAAACTCCTCTGGCAGGGTGATAAACAGCTGAAGTGTTGCCCTGACAGAAAGAAAGGAAGCCGAGTTGGAGTCTCTCCTTTTGTTTTCAATTCTGTTCCACTGAATGAAGCTTTACTGGCATGACCACTGATAGAAAACTATGGCCGAAATGCAAAGCGCAGGGGGAGTACAGACAGGTCCCGGGCACACGGAAGAAAATGAAAGTCTACGCTGAGTCAGTCCAATTGAAAAGTACATTTGAAAAACAAAACCATAGTGCAGTGTGCATATGACAAGCAGACTACAGCGATGTATACACCTACACACAATGCAGCAGTGACAGGAGCAAAACCTTGTGATCTGTCTGAGCAGCTCGCCATACACGAGTCGCTGTTCTCTTCCCTTTCTCGCTCTCTCCTCCTCACAAACTCTGCTCACATCTGTCCATCCATTCATTGTGTCTCTTCCACTCGCACCGAGTGTGCATCTCCACTTCACACTCTGCCTTTCCACTTTGTCACGCTTTTCCCTGTCATTATATCACACTTATGCCTCCTCCTTCCATCCTCCTACTGCTGTCATAATGCCGCTCTCATAATGCAAAGGCGAACGTGCGCACAGTGGGAAGCTGCGGTTTCCAAGAGATTTGCAGCACAAAGTGACAGAGGGCAATGTTAGAGAAAGCAATTTGTTAAGGTTTTTTTACTTGTAATTGCACAAATAGGCATTTAGCCCCAAGGTATCGAGAGAGTTTATTTTAGTAAGTAAATGTTCTCTTGTGTAAGTGCCCACTGCACAATGCTGTTATAGGACAAACGCAGCCGAGTTTAATTGCCTTAGCGTGCTCCTGACCTCGTCTGGGACGTCTCAATCACTAACAAACATGGCTGACTTCTTCAGCAGTGGTCTTTTGTATCGTCAGCAGAATAAAGTGCATTATCACTGGGCCAACATCAAGGTGGAAATTATGCCAGCGATGTGAGATGTCCTTTGATAAAATATTAAAGCCCGGATCAAGATGCTGCCAGACCGTGTAATACAATTTAATTACATGTAAATACACTTAATCAAATACTGTTCATAAGAACTATGATAACACGTGACTTTGTTGAATGTTAAATAAGTCTGCTGTTATAATTTTTTATAAACTAACATGTTGTGGTGGTAGTTACTCTGCAGGTACCAACACGGGTCGTGAGTATTACTCAAAGTAAAGTTTATGATCTGTACAATCACAATAATGTCTGAATGGGACTGTAGGGGAAAAACTCACTTTAAACTGAGAAGAAACCTAAAGAAAACTTCATAATAATCTGAAAGAAAGCTGCATTTTCTAATCTGGGATGGATTCATCATGTAGTGAGTAAAGAGTAATCAGAGAGCTCATGGTGGTGATATATTACCAAATACCATCTGGCAGGGAGGACCACAGTTAATGTTGACAGTAATGACAATTTAGATCACCAGCCTTATTAAATAAAGAGCTCATTTGTGCAGACATATGGCCAATCAACTCATTGCTTAGCACTTCATCATATATACACACACACACACAGAGAGAAAGAGAGAGAGCAAAAACTCCAAGGAAAGGCAAAACACACATATTTGTGCTGATGACCAAACAATTACAATTGCAAGTCCTTTTTGCTGAACATAATTCACACGCTGACAACAGCACACTGAGCGTACGGTTAGTTCAAGACAAAACATGCAGCCTTTGGGCTGGAGGACATTAATTCTGAAAATAAAACCAAATTCTTGAGGAATATTGTCATAAGCTCCAGAGAAAAAAAGTGTTTTATAACGCACAGACACATCACTCATGTCAATCGATGCAAGACTGGTGTGGGGACATAGACAGAGAGACAGCTGGGACCATCTTTATTGGATTCCACATAAACACTCCAAGTGTTTGAGAGAGCCAGAGTCTGTCTGTCTGTCTGTCTAATTTCCACATGCTTGGTTTGTGGGGTGTGTGCAGGTGCTGATCTGTGTAAAATACTCATGAGCATCTCCTGTTTTAAACAAATGCAACTGGCATTTGGCTCTGAGTGAGTGAACACACACACACACACACACACACACGCACACACGCACACAGATGAGCACAACAGAAGCAGAGAAGGGAGAGGAACGAAGACAAATATCCTTTGTGTTTTGTCCAACACAACCATCTGCATCATCCAACTAATCATTTGCCTTCCCTTCCATTCTGTCCGTCCTGTGCTCCTCTTTCGCTTTCAGCAGCCTCCAGGAACACACTGTTACAGCATGTTGTGTCTGCGACAGGAGGGAGCAGGTTAGTGCTTTGAATGGGAAACAATGCAGCACAAAACCGTAAACCCCTACGTCCTCATTTAGATCAGGCTGAAAACATCAATAATGTTGTCAAAGATTTCCACTCTGCACCCTCTGTTTAAGCGAAACATGACTGCTTTTGCATTTGACTGAAGCCGTATCACAGCAGCTGAGAAAATCCCACATCATAGCATCACTCAAACAAAAGGGAATGTCACACTTAACTGGTTCAAGAAATTGGCAAGAACACTAGCAATATTTACCCAGCCTTCTTAACTCATCTTGTTCTACATAGTGACTCACAATTTTCGATTCTGTTGATTTACACGAATAAAACCTGCTCTCGTCTGTGTCACTGTGCTTTGACAGCAGTGTTTGCCAGCATCCCGTGTTCTAGACTTAAGTCACAAGACCTGATTTAAAGTAGATATGTATCAAGATTGTGGTTCTGCTGATGAGATTTATTCAGGATGTGTATCTTCAATTTAATTCTGTTGCTAATGTAATAGAAAAATATTTGAGGTTCAAACTATATACAAGAAGCACAACCTCATTAATTTTGAATAGAGTGGCCATAACTTTAGAACCACCTCTTCTTTTGATGCACTCCACCACAATTTTGACTCCAATAAGAAACACACACCTGAAACTGAGTAATTATAAACATGTAAATGTAGAATTCATGGCAGAGCCACTGCATTGGAACCACCTTAAATTCCACAGGTGGTCGTAATGTTGTGGCTGATCGGTGTAGCTTGTAAAAAATATCTCATGTTACTGACGAGCTAAACTCTATTGTACAATAATATTTAACAGCAAATAGACAAAAACCTTAATAATATAACTATTGCTAAACTAACTTATTACATACTACAAGTATTGTTGGTTCGAGTTCTCGTTACACGTTGCATTTGTAGCTTTTTTCACTCAGGAACTTCCTTTATCTGTCTCCGTCTCGTTTTCACACCTCTTATGCATTTAATCCTCGTCCATCAGCCTGTCATCCCACACTTCCTCCAATCTTTCACGTATACGTTCTTCATTTACCATCCTTTTTCTTCCTAACTACTCGCCTTCTCTATGAGCTTGCACCTCTAACCTTCCTTTCTTCTCCTCTCTCCTCTGCTCTCAGGTGTAGTTTAGATAAGGCTAGAGGAGGGATTAGCGAGAGCTCTCTGCCATGTTTGCCTTTGGCACAGAGGACAAAAGGACTGCTACGTTTACACTGCTCCGCCATCTCCATTCACCGGCCTGTGTGTGGAAAAACAGCCATGCAAGGACACACACACACACATATATAGGAACGCACTCACACTCACCTGTGTAATGACTGTGTCACCGTGCCCCAGTTATGAACTGAATCAGCATAATCCCTTCACACTCCATTAATCAAGAAAAGGCAGGGTGTAGTCTCACAGAAATGCACAAATGCGCGCACACACAGAGACATGCAGTGCTGACACATATCTTCACCCTGTGTGGTCTGCCAATTTTAGCTGGTCCCATGGGCTGATATGACTGGTCTAGTGAACCAAGTCAGACACAATAGCGTGCACAGTCTACAGGTGTGTAAATGAGTGTGTGTGTGTGTGTGTATGAGCTCATATTTTTATAAAAGAATATGATTCAGGCTGGTGAAGACAACATATTGTGCAGGGATATTACATTATGATTGGCCTTGTTTCCACCCCAGGACCTAACAAAGCTGAGCAGGTGGTTCTCATTATTACAATATTCAATATCTTTCAACATTTCGGTGTTTTTTTCCCCAACACATCCTGCTGAGATGATTAGTCAGCCTTTAAGGAAGAAATTCAATGTGTGCTATAAACATCCAATCAACATAGCACTGGCACACATGCACTATATGACCGCGGTGTTTTTATTTCAGGGACCATGCACATTTAGGAAAGTCATTGTACATGTGCCAACTGTTGTTCCTGACACATGAGTAAAGACCACCTGTCACTGGGCTTTTTACAGCTCAAAAAACAACAGAAAGAACTGGAATTTTTGGTGCATTTTGAGATCAGTTATTGTCTGAAGTGTCACAACATTCACATGAACAAAACCAGTCATCATTTTGGCTCCTAGAAGTAGCAGTTAGAGGTTTTGCGGGTAAGAGATAAGCTGATAGATTGTCCTGTCTTAAGACTCTTCCTGCTTTTTGTTCTTTGTTATGATCACTGACTCCTCATTTGCAGCAGCACTTTCCATTTCTACTCCTACATATCAAAAAAGAAAAGTAGAAAATGGGGGGAAGAAACAAAACCAGTGCAATATAATTCCCCAGCGCGGGCCAGTCATGACTAACTCTTTGCCAGTGACTACTGAGAGAGCATCTTTCTTGGCAGGACAAGTGAATCGTGAGGACAAACATCCATATTATGGTGCAAATTTATATTGGAGCCAATGATAACGCCCACATGCTTAACTATGAACTACCTGTCCATCAGTCTGTCAGTCCCAGCTGGGCACAGCCTCCAGGCTGAATTGGTCGATGGTCCAGTGCAGACTGTAATCTGGAGCTCCTATCGTCGGGGATCAGCTCGTCTGCCTGTGCGATCAGGCAGACGGAGTGCTGAGTATTTGATCAATGTGATACTGAGGCCAGTGGGCATCGAGCCACCGCGGAGAAAGACGACAATCAGTGATATATATACACAAGATATCAAACATGTAAGCAAAGATTTAAACACACACACAAGCAAGGCACGAGAAATATACATAAAAACAGGCCGATCCAATGACTGGGCACAAAATATATTGAGTTGGTAAGGGAAAAACAAAGAGAGAGAAAAAGAAAATAAGCAAGGGAGGAGGACAAATGTGTGTCTGAGTGTGTCTGTGTGTGTGTGTGTGTGTGTGTCTGCATAAGCGAGAAAAACCTTGTGTTTCTGTTTGCTATCAGGTGAGTGTGTGTGTGTTGTTTTTCTGGCACCCACCTATCAGTCAGGTCCTGCAGGCAGAGAGCAGAGCAGTGTGGGTAGAAAAGGTGTCAGCTAATCTGCCGTGATTGATGTGCGAGTCCAAAACTGATGAAACTTTACTGTACGCTGCAAAGGTCTGCGTCGCATCGCAGCCGCACACAAATACACACATTTACACAAGGCAAACGGCGGAAGACGGTTGCTGAGGGATGCACAGAATCGGGCATACATGATAATCACACGTGCACCCTGATCTACTACACTGACGCTCGCGTACGAGCCTCTGTGTGCTTCGTCTGAAGCCCGAGATTCCCTGCCATCGCTTAGGTTTCAGTGAGACATGCTCTCTTTTCACCTAATTGGCCGTGAAAAATGGATGGAAAAACACAAACAGTGACTGTCATTATGTGTCTGCATGACCTGCGCTTGTTTGTGTGGTGTGACCGAGATTAGGGCTTGTTCGTGTCTGCGTTGGCATTTATGTATGGAGACTGGCAAGCACAAACCAAAGGTATTCTATTTGTTTTTAAGCCTAATTGCTGAAATAACAGTGTACTTTCCAGCAGTGCCCAGATGTTGTGAGGCAGCTTGACTATCAGAACACCCACACAGATCTGAGAGAGGGAGGAGCGGACAGAGACACAGAAATAAACACGGCAGAGGAGACGGAGAAAGTGATTTTTCTTATTTTCTCTTGTTTGTCTAAGCACAATTTTAAGAAAGCAATCACTGAAAATGAATGAAGGAAGAAAAAAGGAAGTCTCCTCTGTCATATTCTCAAAATCTTTTCCTCCATAACTTGACATTCGAGCTACAACTTCACTAACACACACTTCATATCCATAAAAAAAAAAAAGGGAAAAAAAAAAACGACATCTATGCGAGAAGTGAGCAACAGGCGCTGCAGACAGACGTTTCTTGTTTTTCTTTCGCTTACTATGATTCATCCGGGTGGCTTAATGACACACTGCTTATATATGGGAGAAAAAAAAAAAAACACTAAATATGCTAAACGCGTGTGCTTTGAAGCAGCTTGAACAAGTCAACAAATAACTTTAAATATACTGTAAGCCTTTAACTATTCACATAATCACTCTTTCCTTGTTTTCTAAAGAGCACTTTTCAAAATCACGACTGCGGTCCTCTGCAACACCCTGTACTTCTTGTTAGTTCCTCTGTTCCCTGGAGGCTTTGAATCATATCCAGACTTTGTGCTGGATTGCGGTCAACCACGCTGCTCTACAGATACAGTGTCGTCTATGGAAACGCACGCAGCCCCAGTATGTACGGTGGTGTACAGGTGTGGGTGTTGCTATCTGAGGTCCATCTGTCTGGGTCAGACAGGGATTAAGTGCCGTGCATAGTACAGATGCATTTTCTCTTTGATCCCTCTGTTGCGAACTAATGTTAATTCATCAGTGGAAGTCTCCAATCATTAATCTTTGTATTTAATCATCCACATTGACCTTCCACCTTTAGTTTTTTTACTTTTAAAAAACTTTAAGGAGGCGATAAACAGCCGCCATGTCTTGCGTCACTTCTGGCAAGCAAACCTGAAAACCTACTTTAAGCAAAGCTGCTAATCCATTAAAAATCTGCACATTTCCACCTAAGAGTCCATTTTTGTTTGACATGAAGAACACATAAGTAAGATGAATGACACGGAATAAAAGTGAAGAGAATAAAACGAAAACTTTACGCATTTACGTTAGTTCAAGTCAAAAATGTTAGTGAAGCCAATGATTATTTCAGTAACATATATTAAAACTGGTTAAGTATTGAAACATTTTTGAACAATGAATACTGAAATTGTTTAGGTTATACAAAACTAGGGTGATGTGCTTTTTATGAAAAGTAAACTCAACATTTATTAGCATCATCTATTAAGTTTTACTATTTGCATTTACAGTCTCGGTTTAGGGTTGGGTTTAATGTCCTTATTCACAACCACACAAGCCAAACCAAACATTATTTTACATAGTTACTGTCATTCTTTTAACGGTGAAGACAATTCCTGAAGACGTTGTCTTTATACAAAAAAGTGTAAACGCCACGTACATACAGTATGTGTGACATGATCGAGCATGTGGTCGTCATAAAGTAGATCAAATCGAAATTCCCAACAGTACTTTTAATGGCTTCAAATTTAAGTGGGCGTGTTCGTACAAATGTGGTGCAACGTCTAACCTCATTTTAAAAACAATATGATACATTTATAATTAATTTACATCAGCTACAATGTTGTAAATAATGAGTTCATCAATAGAAACAACTGGTGGTTGTAAATTTCCGGTCAAGTGTCATTTAATTATTGCAGAAGATGACAAACTGTAAAAAAAAAAAAAAAAAGATGAATAACAAATGACATCATTTTTTCATATATTGATCTAAATGTCACTGCACATAAATCTGTTTTGGTCTACCGTTATCTTTGTGTTTGTGGTGATTTGTTTTTAGACTTTGTTCACAACAAATTGAAAATGTGCATAAATGGAAACCCACCTATTCTCTCTCTCTCTGTTCCTCTCACACACGGGAAAATGCACACACACTCGGAAACGGCACAGAGCCTCTCTCTTCCTTTCCCCACAGCAATTAAAACCTAGAACAGCAGACAAGCACAAAGCAAGGAGCCAAATGCAAAGGTCCTGCAAATTTCAAAAGCCTCCCAAACAAATCTTTAGTAGGTCCCCGGAGCGAAGGGGCCTGGGTTAGGATTAGAATCCGAATCAGTGGTGAGGGACATTGACATTCTGCACGTGATTTGGTGATGGGAAACTTTGGCAGGCTTGTTCAGCCGTGCCAGGCTGGAATTCCTGATGAGTCGATGTTTATCTTATCTGGGAGAGATACTAATTTCTGAAGTGTTTTACATCAATTCAACTAATTCACAAGGGACTTGGACGGCAGAGCTGCATCCCATCACACGGGGGATGCTGTCACACATAAAATCCCCTCCGAGCAAACACACCCGCATGCACTGGAGCACATGCGCTTACTGGTCAAAGCCCAGGTCAAAGCCGCTTCCAGTAAGGCAGAGAAACGCTGGTCCTGCTGCAGGACAGGAACGAGAAGAAAGTGTGTCCTCCTTCAACAGTAAATCTCTCGAGGGCCAATTAGTCAGAGGAGCTATGGTTAATGTTACACAGCCCTCTTTTCTGCTTTACTTCCTTTGATGGCTCTTTTACCCACTACCTAAGCTACAGCAAAGCACAGCAAATTGGGATAGTTGTTCACAAAGTGGCGAAATTCGAGGATTTCACACATGCAACAATTCCTAACACATGATCTGCATTAGTCATTTTCTGGACGTTATACGAATGATCGTTATTTTATTTGAGTAAAGACGCTCCTCCAAGTCTGCCTGCAGAGCTGTGCATATTGATACGTCTGAAGAGGCTTTAATCAAAGGTCTAACACCTGATTGGTTCTCGCTGGCTTCCTTCCTGCTCTCTACCAGCATTCTTTCCTGGTGCAACAAAAGTAATTACCAGAGACCTCTACCTCGCCCTAGGGACAGAGAGGAGAGCATATGCTACACACCACACACACACACACACACACACACACAGTCCAATACGTGCTCACCATCTCCAGCACCCAGGCCAGTGAATGACAGCCTAGCTAATTAGAATCTGATTTACCCATTTAATGTAAAAAGGAATAATTAGATAGCTAGATAGCAGCCAGGAGACATTTATTCTGTATGCGTTTAGAGTCACAGTGCGTGTCCGTCCGTGCGTGCGTGCGTGTGTGTGTGTGTGCGCGAGAGAGAGAGAGAGAGAGAGACCTAGGGGGATAGGAGTTTTGAAATGGGATGCCTGATTGCACCTCCCATCTAACTGCTTTCTAAATGAAATTACTGTTCATTAGCTTCACATATGTACATGCTCGTGCTCCTAAGCACTCACTCACTCACTCACTCTCACATGCACACACACAGATACGTGACCTACTGTATATTCACATCTGTAGGTACCAGGACACCGTGTGAACACGTAGCTGCTACGCTGACTAGATGTGTGCCCCTTCATTTTCCATGTCTTTCTTTCAGATGGTTTTCTCCTAAAATCACTGTATTTCCATACTGGGTTGTGATTGGACTCGGACTAATTTGATTTAGACGATGGGAATTCATTATGTCTTGCCACAATTCCTATTAGAAGTGTTTCTGAGAAAGCTTTACTCTGTTTCCTGCTTAGCAAACTGAGCCTCTGTAGTACCTGTACAGTGTGAGGTTCCTGTCACAAAATCAGGAAGCACTGAAATCCATAGTTTGATTTTAATATCTGTGAAGGGAGACACACTTGTGTCTGTGTGAGTAAAAAGAAGACCAATCATATTTCCTTAAATTCAGTAGGAAATGAAAGGGGAAATGAAGCTAAAGTGGAGAAAAGCGGGCACAAGGCAAAATATGAAACATAACTGTCAAGGTTGATAGTCAATTTGTTAATCCTGACTGGATTTGAAAAGTTGTGTGTTGCCTAAAGGATTGGATGAAACTCTACACCTGTATTTAAAGCAGTAGTAGAGACAGACGACCTCCATGGAGTGGAGAAAAAAACTAAAATAATCTTCAAAAACTAGAAGAAAAAAAAAACCCACATTGATTGTTTGATGCAATTGGTGTGTTTCTTTGCTCTCAGCTAACTTCAGCATCCAGGATTCAAGAGAGCACTGGTAAGATGTGTCACATTAACAAGATACGGGGTCAGAAACTTTATTCTGAAAAAAAGATGCAGGATAAAAAGATTCCACATTGGAAAGATGAATGACAATTTGGTTAATTTTGTGATAAATCTATAAATTAACTGAATTAATCTGAGTAGATGGAATGAGGCCCATAAAATGAATAATTCCATTGTCTTTGCTGTTCTCTTAGTGAACGCACCAGCACCAACTTAAATTTCAGCGGAGAAAAAAGCGAAAAAGTGAAAACATTCTTCAGCCCACGTGGTTCCATACTTCCCATATGGTGTAAACACACACTTTGGGTAATGAGATGTCATTGTTTCTCCAGTTACGGATATCTGTTTAAGGGCCACACGCTGCCCGACACAAGAGACTATAAGTAACTGTCGCACAATAGCCCAATTCAAAAAAACATGTATATACATGCAGCTTCAGCCCGTCTGATGCCATATTAATTGCCTGTAAGGCTGGAATAGTGTCAAATACAATCATTGTGGTCGACTGCGCGTTCTACTTTTTATTTATTCAGCCTCAGTTTTCTGTTGTGGGGTGAGCACTTGACAGTGAGTAAAAAGGGCAACTAAAGTCCACTGGCCTACATTGCAACACCGAAAAAAAAAAAAAGAAAAAAGTCTTTGCTATCCAAAAGACCACTTTCTATGCTGGAAGTTTGAGTAAGCTGCTCTTGAGGCAGAAACGGCCGCCCATCCTCAGAGAGTTGATGGAGCATTCACCTTATGCCTCATTGAGCTGACTCACTGTAGCATTGCAGAGGATCCAGCATATGGGAGGAAATAAATAAACAAATGCCCCAAGTGTCCTCTCTCCGTCTTGGCTCTGTGTCGGTTCACAGCCGGGGGCTGTTTCCCCTCCTTTCATTCAGCTCTAGTGAGAGCAGCCTCAAGCGGCTACTGGGCCCTGTGTTGAGCCATCACGGTTCATCATCGCTCTGGATCGACCACCGTCCCGAAGCCTGAAGAGCAGCGTGCGTCACAGACAAATCTGTCGCACTCGTCGTTCTACTGTGCTCCAACTCTCAAACTCTTCCCTCCTGCTTTCTTTTTCCTCCCTCACTCACTCCCCCTCCTCACTACATACATCTGGTCAAACAATGCCTCCCTTCTTTGCCATGCCCTCCAGCGTGCTCGGTCTACCTGTCAGGAAACTGTCTCACACTTCAAGGCAGCACACCAACACCTTGAAATTACCCAGGTACACACAACAGAACTGCCGGGCCAGCTGGTAGACAGGTTGATACTGGGTACATGGCAGGACAGGTAGACAGACGCTTATGTCCTCTAGGCCACTGATTAGGTGACTTTCTGCTGGCAAAGATTGCGCATATAAAAGTGGTGTCACTGTTGAGATCGTGAGTTCTTCCTCGTTCCTGCTTAGACTTCAAAAACAGGTTGGCGTGGAACTAAACCGAACACTTTCCGTGTGGGTTTGTGTGAGCGTACATGTAGTGTTGCGCCTGCGTGCATCTACAAATGTTCCTGCATGTTAAGTGCAAGCTTCAACACAAATTTTGCCCAGGGCGAAACACCGAGTTGGAGTCAGGGAAGGCAGATCGAATGATTGGCATGAGGCTGTTTACTGTAAACAAGAACAAGGGCTGGCAGGCCGGCGCGCTATTACACAGGAATGCACCCTGCTCTCATCTTCATTCTTTTCCGAGTCTTTGGCTGGCTCCATCCACCCCCAAAACACCAACACAAGAGCACACGGACACACTGACATATGTGTGAATTATATACATGGTGCCTACACTTGACGAGGCAAACCACAGCAGTGTGTGTGGCTGCATCTCGAATGGGTTTAATTAGGACAGAAGAGTTTTGCAAGATGAGGCTTGACTGTCTTTCTACGACAGCAGCAACAAAAATGAACTGAAGCATTTTGTATGTTTAAGGTCAAACCAGTCAACCTGAGTATTGGATATTGCATAGCATAAATTAAAAATCTTGACAATTAGGGCTGCACAATATTGAAAAAAAAAAAACTTCCACTGCAATATTGTTTCTCAAATTAAAGTAAATCATAATGAAATATGAAACACAAAGCACTATTCATTTGATGGACTTGAAAAGTTCAATTAAGTTTGAACTGATTGGGGTGATGTTTGTGGTTGAAAGTGACTCATGCTCCGCACAGTCCTTGAACACCTCACACTAAGGAAGTAGATGGGGACACACGTCAATTAATCACACTCACGCTCACCGAAAATTGTGCATGCACACATCTCAGTGATGATGCTAAAACCATAAATCTTTTATCTCTTTTATGCATATGGGTTTTAACAAGGTACCTACATTTTTTTTTATATTTGATATACAGGTGGTGCCGCTGTCCTTTTGGAAATCATCATCTCTTTTTCGACAAGCAGCTTCCAATCAAACAGATTCCCAAACACATTGATGTAAAGGTACACGTTCACAGGCGACACACACCAGTGACTGTCTTTCATTTTCTTCCTCAGATCCATCTGCCAACTCACTGTTTTCTCTCGGTCTGTACGTAGGGATGTTAATTATCTTAAGTCAAGGGTGGCACCACCAAGTCAATTTTGAGATATGATTTAATCTCTCCTACTTTGATCCCCCTCCTTCTCTTCCTGTCTACCCCTGTTCCATGCCAACTGTATTCACCATCTTCATCAACATATGGCATGTGCTTGGTAAACAATGACTTGGGATATTAAGTGTTATTTATAGTTTTTGCCGTGTAATTTGGGACTGTATCTGTAGTTATTCCAAAATCTATTCTGTATTTATTAACTGCTGTTTACAGTATATTTCTGATCCTATTATCTATTGTTCTCCTTGGAAACACTTCTTCACTTATCTCCGTTATTCCCTGATGCTGGATGAGAAGAATTCTTAAGCACACAAAGCGATTACACATAAGCTTACTCATATATACAGATGGTTTTCTTCTGATCTCTGAGCTTGCGGTGTCCCAGATGAGTTCCTTCCCTTACAGTCTGTATTACAGAAACTGCTACTGTAACAAAACTTAATACACCTGCATGCACACATTCTATATAGCGCAATATGTACATGCCGGCAAATACAAAAGGCATGCGACTAAAAAAAAAAAACTGTGGACATATGCACGTGCAAGCACAGTCATTTATCCTAATTTTCCTTTCTGGACAGACTGTGGTTTTTGTAAACATGGCAAAAGGGAAGATAAAAGATTCATTTTTTCATTTCGCCGGGAACAGATTGATTATGGTTGTTTTGGAGTGAACCCACAAGCACAGTGGCTGATTTGCCTGGCACCATTTCATTTTACCTACGTGTGTGCAACACGTCCCAGTGTGTGATGCATCTTGGGAAAAGCACATATACCGAAACCGATGGCAAGTCAAGGTAAAACTATCCTTCTGTTGCCTTCTGTCTTTCTTTCCCTACCTGCATTCCTCTCATCCTTCATCCGCCCTCACCTCCACCTTCCCTCCTGTCATTTTCCTGCTCTGCCTCTTGGCAACTTATTTCCAAGTCCATCCCTTCCACCTCCCGCATTCTCTCATTGCGGTTGTTATCTGCTACCAGTGGCTCGACATCGTCTTGAGAGTTTCAAGCTCAGTTGAGTCGGATGACATTTCTTGTCTCCTTATACCTCCACCCTTTTCTCATTGTCCCTTCATTCCGAAATGTCTCTTCTGGTTAAGTGTTTGGCCTACATTCCTTTGCTGTGCCTCAGCCCTCCCATCATCCAAAGACAGGTGCAACTCCTCTCTTATAACAGGGTGTGTCCTCGTGTCCTGGTTTCAGGCCAACGCTTTTCTTCACTTTTCTACCTTTTTTCCCCCCATATTAAGTTTACCATCCACCACCGGTGCGCTCTCTCCCCTCTCCTTTCCTCATCCCCTATATTACCAGCCTTCTAAGAAGTATACTAAATCCTCGTTGTTGTCCCTTTTCTGGTCCGTGGAGAACAAAACCACACTGCCTTTCTCCTAATCAAAGTGTATTTTCCCTTTCAGTCTTTTAAAGGAAATCAAACAAAGAGAGGAGAAATGCATAGCTGGTCCCGGTTGCTAGGAGACTGTGTCCACGCTTCAAGTAGCTATTCACAAGCTTTTTATTTACTCCTCTCTTCCTCTATCCCCCTCTCCCTCTCGCTCTCCTCTTCTTCTTTCTTTCTATTTTACCCTGATTCACTGTATCTGTTTATTGTCCCATTACTTTCTATCTTACTATCTGAGAGAACGAGAGAGGACAGAGGGCCAAAAAGAAGAGGGATGAACTTGGATGGAATCAGGGAGCCAGTATGAGGGAGAGATTACTCTAAAGGGTTTCTCCTGTATGTTGTAGAAAGATTAAGGGAAATTTGAAGAGGAGGAAAAGAAAGTCAGACTATTGATTTTCATCTCTTCTCCTCCCATCTCCTCCTTTGTGTCACACAAGGGGCAGTTGTGAAATCCAAAGGGCCTATATTTTCCAACCTTACTCTCTTTTTTCCTCTTTTCTGTCTTGTTCTTCTTAGCTTTTTTTTTCTCCTACAGCCTTTTAGTATCCAATATCAGTATCATTTTGCTCTGCCAGATTTCAATCCTCATCTGTCTTCACTCTCCTCCCATATAGTCACCTACGGCCCCTCCTCCCTGTATATTTTTCTGTCTGACAGCAGTAGCAGGGGCCTGGGGCAGTTGAAGGGAGGCGTTATAACCATTAGCCAAGCACCTCAAGTCTGCTAAAGGATGGACGGATAGAGAAAAAGGAGGGAGATGTAGTGCAGCTGATCCAAGATGAGCTCAGATGCGCGTTTCCTCCCCTGTTCTGTTCAGTTTTATTTTGTCCTTCCTCTGCATGCTCCTAATGGCTTCCTAATGACAGCTTGCAGGCACCACACACCCAGCCATTTATAACCATCTAGACAAAGAGACTGGGTGTGTGTGTGTGTGTGTGTGTGTGTGTTTGTGTGTGTCGAGTGTTCGGAAGAGGGGGACATTAAAAAGCAGATGCACCTCATCCACACTGGGTGCACCAGCACACACACGCTGTTAGCCATCAGCCTTGGCCGCCCCTGAGTAAACAGCTGTAGCCTGAGGCGGCTCTGCATGAACCTGGGAGTGACATAAAGAGCTTTAGCATCTTACGAGGAGTCAGTCGAGCCACATGTTTTGTGAAAGCCATTCGTGAAGGCTAGTTTGTCTAAATACCTGCAGGCTATTTTTTACGTGCGGGTCCCGATCAGGATCTACCCGTCTTCCTTTCTCCACAATCAACTCACACGAAGGTGCAAACAAGTCAACAACTTGGCACCAAACTGTGGGATTTTTCACTGCTGGCTGTTAAATGTTGACCTCTGGCTAATAAAGCAGCGTTAATAAAATGGTGTGAAACCGGTCCCGTCTCTGCATATACACGTGGTGTCCAGAGTTTACCGTGTTCTTGTCACACTGTGGATACAGTTATACTTGACAGCACAGGCTCCGGTATCCAGCGTACTTGCTGCATTAATCCAGCATGCTGAGGGTTTAACGCACCACCCACGAGTAAGAGAAGACAATAAAGCGAACACTTATTATTGACATATGGATTACATAACTTCCAGAGACATGCCTTGCCATGGCAAGTATAGTGTTTCATTAGGAAATGGATTAGAGGAAGCTGGGGTAGTGGAGACTGTCAGCAGCAGCGGTGTATGTCAAGTACGAACCACGGGGATGAATGAAGAGCTGAGACATTCAATGAACTGTCTTGACTAAAAGTGCCAAAACACCTTTTATCACAATCAGCCAATAAGCTGATGTGCACAAGCTTAGCACGGGGACTAAATCCAGCCTTCAACCGGCTGGTAAAGTTCATTTGGGGGAAAAGGTTTGTGGAAGAAAACAAAACCCTGCCGGAGCTTTGGATTCCCCCCGAGAGACAGACACGCTTACAAACATCAAGGGAGTTTATAGTATATGTCAGATTCTATCTGTGCCAGAAAATCTTTACCTACATTCTTCTGGGGGGAAAGGGAAATCCCTGAGGAGATGGAAAGTTTATGTCTGCCTGTGTATGCATGTGTGGGGGTGTGTGAGATCAAATCAACACCTGCTCACGGGCTCTCTCTGATGTGTCTGCGTGTGTTGAAAAGTCACTCTACATTAAAAAAACTGACACACCAGTTATATTTTATTACCTATGATATAGTCTGTGTGTGTGCGTGTGTGTGGCATTAGTTCAAACTGATCGTGACATAGATAAGGAGCAGGACAAAGTTAGAGACTTTTTTTTTTGCCACTGCAAGTTGCCCTCACCTACCGTCCCTTTTTATACTTGTCAATCAGCCATTCTTCGTTTTCAGCAAATTCCTCACAATTTTCTCCTGAGCCTGTGATTCTCCTGAGATTACAAAACACAGAGTTGCCACTGGAAGCACATCCTCAGCTGTTAGCAGAGACGGTAGCGGCCATATGATCACAGTGTTGACAGCTCTCTGTGACCTCATCCATTTAAGTCCATTTTCAGCTCAGAGGTAGAAAAAGAAAGAAAAGAGCGAGTGAGAAGAGAAACTGATAAAATGTAGGAAAGGCTAGCAAGATAAATAGGGACACAGAAAAGGTAAGAAGAGTCAATGCCATACATGGATAAAAGAATAAAAAACGGTAACAAAGGGGAGAGAGGATGGAAAAAAAAAAGAAGAAGGAGCAGAGACGAGAGGGGAAAACAGCACCTGGCAGCAAGTCACAATGCAAATACACTTCAAAGGATTGCTGCATAAGGTGGGATCAGATAGTGTGTGCTACAGAGAGATGGGGTTCTGGTAGGTGACTTGGAAATTTAACCTGTTTTTTCTTCAAAAAAATAAAAAGAAAAAAGAGAAAATAACAGGCAAACACTGGTGTGCACCTGAAGAAGCCAAAAGCACATGCAAGAAAAGCTGAATCCCAAGATTCTAGGAGAAGCAGAGCAGGTGTGTGTGTGTGTGTGTGTGTGATCAAGCTGTGAGGGTTCGAGCCGGGTAATCGAATTGGACACATGGATCAAGTGTATGATTGTTATTATTTTGTGGACGTTCGATAAACAGCGACTTAATGCTCTTTTTAAAGTTGTGTCAGCTCCTCACGCCGGCTGTCTAATCAGCCTCTTCTCTTTCAGTTCTAATTCACTTAACATGGCCGAGATGAGAAAAAAGAGCTGATGGGCGAGATAATGGAGCTGACTCACAACCTGTCTAGATACCAGTGTATACTTAAGGCCCACGCACACACATGCACACGCGCTCATGCCTATACCTGCATGCACACAAGACATATGCAGCAGAGATCCGAACAGAGTGGATAATGAAACTGCTTCTGACCCGGTCCACTTATGATCTTTTGTCCATTATCCAAATGGACACCACTCCCTCCTATTGATCACAGCCCCTTCTCTTGCACTCTCTCGTTGCTCATGTCGTTTTTCATCTCGTTACCTCTCCACTCATCTGCATCGCTCTGCTGATGGTTTCCGTGGCCGTTGATAGGACTATAAATCAGGGGCAGCACCTAGCGATTATCACCACGGAGACCAACTGAGCACAGACTCCTCGACCCTGAAAACCCCAAATGCCCTTATTGGAAATGATACACACCACCTCAGACATGCACGATGGGCAGGTGTCCTTTAACATTTACTTCTTGTGAGTAGGCGGAAGGTTCGGGTGTGTGTGTGCGCGCGCACACGTGTGAGTTACGAGAGCAGTAATCCCTTCCTTGATGTGAGGTGCTTGGCCCATTCGAAGTCCCGTCAGCCGTGAAAATGTCAGCCATGATGTAGAGGGGCTGGAGCAGTTTTATGACATCATCAGTGTGCTGCCACCGCAGAGATATGGCACTGAGAGCCCTGACAGCCTGATCTAGCCACAAGGTCTCAAGTTGTGCAAACAGTCACAAAATGTTGGAACACAACATGTTCATAAGTGCTTCTTTCTTCCCCAAACACAATGAGACACCGCAGATAGTGAGGCAGCGTGGCAAGTGGTTGAAGTCAATCAAAAAGGTACACACTGAAAGCCAAACAGGAAACCTATGTGTGTGTTGTGGGTGAGGCTGAGGGACACTGGATATGGGCATTTCAGCCTGGTATTTAGTCTGTGGTGGGGGCTTTGGTGTCTGCCTATGCCACGTTTGGTGCCAATCCAAGCAAATTGAAACGAGTGTAATCAGAACAGGGGATTAATACAAGCACACACCCTTCGCCACATGTGCACATTAAGACACTTAAAAATATGCTAGTACATACGCAAGCGTGTAAACTCAAGCCTCAAACGTCGTTCCTCATTTCTAAACACATGGCCGTCTCCAATATGCCTGTGGAAATGCGAGAGCTTGAACTTATGGAAATGATGTTTCACTCACTGTCAAGGGATTAATGTAAATAAATGTTCTGACAACAAGGTCACAGAAAGCCAGAATTGAACATGTGGAGAAAGCATTGCTTCACGCTGCATCTCGGACGGGCAGATGATGTCTGCTGCTATTCAAGGCCTCTGCCTTGATCGTTGTTTTCCAAATTCCTTGGTAACGCTCGGTCCACGCTGCCATTAGCGTCAGAGATCATGGTCGGACGTCTTTTCCACGCAGGGAAATGAACACCAGCCAGTCTTTTTGCATGAAGGAACTTGCATGTCTGTACATATATATATAAAAATGTGCTAAAGCTGTACTTGGAAATGAAACTTTTAAAACATCTGGGATGCTCATGAGGGTCCAGCAGAAGAACAACAGGTGGGGAAATGGGGAGGACATAAATGGGAAAAACAAAAATTAGGGAAAATGCGGACAAAACAGGGATAAAAAGGGAAGAGAGAGCACAAATGAGCAGGACGGAGGGAAGGAGAAAAAAAGGCCTCTGTGGATGGTAGCAAATGATAGGGTACATCTAAATGAGGGTATGTAATTTGGGGTGTTTAGTAATTACACTGGTTTGACAGAGCCATGTCAAACCATCCCTTTCTTGATGCCCCAATGCTTGACTGCCTGCTTTTCTGCCAGCACCCTCATGTTTTCCACATTTAGCTCTTCTCACTCTGCCTTTCCTGCTCTCCATCCCACTTGCTGCAGCTTTGAAACGCTTCCCCTCGAGTAGCATGCATTGGTCAAAAAGTTTTACCAGCTGTACAGCCCATCTCCAACCCCACCCCCCTGGTTCATTTGACAAGCAAGAAATATAAAGGGAAAATGTTAATATATGTTTTTAGTTACCGGCCAAGTCTATGAAATTCATTTATATTGGTGGAAACTGTGCCAGGGAGTTGACGGCGGGTGCATGTGATCTCGTGGTGATTTATTTTATCCCAAAAGCATAATATTCTCAAGTGTCAATGTGGTGAGCGTGTGTGTGTGTGTGTGTGTGTGTGAGTGAGAGAGAGAGAGAGAGAGAGAGCCAGTGTTTGCAGTAGTCCCGATTTAAGGACAAATTTCTAAAGCTTGAGAACCAACTGTGTTATAGAGACTTTGGTTTGGAATGTTCAAGAAGTAAAATGTTACTTTTCTCGCAAACATCTATATCCACATGCTGAGTTGATAAAATCCACATTAGTGAAGCAGGAAACCAGCAATAAAACCCAACACATGGAAACAGTCAAGCTCCTGTGATTTCTCAGTATATGGGCTCTCCAGTGCATATAAACTATGATATATGAATGATGAAAGACTAAACAGAGAATAAAGTGGGCTATCGAGGGCTAAAGAAATAAAGAATGAGAAATATTGTGTGAATGTATATGTCTCATTAGCTTGGCAGAGTAACAGCTGATATCACCAAGCGCTGGAGTTATGAAAATAGAAAATATTGTCGTCCTCTAGTAAAGATTCAACTGAATTTTTCTTTTTAAAAACTTTTCCATCCCCGTGAACAGTGAACACGTACTGTAGCTTGGCTCTCTCCGTACAACGAAACCAAAGTACAAATATAAATACACAGGTAGAAAAGGACTGAAAGAGTGTTGAAATGAGCGTAACGCTGATCCCACTTTCAACCCTGGGAGAGCTGTTCTTTGAAGCCCACCCCCTTATTACGTTACATGACCGCAGATTTTTAACAACTGCTCACACACGCATCCAAACGCACACACACGTTCACATGCAAAAGCATATGATGCAAAAGCATATGCAGCATTATGCCGCTTCCCAGTTCTATTTGACTGCCCCGGGCCCCTGACAGTGTTTGAACCCTGACCTTGTCACATTCGAGTGGCTCTGAGGGGGAAGGGGGGGATTCTAGGGGTTCCATTTTACATGGTGGAGGTCGAGCAGAGCTCCTTACTCATACAAAAGCCCTGGTTGTGGCGGGTGTCTCTGGGTCAGGGTGGGTCACGGGTCAGGCCCACACCCTAACCCTTTTTCTGTCTCTTGCCTTCTTCCTTTCTTTCTTTCATCCATCTCTCTTTTCAATGGAGAGGAAGATCCACGAGGAACAATGGCCTTCTTCTGCCCCCACTATCATCCGACAGCGGGGATGCATACTGAACAGGGGCCACAGCGAGCCGAGGGGTTCCTCTTACTGCTTAGCCCGGTTTCTCCTGTTCTCCAGGCTTTTACGTCCTCCTACCCATTAAACTCTCCGCCCTCCATGTCCGTCATCCATCGCTCCTCACTCTCACATTACCCTCATTTTACCTCAAGTCGTTAAAAAAAGAAACAGGCGTTTTTTTTCTTCTAAAAGCTCCACCAGGCATTTTTTTGTTATGATGAAATAAACATTACTCAGTCAGATAGTAAATCTGTAAGCTACCTGCCTCTGCATCATTTCCTACACTCCGCTTCAACCCCTCGTCAACACCATCTCCACCCACCTTTCATTCATTCTCTCGCCTTCTTTCCAAACCTGCCCGTCCATCGGGCCCCTCAGGCCTCTCTCCAGCTGGCACTACAAGCTGACCTTTGCCACAGCAAAACAACTAGAGCGCTCTCCGTCTCTGCCTACACGCATGCAAACACACACACTCGAGCAAATGCACAAAGACACGCAGACCTATTACTACAAATGCGTCAGGAATGCCAGCAGGAGCATGAAAGAGGCCGTGCTAGAATACAAAATGACAGCCTTGTTCCTCTTTCAGTTGAGGGTTAAACTAAAGCGCTCCCCCTGTTCGTCCCTCAGTCCTCCATTTTGTGCTTGTCTGACCCTTCTAGTCCTTCTAGTTGCACCTTAGGAAGGGGGCTCACACTGAGAAGTGGCAGCCAATCCGAGTCCAAATGTGATTAATTTGCTGCATTCACCAGGGTTGTTCTCCACACACAATGGAAATGGACTGTCTAGAGGTCCATTAAAAAGCCCCACAAGCCAGAGGGCCCCAGTCCCAGGCACTTGGCAACAACCAGGAGTCAAGATGTGTGTGAGCGAGTGTACGTGGAAGGGGAGGGCAGGTGTGTGTACTTTAAAGTTTCTTTAGCAAGAGAAATAATATTTTGATAGCCTGGCACGTCACAATATCTGACACTAATTCAGCATAACAAGAGGTTCTACTACTGTATGATAGGGACTCATTAAAATTAATTCCTGAGGTCATCAATCCTTAAAAGCATTAATGTGACAGCTATTAAAAATTAACCTCCGCGTTTGAGAGGAACAGTCACAAAAAGCGGTTACTAAGCCACTTTTTAAATGTGCGCTTTGCATTTTGTTATCGTGCACATCGCTGGACCTGCTGTTAAGATGAGCAGTGCATTAAATGCCAATTTTCAGTCTAGAGAAAAAGCACTAGGAAGGGAAAAAAAGCAAAAAAAGTTTAGTTCAACACGCCACTAGACTGATTATAACACGGGAATTCCTCTGAGGTTTGAGGAACTACACCGAATGCAGATATACACATTTCCTATACACCGCACATCTTCACTTGCATTTGTATTTGTGTTCTGCTCTACTTATGGAGCAACCGCTGACTGCGTCTGTCTTTGTTTCCCTCCCTCCCTCGCTCAGTCGTATTTGCTGAAACAACCCTGAGTGCTGAAACAATGTCATAATTAGTCCTGATTGATGTAGCATATTAAGCAGAAAACAATTAGCACACAGCACATTGCTGCTCTGGCCATCTGAGAATGACTGATGTGAATGACCCACGCCAAGCGTAAGCTCAGTAACCCAGTGAGTGTTTGAGAGCTGAGTCATAGATTCAAGTACATTATGCTGGAAACTTTTTTTTTTTTTTTGTTCTGTTATTTTCTCACAAACAAATCAATTCAATTTGTAAGATAAAAGGTTGAAAGCTCTCATGAGTAATTTTAACACTGTACCGAATGCTAAATAAGAGCCTCTCTCCCCCTCAGTACGGCAGGCAGGTAATATCACATTTTTCTTCTCTCTTTAAGGTTCAAATGGTGGCTAGAGATAAAAAGCCTCATATTTCAAGCATGAAAGTGAACATTTGTAATTTGTTATGCACTTACAGTAACTGGACAAAGAGAACGCAGCAGGATTTAAGAGACAAACATTGAGATTATTAACGTCAGGACGCCGAGCACGTGTAATATCGCTCACCGTCTTCTCACCGTTAAGTGTGGTCTGTCATTAAGCACCGAGCTCAGGAATTGGAAAAGCCTCTCTATTGTAAAGTTGTCCATCACAGCTGAAAGTTTACACCTAGGCTGTATAACAAAGCAGAGAAGATTACAGGGTGTATATGTTCAGCTACTGAAAAGCACTCAGCAGATCAGCGACAACACCCCGTGCAGCCAGAGAGACAGAAATGACACACAGCTTACATTTACTCACACACTGTTTTAGTTCAATCAAAGCGAAACAAGCATGGAACTGCGGGGGACGCTTTGTTTGCATTTCCGCCCGTGTGCGAGTGCGATTATGCTTGTCGGTGAAGCCGTGTGTGTAGTCCGTGTGTGCACAGGAAGCTGCCTCAGTCCAACAGGCCACATGAGCCGCGCCATTGCCACCGAAGGGAGTAAATTATCCGGCTTTGTTCTTAGCATGAGACATCATCTTATCCCCTGTACAAAGCAAAGACCGAGACTAGGCCTCAGATACCACCGTGACCAATTGTTCTCTCTCTGTCAGACAAATGGGAGGCAGGGGTTCACAGAGGCAGTGTATGACGTACATGCCAAGAGCCTTTGCCTTTCCACTCCAGAAGTATAGTTTTAAAGTCTTTACGATCCTAAATGTTCACTAGAAAACAACTCTATTCCCTGAATTTCTTGGCTGAATTTCTACCCGCTTTCATACATTTGTCTGTGGTGAAAAATATGACCTTGTGCAACTACTACGCACTCTCCAGAGGTTGCAAATCCCTGTGAGGGCTCCCACGGCAGCTACAAGCCCAGCCTGGGGCTCCCTACCTGGGGCTCTGTGCTTTGGATGTTTCCTTGGGGACTCGGGAGACACGGGGGAGGAAGGCTGGAGGTATAAACACAAATTTAATACCACTGGGAGGATTTAGGAGGTGAGACTATGGCAGAGAGCACAGGGGGGTTATGAAAGCAGATGAAGTCAGAGAATAACCGAGTAAGAAAAGTGGAGAAACGCGAGGATGAGAGAGACGAGTGAAGCAGTCGGTAGCAACGCTGTCTTTTCTGCGATACCACAGTGTGCAGATATTTCCCCAGGGCATAGGCAGGTGTGACTGGACAGGTTTCACAAATGCAAATGAAACAACCGGCAACAACCGGCGAATTAAGTGTCGTTCTTCAGCAGAACCCTGACTTGTTTGGATCGCCCAGTCTTCTCTTTCTTACTATAGGTTTGGCATTTTACAAGGCTTACAAGGCGTGCACACTTGAGTGCATTTGTGTTTGTGCATGTGAAGCACCGTGCTGTTGAAAGAACACTCGCATAAAGCCACAGGGGATCGAGGGCACTCCTCATCTCCCGCCAACAGAAAAGGTCAAACTCTTCAATATTAACTCTGCCTCAGGTCACCACGCTGATTACGCTACAATAACCATTTTACACACTGCGTCTATGGAGCACCTCCGACGCCCCCGCACAAACCCACACACACACACACACACACTTTTCACCCTTCCCGTCCTCGCACGTCCACTTGGAATTAAAACCCGCCCCGAGAGAGAGTCCTGTCGGCGCCCCGTGCAGACATACATAAACACATTCTCACACAATCGCCCACGATCGCGGTCCTTTATGAGGGTCTTAGCATAAACCAAGAGCCCTCAGAGACCCTTGCTCCTTATGCTACACACATACAGTGGAAATATAAGTAAATTTGATAGAAGTGTGAAAATGCACATGGACACACATGCACAGGAGGAGGCACGAATGCAATACGCCATTAGAGGTTGAAGAATGTTGTGGGTTTACATTGGGGACTTGACCCAACCTCCAGCCAGTGACTGCTCTCAGCATTTCTTCACACATCACCAGATTGGAGGTAGATTAGGCTAAGACCTGGCCCCCTTCACCCCTCTCACTCCTCCCAGCCTTTCCCAGGGGACCAAGTCCCCAACCACAGAATTGACTTTTTCCACACCAACGTTCAAAGACAGGAATGTGGAGTAAGAAAAACTATGTTTTCTGTCATACTGAGAATCTGGATCATGATGAATTATGGCATGCTGTAATATTTTGCAGGAGATGGTGGAAAACGGTTTTGAATTTATTACTTTGTGTGCTTGCTAGATGGCTGCGATCGCCTCCCAATCTGACTCATCGTTTCACTGCGTACACGTGTAAACTCTTTGACATGATTTACTATCCGACAGTTTACCTCATGTCACAGTTTCTTAACAAACCTGTTGACAGAGCAAGCTTCTACAGACAGGAAAAAAATTATCGGTAATGGGCATGTGTGAGTGTTTCAAACACACTCTTCCTCCCCTCATGTCAATAATTACAGAGATGAAATGGACTAATTTTCTTCCAAATTGGTGGCATTCTGATTGCTGCCACGTTGGAAAAAAAGACGAATGAAATAAATCCATTAAAATTGCGAGGAATGCAAAAAAAAAAAAAGACAGAGAGACAGGGGAACAAATGCAGCAATGGTAAATATATAAATAAAGCAAATGAAAAGAGCACAAGTCATCACAAGTGAATTAATTTTTGCTCAGCGGTGGAGCAGTATTAAATGACACCTAGTGAAACGTGTGGCTAAAGCTGTCATCTCCGGCGCCTGCTTTCAACACTGAATCATCCTAATCCTGTCTAATACTGTACTGCTAAATGTCTGTCTGCGCTGCCTACAATGTTTTGTATTAGCTTAGCGTTGTGTTAAATTATGTGGCTGAGCTTTTCCTCCCATTAGGGTTCCCAAGAAAAGGAATGCAGCAGTGTGAATGCAAATAGAGCATGATTATATTTAATACCATTATACCACCATGCTCACAAGGTGAGTGAGCGAGTGAGTAAAATACGTGAGTTGGTATTGACGCTTATTTTTTCTTTTCCTCTGCCATACTTTCTATTTTCATATTCTAGTCACAACTAAACAAAAATTCTAAAAATGAGGGGACACAAACACCAGGGTTACAGACGTTACAGTATTTCACTCACATATAAAATTTCATAGACGTGACTTTCTTTACAACATGAGAGGAAATGGCGTTCCGAATGGACTTTAGCACTAAACTTGACCCTACTTTGACCAGACGCGTCTTCATTATTATCGCTGCCGATTCGGTCCAACAGTTGAACTGGCAGATAAATCAGTGTTAATTGTGCATCTGGCTGCTCCTACAGCCACGGTGGCCACCACTAAGCAACAGCTTAGTGGATAAATCACATTTACCACTAAGAGATGCCACACACTCGCCCATCCTGGAGCTGAAAAATGAGTCCCAGGTACAAAGGGGAGTTGTGACGGATCTCCTCGCTGGTCTTATATCTGCTCCTACTGTGATCTGGGCCATCCGCGGGTGAGGGATGAGACTCTGGGAGCACAGAAGAAACACTTTGTCATCTCTGACGATGAGAAGGAGGAACTGTCAGGTATAATCAGCAGGGTGACAGAAGCCGAGAGAGGCACAATTTGAGGATGGATGAAAGGAGGCTGGCATCCCTCTTGTTAACACAAATTATAAATCGTGCTGTGTTGGCTGCAGAGTTGAGAATAAAACAAGAACAAATAATTTATCATAATGCCTTTTGGGAATTTTTAAACAAATTGCCCACTGGATGCAACCATGCTGCCTGTTCTGACCAGTCTTGGTCTCATTGCCCCAAAAATCTAAAATATTACTCATTAACAAGTAACTTTTGGCATTACTCAGTTTTCCTAATACTTAAAAGACGAATGGAGAGTCAACAGTAATGCGTTAAGGAGCAACACTGGTTGTGACACAGTATCTCCACTGTACTGGGACTGACATTTGTCACTGTGACCTCTAGACGCTCACTTTAAGCAAATACGCAGTCAGGCCTTATTCACAGTCACTTGCATAAAAAACATATTATACAAAACAGTAGAAGAAACTCAGCGCATGAAGAATTGTCCTCGCTCTGTTTGACTAACCATCTCCTTTTCCTTTCAAATGAACTGCAGCCTGGGATTAGACAATCTCAGGATGAACTTCTCTATCCAGAGCAGTGATACAAGAAATTTACAGCAAACATCCACACAAACCTTGGAATCATTAGTCTGACGTTGCTGGGGTGTTTTTTTTTTTTTAGCTTAATACAATATTTGTTCTTAACAGAATTATTGCTAAATGATAATCTCTGCCAATAAACAAACAAGCATTGAGCAAAAAGGGAAATTGACCATTTCAAACAATCAATTATCTCTCTTGGTTCCACAGCCGTAACAGAGACAGTGTGAGCAAGGAAGCCTGAGGACAGACCACTGTGCGATTCATAACAGCCAAAATGCAAGACGTGAACGAGAGGAAAACAACCTCAGTTATCCCTGTATCTTGAATATCCTCTTATTCAAATTCACTAAGCATCACTGGTCTCCATTCCTACTTCAGATACATAATATTCTACTACATTCTCAATTATTCTCCCTTTTCATATCTAATCCCCCAAGTCTCCTGCTCTTTAACTCAAGTGTGCAAACACACAAAATTGTAAAACCTTCTGAAATGACCACAAGGGAAAAAAAATATTTACCAGAGTAAATAAGGAGAAAGTAAAGCACATTAATTAGGTTATAAACAGCTGGAACTGCTTTATAAATTTACACTACTTATTAACCCTGAAGCAAACACACGTTCTCATGAGTCTCTAACTTGCCTATTTAGAAATGTGTCTGCATCTTCAGAACAAGATGTGTTGACCACTCATTAAAAGAAGAGCTCAAGATCCAACTAAGTGAATTTGCAAAGCAATTCCCGGCTGGATCTTATTTTGCTGTTGCAAAGCACGTTTCTTAATTTCTATTGATTGAGGAAGATTGACGGGATGAGGAGAACTGCAGGACATAGGTTTTACCTTTCTGTCAAGCTTAAACCATTAAAAGAAACTCCACCCTGCCCCCCTGGTTTTAGTGTTATATGTGTATATCTCTTTTCCACTCTCTGACCTCCAGATGGAATCGGGGATTGGTCATAAGGCACAGTGCCCAAAAAGGGCAGAGGTGTCTGGGCTACCTTTTCACCGCAAGGACCCAGCAACCAGAGTCCCCTCATGAGAATGAAAGAGGAGGGACAGATGAAAGCAGCAAAGAGGGGATGACTTCCCTGATCCCCTCCTGTCTTCTCCGTCACCCACCCGGAGGAAAATTTAATAAAGTCCACATACCACGAGCCACAGAAGAGAGAGATGAGAACACATGAAAGGAAAGATGGAGAGATGTGGAGATGGAGCATGGAAAGAGGCGTAGATGGAGGGGTGGCAGTGATGACTGACCCCTCTCCTGGTGTCATCTCTGACCTTCAGAACAGCCAGAGAGCACCAAACCCGAGGAGGCAGGATAAAACACAGATGCCACACACATGCAGAACAACATGAACACAAGCTAAACCCAACAATGCCGACACAAAAAAAAGAACGTGCAGTGACATGCTTACAAAAATACACACACGCGCTTGCCACTGACACAAGTTTACACATATTTATTTAAGTTCAGCATCAATTCCTGTGAAATTGGTTTGTGGATTATTATGTTCAATTTCACAAATAGGATTTGAAAAATGTGTGTGTGATTCAGCAGAGAATGAGCCCTATTCATAGGTACAAGAAAGCAAGCGTCATGGGATCAGCAACAGACTGAGACACACACACACACACACACACACACACACACATACAAGAGAGAGTCTGGTCTGGGCGGCTGTGACCTTGAGGGAGGATTTGGTAAGTGTGTGAAGCGGGGGGGGTGCTGGGTGGAACAAAGTGGGCCATGTTGGCATCATGGGCCCCTCAGACAGCGGCGCACACACACACACACGCACAGAGCCAACAGTGTTAGCTGTGGTAACATTAATGTGCCCTCTTTCATAGATGATTACTCCCAGCAGGAGAGGGGGGCATCTCTTTAATGACAGTCTTTCACACCCAAACACCTCTGCCAGACGAGAGGGAGAGGAGGAGGAAGATGTTTGAGGAAGGAAAGCAAGATAAACGGCATATAAAGAACTGAAATAAAGATAGGAAAGATGGAAGGAAAAGAAGTTTAAAGGACCAAGGTAGAAAAGTTTAAAAGAAGTAAATGGAAGAATGAGGTAGAAAAGGGTGAATGGTACAACAGATGTGTAGGTTGTGTGTAAGGTTTTCAGAGTGTGTGTGGATGCAGGAAGGCAAGCGTTTGTCAAGTGCCAGCCAACAGATGGTGTCTAATCTACGGAGGGCACCCCCAACCCCCCCTGAGGGCACAGCGGGGGCTGAGGACCCTAAGTGGTGCTCACACACTCAACAACCACCAATGGATTTGCTCTTTCAAAAAGAGCAATGCACAAACACGCACGGCTGGTGCATTCAAACATGTAAAACACACACACACACACCAAGGGTCAGTTCAGCCTCTAGCACCAGCCTTTAGTGACATTTGTCCGTGGTTTTAGATATTCCGGCCTCCAATGAGAGCGAATTGAACTTTCCTTGCAGGGTGAGTGTGCCACTCAGAATAATCTGCAGAAAACAATCAGCGCATATTGATCGGAACGTCTTTTAACCAGAGAAATAGTGCTAAGAAAACGATCTCTTGTCGATGGGTTACCGTATTATGGACCATGTTTAGAAATAGATCTCGCTGTTGTATATCAAAACAACCGAAACCTAAGCTGTCAGCAGGAGATACAACAAAAGGTAATTGGGGGAATAAAAAAAAAAAAAAATCTAATTTGGGTGAACTGACCCTTTAAGTCTGAGGTTAATTTACTTTTCCACTAATTTAATTCTCGGGTGAAATTTCTTTAGAATCGAATCAGTGAAAACATTTTGTCATGGAATTGCTGCCATATCCAATCTGTCAGAAAATTTACTGTTTTCGCTGACGATTGTATCTGGGACAAATTACAATGAATGAGCAGGTGAGAATAGGACATCCCGGGCACTCAGCGCTAACCAGCAGTTGTCTGATCTGTGACCTCGTGTTTACGGCACCATCTCTCTAACTGCAGGCCCAACCCTTGAGAAATAAGATGAAGAATGCAGTTAAAGCGTCCATGCTGGCTGAAACAGCACACAGTGAATTCATCTAAACCACTGATGTATGACACACATGCACATCCCCCCAAAGCACAAACACACCATAATGTCTACGTGGCTTTGTCTGGTGTCTGTCCGGCGAAGCCCCCTGTACTGATGCTACGGTGACAGTCGTCTGATTCAGCAAGATCCAGCACGGAGTGTAAAGGTTTGTGTTGTACATGTACATGACTGTGGGCAGGTCCAGTCTCCAACATGTGTGCCTGCATGTGAAAAGGAATAGGGAACCATGTGGAATGAATTAGGCATTTGCGTTAAAAAAAAAAAAATGATGAAAACGTTGTGAACAAAGAGAAACTGTTAGTCACACTGCCCCCCTTGCCTTGCCCCGTCCTGTGACAAGCAGTGAATCAGAGACCATTTACTCAGTAATACACAGAAATAATAGCATCTCTAATCAGCTGCTATTCTAATAGGCCTAAATTACTCAGCAATACCACCCTGTCAATTTTGGAGTTATTTTATCCTTGAGCCGAATGTCTAACGGGAGCCTATTGTAGTTTTTGTCATGAGTATCCAAAGGGCTGAAATTGCAGAAGCAGTGAAGCTCTCTGAGCACTTTGCTGCGATGAGCTTCTTTCTGTTCGTTAGGTGTGTGTGCATTTATTTGTGTCTGCTGTACACACATCTGGGTGTGTCTCTGTTGAAGTATCGCCTGACAAATATTTGTGTAACTACGTGTTTGGTCCACTGAGAATAAAGTTGATGTCATAACTTCATAACTCATGGTAGAAAAAAATAAAGTAAAAGCACAGATTGCATTTTGTAATGCAAAGCAAAGGTGACCGAGTGAACAGAAAAGTGAATGATGTCCACGTCACTACAGAGGGTCCATTTCTCATTGATATGGGTCATTCTATCTCTGCGTGTCTCATTTTTTATTTTACTGCCTTCTACTAGTACCTTTTTTAAATTCAGTTCATATAACCGGGCACTTTACACTATTAAACCCTCCCTCACCCCGCCCCCACAGCGGCTCCCAGAGTCTGATCTAGAGACACAGGTCATTTGTCATCGGAGAGGGGAGCTGGAGGAAACGCCGAGCTCCACACTGGGCCCGACAGCTCTCCGGGCAGCCCCACAGAATCACTGAATACAGCGAAGAAATGATGCAGCGGAGAGGAAGCGAGACAGGTATGAAGAAGGCGTGTCAGTGAGTGTCAGTCCATCTCTGTGGATGTTTTTCTGAGTGAGCGCGCGCCTGCATTTTCTCTTTGGGTGAAGCTTGACTGCAGACAAAGAAAGGTTAAAAGCAAAGGAAGGCGCATGAACATGCACCCAGTCGAGTGTCCTGCTCTGCTGTGTGTATTCACTCTCGATGACCCCATTAGACCTGATATGACATGCATTCAGACTCTCATTACTTGGCATCCTGAGATGGAGGACAGACACACGAGAAGAGGGGCACCGAAGCATCTCAATCTCTTAACTTTCTCACCTTTCTGCATTACATCCTCTCTGTGATGAGACCGAGGAACAAAAGGAGGAGATGGGGCACATAAACTGAATAAAACAATCAAGGAGGTCGTCAGAGAAGGGTGGACTGGAAAAGAGGGTTGGGGAAAGGTGCGTTGTAGTCCGAGAAAACAGGAGAACACTGGCGAACGGCCGACTCCCGCTGTGACACTGTTATAGTGTGCGTATTGTGTTTTATCCAGAGCACATGTAGATACCGTATTGATTTGGTCTGTGGGGGGCAGACGATGGCAGAGGGGTATTAAATAGAAGAAATCAATTCCCTTTGCTTTAATGGCAGGCAGCTCTCTGGAAAAGAGGAGACAAAAAGACACAAAGGAAGAAAGAGAGGGAGAGAAGAAGGGAGGAAATAAAACAGAGGAGTGTTGGTCAGCAAGCCAAGCCAGGCTGTTTATGGTGGATCTACTTTCTCTGCACCCTCGCCTCAGCCCACACACCTCACTCCTTTTGTCGCTGGATGCTCTGGTCAGCACATTCTGCTTCTTTGTCTGCAGAGCCTTCACCTTTACTTCTGTTGTCAATAACTGTATTGCTACCAAGAGTGGGTGGAAAGGCACTGAGCCACACTTGGATGCACACACACACACACACACACACACACACACACACGTAAAAAACGCACAACAGCACACACAAGCTGATATGTACACAGACAGGTGCACAACATGGCTCACACTTGCCGGCTCCAATCAGGTTGGAGCCGGTAAAAATACTGGTTTTCTGATGTCAAATGTCAAACACGTGTGTGTGTGTGTGTGTGTGTGTGTGTGTGTGTGTGCACGTTCAGTAGGATTCTGTACACAAGCTCTGTGTGAGTGTGTAGCGTTAAAAACACTGCGTGTCAAGAATCACCCGGGGAGATATTTTTGTAGGCTCCCCACGTGACCAAGCCTACATCGACCACTTATCTACCAGCCGCCATCCTACACCCCCCACCTACGCCCTCCTCACTCCACCCTCCAGACAAACCCCATCAACAACTTGGGACCAGGCAAGCGTGAGAGAACGGCTGGCAATACACACGAGATGAGGCACGAAATGCAGAAACGGAGCCCCTCAGACACACAGAGTTCAGCATACAGACGTCTCAGCCTTCGAGCCAAGCCTGCAGTGTGGTTAACTCCTGGCATGCCACACCGGACCAGAGGCAGCTGTGCTCAAGAGAGACGCCACAACTGGATGGGGTTGAAAAAAAAAAAAAAAAGAAAAACTTCCCGTTGTCAAGCAACGAGACCATCTCACTCAAGTCTAAAAACTGAACAATGGCAGAGAATGTATCTACCAGAGAAAGACTCTGTGTGATGTGATCTCATTTAAGCTAATTATGGAACAAAATAACCACATTTTCATCTTTATGCTCACAACTTTTGGAAAAGCCAAATTATTGTTTATCATGTAATTTTATAGTTTTCTTTAAAGCACGGCATTTTCTCAATTTTAATCTCTTGTTCAATCAGTTCATCATGCATTATTCTCTACGGATGGCTAATACAATAACAGGAAAATTAGGTCTATATGTCTGCGGGTGGGTTTGGGTAACCTTTAAATCTGCAGTATGCAGGTGATCTCCCGCTCCTCACAAACATGTCCCCCTGACCTTCCAATTAGAGCTCACTACCCAACATCAGTAACACACTAAATCTTCCTCAGGCTCCAGGTTTGGACAGTGGTATAAAACAGCCTGCTATAAAATCATTACTGGGCTATAAAACACAGCGAATTTTCACAATTAAAAGACCAGCAGAGACGGCGGGAAAACAAAGCCGGAGGGAGAGGAATTATTCGCTGTCCAGATATGTGGAAGTAAAACATTTGCAACACAACAGATACAATAACAAACAACTCCACTAGGAGATCTGCATGTACCAAAGTAATTCTTTCTCTTTATGAGAGTCAAGGACATAAATAGAAAAAAAAATTAATTACCACTGAGATATAAACAACTCACTAATATTGTAAGTGTAGATACATTAATCCATGATGATAAGCTATGACAAGCAAATAACACCACATCATTCATACATCAATTGCCATCTCTCAAATTCTCATACATCACAATATGTCCTGTGAGCAAATAAACATATGGCTAATCTGAGCTTTGCTGTGACATTTAATTAATTGAGTGTTTACATAAAAAACTCCACATACATAACTCATGTTCAGACAAATGTATTAAAAAGACAGTGGCTCGTCCTCCATCAGTCATGTGGGTATTTAAATGCCATTCGTGGGCATTCAAACTACACTAATTATGGCTAGAAATTTGTTTGGGTTCAACACACTATAGAAGGGGGGAAAGACATTTATACTGTGCAAAGAAGAAGAATTTAACAGTTAAATGTAAGTAAGCAAAACCATCAGTAAATCCATTAATGATAGAGTAGGATGAAAACACGTCTATTTGCTATAAATTCTAATCAGTAACATCATCATAAGCCATTATTTCATATTAATGGCATTGCATCAGCAACAATGGGGTTGGGGGCTGCTCTTGGCGGCGTGATCCGAAGAGCTTGTTTTTACATGAAAGCTTGTAAAAGGTCACAAAGGGCGATTTGTGGGATGCAGTGTCATCAGCTTGGAGTCAGAAACCATCACCTTAAATTAAAAATGAAGCTGTGGTGCTCTGCACGCTGATCGGAGACAGTCCCTGTCCACTGTAGGTGGAGGATTCCCTCAATTAACTTCACAGTGAGACAGAAAAGGGTCTAATCCATACCTGCTAATGCCCATAGCATTTCAGCGCTGGCACGCTGAGCCAAGCTGTAAATACATAAGCGTATGAGCTCCACTTGGCATATTGGCCCATTCACGTATCCTAGAGGATGACCAAGAAATGTATTTTACAGGGGACTGCGAATATTGTTTCCATGCGCCAGAGAAGCAGCTTCGCTAAGTAGTACTGAAGTGTTGATTATTGGTGTTCCTTTAATTAAAACTCCTTTCTCATATGGGATATCTAAAAATGAATTGTTTGCATGTAAAAAGAATAATTGCGACAAAAATCATTCTGTTCCTCGCAATTTCTCGTTTAATAAGATAAAGGCAAGTCTCTTAAGAATTTACACACTACAAAAAAGATAAAAACGTCCACTGTGGGGGACTAGGTGTGCCAGCAGCTCAATGCAGCAGTTATCCTGTAGGAAGAAAACAATAAAACAAATCAATGGTAAGCTTGTAAATGCTGCAATTTTAGTTTGAAGAGGAGGGTCTAAATTGGAAATAACTGGGTAAGTCTGGGATTAACAGGCGCTCTATCGCTTATCGATCCACATTTATTACTTTTAAATGTGGGTAATTGGGAAGGGTTTGGTGCAATCTCTGTCTGCATCTTTATAGAACGGCTCCAGTAGGTGTATGGGCCTTAAGTGCACTCGTAAATTGGTTTTATGAGTTTCTGAGACATATCGCTGCTAATGTTTCCACTCGACGGTTTTATGGCCACATTGTGGCGACTCCGGTGAAAGATACTTTCTAATATATTGCGAAAGTGATGTTGACAAAAACAAGAAAAAAAAAATTTGCTTGAATGAAGAGCTTTTGTTGAAATGATAGACGTGTTTATTGCTGAAAGATGTATCGGCCCATTTTTGAGAAAATAAATGAGGTGGACAGTGAAAAATATATATATAAAAAAAATTTTTAGTAAATATTTGTCAGTATATTAACAGGCATCCGAAATCCATAGAGTAGGATTTATCCTCACAATAAAGAAATTATCGTAAAAAGAACAGCCTTTTAATTCTTTTCTGACACTATTAATGCGTCCACAATATGTCAAACTCCCCGTCTTATTCTCCAGATGTTCTCATTCACAACTTTGTAAAAAACTACCGGCGTTCAGCCGCCTTTGTATTTTCCATCATCCCAGTTCCTCCTGCTCACACCATCCGATCCCTTCATCAAAGCGGGCCACTTTGCCAAACATGATCCCTGCCTGTTGTGTGTTGGTTTGGTTTCGAGAAGCGGATTAAACAGTTCCCACCAACTCTCTGATGTGGACCTTATCTCAGGTTTCACTTGACACTAGCAGTGCTGTAGTGTTATTAGCAGCTAAAGGGCTTTGTTAAGGAACACAAAAGGCAGAGCTAGGCAGCAGTTAGCGAGGCTTTGTTAGGGGTCAGAGAGGTGTTAAATAGACTACACCTGGGGGCTGTGTTAACACCTTCACCTGAGACTTTCAAACTTCCACCGAAGAGTGTTTCATTCAATTCACGTTACTCAGCGTGGACGGGACGGAACAAAAAAAACACACAGGAGCTGAGAGGAAGCAAAATACATTTCTGACAGAAATCAAACCACGTCTTTCTAGCTCCGGAAAAAAAGTAAAGGAATACACTCTTTGTGGAATTAGGTAAAGATGAAGATATGCAATAACAAATTCATGAAAAGTAAATACTCGACAGAACATTTTTCTGATTTCCAAAGTGGATTCTTGTTGTGAAACATTTTGAGGTCGACAAACTCATTTCTCGGTAGATTCCCTCTTAACTGCTGGAACGTTGCCAGCCACTGGTCTCCTCTGGAGGTTCCTTTTTATTGATTAGGTATCGTATGGTTGGAATGTGATGTCAGGGCCTTTTTTAAACTGAGCAAGCAGGTAGTGAAAAAAAAATTGCTGGATTAGGTCCAAACCGAAACTAAACCGATGAAGACAAATACCGTTCCGATAACAGAGCAGTTATTATTACTCATTCCCAGTTCTTCAAAAGACATAAAATAAACTTTTTCATTCCGTAATCAAATTCGGTTCGATTTTTAAATATATTCGCCCACAGTGGAGCCCCAGAGGAACCTTGAGGGGGAAGCAGACCACATTCTGGACCAGCTCAGCGTCGGGCCTTGTTACGCTCGTCTCCCTCCCACCGTCTTTCATCCCTCTCTTATCCCCCTCTCTTCTCCCCCTCAGACTGGTCTGGCTGGCCTACACACGCGATCCTCACGCTAGCTCGGACTAAGCCCCGTAAAGGCTAACACAAGCTCAGTGTAAAAACTCCTATTGGGGCCCACCTCATCCCTGTGTCCCCCTCGCTACCTCACCGTTTCCCCTCTCCCCGTCTTGTGCTGCCTGACTACACTTTCGCTTCGCATTACTTCTGCTATTCTAACTTTTCCACTTCTGAGCACTATCAATTATGCACTAGAATAACAGTGGGGCCAGGCTTGGCAGCAGGACATAAAGGCCGATTATGAGTGTGAATAATTCAGCCATCTTCGTGCCATGTTCCTCTTACCGGCGATACAGGCAGGGCTTTGCTGCTAATGTATGATGGCAGACACAATCTCACCTGGTCTTAATGTAAGGACGGCGCTCTACATCCCAGAGAAATGAGGGGATGGAGAGTTGGAGAGGACGCAAGACGTGCGGCTGCTGCAATATTAAAGCAACTGCGAAGCTAATGTCACTCACAGATTGACAAGTCTGACACCGTCACAGCCATGACAAGTGACACGTGTCAGTCTGCAAACATGGAAACGCTGTGACTCATTTATTTACACAACTTAGAAAAGTAAAAAAAAAGAAAAAAATCGTAAATCTCGACTAAAACAACAAACTTGCGTGTAGGAAATGTGTGGTCATACCAGCCACCATGAATGCTTTTCATTAAGGTGGTAGCAAAGCAGGCAAGCAGACAACTTTCCATCACCTTCGTGCACCAAACATGTCTACCTTGACTTCATTTTTCATGAATTGCGTGCAAAGGTTCGCAAGTGCTACTCTACTTCGAGATCACAAACAGTAATGAATATTTCATCACTCCACCCAAAGCCAAGCACAAACTCTAATCCAATACGAGAAATGTGATGCATCTGTTTTCCCACAGGCTAATAATCTACTTCAGCGCTGCATCTCATAAAAAAATATTACCGCAAAAACATCTGTAAATTGTCAGGCTTTTCCTTAGAAGGTTTAATGAACAGAAGTCAAGCTTTCATCATTAGCTAAGCCAGAATGTAAAGCGAAGAAACTGTCAAATCTTTATGAATGAATATCAAGTTGACGAAAGAATAAACCTGAAAGTTCGAAGTAAGTATTCTATGAAAAAGAAATACTTGCACACAAAAATAATTGCATACATTTGCGAGGACTTTTGTTGATGAATTTGCGTTTTACCGTCTTTTATTTTGTTAACCACTATATATTTACATATGGGTAACAGCAAATAAAAATGTAAATGTAGAATCTATGCAAAATTATCCAATGCTATAACAGAGGCAAAGGGAAGTTTAAAACCTTTGTACACTCTTCAAAACAGAACTATGGGAGGGAAGTAAAAATAGTGAAGTTGCCCTATAAGGAAGTCCCAACAACCTTTTGTTTTGATTTAAATATTTGTAGAATTTGAATTAAAAAAATGATCTTAATAATCTAACTGAATGCTGTTACTTCATGTGGGTTTTAATAATAATTTTAAAAATTAATGTATTTCTGGTATGATTTGATTATTTCTAATTTTAAATTGATGTTTGTATAAGTGTATACATGTATGTATGTTTATAAAGAATAAAAAAAAAGAATGAAATTCATTTACAAATTTACTTTTAAAATTTAGTTTTCAATGCAAAAATGTTAAAAGGAACCGAAAATAATAATTTTGCACGAAATGGTTGTGCCACTTTAAACAGGGCAAAAAATATTTGCTGTAAAAGACCCAGGCCAAAAACTATTCCATTTGTTGGGAAAAAAAAAAACGTTCCTTCGCCCCCTCTTATTTGTGCTTCCGTTTGCCATGCCGGCTCTAATCCTGGCTGGAATGTCTCCGGTCGTGGAGTCCTGCGGCCCTGAGGGACTGAACAGCAGGTGAAACTCAACTCTCTGAGGACTTGTCCCGCCTCACAGCTACTCCAGTAGTTCTACTGTAAAGTCCAACCAGACCCTCTGTGTGGGAAAACATGTTAAAGCTTTCTCTGATCCAAGAATGTGTTTTTTAACGAGACCACGGAAAAAAAAAAGATGAAAAAGTTTCGATTTTTCCACTTTTCTAATATAATTTTCAACTGGCGTTCTTTAATGTGTGTACTGTTCTCATCCTATCTCACTTTTACTTTTTTCATAAATAAACCCAGACATATAATAGGTTTCCTTGTTGAGCACAGTTCAGACTTCGTTATTAATGATTTTTTTTATGTCTCATTGTAGACCTGTAGAAACAAAAATGTTTTCAGACATTGCTACCGTTTCCTTCTTTGGATCTGGCTGGTGCCACCTATGTGCTCGGCTTGGCTGCCATGTTTCACCACACACACACTTCATCTTGCATTTCAGAGCATGTGAAGGAAAAAAAGGGGGGTCAAGGTGGTTCGTGTTTTTTAACAAAGGGAAAATAGGCATAAAGAAATCGAGTTTAGGCAACTGTCAATCATGTGCCGCAGCCACAACACTGAGCTTAATGCCGACAGCGGGCATGCTGGGTCACCTCAGCAGGACCCCTTTAGCTAAGGACAAGGACAGTACAGTCTAAGATCTGTTATTCCCAGAGACAGGAGGGAGGAAAGGAAGGGGAATCGGGAAAAGAAAGAGGGGACAATGCAGCACGAAGAGCAGAGGAGCGGGAGGAAACCGGCTGCAGGGCTGAGCTGGGTGACGGGTTCAAGACAAAAGACAATGTCAAGCCATGAAGGACAAGACCTGACATTGGTCAAATCTGTAGATGCAATAGTTTACCAAGCTGCAATCAACGAATGATGTCATCGTCACCTCACCATTTGCAAGCTGAGGTGATGACTGTCTCTTCAACGAATCCAGTTTTTTGATGTTTTGCTTCTTAAAGCTCATCAATAAGATTAAGGGCATTAGAAACTTTTGTATGCATGACTATGCTGGAGGAAAACACACACTTCTAAGGATGTAGCCATAGGCAGCGCTCATCACCTCTGTTTATCCAGGGGGCTTAGGCCACTTTGGGGACTCCCCTTAAGTCTCACTTATCTCATTAGACCCTTAAAACTGATTAATATGAATGCCAGCAGAGGCCAGCTCAAGGCATTCTTAAGGAAGAAGGGAAGGAGAAAAAGAGAAGGATGGGGGGGGATTTTAGAGGAAGGGGGTTTTTGTGTCTCTGGACAATGAGCTGATGGCTTTTTAAGCCTCTCAGTGGCTCTGGGTTAATACCCGGGGCTGCAGTCATGGGATAGGCCGTGGTTCAAAGGCTGCTGCTCTCCAAGGCTGGACGTTCACCGATTTAGAAGAAGAAAATAAACAAGTAGAATAAATATCACATCTCCTGCAACTTGAACCTCGCTAAAGAAATAATGAAGTGCCCTTCCATTCCAGAGTGGTGTGTATGCGTGCCTGCATGCGTTTGCCCATCGAGGGTCTTTGGGGTGTTATATTTGGTTATGTGGGATAATGTTTGGGGCAAGCCAAACCAGTCAAAGCTGGACTCAGAGGAGAGCAGAGGTTGAAGATGGGATTTATCACACGTTGCAGGATCAATCATTTTCCCTTCAGGGGAGAACAAAAAACCGAGCACTACACATAGACAAAGACCGACATTCACATACACGCATGTACACACAAACACAACGCAACTTCACAAAATGGGAAAACTATCAAGCAGTTCTCAAAGGAGCAGGCGCAGAGAATTGGGTCAAGAACGGTGCTGTGCTCCGCTATAGTAAAGGCTGTGTGTTTCTGCTGCTTCATTACAGCAGAGGTCGGCTCAGGATAACCACACACACACACACGTATATGTGGATGAGTTGCCAGTAAACACACAGACATGCCCACACGTACACTGATACTCAAACACTTGCTTATCTTAACATCAAACCCACGTTCGACTGAAGATGTCAGATTTAGTTAAGTGTTATACATTTTTAAACATGATTTATTATCTGCTTAATTTTAGATTCTTTTTAGAGCTCAGATCAGACAAACATCTGTTGCCTAATAAAAGACTTGGGAGCCAGGAGAGTAGATCTGAAAAAGAGCTTTTCATGCCGCAGTAGTTTTTGAAGTTGAGATCAGTTATTTTTACCTTTTAACCTGAGACTTTTTCTTTAATTTACAGTACGACAGATCTGAACATCATATTCATTTTACATTATATTTTTGGTCACTTAGCCTTATTAGAGCCCAATTCTTCAAAGTGATACAGCCAGAGAGACAAGCTGAGTCAAAGACAAATATGAAGAGAGTTGTTGCAAAGTGAAATTTCAACCAATTGAATTACAATTATGCATAATTATCCACATTATGTATCACAATGAAACAAACTGATCATTTTATGTTTTACATTTTACTTCTCAAGACAAACATATTTTTTCTAATTGTAGCTATTTGTCTCCGCAGCAGATTCTATATAACATTTTGGAATAAAACCCGTCATTAAGCTGCAGCATTACACACCTCCTCTGATATTCAGACTGTGATACATGCATTTGAGTGGAAAATGCACTTTCAAGGGCACAGTGTGTAATGTGTCACCATAGTTAAGACTAAGATGCACAGCGTCAACCTCAAGTAAACACAGCACTGTGTGTGGGAGTGTGACAGGGAAACAGAGCAGGGGTCTAAACCTGAGCAGGCTTAATTCTGCCTCTGTAGAAAATAAACACGGTGCCACTAAGCCAGGACCGCAAAGACGACACCTCCTCAGGGTGAAGACCTGGAGCCTTTCCCCTGGAGAACTATTACTAACCAATCCAGAGACAGACAGACAGACAGACAGCGAGCCACATGCATCTTTAAACCTCAGCTAGAACAGACATGGAGGGGAGGGGAGGGGCTGATGAGCTGGACGCCATGCAGGGAGACAGATGAGAGAGCACGGTTAAGGCTAGTTGGAAATGAGGGAAGCTGTCACCTCTCCTTTTCCACACCCCGTGTCACTCCTGGCTACTAGAAGCCTCTCCCCTTGTGTCTGGCGCTCGCACTATACTTCTCCGCTCCTCACTTTTTTTTCTGTCTTTTTGTGAGCGCGCAGTACAACTTCAGCCGTGCACGCTCCCCGTCCCTCCAGCCATTCACACCATTCCCTGTCGCTCCTCTCCTTTGCCCTCCATTTTTTTTTTTCCTCCCTCCGTTTAAAGCCCATGCATTACTTTCAGCCCCGGCTATGTGGAGTGGACAGACAGAGGAGAACAATGGCCGTCTTTCAGTCTCACCGGCCAGCATTTGGGGGTGGTTGGGGGGGCTGCTAGTATTTTTGTCTACTGTCAATTCAAACAGACTAACGCAGCGAGCTTATCATCGGCACTTCTTACCACAGTGGTGGACTGAAGACGTGAAAGCGACATTATTTGACTGCTAATTTTTATTTAGGTTTGCGGTAAACTGTCACAGCAGCGGACTTTACAGAGGTGTTCAAATTAAAAACGAGGGCCGAGAATCAATTAGTGCTTCACGTCTTTACGCGCGTGCAAATGCAGACAAAGAAACACCAAACGGAAGTATGAGAAACCATGTAAGCAGCGCACAGATCACTTGCAGGTGGGGAAGTGATAGCAATCTGGCTAAAAGCCACTTTTTGTAACTAATATTTGTATCTAGGGATGAAGTTTTTGGAAATAAACCAAGCAGATTAACCTCAGTTTCAAAGGGAAAACAGACCACATAAATGTAGAGTCCCTCTGAGCGTTTCTCAGTCTGTCTATGAAGACGAATTACCTCATGAGTCATTTACAACTGGCTACAACCCGTCAATTAGGTCTTTATTCACAAGCTGGAGATGTGTTCTCTTCTGGGATCTATTCTCCACACTGCTGCCCAGCTAGAAAAACATCCAGTCACTCCCCCGCAGCCCCCCAAGTTAAATAAGGAATAACACAGCGGTGGAAGGTCCGAAGCCAGCCTACCATGAAAGGAATTATCTGTGGAAAATGTGTCTGCTAAGAAGCGAACAGTCTCAATCATTCCCGTCACATTTTCCAGTACAACAGTGGGGACGGAAAGTAAAAAAATTAAACGCATCAGTTGTTTTAGCTTCACATCCTGGTTTATTTCCTGTAAATACAATATGGCCCGAAAAGTAAAAGAGTTTAACAAGGTCAAATCAACCAGGACTGAAAGAGCTGATTTAAAACAAATTTATGTAGCATCCACTCCTACTGTACATTTGAATTGCTTTAATTTGAGAACAGAGGGCACGAGGGGTTATCGGAGCTCTCTCAGTAGCGCCCCGTTCTGGTGAGGGGTGATAGATTAACCAAGCGTTACTACAGTAACAGCTGCTTCTGAGCCTCCATCTTACAGAAGAGAGCAGAAGAGCTGAAGTGGGATATGGTAGCGCCATTTTCAGCCAAGAACGAGGACTCAGTGGCGACAAATCTGGCCTGGTGGCTCGACACTTATTGAACCCGCAACAATTTTGTGTGTTTCTGTGGGTCCACTCCTTTCTGGGGCCCTAAAATGAAACAGAAGCCTTTCCATGTTAGAAACCAAATGAACAACAAAATTTTTCTTTTTCTGTGATCATATTAACTACAAATTTACTCAGGTGTAAAAATACAACTTTGAGCTGCCAGATATGTTCCCACAGTTGCTCTGGGGTGGCATAAAGTAACTTTAGGAAAAATAAAGAAACAGTTGGGGGAAAAAACTTTCCACAGCTTTGAAATTTTACGTAAGACGGAGACAGTGAGAAATTTGTCCCTGAAAAAACAAGCACATGCATCTGGTAGAAAGGCAAAAAAGAAAAAGATAGAAAAAAAAAAAAGGCAACACTATTTGTGTCGTTGTCAGAGTAAAATAGGTGTGTGCACATGTGGGCGTTGCATAAGCAGGTTAATGCTTTATTGTTTGAGCAGAGCTATACGGAGTGTTCCCCTGAAAGCCCCGGCTTGAATGAGGGCTAAAAGACAGATCGCTCGACTGATAGCAGTGTTTCAGCGCTCCATCTGACCTTGGAGTGACTACTCTGAAAACAAAAACCTGGACATTAAAATCTGGTTCCCCAGGCAAGGCAGGGAATCATGTATAACTGAAATTAGGCTGCAATTCAATATTGTGCAGTTCAGTCGGTATAATCGAAGATCCTGTCCGCTCTTTGCCGGATAACGTAACATTTAAATTGACGGTGGTATTTTGAAGGTTCTTAGTATCAACTTATCTCTGCTAACCTTGGTCAGACTAAGTAATATTAATCTAATCATGAGCAAACACGGGGTTTCGTCTGTTGGGTGAACTAATCACCAGAACCAAGGTCAAAAAACTGAATTTATTATCCAAAATTAAGCAGATTGCGGCATATATTTAAAATGTGTTGAATAATTGTTTTTTTTTTACAGAAACAAACTCAGTACAAAATGTATTATTTTAAATAGATAATTAAATAAATAATGCATATTTATGTGACTCCATAAATATTTTTTTTCTCACTTTCAGGCTGCCTTTATTTCAGAAGGATTAGCATATTCAAGACTACAGCCTGACCACCAGGCACCCCCAGCGACAGGGCTGCTTCTGTCCGCCACATCGCAGCTCCACAAGGGTCACAGCCAAGAGTCCTCCCCCTCTTCCTACGCACGCTGAAAAACAGCTGCTCTGCCAAGCACATTGACTAAGCATTGACTACTGCCTGCTGGGCTCATTTTCTACTTAATAGAGAAAAAAAATCTAATTTAAATGGAAAGTGCATTTACAGGTCTGGTGAGAAAATACAGAGTGCCATTTAAACCTAATGCAAGTATTACATCGCGCAACACTATGATTACAGTTTGCTGGTTTTCCGTCAGGTCCCACAAACATGGGACCCGTCTTTGTGTTCTCTACTCTCGCTGTTCCTACAGCTTGGCTGCTGCTTGGGTTTGAAAGCATGACAGAGTAAGGGGTCATTAACGAGAACTAATCAGCCCTCAGCAAAAAAAAAAAAAGAAAAAACCCCAAAAAACGACATGGACAGGAACGACTAGCATGGGGTCAAAAAGTACCCACTTTAGCAATCAAAAGCAATATAAATTTGATTTTTAAAATTACAGGTTTTCACAATCCTAATTATAAATAAATGTTCACATAGTAACATATAATTTTCACATCGGTTAGAGACAGATGGGTGTATGGACTAACTTTCCACCTCCATGCATGTGTCTTTGTTAGTATACAGCCAACATTCGCACACACATCGAGCACTAACGTGGACACGCACGACTCTTATTGGGACAGGTAATGTGAAGTGCAAAGTACAAGTTATTAATTATTCTGGTATCTATAAGCCTGAAAGAGGGTGGCCTCATTTTCTGCTTTGCATGCACATGCAAACACAACAACGTGCTCAGACAAAGACGAGTCAGACATGACTGCAACTAAAGACAAATACGCCACCACCGAAATGACTGTATGTGTTCCTCCAGTTAGAGAACAGTGCAAGAATAAAAATGTTAAACCTGCAACACAAGGCAGCGTGTTAAAAAACGCTTTCCAGGCCATTTGTTGAGCTACAAATTATGCAGCAAAATACAAATCACCTTGAGCAATTTGCATGACCACAACCGCATCAAACTGTTTATGTTAATAACACTGTAGACTTCAAGGAGAGTTCTAGTTACTAGTTTGTCATTCACAGGCCAACTTTCTGCTTCGTTATTCCTCGCCGTGTGTGTGTGACCTCTCCCTGAGCTCCTCTCAGAGTGTGCCTGACCTCTGCGCGTCTTTCTCCACTATCAACCGTGGAGGGACTCCTGAAATATCTAATTGTATTCATTCATTTTCTGGGCCCAGCAAGGAGAGACAGAGAGGGAGCAAGTAGGAGAGCTGGAGGGAGGGAGGGAGGGAGAAACAGACGGGGAGAGACGACGCGCCGAGAGGCAACGTGGGACAGAGGCAGGGAGGGATATGGGGAAGAAGAAAGGGCAGAGGGGGAAAAAGGAAGGGAAGGGCCATCTCGGGCATTACAGCTGAGACATCATTAGAGCTGCAGTCTGTCCCCTCATTAGAATAAATACTCACAAGCAAAGACAGTCAGTAGATAGCAGAGGGCAGCGAGAAACGTCCCTGTATTTTGAGTTATTTCAAGTTCAAGAACTCTCTAAGGACATGTGCAACTCTAAGACTCCTACACCGCTCAAACTCAAACAAACTTTTTATTGGATACAACGCTAAATGTAAATTAGAGCACCATGAGGAAAGCGCTCAGAGGAACCAAGAGCGGAAGAAAATAAAACGAGGAGTGCATTTATTGAAGAGACAGAGAAACAGGTAAACAAAGAAAAGAGAAAAGTGGTATTTGGAGTTAAAAAAAAAATGCACGTTTCTAATGTCATACTGTAATTTTTAGATCCAGCGGCAGTTTGAAGCCAACAAACAGGCAGGAAATCCCCCTCAGCCCCACTCCACATCACCAACAACACAAACACCCAGCAGAAACAACTGTGGCACCGCTAAGATAAAATTACGATACGGTAAACCGATTCCACGCTAATCTACCAATTGCTTTTATTTCTAACTACTGGAAAACCCGATAGGAGACATTCTATCCTGCATCAACATTATTGCCATTAAAAAGTACAATTTCAAACACAAAAAAACTCTTATCTGAGATGGTCTAATTGATAGAACACAGGCTGAGCTGGGAAAGTGTCTACACAACAAGGTTTAGTCTACTGTGTCTCAAACAGCACAGGCGTGTCCTTGAGTTTCTAGCCACCGTCTTTTTTTTTTATCTGTGTTTCACTGCAGGCAAATTTCCCCGTATCATTGTGCATTACATGCCTTTTTTTGTTTTTCAACCTTAAATTAAATGCAATTATGCAAACCCCCAAAAAAAGGGAGACGAATGTGACAAAGTTTGCAAGTAAAACTGATTTTAGTTTAGTTTTAGTTTCGTGTCTTTCATTTCTCTCTGTGGTGACGTGAGCAAAGAACAATGAAGCAGTTAACCAGAGAATTATAAACTTTACAGATTTTGTGACTAAATCAAACCCAAAGTAGAGTTTAATTGCGATGGATTGTCTAGCTGAGGCTTCTTTTGCAACACTGTGGAAGCTTTACTTTACTACGGTGAAAAAGTCAAACTAGTCCTGAATGAAAGTGTTCCGAGCAAAAAAAAAAAACGACGGAGTGGATTCCTGACGCAGCCGTACTTTCAGTGCGACTGTGAAGCCTCACAACAAAGGCGGACGTGGGCAAGTTACATTTCAGTAAGCGCCAGCTTCCTACAGTAATGCATGAAGAAAGGGACTCAATATTTATTAACTGAGTCATCAATAAGATGAGTTTGCTACCTCTCCCTCTCTGCTGCCGTTACCTTTCTGGCTTTCTGCCTCAGCCCTGCAGGGGTGAGAGTCAAACAAACTCTATTTAGAGTAAGTAGAACAGACTGACTGGTGTTAGCAGCATTACAGCCTCAGTGAAAACCTGTTTCCTTTCCTCGGGCAAGTCAGAGCTGCAGAAACAGATGAGGCTCGGGAAACTATCTATTTTTCAGATTTTACTGGGGGACCAAAGAGAGAAAAAGCCACGACACGCATGTAGACTCGTAAATCACAAAGCTCCTGTTTGCTCACTCTCTCTGTTAGATCTGATTAACAGTAGATTTTCTTAAATTTCCCCCTTTTTTTTTTAAAAAACGCCACTTTTTTCTTCACTGAAACTGAGAAAACTTGTCAGCACATCTGGAAGATATCAAGTTAACTGAGCAGCCAGTCAAGTCAAAACTTTTTTTGGTGAAAAAAAAAACCCCGAAAAAGCACAGTCTAATGAAAGTATGTCTATCAACAGCCAAAATCAAGATTTAACTCAAAATTGTGTTTTCCTCTACTGAAGAAAGCAGTCCATAAATAAACAGCCCGGGCCAGTCAGAGTAAAGAACAAGAGCACGACAGTCATGGTCTACTGTATATCAGGCTGAGAATCTGTGCACCCTGCTAGCCCGGCTCCGACTTCAGGAGAGAACTTACAGTCAGCCCTCCTGTTTGGATCCCTGACCACTAATTGCTTCAAGCAATAAATCATGTTTTCCCAAACTACAAACTGAATATAAATAGTTGTGAAACAAATTCAGCATTTGCTATTAATGGCTTTTGTGCTCACTCAGAGGGTAAGCTGGGGATTTTATTCAACAAATAGTAAGTGCTGGTACCAGTTGAGTGAAAGATCTTTGTAAACTCCAGCAGCAGTGTTTGGACTTAATAAGCTCGACGCAAAGCTGTACAGTCCGACTCCATGAGGGACTTTTAGTGGAAACTGCTGCCTCAACAAACACGTACGCTCAAAACTCAGGTTGACTCAAGGCTGTCCATGCAGGGACGAGTTTGCCTGCAGGATTGTAGGACATCTGAGAAACTTCTATAGTAACTTTGCTGAAGTCCTGGCGTGGCCCATCTGAGTCAACAGCACAGAAAATCCTCTCTTCACGAGGGATTTTTGCAAAGAGGTTTTGCATTATTATAAATGAAAAGTGAAAAGCCTAGACTTCCCACGGCTTATTCCTACAACCTATGTTTAATCCAGAAATATTTCAAATGGACTGGATGAATTTACATGTTTTTGTCTCACAAGTTCAGGGCAATGTGTCTTTAAACTTTTGAGCGAGTTTGACCATTCGTCACCAATCTACAAAACGCATGAAAATTTCAATAAGGGAAACGTATTTTAGAATATGGAAGATCCATATTTCTTAAACAGAAAGTTTTCAAAAGTTTTGAAAAAGTAAGTTAGTGGCATCCGTCCAGTTCACAACCACTACACTTTGTCGAATTAAATACTTTCAGGGTTTCATACAGACAGTGGCTTTTATGTTCAAGAAAAATACATTAATAACTTTAACTTATTGCACAGATTTTTTTTTGTTTTAACTTTCTTCATCTGTCAAGTATCAAAATATAACTACAGTACTTTATATTGCTGCACAATTAAAAAGAAAATGCAGCAAATTGGAAAAAACTTAAATGGATTTAATTTAAAACACTGTATCATATAAAAAAAACAATCCAATAATTATTTTAAGGATTATTCTAAAAAAAAAAACTTCGTTTCATAAACACTGAAAAACTAAGCCTCACCAGGATATTCTACATAACAAAACTTAAAATGAGTTAATGAAAACTCCAGAAATACACGCCTCTGTCACGGAAAAAAAATGATTTTGTCATATTCTATAATTCCTCTGTCACTGCTCCTCTGTAATATTCATGAAGTACTCCTTCAGGTACTTTTAGAAGTGCTGAGGCCGCTTTATGCCCATAAATTGCATTATGGCAACTGTACTGAATTTCGCGGAGGAGTTGTTTAGTATTGACTGACACCTTATACTGTTACTATATTTCATATCTCCAGTCTCCGGTGATGAAGCCCCACAGTAAAAAGCCCAAACACACGCTCTGCGCCGTTTGGCCTGTTCGCAACTTCACTTCCTCCAAATCGAGTCTTTACGCAGCGGGACTAAAGCGAGGAAGTGACCGGCCACATTTACCGGGCAAATGGACGTTGTGGGTCTGCGACGACGTGGTTTTGTTTGTCCATTAGACGGACTGGATGCAGGTTCTAATGGGCCCAGTGGGGTCTGAGCCCGCCGGACGGACAAACACCACAAGACAATCCGTCCACATTTTATAACCAGCTACAGTTATGTCCCACAGCTCAATAATTTACCATGAAAGTGAGAAATAAGTTATCTGGACAATCTACCGACAGCAGGTAAAGCGCCGCGACGCCATCCGACTAATTTGGGCCCGGGCCTTGTTCGTCACGCTTTGGATCGGTGCTGCCCTCGGAGGAACCCGGGCACCGGAACCCAGTCACCTGCCTGCGCCCACAGGTAGGCTGCTGGCGTCATGCCCTCACTGCGGAGAACTAACCCCGATGGGCTCCAGCAAAGCTGGATGCGAGGAGACGGAACATCGCCGCCGACTCTCCGCGCTAAACCCGCCCGGCGTGAGGCCACTTACTTGCTGTTGGTCCGGTTCCAGAAGACGGCGTAGCGGTCGGCTACCACTTTGGAGCTGGGCTCCTGGCTGAAAACACACATCAACAGCACCAGGCAGACAAAGAGGACCATTTCCACTTGCAGCATCACTACAGCAAAACTTCGGCACGCAGGCTATTCCTCTTGGGTCAGTCAGTCGAGTTCTACGGGCGCTTGAACCGGGACAGGTGACGGGTGTCGTTCACATGTGTTTCCGGCGCAGGTCGTGGATGCATAGACAACTCGGAGGGAAAAGCCAAAGTGTGAGACCATCCAAGCGGGTCCGGGAGACGGCACTTGTTCAGGCGGGCGGACACGTAAAGTTACAAAACCGACGCGTCACTGTGTTTTCTCTGTGATGCAGGACGATGCTCCAGATGAATCATAGTCTTTTTCATGTCAGATGTCAGATGTGGTGGGAGAAAAAAAAAAGAATCCGCGGCGGACTGACACAATAATCTCTCTCCGCCTAACGCGCGGCACTGAGACCAGCACATACAAATGCGCCACACGGCCGGCAGAGTCTTCAGTGTCCCCCTTCAGAACCGAACTACCGCATCCAGGCAGTGACAGGGCAGATGACAACTGCTGCACACTTCTTACTACGACCCCAACGCACCGAGGGGGGGGGGATCAGTCAGTCCGAGGTGTGATGGTGAAAGGAGAGAGAGAGAGAGAGGCTCGATGTGTCCGATGACGCCGTGTGGCGCACGTCAGATATCCATGTTCTCCGGGCAACTTTTTAAAGCCACGCAGTCAAGTAGGACGCCGGCGGATGAGCGGCAACGTCAGGCTCGATCTTCCGATTCGTATCCCCTCTCAGCGATTTACCGGGTGGGTGTCACGGCCGAGGTGGGGAGGAGTCCGTCTCGGTGTCGGAGAGGACGGACGGACGGACGGCGTTGTGTGTTTCTCTCCGTGGAGACGCGCGTGTGTGTGTCCGCATCCCAAACTGTCCTCCTCATATATGCGCCATCGTGCGACGCGCGGGGATGAAAAAAGCCGTGCGCTCTCCCATGTGCGTAATATGTGCTCGTCCTCTTTCTGGGGTTTTTTGGGGGGCTTTAAAACGCCGGGACTCGCAGGAAGGTGAGGGCAGAGGCAGGCAGTCAGGCAGGCAGCTTCGGAGACCGACTGAGAGAGTGGGTTTGGTTACGGAGGAGCGGGGGATAGTCCCATTGGTTTGAAACGATTTGAATGGGCGTCGCTCGAACAAAGCCAAGCCCCTCCCCGGCCTAAAACACAGCTAATTCAATTACGGAGGTGGAGGTGGAGAGGGGGGACAGGGGGGACGGGGGGGACGGGGTGCACAGGACAGGGACCGCTGTCAGGGACTCCACTGTCAGATCCGTGCGATAAGTTTAATTACATGCAAACGGACGCAGCGGACCGGAGGAGACCGCGGCTCCGGTTCCTCTCTGGGTTCAGCTCAACTCATTTGTGAATGTGCTCAGGAAAGAGGCCTGCGCTGAGGAAAGAGGCCAGATACTGGACGGCAACACACAAATAATATTAATCTAAATACATTAAAAAAAACGTTAAATGGCGTATGATTCATATATATTTCAATTCTACATTTTTTCAATTTATTTTAATGTACAGTTTAATTGAAAGGAATCCCACTCCAGAAAGGTCACATGTATCCCACAGCCGTGGGAGGACGGAGAGGCGGAGGGTGGGGACGCCTCCCATCCCTCCCGTCCCTCCGAGTGATGGCGTAATGCTGAGAGATGATGGCCATGCAGGCTCCGGATGAATTAGACAGCACCGCCTGTTGCGGGGAGCGGACTGAAAGGGGTTCGAGGCGCCGCTCCAGCGCCCAGACGCCCCGCAGTGGCGAGCAGGCGGGACAGCTGACTCAACCCGGGGACAAATCCAAGTGCGAGTGCGCCAAAGGAACCGCGTCTGTCGTCGCCTTAAATCAGACAAGTGCCCACAAGGAGGATTTATGAAACTTTAGAAAATGAGCAGCAGGCCCAAATTCAGGTGGGAAATCCCTGAAGAAAATAACTGTGGCACGAATTCATTTGGACACAGATCGCCTGGTCATATCGTATGCTGCGATATTTCTGTATATTTAGGCCTGTTATGTGTGTGTGTCTGTGCGGAACTGAGAGATTATGTTGTTTGGAAAATTTCCTCCACATGCCATGTAGAGCAACAATACTCTGCATGAGGAGGAAAACGTCATAATTGCAGGGTAAATAGAAGCAGTGGGAGATAAGAGAGCAATCTGAAAATGATGTGACATGTAGTTTAAATTAAACAGGTAAGTGAAGAGTTTTTGTATGATTTTATGATGTTGTTTTATTGGTAGCCGAACTATTAAAATATATTTAGTACATTTAGCAAAAAAGACACAAATTGGAGCATTTATGTCTTTATTCTTGTAATGTCAAGAAATCAGATGCAGTTAATTGCCCGCTGTGCGTATGCAACAGGTGCTGTTTGTCTTCAAGGATAGAGGAGGCGGGAAGATACGGGGAGGGAGTGGGGGGTGAGGGGGACGCTAATATTTTAAGATAATTCTCTTGGCCTCTCCCCTTCCACTGGTGTTAACTCTGGGCCATTCTCTTACAGCTATCGTACAAACAGACAGAAGCCACACAGGCCCGTTTTTATCATACACACATAATTTCTCAAGTTTTGTTTGTGTGCATAGGTGTGTGTGTGTGCGTGAGTGTGTGTGTGTGGTGCACACTCACAGATTCAGAGAGGACACTATCAAATACCCGGAGAGGAGGGGTGGGGAGGTCACCGCTGAGGTCAGTGAACATGACTGTTTTCACACTCATCGTACAGCCTGACTGCATTTTTCTCCTGCTGCGTTCCGTCTGTCTCTCGCACACACACACACACACACACACTCATGTACCAAAACACATTTGGTAACAAGTATATTTGACTGACTAGTGCGCACACAGTATATCCCCAGCTGCTTTCATTTTCTCTGGCATAGAAACAGAGCTCCCTCTCCCCGTCCCCTTCTTAACCCGCTGTCACCATCCTAGTGGGCTGCCTTGATTACTTCTCATGTGGGGCTATTTTCTCCCTCGCCCCCCATCCACATGTTCCAGCAGAGTGGTGCAAAGATGGCTTGAACTCTATTTCCAGAATGCTGTTTGTTTCTCTATTTGACTGATTAGAGAGGAGGAAACAATACCATCAAGGCTGTCAGTGATCAGCGAGCAAATTTGTGACTCTCACACTCTAATTTCTCCTCTATTTTTCATCCCCTTCCATCTTTTCTGCTCCCTCAAAAGTGCACATAAAATAACTAATTTAATTGCAGCCTCATCATTCTCTCTAAAAACTATTTAACTTTGAGCTTTTATTGTCCGGTCCAATTTTGTTCGTGATTCTAGTAATGCCTTTTTGATGCAGGAAAACTGGTTCCATCAGGAGCTTCAATTTGATATATAGAAGTCATTCTGGCCAAAATGACAAGTGTCTGGCTTCAAGCCCAAGATTTCCCTCCTCTTACACCAAGTGATCTGTGCGTTCGTACAGTCAGGGTCACAGCAGGGTGAAACAGGAAGGCTGACTGACCGGGTGGGGGCTTTGCACCTTTTTTATGTTATTGTTCTTTTGCCAACGGGACAATTAGAGACCGCATCATAACACAGACTCATTAAAAAGATGTGAGAATGTGGCTCAGTATGTCTGGTGTCAACATGGCAGGTCAGGCATGCAAACAGGCAATTATGGACATGAAAAGCAAAAGGGATCCTTTGAACGATTCTCATGGAAATATCTGTCAATTAGAGGTGTGTGACAACAGCAAACAACTAAGTATTAATTAAAACTATGTGTACAATCACATTTTCAGAATGTGAACCCATTGCCTTCACGTGTGTGAACTTTATTAAAGATTTATCGTCGCCTCCCACATCAAAAGACATATAAAACTAAACCGATGGATAGATACAGACAAAGTGGCACCTCACAGGTATAATGGGTTGCTTTTAATACCATAAACCATAAAAAGGAAACATTAAATCTGCTCTCAAGATGCCTTTAAAATCATCCTCCTTCATCATCAGATTTCTATAAAGTATCCTTACACTTTTACAGCATATTACTATTCACTGCAACATGCAGCCTTTCCCTAATAGTGTGTCTGTTTACAGAGATACAGCAGCGTCGGGATACAGTAGATCAGGCAGTGCACTGGAGATCTGTGTAATGATCTATTCAGACAATGTAGCTACAAATATCATTGATATACAGCTCACACATTCATAAATGTGATGCTCTCTCATACACGCAGGCAACAGGATGCGTGTCAGTTAGAATTACTGAGAGCACAGTGCATACATTGTGCCCTGTAACCCCACTCACGCTATCACATGCTCCCAACTGCAGACACACATTAGACTGGGTTACATATGCAGAGAAAACAGGATTTGAACCTCTTTGGAGCACAGATGAGAAACTTCCATGGTTATTTCAGAGGATAATAATCATCGTTCTTCTCTCTGCAGAAGGAGATGTGAGCACCTGTATCTGTGAATATTCATCATTTGACAAGAGGACTGTCTGGCAAACCATTAAAAACGAAATCTCAGACTGAATCCAAAAGCAAGAGTGGCAGCGTGCGTATGTCTCCTGTTTATCTATGAACTTGACACAAACTGTTCTATTACTGTACATCCGAGCTGGTGGAGGACGTTACCTCCCTTCCCCGTCTCGCTCCCTCCCTCGGTCTTCATTCCCCGCCGCCTCTCTCTTTAGGATGCATATTAGATTAAAGATTTTATTGTCACACTCAATGCACTTAGAGCGTTGGCAAACGAAATCACCGGGAGACAGCATATCATAGAAGAGACACCTTGGGTTGACTAAGTCATGACGAGGCAGCGCAAATCGATGAGAGGGACTAATCGGATGTATCTGCTGGGACAAGCCCTGCCCTGAATCCAAATGATGGACACCAGATGGGGACTGATGTTGCCATTAGTACACCATCAGTGCAGGGACAAGGGCTTCCTATTCAGCGAGGAATCCTGTTTTCAATAGGGACAGCCAAGGTCCTTCTTTTCACAGAGGGAAAGCGGGAACATACAGTGACGATGGCTTGCCTGTGGTCGTGCAGGTGAAAGGCAGAAAAGAGAGCAGGAGATTGTGTGTGCATTTGTTTTTGTATGTGTGATACTTGTGAGGCGCGTGGCTTTACAAGGACAGGAAAATGAGGTTTATTTAGACCGTCACAAAAGGACTGTGCTGAGATTTGGACAAGTAGAAAACAAAATATACAGTATCAGCCAAAACCCATTGACAACAATGAAAGTGATTCCTTCGCCTTCATGGTTAAGATTTGGTTACGCACAGGCAACGGAAACTATCGATAATGATTAAATAGTTTTTGATTACTGATCATATTTTCTGGTGAGTGAGCTCACTCCTGGTTTAGAAAAGTTCAAATTAATACAATTAAAACATTTAGACATGTAAGGATGTGTAATGAAGGGTCAAGTTTACAGGTTAAAGATAAAACTAACTGACGTGATTATTTAATTTAATCTGTAGAGAAGTATGAAAACCACTCACTGGGCTTCTGCAAGAACTATTGAGGTTTTTCCCAAATGTCACCAATTAATGTCAACTGTGACGTGTTGCAGACCAGAATGCATTGCATTATGTCTGCTGCGTTATTTGGCCTCTGCTGCATGTTTTCAAATCTATTTTATGTGTCATGGGAATTTTCCTTCAGTATACCAAACACACCAGATCCAGGTAAACAGAAGTTGTTTGGGCAGTGATAGTTGGAATACAGGCAGGACAGAGGCTCTAAAGATCCAGAAATCAGTACCCCAGCCCATGCTCCTCGAGGGCTGCAGTCCTGCTTGTTTTCCAACCTACCCACTACTGATTACCTGGATCAGGTGTGTTCAGTCAATCAGAAGCTGAAGGAGCTGTGGGTAGGGCAGGGATAGCTGGAAAACAAGAAGGGCTGCGGCCCTCAAGGAACATGGGTTGCCCACCCCTGATTTAAGAGAATGTTGAAAGCAGAAAGTCAGGACCATCGATTGTTTGCTCGGGACAAAGAGCGACACGTCCAACTCAGTGGAATTGGGCTGATGTGTGACCTGATGATGTCACATTCAATTCCTTAGTATTCTGGATTCTGGATTTTGGATTTGGTTATCAGTGACCCTGCTTGGTGTTTGCCATTTTTTAGTGTTTGTGCTTAAATTGAAGAAGTGGAATAAACACATTTCCCAAAATGTTCTTTTAATGTCTCAAAGCTTGAAACTGTACAAAGTTCTCTAACTTAACTAAAGTAGATTAGAGGTCCAGAAAGCTCTGTGGCCATGTGTGTGTGATGTATGTATAAGCCTCAGTGTACATACCACTCATGTGCGAGTTGTGTATCCTGTCATATATATCTCAGATAGTTTTACTTTAAAAATCTTTAAAAATATTCCAAAAAGCAGTTTTACTTGTTCGGATGAAGGAAAATGTCAACATTGGTTTGTTTTTGCAGGTTCTGGGGACATGCCATTAGCTGATAAAGTATTAATAATAACATTCTTTATACTTTAGCTGCGTGTTATCAGTCCTGGGTGTGAAAATCTGGTGTGAAAACAGCTGTTTTATGTCCAACCCACACCCAGATTTTCAGCAGTGTTGCAGTCACGTCATCTGCTTTTCCCCTTCCATTCTGTCCACAGTTAAATCCAGAAAGGCTTGCACGGAAACACAGACAAAAACCACAAACAGCCCCCTGCCCCAGTAGTATAAATGTTTATTTGGCCTGCACCGACGCGGTTTGTTTCTTTGTTTCTCTATGCTTGATGCATTATGTTGTGTGATATTTTATCCCATCGTGCACTAATGACATCAGCTCCAGCTGTGGGTTACCAGTTTCACCAAAAACTAAAACACTCCGTATGTAGACGTGTGTGTAAAATATAAGCATTCTATACTCTGCAATGGTGAGTTACTTTTTCTGCGCTGCTGTTTCCGTTTCGTTTATGTCCCATAGGTGAATACAGGGTTAATGATAAAGAATACATAGCATGGTGGCGTTTTATCCTTAGATCTAATTCAGAGAAGTCTAGCTTATCCTCATTACAGGGACCTGTAGAGGAGCAAATGACAAATCACAGTATGTGATAATAAAGGTGACACTGTGAAAATCCCTTGGCTGGGATCCATCTCATCATTATGAGAGCATTATGAATGGATGTAATAAAAGTGAATTAAGACAGGACACCGCTGATATAGTTATTATGAGCACATTGTCCCTTCCCTAATGTGAATGGTGCTTCAGCTGGCTTCTGCAATAAGGGCCTCAATTTGGAGAGGCTATCCTCAACTCTAAGTAATACTTACATACAATCACGACCAAAACACTGGGAGGAGAGAGGGTGGGCAACTATCGAGTTCTCTTTTGTACGCGCTCTGGTCTTTCATTAAAGCAATGAATGTAAAAAAGCCTTTGATATCCCTTGCTACAGTGTGCGACGCAGCAGTCATTCGGCTCTATGGGGCCTCACATCTCTCTTTGAAGTCCCAGGAAGAAATTGATGTTCCACTGTCCCTTTATGACTCTTCTGTCGAAAGGAAATATAGATTCATAGGCCCAGGACAAAGCTAATAGCCAGGCTTGTTCAAAGCAAAGGAGCACAATAATGGTGCTATGTGTCAGTTCAAGCCAAAGAACATTAATCTCATATTAATACCAGTTGATTTTCTTTTCAAATTGTACTTTCTCTTCTTCTGTCTTGCCTCCTTCCTCATTCTCTAGCGGGTGTTGCTCTGCGGAAAAGGCCACCATTGAAGAGTTCAGCTATACATCATTGATGAGGGTACAATAGTATTAGTGTATGCTTAGCCTACTAATTCTCACTGCCATTATGGAAAGTTTTCTAATCGGGCCATTTGTAATTCCGCACATAAAAGGATAAGCTGAGATCCAAGCTTGCAAGAGGGCTTATGACGCTGATCAAATTAAGATCATTTTCTCCCAACAAGAATACCTGATAATGAGAAATACAATTACCACAGAGAATATCACTGACAGGCTATTAACAAAGAGATTTGCCCTGAGGTATTTATGAGTAAGTATTTGTTATGCACAATTCATATGCAAGAATGTCTCCAACCACAGGCCGACCACCTTCATTCAGTGCATTTTCTTTCCAGAGGGGTTATTACAAAGATCAAGTTTTAGCAAAATTATGTAATTTTATATGTTTTTATTAGGAAATGTTGGCCTCATTATGTCAGTCATAAATTCCTCATTGTAAGAACACAAAAATATTTCATATCCCCCAGACGCCACAGTAATCCTCCCTCTCCAGATATCACTCAGTCACTGAGATAGACCATTTCCTTCTCATGTTCTTAATGTTTTTCTTTTTTTTTATGGAAGGAATGACAGACATCTCAGGATAAACTCACATCTGATTTCCAGCCAGTTGTGTTTGCGCACAATTTCACACAACTGCAAGTAAAAAAGTTGGGTGAAATTGTTCACCCACACACGCGCACAAAGCCATTATAATTCTGAACAGAATCATGTTTAAATGCTTGCGCACACTGAAACACATGTAGAAGTAGAAGGGCTCACATTTTCACATGCATAATCATAGACACAGAGACGTGAAAATATAGCCTCTGAAAATTATGGGTTGGAAACCTTCAGGGTGTGTTTTCCTTCAGGGATAATGCTTAGTGCAATCTCATCTGATAGAGAAGTAAAAAAGAGCATTCTTGGGTGCTGACACACTCTTAGGAAAAATGAAGATACAGTATTATGAGCAAATGTGCCTCCATTCAATTCACATACTTTAAATATACACACCCAGGTTTGGCTTTTTGCTGTGACTTATGACTTTCTGTTTCGACGCCCATCACACCTGTGTTGTGATGTCATCAACTTTCTCTTCAGTCGGTTATGAAATATCGTGTCATCACTCAGAGTCCTGTCCAAATGACATGATCCAGGGAAATGTGAGGTCACTCCAGTTTTTCCCAAATGTAACATCCATCACAATGACTTCCAAAAAACTAAAGTTCTGCCCAAGCAAATGGACCTCCAAAACACATGCATCAGGAAAATAATGTCACTGGTGTTTGGATTTAATCATAGCGTGGGCATTATAATACTGCAGTGTGACACTTTAATTACAGTGATTAGTACCAGTGGAACATACGTATTTGTTGTCCTCAAGCTTTATGGCAGCAAAACCAAGTTAGCAGAGCAGTCAGGACAACGCTCCCAAAGCAGTCAGAGCCCTTTCTGAAAAAAATCGCTTCAAAATGTGAAAGCTTCGAATTTTATGTGTCTAGGTTTCGCCATATGCTTCAGCAGAATCTGTAGCATCGTATTTTCAGTGTAGTTAATATTCTGTTCGCCTGCATTGAGTAGTGGCAGAAATGGATTCTCATAACGTGGACAAATAAGTTAAAAGCCATGTGCACGGCTACATACCACAGACATAATCTGTTTTGATTTGGCCCCACCAACCCTTAGACTCTGATTCATTCCCAAAGGCTGAGAAAGGCACAACAGTCATATTACAAAATCTGATTATCCATGTGTGATAAGTATCAGTGTTACACATCCACCCACCCGACTCCCACACCTGCTGGCCAGCGGGTCAGTGGAACAGAGAGCCGCCCTCTGAACTGCCATGTTTGACTAATACCAACTTGTCAGCACTATGTATCCCTGCAGCTCGGGATATTGGAGCAATTACCTTCATACAGCACCCCCTAGGAGCACAGGGGTTGTTGGAGCCCAATTCATCTGTAGGACCTAGTCAAACACACCTAACAGCACCAAGGCTGACATGTTAGGAAACAACGATCTTGTCATAATTAGCAGTGACATTTGCTGACAGAGAGGCCAAGCCGGGCCCGGCCTCTACTGAGATGCTTTAGCATAGAGGAAGAGAGTGAGGGAGGGGGGAGAGAGAGATCTGTCAGATAGAGAGAGGACTTTCACTCACCTCTCAGATGGATGCCATTGCCTAATGGGCCGCCGTGCCAATCAGCAACTTTCCCACCAAATCATTTGCATCATAAACAGTCTCTCATGATGCACTTTGAATTAATTTGTTGTTCATTTAAACAGTGGGATGGAAAATAGTTTAAAGAGTTTGCAACAAAAATGAGCCCGAATCAGACATTCGTTTTATAATTACAGGGTTTTAGACGTTTTCACAAAGGCAGGAAGAAACACCCAAATATATATACCATGCTTCCTGCTTCCAAAACTTTTAGTTTTAAAATACATTTTGATTGGCTTATTTATTTAAATCACACACCATCAAAACCAAAACAAAAAAAAAAAGTATGATTGAACAGTTAAAAGCTACGATTCAAGTGCTACTGAAGCTGGTATCTCCAGCGACAGTTATCAAGAGATTCAGTGCCCACTAATTATCGACCCCCCTGGGAAACACGAATGATAATTCAACCCCGCTCGTTTCTGTTTTAAATATTTACCTTTCTCCCCTGCCTCATCAAACGCTGCCATCGCCACGGGTGGACTAGTATGAGAGCGGTGTTAAAGAGGAAACTTGGTGGTCTGATGACCGTGTCTGGAAACGATGGCTGAAAAAACAGGAGACAGAGGGGAAAAAAAAAGAAGACTCCTTTTTGGATCACAGCATGCACATAAAGGCGAACATACTTCCATTACAACACATCTGGTGTCCATCAGAAACTTGTGCTTAGGTCAGGGACCACAGGATATTTAACATTTCCATCAAAGAATCCATGTGACAAGGTAATGTCTTGGACAGAGACCCAAGATCATTAAATACGTGCATTCATCTTGTCTCTTATGATGTATAGAAGAAAATGTTTAAGCTCACGAAACAACATTGGGAGAATCCAGACGATGTGTTTTCTCCAACAAGAGTTTCGTGTAGTTTGCAAGTTCATGCAGGACCAAATAGCAAACATTTTTATCACGTTTGCCTCAAGGCCTAAATGTAACATGCATTACATTAAATATATGTTGAGCAAAGGAGATTCCTGTCACACATTCCTGTGGCACGTATCATGTCTGAGGAGCAGTAAAACAATAGAGATATCCCGTCATGTCAATCATTCTCACATCTTAAAGAAATGCTGTGATGAAAAGAGACGGATAAATCAAGATAAAAGAGCACAAGTTGCTTGTTAAGTGTCAGCCACCCATTAAGTATGTTCACTTATCTCAGCAATATCTCACTGCTCTTTCTCTCTCTCCTTTTCTGCCTCTCTTTCACACACTTCCTTGCCCCAGGCAGGACACGGGACCACCTGCCACTGGTGAGGCAGGAACACAGGCAACAATGACAGCTCTCCAATGGATTTGCACACCCCTGCAGGCCTTGAGGCCCTGTGGTGAGGGGGGGAGACGGGGGAAGAGCAGAAAAGCAAGAGAAAGGAGAGTGAGACGCACACAGAGAAAGAGCCCAGCTCAGGAAACAAGCCAATTAATTATGCAAATCACGCAATGACTTTTTAACATTTGTTGCAGAAGTACATGGTGCGTGGTAATTGGTAATTTACAGCAACATATATGATACAGTAATGGGATCACTTTCCGCTTCAGTTCTGTCACATACTCGTGTACATTCATTTCTGGTGTTACACACAAAGAACTGCTACTGTGGACCTTGCTGGTAGCAGTGTTGACCGGGGCCAACACTCAAACCGAGCCATCAGCTTATCACAGGTTACACCTACAGAGAAAGTGCTGTTTTCCAAAGTTTCGCAGAGTTCAGCCTGCCATCAAATGTCTGTGGTTTGGAGTTTAGTTTAATTCCTACTTTTATTCTTCATACTTCATGTGTCAGCCTTTGCTTTTTTCCTCAGTTTACTGAATCCTTTACGGCCTCGTTGGAGCTGTGTTCAGTTGCTGCTAATGCAAAGCAAAAATGTTATGATTGGGTTATTGGAAAAAAAAAAAGCTTTCCACCATTGTGAAGCAGTGACTGTCACCCAGTTGTCAGAACTTTATTAGCAGAGCTGTTCTTCAATAAAAATACCCTATAAAATATGGACGTATTTGGAGCTGTTCTGGCAAAAAAGGAAATCCTTTACCTCGGCTTGAAGTCCTGGGTGAAAACAGCTGCACCTGCATAGCACAGCTTGGGTGGTTGCTGTTGCTCAAGGCTCAGCTCAACGGCATTAGGTGGCCTAACCTTAGCCAAATGTTCACTGTGGGATTGGAAAAGGCCCATATGAAACATTTTTGTAATGGTCAAATGTGTTTTGGAATCAGAAAATGCTCACGGCTTGTTTGGGAAGGCCATGACAAACAGCCTGGTTTACTGTTTCATACCGATGGCTTGTTCCACAGGAAGGAACTTTTTCACCTCTTTTTTACTCAGTTACAGCTACAATGAGCTGTTTTATTAAAACACATACATTTTCATTATTGCAGAGCACTAATACCCTGCTACAATATTACTACTATCTATTACAATTGGTTATCAGTTGTTTCACAAATTGTCAGCTCTCCTCTCACTATTCCTTGGCCAGGCCCATGTAGACAGATCGCAGGCTGACAAACCTGAGAGAGATTTATCGCCTGTTTCATTACAGACTTGACGCAGAATATATTTCAGATAGGCTCCCTGTGCCTGTGAAACAATGGCACATCAGACACACCATGTCTAATGTTGTTTTTCTGGTATTAACTGGAATCAGCTGGGGATTTTCCTGGTGCTCTGAGGGTCCTGCAATTGTTGTGAGATGGTTCAGTTTGTAAGTGTTTGCTGTATAGGAGTGTGTGTGTGTGTGTGTGTGTATGTGGGTATTCACTCTTTCAGGGTCTACCACGTAGGCATGACAGCACTTGTAAGATAAAGTGGATAAGAAAATGGAGAGGAGTTAGAGAATGGGGCTCGATATATGGAAGATATGGACAAAGCAGTCAACAGATCCTCTTTGAAAGTCTCGGATCATAAATTAAACATATGTATCTTAACACATGTAACATTGTGCTGGGAAAAGAACGCCACCCTGACTGGGATCTCCGGTGCTGTCTGCAGTCGTGCTGAAACAAACGCCCGCCTCCAGAATGTATGAATACCACAACGAAGGCTCCATCCTCAGGGCTATGGATGAATAGGAGAGGACAGATTGAGGAGAGTTTTACAGCAGCGGGAAAGTGCAGGGGTAGAGGTCATTGTTTTGGCAGGCCAACAAATAATGGTGAAAGGTTGGACAATGAAGGAGGGTCATTAAAGGGAGAACACTAAGTCACATGGAAGGATGTGATCTAACACCTTGAAAATGTCATTAAATTCAGATTCTTCCTTAACAAACTATTTTTGCAACTATGTTGTTTTGTGAGGCTCTGATGTTTCCTGAGGATTCTGCAACTGCAGGAAACAGGCAACAGACAAACCGACAATTAATTCACACAAATGCCTTCTGATGTTTCTCTGCTGTCACCATATAATCCCATGTTAGGGATGCTGTTCTTTGTGCTCTTCTTGTCTTCCTAAAGTATCTGTGCACCTGTTGGAGAATGCGTGCAAGTCAGAGGAAACACACTGTTTGTGTGTACACACAGTGTGGCTAATGCACAAGCTGCAGACAGAAGCAGACAGATCGGAGCTCCCTGCACAGTGGTGCCTGAGGCAAACCATTAATTAAGCAAAGAGATAGAAATTGACCCAGCTGGTGGTACAACCTATACAAATGAAATACTCAGAGCATGCACCCACGTACAATCTGCAGATGCACAAACATACACATGCATTTACATATCCCCCCCCCCCCGCCAGAAAATGCACAAACAGACATGAGCAAATGGTAAATGTACACACACACTCACACACACACACATTTCCGTCTGCACATGTACCCGCACAAAATCTACACTGACTGCAGTCAGTGAAACACTTTCCGCTAACGATTTTGCCTTTATTGTCTAACTGGATCTGTTCGTGTGTGTGTGTGTGTGTGAGTGCTTTAGCCGCATGTAGTCGACTTTGTACCAGCTCCTCCCTCCCTCTGTTCCACAATCGAATCTGCTGTTAAAATATATGTGCGTGGTCGCATAGACGGGCCTGCATGTATGGAGCTAACGATTGGTTGTGAAAAGAGAGGAGACTTTTATGGCTTGGCTGTACGATTCGCAGGGAGCCACTGGGGCTTTGGTTTATCTCTGACTTTACATCTTTGTCTCATTCATCATGTCAAAAACTGGTCGGGAAAAGCTTAACTCATGTACACATGGGTTGCTCTTCGCTGTCTGTCCGTCTCTGTCTTGCACACACAGTTGTAGCGAGGAAAGGAGGTTTAATCAGGTTGTTGGGATGGGATGTGTCAGAGCAAATCCTCAGTTTTGGACCCTGTTAGGTCGAGGAGAGGAGATTAAATGAGAGATAGGAGAGGAGTTTTAGGAGCTTGGATTTTGACGGCAATACCTTAAAGTGGACCTACAGTAGAGCCAAACACTCATTTTTACTTTAAGGAGCAGAAATAAAAGAGCAAAATCTCACAAATGCAAACACATTCTGTAAATTAACACATGAAACATGTATCAAAACAACAAATCTTAACCCACGGACTTTGTCACACTCAATGCTTTACCCTGACACCTGTACACCCACCCCGAACAATCTCCACACACACGCTTGATTAAAACAATATGCACATTATAAACACTCCAGCTCCACACAGTCATTAGCTCTCACATACACACATAAAAAAAAAAAAACGCACACACTCTGCTTTTTATTATCTGGGCATTGCGAGACATTTATCAAGTGACATTTCCAAAATTCTGTCATTCTTAACTCTTTAAACTGCCCCTCTGGAATGCGGAGCGTTCTGAAAAAAAAATGGTGCCCCTGCTGTCTTTCCTTCGCACATTCACAAAGCTCCATAATGGTAATTACTCTTCACATCATGATTAGAACATATGCAGCCTGTGAATGGCCACCAGATGTGGCCCGATAATCCTGCG